>CM070691.1:13066070-14469106 GCA_036346265.1 Melocanna baccifera | reverse complement strand
TAAACTTTCTCCAAAACGGGCTCGCCGGGTGCTCCAACCGCGGCGAACGAAAACGCGCACCGAGCAAAACGCGCGCCGAACACCCCAATGGACCTCATACGCGCCTCTAACGCGCGCCGCATGCGCTTCGTGAACTTTCGAGCCGGTGTTAAACTTTCTCCAAAACGGCTCGCCGGTGCTCAAACCGCGGCGAACGAAAACGCGCACCGAGCAAAACGCGCCCCGAACACCCCAATGGACCTCATACGCGCTCTAACGCGCGCCGCATGCTTCGTGAACTTTCGAGCCGGTGTTAAACTTTCTCCAAAACGGCTCGCCGGGTGCTCCAACCGCGGCGAACGAAAACGCGCACCGAGCAAAACGCGCCCCGAACACCCCAATGGACCTCACGCGCTTCTAACGCGCGCCGCATGCGCTTCGTGAACTTTCGAGCCGGTGTTAAACTTTCTCCAAAACGGGCTCGCCGGTGCTCCAAACCGCGGCGAACGAAAACGCGCACCGAGCAAAACGCGCCCGAACACCCCAATGGACCTCATACGCGCTTCTAACGCGCGCGCGCATGCGCTTCGTGAACTTTCGAGCCGGTGTTAAACTTTCTCCAAAACGGGCTCGCCGGTGCTCCAAACCGCGGCGAACGAAAACGCGCACCGAGCAAAACGCGCGCCGAACACCCCAATGGACCTCATACGCGCTCTAACGCTGCGCCGCATGCGCTTCGTGAACTTTCGAGCCGGTGTTAAACTTTCTCCAAAACGGGCTCGCCGGTGCTCAAACCGCGGCGAACGAAAACGCGCACCGAGCAAAACGCGCCCCGAACACCCCAATGGACCTCATACGCGCTCTAACGCGCGCCGCATGCGCTTCGTGAACTTTCGAGCCGGTGTTAAACTTTCTCCAAAACGGCTCGCCGGTGCTCCAAACCGCGGCGAACGAAAACGCGCACCGAGCAAAACGCGCCCGAACACCCCAATGGACCTCATACGCGCTCTAACGCGCGCGCATGCGCTTCGTGAACTTTCGAGCCGGTGTTAAACTTTCTCCAAAACGGCTCGCCGGTGCTCCAACCGCGGCGAACGAAAACGCGCACCGAGCAAAACGCGCCCGAACACCCCAATGGACCTCATACGCGCTCTAACGCTGCGCCGCATGCGCTTCGTGAACTTTCGAGCCGGTGTTAAACTTTCTCCAAAACGGGCTCGCCGGTGCTCCAAACCGCGGCGAACGAAAACGCGCACCGAGCAAAACGCGCCGAACACCCCAATGGACCTCATACGCGCTTCTAACGCGCGCCGCATGCGCTTCGTGAACTTTCGAGCCGGTGTTAAACTTTCTCCAAAACGGGCTCGCCGGGTGCTCAAACCGCGGCGAACGAAAACGCGCACCGAGCAAAACGCGCCCCAACACCCCAATGGACCTCATACGCGCTTCTAACGCGCGCGCGCATGCGCTTCGTGAACTTTCGAGCCGGTGTTAAACTTTCTCCAAAACGGCTCGCCGGTGCTCCAAACCGCGGCGAACGAAAACGCGCACCGAGCAAAACGCGCCCGAACACCCCAATGGACCTCATACGCGCTCTAACGCGCGCCGCATGCGCTTCGTGAACTTTCGAGCCGGTGTTAAACTTTCTCCAAAACGGCTCGCTGGTGCTCCAAACCGCGGCGAACGAAAACGCGCACCGAGCAAAACGCGCCCCAAACACCCCAATGGACCTCATACGCGCTTCTAACGCGCGCGCGCATGCGCTTCGTGAACTTTCGAGCCGGTGTTAAACTTTCTCCAAAACGGGCTCGCCGGTGCTCAAACCGCGGCGAACGAAAACGCGCACCGAGCAAAACGCGCCCCAAACACCCCAATGGACCTCATACGCGCTCTAACGCTGCGCCGCATGCGCTTCGTGAACTTTCGAGCCGGTGTTAAACTTTCTCCAAAACGGGCTCGCCGGTGCTCCAAACCGCGCGAACGAAAACGCGCACCGAGCAAAACGCGCCCCGAACACCCCAATGGACCTCATACGCGCTCTAACGCGCGCGCGCATGCGCTTCGTGAACTTTCGAGCCGGTGTTAAACTTTCTCCAAAACGGGCTCGCCGGTGCTCAAACCGCGGCGAACGAAAACGCGCACCGAGCAAAACGCGCCCAACACCCCAATGGACCTCATACGCGCTCTAACGCGCGCCGCATGCGCTTCGTGAACTTTCGAGCCGGTGTTAAACTTTCTCCAAAACGGGCTCGCCGGGTGCTCAAACCGCGGCGAACGAAAACGCGCACCGAGCAAAACGCGCGCCAAACACCCCAATGGACCTCATACGCGCTCTAACGCGCGCGCGCATGCGCTTCGTGAACTTTCGAGCCGGTGTTAAACTTTCTCCAAAACGGGCTCGCCGGTGCTCCAACCGCGGCGAACGAAAACGCGCACCGAGCAAAACGCGCGCCGAACACCCCAATGGACCTCATACGCGCTAACGCGCGCCGCATGCGCTTCGTGAACTTTCGAGCCGGTGTTAAACTTTCTCCAAAACGGGCTCGCCGGTGCTCAAACCGCGGCGAACGAAAACGCGCACCGAGCAAAACGCGCCCGAACACCCCAATGGACCTCATACGCGCTCTAACGCGCGCCGCATGCGCTTCGTGAACTTTCGAGCCGGTGTTAAACTTTCTCCAAAACGGGCTCGCCGGTGCTCCAAACCGCGGCGAACGAAAACGCGCACCGAGCAAAACGCGCCAACAACACCCCAATGGACCTCATACGCGCTTCTAACGCGCGCGCGCATGCTTCGTGAACTTTCGAGCCGGTGTTAAACTTTCTCCAAAACGGGCTCGCCGGTGCTCCAAACCGCGGCGAACGAAAACGCGCACCGAGCAAAACGCGCCCCAACACCCCAATGGACCTCATACGCGCTCTAACGCGCGCCGCATGCGCTTGCGTGAACTTTCGAGCCGGTGTTAAACTTTCTCCAAAACGGGCTCGCTGGTGCTCAAACCGCGGCGAACGAAAACGCGCACCGAGCAAAACGCGCCCCAAACACCCCAATGGACCTCATACGCGCTCTAACGCGCGCCGCATGCGCTTCGTGAACTTTCGAGCCGGTGTTAAACTTTCTCCAAAACGGGCTCGCCGGTGCTCAAACCGCGGCGAACGAAAACGCGCACCCGAGCAAAACGCGCCCCAACACCCCAATGGACCTCATACGCGCTTCTAACGCGCGCCGCATGCGCTTCGTGAACTTTCGAGCCGGTGTTAAACTTTCTCCAAAACGGCTCGCTGCCGTGCTCCAACCGCGGCGAACGAAAAAAACGCGCACCGAGCAAAACGCGCCCCGAACACCCCAATGGACCTCATACGCGCTCTAACGCGCGCCGCATGCGCTTCGTGAACTTTCGAGCCGGTGTTAAACTTTCTCCAAAACGGGCTCGCCGGGTGCTCAAACCGCGGCGAACGAAAACGCGCACCGAGCAAAACGCGCCCCGAACACCCCAATGGACCTCATACGCGCTTCTAACGCGCGCCGCATGCGCTTCGTGAACTTTCGAGCCGGTGTTAAACTTTCTCCAAAACGGGCTCGCCGGTGCTCAAACCGAAACGAAAACGCGCACCGAGCAAAACGCGCCCCGAACACCCCAATGGACCTCATACGCGCCTCTAACGCGCGCGCATGCGCTTCGTGAACTTTCGAGCCGGTGTTAAACTTTCTCCAAAACGGCTCGCCGGTGCTCAAACCGCGGCGAACGAAAACGCGCACCGAGCAAAACGCGCGCCGAACACCCCAATGGACCTCATACGCGCTCTAACGCGCGCCGCATGCGCTTCGTGAACTTTCGAGCCGGTGTTAAACTTTCTCCAAAACGGGCTCGCCGGTGCTCCAAACCGCGGCGAACGAAAACGCGCACCGAGCAAAACGCGCGCCGAACACCCCAATGGACCTCATACGCGCTCTAACGCGCGCCGCATGCGCTTCGTGAACTTTCGAGCCGGTGTTAAACTTTCTCCAAAACGGGCTCGCCGGTGCTCAAACCGCGGCGAACGAAAACGCGCACCGAGCAAAACGCGCCCCGAACACCCCAATGGACCTCATACGCGCTCTAACGCGCGCCGCATGCGCTTCGTGAACTTTCGAGCCGGTGTTAAACTTTCTCCAAAACGGGCTCGCCGGTGCTCAAACCGCGCGAACGAAAACGCGCACCGAGCAAAACGCGCCCGAACACCCCAATGGACCTCATACGCGCTTCTAACGCGCGCCGCATGCGCTTCGTGAACTTTCGAGCCGGTGTTAAACTTTCTCCAAAACGGCTCGCCGGTGCTCCAAACCGCGGCGAACGAAAACGCGCACCGAGCAAAACGCGCCCGAACACCCCAATGGACCTCATACGCGCCTAACGCGCGCGCGCATGCGCTTCGTGAACTTTCGAGCCGGTGTTAAACTTTCTCCAAAACGGGCTCGCCGGTGCTCCAAACCGCGGCGAACGAAAACGCGCACCGAGCAAAACGCGCCCCAACACCCCAATGGACCTCATACGCGCTCTAACGCGCGCCGCATGCGCTTCGTGAACTTTCGAGCCGTGTTAAACTTTCTCCAAAACGGGCTCGCCGGTGCTCCAACCGCGGCGAACGAAAACGCGCACCGAGCAAAACGCGCCCCGAACACCCCAATGGACCTCATACGCGCCTCTAACGCGCGCGCATGCGCTTCGTGAACTTTCGAGCCGGTGTTAAACTTTCTCCAAAACGGGCTCGCCGGTGCTCAAACCGCGGCGAACGAAAACGCGCACCGAGCAAAACGCGCCCCGAACACCCCAATGGACCTCATACGCGCTCTAACGCGCGCCGCATGCTTCGTGAACTTTCGAGCCGGTGTTAAACTTTCTCCAAAACGGGCTCGCCGGTGCTCAAACCGCGCGCGAACGAAAACGCGCACCGAGCAAAACGCGCGCCAAACACCCCAATGGACCTCATACGCGCCTAACGCGCGCCGCATGCGCTTCGTGAACTTTCGAGCCGGTGTTAAACTTTCTCCAAAACGGCTCGCCGGTGCTCCAACCGCGCGAACGAAAACGCGCACCGAGCAAAACGCGCCCGCAACACCCCAATGGACCTCATACGCGCTTCTAACGCGCGCATGCATGCTTCGTGAACTTTCGAGCCGGTGTTAAACTTTCTCCAAAACGGGCTCGCCGGTGCTCAAACCGCGGCGAACGAAAACGCGCACCGAGCAAAACGCGCGCCGAACACCCCAATGGACCTCATACGCGCTTCTAACGCGCGCGCGCATGCGCTTCGTGAACTTTCGAGCCGGTGTTAAACTTTCTCCAAAACGGCTCGCCGGTGCTCAAACCGCGGCGAACGAAAACGCGCACCGAGCAAAACGCGGCCGAACACCCCCAATGGACCTCATACGCGCCCTAACGCGCGCGCATGCGCTTCGTGAACTTTCGAGCCGGTGTTAAACTTTCTCCAAAACGGCTCGCCGGTGCTCAAACCGCGCGAACGAAAACGCGCACCGAGCAAAACGCGCCCCAAACACCCCAATGGACCTCATACGCGCTAACGCGCGCCGCATGCGCTTCGTGAACTTTCGAGCCGGTGTTAAACTTTCTCCAAAACGGGCTCGCCGGGTGCTCCAAACGCGGCGAACGAAAACGCGCACCGAGCAAAACGCGCCCGAACACCCCAATGGACCTCATACGCGCTCTAACGCGCGCCGCATGCGCTTCGTGAACTTTCGAGCCGGTGTTAAACTTTCTCCAAAACGGGCTCGCTGGTGCTCAAACCGCGGCGAACGAAAACGCGCACCGAGCAAAACGCGCCGAACACCCCCAATGGACCTCATACGCGCTCTAACGCGCGCGCGCGCATGCGCTTCGTGAACTTTCGAGCCGGTGTTAAACTTTCTCCAAAACGGGCTCGCCGGTGCTCCAAACCGCGGCGAACGAAAACGCGCACCGAGCAAAACGCGCCCGAACACCCCAATGGACCTCATACGCGCTTCTAACGCGCGCCGCATGCTTTCGTGAACTTTCGAGCCGGTGTTAAACTTTCTCCAAAACGGGCTCGCCGGTGCTCAAACCGCGGCGAACGAAAACGCGCACCGAGCAAAACGCGCCCGAACACCCCAATGGACCTCATACGCCGCTCTAACGCGCGCCGCATGCGCTTCGTGAACTTTCGAGCCGGTGTTAAACTTTCTCCAAAACGGGCTCGCCGGTGCTCAAACCGGCGAACGAAAACGCGCACCGAGCAAAACGCGCCCGAACACCCCAATGGACCTCATACGCGCCTCTAACGCGCGCCGCATGCGCTTCGTGAACTTTCGAGCCGGTTAAACTTTCTCCAAAACGGGCTCGCCGGTGCTCAAACCCGCGAACGAAAACGCGCACCGAGCAAAACGCGCCCCGAACACCCCAATGGACCTCATACGCGCCTCTAACGCGCGCCGCATGCGCTTCGTGAACTTTCGAGCCGGTGTTAAACTTTCTCCAAAACGGGCTCGCCGGTGCTCAAACCGCGGCGAACGAAAACGCGCACCGAGCAAAACGCGCCCCGAACACCCCAATGGACCTCATACGCGCTTCTAACGCGCGCGCGCATGCGCTTCGTGAACTTTCGAGCCGGTGTTAAACTTTCTCCAAAACGGCTCGCCGGTGCTCCAAACGCGGCGAACGAAAACGCGCACCGAGCAAAACGCGCCCCAACACCCCAATGGACCTCATACGCGCTCTAACGCGCGCCGCATGCGCTTCGTGAACTTTCGAGCCGGTGTTAAACTTTCTCCAAAACGGGCTCGCCGGTGCTCCAACCGCGGCGAACGAAAACGCGCACCGAGCAAAACGCGCCCCAACACCCCAATGGACCTCATACGCGCTCTAACGCGCGCCGCATGCATGCTTCGTGAACTTTCGAGCCGGTGTTAAACTTTCTCCAAAACGGGCTCGCTGGTGCTCCAAACCGCGGCGAACGAAAACGCGCACCGAGCAAAACGCGCCCCCGAACACCCCAATGGACCTCATACGCGCTCTAACGCGCGCCGCATGCGCTTCGTGAACTTTCGAGCCGGTGTTAAACTTTCTCCAAAACGGCTCGCCGGTGCTCAAACCGCGGCGAACGAAAACGCGCACCGAGCAAAACGCGCGCCGAACACCCCAATGGACCTCATACGCGCTTCTAACGCGCGCATGCGCATGCTTTCGTGAACTTTCGAGCCGGTGTTAAACTTTCTCCAAAACGGGCTCGCCGGTGCTCCAAACCGCGGCGAACGAAAACGCGCACCGAGCAAAACGCGCCCCGAACACCCCAATGGACCTCATACGCGCTCTAACGCGCGCCGCATGCGCTTCGTGAACTTTCGAGCCGGTGTTAAACTTTCTCCAAAACGGGCTCGCTGGTGCTCCAAACCGCGGCGAACGAAAACGCGCACCGACCGAGCAAAACGCGCCCCAAACACCCCAATGGACCTCATACGCGCTCTAACGCGCGCCGCATGCGCTTCGTGAACTTTCGAGCCGGTGTTAAACTTTCTCCAAAACGGCTCGCCGGTGCTCAAACCGCGAACGAAAACGCGCACCGAGCAAAACGCGCCCCGAACACCCCAATGGACCTCATACGCGCTCTAACGCGCGCGCGCATGCTTTCGTGAACTTTCGAGCCGGTGTTAAACTTTCTCCAAAACGGGCTCGCCGGTGCTCAAACCGCGGCGAACGAAAACGCGCACCGAGCAAAACGCGCCCCCCAACACCCCAATGGACCTCATACGCGCTCTAACGCGCGCGCGCATGCTTCGTGAACTTTCGAGCCGGTGTTAAACTTTCTCCAAAACGGGCTCGCCGGTGCTCAAACCGCGGCGAACGAAAACGCGCACCGAGCAAAACGCGCCCGAACACCCCAATGGACCTCATACGCGCTCTAACGCGCGCGCGCATGCGCTTCGTGAACTTTCGAGCCGGTGTTAAACTTTCTCCAAAACGGCTCGCCGGTGCTCCAAACCGCGGCGAACGAAAACGCGCACCGAGCAAAACGCGCCCGAACACCCCAATGGACCTCATACGCGCTTCTAACGCGCGCCGCATGCGCTTCGTGAACTTTCGAGCCGGTGTTAAACTTTCTCCAAAACGGCTCGCTGGTGCTCAAACCGCGGCGAACGAAAACGCGCACCGAGCAAAACGCGCCCCAACACCCCAATGGACCTCATACGCGCTTCTAACGCGCGCCGCATGCGCTTCGTGAACTTTCGAGCCGGTGTTAAACTTTCTCCAAAACGGGCTCGCCGGTGCTCAAACCGCGGCGAACGAAAACGCGCACCGAGCAAAACGCGCCCAAACACCCCAATGGACCTCATACGCGCTCTAACGCGCGCCGCATGCGCTTCGTGAACTTTCGAGCCGGTGTTAAACTTTCTCCAAAACGGCTCGCCGGTGCTCAAAACCGCGGCGAACGAAAACGCGCACCGAGCAAAACGCGCCCGAACAACACCCCAATGGACCTCATACGCGCTCTAACGCGCGCGCGCATGCGCTTCGTGAACTTTCGAGCCGGTGTTAAACTTTTTCTCCAAAACGGCTCGCCGGTGCTCAAACCGCGGCGAACGAAAACGCGCACCGAGCAAAACGCGCCCCGAACACCCCAATGGACCTCATACGCGCTTCTAACGCGCGCGCCGCATGCGCTTCGTGAACTTTCGAGCCGGTGTTAAACTTTCTCCAAAACGGGCTCGCCGTGTGCTCCAAACCGCGGCGAACGAAAACGCGCACCGAGCAAAACGCGCCCCAACACCCCAATGGACCTCATACGCGCTTCTAACGCGCGCGCGCATGCTTTCGTGAACTTTCGAGCCGGTGTTAAACTTTCTCCAAAACGGGCTCGCCGGTGCTCCAAACGCGGCGAACGAAAACGCGCACCGAGCAAAACGCGCCCGAACACCCCAATGGACCTCATACGCGCTCTAACGCGCGCGCATGCGCTTCGTGAACTTTCGAGCCGGTGTTAAACTTTCTCCAAAACGGGCTCGCCGGTGCTCAAACCGCGGCGAACGAAAACGCGCACCGAGCAAAACGCGCCCAACAACCCCAATGGACCTCATACGCGCTTCTAACGCTGCGCCGCATGCGCTTCGTGAACTTTCGAGCCGGTGTTAAACTTTCTCCAAAACGGGCTCGCCGGTGCTCAAACCGCGGCGAACGAAAACGCGCACCGAGCAAAACGCGCCCCAAACACCCCAATGGACCTCATACGCGCCTAACGCGCGCCGCATGCGCTTCGTGAACTTTCGAGCCGGTGTTAAACTTTCTCCAAAACGGCTCGCCGGTGCTCAAACCGCGGCGAACGAAAACGCGCACCGAGCAAAACGCGCCCCGAACACCCCAATGGACCTCATACGCGCTCTAACGCGCGCGCGCATGCGCTTCGTGAACTTTCGAGCCGGTGTTAAACTTTCTCCAAAACGGGCTCGCTGGTGCTCCAACCGCGGCGAACGAAAACGCGCACCGAGCAAAACGCGCCCCAACACCCCAATGGACCTCATACGCGCTTCTAACGCTGCGCCGCATGCGCTTCGTGAACTTTCGAGCCGGTGTTAAACTTTCTCCAAAACGGGCTCGCCGGTGCTCCAAACCGCGGCGAACGAAAACGCGCACCGAGCAAAACGCGCCCCAAACACCCCAATGGACCTCATACGCGCTCTAACGCGCGCCGCATGCGCTTCGTGAACTTTCGAGCCGGTGTTAAACTTTCTCCAAAACGGCTCGCCGGTGCTCAAACCGCGGCGAACGAAAACGCGCACCGAGCAAAACGCGCCCCAACACCCCAATGGACCTCATACGCGCTTCTAACGCGCGCCGCATGCGCTTCGTGAACTTTCGAGCCGGTGTTAAACTTTCTCCAAAACGGCTCGCCGGTGCTCAAACCGCGGCGAACGAAAACGCGCACCGAGCAAAACGCGCGCCGAACACCCCAATGGACCTCACGCGCTCTAACGCGCGCGCATGCGCTTCGTGAACTTTCGAGCCGGTGTTAAACTTTCTCCAAAACGGGCTCGCTGGTGCTCAAACCGCGCGGCGAACGAAAACGCGCACCGAGCAAAACGCGCCCCGAACACCCCAATGGACCTCATACGCGCTCTAACGCGCGCCGCATGCGCTTCGTGAACTTTCGAGCCGGTGTTAAACTTTCTCCAAAACGGCTCGCCGGTGCTCAAACCGCGGCGAACGAAAACGCGCACCGAGCAAAACGCGCCCGAACACCCCAATGGACCTCATACGCGCTTCTAACGCTGCGCCGCGCATGCGCTTCGTGAACTTTCGAGCCGGTGTTAAACTTTCTCCAAAACGGGCTCGCCGGTGCTCAAACCGCGGCGAACGAAAACGCGCACCGAGCAAAACGCGCCCCAACACCCCAATGGACCTCATACGCGCTTCTAACGCGCGCCGCATGCGCTTCGTGAACTTTCGAGCCGGTGTTAAACTTTCTCCAAAACGGGCTCGCCGGTGCTCAAACCGCGGCGAACGAAAACGCGCACCGAGCAAAACGCGCCCCGAACACCCCAATGGACCTCATACGCGCCTCTAACGCGCGCCGCATGCGCTTCGTGAACTTTCGAGCCGGTGTTAAACTTTCTCCAAAACGGCTCGCCGGTGCTCAAACCGCGGCGAACGAAAAACGCGCACCGAGCAAAACGCGCGCCCAACACCCCAATGGACCTCATACGCGCTCTAACGCGCGCCGCATGCGCTTCGTGAACTTTCGAGCCGGTGTTAAACTTTCTCCAAAACGGGCTCGCCGGTGCTCAAACCGCGGCGAACGAAAACGCGCACCGAGCAAAACGCGCCCCAACACCCCAATGGACCTCATACGCGCTCTAACGCGCGCCGCATGCGCTTCGTGAACTTTCGAGCCGGTGTTAAACTTTCTCCAAAACGGGCTCGCCGGTGCTCAAACCGCGGCGAACGAAAACGCGCACCGAGCAAAACGCGCCCGAACACCCCAATGGACCTCACGCGCGCTCTAACGCGCGCCGCATGCGCTTCGTGAACTTTCGAGCCGGTGTTAAACTTTCTCCAAAACGGGCTCGCCGGTGCTCCAAACCGCGCGAACGAAAACGCGCACCGAGCAAAACGCGCCCCAAACACCCCAATGGACCTCATACGCGCTAAACGCGCGCCGCATGCGCTTCGTGAACTTTCGAGCCGGTGTTAAACTTTCTCCAAAACGGGCTCGCCGGTGCTCAAACCGCGGCGAACGAAAACGCGCACCGAGCAAAACGCGCCCCAACACCCCAATGGACCTCATACGCGCTCTAACGCTGCGCCGCATGCGCTTCGTGAACTTTCGAGCCGGTGTTAAACTTTCTCCAAAACGGGCTCGCCGGTGCTCAAACCGCGGCGAACGAAAACGCGCACCGAGCAAAACGCGCGCCGAACACCCCAATGGACCTCATACGCGCTTCTAACGCGCGCCGCATGCGCTTCGTGAACTTTCGAGCCGGTGTTAAACTTTCTCCAAAACGGGCTCGCCGGTGCTCAAACCGCGCGAACGAAAACGCGCACCGAGCAAAACGCGCCCGAACACCCCAATGGACCTCATACGCGCCTAACGCTGCGCGCGCATGCGCTTCGTGAACTTTCGAGCCGGTGTTAAACTTTCTCCAAAACGGGCTCGCCGGTGCTCCAAACCGCGGCGAACGAAAACGCGCACCGAGCAAAACGCGCCCCGAACACCCCAATGGACCTCATACGCGCTCTAACGCGCGCCGCATGCGCTTCGTGAACTTTCGAGCCGGTGTTAAACTTTCTCCAAAACGGCTCGCCGGTGCTCAAACCGCGGCGAACGAAAACGCGCACCGAGCAAAACGCGCCCCGAACACCCCAATGGACCTCATACGCGCTTCTAACGCGCGCCGCATGCTTTCGTGAACTTTCGAGCCGGTGTTAAACTTTCTCCAAAACGGGCTCGCCGGTGCTCCAAACCGCGGCGAACGAAAACGCGCACCGAGCAAAACGCGCCCGAACACCCCAATGGACCTCATACGCGCTAACGCGCGCCGCATGCGCTTTCGTGAACTTTCGAGCCGGTGTTAAACTTTCTCCAAAACGGCTCGCCGGTGCTCAAACCGCGGCGAACGAAAACGCGCACCGAGCAAAACGCGCCCAACAACCCCCAATGGACCTCATACGCGCTCTAACGCGCGCGCGCATGCTTCGTGAACTTTCGAGCCGGTGTTAAACTTTCTCCAAAACGGCTCGCCGGTGCTCAAACCGCGGCGAACGAAAACGCGCACCGAGCAAAACGCGCCCCAACACCCCAATGGACCTCATACGCGCTTCTAACGCGCGCGCGCATGCGCTTCGTGAACTTTCGAGCCGGTGTTAAACTTTCTCCAAAACGGGCTCGCCGGTGCTCCAAACCGCGGCGAACGAAAACGCGCACCGAGCAAAACGCGCCCCGAACACCCCCAATGGACCTCATACGCGCTTCTAACGCTGCGCGCATGCGCTTCGTGAACTTTCGAGCCGGTGTTAAACTTTCTCCAAAACGGGCTCGCCGGTGCTCAAACCGCGGCGAACGAAAACGCGCACCGAGCAAAACGCGCCCCGAACACCCCAATGGACCTCATACGCGCTTCTAACGCGCGCGCGCATGCTTCGTTTCGAACTTTCGAGCCGGTGTTAAACTTTCTCCAAAACGGGCTCGCCGGTGCTCAAACCGCGGCGAACGAAAACGCGCACCGAGCAAAACGCGCCCCGAACACCCCAATGGACCTCATACGCGCTCTAACGCGCGCGCGCATGCGCTTCGTGAACTTTCGAGCCGGTGTTAAACTTTCTCCAAAACGGGCTCGCCGGTGCTCCAAACCGCGGCGAACGAAAACGCGCACCGAGCAAAACGCGCCCCGAACACCCCAATGGACCTCATACGCGCTTCTAACGCGCGCCGCATGCGCTTCGTGAACTTTCGAGCCGGTTAAACTTTCTCCAAAACGGCTCGCCGGTGCTCCAAACCGCGCGAACGAAAACGCGCACCGAGCAAAACGCGCCCCAACACCCCAATGGACCTCATACGCGCCTAACGCGCGCCGCATGCGCTTCGTGAACTTTCGAGCCGGTGTTAAACTTTCTCCAAAACGGGCTCGCCGGGTGCTCAAACCGCGGCGAACGAAAACGCGCACCGAGCAAAACGCGCCCCGAACACCCCAATGGACCTCATACGCGCTCTAACGCGCGCCGCATGCGCTTCGTGAACTTTCGAGCCGGTGTTAAACTTTCTCCAAAACGGGCTCGCCGGTGCTCAAACCGCGGCGAACGAAAACGCGCACCGAGCAAAACGCGCCCGAACACCCCAATGGACCTCATACGCGCTTCTAACGCGCGCCGCATGCGCTTCGTGAACTTTCGAGCCGGTGTTAAACTTTCTCCAAAACGGGCTCGCCGGTGCTCAAACCGCGGCGAACGAAAACGCGCACCGAGCAAAACGCGCCCGAACACCCCAATGGACCTCATACGCGCTCTAACGCGCGCCGCATGCGCTTCGTGAACTTTCGAGCCGGTGTTAAACTTTCTCCAAAACGGCTCGCCGGTGCTCAAACCGCGGCGAACGAAAACGCGCACCGAGCAAAACGCGCCCGAACACCCCAATGGACCTCATACGCGCCTCTAACGCGCGCCGCATGCGCTTCGGAACTTTCGAGCCGGTGTTAAACTTTCTCCAAAACGGCTCGCTGGTGCTCAAACCGCGCGCGAACGAAAACGCGCACCGAGCAAAACGCGCCCCAAACCCCCAATGGACCTCATACGCGCTTCTAACGCTGCGCCGCATGCGCTTCGTGAACTTTCGAGCCGGTGTTAAACTTTCTCCAAAACGGGCTCGCTGGTGCTCAAACCGCGGCGAACGAAAACGCGCACCGAGCAAAACGCGCCCGAACACCCCAATGGACCTCATACGCGCTTCTAACGCGCGCGCATGCGCTTCGTGAACTTTCGAGCCGGTGTTAAAAACTTTCTCCAAAACGGCTCGCCGGGTGCTCCAAACCGCGGCGAACGAAAACGCGCACCGAGCAAAACGCGCCGCAAACACCCCAATGGACCTCATACGCGCTTCTAACGCGCGCCGCATGCGCTTCGTGAACTTTCGAGCCGGTGTTAAACTTTCTCCAAAACGGGCTCGCCGGTGCTCCAAACCGCGCGAACGAAAACGCGCACCGAGCAAAACGCGCCCGAACACCCCAATGGACCTCACGCGCGCCTAACGCGCGCCGCATGCGCTTCGTGAACTTTCGAGCCGGTGTTAAACTTTCTCCAAAACGGCTCGCCGGTGCTCAAACCGCGGCGAACGAAAACGCGCACCGAGCAAAACGCGCCCCAACACCCCAATGGACCTCATACGCGCTCTAACGCGCGCCGCATGCGCTTCGTGAACTTTCGAGCCGGTGTTAAACTTTCTCCAAAACGGGCTCGCTGGTGCTCCAAACCGCGGCGAACGAAAACGCGCACCGAGCAAAACGCGCCCGAACACCCCAATGGACCTCATACGCGCTCTAACGCGCGCGCATGCGCTTCGTGAACTTTCGAGCCGGTGTTAAACTTTCTCCAAAACGGGCTCGCTGGTGCTCAAACCGCGGCGAACGAAAACGCGCACCGAGCAAAACGCGCCCCAAACACCCCAATGGACCTCATACGCGCTTCTAACGCGCGCGCATGCGCTTCGTGAACTTTCGAGCCGGTGTTAAACTTTCTCCAAAACGGGCTCGCCGGTGCTCAAACCGCGGCGAACGAAAACGCGCACCGAGCAAAACGCGCCCCAAACACCCCAATGGACCTCATACGCGCTTCTAACGCTGCGCCGCATGCGCTTCGTGAACTTTCGAGCCGTGTTAAACTTTCTCCAAAACGGCTCGCCGGTGCTCCAAACCGCGGCGAACGAAAACGCGCACCGAGCAAAACGCGCCCGAACACCCCAATGGACCTCATACGCGCTCTAACGCGCGCCGCATGCGCTTCGTGAACTTTCGAGCCGGTGTTAAACTTTCTCCAAAACGGGCTCGCCGGTGCTCAAACCGCGGCGAACGAAAACGCGCACCGAGCAAAACGCGCGCCAAACACCCCAATGGACCTCATACGCGCTTCTAACGCGCGCCGCATGCGCTTCGTGAACTTTCGAGCCGGTGTTAAACTTTCTCCAAAACGGCTCGCCGGTGCTCAAACCGCGGCGAACGAAAACGCGCACCGAGCAAAACGCGCCCCGAACACCCCAATGGACCTCATACGCGCTTCTAACGCGCGCCGCATGCGCTTCGTGAACTTTCGAGCCGGTGTTAAACTTTCTCCAAAACGGGCTCGCTGGTGCTCAAACCGCGCGAACGAAAACGCGCACCGAGCAAAACGCGCCCCAACACCCCAATGGACCTCATACGCGCTCTAACGCGCGCGCATGCGCTTCGTGAACTTTCGAGCCGGTGTTAAACTTTCTCCAAAACGGCTCGCCGGTGCTCAAACCGCGGCGAACGAAAACGCGCACCGAGCAAAACGCGCCCCAAACACCCCAATGGACCTCATACGCGCTAACGCGCGCCGCATGCGCTTCGTGAACTTTCGAGCCGGTGTTAAACTTTCTCCAAAACGGGCTCGCTGGTGCTCAAACCCGCGCGAACGAAAACGCGCACCGAGCAAAACGCGCCCGAACACCCCAATGGACCTCATACGCGCTTAACGCGCGCGCGCATGCGCTTCGTGAACTTTCGAGCCGGTGTTAAACTTTCTCTCCAAAACGGCTCGCCGGTGCTCAAACCGCGGCGAACGAAAACGCGCACCGAGCAAAACGCCTCATACCGCTTCTAACGCCCCAATGGACCTCATACGCGCTTCTAACGCGCCGCATGCGCTTCGTGAACTTTCGAGCCGGTGTTAAACTTTCTCCAAAACGGGCTCGCCGGTGCTCCAACCGCGGCGAACGAAAACGCGCACCGAGCAAAACGCGCCCGAACACCCCAATGGACCTCATACGCGCTTCTAACGCGCGCCGCATGCGCTTCGTGAACTTTCGAGCCGGTGTTAAACTTTCTCCAAAACGGGCTCGCCGGTGCTCAAACCGCGGCGAACGAAAACGCGCACCGAGCAAAACGCGCCCGAACACCCCAATGGACCTCATACGCGCTCTAACGCGCGCCGCATGCGCTTCGTGAACTTTCGAGCCGGTGTTAAACTTTCTCCAAAACGGCTCGCCGGTGCTCAAACCGCGGCGAACGAAAACGCGCACCGAGCAAAACGCGCCCCAAACACCCCAATGGACCTCATACGCGCTTCTAACGCGCGCCGCATGCTTTCGTGAACTTTCGAGCCGGTGTTAAACTTTCTCCAAAACGGGCTCGCCGGTGCTCAAACCGCGGCGAACGAAAACGCGCACCGAGCAAAACGCGCCCCAACACCCCAATGGACCTCATACGCGCTTCTAACGCGCGCGCGCATGCGCTTCGTGAACTTTCGAGCCGGTGTTAAACTTTCTCCAAAACGGCTCGCCGGTGCTCAAACCGGCGAACGAAAACGCGCACCGAGCAAAACGCGCCCGAACACCCCAATGGACCTCATACGCGCTTCTAACGCGCGCCGCATGCGCGTGAACTTTCGAGCCGTGTTAAACTTTCTCCAAAACGGGCTCGCCGGTGCTCCAAACCGCGGCGAACGAAAACGCGCACCGAGCAAAACGCGCCGAACACCCCAATGGACCTCATACGCGCCTCTAACGCGCGCCGCATGCGCTTCGTGAACTTTCGAGCCGGTGTTAAACTTTCTCCAAAACGGCTCGCCGGTGCTCCAACCGCGGCGAACGAAAACGCGCACCGAGCAAAACGCGCCCGAACACCCCAATGGACCTCATACGCGCCTCTAACGCGCGCGCATGCGCTTCGTGAACTTTCGAGCCGGTGTTAAACTTTCTCCAAAACGGCTCGCCGGTGCTCCAAACCGCGGCGAACGAAAACGCGCACCGAGCAAAACGCGCCCGAACACCCCAATGGACCTCATACGCGCCTCTAACGCGCGCGCGCATGCGCTTCGTGAACTTTCGAGCCGTGTTAAACTTTCTCCAAAACGGGCTCGCCGGTGCTCAAACCGCGGCGAACGAAAACGCGCACCGAGCAAAACGCGCCCGAACACCCCAATGGACCTCACGCGCTTCTAACGCGCGCGCATGCATGCGCTTCGTGAACTTTCGAGCCGGTGTTAAACTTTCTCCAAAACGGGCTCGCTGGTGCTCAAACCGCGGCGAACGAAAACGCGCGCACCGAGCAAAACGCGCCCCGAACACCCCAATGGACCTCATACGCGCTTCTAACGCTGCGCCGCATGCTTCGTGAACTTTCGAGCCGGTGTTAAACTTTCTCCAAAACGGCTCGCCGGTGCTCAAACCGCGGCGAACGAAAACGCGCACCGAGCAAAACGCGCCCGAACACCCCAATGGACCTCATACGCGCTTCTAACGCGCGCCGCATGCGCTTCGTGAACTTTCGAGCCGGTGTTAAACTTTCTCCAAAACGGCTCGCCGGTGCTCCAAACCGCGGCGAACGAAAACGCGCACCGAGCAAA
Organism: Melocanna baccifera; assembly: GCA_036346265.1. NCBI lineage: Eukaryota > Viridiplantae > Streptophyta > Magnoliopsida > Poales > Poaceae > Melocanna > Melocanna baccifera. The sequence continues at coordinate 14,451,551 of CM070691.1, read as the reverse complement.
ACGCGCCCCAACACCCCCAATGGACCTCATACGCGCTTCTAACGCTCCCTATAAATAGAGGCTCATTTGGCCATGTAACTCAGGCTTGTTTAGATTAGTTTTCCACCGTGAAACTTCGCTGCGTGTTCTTGTGTCGACTAGACCAACAATCGCGATTGCAGGCCTCAACCCCTTTGTGTTCTTCATTCATATATATGCAATATTCAGATTGCTCTTTATCTTGTTCTTGCTTGTTCTTCGATTGCTTGCAGGAATTGAACTCGTGTTCAGGTCAACCGCGTTTCTGGCACGGCTGATAGCGACTAGGTGTGGTGTAGCGATTGCAGAACGGACTTGGTCGCCTCGGCCAAGTAGCCTCTTCACAACGCCATATCAAATCGAACTTATCCTTCTCATCGAAGATCGGGCCACCCTCATCAGCTGGTATCGTGAGCACAGCTTGTCGGTGAGATTATCCATTTAGATTTATTTTTCATACCTATAACCAGAAAATTGCCCTACAAAAAGAGTTATTTCCGCTGTCCAAACCTCACAGTGCCTTTCAATTTGTTAGTTTCGGTTTGCTAAATTGAATTTGTGTCCGTTTTAGCTTTGTCTTGTTGCTGGTCATATTCTTGGTCCCATAAAACACCAAAAATAAAAATCCCCACGTCCAACACCATCAAGAACACTTCAAACTCTATTTCCGATTTTCGGCCAGAAGACTCCCTCTTGTGCAGCCGCCACTAAAAATAGCATAACTTTTGATTCATTGATCCTTTTTGAGTGAGACCACTTCTATTAGACTCCCAACTTCATTATCCATCGTCTTGCAAAATTTTGTTTCATTCCAATATTGCAAGCAAAAGATACATGCGGTGAAAGTTGACCCAAATATCTGTTTTGAATCTGCAATAGTCAGCACTTGTGATTTTTGTGCGAATTTTTCTGTCGGTTTCCAAAAGTTGGTCCCAAAATAAAAGTTGTAGAAAAAGCCGTCAGTAAACAAGGAAAAAAAGAATCATTGAAAAGGAGGCAACTGACAAAAAGTTACGGTCAAAATACCGACGACTTATCCAGTGGACAGAAATCTACCATTCTCAGATTTGGGTCAATACTTGTGCTTTCCACTTCCAATTGCATTCAATTGAATTATCTTGTGTCTACCACTCCTATACTTTGATATCCACTTGTTTTAGCCTTCATCTATCCTTATTTGATCAGCAACATAAGGCTAAGTGCTAGATACGAACTATAATTCAATTCTATGCAATTTCTGAAATTAACCGATTGTTCTCCATTGCTACATATCTAGAGCCTTCCAAGCTACACCTACTACTAACTGTTACAGGCCTTGACGTACCGGTAATCGCTATACTCATCACTCAAGTCAAGATTATCACGAACCAGCCACCGGTTGCACCACCTGTTTGCTTTGGTAAGAATTTGTAAGAGCTTGGAAAGAGTTTGAGAGATGTGTGACTTGTCAAGCTCCACTTCCTAGTAGTTTATAGGGACTTACATAATTCTTGTGTATTTCCTTGTTTTTCTACTAACCATGACAGGTTTAAGATCACATAGTATGAATTTTCGTGAGACCAACAACGTGTTGGATCGGCTTAATAAGACCCTCACCACCATCAACAACAGAGTTGAGAACCTTGATAAACGTTCATCCCCAGCTACTCGACGCGGCGCTGCTTCTCCGAACTGCTCATCTCCAAATGACGATGATGATGCATTAACTAAAGTCAAGTATGCTTTTCCATTCTTTGCTGGTAAATTTGATCCTGATGCCTATATTGACTGGGAGATAGTATTAGACAAAGAATTTGAATATTATGATTGGTCGGATAGGCAAAAGATTAGAGCTGCCACTAGTGTTTTCAGTGATAATGCAATAATTTGGTGGAAGTATCTTAGTAAACATGGTAGAGCACCCCAAACTTGGAATGCATTGAAGAAACTTTTGAGAGATGAATTTGTTCCTAAAAATCATGCCGATTATTTGCTAGCTAGATTGCAACATTTAAGACAAGGTAGTAGAACTGTAAGAGAATACTATCATGAATTGAAAACTTGTTTATTACGCTGTGGTTTTGAGGAACATGCTGAAACTACAGAGAATAGATTCTTATGTGGGCTTAATCAGGAAATTCAGGAAATTCTTGTTCACAAAGAATATAATTCTCTCTCTCATTTGTTTATACTTGCTTGTAAGATTGAGAGTCGATTGAGAAAGAATTGAGAATACTTGATAATGGGACACATGAGAGCAAACATGTAGTTGTGCCTTCTTCTCATGACTAACAACTTGCAGCAAGTTGAGAACAATGCGAAGAGAAGAATGAGTTACTTGAGCTACCGACTCCATTACTTGAGAAGGAAGATGAGATGAAGGATGCCCCTACATCATGTGAGGAGAGACAGAAAGGTACATATAATGGTGCTATCATCACTCATGGTGAGTATGCCTGTGAAGAACAACTATTGTCCACTGTTCATGCTACATTAGAGCAAAACATTGTGAAAAGTAATTTTGATATACACATGTTTCAAGTACAAAATTCCAATTGCATTGATTTAAGTATTGATAATAAGTTGTGTGCTAATTTCTTACATATATCTTTGCCACAACCAGAAGTTAAAACTGATTCTTCTATTTTAATTTTAAATCCATATACTGAAATAAATGGTTTTGATTTTGTCAATATGCAATTGATCCATGCTATAGATAAGCTGAATGAGATTTCTTCTTCGCACACTTTCGGTTATATTGAGATTGATCATCCTTGTGAACTGAGTTGTCTAACAAAGAAGTTATTTGAGATTCCCAATTCGCTTTCATTATTTTGTTATAAATTTTACTTAATAGGCGAGTATGATGAAAAGAGAAATTATATGGTTCATCGAATTTGGATAAGTTCAGAACTGAAAGGTTCAACTTTGGAGGAGGAACATAATCATGTAGAGAAAACTAATGGCACTAACCTTATTATTTCTAGTTTATCTACTGCTGTTTGTAAGCTACAGGAAACCTTTCAAGAAGGGGAGTGTTGTGGGCTGCTTCCATACACCACAACCATTTCCCTATTTGCGCCGAAAAAGAATTTACCTCTCATTGAGATCATCAATATCAAGTCACAGTCCAATACAACCTTTTCTAAAGAATGGGAGCAAGATGAAGAACATACGCCATCTAGTGATAATACTACCAATCAGGTACAATCGTTTCTAAGAGAGTTCACTTTGTTTGATAAAGAACTTATGATATTACATAATACGAATTTGTTACGTTCTTTGTCATGTACTTTGTCATGTACCGAGATTTATGATCAAGATCACGCAATACCACGCCACACATACTCATACAACCAAAGCTCCCAAGAATAAACAAATGGTGAATTCGATTTCTTCGGTTTCAATTTATTTTAATTGAGAATATGATGCTATCTAAAGATGAAAATGTATTTTTGTCTAGTATAAGGAGAATTGCATCAACGCTATGCGCCGTGGTTGGGGTCCACCAAAAGGGAAGCCGACCAATATATCAAGACCACACCTTCCCCAACTCTTGCTCAAGGTCATCACGTTACTTTTGGATCAATTCAAGCAAGAGTTCAAGTGGGACACATTTTAGAATTCAATTCGGCCTTCGGATCAATTCGGAGTCAGCCTGATAGGTCGGACTTCAAATGTGTATAACTATTGCATAAAAACTCCGTTTGTGGTTTGCAAGTACAGCAAAGAAAGAAGAGCTCATCCACTTTCCAATGGATTTGGCCCCACCTCCAAATTCATTCTGTGCGCATTGGAATCACCAAAGGAAGGCGACGCTGACTCAGCCTGACAGGTCCCACTTTAAATGCTCATAGATTTCGCATCAAGAGTCCAATTGGAATGTGTGAGTACAGCATGGAAAGATTATTCCGTCCTCTTTCAAACGGATCTGACCCCATCCAAAAATTCCTTTTGTGCGCGACGCAATCAACAAAACAATCTTCGGTTTTGGAAACAGAGATAGAATCAGCTATGATTTGAATACTTTCCATGTGTTGAGAACTTTCCATATGCAAGGACCTGCGTGTCCCTATAAATAGAGGCTCATTTGGCCATGTAACTCAGGCTTGTTTAGATTAGTTTTCCACCGTGAAACTTCGTCGTGTGTTCTTGTGTCGACTAGACCAACAACTGCGATTGCAGGCCTCAACCCCTTTGTGTTCTTCATTCATATATGCAATATTCAGATTGCTCTTTATCTTGTTCTTACTTGTTCTTCGATTGCTTGCAGGAATTGAACTCGTGTTCAGGTCAACCGCGTTCTGGCACGGTTGATAGCGACTAGGTGTGGTGTAGCGATTGCAGGACGGACTTGGTCGCCTCGGCCAAGTAGCCTCTTCACAACGCCATATCAAATCGAACTTATCCTTCTCATCGGGCCACCCTCATCGGTTGGTAAGATCGGTGAGATTATCCATTTAGATTTATTTTTCATACCTATAACCAGAAAATTGCCCTACAAAAAGAGTTATTTCCATAACTTTTGATTCATTGATTCTTTTTGAGTGAGACCACTTCCATTAGACTCCCAACTTCATTGTCCATCTTCTTGCAAAATTTTGTTTCATTCCAATATTGCAAGCAGAAGATACATGCGGTGAAAGTTGACCCAAATATCTGTTTTGAATCTGCAATAGTCAGCAATTGTGATTTTCGTGAGAATTTTTCTGTCAGTTTTCAGAAGTTGGCCCCAAAAGAAAAGTTGTAGAAAAAGCCGTCAGTAAACCAGGAAAAAAAGAATCATCAAAAAAGAGGCAACTGACAAAAAGTTACGGCCAAAATACCGACAACTGGTCCAGTGGACAGAATTCTGACTTTCTAATATTTTGGATCAATAGTTGTGCTTTCCACTTCCAATTGCATTCAATTGAATTATCTTGTGTCTACCACTCCTATACTTTGATATCTACTTGTTTTAGCCTTCATCTATCCTTCTTTGATCAGCAACATAAGGCTAAGTGCTAGATACAAACTATAATTCAATTCCATGCAATTTCTGAAATTAACCGATTGTTCTCCATTGCTACATATCTAGAGTCTTCCAAGCTACACCTACTACTAACAATTCTGTGCCTTGACGCACCGAATCGCTATACTCATCACTCAAGTCAAGACTATCACGAACCACCACCGGTTGCACCACCGCTTGCTTTGGTAAGAATTTGTAAGAGCTTGGTAAGAGTTTGAGAGATGTGTGACTTGTCAAGCTCCACTTCCTAGTAGTTTATAGGGACTTACATAATTCTCGTGTATTTCCTTGTTTTTCTACTAACCATGACAGATTCAAGATCACATAGTATGAATTTTCGTGAGACCAACAACGTGTTGGATCGGCTTAATAAGACCCTCACCACCATCAACAACAGAGTTGAGAACCTTGATAAACGTTCATCCCCAGCTACTCGACGTGCGCTATTTCCTCTGAACCGTTCATCTCCAAATGACGATGATGATGCATTAACTAAAGTCAAGTATGCTTTTCCATTCTTTACTAGTAAAATTGATCCTGATGCCTATATTGACTGGGAGATAGCATTAGACAAAGAATTTGAATATTATGATTGGTCAGATAGGCAAAAGATTAGAGCTGCCACTAGTGTTTTCAGTGATAATGCAATAATTTGGTGGAAGTATCTTGTTAAACATGGTAGAGCACCCCAAACTTGGAATGCATTGAAGAAACTTTTGAGAGATGAATTTGTTCCTAAAAATCATGCCGATTATTTGCTAGTTAGATTGCAACATTTAAGACAAGGTAGTAGAACTGTAAGAGAATACTATCGTGAATTGAAAACTTGTTTATTACGCTGTGGTTTTGAAGAACATGCTGAAACTACAGAGAATAGATTCTTAAGTGGGCTTAATCAGGAAATTCAGGAAATTTTTGTTCACAAAGAATATAATTCTCTCTCTCATTTGTTTATACTTGCTTGTAAGATTGAGAGTCAGATTGAGAAAGAATTGAGAATACTTGATAATAGGACACATGAGAGCAAACATGTGGTTGTGCGTTCTTCTGTGACTAACAACTTGCAGCAAGTTAAGAACAATGCGGAAGAGAAAAATGAATTACTTGAGCTACCGACTCCATTACTTGAGAAGGAAGATGAGATGATGGATGCCCCTACATCATGTGAAGAGAGACAGAAAGGTAAATATAATGGTGCTATCATCACTCATGGTGAGTTTGCCTGTGAAGAACTATTGTCCACTGTTTATGCTACATTAGAGCAAAACATTGTGAAAAGTAATTCTGATATACACATGTTTGAAGTACAAAATTCCAACTGCATTGATTTAAGTATTGATAATGAGTTGTGTGCTAATTTCTTACATATATCTTTGCCACAACCAGAAGTTAAACCTGTTTCTTCTATTTTAATTTTAAATCCATATGCTGGAATAAATAGTTTTGATTTTGTCAATATGCCATTGATCCATGCTATAGATAAGCTGAATGAGATTTCTTCTTCGCGCACTTTCGGTTATATTGAGATTGATCATCCTTGTGAACTGAGTTGTCTAACAAAGAAGTTATTGGAGATTCCCAATTCGCTTTCATTATTTCGTTATAAATTTTACTTAATAGGCGAGTATGATGAAAAGGAAAATTATATGGTTCATCGAATTTGGATAAATTCAGAACTGAAAGGTTCAACTTTAGAGGAGGAACATAATCATGTAGAGAAAACTAATGGCACTAACCTTATTATTTCTAGTTTATCTATCTGCTTGTTTGTAAGCTACAGAAACCTTTCAAGAAGGGGAGTGTTGTAGGTCGCTTCCATACACCACAACCATTTCCCTATTTGCGCTAAAAAGAATTTGTCTCTCATTGAGATCATCAATATCAAGTCACACCAATACAACCTTTTCTAAAGAATGGGAGCAAGATGAAGAACATACGCCATCTAGTGATAATACTACCAATCGTGTACAATCGTTTCTAAGAGAGTTCACTTTGTTTGATAAAGAACTTATGATATTACATAATACGAATTTGTCGCGTTCTTTGTCATGTACCGAGATTTATGATCAAGATCACGCAATCGTGAGACCACACATCTATTAAAACCGAGGACGGTTTTCTCATCAAGAAGGGAGGATGATGTGACCACGCCACATACTCATACAACCAAAGCTCCCAAGAATAAACAAATGGTGAATTCGTTTCTTCGGTTTCAATTTATTTTAATTGAGAATATGATGCTATCTAAAGATGAAAATGTATTTTTGTCTAGTCAGATAAGGAGAATTGCATCAACGCTATGCGCTCGTGGTTGGGGTCCACCAAAAGGAAGCCACCAATATATCAAGACCACACCTTCCCCAACTCTTGCTCAAGGTCATCACGTTACTTTTAGATCAATTCAAGCAAGAGTTCAAGTGGGACACATTTTAGAATTCAATTCGCCTTCGGATCAATTCGAGTCACCTGATAGGTCGGACTTCAAATGTGTATAACTTTTGCATAAAAACTCCGTTTGAGGTGTGCAAGTACAGCAAAGAAAGAAGAGCTCATCCACTTTCCAATGGATTTGGCCCCACCTCCAAATTCATTATGTGCGCATTGGAATCACCAAAGGAAGGCGACGACTCTCACTGACAGTGTCCCACTTTAAATGCTCATAGATTTCGCATCAAGAGTCCAATTGGAATGTGTGAGTACAGATGGAAAGATTATTCCGTCCTCTTTCAAACAGATCTGACCCCATCCAAAAATTCCTTTTGTGCGCGACGCAATCAACAAAACAATCTTCGGTTTTGGAAACAGAGATAGAATCAGTTATGATTTGAATACTTTCCATGTATTGAGAACTTTCCATATGCAAGGACCTGCGTGTCCCTATAAATAGAGGCTCATTTGGCCATGTAACTCAGACTTGTTTAGATTAGTTTTCCACCGTGAAACTTCGTCGTGTGTTCTTGTGTCGACTAGACCAACAACTGCGATTGCAGGCCTCAACCCCTTTGTGTTCTTCATTCATATATGCAATATTCAGATTGCTCTTTATCTTGTTCTTACTTGTTCTTCGATTGCTTGCAGGAATTGAACCCCGTGTTCAGGTCAACCGCGTTCTTGACACGGTTGATAGCGACTAGGGTGTGGTGTAGCGATTGCAGGACGGACTTGGTCGTCTCGGTCAAGTAGCCTCTTCGTCAACGTCATATCAAATCGAACTTATCCTTCTCATCGGAAGATCGGGCCACCCCCTCATCACCGATGACCTCCATCACCGCCTACTCCGACGCCGACTGCCTAGACTCACGGCGCTCCACCCCCGTCTACTGCATTTACCTCAATGACAACCATGTCTCTTGATCCTCCAATCGTCAGACAACCATGTCTCGACCAAGTGAAGCAGCCAAATATCGCGCTGTTGCCCATGCTGTAGCAGAGTGCTGCTGGCTGCGACAACCATGTCTCTTTTTTCCTTCCCTCTTCCTTTTTCTCTTTTTATCTTCTTTTTCGTTTCCATTTTTCTTTTTATTCTTTCCTCCATCCTCAGTCCCACCCCCGGATGGGACACCCCCTCACCTTCTTCCAGCGCGACACTGCAGCTCGGCTTTGGCAGCATACTTCTCTTGGCTACTCATACATCCACCTCCCCACCCTTCTTGACCGGAGGGAGGACGACGCATGTGGCCAATAGCAAAGAGCGGCGCAGCAGCTGGGTAGCGACGTCGGCAAGGGAGCAGGCGGCGGTAGTGGCGCGCGAGAGTTGGGGGACGGCATTTGGCGGCCGCGAGGCGCCACGAGAACCGAAAGTGGTAGCACGGAGCACGGCGACGCGGGCCGGCGACAAGGGAGATAAGGCCTAGCTAGAGCGGTGGCTGGCAATGGCGGCTAACCGCGGCGACACACGTTGTAGAGGGGCGATGACTCAGCAACAGCAGTAGGAACAGGGGTGGCGAGGCTGCCTGGGGACAGCGGTGCTTGGCAAATGAACGATGGTGGTCGGAGGGCGACAGCAAGCCGCAGTAGCAACAAGAGCATGGGGGTGAGAAGCAGCGAGCAACAGCAACAGTGAGTGCACGGGGGAGAGAAGCAAAAGCCAATTTTTGCTTCCTCTGCCTCCCGGCACCCCCTTAAATGGGGCACGATATGGGTCAAGCTAGTTCAAGCTGGGTTTGGCCCAGCCTAAGTATGTGTTTCAGCTTGTTGGGACATCAAAGGAAGGGTGAGGTCTATCAACTGCGCTAGTCGTTGGGGAAGTTGTAGTCCCGCTGCGGCTAGTCGTTCGGTGAGATGACGGAACATGTAAGGTATTTTGAAAGGTTATTGTGATGACCTCATCTGCATGACCAAGGAATCGTGCGGGTAAACCGGGATGGTTATCTCTTGTGGGGTGAAGTGTACAAACTTTGCAAAGTAAAAACTATTCTAATAGTTGTGCCCACGGTCATGGGCGGTATGGGAACTTAACTTGAGATTGTTTTATTACAAAAACTGTGGGTGAGATTGGAAAAGTGGTGGGCCGAGAAAAGCCATGATTTGTGTTGCCCTGGGTGTCGCCCCAGTAGTAAAGTTAGGCGGATATGACACCGAAAGATTAGCAAGGGTGCAAAGATCATGTGAATGGAATCTAGATCGTTATTATTATTGCATTCTCCCTCACATTTATAAAGTATGTTTTATGTTAAATCTGCTAGGTCTCAAGCAATTTCTATGTACTATATCTTTAAAACCAATTTTATGTGGCAAATAAAACAACATGAGCCTTCCCTTGGCAAGCCATGCATGTTAATTATTTGCATACTGTGTATTTTCTCGCGGAGCACGGTGGTTTATGCTTACCCTCGCTTACTCAAATAATCTAGAATCAGGAGTCAAATCGTTGCGCTCCAGCAATATACCAAGCCATGATGGTGAAAGAGAAGAGGCCAAGAACTAGGTTGCGAACCCAGTTGGCTACCTATGGGCATATCTTGAGGGTCTCACACATATGAAGTTTCTGTTTCCGTCACTGCATTTTATTGATTTCGACCTGATCGGCTCATAAGTCTACTACAATATTTACGCTTCCGCATGATATGTACTTTAATGTTCAATAATGTATCCGTGATCATTATCTACTGATCCAGAGAATAGTGCGGTGGAATCACAGATGATTCTGGATTGCAAAATCTGGCTCTGACAACGCTACTCCTAGGCAATCAGATCATAGGACCCACTAGCAATTGTGCGTACAATGAGAACAACCATCCAGTTTCATAGATTGTAGGTAAAAACTGCAGAATGCCCACATGGAGGAGAATGCCACTGCAAAGAGAATCGTAACCAAATCAAAATGATGACTTGTGCTAACTTATAAAGCACAAATGCATGACAAGTAGAACCAAATCTATCAACTTATCCAAAACCTCGAATGCACCCCTCCCAATTCCACCATTGAGCTAAAATACATGCGTCGAGTAAAACAAAATTTTGAAAGTTAGATCACAACACACTACTAGTGACCTCGCCCTAGGCACAAGCAAACAAGACATACATCATGTAAAAGATGAACTAAACATAACTAAACACACAACAGAATCTCATCGCTTAAAATTCTCCCTTCCTAAGCACGGACACACAAACTGAAGCCAACAAAATTGCACAGCTAGAACACAATGTATAAATCAAAGTGCATTGCACTAATTGTCATAAGTAAGCTCAAACATGCATCACACATCACACTAGTTAAATTAAATGTAAATAAAAAGGTTGCTCACTTTGTTGTCCTCTAACATTCCAAGCCATCCAATCCAAAAGCAAATCAACCCGTAGCCAAAATTTAAATTGTCATATTCCCCACAAACAGGAGGACGCCAGTGAGTAGAACCAGAATGAAAACCAAACCAAACAACGATCTTACATACTGAGGCACACGTGCACAACAAATGGAACCAATATGCCAATGTATCCCGTGCTTACAAGACTCCCCACAATTCAACGAAAAACAAGTACACATGCAAAAATGAAAGAAGCACACACGAATCAAAGTAAATGATAGAGTAAATAGGAACAAATACACTAGGAAAGAGGAACAAATACAGGAACAACAGACCAACCAATCTCGCAACTTAAGCTGCTCATGTCACTGCCAAAGAACGGGCAAACACACAAAAGAACGGGCAAACACACAAATCATAGCAAACCAACACTAGGCGTAACCAAAACCAAAGCTAAAAGGAAATCCATCAATCTTACTACATTGTCATGAGCATAAACACATTCAAACTCACCATTGTACATGAACGAAGGAATATTAGCTAAAAATGGATTTAAGCACTAAAGAGTTAATCGATCACAGATCACCATCCTCACTTTAAGCACTAAAGAGTTAATCGATCAACTAAGCAAATGAAAACAAAATCAGAACACAGTCACAACAATAAGTAGAGCACAGGCACATTCCGCACACCAACCCAATTGCACTCAACGCAAATTAAATTAACTACTAATGTCACTCAACTCTGTACCTCACTGTACAAATAACTATACAGATAGACCAATCTAACCAAACCAAAAGAAAATCAAATCGACAATTATAATTGCACTCCTCAGTGCACAGACAAAACAAGCAGAACCAAAAATGGAATATAATCATATGCACACGTCATCCTAAATCCCAACGCACAACTGCAGAAAAAAAATTGAGCTTAAACAGAAGAAATATCAAACCAGCCAAACTCTGCATTTCAAATGCCTCCATTTGATTCAACCCGCTAACCACATGTGCATGGACAAACTAAGAAAAACAAAAGCTAAACCAATACATACCTCACCCATGGCACAAAGCCACAATAAATAGAACCGAAACAAATGCAAAACTAATTGGAAACAAACAACATGAACCAACTCCCACTTGTTCCATTTAAAATGCTCTCCTAACCAAATTGAAATAAACTAGCACTAAACCTAACTAATCCAAAGGAAATCAAACATAGTATGCACACAACAAATGATGTCACGTCACCACAAGCCTAAGCACATATACCAATCAAAACCCACCCAACCAAACCCAAACAGTAATATCAAACTCTCACCAGATGTGGATGACCTAAACCGTACCAAGCAACACCTACTCCAAGTGATCCAAAACCATAGGAAATCGAATGCATCACCTCCCCAATACAAGTTGCACAACTTTTAAAGCAGGGGAAGGGGTAAGTAATCGTCGTCCACCCTTCATTCATCCTTTAATATTTGTACAGCTTTGGAATAGTGATGCACAGAAGCACCTCCCTTAAATCTATCAATCAAATCAGCCCATTCACTGGAAGTGCAAGCATTCGAATGGCAAGCAAAGAATTGATGTATTCCATGTAGAAAGTGCTTTATCAAATATTTGGCAATTGGTATTAGTTGAACATTCAATAATTACATTCCAATTTTAGTATTTCACTAGTTTCACATACGGGATTCACATTAGTTATTTTTGCATTAATTAAATTTCACAAATTCTGCGACACAAATTACCATATAAGTGCAAGCATTCGAATGGCAAGCAAAGAATTGATGTGTATTCCATGTAGAAAGTGCTTTATCCAATATCTGGTAATTGGTATTAGAATGCAACCCTCACTAAAAATGAAAAAATACACATACTGTTTGAATGAGGATTAGATTCCAAAGAGGCCCAACACGTCAATATATAACTATGCACAATAAGCAAAATGTTGAGTTGCATACACCAACCAATTCACCTAAAAGCTTAAGCTGATGAAAAAAGACGGGCAATTCACTTATACTTCAACACTCCCCCTTACGTGTAGGCTCTGTCAGGCTTAAGACATGGAATAGAAGTGGGTTGAAATTGTTTTTTTAATTGCGCTAACCGGGTCTTGAACTTAAGATCTCTTAGCTCTGATACCATATTAAGTTGCATACACCAACCAATTCACCTAAAAACTTAAGCTGATGAGAAAAGACGGACAATTCACTTATACTTCAACACAAAAAAGCCCCTAGACTATACACATCTAACATCACCCCTCAAACTCATGGTGGGTCAACAATACTATGTTTCGAGAGGTAAAACTGATGCTGAGCTCTAGTCTATGCCTTGGTGAAAAAATCTACCAACTGAAAATCTGAGAGCACATACTGAAGAGCAATAACTGTCCTACACTTGCGACTACATGTATGAAGCATCCACTCCAATGTGCTTCACAAGATCTCAAGCAATGGTGATCGCACTAGTAGTATCTGATAAGAGAGGAGTCGGTGCAGCAGTGCAAACACTGAAATCCTCAAGTAGCAATCGAAGCCAGGTGATTTCAGCTGTCAACGATGTCATGGCTCTCAACTCAGCCTCAGTGCTCGAACAGGAAATGGCAGGCTACTTGGTCTTCTGGGAAATCAAGGAGAAACCAAGGAAAACATAATAGGCAGAAAGAGATCGGCGATCAGAAGGATCATTACCTAGGTCGCATTAGAGTACGCCCGAAGCTACAAAAAACTAAAGCGCGAAAAGAAATGGCAACGCTTGAGGGTCCCACGAAGATATCACAGAACACGAAGAATGTGATTGTAGTGGAGCTGAGTAGGAGCAGAGACAAACTGACTCAAAATGTGAACTAGGTGAGAAATATCAGGATGAGTGATGCCAAGGTAGATAAGACTCCCAACGAGATGGTGGTAGCGAGTGGGATCCTTAAGAGGCTCGCCATCGATAAGCCGAAGGTGAGCACCAAGCTCCATAGGAGTATCCACCACACGTTGATCAGTGAGACAAGAGCGAGTAAGGATGCCCAGAATGTAACGCTCCTAAGAGTAGCCCTCAGGCGTAGAAGTAATCTTAATTTCAAGAAAATAATGAAGGGGGCCTAAATCAGACATCAAGAACTGGTCACGAAGACGCTCCTTTTACAAAGGCAACGTACTGAGAGTCATCACCAGTAATAATCGTATCATCGACATATAGGAGGAGCGTCCGACCCTGAGGAGAGGTGTGAACAAAGAGGGCGGGGCACGAGTGGTTCATCGACGGGTGAACACTCAATTTTACCGGTATGAGCTCAGCGGATGCATGTGGACATGGCATTGCATTGCATTATATTACATTGTATGAAAGAAATTGGTGACAATGGAACAGTTGTAGAGTTTTTGTTGTAGTTTTGTAAGATATGTGATTTACTGAAAGTTACAAGGATTGTGTTTTACAAAGATTATTGAATTGTTTTGTTGATGCCACTATTTTATTAAGTGCTTGCTGAGTTATCGGACTCACTCTTTGTTGTTTTTAGGTGACTATTGAAGGTGACATGTACGGGCAGGATTAGCACAGTTATTCCATGTGCAACAATTTACACAACACCTTTAGTCCACAAGTTTAAACTTTGATGGCATGACAGGTAGTTAGTGTTAAAAGCATGTCATAACAAGAATTATTTATCCTTGTATAGCACATGAGTTCCTTTTGGTAGTAAGCAAATTTATACCTCTGCTCCTGGGCCTAGTGTCAAGTTCGTCTTTTGCCGTTTGGTTGATATTTAAATAAAGGAGTCGCTGCGCAAGACCAATGGTAAAAGTTGGAATTGGTAGCATCAAAGAGTAGGTGGTAGCACCTTGGGCTTAGAGAAGGGGCCAGGGTGATGTAGTTGGTAGCAGAGCGGGCATTAGGTCCGTGATGGATAATTTGGTAAGATAGGTTGGTTAAGTATTGAAACTTGATTTAGACCTAATGATTAAATTAAAACTTGACACACTCTGGTGAACAATAGGATGGGATTGGGTCAAGCATTGCATTTACGTTTCTGCTAGTTATGTTGTTGATTTGTAATGTTGTGAGATAAATTCTTGTGAGTGATTGGCAAGCGGTTGGATTTGTCGCTTGTATGTCCAAGTGGACTTCGTTGTGATTTTATCGCTTCGCGATGCAAAAGAGGCAGACGTCGTGGCCACTAAAGTGGCCAGGTCATGCTGCCATTCGAAGTATAGAGGTAGCGACATGTTGTTTATGAGATATTTTGCTCTAATTTTGGGTAGTGAATCCTTGGGTTAGTGACTCCCTATGTTACTGAATTATAGCTGATACTGGGAAGACCTCTTTGCAAGTCTAGTATTCGGTGGGAATTTTGATTATATGGACGTCTGAAGTAACTTGCATTTTGAGGCCTAATGTTTTGTCATGAGGACAATATTCAATAGTTGCAGTAATGTTGGGTTAGGCTTATGCGAGAGGTTATGATTAAAGTAACGGGCTGGTAGGGCATGTAATTTTAGAATGTGAGAACCCACGAGAGTAATTAATTTTAGTTATGCCATGGGACTGAAGTTGATTTGAATTCAATGGGGATTCATTATTTACATGAGAAGTAGCGGTGTAAGGCAGATCCATTTCTGCTTAATAGTTGGATTTGAAATATTGGTGAATCAGTAGGTTATTAAAGCGGCTTAGATTGTTGAATTACATTGAATGATTGATTGTTGAATTACATTGAATGATTGATTGTGGTAATCACGACCTGTAGCATGGAAGGTTCTAATAGTCGTAATTTTAGAACTTCATTGGAATTAGTTGGGAGGACTAGAATGGGAATCTTGATGTTGGAAAGTTCCCCAGCTAAGTTGAATGGAGAAGAATTGTCATAGAGTCGTGTGAGACTTAAATTCTGAGGGATGAAGTTGACACAGTTCTAGTGAGATTTAGTAGCGATGTCTAACCATGAGTAGGTAAAGTTGCTACCACATTTGTAGGAAATTATGAGCATGCCTACGGAGGTAGAACAGATGGATCCCATGCTTAAGATAAAGGTAATTGTGGTTCATGAAAGTTTGTACTGTCAAAATGAATAGCGGGCAGTGGGATGGAGCCACTGATGGTCGCCATCCAGAGCAGATTGGACACTTTTTTCTTTTTTCTTTCCTTTTTTCTGACAACGGCCGACGAAGGCGGTGGTCGACGGCGGACATGTGCCAGCGTGGGAGGCGCCGACGCTGAGGAGTGACATAGCCGAGGTCCGCTCGGGCGGCGATGGGAGGAGGGCGGCACCGACCAGATTCGGCCGGATCCGAGGCAGCGGCGGCCGAAACAGCCGACGGCTCGAGGAGGTGAAGATGGGCAGAAACAGCCGGCAACTCGGGAGAGGGAGAAGAGAGAGAGGGAGAGGGCCGCGGCAACCGATGGCGGGGGGCAAACCCTAACCCTATCCTTATTCTGATACCATGTTTGAATGAGGCTTAGATTCCAAAGAGGCCTAATAGGCCAATATATAACTATGTAGAGGAAGCTAAGAAGCCGCTAGACTATACACATATCTAACACCTACTTGCTATTTGAATGCCAAGCATTGCCTTGCTATATCTCACTTGTAGAAGGCCTTATCTGCTGCCTATCTTTCTCCATTGAAGGCCTTAGCAAAAAGCCAAAAACAAATTTAAATCGTGGCTGTGTTTCTCCACAATATTCACTTGCATTTGCATACATGTAAAAATGACCGAGGTGAAGGGTGTAAAGTTTGCTTTCACAACTTTATACACAATTTGATTGTACAAAAGCATTTCCTTACTAGTCTACTAGAATAACATTTTGACATAGAATGAGGTCCTTCTGTAGCATTTAATCTCTTGCGATACTTATCAAGAAAAAACCCAATCAAGGCAGTATGGAATCATAGTATGCATTACAGGTTTAGTTTGGTGCAGATATCACTTTCAAATTGCATAAATCAAGTCGAGATAAGAGTGTAAACTGCAAAATAGTATGAATGTAGGACCATATATATACCTTATACAAAGACAGGAACATACCTGTAATGTAGGGATAAGAACATTCTTTAGACAAAACTGCACCGTATGTGAATTTGTTAGCATTAATCTTGTGTGTATGTAGTCAGTCCCTTAAATTCTGCATGCATGCTGCGCATGCCTCTTAGTATCCTCTGAATGTAAGATTTAGTATCCTGCATGCATGCTGCGCATGCCTCTTAGTATACTGTATTGCAGTTATTGCTATTCTGCATGTAACTATTTAGTACTTTGCATGCATGCTGTGCATGTCTCTTAGTTTTCTACTGTATCCTTTAGTATTCTGCATATGCAGTTATTAAGGCCTTATCTAGCGTTATCTATTTGTAAGCTTCAAGCTATAAATAAAAAGAAGAAAGAGTAAAGTTAAGCAGCTCAAAACCAGTGCGTCTTGCTATCTTCAATTGGTATCAGAGCATACGTGGGAGATGTCTGCGCCAGTTCACGGCGAGTCCCGTAGCTCGCGTCGTCAGTACCGACGCCATTCGCCTACACCACCGCCGAGACGTCCACGACACCGTGATCAGGGTGGACGTGATGTTGTCGTCGAGGGAGTGGTCAAGGAGGTTGGAGGTGGAAAGTACCCAACGCTCACGAAGACGAACTACGCCGAGTGGAGCTTGCTCATGAAGGTGATGCTGCAAGCTCGTGGGCTCTGGGACTCGATCGATTTCCAGGAGGCTCATGAAGGCGTCGCGGATTTCCAGGAGGACCGCATGGCACTGGAGGCCATTCTCCACGCCGTGCCCTTGGAGATGATGGCGAGCCTTGCCGTCAAGCGGACCGCACAGGAGGCGTGGGAGGCGATCCGCATCATGCGCGTCGGTAGTGACCGCGTGCGAAGGGGCAAGGCGCAGCAGTTGATGAAGGAGTTCGAGGACATCTCATTCCGCGACGGGGAGAATGTCGACGATTTTGCACTGCGCCTCACCAGCCTCGCCACCCTCGAAGAACCAATCGAAAAATCGAAGGTAGTTGGGAATTTCTTACGAGTTGTGCCGCCCAAGTTCTCTCAGATCGCGTTGTCAATTGAGACCCTCCTCGACATCTCCGAGCTGTCACTGGAAGAAGTCACACGGCGGCTGAAGGCTACGGAGGACCGCCTCGAGCCGCCGTGAGAGCCCGGTAAGCTGTACCTCACCGAGGAACAGTGGATGGAGCGGACGAACAAGGGTGCGGACTGTGATCTTCGCAGGTAAGGATAGGGAACACAAAGCTCTCAGCGGGGTCTATTACATCCCGCGTCTGAGGAACTCGATCCTCATCATCGGGTAGATCAACGAGAACGGCTCGCGTGTGGTGATTGAGGACGGCGTGCTCCAGATTTGGGATCAGCAGCGCCGCCTCCTCGCCAAAGTCAAGGGCGGCCGAAATCGCCTCTACGTGCTTCATCTCGAGGTTGCTCGCCCAATTTGCCTCGCTGCGCACCACAACGACGACGCTTGGCGATGGCACGAGCATTTTGGCCATATCAATTTCGGCTCACTGGAGCAGATGAGCCGCCATGGACTGGTCAGTGGGCTGCCGCGACTGGAGCATGTGGACCAGCTCTGCGACACCTGCGTCGTCACCAAGCAACGGCGAGCAACTTTCCCGAAGCAAACCAAGTACCGAGCGCAGGAGCCGCTCGGACTCGTCCACGACGACCTTTGCGACCCCATAACGCCGGCGACACCAGGCGGGCGGCAGTTTTTCCTCCTCTTGGTCAGATGATGCAACCCTATATATGTGGATAGCACTTCTCACGGCCAAGAATGGGGCGCCCAACGCAATCAAAAGGATTCAGGCGTCAGTGGAACTCCAGAGCGGGAGGCAGCTGCGTGTTATCCGTACGGACAACGGAGGCGAGTTCACATCCCTGGAATTCGCTGCTTACTGTGCTGATCAAGGGATGCAGCGACACTTCTCCACGCCCTTCGCCCCACAACAAAACGGCGTTGTCGAGCGCCGGAACCAGTCCATGGTATCCATGGTACGCACTTTGCTAAAGTAGAGAAGTATACCAGCGGAATTTTGGGGGGAGGCAGTGAGAACAGCGGTATTCCTTCTCAACCGTTCCCCCACCAAAAGTCTCATCAGGAAAACGCCTTACGAGGCATGACACGGACGTAAGCCGGCGACTCAGTTTCTCTGTACTTTCGGCTACCTGGCGTACGTGAAGGAGCAGGGCCATCTCCACAAGCTTGATGACCGTAGCACTCCTGCCGTCTTCATCGACTACGAAGAGGGGATGAACGCGTACCGGTTCGTGGACCCAAGGACGCGGCGCCTGCGCATCGCCCGTGACGTTGTGTTTGATGAAAAACGCGACTGGAATTGGGTGGCGGAAAAGGATGACGGCGTGCATTCCACCAGCGACTTCTCCATCGACTACACTTTCACCCACGTTGGAGCGACTCCAGTACAAAACAATAGGGGAGACGAGCCTGTCCAGCCGACAGAAGAGGTTCGGTCTCCTTTACCACCTTCTCCAGAGTCGCTAGTGCCTACAGCAGCAACTCTCGTTTCCCCCACCTGTGCCGGAGTTTGTCTCACCTCCAGCAAACGACTCCGCTAGGCTCGACGCAGCACACGTCACACCGGTGCGGTACCGCATCGTGGATAACTTAATTTGGAGGAGCTGCGCCACCGGGGTTCGCATTACGGGAACTAGACGAAGCCGAACTACATCTGGCAAGTGCAGGCGAGCCATGCTCATTTGCCTAGGCCGAAAAAACGAGGCATGGCGTGCGGCCATGCGTGAGGAGATCAACGTCGTGGAGCAAAACAAGACATGGGAACTAGTGAATCTGCCGCACGGTCACCGCCCGATTGGCCTCAAATGGGTCTTCAAGTTGAAGAAGAATGAGTCTGGAGAAGTGATTAAGCACAAGGTGAGACTTGTCGCGAAGGGTTTTGTCCAGCAGGCGGGCATTGACTTCGACGAAGTGTTTGCTCCTGTTGCCCGCATGGAGTCCGTTCGCTTGATGCTAGCCATTGCTGCTCAGAAAGGGTGGTCTGTCCACTACATGGATGTGAAATCCGCCTTCCTCAATGGAGAATTGAAAGAAGAGGTATATGTGAAGCAACCACCGGTGTTTGTCATTTTCGGAGAAGGGAAGGTCCTGCGACTGCGCAAAGCACTTGATGGCTTGCACCAGGCACCACGAGCTTGGAACGCGAAGGTCGACCACACTCTCAAGAACCTTGGCTTCAAGCAGAGTGAACACGAGCACGCAGTCTACCGACGCAGCCGTAGTAGGACAACTCTGCTTGTCGGGGTCTATGTGGATGATCTAATCATTACCGGGCCATCTACGGAGCAGTTGGAGGAGTTCAAGGGCGAGTTGAAAAACAAATTTCAGATGAGTGATCTTGGCTTGTTGTCATTCTATCTTGGCATTGAAGTACAACAGAACAGCAACGGCATAAGTATTGGCCAGGCACATTACGCCGCACAGATTCTGCAGTTGGATAGCATGGAGAGATGCAATCCAACCCACACCCAGATGGAGGAAAGGCTCAAGCTCAGTCGGGACAGCACGGGCATAGAGGTGGACGCCACGAAGTATCGGCGTATTGTTGGCAGCCTCCGCTACCTCATCCACACGAGGCCAGACTTGGCATTCGCCGTTGGATTTGTGAGTCGTTCATGGGAAAAAAGCTGAGAAAGTTGAGTTATAAGTGGATAGCAAATCTGCCTTGGCGCTGAGCAAGAACCCAGTTTTCCATGAACGTAGTAAACACAGCAACCTTCGCTACCATTTCATTAGAGAATGCATAGAGGATGGAAGCGTCAGCGCTGATTTCATTGGGACTAAGGACCAACTTGCTGACATTTTAACAAAGGAACTTGGGCGAGTCAGATTTGAGGAGCTACGTGCAAGAATTGGAATGGTCAAAATCAATTCAGAGTTATTGCACAAGGATTAGGGGGGAGTATTGTTAGTATTAATCATGTGTGCATGTAGTCAGTCCCTTAAATTCTGCATGCATGCTGCGCATGCCTTTTAATATACTGTATTGCAGTTATTACTATTCTGCATGTAATCATTTAGTACTCTGCATGCATGCTGTGCATGCCTCTTAGTTTTCTATTGTATCCTTAAGTATTCTGCATATGCAGTTATTGTAAGCTTCAAGCTATAAATAAAAAGGAGAAGAAAGAGCAAAGTTAAGCAACTCAAAACCAGTGTGTCTTGCTGTCTTCAGTACTTACATGTAAAATCACTAGATAAGAATCAACAGTAAATAAATACTTACCTTCTATGTCCAACGAAGTGGTTTGGTCATTAGAGTTATAATCTCAGAACCTACATCATCACGGTCAGCAGCCTGTGAATTGAAATTCAAGGAAGCATTGCTAGAAAAAACTAGTCACCAGTCAGCAACACAATGCGTGGGAACGTGGAAAATCTTATAATACGTTTGTTCACAGATATAAATGCAATTAGCGCACTAATATTGTCTGAGAAACAGATTGGTAACGTGCATACATTATATGGTATTTTACCGAGGCTGTGTGGAATCCTATGGGGGTTTCAAGCTGTAAGTCACCCAAATCAGGTGTTTTACATGAGTTTACTCAAGACCAGAGTTTGCCTCGTCCATCGGCATGGTACAATAGCACCTATCTTGTGAAAAAAAAACTCCAACATAAGAAGAGAAAAAAGATGCAGGAACTGTCTTCTATTTTTGCAAAGGAACTTATTCTACTGTAGTGCTATACTGGTACTGGAAGAGAAAGATCTATAACCAAACATCAAATAGGGACCTCACAATTGTTTTCTGTTCAAAGGTACAGACAGAGAGAGGAAGACTCACTGGGTATTACTTCTTGGAATGAACACTGTGCTTCTTGGAATTGCAATAAATCACCAAAAATTAGTGAAGATGGGAAAGAAAATTGAGAAAATGATTTTCCTTGCAGCTATGATAACATCTACAGAATCGTAAATGTCAAGGCCGCTAGATATTATGACCTCTGCTTTGTTCTTTTAATCAGAGAAGTAAATTTCATTAGAAGAAAAACAGAGAGACTAATAGAACCATGTAATAGAGAATGATATAGATAGACCATAGATCTACTTGTTGAGCTGGCACAACTCTTACCAATAGCTCGAATGCTATTTTGATGGATAAAATACTTGATCTTCTCATTTCTATCAAAAAATCAATTACCAGGCACATGTGAAACAAAACTGGCAACTGAGCGTTGCTGATTATAACCAAATGAATCCAAAATTCCCAATAGAACATGTAAAGGAAAATGTTCAACATGAAAAGGAAACAACATGATAAAACAATGGCATAGTCCTGGCCTCTAGGATAACTAAAAGTCTAGCCTGCAACTTTGTGTTGGTGTAAACAAGTAAAGAGATTCAATAAAGGTACTTCGTATTTCTAACAACTTCGCAACTTATATGACAGTTCCAATATCAGTACCCACATTCCTAGAAAAAGAAAGTATAACCATGCCTCTTCAACCTGGAAGAACAGAATGTATATACTCCCTCTAGTCAATAAAATATGATCAAATGCAGTGATTTTAAAATAACTTAGATTTTTTCACTAATATAAGCAAAAACATTGGTAAGTTTAAGCAACAAAGAAGATAACTTTCTAATGCTATTTCAAGCATGAAAAAATGTGGTTCAAAATGGCCACTCACCAGGGGGCGCTTTAATGGACTTCTCTCCTGTAATCATCATCGCAAGAATGTGCTGCATGTTTGGTAATCTTGTATGAGTATGGTTCATCACAACTCAATCACGGCATTTGTAGATTGGGTAGGAAAGAAATTTATAGAAAACATTAACAATCATGCTCAGGAGATACATTAAAAACTGAGCTATTATAAGATTACTTGACTGGTTGCATACCTATTTGTTTGTTCACATGATAGCATAATCTGAAAAATAGAAAATTGAGAAATGATTACTAACTAAAAGAGACAACAAAGAATGAATAAGTGCAAGCTGGAGAATGGCAAATGGTAAGAGTTATAGCAATTTCTGCCTTGAATCGAAAGAATCCTGGTCCAATCAGCTCATTTTTGCAATCATAAAGAGCATCCACAACCTGCAAGATGCAAGGAAATCAGCTTCACTACAAAGCTTCTGAGCATTTTTATGACACGATCTCACTGCATGACACGATCATCAATGGCCCTGCCAATTATAGCGTGCACGTTCCTCTGATTGAGAAAAATAGCAACCTACAGAGAGCACAATTATAGAACAGTTTGCTTTGGAACAAGCCGTGGATGGGAATGAGCAAAATAGAGAAGCAAAACGTCAACAAACAATTAAAGGTGCGAATATTACCAAGAATGAAAACATTTAGCGGCCGTTAGGATCACATGTTTTGTTGACGGATTTTGCAAAAAACATTTTAGTGTAAGTTTTGGCAATATAGATTTTAAGATGTTATTCAGTTCAGATATCATACAGTCAAAATATTCATTCGTTAAAGCTGGTTTTCAGTCATTCTACTGTTTCTATTTTGACTTTTCTAAAAACAGGAAAGAGTGGATATTCACAAAAATGTAATTTTCAGTTCTCGCAAAACCGAATTCTGTTATCCAAGTTTTATCCCATACTAACCAAACAAGGTTTTAGACTGTTAGCATATCTAACCAAACAAGTATAATCAAATATGGTTTATCAGAAGTTCAGTACTCAAGATCCCAAAACCCCATCGAGACTAAAGTGTTGTACAGTAAAATTGTAATCGATTCCCGCTAACAACTGTCACAGGTAATAAATAGCAAGCGGTGCCTGAGAGTATCAACTATCAAAAGTGATATATAATAGACCATGTACAGTCCAAATACACACTAACCTACAAACGTGTTAGTTATATTTCCATCCAGCATTAGAAACAAATTAAAGGATGAATAGCATCCACAATTTTAGTATGAACAGAATGCATGATATGTGAAGCCAAGGGAAACAAAAAAATGAATAAAACCAACAACTAAAGAAAGAAGTATGCACCTTTTACAAGACACTAGTAAGATAAAACATACTTCAAACTTCATGCAATCAACAAGAAATATACATCAACAAACCACCACTGTAGCAGCGATGAAACTTTTAGTCATGGAGCTTCACAACTGCTAACATCTAGTTATCCAAATACTGTATGCAACATGCCACTTGAAGAGGTAGCACATGTTGCTCGTCTGTTATAACAGCCAAGATAATGTTTTCTAGCATAAAGAGGAACAAAGGCAACATTTGCCAATTTCTGGCATAATGGGACGCACTGTATTACATAGATCAGGATGCGAACGATGCAGAAACATGAAATGCAATAGAAAAAATATAATTAGAAATAAAGAAGAACCTTAAAAAAGTGAGAAAAACTAGAAAGAAAAGAGTCTAACAGATTTTTTATTAAAGAAGAGATGAGAAAATTCTACAGGTCCAAGATGCATTCAAATATGCGATAACTAAAGAAAATTCAATAAGGCAAATAACTGAGTAGACATGGTCCAAAAGGTTGAATATGTAGCTTTGCTTCACTACAAAAACAAGAGAACTATTCGTTCAATTTATTTCATTTTCTCATGAGATTTTGTAAGGCGAATTTAGCAAGTTTGGTCAAGGTGATGTGATTGCCAATATCAAAGTAGCTTAAAATTCAAGCGCGAACCACAAATCAGTGACATTTTTCATTTAAAACGTTTAGTCGTCCGTAGCGACGGAATAAATATGAGCTAACAGCACTGCAAGAAATATGGACCAACAAGACTTAGCATACCATTCCCAGTAAGTAACCAACAATGATGGAGCCAATTGGATCATACATAGCATTTCCTGTCATTTGAACAGCCACCAAAGATGCTGCTGCAATAGCAAGGCCTGAAACAGCAGCACCATCCTGTAAATCAAAATTGGGATATGAGAATGAAATCAAGGAAGTAAAGAAATAGGATACAAGTGGTAAACGAACAAGAAATCTGATTAAGACGACAGTACCAGACGACAATTCCGAGTAACTAAAGTAATCGTCAAGAATGGCAGAAATGAATGTTTAGTTCTATGAAGTGATTGAACTACATGAAAAATATGGTAGTCTAGAACATGTTACTTCAGTCATAACAGCAACGGAAGTTGGATCACGACTAAGCTAAATGTAGTCCCAGATACTCATTCCTTCTACTGCTGCACCTTTCTTAACCGCCTTTATAGCAACAAGAAGTGAAGCACCTAAGAGACAACAGGATTACCCAACTCTAACTCAAAACAAATAAGGAAAAAACGTAGTAAGCGAATAGCACCTTCAATTAGGAACGACCCACCAATCACTAATGCAGCATAGTGAATGTTCTCCAGAGGTTGTCAAATAAAGTATCAAGATATGAAAATTGTAACACTCGGTAACAAAATGGAACGCATGTGTAAAAACTTCTAGCGACTCAAATGATGCATTGGCATCATACTTGAGAATTCCATAAATTCTGAACTCCATGCACAATGGTAGCACCTGAACCCAAGCAAAATATTCCTAACGCAGATACCAAGGACCATACAAATCTTTCTTTTGAATAACCATAGCTGCAAAAGAGATTAAGCTCGGATTAAGAGTCTGAAGACATAGGGCATTGTTTCTGTTTATGACATCTTAAATAGTCGTATCACTGGTTCTCTAGTGAAAAGTATTAAATGGCATTACAATCAAAAGCAGGATTCTTCCTTCTCTTCAATAGTTCAATTCAAAGACTGTTTAACTCAAAGAGAAGACTGAAATTTTCCATAAAAAAGAGGGACTAAATTTACAAACCAAGATTAGTACAGTAAAAAGGTCACTTGTTTGCTGACAAAACACGCATTACACATTGACGAGTTATACATACGGGTGTAGAGCATCTGGAGCACGTCTTGAGCTGCTCAAGCCATACGAAAGAAGAGCCTGAAGTTTGCTAAACTGTTATCCCTTGGATATGAATCTTTATTCCAGGTCATGAAATAGACTAGGAAGCTCAAAAAATACTTTACATTCTATGTTAGTACCAACAACTTCTTCCGCACCTACAAATGACATTATCTTGGTTGTTACTACAAGGTTAAAATATTGGAATGGTTTTGTTCACCTAATTTCTTAAAAGCGGACAGATCAAATTGATATAGTAAAAAAAAGATGGAGCCTAAACATGTCGTGGTATAGTCTACAGCATCAAATGATCATCTCTAGTCAACTTAAAGAGAGATAAGGTGAAGAAAGATTGTACTTCGAAGGATATTAGTGTGGACAAGAAAGTTCAACAACTTGGAACACTACTTTCTTTTTCTAGCTGCAATGACTCCTCTCTAAGCATCAAATGAAAGGTGGCCCGAAAAGCTTCGTAGTAGTAATCAATATCTGTGGATTGGACCTGCAGCTCACTGGATTTCCTGAAACAAGACTAATTAATTTAGAGATAGTAAAATCCAAAAAGAGAGGCAAAAGGACAATGAAAATGAAATATTTTCATAAATGAACAAGTTTAAGCGTAGTTCACCCAAACTAACCCCACTTGTTGAAATCAATTAAATCAAGAAGTATGGCATTTTAGTGGAAGTGAAGAGAATTCTTTTTTAAATCAAGTAAAAACAGATGTACAACTTATGTAAATAATTTTGTTGTTGAAATATAGGGTCTCACATACTTGCCAGCTACACCATTAGCACTGTATTAATGAGGATCTAAGGCTGTCATTTTTCAGTATTTTATTCCTAGTTTTTAGATGGATATTTTTCAATATTGTAATCCAGCCTTTTACAGGATTAGTGGCCAACTGATGTTATTCTTGAAAAAAAATTACAGCAAAAAAAGAAGCCTAACAACGAAGCGTGTGCACTAGCACATTATGAATGAGAATCTAAGGCATGTTATTTTTCAGTATTTTATTCCTATTTTTTAGATGGATATTTCTCTGTATTGTTTTCCAGCCTTTTACAGGATTAGCGGCCAACTGATGTTCTTCTTGAAAAAGTTTATAACAAAAAGGAAACCTAACAATGAAGCGTGTGCAGTAGTATGAGTCTATACTCTATACAGCACCTTTTTAAATGTATAAACTGTAAAATACCCAGTATTAATAACAGCGTGAATACCTTTCTAATATAACAAATTAACTACAACATAATAAAACATGTAATACATAATTTGCAACAGAAGGCAACTCTCATCAAAGATCATACCACAAACCAATAATGAAGAATGATCATCTCAATTGAATTCATGACCAAATGCTACAGAGCACACTAGAAAGTTGAGTTGAGCAAAGTGTTCGCACATCTAACAGTAAATGTGATAATGCATCCCACCATTGAAAGATGTCGAGGAGTGAGAAGTGTAAAAGTCTTGGTAGTTTCAAATGATTGGAGTAACATATCATGGTCGTTAGCTCGTTGCTCAGTACAAATTAAGGTCAGGAACTGAACTAAGTGTTCACCTAAATTGGACTGATTAAGTACAGCTATTAAACACCAACAGAGCCAAAACGTGGAGCGAAAACGAAGTACTTTGATAAGACGGTCAGCTACCAATGGACTCAAGGCACATCTAGAAGTACAACTTGCTTGAAAGGTTTAATCTTTTAGGGTTTTGAGGGCAAGTTTCAAAATCATAATTGACAAATTACAACCTATTTGAGTTGTACTACGCCAATCTTTTCAACATGTTATTTTCACAGGGCTTTTTCAGCAAGATAAAGCAGCTTGGAGTGTCACAGAGAGATAAATAGTGAGAAACTATATATGCAGAAATAAGGATGACTTGAAACTCAGTAAAAACTAGTATAGAGGCGTACCTGGTCAACATCCTCGGTGAACTATACATCCTTTCAACACAGCAAGGATGCCTTTAGAAGATGAATACGTTGATAGCAAGAAAACAAGACATTCAGTTTAACATGTCATTAACACTTTTGTACTATGGTCATCTCTAATCAACTCATAGACAAATGCTACGCGGCATGATAGAGAAATTAGGAGAATAAGAGTGTTTGCACATCAAAAGATTAATGTGGGCATTCATTCCATCAATAAACAAAGACTAACAAGCGTCCTTTTTCGAATTACCTAATTTTTGTAGTAGCAGTGACTCCTTTGTCAGCATCAAATGAAAGTAGTTCTGACTTCAGACATTGTCTCAATTGCAGATTCTAACCAAATGAATCCAAAATTCCCAATAGAACATGTAAAGGAAAATGTTGAACATGGAAAGGTAACAATATGATAAAACAATGGCATAGTCTTGGCCTCTTGGATAACTAAAAGTCTAGCCTGCGACTCTGTTTTGGTGTAAACAGGTAAAGAGATTCAATACTGGTACTTCGTATTTCTATGAACTTCGCAACTTATATGACAGTTCCAATATCAGTACGCACATTCCTAGAAAAAGAAAGTATAACCATGTCTCTTCAACCTAGAAGACAGAATGTATATACTCCCTCCAGTCATTAAAATATGATCAAATGCAGTGATTTTAAAATAACTTAGATTTTTTCATTAATATAAGCAAGAACATTGGTATGTTTAAGCAACAAAGAAGATAACTTTCTAAAAGGTATGACCACAGCCCACAGGACAATAGAAAAGCTATTTCAAGCATGAAAAACTGGGGTTCAAAATGGCCACTCACCAGGGGGCACTTTAATGGACTTCTCTCCTGTAATCATCATCGCAAGAATGTGCTGCAAGTTTGGTAATCTTGTACGAGTATAGTTCATCATAACTCACACATGGCATTTGTAGATTGGGTACGAAAGAAATTTATAGAAAACATTAACAATCATGCTCAGGAGATACATTAAAAACTGAGCTACTATAAGATTACATGACTGGTTGCATACCTGTTTGTTTGTTGTCATGATAGCATGATCTGAAAAATAGAAAATTGAGAAATGATTACTAACTGAAAGAGACAGCAAAGAATGAATAAGTGCAAGCTGGAGAATGGCAAATGGTAAGAGTTGTACCAATTTCTGCCTTGAATCTAAAGAATCCTGGTCCAATCAACTCACTTTTGCAATCATAAAGAGCATCCACAACCTGCAAGATGCAAGGAAATCAGCTTCACTACAATGCTTCTGAGCTTTTTTACGAAATTATGTCATCAGCAAGTTACCGGATCAGACTTCAGAAATTCAAGAACTCGCTGCATGGCATGATCATCAATGGCCCCGCCAATTAAAGCGTGCCTGTTCCTCTGATTGAGAAAAATAGCAATCTACAGAGCGCACAATTATAGAACAGTTTGCTTTGTAAGAAGCCATGGACGGGAATGTGAAAAATAGAGAAGCAAAACGTCAACAAACAATCAAAGGTGCGAATATTACCAAGCATGAAAACATTTAGCGGCCGTTAGGATCACATGTTTTGTTGATGGATTTTGCAGAAAACATTTTAGTGTAAGTTTTGGCTATATAGAATTTAAGTTGTTATTCAGTTCAGATATCATACAGTCAAAACATTGATTGGTTAAAGCTGGTTTTCAGTCATTCTACAGTTTCTATTTTGAGTTTTCTAAAAACAGGAGAGTGGGTATTCACAAAAATGTTTTCTGGCATAAAGAGGAACAAAGGCAACATTTGCCAATTTCTGGCATAATGGGATGCACTGTATTACATAGATCAGGATGCGAACAATGCAGAAACATGAAATGCAACAGAAAAAATATAATTAGAAATAAAGAAGAGCCTTAAAAAAAGTGAGAAAAACTGGAAAGAAAAGAGTCTAATAGATTATTTATTAAACAAGAGATGAGAAAATTCTACAGGTCCAAGATGCATTCATATATGCGATAACAAAAGAAAATTCAGTAAGGCAAATAATTGAGTAGACATGGTCCAAATGGTTGAATATGTAGCTTTGCTTCACTACAAAAACATGAGAACTATTCGTTCAATTTGTTTCAGTTTCTCATGAGATTTTGTAAGGAGAATTTGGCAAGTTTGGTCAAAATGATGTGATTGCCAATATCAAAGTAGCTTAAAATTCAAGCGCAAACCACAAATCAGTGACATTTTACATTTAAACCGTTTAGTCATCCGTAGCGACGGAATAAAGATGAGCTAACAGCACTACAAGAAATATGGACCAACCAGAGTTATCATACCATTCCCAGTAAGTTACCAACAATGATGGAGCCAATTGGATCATACATAGCATTTCCTGTCATTTGAATAGCCACCAAAGATGCTGCTGCAATAGCAAGGCCTGTAACAGCAGCACCATCCTGTAAATCAAAATTGGGATATGAGAATGAAATCAAGGAAGTAAAGAAATAGGATACAAGTGGTAAACGAACAAGAAATCTGATTAAGATGACAGTACCAGACGACAATTCCGAGTAACTGAAGTAATTGTCAAGAATGGCAGAAATGAAAGTTTAGTTCTATTAAGTGATTGAACTACATGAATAAGATGCAGGAACTGTCATCTATTTTTGCAAAGGAACTTATTCTACTGTAGTGCTATACTGGTGCTGGAAGAGAAAGATCTATAACCAAACATCAAACAGAGACTTCACAATTGTTTTTTGTTCAAAGGTACAGATATAGAGAGGAAGACTCACTGGGTATTACTTCTTGGAATGAACACTGTGCTTCTTGGAATTGCAATAAATCACCAAAAATTAGTGAAGATGGGAAAGAAAATTGAGAAAATGATTTTCCTTGCAGCTATGATAACATCTACAGAATAAGTAAATGTTAAGGCCGCTAGATATTATGACCTCTGCTTTGTTCTTTTAATCAGAGAAGCATTAGACTCCTCGCAGAAAGGACAAAATTACCAAAACTATCACATGCTCGCTTCGTCCCAAACACCCAAGAAGCAATGAACAAATCGGACACAGCAAAAGCTATCAGAACAAACTAAACAACCCAATCCACCAGTCAGGACGCGACTCTACAAATTCGGCTACTAATCACACGTGAGTGGATGAACCGATAAAAACAAACAGAAGGTAACCCAGTCAATAGTTCAATACTATCAATTCGCCCTAGGCACAACAAACCCACGACGAACATAGACGAAAGATCAAATGCTAAACTAAACAGAATTAAACGAGGCGACCAAATTCCCCCAAATTGCTCTCCCGCCAGCGCAAGCGCGAGCACATGAACGAATCGAAGCAAACCAGCACTAAACCATACCAGAAAGGAAACAGGCGAACATCTCTTATGCGAGGAGAACCAAACCAGAAAGGAAACAACCCAACCCAAACAACAGCATCTAACCCTCCAAACATCGACTAAGACAAAGAAGAATCGTCAAAAACGGGCAATGCGGAAGGAGACGAAGCGGTGCCGAGTCGTCGTCGGAGAAGCCTCGCTATCGTCGGAGACGAGGCGCCGAAGCCAGCGTCGTCGCGCGCTGCCTCGAGTCCGGCGTGCCGCCACGCCCACCTCTCCGCGTCGGGGCGCAGTGCAGCGTGCCCCTGCGCCACCGGCTCCGCATCTGCGACGTCGAGGGGGAAGCAGCCGGACTAGCCGTCGCCGTCGAGGGAGGCTAGCATTGTCTCCGCGGTGCCGCCTCCACCGCAGCTCGGCGCCGTGCCCACCGTCTCCGCTTCCGGCCGTAATTGTAGCGCACGCCGCCGCGCCCTCTGGTTCCGCTTCCGACCACAATGCCGCTCCACCGCCACACCCGAGTATTCTGCCTCCGCCGCAACGCATCTCCACCGCGCCGCCACCTCTTCTAAATGGATGGATGGGGCGGCGTCTAGGGTTTAGGGGGGGGGGAGGAAAGCCTCAGCCCGGATTCGAAATCGAGAGCCCTGGATCCTTGAGGAGGCGTGATGGGAAAGAAAAGGTAAGAAGCGTGAGTGGGCTCTCGGGAGGGGAAGTGCACGCTCATGGGGCCCACGGGTAAGGGAGAGGTACGTTACGTGGCGTTTGACCGTTGGTAAGTGGACTGCTGCTTCGAGTTGGCCTTGTACGTAGGTGCGCCGCCGCGCCAGTCATTGTGTGTATTAAATTAAAAAAATCAAAAATTCGGAGTAAAAGTAAAGCTAAAGGGCTTTTTCGCAAAAAAAACCGAGGGCCTTTTCGCAATAAAAGAACAGCACAGGGGTTTTTCCGTAATAAAGCAGAGACTGTTTTAAAAGAATCGAGGACCTGTACGTAATTTCGAAAACCGCGGGGCGTTATCAAGGTAAAGGAAGCGCAGGGACTTTTTCGTAAAAATTTAAGGACCTATTTGTAAGAACTAAGGACCTGTACGCGATTACCAAAATCTGGAGGGCTTATTTGCAAAAGGCGACACGTGGACGGGGTGGCCGGCGAGGAATCCCGCGGCTGATACTTACGGTAGATTTGGAATGTCACATCACGGGTGTTTATTCTAGGTTTCTAAATACAGTTAGGACGGGAAGATATAGAGCCTGTTCTTTGCGGCTTCTAAAAGTCTCTTTTGGCTTTTACTACAGTAACTAACTTTTAAACAAAATATTTTTTTAAGATGGGGTCTACAAGTTAATTGTAGTACATGTTAAAAAACTAATATCTGTACCATCAAAAATCGCAAGCGAGTATCTCTCTTTCCGCAATCTCTATCGCAAATGCGGCCAAAAGCCATCATTGCATGACCAAAGCCATCAATATGACCAAAAAGAACAGACCCATAGGGTATGTTCTTTTTGGATGCGGCTTTTAGTTTTTGGTTGAAAATTTTGAATTTTAGTTGTTTGCGACAGAGATTATGGAGAGAGATATTCGTTTGCGATTTTGCATGGTATAGATTTTGGCTTTTAACGTGTACTATAATTAATTTATAAACTCCGTCTTAAAAAAATACTCCGTTTGAAAGTTAGGTACTGTAACAAAAGTCAAAAGCCGTTTTGAGAATCTGAAAAAAATTTCCGACCCGGCGTTCAACTTTCCTCTAAAACGGGCTCGTTGGGTGCTCTAAACTCCGTGCGAACGAAGACACAGCATTAGAGCAAAACGCTTCCCAAAAACCCCCAATGGACCTCATACGCACCCTAACGCGTGCCGGCATGCGTTTCGCGAACTTCCGAGTCGGTGTTAAACTTTCCTCCAAAACGGGCTCGTCGGGTGCTCTAAACTCCGTACGAACGAAAACGCGACACCGGAGCAAAACGTGTCCCAAACACCGCCAATGGACCTCATACGCGCCCCAACGCGTGCCGGCATGCGTTTCGTCAACTTCCGAGCCGGTGTTAAACTTTCCTCCAAAACAGGCTCGTCGGGTGCTCTGAACTCCGTGCGAACGAAATCGCGGCACCGGAGCAAAACGCGTCCCTAACACCCCCAATGGACCTCATACGCGCCCTAACATGTGCCGGCATGCGTTTCGTGAATTTTCGAGTCGGTGTGAAACTTTCCTCCAAAACGGGCTCGTCGGGTGCTGTGAACTCCGTGCGAACGAAAACGCGGCACCGGAGCAAAACGCGTCCCAAACACCCCGAATGGACCTCATATGCGCCCGAACGCGCGCCGGTATATGTTTCGTGAGATACCGCGCCGGTGTTAAACTTTCTACAAAACGGGCTCGGAGGGTCCTCTGAACTCCGTGCGAACGAAAACGCGGCACCGGAGCAAAACGCGTCCCAAACACCCCAATGGACCTCATCCGCGCCCTAACGCGTGTCGACATGCGTTTCGTGAACTTCCTAGCCGGTGTTAAACTTTCCTCCAAAACGGGCTCGTTGGGTGCTCTGAACTCCGTACGAACGAAAACGCGGCACAGGGGCAAAACGCGTCCCAAACACCCCCAATGGACCTCATACGCGCCCTAACGCGTGCTGGCATGCGTTTCGTGAACTCCCGAGCCGGTGTTAAAGTTTCCACGAAAACGGGCTCGTCGGGCGCTCTGAACTCCGCGCGAACGAAAATACGGCACCGGAGGAAAACGCGTCCCAAACACACCTAATGGACCTCATACGCGCTGTAACGCGCGCCGGCATACGTTTCGTGAACTTCCGACCCGGTGTCAAAATTTCCAAGAAAACGGGCTCGTCGGGTGCTCTGAACTCCGTGCTAACGAAAACGCGGCACCGGAGCAAAACGCGTCCCAAACACCCCCAATGAACCTCATACGCGCCCTAACGTGTGCCGGCATGCGTTTCGTGAACTTCCGAGCCAGTGTTAAAATTTCTGCAAAACGGGATCGTTGGTTCCTCTGAACTCCGTGCGAACGAAAACGTATCACCGGAGCAAAATGCATCCCAAACCCCCCCAATTGACCTCATACGCGCCCTAACGCGTGCCGGCATGCGTTTCGTGAACTTCCGAGCCGGTGTTAAACTTTCCTCGAAAATGCGCTCGTCGGGTGTTCTGAACTCCGTGCGAACGAAAACGTGGCACGCAAGCAAAACCTGTCCCGAACACCCCCAACGGACCTCATACGCGCCCCAACGCATGCCGGCATGTGTTTTGTGAACTTCCGAGCCGGTGTTAAACTTTCCTCCAAAACGGGCTTGTCGGGTGCTCTAAACTCCGTGCGAACGAACTCGCGGCACCGGAGTAAAACGCGTCCCAAACACCCACAATGGACCTCATACGCGTTCCGACGCGTGCCGACATGCGTTTTATGAACTTCCGAGCCGGTCTTAAACTTTCCTCCAAAACGGGCTCGTCGGATGCTCCGAACTCCATGCGAACGAAATCGCGGCACCGGAGCAAAACGGGTCCCAAACACACCCAATGGACCTCATACGCGCTCCAACGCGTGCTGGCACGAGTTTCGTGAACCTCCGAGCCGGTGTTAAACTTTCCCCCAAAACGGGCTCGTCGGGTGCTCTGAACTCCGTGCGAACGAAAACGCGGTACCGGAGCAAAACGCGTCCCAAATACCCCCAATGTACCTCATACGCGCCCCAACGCGTGCCACCATGCGTTTCAAGAACTTCGAGCCGGTGTTAAAATTTCCACGAAAACGGACTCATCGGGTGCTCTAAACTCCGTGCGAACGAAAATGCGGCACCAGAGCAAAGCGCGTCCCAAACACCCCCAATGGACATCATACGCGCCCTAACGTGTGCCGGTATGCGTTTCGTGAACTTCCGAGCTGGTGTTAAACTTTCCTCAAAACGGGACTCGTTGGGTGCTCTGAACTCTGTGCGAACGAAAACGCTGCACCGGAGCAAAACGCGTCCCAAACACCCCAAATGGACCTCATACGCGCCCTAACGCGTGCCGACATGCGTTTCGTGAACTTCTAAGCCGGTGTGAAACTTTCTCCAAAACGGGCTCGTCGGGTGCTCTAAACTTCGTGCGAACGAAACGCGGCACCGGAGCAAAACGCGTCCCAAACACCCCCGATGGACCTCATACGCGCCCTAACGCGTGCCGGCATGCGTTTCGTGAACTTCCGAGCCGATGTTAAACTTTTCTCCAAAACGGGCTCGTCGGGTGCTCTGAACTCCGTGCGAGCGAAAACGGGGCACTAGAGCAAAACGCGTCCCAAACACCGCCAACGAACCTCATACACGCCCTAACGTGCGCTGGTATGCGTTTCGTGAACTACCGAGTCGGTGTTAAAATTTCCTCCAAAACGGGCTCGTCGGGTGTCTGAACTCCGTGCGAACGAAAACGCGGTACCGGAGCAAAACGCGTCCCAAACACACCCAATGGACCTCATACACGCCCTAACGTGTGCCGGTATGCGTTTCGTGAACTACCGAGTCGGTGTGAAACTTTTCTCCAAAACGGGCTCGTCGGGTGCTCTGAACTCCGTGCAAACGAAAACGCGACATCGGAGCAAAACGCGTCCCAAACACACCCAATGGACCTCATACGCGCCCTAACGCGTGCCGGCATGCGTTTCGTGAACTTCCGATCCTGTCTTAAACTTACCTCCAAAACGGGCTCGTCGGGTGCTCTGAACTCCGCGCGGACGAAAACGCGGCACCGGAGCAAAACGCGTCCCAAACACCCCCGATGGACCTCATACGCGCCCTAACGCGTGCCGGCATGCGTTTCGTGAAATTCCGAGCCGATGTTAAACTTTTCTCCAAAACGGGCTCGTAGGGTGCTCTGAACTCCGTGCGAGCGAAAACGAGGCACTAGAGCAAAACGCGTCCCAAACACCCCCAACGAACCTCATACACGCCCTAACGTGCACCGGTATGCGTTTCGTGAACTACCGAGTCGGTGTTAAAATTTCCTCCAAAACGGGCTCGTCGGGCGTTTGAACTCCGTGCGAACGAAAACGCGGTACCGGAGCAAAACGCGTCCCAAACACACCCAATGGACCTCATACACGCCCTAACGTGTGCCGGTATGCGTTTCGTGAACTACCGAGTCGGTGTGAAACTTTTCTCCAAAACGGGCTCGTCGGGTGCTCTGAACTCCGTGCAAACGAAAACGCGACACCGGAGCAAAACGCGTCCCAAACACACCCAATGGACCTCATACGCGCCCTAACGCGTGCCGGCATGCGTTTCGTGAACTTCCGATCCTGTCTTAAACTTACCTCCAAAACGGGCTCGTCGGGTGCTCAACTCCGTCGCGGGCCAACGCGCCACCGAGCAAAACGCGTCCCAAACACCCCCAACTGACCTCATACGCGCCCTAACGCGTGACGGCAAGCGTTTCGTGAACTTCCGAGCCAGTGTTAAACTTTCCACGAAAACGGGCTCGTCGGATGCTCCGAACTCCGTGCGAACGAAAACACGGCACCAGAGCAAAACGCGTTCCAAACACCTCA
This sequence comes from Melocanna baccifera, assembly GCA_036346265.1. NCBI lineage: Eukaryota > Viridiplantae > Streptophyta > Magnoliopsida > Poales > Poaceae > Melocanna > Melocanna baccifera. The sequence continues at coordinate 14,415,125 of CM070691.1, read as the reverse complement.
AATGGACCTCATACGCGCCCTAACGCGTGCCGTCGTGCGTTATGTGAACTTCAGAGCCGGTGTTAAACTTTCCTCGAAAACAGGACTCGTGCGGTGCTCTGAACTCCGTGCGAACGAAGACGCGACACCGGAGCAAAACGCGTCCCAAACACCCCCGATGGACCTCATACGCGCCCTAACGCGTGCCGGCATGCGTTTCGTGAACTTCTAAGCCGGTGTGAAACTTTCTCCAAAACGGGCTCGTCGGGTGCTCTAAACTTCGTGCGAACGAAACGCGGCACCGGAGCAAAACGCGTCCCAAACACCCCCGATGGACCTCATACACGCCCTAACGCGTGCCGGCATGCGTTTCGTGAACTTCCGAGCCGATGTTGAACTTTTCTCCAAAACGGGCTCGTCGGGTGCTCTGAACTCCGTGCGAGCGAATACGGGGCACTAGAGGAAAACGCGTCCCAAACACCCCCAACGAACCTCATACACGCCCTAACGTGCGCCGGTATGCGTTTCGTGAACTACCGAGTCGGTGTTAAAATTTTCTCCAAAACGGGCTCGTCGGGTGTTTGAACTCCGTGCGAACGAAAACGCGGTACCGGAGCAAAACGCGTCCCAAACACACCCAATGGACCTCATACACGCCCTAACATGTGCCGGTATGCGTTTCGTGAACTACCGAGTCGGTGTGAAACTTTTCTCCAAAACGGGCTCGTCGGGTGCTCTGAACTCCGTGCAAACGAAAACGCGACACCGGAGCAAAACGCGTCCCAAACACACCCAATGGACCTCATAACGCGTGCCGGCATGCGTTTCGTGAACTTCCTATCATGTCTTAAACTTACCTCCAAAACGGGCTCGTCGGGTGCTCTGAACTCCGTGCGGACGAAAACGCGGCACCGGAGCAAAACGCGTCCCAAACACCCCCGATGGACCTCATACGCGCCCTAACGCGTGCCGGCATGCGTTTCGTGAACTTCTAAGCCGGTGTGAAACTTTCTCCAAAACGGGCTCGTCGGGTGCTCTAAACTTCGTGCGAACGAAACGCGGCACCGGAGCAAAACGCGTCCCAAACACCCCCGATGGACCTCATACGCGCCCTAACGCGTGCCGGCATGCGTTTCGTTAACTTCCGAGCCGATGTTAAACTTTTCTCCAAAACGGGCTCGTCGGGTGCTCTGAACTCCGTGCGAGCGAATACGGGGCACTAGAGGAAAACGCGTCCCAAACACCCCCAACGAACCTCATACACGCCCTAACGTGCGCCGGTATGCGTTTCGTGAACTACCGAGTCGGTGTTAAAATTTCCTCCAAAACGGGCTCGTCGGGTGTTTGAACTCCGTGCGAACGAAAACGCGATACCGGAGCAAAACGCGTCCCAAACACACCCAATGGACCTCATACACGCCCTAACGTGTGCCGGTATGCGTTTCGTGAACTACCGAGTCGGTGTGAAACTTTTCTCCAAAACGGGCTCGTCGGGTGCTCTGAACTCCGTGCAAACGAAAACGCGACACCGGAGCAAAACGCGTCCCAAACACACCCAATGGACCTCATACGCGCCCTAACGCGTGCCGGCATGCGTTTCGTGAACTTCCTATCCTGTCTTAAACTTACCTCCAAAACGGGCTCGTCGGGTGCTCTGAACTCCGTGCGGACGAAAACGCGGCACCGGAGCAAAACGCGTCCCAAACACCCCCAACTGACCTCATACGCGCCCTAACGCGTGACGGCAAGCGTTTCGTGAACTTCCGAGCCAGTGTTAAACTTTCCACGAAAATGGGCTCGTCGGATGCTCCGAACTCCGTGCGAACGAAAACACGGCACCAGAGCAAAACGCGTTCCAAACACCCCAAATGGACCTCATACGCGCCCTAACGCGTGCCGTCGTGCGTTATGTGAACTATAGAGCCGGTGTTAAACTTTTCCACGAAAACGGGACTCGTGCGGTGCTCTGAACTCCGTGCGAACGAAGACGCGGCACCGGAGCAAAACGCGTCCCAAACACTCCAAATGGACATCATATGCGCCCTAACGCATGCCAGCATGCGTTTCGTGAACTTCCGAGTCGGTGTTAAACTTTCCACGAAAACGGACTCATCGGGTGCTCTGAACTCCATACGAACGAACACGCGGCGCCGGAGGAAAACGCGTCCCAAACACCCCCAATGGACCTCGTACGCGCCCTAACGCGTGCCGGTATGCGTTTCGTGAAGTTCCGAGCCGGTGTTAAACTTTCCACGAAAACGGGCTCGTCGGGTGCTCTGAACTCCGCGAAAACGAAAACGCGGTATCGGAGCAAAATGCGTCCCAAACACCCCCAATGGACATCATACGCGCCCTAACGCGTGCCGTCGTGCGTTATGTGAACTTCAGAACCGGTGTTAAACATTCCTCGGAAACGGGCTCGTCTGTTGCTCGGAACTCCGTGCGAACAAAAACGCGGCACCGGAGCAAAACGCGTCCCAAACACCCCAAATGGACCTCATACGCACCCTAACGCGTGCCGTCGTGCGTTATGTGAACTTCAAAACCGGTGTTAAACATTCCTCGGAAATGGGCTCGTTTGTTGCTCGGAACTCCGTGCGAACGAAAACGCGGCACCGGAGCAAAACGCGTCCTAAACACACCCAATGGACCTCATACGCGCCCTAACGCGTGCCGGCATGCGTTTCGTGAACTTCCGAGCCGGTGTTAAACTTTTCTCCAAAATGGGCTCGTCGGGTGCTCTGAACTCCGTGCAAACGAAAACGCGGCACCGGAGCAAAACGCGTTCCAAACACCCCCAATGGACCTCATACGCGCCCCAATGCGTGCCGGCATGCGTTTCCTGATCTTCCGAGGCGGTGTTAAACTTTCCTCCAAAACGGGCTCATCTGGTGCTCGGAACTCCGTGCGAACGAAAACGCGGCACTGGAGCAAAACGCATCCCAAACAACCCCAATGGACCTCATACACGCCCTAACGCGTGCCGTCGTGCGTTATGTGAACTTCGGAACCAGTGTTAAACATTCCTCGGGAACGGGCTCGTCTGTTGCTCGGAACTCCGTCTGAACGAAAACGCGGCACCGGAGCAGAACGCGTCCCAAACACCCCAAATGGACCTCATACGCGCCGTAACGCGTGCCGTCGTGCGTTATGTGAACTTCAGAACCAGTGTTAAACATTCCTCAGATACGGGCTCGTCTGTTGCTCGGAACTCCGTGCGAACGAAAACGCGTCCTAAACACACCCAATGGACCTCATACGCGCCCTAACGCGTGCCGGCATGCTTTCGTGAACTTCCGAGCCGGTGTTAAACTTTCTACGAAAACGGACTCATCGGGTGCTTTGAACTCCGTACGAACGAACACGCGGCGCCGGAGGAAAACGCGTCCCAAACACCCCCAATGGACCTTGTACGCGCCCTAACGCGTGCCGGTATGCGTTTCGTGAAGTTCCGAGCCGGTGTTAAACTTTCCACGAAAACGGGCTCGTCGGGTGCTCTGAACTCCGCGAAAACGAAAACGCGGTATCGGAGCAAAATGCGTCCCAAACACCCCCAATGGACATCATACGCACCCTAACGCGTGCCGTCGTGCGTTATGTGAACTTCAGAACCGGTGTTAAACATTCCTCGGAAACGGGCTCGTCTGTTGCTCGGAACTCCGTGCGAACAAAAACGCGGCACCGGAGCAAAACGCGTCCCAAACACCCCAAATGGACCTCATACGCACCCTAACGCGTGCCGTCGTGCGTTATGTGAACTTCAAAACCGGTGTTAAACATTCCTCGGAAACGGGCTCGTTTGTTGCTCGGAACTCCGTGCGAACGAAAACGCGGCACCGGAGCAAAACGCGTCCTAAACACACCCAATGGACCTCATACGCGCCCTAACGCGTGCCGGCATGCGTTTCGTGAACTTCCGAACCGGTGTTAAACTTTTCTCCAAAATGGGCTCGTCGGGTGCTCTGAACTCCGTGCAAACGAAAACGCGGCACCGGAGCAAAACGCGTCCCAAACAACCCCAATGGACCTCATACGCGCCCTAATGCGTGCCGGCATGCGTTTCCTGATCTTCCGAGGCGGTGTTAAACTTTCCTCCAAAACGGGCTCATCTGGTGCTCGGAACTCCGTGCGAACGAAAACGCGGCACTGGAGTAAAACGCATCCCAAACAACCCCAAGGACCTCATACACGCCCTAACGCGTGCCGTCGTGCGTTATGTGAACTTCGGAACCAGTGTTAAACATTCCTCGGAAACGGGCTCGTCTGTTGCTCGGAACTCCGTCCGAACGAAAACGCGGCACCGGAGCAAAACGCGTCCCAAACACCCCAAATGGACCTCATACGCGCCGTAACGCGTGCCGTCGTGCGTTATGTGAACTTCAGAACCAGTGTTAAACATTCCTCAGATACGGGCTCATCTGTTGCTCGGAACTCCGTGCGAACGAAAACGCGTCCTAAACACACCCAATGGACCTCATACGCGCCCTAACGCGTGCCGGCATGCTTTCGTGAACTTCCGAGCCGGTGTTAAACTTTCCTCCAAAATGGACTCGCCGATGCTCTGAACTCCGTGCGAACGAAAACGCAGTACCAGAGCAAAACGAATCACAAACACCCCCAATGGACCTCATACGCGCCCTAACGCGTGTCGGCATGCGTTTCGTGAACTTCTGATCTGGTGTTAAATTTTCCTCCAAAACTGGCTCGTCTCGTGCTCTGAACTTCGTGCGAACGAAAACGCGGCACCAGAGCAAAACGCGTCCGAAACACCCCCAATGGACCTCATACGCGCCGTAACGCGTGCCGGCATGCGTTTCGTGAATTTCCGAGCCGGTGTTAAACTTTCCTCCAAAACGGGCTCGTCTGGGGCTCCGAACTCCGTGCGAACGAAAATGCGGCACCGGAGCAAAACGCGTCCCAAACACCCCCCATGGACCACATACGCGTCCTAACGCGTGCCGGCATGCGTTTCGTGAACTTCTGAGCCGGTGTTAAACTTTCCACGAAAACAGGCTCGTCGGGTGCTCTAAACTCCGTGCGAACGAAAACGCGGACCGGAGCAAAACGCATCCCAAACACCCCAGTGGACCTCATACGCGCCCTAACGCGTGCCGGCATGCGTTTCGTGAACTTCCGAGCCGGTGCTAAACTTTCCTCCAAAACGGGCTCGTCGGGTACTCTTAACTTCGTGCGAACGAAAACGCGGCACCGGAGCAAAACGCGTCCCAAACACCCCCAATGGACTCCATACGCGTCCTAACGCGTGCCAGCATGCGTTTTGTGAACTTCCGAGCCGGTGTTAAAGTTTCCTCCAAAATAGGCTCGTCGTGTGCTCTGAACTCCGTGCGAACGAAAACGCGGCACCGGACCAAAACGCGTCCCAAACATCCCCAATGGACCTCATACGCGCCCTAACGCGTGCTGGCATGCGTTTCCTGAACTTCCGAGTCGGTGTTAAACCTTCCTCCAAAACGGGCTCGTCTAGTGCTCGGAACTCCGTGCGAACGAAAACGCGACACCGGAGCAAAATGCGTCCCAAACACCCCCAATGGATATCATACGCGCTTTAACGCTTGCCGGCATACGTTTCGTGAACTTCCGATCCGGTGTTAAACTTTCCTCCAAAACGGGCTCGTCTGGTGCTTTGAACTCCGTGCGAACGAAAGCGCGGCACCGCAGCAAACGCGTCCCAAACATCCCCAATGGATCTCATACGCGCCCTAACGCGTGCCGGCATGCGTGTCGTGAACTTCCGAGCGGGTGTTAAACTTTCCTCCAAAACTGGCTCTTCGGGTGCTCTGAACTCCGTGCAAACGAAAACGCGGCACCGGAGCAAAACGCGTCCTAAACACCCTCAATGGACCACATACGCGTTCTAACGCCTGCCGGCATGCGTTTCGTGAACTTCCGAGCTGGTGTTAAACTTTCCACGAAAACGGGCTCGTCGGGTTTTCTGAAAGTCCTGTGCGAACGTAAACGTGGCACCGGAGCAAAACGCGTGCCAAACACCCCCAATGGACCTCATACGTGCCGTAACATGTAACGGCATGCGTTTCCTGAACTTCCGAGCCGGTGTTAAATTTTTCACAAAAACGGGCTCGTTGGGTGCTCCGAACTCCGTGCGAACGAAAACGCGGCACCGGAGCAAAACGCGTCTCAAACAACCCCAATGGACCACATACGCGCCCAAACGCGTGCCGGCATACGTTTTGTGAACATCCGAGCCAGTGTTAAACTTTCCTTCAAAACGGGTTCGTCGGGTGCTCTCAACTCCGTGCGAACGAAAGCGCGGCTTCGGAGCAAAACACGTCCCAAACACCCCCAATGGACCTCATACGCGCCCTAACGCGTGCCGGCATGTGTTTCGTTAACTTCCGAGCGGGTGTTAAACTTTCTTCCAAAACGAGCTCGTCTGGTGCTCCGAACCCCGTGCGAACGAAAACGCGGCACCGTAGCAAAACGCGTCCCAAACATCCCCAATGGTCCTCATACGCACCCTAACGCGTGCCGGCATGCGTTTCGTGAACTTCCGAGCCGGTGTTAAACTTTCCTCAGCGGGCTCGTCGGTGCTCGACGCCGTGTGAGCAGCAACGCGCACCGTAGCAAAACGCGTCCCAAACAACCCCAATGGACCTCATACGCGCCCTAACGCGTGCCGGCATGCGTTTCGTGAACTTCCGAGCCGGTGTTAAACTTTCCTCGAAAACGGGCTCGTCAGGTGGTCTGAACTCCGTGCGAACGAAAACGCGGCACCGGAGCAAAACACGTCCCAAACACCCCCAATGTACCTCATACGCGCCCTAACGCGTGCCGGCATGCGTTTCGTGAACTTCCGAGCGGGTGTTAAACTTTCGTCCAAAACGGGCTCGTCTGGTGGTCTGAACTCCATGCGAAAGAAAACGCGGCACCGGAGCAAAACGAGTCCCAAACACTCCGAATGGACCTCACACGCGCCCTAACGCGTGTCGGCATGCGTTTTGTGATCTTCTAAGCCGGTGTTAAACTTTCCACGAAAACGGGCTCATCGGGTGTTTGAACTTCGTGCGAACGAAAACGCGGCACCAGAGCAAAACGCGTCCAAACACCCCAAATGGACCTCATACGCATTCTAACGCGTGCCAGCATGCGTTTCGTGAACTTCCGAGCCGGTGTTAACCACCCCCAATGGACTGCATACGCGCCCTAACACGTGCCGGCATGCGTTTCGTGAACTTTCAAGCCGGTGTTAAACTTTCCACAAAAACGGGCTCATTGGGTGCTCGGAACTCCCTGCGAACGAAAACGCGGCACCGGAGCAAAACGCGTCCCAAACACCCCTAATGGACCTCATACGCGCCCTAACACGTGCCGGTAGGCGTTTGGTGAACTTCCAAGCCGGTGTTAAACTATTCTCCAAAAGGGGCTCGTCTGGTGCTCCGAACTCTATGCGAACGAAAACGTGGCACCGGAGCAAAACGCGTCCTAAACACCCCACATGGACCTCATACGCGCCCTAACGCGTGCTGCTATGCGTTTCGTGAACTTTCGAGCCGGTGTTAAACTTTTCACGAAAATGGGCTCGTCGGGTGCTCTGAACTCCGTGCGAACGAAAACGCGGCACAAGAGGAAAACGCATCCCAAACACCCCCAATGGACCTTATACGCGCCCTAACGTATGCGGGCATGCGTTTCATGAACTTCCGAACCGGTGTTAAACTTTCCACGAAAACGGGCTCGTCGGGTGCTCTGAACTCCGTGCGAACGCAAACGCGGCACCTGAGTAAAACACGTCCTAAACACCGCCAATAGACCTCATATGCACCCTAACGCGTGCCAGCATGCGTTTCGTGAATTTCCGAGCGGGTGTTAAACTTTCCTCGAAAACGGGCTCGTCGGGTGCTCTGAACTCCGTGCGAACGAAAACGCGTCCCAAATACCCCCAATGAACCTCATACGCGCCCTAACACGTGCCGGCTTGCGTTTCGTGAACTTCCGAGCGGGTTTGAAACTTTCCTCCAAAACGGGCTCGTCGGGAGCTAATACAGGGTTGCCCGATCTTCTCGACGTGGGATGGATACTCGCGGGAGTCTTGATGAAACATAGCTATCCTCCAAATGCCAGTGCAAGGGACGAACACTCTTTAATCCGCCAAAACACACTCGCGTTGATTTCGCCGATCACCAAGCGAAGATCTATCGTGCACTCAATTCCCAGCGGAAATGCTGAACGATCTTGATTGAAGAATACTCCTAATTCCCTCAAGGAATTTCAGCAGCAATGATAAACGTGAACAAACTTTAGTAAATTGATTATTCTCAAAGGTGGTCTGGGCCCTTTGGCTACAAATACATGGCTTATATAGGACCTTGGAACATCCATAAAGTCCACAAACCTAGTACAACTCAACCCTATATGGTTTTAGATACGAACTCTCACAAAAAAGAAACTAAATTTTACAGCCATCATATTATTTCGGCCATAACTTTTGATCTGTGATGAATTTGATGTTGGGACCAGATCCATTACGTAGACCTTGAAATTATCTTTCCAACAAGTACAAGAACACCCAAATCGGACTCCGTTTGTGAACGTTATGACCTTTTTAGTAACTTCCTGTCAAGCTGTCCCGAACTGAATCCGAATTGAATTCTGAGTTGAATCCGAGTTTGAATCCAATTGGCCTTGTGGGTGGTTCGAATTAGGCTTGAAAATCTTATCCAAAACTTGTAGTTTAAGTCATTGGGCTTCTCCCTTTTTCTCTCCCACTGTATGGGCTTTCTTCCTTCATGTCTTTGGCAGCTAATGTGATTATCTTCTTCCTTTTGCCTCTCCATTGCTTTGCCATTGACAAACCTAAGAACGCACCATTTAATAACATGTGGTAGTATTCCATTCTTATGAAAAACAACATTATATTTAGTTTGGAATGAGTTCACCTGGCAATGTTTCATGAGGCTCAATAATTCCTTCCATTTGAATAATATATTTAACTGAAAAGTACAAGATACGTGCGTATCCGCATCAGGTGCTCTGAGCTTCGTGCGAAAAAAAAACGCGGCACCAGAGCAAAACGCGTCCCAAACACCCCCAATGGACCTCGTACGCGCCCTAACGCGTGCCGGTATGCATTTCGTGAACTTCCGAGTCGGTGTTAAACTTTCCTCCAAAACGGGCTCGTCGGATGCTCTGAACTCCGTGCGATCGAAAACGCGGCACCGAAGCAGAACGCATCCCAAACACCCCCAACGGACCTCATACGCGCCCTAACGCAATCTGGCATGCATTTCATGAACTTCCGAGCAGGTGTTAAATTTTACTCTAAAACGGGCTCGTCAGCTGCTCCGAACTCCGTGCGAACGAAAACGCGGCACCGTACCAAAACGTGTCCCAAACAATTTAATGGACCTCATACGTGCCCTAATGCGTGCCAGCATGCATTTCGTGAACTTCCGAGCCGGTGTTAAACTTTCCACGAAAACAGACTCGTCAGGTGCTCTGAACTCCGTGCGAACGAAAACGCGGTACCGGAGCAAAACGCGTCCCAAACACCCCCAATGGACCTCATACGCGCCCTAACACGTGCCGGCATGCGTTTCGTGAACTTCCGAGCTGGTGTTAAACTTTCCATGAAAACGTGCTCGCCGGGTGCTCTGAACTCCGTGGGAACGAAAATGCGGCACTAGAGCAAAACGCGTCCCAAACACCCCCAATGGAATTCATACGCGCCCTAACGCGTGCCAGCATGCGTTTCGTGAACTTACGAGCCGGTGTTAAACTTTCCACGAATACGTGCTCGTCGGGTGCTCCGATCTCCGTGCGAACGAAAACGCGGCACCGGAGCAAAACGCGTCCCAAACACCGCCAATGGACCTCATACGTGCCCTAACGCGTGCCAGCTTGCGTTTCCTGAACTTCTGAGCTGGTTTTAAACTTTCCAAGAAAACGGGCTCGTCGGGTGCTCCGAACTCCGTGCGAACGAAAACGCGGCATCGGAGCAAAACGCGTCCGAAACACCCCCAGTGGACCTCATACGAGCCCTAATGCGTGTCGGCATGCGTTTCGTGAACTTCTGAGCCGGTGTTAAACTTTCCTCTACAACGGGCTCGTCGGGTGCTCCGAACTCCGTGCGAACAAAAACGCGCCACCGGAGCAAAACACGTACCAAACAACCCCAATAGACCTCATACGTGCCCTAACGTGTGCCGGCATGCGTTTCGTGAACTTCCGAGCCGGTGTTAAACTTTCCTCCAAAACGGGCTCGTCGGGTCCTCTGAACTCCGTGCGAACGAAAACGCGACACCGAAGACAAACGCGTCCCAAACACACCCAATAGACCTCATACGGGCCCTAACACATACCGGCATGCGTTTCGTGAACTTCCGAGCTGGTGTTAAACTTTCCTCCAAAACTGGCTCGTCGGGTGCTCTGAACTCCGTGCGAACGAAAACGCGGCACCGGAGCAAAACGCGTCCCAAACACCCCCAATAGACCACATACGCGTTCTAACGCATGCCGGCATGCGTTTCGTGAACTTCCGAGCCGGTGTTAAACTTTCCACGAAAACGGGCTCGTCGGGTGCTCTGAAAGTCCTGTGCGAACGTAAACGTGGCACCGGAGCAAAACGCGTGCGAAACACCCCCAATGGACCTCATACGTGCCGTAACGCGTAACGGCTTGCGTTTCCTGAACTTCCGAGCCGGTGTTAAATTTTCCACGAAAACGGGCTCGTTGGGTGCTCCGAACTTCGTGCGAACGAAAACGCGGCATCGAAGCAAAACGCGTCCCAAACAACCCCAATGGACCACATACGCGCCCAAATGCGTGCCAGCATGCGTTTCGTGAACTTCCGAGCCGGTGTTAAACTTTCCACGAAAACGGGCTCGTCGGGTGCTCTGAACTCCGTGCGAACGAAAACGCGGCACCGGAGCAAAACGCGTCCCAAACACCCCCAATGAACGTCATACGCGCCCAAATGCATGCCGGCATGCGTTTCGTTAACCTCCGAGCCGGTGTTAAACTTCCCACAAAAACGGGCTCGTCGGGTGCTCTGAAAGTTCTGTGCGAACGAAAATGCGGCACCCGAGCAAAACGCATCCCAAACACCCCCAATGGACCACATATGCGTCCTAACGCGTGCCGGCAAGCGTTTCGTGAACTTCCGAGCCGGTGTTAAACTTTCCACGAAACAGGCTCGTCGGGTGCTCTGAACCCCGTGCGATCGAAAACGTGGCACCGGAGCAAAACGCATTCCAAACACCCCCAATGGACCACATACGCGTCCTAACGCGTGCCGTCAAGCGTTTCGTGAACTTCCGAGCCCGTATTAAACTTTCCACGAAAACGGGCTCGGCGGGCGCTTTGGAAGTTCCGTGCGAACGAAAATGCGGTACGGAGCAAAACGCGTCCCAAACAGCCCCAATGGACCACATACGCGTCCAAACGCGTGCCTGCAAGTGTTTCGTGAACTTCCGAGCCAGTGTTAAACTTTCCACGAAAACGGGCTCGTCGGGTGCTCTGAAAGTTCTGTGCGAACGTAAACGCGGCACCGGAGCAAAACGCGTCGCAAACACCCCCAATGGACCTCATACGCGCCCTAACGCGTGCCAGAATGCGTTTCGTGAACTTCCGAGCTGGTGTTAAACTTTCCTCCAAAATGGGCTCGTCGGGTACTCTGAACTCCGTGCGAACGAAAACGCGACCGGAGCAAAACGAGTCCCAAACACCCCTAATGGACCTCAAACGCGCCCTAAGGCGTGCCGGCATGTGTTTCATGAACTTCTGAGCCGGTGATAAAATTTCTACGAAAACGGGCTCGTCGGGTGCTACGAACTCCGTTCGAACGAATGCGCGGCACCGGAGCAAAACACGTCAAAAACACCCCCAATGGACCTCATACGCGCCCTAACGCTGCTGGCATGCGTTTCGTGAACTTCCGAGCCAATGTTAAACTTTCCACGAAAACGGGCTCGTCGGGTGCTCTGAACTCCGTGCGAACGAAAACGCGGCACTGGAGCAAAACGCGTCCCAAAAACCCTCAATGGACCTCATACGCGTCCTAACGCGTGCCGGCATGCGTTTCGTAAACTTCCGAGCCGGTGTTAAACTTTCCACGAAAACGGGCTCGTCGGGTGCTCTGAAAGTTCTGTGCGAACGTAAACGCGGCACCGGAGCAAAAATGCACCCAAACACCCCCAATGGACCTCATACGCGCCCTAACGAGTGCCAGCATGCGTTTCGTGAACTTCCGAGCTGGTGCTAAACTTTCCTCCAAAACGGGCTCGTCGGGTGAACTGAACTCCGTGCGAACGAAAACGCGGCACCGGAGCAAAACGCGTCCCAAACACCCCTAATGCACCTCAAACGCGCCCTAAGGCGTGCTGGCATGCGTTTCATGAACTTCTGAGCCAGTGATAAACTTTCCACGAAATCGGGCTCGTCGGGTGCTCCGAACGCCGTGCGAACGAAAACGCGGTACCGGAGCAAAACGGGTCCAAACACTCCCAATGGACCTCATACGCGCCCTAACGTGTGCCGGCGTGTGTTTCGTGAACTTCCGAGCCGGTGTTAAACTTTCCTCTAAAACGGGCTCGTCGGGTGCTCTGAACTCCGTGCGAACGAAAACGCGGCACCGGAGCAAAACGCATCCCAAACACCCCCAATGGACCTCATACGCGCCCTAACGCGTGCCGGAATGCGTCTCGTGAACTTCCGAGCCGGTGTTAAAATTTCCTCCAAAACGGGCTCGTCGAGTTCTCTGAACTCCGTGCGAATGAAAACGCGGCACCGTAGTAAAACGCATCCCAAACACCCCCAACAGACCTCATACGCGCCCTAACGCGTGCCGGCATGCGTTTCATGAACTTCCGAGCCGGTGTTAAACTTTCCTCCAAAACAGGCTCGTCGGGTGCTCCAAACTCCGTGCGAACGAAAACGCGGTACGGGAGCAAAACGCGTCCCAAACACCCCCAATGGTCCATATACGCGTCCTAACGCGTGCTGGTAAGCATTTCGTGAACTTCCGAGCCGGTGTTAAACTTTCCACGAAAACGGGCTCGTCGGGTGCTCTGAAAGTCCTGTGCGAACGTAAACGTGGCACCGGAGCAAAACGCGTGCCAAACACGCCCAACGGACCTTATACGTGCCGTAACGCGTAACGACATGCGTTTCCTGAACTTCCGAGCCGGTGTTAAATTTTCCACGAAAACGGGCTCGTTGGGTGCTCCGAACTCTGTGCGAACGAAAACGCGGCACCGGAGCAAAACGCGTCCCAAACTCCCCCAATGGACCTCATACGCGCCTTATCGCGTGCCAGCATGCGTTTCATGAACTTCCGAGCCGGTGTTAAACTTTCCACGAAAACGGACTCGTCGGGTGCTCTGAAAGTTCTCTGCGAACGAAAACGCGGCACCAGAGCAAAACGCATCCCAAACACCCCCAATGGACCACATATACGTCGTAACGCGTGCCGGTAAGCGTTTCGTGAACTTCCGAGCCGGTGTTAAACTTTCCACGAAAACAGGCTCGTCGGGTGCTCTGAACTACGTGCGATCGAAAACGTGGCACCGGAGCAGAACGCGTCCCAAACACCCCCAATGGACCACATACGCGTCCTAATGCGTGCCATCAAGCGTTTCGTGAACTTCCGAGCCCGTATTAAACTTTCTACAAAAACGGGCTCGTCGGGCGCTTTGGAAGTTCAGTGCGAACGAAAATTCGGCACGGAGCAAAATGCGTCCCAAACAGCCCCAATGGACCACATACGCGTCCAAACGCGTGCCGGCAAGTGTTTCGTGAACTTCCGAGCCGGTGTTAAACTTTCTACGAAAACGGGCTCGTCGGGTGCTCTGAAAGTTCTGTGCGAACGTAAACGCGGCACCGGTGCAAAACGCGTCCCAAACACCCCCAATGGACCTCATACGCGCTCTAACGCGTGCCAGCATGCGTTTCATGAACTCCCGAGCTGGTGTTAAACTTTCCTCCAAAATGGGCTCGTCGGGTACTCTGAATTCCGTGCGAACGAAAATGCGACCGGAGCAAAACGAGTCCCAAACACCCCTAATGGACCTCAAACGCGCCTTAAGGCGTGCCGGCATGCGTTTCGTGAACTTCTGAGCCAGTGATAAACTTTCCACGAAAACGGGCTCGTCGGGTGCTCAGAACTCCGTGCGAACGAAAACGCGGCACCGGAGCAAAACGCGTCCCAAACACCCCCAATGGACCTCATACGCGCCCTAACGCGTGCCGGCATGCGTTTCGTGAACTTCCGAGCCGGTGTTAAACTTTCCACGAAAACGGGTTCGTCGGGTGCTCTGAAAGTTCTGTGCGATCGAAAACGCGGCATCGGAGCAAAACGCGTCCCAAACACCCCCAATGGACCAGATACGCATCCTAATGCGTGCCGGCAAGCGTTTCGTGAACTTCCGAGCCGGTGTTAAACTTCCCATGAAAACGAGCTCGTCGGGTGCTCTGAAAGTTCTGTGCGAACGTAAACGCGGCACCGGACCATAATGCGTCCCAAACACCCCCAATGGACCTCATACGCGCCCTAACGCGTGCATGAATGCGTTTCGTGAACTTCCGAACTGGTGCTAAACTTTCCTCCAAAACGGGCTCGTCGGGTGAACTGAACTGCGTGCGAACGAAAGCGCGGCACCGGAGCAAAACGCGTCCCAAACACCCCTAATGGACCTCAAACGCGCCCTAAGGCGTGCCGGCATGCGTTTCGTGAACTTCCGAGCCGGTGTTAAACTTTCCTCTAAAACGGGCTCGTCGGGTGCTCTGAACTCAGTGCGAACGAAAACGCGGCACCGGAGCAAAACGCATCCCAAACACCCCATTGGACATCATACGCGCCCTAACGCGTGCCGGTATGCGTCTCGTGAACTTCCGAGCCGGTGTTAAAATTTTCCCCAAAACGGGCTCGTCGGGTTCTCTGAACTCCATGCGAACGAAAACGCGGCACCGTAGCAAAACGCGTCCCAAACACACCCAATGGACCTCATACGCGCCCTAACGCGTGCCGGCGTGCGTTTCGTGAACTTCCGAGCCGGTGTTAAACTTTCCTCCAAAACAGGCTCGTCGGGTGCTCTGAACTCCGTGCGAACGAAAACGCGGTACGAGAGCAAAACGCGTCCCAAACACCCCCAATCGACCACATACGCGTCCTAACGCGTGCTGGCAAGCGTTTTGTGAACTTCCGAGCCGGTGTTAAACTTTCCACGAAAACGGGCTCGTCGGGTGCTCTGAAAGTTCTGTGCGAACGTAAACGCGGCACCGGAGTAAAACCTGTCCCAAACACCCCCAATGGACCTCATACGCGCCCTAGCGCGTGCCAGCATGCGTTTCGTGAACTTCCGAGCTGGTGTTAAACTTTCCACGAAACCGGGCTCGTCGGGTGCGCTGAACTCCGTGCGAACGAAAACGCGGCACCGGAGCAAAACGCGTCCCAAACAACCCGAATGGACCTCACACGCGCCCTAACGCGTGCCGACATGCATTTCGTGAACTTTCGAGCCGGTGTTAAACTTTCCTCCGAAACGGGCTCGTCGGGTGCTCTGAACTCCGTGCGATCGAAAACACGCCATCGGAGCAAAACACATCCCATACACCAACAATGGACCTCATACGCGCACTAAAGGCGTGCGACCTCGTTCGTGAACTTCGGTGGTGTTAAACTTCCCAATGGACGTCACGGCGCCCTAACGCGTGCCGACATGCATTTCGTTAACTTCCGAGCCGGTGTTAAACTTTCCTCCAAAACGGGCTCGTTGGGTGCTCTGAACTCCGTGCGAACGAAAACGCGGCACCGGTGGAAATTGCGTCCCAAACACACCAAATGGACCTCATACGCGTCCTAACGCGTGCTGGCATGCGTTTTGTGACCTTTCGAGCTAGTGTTAAACTTTCCTCCAAAACGGGCTCATCGGGTGCTCCGAACTCCGTGCGAACGTAAACGCGGCACCGGAGCAAAACACGTCCCAAACACCCCCAAGGGACCTCATACGCGCCCTAACGCGTGCCAGCATGCGTTTCGTGAACCTCCGAGCCGGTGTTAAACTTTAATCCAAAACGGGCTCGTTAGGTGCTCTGAACTCCGTGCGAACGAAAACGCGGCACCGGAGCAAAACGCGTCCCAAACACCCCCAATGGACCTCATACGCGCCCTAACGCGTGCCAGCATGCGTTTCGCGAACCTCCGAGCCGGTGTTAAACTTTTCTCCAAAATGGGCTCGTTAGGTGCTCTGAACTCCGTGCGAACGAAAACGCGGCACTGGAGCAAAACGCGTCCCAAACACCCCCGACGGACCTCATACGCGCCCTAACGTGTGCCGGCATGCGTTTTGTGAACTTCCGAGCCGGTCTTAAACTTTTCTCCAAAACGGGCTCATCGGGTGCTCTGAACTCCGTGCGAACGAAAACGCGACCTCGGAGCAAAACGCGTGCCAAACACCCCCAACGGACCTCATACGCGCCCTAACGCGTGTCGGCATGCGTTTTGTGAACTTTCGAGCCAGTGTTAAACTTTCCTCCAAAACAGGTTCGTCGGGTGCTTTGAACTCCGTGCGAAGGAAAACGTGGCACCGGAGCAAAACGCGTCCCAAACACCCCCAGCGGACCTCATACGCGCGGCACGGCAAGTGTTTCGTGAACCTCCGAGCCGGTGTTAAACTTTCCTCCAAAACGGCGTCGTCGGGTGCTCTGAACTCCGTGCGAACGAAAACGCGGCCCCAGAGCAAAACGCGTCCCAAACACCGCCCAAGGGACCTCATACGCGCCCTAACGCGTGCCGGCATGCGTTTCGTGAATTTCCGAGCCGGTGTTAAACTTTCCTCCACAATGGGCTCGTCGGGTGCTCTGAACTCCGTGCGAACGAAAACGCGGCACCGGAGCAAAACACGTCCCAAACACACCGAACTGACCTCATACGCGCCCTAACACGTACCGGCATGCGTTTCGTGAACTTCCGAGCCGGTGTTAAACTTTCCTCCAAAATGGGCTCGTCGGGTGCTCTGAACTCCGTGCGAACGAAATCGCAGCACCGGAGCAAAACGCGTCCCAAACACCCCCAATGGACCACATACGCGTCCTAACGTGTGCTGGCATGTGTTTCATGAACTTCCGAGCTGGTGTTAAACTTTCCACGTAAACGGGGTCGTCGGGTGCTCTGAAAGTTCTGTGCGAACGTAAACGCGGCACCGGAGCAAAACACGCTCCCAAACAACCCCAATGGACCTCATACGCGCCCTAACGCGTGCCAGCATGCGTTTCGTGAACTTTCGAGCCGGTGTTAAACTTTCCTACAAAACGGGCTCGTCAGGTGCTCTGAACTCCGTGCGAATGAAAACGTGGCACCGTAGCAAAACGCGTCCCAAACACCCCCAATGGACTTCAAACGCGCCAAGGCGTGCCGGCATGCGTTTCGTGAACTTCTGAGCCGGTATTAAACTTTCCACGAAAACGGGCTCGTCGGATGCTCTGAACTCCGTGCGAACGAAAACGCGGCACCGGAGCAAAACGTGTCCGAAACACTCCCAATGGACCTCAAACGCACCCTAAGGCGTGCCGACATGCGTTTCGTGAACTTCCGAGCCAGTGTTAAACTTTCCATGAAAATGGGCTCGTCGGGTGCTCTGAACTCCGTCCGAACGAAAATGCGGCACCGGAGCAAAATGCGTCCCAAACACCCCCAATGGACCTCATACGCGCCTTAACGCGTGCTAGCATGCGTTTTGTGAACTTCCGAGCTGGTGCTAAACTTTCCTCCAAAACCGGCTCGTCGGGTGAACTGAACTCCGTGCGAACGCAAACGCGACACCGGAGAAAAACGCGTCCCAAACACCCCTAATGGACCTCAAACGCGCCCTAAGGCGTGCCGGAATGCGTCTCGTGAACTTCCGAGCCGGTGTTAAAATTTCCTCCAAAACGGACTCGTCGGGTTCTCTGAACTCCGTGCGAACGAAAATGCGGCACCGTAGCAAAACACATCCCAAACACCCCCAACGGACCTCATACGCGCCCTAACGCGTGCCGGCATGCGTTTCGTGAACTTCCGAGCAGGAGTTAAACTTTCCTCCAAAACAGGCTCGTCGGGTGCTCTGAACTCCGTGCGAACGAAAACGCGGCACGGGAGCAAAACTCGTCCCAAACACCCCCAATGAACCACATACGCGTCGTAACGCGTGCTGGCAAGCGTTTCGTGAACTTCCGAGCCGGTGTTAAACTTTCGTCGAAAACGGGCTCGTCGGGTGCTCTGAAAGTTCTGTGCGAACGTAAACGTGGCACCGGAGCAAAACGCATCCCAAACACCCCCAATGGACCTCTTACGCGCCCTAACGCGTGCCAGCATGCGTTTCATGAACTTCCGAGCTGGTGTTAAACTTTCCCCGAAACCGGGCTCGTCGGGTGCGCTGAACTCCGTGCGAACGAAAACGCGGCACCGGAGCAAAACGCGTCCCAAACACCCCGAATGGACCTCATACGCTCCCTAACGCCTGCTGACAAGCGTTTCGTGAACTTCCGAGCTGGTGTTAAACTTTCCACGAAAACGGGCTCGTCGGGTGCTCTGAACTCCGTGCGAACGAAAACGCGGCACCGTAACAAAACACGTCCCAAACACCCCCAATGGACCTCATACGCGCCCTAACGCGTGCCGGCATGCATTTCGTGAACTTCCGAGCCGGTGTTAAACTTTCCTCCAAAATGGGCTCATCGGGTGCTCTGAACTCCGTGCGAACGAAAACACGCCATCGGAGCAAAATGATGAGGACATGACCCCAGTGGATACAACCAACATATCAAGACCAAGTCAACATCTCCCCCAACTCTTCCTTATGGTCAACACGTCACTTTTGAACCAATTCAAGCAAGAGTTCAAGTGGGATACTTTTTGGAATCCAATTCGGCCTTCAAATCAGTTCGGATTCAGCATGACAAGGCCAACTTCAAACAAGCATAACTTTCATATACGGAGTCCGTTTGAGGTCTATGAGTACTTGATGGAAAGCTTTTCTCGTCCTCTTTCCAACAGATCTGACCTTGCCTGCAAATTCCTTCTGTAGCGCCCGCAATCGTCAAAAGAAGTTACTATATTACCTATTTGGACCAAATTATGCCTTGTAATGCATGGGCCAAAGAGGTGGGTGCTACCTACGCTATTCATGCACGCTACTGTTCATGTGAACAGTACCAATAGTACTACCCCCTTGTTTCTTAGTTTTGTGTGGCTTAAGGAGGTCGCACCCCTCTAGTTTTCTTGGATTTCGTTTATGTTTAGTTTGCCTGTATTGCAACTTGTATCTTCAGTTGTGTCGGACGACCACCTGTTAAGATCCTTATTCGGAATCCCACCAAATTCAAGTATTTCAATCCTATTTGCAATTTGAGATTGTTTTTTATCTTGTTCTCGCGTGTTCTTCGGTTGCATGCAGTAATAGACCTTCGTGGTCAGGTCAACCGCGTTCTTGGCACGGTTGATATCGACTCAGGGTGTGGTTCAGCGATTGCTTGACGTTCTGGTCGTGACCGGTTAGTAGCCGCATCGTCAAAGTCGTTCTCCTCCAAATCGAAGTTACCATCCTATCGGAAGATCGGGACCCCGTCGCCTCATCACAAAACGCATCCCAAACACCAACAATGGACCTCATACGCGTACTAACACGTGCCGGCATACGTTTCGTGAACTTCTGAGCCGGTGTTAAACTTCCCCAATTGACCTGATACGCGCCCTAACGCGTCACGGCATGCATTTCGTGAACTTCCGAGCCGGTGTTAAACTTTCCTCCAAAACGGGCTAGTTGGGTGCTCTGAACTCCGTGCGAACGAAAACGCGGCACCGGTGGAAAATGCGTCCCAAATACCCCCAATGGACCTGATACGCGCCCTAACGCGTGCCGGCATGCGTTTTGTAAACTTCCGAGCCAGTGTTAAACTTTCCTCCAAAACGGGCTCATCGGGTGCTCTGAACTCCGTGCGAACGTAAACGTGGCACCAGAGCAAAACGCGTCCCAAACACCCCCAAGGGACCTCATACGCGCCCCAACGCGTGCCAGCATGCGTTTCGTGAACCTCCGAGCCGGTGTTAAACTTTTCTCCAAAACGGGCTCGTTAGGTGCTCTGAACTCCGTGCGAACGAAAACGCGGCACCGGAGCAAAACGCGTCCCAAACACCCCCAATGGACCTCATACGCGCCTTAACGCGTGCCAGCATGCGTTTCGTGAACCTTCGAGTCGGTGTTAAACTTTCCTCCAAAACTGGCTTGTCAGGTGCTCTGAACTCCGTGCGAACAAAAACGCGGCACCGGAGCAAAACGAGTCCCAAACACCCCGAATGGACCTCATACGCGCCCTAACGCGTGTCGGCATGCGTTTTGTGATCTTCTAAGCCGGTGTTAAACTTTCCACGAAAACAGGCTCGTCGGGTGCTCTGAACTCCGTGCGAACGAAAACGCGGCACCGGTGCAAAACGCATGCCAAACACCCCCAACGGACCTGATACGCACCCTAACGCGTGTCGGCATGCGTTTTGTGAACTTTCGAGCCGGTGTTAAACTTTCCTCCAAAACGGGCTCGTCGGGTGCTTTGAACTCTGTGCGAACGAAAACGTGGCACCGGAGCAAAACGCGTCCCAAACACCCCCAGCAGACCTCATACGCGCGGCACGGCAAGCGTTTCGTGAACCTCCGAGCCGGTGTTAAACATTCCTCCAAAACGGGCTCGTCGGGTGCTCTGAACTCCGTGCGAACGAAAACGCGGCTCCGGAGCAAAACGCGTCCCAAACACCCCCCAAGGGACCTCAACGCGCCCTAACGCGTGCCAGCATGCGTTTCTTTAACTTCCGAGCCGGTATTGAACTTTCCTCCAAAATGGGCTCATCGGGTGCTCTGAACTCCGTGCGAACGAGAACGTGGCACCGGTGCAAAACACGTTCCAAACACACCGAACTGACCTCATACGCGCCCTAACACGTACCGGCATGCATTTCGTGAACTTCCGAGCCGGAGTTAAGCTTTCCTCCAAAACGGGCTCGTCGGGTGCTCTGAACTCCGTGCGAACGAAATCGCGGCATCGAAGCAAAACGCGTCCCAAACACCCCCAATGGACCACATACGCGTCCTAACGTGTGCCGGCATGCGTTTCGTGAACTTCCGAGCTGGTGTTAAACTTTCCACGAAAACGGGGTCATCGGGTGCTCTGAAAGTTCTGTGCGAACGTAAACGTGACACCGGAGCAAAACACGCTCCCAAACAACCCCAATGGACCTCATACGCGCCCTAATGCGTGCCAGCTTGCGTTTCGTGAACTTCCGAGCCGGTGTTAAACTTTCCTCCAAAACGGGCTCGTTGGGTGCTCTGAACTCCGTGCGAACGAAAACGCGGCACCGTAGCAAAACGCGTCCCAAACACCCCCAATGGACCTCAAACGCGCCCTAAGGCGTGCCGGCATGCGTTTCGTGAACCTCTGAGCCGGTCTTAAACTTTTCACGAAAACGGGCTCGTCGGATGCTCTGAACTCCGTGCGAACGAAAACGCGGCACCGGAGCAAAACGCATCTGAAACACGCCCAATGGACCTCAAACGCACCCTAAGGCGGGCCGACATGTGTTTCGTGAACTTTCGAGCCGGTGTTAAACTTTCCACGAAAACGGGCTCGTCGGGTGCTCTGAACTCCGTGCGAACAAAAACGTGGCACCAGAGCAAAACACGTCCCAAACAACCCCAATGGACCTCATACACGCCCTAACACGTACCGGCATGCGTTTCGTGAACCTCCGAGCCGGTGTTAAACTTTCCTCCAAAACTGGCTCGTCGGGTGCTCTGAACTCCGTGCGAACGAAAACACGACACCGGAGGAAAACGCGTCCCAAACACCCCCAATGGACCTCATGCGCGCCCTAACGCGTGCCGGCATGCGTTTCGTGAACTTCCGAGCCGGTGTTAAATTTTCCACAAAAACGGGCTCGTCGGGTGCTCTCAACTCCGTGCGAACGAAAACACGGCACCAGAGGAAAACGCATCCGAAACACCCCCAATGGACCTCATACGCGCCCTAACGTGTGCCGGCATGTGTTTCGTGAACTTCCGAGCTGGTGTTAAACTTTCCTCCAAAACGGGCTCGTCCGGTGCTCTGAACTCCGTGCGAACGAAAACGCGGCACCGGTGCAAAACACGTCCTAAACACCCCCCATGGACCTCATACGCGTCCTAACGTGTGCTGCCATGCGTTTCGTGAACTTTCGAGCCGGTGTTAAACTTTCCACGAAAACGGGCTCGTCGGGTGCTCAACTCCGTCGCGAAAACGCGCACCGAGAAAACGCATCCCAAACACCCCCAATGGACCTCATACGCGCCCTAACGTGTGCCGGCATGTGTTTCGTGAACTCCCGAGCCGGTGTTAAACTTTCCTCCAAAACGGGCTCGTCCGGTGCCCTGAACTCCGTGCGAACGAAAACGCGGCACCGGTGCAAAACACGTCCTAAACACCCCCCATGGACCTCATACGCGCCCTAACGCGTGCTGCCATGCGTTTCGTGAACTTTCGAGCCGGTGTTAAACTTTCCACGAAAACGGGCTCGTCGGGTGCTCTGAACTCTGTGCGAACGAAAACGCGGCACCAGAGGAAAACGCATCCCAAACACCCCCAATGGACCTCATACGCGCCCTAACGTGTGCCGGCATGTGTTTCGTGAACTCCCGAGCCGGTGTTAAACTTTCCTCCAAAACGGGCTCGTCCGGTGCTCTGAACTCCGTGCGAACGAAAACGCGGCACCGGTGCAAAACACGTCCTAAACACCCCCGATGGACCTCATACGCGCCCTAACGCGTGCTGCCATGCGTTTCGTGAACTTTCGAGCCGGTGTTAAACTTTCCACGAAAACGGGCTCGTCGGGTGCTCTGAACTCCGTGCGAACGAAAACACGGCACCAGAGGAAAACACGTCCCAAACACCCCCAATGGACCTCATACACGCCCTAACACGTGCCGGCATGCGTTTCGTGAACTTCCGAGCCGATGTTAAACTTTCCTCCAAAACGGGCTCGTCGGGTGCTCTCAACTCTGTGCGAACGAAAACACGGCACCGGAGCAAAACGCATCCTAAACATGATGAGGACATACCTTCCATGGATACGACTCATCCACAACAAGGACCACTAATTCGAGCTCGTGCTCGTCAACTTAATTACCAGGTGAATTCATTCCTAGGTTCATATATTACTTAGAATAGACCGCTACCTAATGCAAGTGATTTAATTGTGGTTAGAAACCTGGGAAAGGATGAAGGAAAGGGACATGGAGTCATGGACATGCAAGGACGGAATCATGGAGGTCACCACGTCATTTTGGGATCAAGTCAAGCAAGAATCCGAGTTGGACATATTCTAGAATCGGAGTCGGACTACTGCGATGGTACCACATTCAAATGGGCATAACTTCGTCATACGGACTCCGTTTGGGGCGTTCTTGTACTTCATGGAAAGCTTATGAAGTCTACTTTCCAACGGATCTAACCTCATTATCAAATTCTATCCGAGCCGACCACAATCATCAAAATAATCTACATTGGTTCCTGAGTCCGATTCAAAAACGGTGCTGTGCCACCACCACTTGGGCCCATGGGCCTTGCAACCCTAGGGCGCCCCCCTGGTCGTTTCCCTATATATAGGAGCCGCCGCCCCCTGCTAGGACTTGGATTTCGTTGAGTTTAGGTTTAGCCATTGCGCAAACTTTTGTTCTTCAGTTGTGTCAGACGACCACCTGTCAAGACTACCTTCGGGATCCCACTTTTGTTTTTCAATACCATCAATCTTATTCGCAATATCAGATTACTTTCCGTCTTATTCTTGCTAGTTCTTCGATTGCTTGCAGGGATTGAACTTCGTGTTCAGGTTGATCGTGCTTCCAGCAAGATCAATGACATCTCGGAGTTAGTTCAGCGATTGCTGCGCGTGTAATCAGATCGCGAGAGTCACCTCCACCCAAAATCAATAGTTATCAATCTCATCGAAAAATCGGCACCCCGTCTCCATCAAGTGGTATTAGAGCTCAAGGTTGCTCGGTGAGAATTTCCAGTTATTCATAGATTAGATTGCTTTTCATTACCTACAGCATACAAAAAGCCAAAAAAAAATAGTAGTAGATCACCTGTCCAAACCAATCTTAGCCTTGCAATTTTCTTTTCAGTACATTGCAATGTTGAACTTTCGGTTGCATCGTCGTGTCCTTTGCTGGTCTTAGTGCCTAGTTACTCTAGAGTTTCGAGTTCTGTTCACGTCTTAGTTTCACCGTTGTGGTTGGTTTCGAACTGCCACGTCGAGGGAAGGAAAAGAGGGGGACTCGGTTTCCAGGGAGGCTTTGCCCTAGTTGGACTCAGAATAGGACACGGTTTTAGATTCAACCGCGTGGTGGGATTAGAGGCCGAACCATATCTGGAGTCATCCACGGGGAGCAAAATAGATAGAAAAGGAAGTCGCAGATAGAAAGAGCCGCGGCGTAAAAAAAAGGAAAAAGAAAAAAAAGAGGAGAGAGAAACCCGTTTGAGGCGTTTCTTGATCCGTTGAAAAGGAAATGGGAAAATAGAGCCAGAAAAAATGAAGTCTGGAAAATCTGAAGATTTTAGATCCGCGTAAGTCTCCACGCATACGCGCAGCGACTTCGACCCCCAAAAAAGGTTGTTTAGGGCCTCAAAACGGGCCCGCAAAGTCAAGAAAAGTCAACTTTCTCGGAATTCGCTCAAAATTTACAGGGACCTTCTACAAGTGATTCTATGGTGTCCCGTGAAGACGGCATCCTGTTCTGAGCCTCTGAACTCCGTGGGCAACGTCATCTAGATTCTTTCTGTGCGGTGTACTCGTTTGTGTTCTAGGCTCGCGTCTGTAGTACGGTCTAGCCTAGGACCAGCACTAACCGACGTTGAACGATTTTTCAGCTTGCATTATCTGATTTGATTATTGCTACTCCTTGCTACCATACTTGAGCCTTCCCAGCTACACCTTTCTACATCGTACAGGCTGAGCTTCACCTGGCAATCACTCCATCCAATCTTCAGAGATACGTTGACATCGCTGAAAGCTGATCACCCCTGTTTGCTTGGTAAGAATTGGTAAGAGTTTGATATAAGGCTGGAATGTGAGCGAATTTTGAACCACCTCATCTTAGTAGTTGTTGTTAGGGACATATTCTTGTGTTTTGCTAACAATGGCAGGTCCTACAACGGATGAGGATCCATCTTATACTCCTCGTACTAAGGCGATCGTACAACATTTTCTACGCCTTATGAACCTTCGTGCAGAGGGTCTTGAGGAGGATGTCAGAGTGACGAATGAGCGACTTGCTCAACTTGAGGGCGCCCAGATTGAAACAAATGCGACGCTCGCTGTGATGGAGAAAGCGCAAGGCGTCACTAACACTTCTTTAGCGGGCATTATGGCGCGCCTTGAGGAGATTGCCCAAACATCCTCTGTTGTGCCCCCTGCTATGCCGGTAGATGGACAACAAGATGACATCGACGGCGTGGCTGATTCCGAGGCCAATGATCGAGCTCATCGACTGTTGCATTTTAACCGACAAGGTATGCGACGAGAACCCCCACGGCGTGAGGTACGTGACCACGATGATTCTTTTGCTAAGGTTAAATTTACTATGCCTTATTTCAATGGTAAACATGATTCTGATGGCTATCTTAATTGGGAACTAGCTGTTGATCAAAAATTTGCTTGCCATGAATTTCCTGAGAATAGACGAGTTAGGGCTGCTACTAGTGAATTTACCGACTTTGCTTCTATTTGGTGGAAAGAACATTCCCGTCAACAACCCAACAACATATCTAACACTTGGGAGGTTTTAAAATTGCTTATGCGCCATCGATTTGTTTCCTCATACTATGCTCGTGATTTGTTAAATAAATGCAACATCTACAACAGGGTGCAAAATCTGTAGAAGAATATTATCAGGAATTACAAATTGGTATGTTGCGATGTGGGTTAGTTGAGAATGAGGAGGCATCCATGGCTAGGTTTTTGGGAGGGTTGAGTCGAGAAATTCAAGACATCCTTGATTACAAAGATTACAACTCTATTACTAGATTGTTTCATCTTGCTTGTAAAGCTGAACGTGAGTTGCAGGGACGCCAGACGAGAATGCGATCTAATTCTTCTGCAGGTTGCACAAATTCATGGACTCCGCGCACCCCTGCTCCCTCGTCCATTGTGGCGCCATCACACTCCAACAACAAGCAGCGCCCTACTACATCAATTTCGGTGCCACGAGCTTCTGAAGCACACAAATCAGCACCACAACTTTCTGCAAAAACCTCCTCTTCAGTTGCTTCGACCGGACGAACAAGGGACGTTCAATGGTATCGTTGCAAAGGCTATGGACACATGATGCGGGACTGTCTAAGCAATCGTGTATTGATTATACGCGATGATGATGGGTATTTCTCTGCTAGTGATTTTGATGATGAAACATATACTATGCTTGCAACTGACCCTATAAGACATGATGAAGAATCGGATCATGAGGAACATGTTGGCGCCGAAGATGCCGACAAGTATTTGAGCATTATAGTGCAACGCGTACTAAGTGCTCAAGTTTCTCCGGTCGAGCAAAATCAGCGCCATAATTTGTTCCAAATCAAGAGCGTTATCAAGGAACGCTCGGTTCACATAATTGTTGATGGTGGGAGTTGCAAAAATTTGACGAGTATGGATATGGTGAGAAGCTTGCTTTGCCAACCAAACCTCATCCCCACCCATACCATATTCAATGGTTCAACAACAGTGGTAAGTTGAAGGTAACACGAATGGTGAAAGTACATTTTTCTATGGGTTCCTTCCATGATTATGTTGACTGTGATGTTGTACCTATGCAAGCTTGTTCATTGTTATTAGGAAGACCTTGGCAATACGATACTGATTGTGTGCATCATGGTAGGAATAATCGATACTCTCTCATGTTCAAAGGAAGGAAAATTGTGCTGCATCCTATGACTCCAGAACAAATTGTTAAAGATGAACTTGCTAGAGCTAGTAGAGAGAGGAGTCTAGAGAAATCTAAGAGCGAAAATCAGATTGTAGCAAAAGAGCTTGCGCAACATAAGAAGAAAGAACTGAAATCTGCTCATGTGAACAAAAAAGAAATACAATTGAAAGGTGCTAGTTTTCTTGCTACTAAATCTGATATGACTGAATTAGATGCTAGTAATTCTGCTTGCTATGCATTAGTTTGCAAAACCACTTTGTTTTCATTTGAGGAGATACCATCTTCTTTGCCTTCTGCTGTCACTAACATTTTGCAGGAGTACAAAGATGTCTTTCCGAAGGATATACCACCGGGATTGCCACCGCTTCGAGGGATTGAGCATCAAATTGACTTAATTCCCGGTGCATCACTACCCAACCGCGCACCATACAGGACAAACCAAGAAGAAACTAAAGAAATTCAGCGCCAAGTTCAAGAATTGCTTGATAAATGGTATGTACGTGAATCGCTTAGTCCTTCACTGTTCCAGTCATTTTAGTGCCTAAGAAAGATGGATCATGGTGTATGTGTGTTGATTGTAGAGCTATCAATAATATTACCATTAGATACCGTCATCCTATTCCTAGGTTAGACGATATGCTTGACGAATTAAGTGACTCTACAATGTTTTCTAAAGTTGACTTGCGTAGTGGATACCATCAAATTAGAATGAAACTTGGAGATGAATGGAAGACGGCATTTAAAACTAAGTTCGGATTATATGAGTGGTTAGTGATGCCTTTTGGATTAACTAATGCCCCTAGCACTTTCATGAGATTAATGAACGAAGTTTTACGTGCTTTCATTGGTAAATTTGTGGTAGTTTACTTTGATGATATATTGATTTACAGCAAGTCACTAGATAAACATCTTGAACACTTACTTGCTGTTTTCATTACTTTGAGGGATGTACGTTTGTTTGGTAACCTCGAAAGTGCACCTTTTGCACCGATCGAGTTTGTTTTCTTGGCTATGTTGTTACTCCGCAGGGAATTGAAGTAGATGAAGCCAAGATTGAAGCTATAAAAAGTTGACCAACACCACAAACGGTCACACAAGTGCGGAGTTTTCATGGACTTGCGGGATTCTATCGCCGCTTTGTGAAGGATTTCAGCACCATCGCTGCACCACTTAATGAATTAACAAAGAAAGGTGTTTCATTTAAATGGGGAAAAGCGCAAGAAGAAGCTTTCAACCTTCTCAAAGAAAAGCTCACAAATGCACCATTGCTCCAACTTCCTGACTTCGGTAAGACTTTTGAACTTGAGTGTGATGCTAGCGGAATTGGAATTGGTGATATGTTGATACAAGAAGATAAACCTGTTGCTTATTTTAGTGAGAAATTGAGTGGGCCTAGTTTGAACTATTCTACTTATGATAAGGAATTACTTGCCCTTGTTCGAACTTTAGAAACATGGCAACATTATTTATGGCCCGAAGAATTTGTTATCCATTCTGATCATGAATCATTGAAACATATTAGAAGTCAAACTAAACTGAACCGTAGACATGCTCGTTGGGTTGAATTCATTGAATCTTTTCCTTATGTCATAAAACACAAGAAAGGGAAGGAAAATATGATTGCTGATGCCTTATCTAGACGGTATACAATGTTGTCTCAACTAGATTGTAAAATTTTTGGCTTGGAGGCAATAAAAGAACTATACGCTTCTGATGATGAGTTTAAAGATGCCCTGTCCAATTGCAAAAATGGTAGATGCTGGAATAAATGTACTTTCAATGATGGATTTCTATTTAGAGCTAACAAACTATACATTTCAGGCAGCTCTATTCGTCTTTTGTTATTACAGGAGGCACATGGGGGAGGACTAATGGATCATTTTGGTGTCAAAAAGACGGAGGACATCCTCGCTGAACACTTCTATTGGCCAAGGATGAGGCGCGACGTTGAGCGCTATGTATCTCGCTGCACTACCTGCAATAAAGCTAAGTCCCGACTTAATCCACATAGTTTATATATGCCTCTTCCTGTACTTAGCATTTCTTGGGAGGATATTTCAATGGATTTTGTTTTGGGATTACCTCGCACAAAGAAGGGGAGAGATAGTGTTTTTGTGGTGGTCGATCGATTTTCTAAAATGGCACATTTTATACCTTGCCATAAGAGCGATGATGCTACAAATGTTACTGATTTATTTTTCAGAGAGATTGTTCGACTACATGGAGTGCCCAATACCATTGTTTCAGATCGAGATAAGAAATTTTTGAGTCACTTTTGGCGCACATTATGGGCTAAATTGGGTACCAAGCTGCTGTTTTCTACTACTTGTCATCCCCAAACAGATGGACAAACTGAAGTTGTCAACCGCACGCTATCAACTATGTTGAGGGCTATCTTGAAGAAAAACTTGAAGGCGTGGGAAGAATATCTACCTCATGTAGAATTTGCTTACAATAGATCGCTGCACTCTACCACAAAGATGAGCCCTTTTCAGGTAGTATATGGCTTTAATCCTCGTGCTCCATTGATTTATTGCCTATCCCAATCTCTGAAAAAGTGAATTTAAATGCTAAGAAGCGTGCTGAATTTGTCCTTAAATTGCATGAAATAACTAAAGAAAACGTAGAGCGCATGAATGCTAAGTATAAGATTGCTGGTAGTCAGGGTAGAAAGAGTTTAACTTTTGAACCTGGTGATTTAGTCTGGTTGCATTTGCGTAAAGATAGATTTCCTGATTTGCGAAAGTCTAAGTTGATGCCTAGAGCTGATGCTGCATTCAAGGTGTTAGCTAAGATTAATGATAATGCATATAAGCTTGATCTACCTGCAGAATTCGGGGTTAGCCCCACATTTAATATCGCAGATTTGAAGCCATATTTGGGAGAAGAAGATGAACTTGAGTCGAGGACGACTCAAATGCAAGAAGGGGAGGATGATGAGGACATCCCTTCCATGGATACAACTCCTCCGCAACAAGGACCACTTACTCGAGCTCGTGCTCGTCAACTTAATTACCAGGTGAATTCATTCCTAGGTTCATATATTACTGAGAATAGATCGCTACCTCACGCAAGTGATTTAATAGTGGTTAGGAACCTGTGAAAGGATGAAGGAAAGGGACATGGAGTCATGGACATGCAAGGAAGGAATCATGGAGATCACCACGTCACTTTGGGATCAAGTCAAGCAAGAATCCGAGTTGGACACGTTCTAGAATCAGAGTCGGACTGCTGCGATGGTACCACATTCAAATGGGCATATCTTCTTCCTACGGACTCCGTTTGGGGCGTTCTTGTACTTCATGGAAAGCTTATAAAGTCTACTTTCCAACGGATCTGACCTCAACTTCAAATTCCAACCGAGCCGATCGCAATCATCAAAATAATCCATGTTAGTTTCTAAGTCCGAGTCAAAAAGGGTGCTACGCCACCACCACTTGGGCCCATGGACCTTGTAACCCTAGGGTGCCGCCCCTGGTCGTTCTCTATATATAGGAGCCGCCACCCCCTGCTAGGATTTGGATTTCGTTGAGTTTAGGTTTGGCCATTGCGCAAACTTTTGTTCTTCAGTTGTGTCTGACGACCACCTGTCAAGACTACCTTCGGGATCCCACTTTTGTTTTTCAATACCATCAATCTTATTTGCAATATCAGTTGCCTACATCTTCTTCTTGCTAGTTCTTCGATTGCTCGCAGGGATTGAACTTCGTGTTCAGGTTGATCGTGCTTCCGGCTTGGTCAATAATATCTTGGAGTTGGTTCAGCGATTGCTAAGACGCAAGCGTCGTCGTCCGGTTGTAGTCGGATCGCGAGAGTCACCTCCACCAAAATCGATAGTTATCAATCTCATCGAAAGATCGGGCACCCCGTCTCCATCAGTGTGCATCGTGCTGATGCGGACAAGCGCTGGGATGACGATTTTCCCGTCGATGACTACGATGAACGACAGCGCCACCACCGCAACAATGTGCATTGTCCTCGCCACGACGATGCCGAGGATCTTGTCGCTAAGCCCAAATTTACTCTTCCTATATTTTCAGGTGGTACAGATGTGGAACAATACCTCACTTGGGAGTTGAAAGTTGATAAGTTGTTTCGGATGAACAACTATTCCAATGAGAAGAAGCTGTTGCTTGCGTTTAATGGCTTGGATGATTATGCCACACATTGGTGGGAACAGTTCATTCGTAAGCACATGGAGCGCCATGAGTTGCCGATTATAACCTGGGAACAAATGAAGCAGCATTTGCGGGCACGCTTTGTACCTCGCCACTACAAGCGCTCACTATTTGAGAAATTGATAGGGCTGCGACAAGATATGAAATCAATTGATGAATATCATAAGGAAATGGAGACTATCATGATACATGCAGATGTCCGCGAGAATGAAGAACAGACCATGGCAAGATTTCTAGCCGGCATGAATCATGCTGTCAAGCGCATTGTCAATCACCATCCCTATAATGATATGATTGAATTGCTGCACCAAGCACGCGAAGCCGAGCGACAAGTGATCGAAGACGCCCGGTTCGCTGCCTGGTCACGTTCTTCAGCCAGTCCGGGACAGCCATATAACAACAACCAACCAAACAAGAGCACTTTAGCTGCAAGCAATTCGGCGATGCGCAGTTCCGCAAGTAAGAAGCTGGAGAGTACACCATCACTGGTGCGTCGACCTATGGCGCCCGCAGCTAGTGTGACCTCGTCTATGGAGTCGACAGGACGTTCACGTGACATTATTTGCCACAAGTGCAAGGGTGTTGGCCATTTTCAGAGGGACTGCCCAAATGTCAGAACTATGCTTGTCACAGAGGATGGCGGTTATGTTTCAGCTAGTGATGATGAGTCGTCCGATGCACAGGTAGTCTTGCACACTGATGACATAGAACAATGTGAGTGTGATCCTGAGTTCCCTAACACTGAGCAGTATTCCATTGTTTGCACGCCCAAGGTGCTTAGTGTGATGCCATCGCCGTCACTCGAACAGCGGTGCAATTTGTTTCACACTTGGGCAAAGCTTGAGATGGGCAAGGTGTGCAAAGTGATCATTGATGGCGGAAGTTGTCACAATCTGGCTAGCAAGGATATGTGTCATAAGTTGGGTTTGAAGTATTTGCCGCATCCACGTCCTTATCATGTGCAATGGCTGAGCAACAAGGAGGAAGTGAAGGTGAACTATATGGTGCGTGTGATGTTTTCTATTGGGAAGTACACCGATACTGTGAACTGCGATGTTGTGCCTATGACGGTGTGTCACTTGCTCTTGGGACGGCCATGGCAATATGATCGTTCCGCTCTTCACGATGGGCGTACAAATCGCTACACATTTCGATGGAACAATATGGATGTCATCTTGAAGCCGCTTACACCGTAACAGATTGTCAATTCCTCCATGCAGAAAATTGAGATGAACGTTGAGAGTGCACAAACGCGAGAAAACCATCTGAGTAGTAACAAGAAATGTGAGGGAGCAAAGAATTTAGTAATGTTAGCCACCAAATCAGAGATGAGAGAATTTAGCTCTGATCCTAATTTGGTGCACGTTGTGCTGCTGCACAAAGACGCATTGCTTTCGACTAACGACTTAACTTCTCTTCCTAGTGGTGTTGTTTCTGTTTTGCAGGATTTCATTGACGTCTTTCCAGAGGAGGTACCAGCTGGGCTCCCACCACTCCGGGGGATAGAACATAAGATCGACTTGATTCCAGGAGCGTCGCTGCCGAGCCGACCGCCGTACCGCACCAATCCCGAGGAAACAAAGGAAATTCAGAAACAAGTACAAGAGCTTCTCTCCAAAGGGTATGTACGCGAAAGCTTAAGCCCTTGTGCTGTTCCTAAGAAAGATGGTTCATGGCGTATGTGCGTAGATTATCGAGCAATTAATAATATCACAATTCGATATCGTCATCCTATACCTCGCTTAGATGATATGCTAGACGAATTGAGTGGTGCTGTTATTTTCTCTAAGACAGATTTGCGCAGTGGTTACCATCAAATCAGAATGCATGAAGGGGATGAGTGGAAAACAGCCTTTAAAACGAAATTTGGGTTGTACGAGTGGTTAGTCATGCCTTTTGGTTTAACTAATGCATCTAGTACATTCATGCGCTTAATGAATCATGTTTTAAGGCATTTCATTGGTAATTTTGTGGTTGTGTACTTTGATGATATTCTGATTTACAGTCGCACTGAGTCTGAACACATAGACCATCTTAAACAAGTTCTACAAGTTTTGCGTGAGAATAAGTTATTTGGTAACTTAGAGAAGCGTACTTTTTGCAAAGATCGTGTCATCTTTTTTGGGCTATGTTGTTTCTGCACAGGGAGTTGAAGTAGATGAGTCTAAAATTGAAGCGATTAAAAATTGACCAACTCCCATGAACGTAAGTCAAATTAGGAGCTTTCATGGTCTCGCTGGTTTTTATCGGCGTTTCGTGAAGGATTTTAGCACCGTCGCTGCCCCTTTGAATGAACTTACTAAAAAGGGTGTTGAATTTGTGTGGGGGGTAGCGCAGGAAAACGCTTTTGCTAAACTTAAGAGACGCTTGACTGAAGCACCGTTGCTTGTTTTACCTGATATCACAAAAAAATTTGAAATTGAGTGTGATGCTAATGGATTGGGTATTGGTGGTGTTTTAATGCAAGAGGGTAGACCGGTCACTTATTTTAGTGAGAAACTGAATGGTGCTCAATTGAATTATCCGGTCTATGACAAAGAGCTTTATGCGTTAGTGCGCACGTTAGAAACTTGGCAACACTATTTATGGCATAAAGAGTTTATTATTCATTCTGATCATGAGGCTTTGAAGTATTTAAAAGGCCAAGCAAACCTGAACCGTAGACATGCCAAATGGGTCGAATTCATTGAGCCGTTTCCTTACATTGTGAAATATAAGAAGGGAAAGGAAAATATGGTAGCTGATACTCTTTCTAGGAAAAGTGTGCTTTTAACTCACTTAGGAGTGCACGTCCCTGATTTAGCGAGTTTGCATGAGTTATATGCTTATGACCATGAATTTTCTGTCCCTTATGCACATTGCAAAGAGGGAAAAGGCTGGGATAAATTTCACATCCATGATGGGTTTTTGTTTTGCACTAACAAATTATGTGTTCCAGAATCCTTCGTGCGTTTGCTATTACTACAGGAATCACATGCAGGTGGATTGATGGGACATTTTGGCCGTGAGAAGACGTTGTCTATGCTGAGCGATCACTTTTTATTGGCCTAAGATGAGGCGAGATATGGAGAGGTATGTGCAACGATGCATTACTTGCCACAAAGCAAAATCGACGATGCATCCACACATATACCCCTTTACCTGTTCCCAATGCCCCATGGGAGGATATTAGTATGGATTTTATTTTAGGACTGCCTAGAACTAAGAGGGGGCGCTATTCTGTTTTTGTCGTCGTGGATTGTTTTTCGAAGATGGCACATTTTATTCTATGCCACAAGAGCGACAATGCGTCGCATATTGCTGACTTGTTTTTCAGGGAGATTGTGAGGCTACATGGCGTGCCGCGTACTATTGTGTCAGATCGCGACGTGAAGTTCATGAGCTACTTCTGGAAGACGCTTTGGGGTAAACTGGGGATGAAGTTGTTATTCAGCACAACTTGTCATCCCCAAACTGATGGTCAAACAGAGGTGGTGAACCGCACACTTTCGATGCTACTCCGGACCATGATCAAGAAGAATCTCCGCGAGTGGGAGGATTGTTTGCCGCATGTGGAATTCGCTTATAATCGGGCCGTGCATTCACTACACAGATGCGTCCATTTGAGGTAGTTTATGGTTTCAAGCCCTTTACACCGCTTGATTTGTTGCCGCTTCCCAGTCAACAACATACTCATATGGAGGCGTCCAAGCGAGCTGAATATGTGAAGAAGTTGCATCTCAAGACAAAAGAAGTGATAGAGCGCAAGGCCAAGTATTATGCTGACAAGGCGAACAAGAAAAGGAAGAAGATGGTTTTTCAACCAGGTGATTTGGTTTGGGTACACTACCGTAAGGATCGTTTTCCAGAATGTCGCAAGTCTAAGTTACTACCGCGTGGTGATGGGCCTTTCAAGGTGCTTGCGAAAATCAACGACAATGCCTACAAGATAGAACTTCCCGGCGATGACTATGGCGTGAGCTCTACGTTCAATGTTGCTGATTTATCACCTTTCTTTGGTGGTGACGATCCAGCGTCGAGGACGACGCCTTTTCAAGAGGGGGAGGATGATGAGGGCATCCCTAACACTTATACATCTTCTCCTATTGGTGGTCATGCACTTACTGAGATGGACACCATAAGTGAAGCTACAAGTAATACAAGTGCAGAAGTGCATGTTGGCCCACTGACTAGAGCAAGAGCTAAACTTCTAAATCAACAGGTGCTTTTGTTTCTTAATGACTCTATTATCATTGATGAGAATTGGGTACTACCTCATGCAAATGTTTTGTGCATTCTCAGGTTTGAACATTGTGAAGCATTTGGAACCGCGAGGGAGGAGAAGGAGGCCGGAGCCAAAGGGTGGGAGGAGAAGCTCACGTGGGTCAAGCAAGAAGAGAAATGATGGAGACGGGGTGCCCGATCTTTCGATGAGATTGATAACTATCGATTTGGTGGAGGTGACTCTCGCGATCCGACTACAACCGTACGACGTCGCTTGCGCCTTAGCAATCGCTGAACCAACTCCGAGATGTTATTGATCTTGCTGGAAGCACGATCAACCTGAACACGAAATTCAATCCCTGCAAGCAATCGAAGAACTAGCAAGAATAAGACGAAAAGCAATCTGATATTGCGAATAACAAAGTTGGTATTGAAAAACAAAGGTGGGATCCCGAAGGTAGTCTTGACAGGTGGTCGTCTGACACAACTGAAGAACCAAAGTTTGCGCAAAGGCTAAACCTAAACTCAATAAAATCCAACTCCTAGCAGGGGCGACGGCTCCTATTTATAGAGAAACGACCAGGGGGGACGCTCTAGGGTTACAAGGCCCATGGGCCCAAGTGGTGGTGGCGTAGCACCCTTTTTGGATTCGGACTCAGAAATCAATGTGGATTATTTTGATGATTGCAGTCGGCTCGGATGGAATTTGAAGATGAGGTTGGATCCGTTGGAAAGTAGACTTCATAAGCTTTCCATGAAGTACAAGAACGCCCCAAACGGAGTCCGTATGAAGAAGTTATGCCCATTTGAATGTGGTACCAACGCAGCAGTCCGAATCCAATTCCAGAACGTGTCCAACTCGGATTCTTACTTGACTTGATCCCAAAGTGACGTGGTGACCTCCATGATTCCGTCCTTGCATGTCCATGACTCCATGTCCCTATCCTTCATCCTTTCCCAGGTTCCTAACCACGATTAAATCACTTGCATTAGGTAGCGGTCTATTCTCAGTAATATATGAACCTAGGAATGAATTCACCTGGTAATTAAGTTGACGAGCACGAGCTCGAGTAAGTGGTCCTTGTTGTGGATGAGTTGTATCCATGGAAGGGATTTCCTCATCAAGAAAAGCCCAAGAATTCAAACCCTATTCGTGCCTCCCACAAGGTCAATTGGATTCAAACTCGGATTCAACTCAGAATTCAATTCGGACTCGGTTCGGGACAGCCTGTCAGGCAGTTACTAAAAAGGTCATAATTTTCACAAACAGAGTCTGATTGATGCGGATACGCACGTGTTTTACACTTTTCAGTTAAATATATTGTTCAACTGGAAAGAATTATTGAGCCGCATGAAATATAGCCAGGTGAACTTATTCCAAACTAAACATAATATTTTTATTCATAAGGAAAGAATACTACCTCATGTTATCACATGTTGCATTCTTAGGTTTGTCAATGGGAAAACAATGGAGTGGCAAAAGAAAGAGGATAATCACATTATGTGCCAAAGATATGAAGAAAGAAAGCTCATGCAGTGTGAGAGCAAAAGGGAGAAGCCCAAGGACTTAAAACTACAAGTTTTGGATAAGAGTTGCCTACATCTTATTCGCAATATCAGTTGCCTACATCTTATTCTTGCTAGTT
The DNA here is from genome assembly GCA_036346265.1 of Melocanna baccifera. Classification (NCBI taxonomy): domain Eukaryota; kingdom Viridiplantae; phylum Streptophyta; class Magnoliopsida; order Poales; family Poaceae; genus Melocanna; species Melocanna baccifera. Next base: position 14,378,165 of record CM070691.1, on the reverse strand, counting down.
CTTCGATTGCTCGCAGGGATTGAACTTCGTGTTCAGGTTGATCGCGCTTCCGGCTTGGTCAATAACATCTTGGAGTTGGTTCAACGATTGCTAGGGCGCAAGCGTCGTCGTACGGTTGTAGTCGGATCGCGAGAGTCACCTCCACCAAAATTCAATAGTTATCAATCTCATCGAAAAATCAGGCACCCCGCCTCCATCACCAATGGACCTCATATGCACCCTAACTCACTCCGACATGCGTTTCGTGAACTTCCGAACCGGTGTTGAACTTTCCCCCAAAACGGGGCTCGTCGGGTGCTCCGAACTCCGTGCGAACGAAGACGTGGCACCGGATCGAAACGTGTCCCAAACACCCTCAATGGAACTCACATGCGCCCTAACTCACTCCAGCATGTGTTTTGTGAACCTCCGAGCTGGTGTTAAACTTTCCACCAAAACGGGCTCGTCGGGTGCTCTGAACTCCGTGTGAACGAAAACGCGGCCCGGTAGAAAAAGTGTTCGAAACACCCCCAACGGACCTCATATGCGCCCTAACTCACTTCGGCATGCGTTTCGTGAACTTCCGAGCCGGTGTTACACTTTCCCCCAAAACGGGCTCATCGGGTGCTCTGAGCTCCGTGCAAACGAAAACGCGGTACCAGATCGAAACGCATCCCAAACAGCCCCAATGGACCTCATATGCATCCTAACTCACTCCGACATGCGTTTCGTGAACCTCCGAGCCAGTGTTAAACATTACACCAAAACGGGCTCGTTAGGTGCTCTGAACTCCGTGCGAACGAAAACGCGGCACCGTATCAAAACGCGTCCCAAACACCCCCAATGGACCTCATATGCACCCTCACTCTCTCCGCAACGCGTTTCGTCAACTTCTGAGCCAGTGTTAAACTTTTCACCAAAACGGGCTCGTTGAGTGCTCTGAATTCCGTGCAAACGAAAACGCGGTACCAGAAGAAAATGTGTCCCAAATACCTCCAATGGACCTCATATTTGCCCTAACTCACTCCGGCAAGCGTTTCACGAACTTCCGAGCCGGTGTTAAACTTTCCACCAAAACGGGCTCGTCGGGTGCTCTGAACTTCGTGCGAACGAAAACGCGGCACCGGAGGAAAACGCGTCCCAAACACCCCCAATGAACCTCATATGTGCCCTAAGTCACTCCGGCATGGGTTTCGTGAACTTCCGAGCTGGTATTAAACTTTCCACCAAAACGGGTTCGTCGGGTGCTCTGAACTCCGTGCGAACGAAAACGCGGCACCGGATCGAAAAGCGTCTCAAACACCCCGAATGGACCTTATATGCGCATAACTCACTCTGGCATGCGTTCCACGAACTTCCGAACTGGTGTTAAACTTTCCACCAAAATGGGCTTGTCAGGTGTTCTGAACTTCGTGCGAATGAAAACGCAGCACCAGAAGAAAACGCGTCCCAAACACCCCCAATGGACCTCATGTGTACCCTAACTCGCTCCGGCATGGGTTTCGTGAACTTCTGAGCTGGTATTAAACTTTCCACCAAAACGGGTTCGTCGGGTGCTCTGAACTCCGTGTGAACGAAAACGCGGCACCGGATCGAAACACGTCCCAAACACCCCCAATGGACCTCATATGCGCCCTGACTCGCTCCGGCATGTGTTACACGAACTTCGAGTCGGTGTTAAACTTTTCACCAAAATGGGCTCGTCGGGTGCTCTGAACTTCGTGCGAACGAAAACGCGGCACCGGAAGAAAATGCATCTCAAACACCCCCAATGGACCTCATATGTGCCCTAACTCGCTCCGGTATAGGTTTCGTGAACTTCCGAGCTTGTGTTAAACTTTCCACCAAAACGGGTTCGTTGGGTGCTCTGAACTCCGTGTGAACGAAAAGGCGGCACCAGATCGAAACGCGTCCCAAACACCCCCAATAGACCTCGTATGCACCCTAACTCACTCCGGCATGCGTTTCATGAACTCTCAAGTCGGTGTTGAACTTTCCACCCAAAAGAGCTCGTCAGGTGCTCTGAACTCCGTGCGAATGAAAACACGCCATAGGATCGAAACGCGTCTCAAACACCCCCAATGGAACTCATATGCACCCTACCTCACTCCGGCATGCGTTTCGTGAACTTTCGAGCCGGTGTTAAACTTTCCACCAAAATGAGCTCGTCGGGTGCTCTGAACTCCGTGAGAACGAAAACACGCCATCGGATCGAAACGCGTCCCAAACACCCCTAATGGACCTCATATGCACCCTACTCACTATAGAATGCGTTTCGTGAACTTTCGAGCCAGTGTTAAACTTTTCGCCAAAATGGGCTCGTCGGGTGCTCTGAACTCCGTGCGAACGAAAACGCGACACCGGATCGAAACGCATCCCAAACACCCCCAATGGACCTCATATGCGCCCTAACTCACTTCGGCATGCGTGTTAAACTTTCCACCGAAACGGGCTCGTCGGGTGCTCTGAACTCCATGCGAACGAAAATGCGGCACCGGATATGATTTAATTTGGACATGTGGTCAACTAGAAAATTATATGGAAATTTGTGTATATTGCAGAATTGGTATGATTTGCTAGGATTTGACTTGGGAGTTGAAGTTTATGATTTTTTTGTGCCAAGACAGCTGGGGTGATTGCCCAGTAAAGGGGAAGAATTGTGGATTTAAGAAGTGTGTAAGAGCGTGGTCATTTATTCGTTTTCTTGTATGGTTGTGGTTTATATTGAGATTGGGTATCTACTATAGAAGAAGTAGCATTGAGGTTGGAGTTGTCTTATAATCAACCAGGTCATTGCAACTAGAAAAGACAAATGCATGGTAGAATGGTAATCAAGTGATGGAAATTGTTGTTATGTTAATTGAATACTTGCTACGATTATTCATATGACTATGCCCATTTTATATTGCTCATATGCTTATAATAAACTAATTATGATTATGGTAGAAAGAAGATTATAACAATTGTTCAATGCTAAAAATGAACTAAAGAAAAAGATATCATCATTATATTATATGTTAGCATTCATGATGGAAAGATATGACCCACAGGAGTGGGATGAGGTCCTCGCTTGTAAAGATGGGCTTGTGATCCTCATATGAATGAGGATAGGCAATGGTCCCCGCATGAAAGATGGTGTGCATGGATGAACACCGACAGGTGTTACACTCCGCTATGCCGGTATAAGCAAAGGACGAGTTGGGACATATGCATTGCAATCAGGAAAAGAGAAATAAGATATTGAGACTTGGGAATGGAATTTGATGAGAATGGATATGTGAAATTGAGTTAATAGTGAACAGACATGAAATGTTAATTATTGATGTTGCCTCGTTTATTATTCCATTGTGTACTTGCTGAGTCATGGAGTCACCTTTGCTTTATTATTGTTTTTCGGTGAATGTTGAAGGTGCCATGCATGAGTGAAAATAGAACATGAGAACTTGCATCTTTGTAGCTCTTCATGCTACCTAGTGATTAGTAACTTATTGTCATAATCAATTTAGCATTATCCATGAAATAATTAGATGATTAATGGTTTTCCTTAGCTCTTCCTAGTTCATATTGTTGCCACTTGATAGTTCCTTTGTCTAGCTTTATAAATGATTCATCTTAGTGATTAATTGATTCATCTTAAGGTCAATTTATTGATTACCATGTTGTTAAAATTTCCAATTATGATTATGTTGAATGCTTATTCTTGAAGTCTAAGTGTTGGTATTGTTTAATTAATGATTTAAATTGGTAGCGAATGTAGTTGTAGGTGACATTCTGGGTTTTTGTTAAGCCAGAGTGTTATAGGAGATGGACTTGGGCGTGCTTGGTAGAACGCCGGTGCATAGCTGCCCACGCGTCGCACGACTTCTGCGGGCTACCGAGCGGGAAGGTAGGGGTAGCACCATTCGTGCTTGCGTAAAGGAGAAGGGGGAGGCACCCCTAGGTGGATGTAGAGTGTCATGTCACCTCCCTCGTGTGCATCTTGTCACAAGTGCTGATGCGGATATGCACGTGTCTTGTATTTTTCCGTTAAATATCTTATTCAACTGAAAAGAATTATTAAGCCACATGAAATATGGCCAGGTGAACTCATTTCAAACTATACTTAATGTTATCATTCATAAGGATGAAATACTACCTCATGTTATTACATAGTGTATTCTTAGGTTTGTCAATGGCAAAACAATGGAGACGTAAAAGGAAGCGGATAACCACATTAGGTGCCAAAGATATAAAGGAACAAAGCCCACGCGGATGGAGCCAACAAGAACGAAGCACATGTGGTTGGTTGGAGCCCATGTGGAAGGGGGGAAAAAGCCCATGTGGCGGGAGAGTATAAGGACGGAGCCTAAAAACTTAAAGCACAAGTTTTGGATACTATTTTGAAGCCCAACTCAGACTTCCCACGTGCTCAATCCAATTCCAACTCGGATTCAACTCAGAATTCAATTCGAACTCGGTTCGAGACAGCCTGTCAAGCAGTTACTAAAAAGGTCATAACTTCAACAAACGAAGTCCGATTCAGGTGTTCTTGTACTCGTTGGAAAGATAATTTCAAGGGCTACGCAATGGATCTAGCCCCAGCATCAAATTCATCATGGATCAAAAGTTATGACCAAAATAATATAATAACTGTAAAATCTAGTTTCCTTTTTTAAGAGTTCGTATCTAAAACCATATAGGGTTGAGTTGTACTAGATTTGGGGACTCTATGGATGTCCCAAGAGGCTATATAAGCCATGTATTGGTAGCCTTAGATGGGAGACCAATTTTATGCATCAGATTGAAACATAGCTATTGCTTGTTCTTTCAACATCAGAGTTCATGTGAGGACTTTGAGAGAGAATTAGGCGATTCATTGTTTGTTCTGCAATTCAGGGTCAAGCCGTCGTTCCATTGGGAATTGGGGACTTGGCGTTCGTCATTTGTGGTTTCGCAGCGAACAATTATCCGGTGTGTTTTGGGCGTATTGTGAAGAGTTGAGGGTTCGTGCATGGGCACGAGTGTTCAGCTAGCGACATCGTCTACTTCGCATCAACTATCCACGGTTCCTCACTGAGAAGATCGGGACCCCTCCCCGTATCAAGTGCAGAGGAGAAGAATTTCAAAGGGCAAAAGTGTCATTTACAAATTTTTCTCTCACCTAAATGAAGGTTAATAGAGCAAATGGATGAAAAACCTAACGGTGATGGCATTCTCCATAGTTTTTGTGTTTGTAATGGTATTTGTACACTCGGTCTCTTTGTAATGGTATTTCACAACTTGCGAACAATTGCAATAGTACTTAGCAAATTTACTCTTCTTCTAATGAATGGCACATATGTAGGCCTAATTGCTTACCAGGTTGCATAATATCTGAATTTAGAATTCTCCTATATATAATCTAAAATACTTACTGTTTCTATAGCTTTAATATTTTGAAACTAGTAGCGAAGGACAAATTAATAGGTACCAATTTAACCACTTGGGTGAGATTCGCTGATGAGCGTTATATGGTTGTAACTACCAAGTTGAGAGTGAAACTTGATGTTAAGTCTATATGTCAATAATTTCATGAGAAATTCATGAAAAAGGAATGAGAAATGAGAAAAATAGACTTGGGATGTATTTGCATGGTACGATGACTTACAAGAGGTGTCAATGAACCAAAATGGTTTATATGTTTGGGATGTATTTGCATGGTACGATGACTTACAAGAGGTGTCAATGAACCAAAATGGTTTATATGTTTGTAAGTGTCTTTTAATTAAAGCACAGTCCACGCACTACAATCTTTAGTAGGGTGCACTTTGATCTAGATATCTCAACTACATATGAACTGAGGTGAATATACATGGAAGTTATTGATGGTAATTATTCTATTATTTGGGTATTGTTGTATCACATAATTACAAATGCTTTTGTAGGATCAATAATGAGCTTAATGGATAACCCTCTCCATGACCCAAATAGGAGCAAGGATAGTAGATGTGGACTTGCGGAGTAGTTGGAATCTTTTGTTCGAAATCTTTTGAGATAGTATTACAAATATTTTGGCCACGCTTACAAATATTAACCTAAAAGGCCTAACAAAAACTGGCAGTGAAAAATAAAGATGAATACAGTGGTCATTTGATATACCCGCAGGCAATCAACTGAGAAGCGAAGTCTTAATTCATGAAGGTGACGAAGTACTCCTCCTTAAATAACTCTAGTTGATATGGTTTTTCATCAGCAACTGAGAAACAAAGTATATAGCCATAAGTACATAGAGTACTCAACAAGTTGTTTGTAACAAGATATAATATATAATGATGCAAAGCTTATCAAATGGTGGCTGAGTGGTTAATTTGCAAAAAGCTAAATTTTAGAGTAAATAGCATAAATAGATTGAAAGCGCACTTTAAAATTGAGTAATAAGTAAATAAGTCAAAGAAATTAAATAAACTACAAGTGAACTAAGCATTCACTTTCCAACCACAAGTGAATTGACCTTTCATTTTTCAAACATTATCCATAACCAAAGATACGGGTATTCAAATAGTTTTACACTCTACAAAGATTGCATAACTTTACCCACATGGTATGACCAAGTTGTGATGTCACCGGTATAACACGCTTCCTCATGTGTGCTGACCAAGAAGATCATAACAAAGCTTTTACCATGCTCAATCTCAATATGATCTTGCCTGCTAAAGTTTTGCTACTGCGTGGGCTAACCACCTAGTCAGAAAAGCCCCCACTTGCACCAATGTGAGCTAATGAATACAATCACAATCCACATTCATCTCAATAGTGAAACTAAAGTTTAAATATGATAAATTAATTAGCCAGATTCATCCTATACTAGACATATGGCTGCACGGTAAGGCTTAGATCAATAGCACATAAAGTTAAATCCGTAAATATTTCCTAGGCAAAGCATCCACATCCCAAAGTGCTAACCACACTTTCCCCTTTAATGCACAATAACTCACCTAGGTGAAATCCATTTGATTTAACTAACACCAATGACACTACATATGCCATGGTACATAAATTTTATAATTATGGCTGACCAGCACAATTCAATATCTCATTAAGTCAAAATTAATTAATTGATAAACATTTGATTTCAGCATAACGTAGCAATAAGCATGGCTAAACATACTAGACATATAACCCAAATGGATACTAATATTACATCACTAAATAATTAATCATCATATAGTGACAACGAAATTATGGCATTCAAATTATCAAGGAGGAATCAATCAAAACTGGTTGATACTATCAAGTAAAAGGCTTTGTAATAAATTAGCAATACATAATAATTTAAAATAAAATAATAACATTTAAATTTGAAACAATATGTTTAACATGATTAAAGGTCACGACTTACCTTAGCTTTGCTTAGCTACTACTTCTTGATCTTCCTATCCTGCTTCTGTTGCTTCAAAGACTATCTAACAAGAGATAAAGTGAACCAAACATAAATAAATTCAAATAAAATCCAAAAATAACAAAACTAGAACAAAAAATACAGAACAATTTTATATGAATTTAAAAAGAAGAATCGGGTCAAATGGAATTCAGACAGAGAAGAACAGGCTCTCGGAAGATTTAACATGAAAATAAATTACTAAAAATTGAGAGAGAAAGGAGAATATTTCCTTTGGAATTTATTTAATAAAAGACTGGTGGGGCCCTATGGATTTTTGGATTTTCCAAATAAAGGAAATTCTGGAAAAGATTTATTTGGCTGACATGTGGATGGTCTATGGACCAAGTCCACGGTTAGGGTTCATGGGTCTATGGTACACTCGATGCACAAGCTTAGTGTATGACATGTGTGGTTCACAAGTCAGAGACATGGCTTACTGTGAACTAAGTCCATGGAGGACTATAGTTGGCGACACGATGGAGGTGACACATAGTCTAATGTCGGCGGCGAGGCAATCGACACGCAGCATAGGCGAAGCGAGTGGCACAAGGCAAAGCGGCCGATGCTAGGGACAAAGTAGCAGAGAGAGAGAGAGAGAGAGTTCACAGTAGAGAAGGGCTCACTGGTGGGAAGGATAACAGTGGCGCAGCTCACTGATGGAAAAGATGATGTTAGCGTAGCTCACCAACGGTGAAGGAAGGCGAACCAGTGAGATGGCAAAGACGCGGTGGCGCAGCGATGACTCTAGAAGAAGACAAGGTGGTGAGGTACAGAAAATGAGGGGGCTGGCGCACCTCTATACTCGGAAGAAGCGACAACCAAGACAGGCAGGGCGTGGAAGTCCGGGTTGGAGATTCAAGTGGTAGTGAGACAGACTCATAGTCCAGGATGACGATGAAACAGTAGAGAAAATGAACGATGCATGGCTCGCACTGATAGGTGGACCTAGTTGGCAAAGAGAGAAATAGGCGAGGTGCATGCAGATGATGTGTGGTGAGCATGGTGAGCTGGCAGGTAGGCGAATGTACATGTCAACTAAATCATGTACAATTAGTAAGATTTTGTTGTTCCTCCACCTTAGTTGCCTGTAGAGACAGAAACGAACACAAATTATCTGTATTATTCGACTACCATATTCGATAGAGTACAAACACTATATAGATTTCCATCTGATTACCAATTTTCTCCTTTATTCATATGCTTGTTCAAATTCGCATAAAAATATGGATATGAATATAGTATCGACTTTTCCATCTGAAATGTTGTTTTATCTAAACTTTTAGTATTTGTATTTGAATTTGATGAAGCACTATATGTATTTTTCTTACAATATGCCTAATTATGTTATGAGTTTTTTTAATTTAATGTAAATTCATGTTCCTTTAGGTGTAATAAATAAATGAGAAAATGGACAGAATATTGTTCTGATGGCACATGTTGACTATTTCCATAAATAAGGTGACACATGATGAAGGGCAATCTCAGTGGTGGCAGTTCATGAAATGGCAATCTTATCGATGGTAAATAATTGATTTTCCCAGTATATAAAGGAATCAGAAACTAGAGTGGCATATCCAATTTTGTGAAACTGGGTGTCATTTTACCAAGGCAAATTTGTCTATAGGACATTGAACTTTTTTTGGCATTTCTCTTTTTCTTTGTATATAAACTCTATTTTTTCTTTCTTAATAAAAATGTTCTGTAGGGGCCTTCCTTATAAGTAGATGCTGGCAACTAATAAGGGACAAAGGGAGAAGGTGGCGGCCATGGCTCCTCAAGTAGATGCTGGCAACTAGTGGTGGCGATGGTTCGATTTAGATGCAAATAATACGATAAAAGGAGTAAAGAACAAGCATTAGGGAGTGATGTACACAGACCAGGAACACATTGTGCTCTAGCTTCGCCTCACCCTCCTCTTTAAAAGACATCAACTAATTCAGGCATTCCCTTTGGGAGTTCGTTGGCCATGGTCATCTTCCTATTTGCCATTCGTGTTCAAATTGTTCACACAAATGCCATTGTAGCCACTTTTTTAAAATTTGGCCTTCGAACGCCCATTTTTTCAAATCTAGCCCCTTCTTTGGACCTATCGAGCTCAGTAGATACCTACCAAGCTAGAGGGCTGGCTCAACAGGCGACCCTGCCGAGCACCCTGCACGGTAGTAGCCCACTGGCCCTATGGACGCTTTAATTAGCTCTAACCATAATTAATTAGGACTAATCCAATTAATTAGTACTAATCATACTTAATTACTGCTAATTAAAGCACTAGATTAATTGTATTTTATCTATTACTTTAATTAGTGCTAATCACATTTAATTAGCACTAATTGCAATTAATTAGCACTAATCATGTTAATACTAATTAAGCATGCATAGTATTTTATTTCACTTTCAAGGTGGTGCCCAATCTTATGAACCTCTTATATCACAGTTTGCACAATCATTTTTTAATTAGATTTAAAAGTATTTTATAGTGATTGAACAAATGAGCATTACTCTAAGAAAATCACAGTTCATATATGCACTTCTAATATTTCTTTTAAGAATTCATTTCTAATATTGGCAATTTACTACTGTGGTTCTTGAAAATACATATGGGCACTAATATTTTATTCGTATAAAATTAAAAGTTTCACAGGATAAATTTAGGATTTACTCCTCTCACTTCCATCACGTGCACGCATCTTTTCTTCACATTTTGCACCGCTTGCCCCCTCCTTCTAAAATCCACTCTTTTCAGCTATTATTATTTATTTTTAGGCAAAAGTCATAACCCATAACTAAAAGCCATCAGCAAAAAACAATATGAATACTAACTAGAGCTAAATTAATCTAAGTTGTAACTTGTTGGAACAAATTAGCAAGTAGAAGAGGTTTTTTCTAGCACTAGTCACGAATTCAATGGATCAAAGTGCATGCAGCTGATCAATGAGGCATGCTACCTTATCCTAGTACAAAGATTTGTTTAATCATTGTGCTGGTTAGTACTTACATATTGCAAAGCTACTAGCTGAATATTCATAGCCAAGTGCATGCATATACTAAATTGCCAATAATGCCAACATTTTTAAAGTGCATTATTATTATTATCAGTATTGATCTTCCGCAAATGCTATTGTTGCAAGGCAATTGAAGGTTTGACACTTGGAAGCCTCAAGACGATAAAATAAAATGTAATAATTGGGGTTTTGTATAATGGCCAAAGTAATATGACTTGTATGACTGAATCTTATGGATAATACTATGTAATTAAGTATAATAATCATGCACATAACTAGCGCTTAATTAAACTCATGATTAGCTTTAATTAATTATAATTAGTACTAATTAAATACGATTAGCACTAAATAAAATGTGTTTACTTTAGTGTTTAATTAAAGCACTAATTAAATGCAACTAGTACTGATTAATGCGATTAGTACTAATTAATTGTAATTAGTAGTAATTAAATTTATTAGCGCTAATATAAGCATCCATGACTCTTTGATGAGTCTCTAGCGACACAACCACCACTAAATGACCTCACTCCCTTCCCCTATTCCATTTTCCAGGTTGTCGCTACCTTGATAGCCGTCACTCGACATCGGTGAGCTCCACGGCGGAGACTGCATGCCTCTCTGCTCTTCCTATGCCTCGTTCTCTATTTGGATGGAAATGGACTCCTATCTCTGTCTAATCTTATAACAAATGGACCCTATCTTATGCCACGAGCATAAACAACATTTTGGTCCCGCTCAAAATAGTTTCAGCTTTTGGCTTTTTTGGTTTGTAGTTTATTTAAGCCAGAAACCACTTAGAATACATATGTTTCTAATTTTGCTTTTTAGATTTTTTTAGCTTTTTTGCTATTTTTCCCTTCTTATTCCTTTGTATTGTACTTGATGATATAACGGTTTTTATTTTTTTCTTATTTTTTGATTTTCTTTTAATTGAATAACTCAGAAAAAGTTAGTAGCTTGCTACAGTGCAATTTCAGACAGAAGTATAAACTATTTAGAGCGGGCTTGCATAGAAATTTAGCCTGTTTTAGGGAAAAAACACGAAAAACCAATATTCTAGAACAAATAGAAAAGTTTACTGTTTTGACCTCTCGTGCTACTTTTTTACAGTTCTAGCTCTTAAACAATTTTTTTTATAAATTTAGCCCCTATTCAAATACAGAAGTATGCGTTACTGGCACGTAAAAAATTCTGAGTCATGGTACTTCGGAAATCGAAATTCCGCTACAGTACCGCAGCAGCTAATTTTGCCTTTTACGCATTACGTAATTTTGAATTCACCCGGGCCCCTCGCGGCCTCGCTAATGAACGGAAACAAGGCACGCTTCCACCGTCCAGATTCTTCCCGAAAACCGGCGATCCCCCACCACATCTCCAAGTCAACCGCGCACACCACACCTTGAGATCTCATCCATCTCCCCAGCCCACGGCGATGCAAGAGGCCAGAGACCCCACCACCAAGCTCCCCTCCCCCTCCCCCTTCGCCGTACCCAGCCCTCCACCCCACCAGCACCACCACCGCTACGGCACCTTCTCTCCGCCGCCGCAGCAGCCGCCCCCCGCAGCCGCCGCCTACGACTCCTCGCCGACCGGTCGGTGCTCCTTCTCCCGCGCTACCTTCAGTTCTTGCTCTTCTGGTTTTGTGGAATGACTCGATATCAGCGTGTGTGGGGGGTGTGCAGGGTGGGTTGCTCAGGGTGTTGTTGCCTTTCCGTGCACAGTCCAGCAGCAGGTCTTCGTCGAGGGCCTCCCCGTCCGGGAGCCTCCGCTTCCGTTCTGCGGCGTCGGCGTTGGCTGGGCTTTGTAAGTGTTCGCTCTTTTTCTTTATTTCCTTTTGGAGATGTGTTACTCCAGATGTGGATGGTGTGGAGGTGTTATAAATCAATGTGACAAGGTTCGTAAGACGTAGCTTCACTAGAACAATGAAAGTGCATAACGCCATAAGTTCGTGGTTGCTATGCTAATGAAAGAACAGGATGTTATTAGTAACTAGTTGGGTTTGGGTGTTGTATGGTAGAAGCAGCCCTGGCAGATATGGTTGTGGAGACAATTTTCAACATTCTTGGTACTGATAATTTGTGAGCCACTAGCAAGATCTTGGTTTTAGGTATCAGGGAACTTACCTGCAAAATGCAATCCTGGTGTCTAACTAGAAAGATAAGATTTTCTCATCATTTGCCTCATGTTTCCTGTTGTTAGAGTAGTGCATTTGTATATGGATATCTTTACTAATTGCTATTACAGTATTACATGATTGTTTTTTAAAACTTTCTAGTCTTTGGAGGGCTGCAATAGTGTGGCAGTTAAATGGTACAGGGATTGGATTAGAACATAAATGCTACAGCGGAAGTGGATGTCCTAAACATGCATATAATTTTTAATGTCAGTGTGATGCTTATGTGACATCAATTAATTTTTCAAATTAAATAAGTACATCGTAGTTGCAATGATTTAAACTTCTCCTGTGAAATTTTTATCCTCTTTATGTGCAAGTTTCAAATAGAAGCACAATTTATCCATATTAAAAAATTTACATTGGTGTTCCTTTGAAGGTTTTTACTGGGGTTTTTCTTGGCTGCAATTCCCTGGTATGCTGGTGCTTTTATTCTATTCTTTGTTGCTTTGGACCACAGGGAGAAGCCTGGATTGATTGCATGCACAATTGCTGTAAGTACCCCATTTGCTATACTAATAGCACAGATTAGTTTGAATTATTTTGTTGTTGGCACAAAGGAAATGGAAAGCGCTTTCTGTTCTTGGCTTGTTATTGTATGCCTTATACAGATGCTTCCTGTAAAATTGATTTTATACAGTTGAGTGCTCTTTGTTTCTATAATTAAAAGTGCTTCTTCTTCATTTCAAAAACATTCCACTTGCACTGATGCCCTTTTTGTTAGTCACTGTTATGGCTACCTGTTTGCTAGGATGCTAGTGATTGCTTTTAATAGATAGTTATTAGTGATAAATGAGATGTGAAAAAAAATCATCAATCGAGTGTTTTTCTGCTATTAATGGGTTTGACAATGATAGTAGCATCAATGAACACACCATCCTACTTGCACCAGGATATTGAATTGTTGACTTGGGCATGTACAATGCAGGTGCTTAGAAGGGTGCTTAGTAAAAGAAAACCACTTTCTTCTTGCCACATAGGACAGACAAGGTGTTAATCTTGTAGCATCGCTGCTTGAGAAAGTACCGGTGCATAGAAGGTGCTTATGCATGTAACTGCCTCTAATTAATAGATAACACAACAATCTAAACACCTACAAAGAGGTGCTTGCATTGGAGGAGAGGGTTCTTACATGTGTGCTTGATAATGTGACTATGTTCTCTTTCTTTAAGCACTCGTGTAAGAGCACCTTGTATTGTACATGCCCTTAATTGATGATATTCCCTTGGTGAGTATGCCCATAAACAATTACTAACCTGGTTGAAATTCTTGAAATAACTTAGATCTGCAACATTATTGGGATTTAGGAAGACATATGCTTAGAGCAATGAGATACAAGGATCGGCTGTTCTAGTATGAAAAAGGACCATAGAACAAACAAGCAGCCTCAAATTACCTTTGGTTGAATGTTTTCTAAAGTATCTATACTGTATATATAGTGGATGACCTTGGTTTAGTTTATATTGAATGGCATACCTAGAATAATGGCCTCGGTAGTAAGTTAATAGAAAGCAATTTTGTGAACCTATGTTACTCAACAAATTCGGTCAATTGGACCCTCATGGCCGAGCTCAATGCTTGACCTTCTTAGTCACAAACTTTATCTCTACTTGTATGCTTTTTTACGTGCAGTTGTTTGTTATATTTATTGTAATGGACTCCATGCAGTTATGTTGGTTTTGTGCGACATTGTGCTAATTTATATTTTTTATTTTAAATGTTGGTAGTTTAATTCTAAGTATATATCCAGTATAAAAGCAAGCGGTGATCTTTTGGTGAGCTTCATCTTTTGACCTCACGATGTGGATAGCATGTACATGCTTATGCAATAATGCTTGCTTGTATATATAGTATGGACATTTGTGAACGTGGTTATGCAATATTCACCGCCTTTGATTCAAACATTGTATTGTTGCTTGCTTACAAGCTATAACAATGTGGTAAATTTAAGTCGTTTCAATTTTTCTTGGCAATAAGTTACAACAGAGAATTCTCTTGCAGGGCATTTTTGCGCTAGTCCCTTTCATTCTCAATGGCATAAGAATGCACCCTTTCTGGTGATGCTGGAAGTCATCAATCGAAAACCACATGTAGCTATTACATTCTTATGTCTACAACTGTAATATATTGCTCATCCATGTGAAGAAGAAAATAGATGAGCTTACATGTCTCTATTCTGTATTTCATCCGCAGGCACGCATGTCCTGTGATCTGTGTAGTGAATTGTGAATCTACAGTTTATTTTATATGGTAGTATACTTCTGATTGTGGATCACTTCTCGGTTGTTATTTTGTAAGCCTAAATATGACTTGATAAAGTAACATGTTGGTGCCACGTCAGTGACACAGTTGTCATGTTAAGGTAGTATAAGATCGCAAGTGGTCGTTACTGTTGCATATTAACTTCTCCCGTCGCCGACCAATCAATCAACAACACTGCAAATACATTTACAAGCTATGTCCTAATGTTGTGCCTTCATTGGAGCATCCACCTTTGCCTTGAACTAATCCAGCGTAGGATAAATAGACAATTGTGTTGATGTCAAGCACACCGAGGATCCCCATCCAAATGTGAGCGACTAAATGAAACATGCTCTATAAAATGCATTAGTCACATCATTTGCGTTTCGTTAACCACCGAAATTAAACCAACA
The DNA here is from genome assembly GCA_036346265.1 of Melocanna baccifera. Taxonomy (NCBI): domain Eukaryota; kingdom Viridiplantae; phylum Streptophyta; class Magnoliopsida; order Poales; family Poaceae; genus Melocanna; species Melocanna baccifera. The sequence continues at coordinate 14,362,958 of CM070691.1, read as the reverse complement.
AAGGTTGAAAGTACGGTTGGTTACAGGTCAAAACATTGCTTTTTTTTTTTCGATGAAAAACACTGTTATTTTGGAAAAGAAAAAAAATCAGTTCATCACCAAGGGGGCAAGTAAAATTTTGACTATTACCCAAGAGCATGAAGACATAATTCATGGTTGGTCCCGTGTTAGACATGTTAGTTTGGGAAGCACCCAATAGAATTATGGCTTGCTTGGGTTTAAATAACTAGATTAGCTAACCTTAATCTATCTAGGTTGAATTAACTTAATTTATGTCTAGCAACAAATCTAGTTAGCCTAAATGTTGTTTGGATAAATTTGGTGGATTGGTTGCGTTAGTATAGGAAAATAGAACTCAAGAGGGTTAATCGATGTTGGTTAGATCATTCTACATTTTTGCATGTTAATTTAATTCTGGGTTAAGAGAGTAAAAAGCCCTTCATTGGTTAACCCCCTAAACTACTACTCCACCATGAGTCAAATGCAGCATTAACAAATTCAGTGAACCAGAGCCTAGTTGTGAAGTACCTTAGATTAACTGTAGTATATTTACTCATCCAAGACATAGAAAGGAAACATAGAGAGTAGCAACTTTAGCATGGTAGAGTGAATTATGGCATGTTCGACAAAGTGAATTATATGGTAGAGTAGCACTATGGCGCTCTATTGGCAAGGACTGATGGTGGTAGCCATTGTAACGCCCCCGTTTCTGGGACAGGAGTGCCGTACGTCCCGCAACAGCCCAGGAGTTCTGTTGCAGACAGAGATAGCATCGAGCCTGCTTACGGACATTTGAAAAGGGTTAGTTTGACAGAAATAAGACCTAGTGGTCAATTTTATCGATGTTATGGGCGTCCAAGCCCAAATTATAATTTACACTAAGAAGAACCGAAGAAAACGCCCACAGGAATGCCTGGGTGCGGTCGCAACCCTAACAGGAACATCTGAATTGCTCTTTCTTCTTCTGGTATCTGAAGGGGTGGAAATATAGCAAGTTTGAGTATAACTAACCGTACTCAACAAGTTACAATGGTAAGCCCTAATTTAATACATGCACGGAATTTCAAAGGAAGGGAGTATACTGGTTTTAATATTTTATGTGGATGCAGTTTTATTTGCAATCGGTTTAAAAACAATAGCTCCACAATACTAATTAAGGAAATGGGGGGGGGTTCTCAAAACATTAATTCTTTGATTTCACAGCTTAAAACCTCGAAAAACTACTTATACTTCGCTACTGGATATCACCCATCAAGCACAGCTTCATTAACCGAAAGCACGGCGTATTCGAATACCATTTCATTTCACTTTGCAGAGTTGCTCAGCTTTACCCACAAGCTTTCTCAATTACCAATGTCATGCAATAGACACGCTCAGTTAGCATGCGACTGAATTGAGAAAATCAGATCTTTAGCTGCTCAATTTAATATATATACCCTACCCCGTAGGCACCTTTACCAAACTGAGTATCTACGGGCCTCGGGCCAATGTGGAACACGACAACGACCGCACAAGTTTCGTGAAGGCCCTACCATTGTACGGCGATAACGCGCCCATACCACACTTCAAACTCCTGTAGGGGTTCAATTAAAGTGAGCAGTTAACGAACTAGGATTGACAGTTCAATACTTGTGGTTGAGCGATTACTATGCTCTATACTCAGCATAAGGGTCTAGTCCTTATCTTTTTCCACTGAGACTGCTAACCACGATCGGGTCCTGTCCAATACTTGTACCGACACCCGACTGCTGCACTTCTCCACCCTAGGGTAGGGTTGTGGCTCGTCCACTACAGGGCACCCCATTGCTTCCGCCCTACCGTAGCACATTTTAAATAATTTTTTCGGCGAACTACCAAGTCTATGATAGCTCGTTATTTTATGTGAGTAAAATGCAATGGTCATGTATATACTAATTTAGTAATCCTAAAGTTTGTCGAGGTAAATGTGGCCTTAAAGTAAAATGGGGCTTTTATTAGTGGTAGGACATAACTACATGCAACATATCATTTTAAACAAATAACTAAGAAATTACCAGTAATGTAAAATAGCATAATTAAATAATATGGAATTTATGGGTTCAACATGTTCAAGGATTTGTAACTTGCCTGGCGGATCTGCAATCAGGACGACCTTGTAAACCTCGAAAACTTGCTCGGAACCTTGAACAGCTGCCTCAGAATCCTCGTGAACTAACGAAAAGAAGCACACAAAATAACATCAAAATCTGAGCTTGCTCCTAAACAAGCTAGAAGAAAATAAATAAATAAAAGAAATAACCTATGAAAAAGAAAAAGAGATAAATGCAATAATTTCAAACAGCTTGGGTTTTGGTTTTTGGAGGTGGAGTTAGGGTTAAAGGATGTTGGAAATGGAATCGGGATGCCGAAATGAGTCAAAAGGAGGTGTTTTGGGATTTTTCAGCTACGGGAATAAGAAAAAGAAAATAACTGCCAAAATAAATATTGAAATGGGTTAGGTTGGATGTTGGGAGGGTATTTTGGAGAAGTGGATGTCGGAAATGGACTCGGAGCATCGAGACGAATTGAATGGATATATTTTTGATATTTTCTAGGGCTGGAAAAAGAAAATGAAAGTATGCTACTGTAACCAACAGTAACAGGCCGGCCCAGATTTTTGGCGCGCGCACGTGGGCGCGTTTGAATCCGGGGTGGGCCGGTTGGCGCGGCCCATGCAGCGCGCGCTCGCCGCGGCTTCAGCCCAGGCGGGAAAACGGCCAGGGGAGGGGAACCGCTGGATGGTTCGAGGACGGCTCGGGAGGCGCCACGTCGACGAGGAGGGGGACGGCCGAAACGGCCTGGAAATGGGGTGCCTTAGCTGCTGGCCGTTGGATCGCGCAAGAAGGGTCGAGGCGAGGCCACGTCGTCTCTGGGAGTCATCTTCAACCTCTCGGCCGATCGAAGCGACGGGGAAACAGGGCGCCACCCCATCTCGAAATCTGACTTCGGCAAAGGGTCAATGCGCCCACGACCGGTACTGACGGGTTCGGGGAGGGGAGGGGTTAGAGGAAGGACAAGAGGTGGGTTAGGGAAAGGGTTAAGGGAGAAATTAGGGAAAGCAAACAAGGATTAGCAGCAAAAATTCAAACCTTTGCTCTGAAATTTCAAGTTGTTTCAGCCATTGCTAGATTTACTCCTCCAGCACTGACGTGTACTCCTCTTTCGACACTACCCATGTACTGCTCCGTCTAGTACTTCACATCGATTCCTCCGTCGTTAGCATACTTATTCGACCGCGTCTAAATCTTAGAGACACACCTATGCCCAACTCCTTGTTCCTAGTAGCTCAATGGTAGAGCATCACCATCCCCGTCCACTCTGATTCCCCCTTATGTCAGTGTCATCTATTTCTACTTGTTGGGCTCCCTGTCCACCACTTCGGCACCTCCTCGGGCACCCATCTTAGCTACTATTCTTATCACCAGGATTATCCTTGTTAGAGTTGCCGTCGATAGTCGTTAATCTTGGGGAAGATGAGAGATTGCCCAAGGAGAAAAATAAATATTTCACATGTAAATGCTATAGTGTAACAAGATGGTTTGCTATAAAATCAAAATTAGTTCTTATTAGATTAGCAATTTTCCTTTTTTATCCTTTTCTACTTTTTTCTATATAACCCACATCTTTCTTATCAAAATTTCTAACTGATTTTCCACTGATCGACAACTTTTTTTAATGACAGTTTAGTCAAGCTACCGTTATCAAGTTCAACCCGGAATCCCCGAGATAACCGCCACGCATGCAGAGTTCACCGTACCACACGCGAAAAATGTCCCTCCCCCCGTTTCGTTTTCACTTGCCCTCCCATCCCCATCATCCCAGCTCCGTCCGCTGTTGCAACACAACACGCCGACAAAACACCCTCTCCGTCACCTCCCCAATCCCCTGCCCTCCCTCCCCTCCCCACGCGCGGCGCCTCCTCCCCCCAGATCCAAAGCCGAGGTGACTGCCGTGGTCTCCCCATCTTTCTAAACCCTACAAGAATCCGGCCGTGAACCGCGGCAGCGACTGACGGCGGCGGCGTTGGGTGCATGAGGAGGAGGAGGTGCATGGACAACTACAGGCTCGCGATCCGGAGCAGGAGCCGATGGGGCAAGTGTGGCTGACTCGCGCCTGAGCGTGAGAGATCCATGGCCGGTCTGGTGGGTTCGTGAGACGAGGGGGAAGAGAGAAAGAAAGAAAGGTCGGACCTTGGGAGACTTCCGCTGGTGGCGCCAAGATGCAGAACAACAATTGGCACACGAAGGTTGGAGTTCGGATTCTCGCTTTCTTGGATTCTTCGATCTTGCTAGTTCAGATGGGATTAAGATAATGAAATGGTTGGAAATGATGGCAAATAGGCTAAGAGAGGTCCAAATTTGGTGAAAGATTAGTTTAGGCGACTAATGAGATGTTGCGACATATGGGGATTAGAATTTCTTTTAATAATTTTGTTCGATAAACTAGCTACTGGTTTAATGTTAGAGGAACACGGAAGTGGCATGAGAGAAATGCACTTTTGCCATCCTATAGGCTATAGCACACTATTGCTACTTGCACATATAGGTGAAAACGGATCAAATTTGGTTGGATATTACTCATTCTATATCCTATCTTATATTTTTTCTCGGATTCAAAGTCGAATACAAATAGTACCGGATAAAAATACGAATTCAGGTAGTGTTGGGCACAGATACGGAACGAATACGGTGCGGTTGTGAATACGATAACGAATATCTAGTCGGATATTACGCAGAAATACAAAGGGTGTATATAGTGCGCACGACACCGATCATGTATTTCTAAAGAACTTTTTTGGCAGGATTCTGGTAGAAAATATTTCAAAGGTGGCTCCACCAGATTTTTTACACTTCCAAAAAACTTATTTGGATTTTATTGGATTTGTTGGAATTTGTTTGAATTTTTCTGGATTTTATTTGAAAGCACAGAGCAAGGAAACTTATTTTAATAATTTTCTAAAAGCTAAAAATAGTTTATATTATTTTCCCAGATCTCTCCTATATTTATAGTATTTTGTGAATTTTTTTAAAATTTTTCAGAGTTATTTTCATTTTATTGGATTTGTTGAAATTTATTTGGATTTTTTTAGATTTTATTTGAAAGCTAAGAGAAAAAAACTTATTTTAACTATTTTAAAAACTAAAAATAGTTTATGTTATTTCCCTAAGTTCTCCTAGATTTATAGTATTTTTTTTGTGAATTTTCTGAAGTTTTTTGGAGTTATTTGCATTTATTGGATTTGTTGAAATTTATTTGGATTTGCTAATGGGTTGATGAGCTGAAAATGATGATTTGGTTGATGGGCCGGATATCCGATAAATATATCTGGGTATTATTCGATAAAATTCCGATAATATCCGTATCCGTCGGATAGTTCTTTGCCGAATCCGAATCCGTATCCGAAAATAACTATTCGAATCCGACTTGAATCCGATAATTATCCGATAAGACTATCCGAATTTGATCCGACTCAGATTCGGTGATCGGTCGGTCGAGAAATATCCGATCTGTTTTCACCCCTACTTGCACACCTAACCTGGATCCTGCTGTTATTTTCTTGGAAAGAAATTGAATCCCACAGAGGTGGTTAGCTTCCAAATTGAGGAAAGAAGATGAGTCCACAGAGGTGGTCATCTTCAAAATTAAATAAAGAAGATCCAAAATTAAGCTAATTTGGATGCTAATTTTGATATTTTCCTTCTAAGTTTCGAAACAAAGATTTTCTGAACCCACAGGTGATAACCCTTCCTCTGAGCTGCCGTCTTTATTGCTGCCTAGCCACCACAAACCTCGCTGTCGTTTGACAGGTGATAAACCTATGCAATGTGTGTTGTGAGTAGGGGGTGAGAAATGGTAATAGATAATTCGTTTATCTAATATTGGTATATGAGAAAATACGAACGTGGTAAGTAAAATCTGTATTAAAAATATTTGTATTTGTATTCGATAATATTTCTATCTTGTATTTGCATTCTTATTTGAGACTATTCGAATCGTATTTGATCTGTTTTCTATGTAGATGTGTAGTATAGATGGTGTAGTGATATCATGTTACATAAATTTATTCTACCGAGATTTGTTACAGAAGTTGTAGGAGGATATTTGTATTCGACTGAATTAAGTATATATTCTATTCGAATTCACATTCGTTACGACATTCGATTCATATTTGTATTTGAGAATATTCAAATTTGTATTCATATTTATTTTAAAAATATAGCTTCGTATTCGTATTTAAGACTATTCAATCAAATCCGATCCGTTTCCATCTCTAGTTGTGCCAGTGCAATGGTTGCCACATCCAAGCCAGTAATTGCATTGCACCTCGACCATAATCCCGCACATCAGGGGCGGATCCAGTGTATAAGGATTGAGGTCATAGGACCACAATGAAATTTTCTAAATTCTATAGAAAATTACTGTTTATTACTGTTTATCAGTAGAGATGACCTCATAGTTTAATATAGGTGACACCAATGGTTTTCTCGCTTAGATCCGCCTCTAACATCATGCCCCAGTTTGCCCAGCACATCTGTAACCTCTTTGTTCCTTCATGCTTGTGAAATCTGCCCTACGCCAAACCAGCAAAACCCATGTCTCTACGCTATCGTGTCCACAGTTAAGCCCACTAGGCTGATGAAGTTGGTGCTACTTGTTAGATGTGTATTATTATTTGTGTATTATCTCTGCTATATAGGGGTTATCTATATACATGATATACCTGTACTTGTATATATATATTGATCTATTAGTCTCATGATAAATACAAACACTATTCATAATATAGTATCAGAGTATATCTAAAAGTTTTTTCGTTAAGCCACTGCCAGTTCATCTTCTAGCCGTTGCCTGGCTTTGCAATCTCTACGCTTGCCGTCCTCCCACCCCGCCGCCACCTGCCATCGTTGCTATCTTTTGCAGCCATCGCCGGCGGCAGCTTTTTTGTCGCCACCCCTCGCCCGTGGTCTACATGTTTCCCCTTGGATCGACGCACGAGGAGAAGGTCGTCAGCTGATGGAGTCATCGGCTGCCAAAGTCGTCGACCGTCGGAGCCACCTGCAGGAGCCGCTAGGTCTTTGTTTCGCTCGTCGCTTCACTTCTTCTCTTTGGTCGGCCAAAGGTTTTATTTTGGTTTTGGGTTTTTAATCCAACCCGTAACTTAACTCTTGAAAAAGAAAAAAGGAAAACAAAAGAAAAAAATATTGTCCTCTTTGGGTATTGTTTCTGTTCCACACTGCTTGATGGTCTCAATTATCGGGATTACTTTCAGTATATGTGCCTTGACATATGTTGTCAGTGCCTATGGAAGTTTCTCACTGATGAGCTGCCTTGTTCATCTCGCTCTGTTCCACCTGTTTAGCGGGTGCTCCTAAAGGATGCTTCCGAAGATACTTGTAAGGAAATATATGATGCTTTTGAGGATACCATGGAGACTTTTAAGACTCAGTATACTGTCTACAAGACATGGATCAATGAGGATGCTTGTGCCTCTACTATTCTGATTGCTAGCATGGAGGTGTGTCTCATTGGGGATATGGTTGGCTTAGCTTTAGCACAATTGATGTGGGCGCATCTGCGCAACTGCAACGAGATGTCTAGTGATTCCTTTTATCTTGTTGTTATACGTCAGGAGCAGTCGTTGCAGTTGGGAGATACCACTGTAGACGAGTTCTATCCTAATTGTCCGTGGTATAGTGTCAGATTGACTCTTGAGATCAGATATTTGTCACACCTGTCAATGCTGTCAACGTCAATCTCACGTGGAGCGTCGTCACATCTATGACTTATTATTAATACGTTTTTGGGCTGAGTTTGAATAGACTATTTAACAACGAGATTTTTACTAATACGCTTTTTGACACCAAAGTATGTTTTTTTGGAACTACCTTTTAAAAAGTGGATTACATTTTTCTAGTTGTATATGAAAGACATCTAAAACAACGGAACTGTGCGTGGTATCCAATTGCAGTCCAACCGAACCAAACGAAAACAAGGGAAACCCTTTCCAAGTAATCAGATTACGTCCTTAAAAACCCGAACCAAATATTGGGAAACTAAAGATAAGGATCCCCGTTTAAACGGATCCTCTCCGTTTAAACGAGTCCTTATCCATAATGGGCACCTCATCCCACCCCTTATAAATAGAGAGCCATATGGCTGATTTTGTACCCAATGCATATGAAGCAATAAAGAAAGACCAGGAGTTCTCTCTACCTCTCTGTGTTCAATCTATTATTCTGTGTTTCTGTGATTGATTCGTTTATTCTAAGCGCAGGAATCGCTCGGACTGGTCGCCACGAGAGTTCCTCAACACGTTATCAAGACGACTACGCCCGGTGAACGAGGTAATCATCGAAGCCTGATTGAATTTTCTAGATCGCTTTTGAATATATTTTTCCTTCGCGTTCTAGATTTATTTTGTCTACGGTGCAAATTCGCCCTAATTTACCGCGAGCAGACTTGAAGTCGCCGGCACAATGTCGATCGGTAAATTACTTGCAAGGGTGGATGTCGATTGCACTGTAGATTGATCTACCACGAGCGGACCCGGTCGCCGGCGAATCCGTCGATCGGTAGATCACGCACATTAAATTTGCATCTGTTCTTCTTGTTCGAATGTATGACATCACAGATTGAAAAAAAAGGGGTGTTCGGTGTCACACGGTCGGCCGCCACCGCGCCTGCATGCGCGCCGCCTCCCGCATGAGGCACCGCCGGCGCCATCAAGCCGCATGCGCGCCGCCTCCGCATGAGGCACCGCCCGCCGCGATCGCGCCATGGCGCCACCGACGCCACCATCGATCTTGTGTCACCGCCGGCCGAGCCTCCCGCGCGCGTGCCTGCTCGCATGGCCGCCGACCTCGCCTCCACCCCACGGCAAAGCACATGGTGGCCCATGGCGTGAACGGCAGACATGGCAGCCCATGGAAGCAACGGCAACAAATCCCGCCGTGGTAGCCGATGGCGGCGCCGTCGTAGATCCGTGCTCGCGTCAGTAGTCGCTCCACCGACGCCGCCATGGCAGCCGCCGGCAACAGATCCGCGCCACGGCGCCGCCGTAGCCGCCACGGCAAAGACACGGACCACCGGCCTCTTCCATGGTACCTGAATCACCAAGACCCCGCCATGGCAACCGTCGGCAAAACATCCGCCGCCATGGCAGCCGACGGCAGCAAATCCGCTGCCACGGCAGCCGCCGGTAGCCGCCACGGCAGCAACACTCCGGTGCCCGAAGCACCAACTCCTGCCGCCGGGCCTCCGCCATGGCAGCGGATGGCAGCCGCCACCGCGCGAATCGCCCGCCGTGGCAGCCTTTTGGCCTGAATCGGAGGAAATGGCAGAAAAATTTGTGGCCTGATTTTTTTGGGAAGACATCGGTAGGGAAGAGATAAGGTTGGCAATCTTGCCAAAAGGCCCTCGGGTTTCTCTAATATTCCGGCCATACGATGGCAATTTTCAGAAAACCCCTTGGAAAAATCAGGAAATTGCGTAATTTTTTCTCTGAACTGAAAATTTGCATATAAACCCCTAGAAAATGCAGAATTCGCTGAAAATTTATTTTCTAGCATAAAACGGCCTCGGAAACCCGAATTTTGCATTATTTTTAGCATTTGAAGCTTATTTATTTATGTCATTATTGTTTTATGTATTTTCTGCATTTATTTACTGTTTTGATTAATTGTAATTATTTAATTGCTTTTAATCACTGAAAATTATGCATAGAAAATTATGGAACATTACGAGAATTTATTGTACCATTTATTTACCTGCAGTAAATAATTCCATGCATGTTTACCTGAAGTAAACTTATATGTTCCATTCATCACATGTAGATGACTGGCATCACGAACCGGGAGTTCGAGGAGCTTGCCCAGCATGGCAAGAACTATCTGACGTGGGCATCCGATGTCGAGATAGTACTTGGAGCCAGGAAGCTCCGCGCAGCTATTGGGATTGGCGGAAGGCATGACGCCAAACCTACACCTGAGGAAAATGATCAGGCACTTCATTTCCTCAGGCACCACCTCTGCATTACTCTCAAGAATGAGTATATGGCGGAGAAAGCGCGCTAGCACTGGACCGCACTCAAGAAGCGGTTTGAGAGGCTAAAGTACACCATTCTTCCTCAAGCGAGCAGAGTGGATCGGACTAAGATTTGCCGATTTCAAGACGGTCGGGAGTATAATTCGCATTGCACAGACTTTGTACCAATCTTCAACTCTGGCAAGCGGATCACGGATGAGCGAGAAGATTGAGAAGACCACATCCACCTTTCACCCCAATCTCAGATACCCGCCCGCAACTATCGTCAAGACGGCTACAAGGAGTACGCCGAATTGATTGATATGATGCAGGTAGCGGAGGCTCAGGACGAACTTCTCCGCAAGAATTACGTCACTCAGCCATTGGGAGCTCACCGGCCGTGAAGCCAATCTGGGAGCTATAAGGTGCGAAAGCCCTTGATGAAAAGAAGGGGGAAGAAGGGTAAGGCCGTTGCCTAGAAAGGCAAGTCAGATACTCCAAATGACAAAAGGGCTAAGGAGAGTGGCAAAACCTATGGCCAGCAGAACCAAGGTTGCTACAAGTGTGGCAAGTGGGGGCATTGGTCGCGGATCTGTAAAGCACCGCAATATGTAATTGATGCCCACCAAGCCCAGAAGAGGAATAGCAAAGGGCAGCCTAAAGCTCACTTTGCAGCTGTTGAGGGGGAGCATCATGAGCCGATGCCGGAAATGATGGAGGTTGAGTCCATTCCGGCAGCAGCACCCCCTTACGACCTAGAGGCAGCCACCTCCATGATTTCTCTCGAAGAGAACATCACTCCTGAAAAGATAGCCGAAGAAGTCAATGACTTTCTAGTTGATTCCGTCTGATGCACAGAATGCATGAGACGTTAATTGTCATTTATTTTGCATTAAATGGACAAGTTAGAACTTGCATGGATGGTACTCTAGTTTTATTTTCTCGTGATGGTTGGATGATTTTGGAATAATTCATTCATTTATTCAGTTTACAATGGCATGATATGTTCTAATATTTGTGTGTTTTATTTATGTGTTGTATGTATTCTAATACATATTAATAAAATACCTTATATTAGAGCACGTGTGGCGCCCTATGGAGGAAGTATGCCTTGCCGACAGTGGTACCACGAATACCATCTTAAGAGAGACTAAGTATTTTCAATCGATCCGTAAGAGCAATGGCACCTTACGACAATCGCCGAAGCGATGCATGTATAATTGGTTCGGAAGAGCCACAATTATACTTCCCATGGGCACAACTTTGGTCATTGAAGACGATTATTGTACCTAGAATCGACTCGAACTCTCTTAAGTTTTAAAGATATTCGCGCCAATGGTTTCCACGTTGAGATCAAGAAGAGTACGGTAAGGAATACCTACTCATCACAAAGCGCGAAGAGAATGGCAAAGGGTATTAGAAAAACTTCCTTCACTAGAAACTGGCTATATTATACCAACATTAAGGCGCTGCAGCAGCAGACATCGCCCCAAGACATGATTCAAGCTCAACTATTCTGTCTCTCGCACAACAGACAGGCCACCTGTGTCTTAGGATGATGAGAAATATAATTAACAATTCTCACGGCATAATATTAATGTGAAGAATTTCCCGAATCTCAAGATTTTGTGTGCCCCGCATGTGCCACCGGAAATTAATCACTAGACCATCCACTCAAAGTGAAGGATGAAGTCCCCGCATTCCCGAACGCATCCAGGAGACATTTGTGGTCCTATCCAGCCCATCTCAGTCCATTTAGGTATTTCATGGTGCTCATTGATGCTTCCTCAAAGTGGTCATATGTGGGTTTATTATCCACAAGAAACCATGCTTTCGCCAAATTGATCTCGCAGATCATTCGCATCGTAAATGTGTTCCCGATCATCGCATCAAGTCCATCGAATGGACAATGCCGAGAATTTACTTCAAAAGCATTTGATGATTATTGCATGGCGATGGGAATTGCGCTTGAGCATTCGGTACCACATGTCCATACCTGAATGGTTTGGCAGAGGCATTGATCAAGAGAATTAAATTTATTGCCCGACCCTCTTGCGAATTGTAATTTGCCGGCTACATGTTGGGGACACGCAGTCCTACATGCAATAATCTCATCAATTTTAGACCTTCTACCTACAACATCCATTCACCTATGCAACTAGCGCAAGGGTCACCACCGAAAATTTCTCATCTCGGGAGGTTTGGATGCAAGGTTTATGTACCTATACCCTCCGCAATGAATCGCAATGGGCTCTCTCCGTAAGATCGGGATATACGTTGGTTATGAGACGCATCCATAATCGTGTATTTGGAACCCATGTCGGAGATTTGCATACCGCCGCCACGATCGCATTTTTGATGAGGATAATTTTCCGACATTAGGGAGGAAATCAACCCGTTGATGAAAAATGTCGGAAATTACGTGGAAGCCACGGAATTCCTGCACATGACCCGCGACCGTGAAACTGAAAAAGAGGTCCGAAGATCATCGATTTGCAAGCATTAGCAAATCAACCGCCCGATCACTTTAGTGATTTGAAGAGCGTGACTAAGTCGCATGTGCTCGCACGCAATGCACCGAGAGGGTCGAAATACCAAAGAAAATTGAAGGTATCCCTAATCCCGCCCGCAGGCCTCGTAATAAAAGGACGAGAACTCCGCTCCTCGAATCCAAAGTAACCGGGGCGCTGGCGAAAAAGGATAAGAAGGACTTATCACACCGATCACCAAGTCCCTAGAATGAGAAGGGGAGCCGCTTGAGACTCGCACAAGTATGACACTGTTGTAAAGGACATACCGGATCTGAATATCCCCATCGGCATGGATGTGTGCGCACACATCGGAGCCGAAAACTAAAGGGACTTGCCACCGCAATGGAAAGAAGCGATGCGCAAGATGAAGCTCCGTAAGAAGCAACTCATGAAGAAATAGCTATAAATTATGTGCACACGGAGAGTCCTCAACAGACAACGACCAATGTCGATATCTACTTCGCAAAGAAAATTGCCACAATCATTGATCTTGATCCCGAGCCCGCATCGCTCACGAATGTAAGAAAAGATCAGATTGGGAAGATTGGAAGAAGGCAATAGCAACCGAATTGCTATCTCCGAACAAAAGAGAAGTGTTTGGGCCCGTATGTCGCACTCCTCCCCATGTGCACCTCAGTAGGGCACAAGTGGGTATTTGTTCGAAAGAGAAATGAAAGAAACAGTAGTGAGATACAAAGCAAGGTTGGTAGCACAAGGTTTCACTCAACGCCCGGAGTTGATTATGAAGAAACCTACTCCCACCATGAGTGGAATTACCTTTAGATACTTGATCTCAATGGCAAGTGAACTTGAATTTAGAAATGAAACTAATGGATGTTGTGATCAGATATCTTTATGGTAACTTGGATTCGAGATTTATATGAAAGTCCTCAAGGAATTCCTCTCCAACCAAGACAGAGCAAATAGAAATCATGCAGGTGTGAAGCTTAGAAAGTCCTGTATGGACAAGCAATCCGCGTATGTGGTATAATCGCTTAGCGACTTTCTCTGCAAGAAAGGCTACACAAACAATGAAGACTGTCCTTGTGTATTTATACGGCGATCCTGCATGGATTCTCAGATAATCTCGGTGTATGTAGATGATCCGAATATCATCGGGACGGTGGATGATATAAAAGAAGCAAGCTCCTACTTGGAGTCGAGTTTGAAATGAAGGACTTGGGCAAGACCAAGTTCGCTTAGGCCTGCAGCTTGAGCATGTCCCTGGAGGAGTCTTAGTACATCAGTCGACCTACACCCAGAAGGTGCTAGAAAGATTCGGCTTTGAGAAAGCATTCCCATCAAAAGTACCGATGATCGGGAGATCTTTGCAGCAAGAAAAAGATCCTTTCCGACCTAGGGAAGAGGGGGAGGAAGTCCTGGGACCGGAATTCCCATACTTGAGTGCAGTTGGAGCACTCATGTACTTAGCAAACTGCACTAGACCGGATATTGCCTTTGCCGTGAACCTATTAGCAAGGTATAGTGCAGAGCCCACCAAAAGGCATTGGCAGGGCATAAAGGACATCTTCCGATATCTCCAAGGAAGCAAGGACCTTGGATTGTTCTACAGAAAGAATCAAGATCTGAACTTGATTGGCTATGCAGATGCTGGGTACCTGTCTGACCCGCATACCGCAAAGTCACAAACAAAGCTATGTATTTCGTGTGGTGGAACCGCAATTTCTGAAATCGCCTAAGCAAAGCCTTGTAGCTACCTCGACGAACCACTCAGAAATAATAGCGCTGTATGAAGCCGGACGTGAATGTGCTTGGCTACGCCGAATGGTTCACCACATCCAGCAGTCATGTGGAATGAACATTGTGCAAAACCCCACAATTATCTATGAAGATAATGCCGCTTGCGTTGCACAAGTACAAACGGGCTATGTGAAGAGTCATCTCACAAAGCATATCAACCCCAAGTTCTTCTATGCTCATGAATTGCAAAAGATGGACGAGATTAAAGTACTGCATACTAAGTCTTGTGAAAATCTAGCAGATTTATTCACAAAGTCCCTCCCCGCATCTAGCTTTGAAAGGTGCGTGCGAGGGATCGGTATGATGAGACTTAGAGAAGTGCAGAATTCAGGGGGAGAATTCTCTCAAGTCCGTTAGTAAATCTTGATCCTGAAGATCAAGTACCCAAAGAATAGAAGTCCTGAAGACTAAATGAAGTTGGGTGAATTGTACTCTTTTCCCTTGACGAGTTTTCCCAAGTTTCTCGATCAAGGTTTTTAATGAGGCAATTCGTGCAATCGCAGCATAACATGCATCATGTACTCTTTCTCCAAATTTTTCCCACGGGTTTTTATGGAGTTTTAATGAGGCATGAGTATGTCGGATGAGTGCCCAAGGGGAGTATTGGGAAACTAAAGATAGGATCCCGCTTAAACGGATCCTCTCCGTTTAAACGAGTCCTTATCCATAATGGGCACCTCATCCCACCCCCTATAAATAGAGAGCCATATGGCTGATTTTGTACCCAATGCATATGAAGCAATAAAGAAAGACCAGGAGTTCTCTCTACCTCTCTGTGTTCAATCTATTATTCTGTGTTTCTGTGATTGATTCGTTCTTATTCTAAGCAGAGGAATCGCTCGGACTGGTCGCCAGCGAGAGTTCCTCAACACCAAACACCACCTTACCTATTGCATAATTAAAAGCAGAGTACATGGATTGGGGAGCTAGCTCCCTGTTACAGCGTTCCAGCCTTCCGTGTAATGGACATTGTGGTAAGTGTCCTGATTGGGTGCAAGAAAAAGGTGCAATATTTAGAAGCGGCACGTCTTGCGTCCGGTGTACAAATCTTAAGCTGTTTGTTAGGATCATATAAAGTAAGAAAATTACATGGTGGTCCTGCTAGCACCATGGTACATGTGTCAGGTAGAAAAGGTAGAAGCGCATACGGATGGTAATTCCCCCACCGGGGTGGAAACGAAAGGGGAATTTCTCCACGGTGGTGGGGACGAGGGACAACCTCTTTCTATAGGAATCCGTTAAAATATTAAAATATATTATTTTTATTTATATATTATAGTTTTCAATATGAAATATGTATTGTTTATATGTTTGGATTAAATATGTATCTATATATATCATGGAAGGTTGGTGGGGGGCTGTCCCCCGCCCAAACGCACACGTGTGTACCAAGGCGACCTCATTGGAGACCGAAGATGTTGCCTTCCGCGATGAACGTCGGAGACAAGTCGGGACAAGGGCGCTTTACGGCGTCTATTGTGCCCACTGGTTGATGCCCTGCTGATGATCTCTTTGGCGGTCCTTCCAGCTTTGGCACTTGAGGTTGAAGACGAGGTTTGACTCCTTGTGTTGTCCATGGAGGATGGGTAGCGTCGATCACCGGATTAGTGGCCCATCAAGCATCCACCTCCAGGGAAGAGGATGGTCAACGATGAGGCCTTGTTGCCGTCAGCGGGGAGCATCAGTCGCTGCAGCTACAACCCGCTGAACAACCACCAACAGAGATCATTGCCATTGGCAAGTGGCGTCGATCGCTAAGGTTGCGATCAGCCGAAGAACCACCAATTTAATTGATCCCTCATCAACTCGGAGCCATTGGATGGGTGTGTTTTTTCCATGTGTTGGAGAGCATCCACTGGTTCTGGTCGTTGCCTCCCTAGATCCAATCCCCTCCACCATTCCCTTCCCCTTTCTCACTCATGCCTTCCCCCATAGCCTGAGTCTCCTCTCTTGTTCTCAATCCCATCACCGCTAGTGAGCAATTCAGGTGAGATGCTGCGCGCCACCACGCGATGCCTGCCAAGCGTTCTTGTAACCTTCCGCATCCGAAGTGTTTAAGAGTGGGATAAGAAACCCTAGCTCTCATTGTTGTCACTTGTCACCCATGGACAACTGTCAACACCTCCACCATTGTGGGGCGATGTTTCTCGCCTTCCACAAACAACCATTTGATTTTTCAAGTTGAAAGTGGAGGATTCGAGTTGAAATCATTCATATTTTTTGACAAAGTTCTTGGACTTAAGTTGAAAGTGGAGGGCTTCGAGTAAAAAATTTTGGCATTAATTTGAAAGGTTTGGAGTGGAGTTGAAAGCTTGAGAATTTGAGATGGAAGGTTGGATGTACCGAATTTGTGTTGAAAGTTCTAAAATTTGTGTGGAAAGATGAATTTCGCGAGTAAAGGTACTTGAATTTGAGTTGAAAATGTGAATAATTGAAAGTAATTAGAGTAGAGTTGAAAGGCAGAATTTGGTTGGGTTGGTTGAAAGTTTATAGGGGCTGTGAGGAGTTGAAGAAGGAAGTTATCCACTAACTTGGTTTCTAGCGGTTGGCCACTCCATTACATGGACACTTACCTAAAAGACTTACTAAGGCCCATAAGTATCTTTAGTAGAACATTGTCTTGGAACAAAATCTAACAGTTGTGGCACGTATTAACAAATTATGGGTTCATTTGGGCTGTGCCCTATAGGCTATGGCTTAAAATTTTTAATTCTAGATATTCGTAAGAGGACGTATGCAAAGAAAAATAGCCGTATGTGATTTTAGCCGATACAGCTGAACCTAGTATATTTTTTACTGTAATCTTTCCGTTAACCCCGTATTGAAAAAACACACTGTTTAAAAGTTAGTTATTATAGCATAAGACACGAGGTATTAGTTATCATCAGAGACGCTTTAAAAACGTCATCACAAGCCGTTTTCATGAATCGTCTGAATTTATGGGTCAGTAATGACATGAAGTCATCACAGACGGCTTTCGAACCATCTGTGATACAATTATTACAAACGATTTCAACAACAAACTATTTACAGACGGTTTTCAGTAGAAACCGTTTGTGATACTTAGGTAGGTATCACAAATGGTTTCAACTACAAATATCACAGATGATTTTTATAGAAAATCGTCCGTGATAGTCAACTATCACAGACGGTAACTTGTTAATAACCGTCTGTGATATTCATTTCTATTCCTAAATATATTTCCGTTTGTTGGCTAGCCTTAAGAAATGATAGCCATACCCTCTAAAGCAAGCAGATCAACACAGTATACATCTAATTCACATTCATTTATTCCAGAAACAGGAACATCTATTTTACAAATCAATTAACTGAAATTAAATAAATTATCTATCAACAAATGCACATATGTACAATTAAGCTCAATCTTATACCAAATAAATTTATTCTACATTGTAGAACCCACCATCTGATTTTATGACTTTAGTAATCAAGAAGAACGCACACTGTCCTCGAATTTGTATGAGGTTGGCATGTTCTAATACAGTTGTAGCAATGGAAGCACACTGTCGGTAGGAATATCAATGTTGTGCATACATATATAAATTGATAAGTATAAAATAATTATTACAAAATTAACAAACATGAGGATCATTGGTCTTCGAGGAATTGAGGAGTAGTTGCATGTGGTGGCAAACATAGAATCCACAGGTGTTGCCTAGCTGCTGTTGGTGGCACTGTAAAAAAAGAATTTGTTAATTTGAAAGGCATTACTACGAAGTGTTATAGGATTAATGTATACTAGAGAATACCGAGAATTCTAGATCATGTTGTAGGGCATTGATCTCTCCCTTGGATTTCTATACCTCTACAACGTATATGGCGAACGACCTACGTGATTCCAAAAAGTTAGCCTTAGTCATTAGAAAGGAAGAAAAGACTACAATAGAGTTATTTATAGAAGAAATATGTTTATCTATTAATTAATTGTTGGATAACTGTGAAGTCGATTTTAATCCTCTTTAAGGAATCAAGGTCTATTCTATTTTGGTATAATTACAATTAGAATCCAGTAAAACCTACACAGATATGTTGTAATGGTCATTAAACCTAAGTTCATCTTATTTATAAAATATAAATCAACAAGTGTAGCCACTAGTGTAGTACTTACCTCTGGTTGCAGGGTATAAGTATGAATTCCTTATTGTAGTGTGACACCAATGTTGTCGTAATGTAATTATTGACGAAGTATGTATTCTCCTCGATGGTGTCCATGGTGACCAAGGCGTGGGTTGAGGAAACCAACTGGTGATTTTGTTAATCTAGCTTCAGTCACCATGTGTATGTGTATACACACACATAAAAGTAATAAGTTATATATGATATTTATCGATATTACATGAACGTAGAGTTTATGGCGATGACCACATCATTTTTTGTGAAATCTAGCGCTAGAGTTACACCGTGCACTAAGACCTCGGGATCAGATGGGTATGCCTAGCCCTAAGCAGCGCACACGACCACGAAGGCATATCTCACTTAGAGCTTGCACTTCGTAGCCACCTACATAATGATACAAAATTAGCTATTCCAACAGTCCTATCAATGGATTAAGTATTCCAAAGATAATAATTATTACCTGTATATTATCGATAGGAAATTTATGGTCGCTTTGCGAGGTAGGCTTGGACGCACAGCTACTCCGACCGACGGTTGGAGGCTGGCTAGCACAGGAGCAGTGGAAGCTTCCTGCTGATTTTCTCTATACTTTTGCATCTTATCTCTCATATAATCAGTGAGCTACACTCTAAGGGATGCCTTAATCTCCTATCGTAGTCGTGCCTCACACTTGGTTTTGGCACTTTTCCTACTCTGGTACGATCCGAAGTCCTCTGAGAAATCATCTTTTCAAGGAACATAAAGATCAAGGCCTCTCGTGTGACCTGAGTGCTCCTTGTTTTCCAGGGTCGCAAAGAGTATATCTCTCTCCCTGACTGGCTGGAATGATCATTGGGAAGATTCTACATTCAGCGCTTCCTGCAAAGAGTCCAACATGTTATTTCATTTCCTATAAAGTTTTGGAGTAATTTCAAACTATGTAGTTTGATATTTTACTAGACGGTGGGACACTTTCTCGTCTATGAGGTTTTGAAAGGAGATAGCACCCGATAACACGGTAGATGACCTCGCTCTTATCCAGTTTCAGGCGCGCTCATTAGGGATCCTAAAAAATGGCAGGAAGGTGTCCCACATAATTGCCTGCTCATCCTTCTTCCTTCATTGCGAAATTTTACCCGTATACCCAGTTGTGCTGAGTCTGTGGGGTGCGTGTTTTTGCCTAGAGGGCCCTGTGTGCCGCACTTGCACTCCTAAAATTATCTGTTATTTTCATCGTCACAAACTCTTCCCATTGCGGTTCCAGAAATAGATACTTGTGGAAGGCCGTCAGATCCTTCTCCACATATTGCTTGACAAGCAGGCTGTTGGAGTTCTTCCATGTTTGCACACCGCTAGCAATGCATATCATTGCATGGAGGCCTTGAGTTCTTTTGGAATGTCGAACAATGCAAAAACTTCCGTCAGTAGCTCACTTTTTTGTGCTTCGGTCACGATCTTCCACAAATCGAACGTGATCTCAATCCGTTCCTATGCAACTATTCTGACCACTTTTTAGAATGCTGACACATCAACATCCATGATGGTAAATCGGCCCTTAGACTTTTTTTGATAATCCTCTTCCATAGCGCTTGAATTTTTCAGAGAATGGTACATCACACGCATCTAGCGACACTAACGAAGAAAGATCGGATGACATGTTGGCCTTCTCATATTAATTCCAAATTTGAGCGGTGTTGTGGTTACAAAACCAAATAGTAGAGAATAGTGAAATTGGAAAAAATGTTGATAGAAGATAATCTCTTGCCCCCCCCCCCAGGATAGCTCAGAGGGGACTATTTATATTGTTGTCACTTTCTTGTTACAATATTACCCCTAGGTAACATGTATCGCCTTAGGACATCATTGTCTTTTTACATACTCGGATAGGTTTCTTAGGCCTGACCCATTTAAGCGTTACAACACTTACTAAAACAATCAGGCCGAATGGGCCTAAAGTGGAGGCCATTTCCACAACAGTAGCCTCTCACGACCGAAGGCTCTCCTCTAGATGGGTTGAGGACGTGCTATCAAGCCTTATGGTCTCCTCCGTCCATTTGACCTGTATATCTTCGGTACTCCCTTAGGTAGGTTGAGATCGTATTGTTAAACTATTTGGTTTCCTCCACCTTCGGAGCCCGGAGAACATGATAAAGTTCGTTCCCTCGAAGTCTTGAGTCTTCACTCGATTTGCGCGGAGCCCATCATCTTCGCGCTTTCTTAATGCCCAAGAGGCCTGCGATAGTTATGTGTGGTATGTGATCTTCACGAAGCATGACGAGGTCTTCGATCTTGAGGATGTTCCTGTGGTAGTCGATAGAGTCCTCACACTTGAAGCTTTTAGACTTTATTCGTAGTGTTGACGACTCCATAGAGTTCGACGGTCTCCGGCAGCCTAGCACCGTAGCCTTCGCAAAACTTTGGTTGAGGAGAAGTCGTAGCGAGCGACAGGCATAGAGTGAGCATGTACTTCGGAGGCCAAATAGCTAAGTGTCCCCTGGGGCACCTAGACACCAGCAAGTTGTCATGAGTATAGGGCCACTGAAAAGATGTTGTTGCTTAGTCATTGAAGGATCGTAGCTGTTGGGTCCGTCGTCTCGCGCGTTTTCGAGGTATGGAGCAATTCCGAAGCATAGTGGATGGGACACTGCAGTCACACGTTAGGCGGCTAGTGGGCCACCATGATTGTGTTGCCTGTTCTTTCCATCATATGTCCGCTTTCCATCGGCATATGCATGACTTGTCGTTTCACGTGCTCCCTTGGGATAGCTCGTGAGACATCAGACACGTAATTGATGAAACTTTTTACGCCCCCGAGGCCCGGTCGATGGAACACCTGAAGCGTGAATGACGGAGCTTCACGTGCTTGTGAGGCGCAGTCGATGGGACGTCTGAAGTGTAATTGCCGGTACTTCCCACGGGCACCCTATAAGAAGGGGTGACTGGTCAAGCAACGCTCCATCCTTTCTTTCCCACTCCCCGGCCACTAGGGCTCATGTTGCTTTATGATCCTATCTTCCTCTTGCTCAAGCACACCTAACTTCAAAGTTCTGGTGGAATCCGTTGTTTTTATGCCGGTATGACCAAAAACTCTTTGCCACCAACAAGTGGCAGTGAGTGGCTACGAAGCTGGGAGGCTGTCATGGCTTCTTCTGCTGAAGTGCTTCGGTGAGATTGACAGAGATCGACGTGGTTGACACCAAGCGCGATCGTTCGTCATGGGATGTGCCAGGTGGAGGGTTTCCTAACTCCGGGGAGGAGCTTTGAGCCCTCCGTTTCAGGGCGAAACCCCGATAAGGGTACCCCCTGCATACACCTTGCTTCGTCTGTCGTGAGGCGATCCAGCTAGGAAATGGCCAGGTTTCCTCACGACGATAAGCCCTCCTGGTTGAGGTGGTGGTGCTTACTGCATGTTTCGACAGCAGTATCTGGTGTCCTTGACGAGGCTCTCTGGCTGCTCAGGCTGTCACTAGTGGAGCTGGCGTCTGGTGGGGCCGTCCATTACAGAGTGTACCAGGTGAATGGCTCCCCAGTTTCAAGGAGGAGGTTTAACCTCCCTGCACTGGGTACATTCCCCTCCGGAGGCACTCCCTGTGATTGTTCCATAACTCTTCTTCAAAGGTGTAGGCTCCGAATTGAGTCTCTGTGCCACCCTGATGGTTGGCATAGTGTACTGTGACATGAGCTCGAACGTTCATGGCTCCTTTGGTTCCTTGCTCGGATGTCCGTACACCTTGTCATCCTCTTTTATAATACCAAGACCCAGATTCAGTTCTTCCAGGTGACCAACTTTCTTAGCTCTCTTGGTTCACAGGTGAACGTCTTCTTCCCTATTGGCGTGAATACGCCCCAATATCATCTCTAAGATATTGAGTCCGTCTTGCAAGAAGCTGCTTTGTGTTGTACCGGGTAGGCTTACGCCGGTCAAGTATCTGGCGAAGGTTACTCCCTTCTCTTCTGACCACAATACTAGAGCTTTTCCTTGATAAGCATCTTCTTCCATGTCAGCAGAAACACATCCGATATTATCTCGAAGATGTTAAACTTGTCTTGCAAGAAGACTCTGGACAGCTCGGCGAAAGCTTGCACCAACCAAGTACTCGATGGGAATGTGTTTCCTGACTCAAGTCGCTGCATGTTCCTCTGATTTCAACACCGGAGTCTTTCGTGAGATTGATGGTGCTTCCGGGCGAGGAGGTCCTGCAGCCACGAGGTCTTCGTCTAGGCATGTTGAGATGTAGACCCTAGAAAAATTGACTACCTAGGTTGCTTCATTTTTGTAACTATCCTTTGTACTATTATGTAAACAATGAAGGAACACTTCACTGAATTTATACGGAGCTTCGTATTTCCCAACATCTTTAACTCGGACCGTTGGGTGCACGCGTAGTCTCAAGACTCCACGCCTCTTTTATGTACTCAGCGGTGAGGGCTTGCGGAATCTCAAGTCTTCGAAGTACATGTGAAGCCTCGGACCATCGCATGTCTTCGATGGACTTCGCGGAGGGCACTTGCGAAGCCTCTGGTCTTCGGGGTACGCTCGAAGCCTTTGACCTCTGCGCATCTTTTGCGTACATCGTGGAGAGTGCTTGCGAAGCCTCGGGTATATGGGTAGCTCAGTGACTAAGGGCTATGACCATGCCCCAGGCGACCAAGCATCATTTAGATACTAACGTTGATGCCAGTTGTGCTCTTGTTCCCAAAACCAGCAGGTGCATCTCCTAGGTAAACATACAACCTAATAGTTGAGACACGGGAACAACTCGCCAGTTGATTGGATTGGGCCTAGAGTCATGCAGCCCCTGGAACCTCGTGCCCGTGCAGTTTGTGTGCTTCGCATAGTCCCGACGCTCATCATGTCTCTAGGACCCAATGACCGGGACTTCGCAGTTTTGCGAGGTACAAGATGCTTCGCAGGTGCAGTTAGTGGGGTTTTCCTGGTAACATGTTCCATAACAGTTGGATCGCTGTACTCGCACCAGTTGACCTTTCACATACTTCCACGGAATGACGCTTGGTGATCGACGCGTACGTCGACCCTATCGCTTCGAGCATCTTTAATGTGTAACTTGTTTCCCGAGTTGTTACCAATGGACTCGAAGAGGTGCCATTTAAGACACCTTGCTATCGCCTTCAGCCTTTAAAAGGCGAGCACTCAGTCCGCATCTTCAACTTGCAAGCAAGACATTCTGCCATTGCATTCTCTTCACACTCATCCCCTTCCTCATTTTCTACTCTCTACCTTCACGATGACTCACTCTCGCCGTCCTGTTGAAATAGAGTTCGAGCTTATCGAGCGGGAAGTGTCTGCCGTCAACAAACGGTGGTGCGTGGCCCAGAAAGTAGGCGGCAAATGCTCCAACATTCTGGGCGCAAGTCTGGCTGACAAAGAACTGATTGGCAATCTAGTTCACAGCGGCAAGATCTCCAGTCGGGATGCGGTTCGACTCCCCTGTCGCGATGAAGAGGAGCCCCATCCATCAAAGTCTGAAGCCGTAGTGTTCGGTGTGTACTTTGACGCTAGCTTAAGGTTCCCTCCATCGGTGTTCATGGGCGAGGTGCTCCAAAGGTATGAGCTGGAATTGGCGCAACTAACTCCCAATGCCATTGTCCGCCTAGCGGTCTTCTGCTGGGCATGCCGGGCGGAGGGATCATTACCGAGCGCCCTTCTCTTTTGCTTCTTGCATGACGCCCAATGTCAGCCCAAGAAGGTTGCGAAAGGTTCATATGCTAATCTTGGTAGTGTTAACTTCGTGCTACGACCACAATGTATGAAGCTATTCCCGGCGAACGCAACAAGGAATAAATGGGAGTCCAATTGGACACGCAAGTGGTTTTATCACCGTTTGGAGGGTGGCGACGTGCTGAGGTGGCATAGGGTGACGCTGAACTTCAATATGTCCCCTTCAGTATCCCTCGACCGTGACGATAAGGTGAGGGCTCGGAGGCTGGTCAGAGTGGCCCTCCGCCTTAGCATGCGAGACTTAGCCAAGGAGTTCCTCATGTTCGGGGTATCTCCACTTGCCTGTCAATGGGCTATCCAACTGGGCGGTATCCGCGACGACGGCCTCCAGCCTAGCATCTCTTCTTTGCTCCCACATGAAGATTCATGTAAGTGTTCAAACATAATTTGACAGAGTGTTATTCTCTGCATGCTGATGGCGTGTCGTTTCTGCGCAGAAATTACACTCCAGGATGCGGAGCAAGCTGCCGTCGTCTTCCTTGGGCTGTACATCACCAAGGAACACAATCTACGGGAATCAATGACAGCGAATCACAAATGAATCAACAATGCTTGCAAGGCTCTCGGGATTCCCATGCCAGAGCGTCCCCTTCCCAAGGCTTCGCGAGCACGCGGCAGCAAAGGGAATGCCGCGGGGGCGTCGAGCTCGCACCTCTAACCCCATCCTTCATCAGAGGTGTCTCTTGCATCCTCTCCACACTTGTCCCCATCCGAGGTGGAGGATTTGGACATTACTGTTGCGACGGAGTCCGACGCTGCGGATCCCGTTCCCTCAGACGCCGAAGAAGTGAGGAGTATGGATTTAGGGTTACAAGGAACCGTTGGTGGGGAAACGGATTTAGGTTCCATCTCCCCCTCTGTGGCACACCAAGCTAAACATGCTCAAATAAACACTCCTGCCCATGTTGCCGCGGCCACTGGAGGAAAATTCAGCGTGGCGTCATCGGAGTTGCTAGATAGCTCTGACTCCGAGGAGGAGATCCTTACTCCTAGGGTCGAAGTGGGGACCATGGTGCCCTCAACCGGGCCAGAGACCCTTTTCCCCAGAACTGGGATGGAGACATTCATCCCCAGGGCCGAGCTGCAACTCATTGCTTCTGGAGCTGAAGCTGAAGCCACCGTCATCAGGGCTGAAGTGGAGACCGCCGCTCCCGAGGTCGAAACAAGGGATCGCTCCCCTGGGATGATGACGAGCGGGACCCTTGTAGGGGCCATCACGAAGGAAGGTGTCGATGGTTCACCATCAAGAATGGGTGACCGAGGTACAGGCGTGGTTAACTCCTTTTTGCCTTTAGACTTCGCACAGTTTTCTCCCCTCCTCTCGCTAACAACGTCTCCAACATCCGGTGGGAGCTGCTATTGCGGACACCGATCTTCTGGATTAAGCATCAGTTACCAAAGCCCCACGGCTTGTCCTGGCATACTTTGTTGCTCATCCAGACACACTACAGATTCTGCAAGCCACAGCCGATCACGTGGATACTGCGCTCGACCGGAGCGTGCTCTCCTCGTGTGACCCCGAGCTGCCGGAGAGCGCTCTGGAGGCAACTGGGATGAAGGTAACCCCGCTACTGTAATAACAATAATAAGACTGGACACTGATAGTTTATCCCAACACAGGTTTTGGCTCTTTCTGAAGCCCTTCGAAGCGCCCGTCCAACCAACGCTCTGCACGAGAGGTTGGCAGCAACAGAGGCCTCCGTCGAATCTGCTCGTCGTAGCACTGCGGCGGCAGCCGCTGCTGCTACTGAGGAATGAACCGAGCTCCTTTAGTGGATCCGCAAACTTGAAGCATAGAGAGACCGGGTGACACAAGAAGCAGCTGAGTCTACCCTCCGATCCACCGAAGAGTTGGTGGGAAAGAACATGCGAATTCGCTTCCTCAAGACGAAGGGTGCGAAGGCCATCGCCGATGTGAAGTCCCATCCTGAGCAGATACAAGCAGCCGCCACGAAAGAGCGTATGGGTTTGTTGCAGTAAATCTCCGAGCTGGAAGTGAAGAAGGTACGGTTAGCATCCGAGATTGACGACGTGGGATGCCGACTAGGGGATGCCTCTCTGCTGGCGTGGAAGTCATTGGAATCGCTGGAGGACGCCTTAACAGAGTTGGCAGTCGAAGTCCCCCCTCGGACCCATGGCCTTGAGGATGCTTCCAGTAGCTTCCGCAGGATTGAAGAAGCTTCTTCATTAGCTTTAGACGTCGTCCGATCATATGGCAACCATTGCTCTGTCGTGATGACCGCAATGTTGCTTGGGATGCTCCATGTGTGAGGATGTTAGCACATCGAAGAGCTAGCATTCGATCGCTTGGAACTGCTCGCGGGGAATGGCGTCATGTCAGGGGCTATCTATGCCGTTCGAAGGTCCTCCCGTGCCTTTCACGAACACATTTGGAATGTCATCAGCGAAGCTACCGCCAAAGTGGCTCTGCAACGTTCCCTTGGTGCCAATGTCAACCTCGGGCGGTGGTTGGATGAAGTCACACGTCGAAATGAAGGTAGGGGAGATGGCTCGGAGTCGAGTGATACTCCGCAGGCGTGACGTCGAAGTCCTCCTGCTTTATCACCTACTTCTATAGCAGCAAGTCTGCATCATGTAATCGTCACTTTTCATAATGCCAAATCTTCGCACCACCCACTGATCTTTGTCGACCCCTTGAATCGAGTAGGTGCTTGCTAGGGTTACGCCCCTTGTTTCGGATCGTCTCGTGCGGCGTCGACTTCGGTACTAGGGCTTCGCCTAGGACTCTTTGCACTTTTGGGCCAATCAACCCAGGACATCTTGGAGTAAAGTCTTTATCAACCTGGAGGATGTTAAAGTAGAATCTTTGAACGAATAAGATTTTTTAAATGTTTGGTGCTTGCAATCACGGCGAATTGTTACCTTCGAGTTTTTTTACAGCAATCACGGTGAATTGTACCCTCCAAGTTTTTTACTGGAATTATGTTTTGAAAAGTAACTAAAGGAATACGCGTAGGCTACGGAAGCAGAAAACAAAACTTTTCTACCGCGCACCCAAGAACATCATGCTAAGGAAGGATCATGGATCGTTACCACTTAGACGCGCAGCGCAAATGAAGATGAATTGAAACCGATCCAATCACGCGCGTCCGTAGTAGTGGAAGTAGCCAATCGTCCCAACAGATCGCTCCTCCACGCACGCCGATCAAGATCGCAACGAGCAGCGCCTCCACCGTATCCACACGTCCCGGCCGAACGCCGATCGCGAGTGTACTAGCACTCGTGAGCGCTAGGGTTTGGCTCGGGAGGTGGCGGCTAGGGTTTTGCTAGATGTTAACAGGACGAATCCCTCAGCCCTCGCCTCCATATATATAGACCTCCTCATGTGGGCCTTGCGGACCAAGGCCCATTAGGAGTCTATTCGGATCTTTATCCGAATTGAGCCCATATCCGAATCATATTCGAATCGGTGTTCCAACCCGTTAAGCGTGCGACCACAGAGGTTCACGTATACTTGGTCGTGACCCGAAATGCCTTTCCGGTCACCCCATTAATAGCGGCCTCTAGTAAGACATATTAACCCCAAAGTATATGTAAAGATCATATCAATGAACTCGTAATGTTCTCTCATGTACGAATCCTTTGCCTCACGATATAGATTGAGCTCAAGGCGAGACCTGTGTCATCCTCTTAATAGCTCAATCACTCTCTCGATTCCGTGATGGATTATAAACTTGTGATTGACTCCTCAATCACCTTGGCATGACCATGCACTTTCATAATCCATTACATCGAGGGGCCCAGAGATATCTCTCCCACAAGGAGGGGCAAATTCTATCTTGATCATTCACATCCTACTACATGTTTCAAGGCAAATCCGAAGACTACTTTTATGACTACCCAGTTACGGAGTAGTGTTTAGTAGTCCCAAAATAAGCTACTACTCATGTTGGGAACCATGATGATCTCAAGTCTAAGGATTCTACATAAACACTACTCGAGACCAACTGATGACACATGGAATCTCTGCAGTGTCTCATGGCAGTTCTATCCAACATATGTTCACTAACACATGTCCATATTATTGATTTGGTATCACCATACCATGATCCATGAGACATGATCATCAATCAATACATATGCTGATCTTTGTCTTTGAATCATATTTGTTCCCCATATGATATACGATCGTGATCATTTAGAAATAGCAACATTTTAGTATTTAAGAGTCTCATGAATAAGTCACATACTCATTGATCAATAATGATGATGTCTATTCCAAGGAACAAAGTAATGTATCATAAACATAGTATGTGATATATACAACATCTCCATGTTGCCTCTAGGGTATATTACTAACAGCTCCCACTTGCACTAGAGTCAACCATGTAGGTATCTAATACCCATTGCCCTAGTGTGAGCCTCATGCTTTGGTGGGAAGCGGCTTTGTCAACGGATCTGCAATGTTTAAATCCGTTTGTACTTTGCATATCTTCACATCGCCTCTTTCCACTATCTCGCGAATGAGATGAAATCGCCGTAAATGTGCTTGGACTTACAGTGCGATCTAGGCTCCTTGGCTTGCGCAATGGCCCCACTATTGTCACAAGAGAGGTCCATTGGGCCGGAGGCACTAGCCATCACACCAAGCTCGAAATAAATTTCTTGATCCAAACAACCTCTTTGGCGGCTTCGTGCGCTATGTACTCGGCTTCGTTGTAGAATCAAGAACCGTCTGCGCTTGGAACTCTTCCACTTACCGCACCGCCATTCAGCAGAACACAAATCCAGATTGCGATCTAAAATCATCTTTGTCGCTTTGGAAGCTAGCATCGGTGTAACCATTTACAACGAGCTCTTCCTCACCTCCATAGACAAGGAACACATCTTTAGTTCTTCTCAAGTACTTCAAGATGTTCTTTACGGCAATCCAGTGACTTTCACCGATCTCGATCGTATCTACTCGTAGCACTTAAAGCATACTGAAACATCCGACGTGTACAAAGCATGGCATACATAATGGACCCAATAGCCAAGCATATAGAATCGCATTCATTTTATCCCGCTCATCGGTGTACTAGGACACCGATTCTTGCTAAGATTTATACCATGTGACATAGGTAGAAAACTTTTCTTGGAATCATGCATATTGAACCTTTTCAACACCTTGTCAATGTACGTATCTTGGCTTAATCTAATTAGCCTTTTGATCTATCTCTATAGATCTTGATGCCTGAATATATCTTGCCTCTCCTAAGTCTTTCATAGAGAAACTATTTTTAATGAAGACTTAACAGATTCGAGCAAAGGAATGTCATTTCCGATCGGTAATATGTCATCCACATATAAGACCGTAAATACGAGTGCGCTCCCACTAGCCTTTTGTAAACACAAGGCTCTTCTTCGTTCTTGATGAAACCAAACCCTTTGATTACTTCATCAAAACGAATGTTCCAACTCCGAGATGCTGCTTTAATCCATAAATAGATCTTTGGAGCTTGCATATCTTTCCAATCGACATGGATCGACAAAACCCGTGGGCTGTGTCATGTACACATCCTCACCGATTTCCATTAAGGAAAGCTGTTTTGACATCCATTTGCCATATTTCATAGTCGAAATATGCAGCAATCGCTAGAATGATCCGAATAGACTTTAGCATTGCGACGGGCAAAAAAGTTTCATCATAATCAACACCTTGAATTTGTTTGAAACCTTTGGCCACCAATCGCGCTTTATAGATGTGAACATTTCCATCTATGTCTATCTTTTTCTTGAAAACCCATTTGTATTCAATGGTTTTAACACCATCAGGTGGATCAACCAAGTTCCAAACTTGATTACTGTGTATGGATTCAATTTCGGATCTCATGGCTTCAAGCCATTTCTCAGAGTCTAGTCCCACCATTGCTTCTTCATAGGTCTTAGGCTCATCGTTGTCTAACAACAATATGTCCCGTTGTTGAGTAGTCAAGAACATGTACCTCTCGGGTGCACGACGTGACCTTTCTGACCTACGTGGTGCTGGTGTGTCCACAACAGGTTCTTCAACAGTTTGTTCATCCCGTTGTGGTTCTCAGAGAGCTGAAACGTTATCGTGTGTTTCTTGAATTTCTTCAAGTTGCACTGTGCTCCCACTATCCCTTCTTGAGAGAAACTCTTTCTCTAAGAAGACACCATGCCGGGCGACAAACACTTTGCCTTCTCCTCGATTATAAAAGTAATATCCTTTTGTTTCCTTAGGATACCTGATAAAGAAGTATTTATCAGATTTAGGAGTGAGCTTATCGGATTGTAAACGTTTTACATAAGCCTCACATCCCCAAATCTTAAGAAAAGACAAGCTAGGACGTTGTCCTATCCACATCTCATATGATGTCTTTTCTACTGATTTTGATGGAACCCTGTTTAGTGTGAACGCGGCTATTTCAAGAGCGTACCCCTAAAAAGACAACGGAAGATCACTTTGGCTCATCATGGAGCGTACCATATCTAATAAGGTGCGATTTCTCCGTTCAGATACCCCATTCCATTGAGGTGTTCCTGGCGGAGTCAATTGTGGAACAATTCCACAATCCTTTAGATGATTGCCAAACTCATGGCTCAAATACTCGCCTCCACGATCAGATCGTAGAAACTTGATTGTCTTGCCTAAATGATTTTGCACTTCATTTTGGAATTCCTTGAACTTTTCAAAGGATTCGGACTTATGCTTCATCAGGTAGATATACCCATATCTACTAAAGTCATCAGTAAAAGTTATGAAGTACTGAAAACCACCTCTGTCATTAAGCTCATTGGTCCACATACATCGGTATGTACGAGTGCCAATAAGTCATTTGCCCGCTCACCTTGACCGGTGAAAGGTGCCTTTGTCATCTTGCCAAGTAAACAAGATTCGCATGTCTCTAATGATTCAAAATCAAATGAGTGTAGAATACCATCTCTATGGAGCTTCGCATGCGTTTCTCATTTATGTGACCTAGCGGCGATGCCAAATAAACGTGGGATTCAAATCATTCGGACATTGCCTCTTTGCATTAATGTTATAGACCGTGACTCTTCAAGAGTAAGAACGTATAACCCATTCACCAATGGAGTATGACAATAGAACATATCTTTGAAATAAAGAGAACAACCATTGTCCATAGATTTAAAGTCATAACCTTCGCTTGCAAACATGAAGCGTAAATAATGTTCTTTGAAAGAGATGGAACACAATAACAATTATTCAATTCCAAAACTAATCTCGAAGGTAAAGACAATGGCATGGTACCAACAGCTACCGCAGCAACTTTTGCTCCATTGCCAACGCGAAGATCCACTTCGCTCCTCCTCAAACTTCTACTTTTATTAGCCCCCGCAACGATTTGCAAATGTGAGCAACCGATCCGGTATCAAATACCCAAGAATCAGTTGATGAAGTAGCAAGATTGATCTCTATAACATTTATACCTAGAGTGGAAGTCGA
The DNA here is from genome assembly GCA_036346265.1 of Melocanna baccifera. Taxonomy (NCBI): domain Eukaryota; kingdom Viridiplantae; phylum Streptophyta; class Magnoliopsida; order Poales; family Poaceae; genus Melocanna; species Melocanna baccifera. Next base: position 14,331,337 of record CM070691.1, on the reverse strand, counting down.
CTTCCTTCTTCTTCTCAAGATCCTCCAAGTACTTTGGGCGCCTTTTCCAATGTCCCGATTGCTTACAATGAGTAACAATCGCATCGGAGATGAGCATCGCCCTTCTTGTCTTTCTTGGCCTTAGAACCGCTCGCGATCGCATCAGAGCTTTCTTTCTTTTGACCGCGCTTCTCTTGACATAGGGCTTGCCCTTGCCTTTCTGCATCATCATCACATGATTGCTGCTTTTCTTAATGCTTTCCTCGGTAGATTTTAGCATCCCATGCAACTCAAATGTGGTCTTGTCCAGATTGTTCATGTGAAAGTTCATTATGAATGGCTCAAAGCTCGGGGAAGCGATCGGAGAATCACATCGTAGCCAACTCTTGGCTAAGGGAAAACCAAGCTTTTCCGGACTCTCAATGTAGCCAATCATCTTAATCACATGAGGGTGACGGATTCCTTCTCGCAAGCCTCGCACGCAAATAAGGACTTTGAAGTATTGAACCTCTCACCCTTGCTTGGTTCTCAAACATACCACGTAGCCCCACAATGATATTGTAGGCATCTGTGTTCTCATATTGCTTCAAGCGCGAGAGGACATTGTGGCAAGCATGAGACAGCTCACATCAAGGCAATCATTCGCTTGCTTCTCATAAGCTCTCCGTGCAGCCACGGTAGCATTATCGTGCAAGTCTTCGGGGTAAGGAGACTCAAGGACATACTCCTTGCGCTCTTGCTTGAGAACAATTCTCAAGTTGCGATACCAATCCAAAAAGTTTGTTCCATTGAGTTTTTCTTTCTCAAGAACAGATCGCAAATTAAAAGTACTGGATGCAAGAATGACATGATCTACAACATAAGAATATGCAAAGTTTAGCACTATGTTTATGTTCATCTTTTATTAAACTATTTAGCAAAAGACTCCCACTATGAGTTTTGCAACAAAAACTCCCTCTAAGTTACATAGTGGGTAAAGATCCTCATTTCACTAATTCCTAGTGAGCTTTGGCATCACGGCTAGAAAACTAGTGACATGGGTAAGCAACACCTTGCTAATCACATCCCTATGTGACTCTACTTTGGGTGGCATCAGTATGCCTCGGCCCCAATCTATGCCCCAAGGTCCAAAACTATTTTCATAACCTTGTTAAGTAAACCAAATGCTTCCGCATGTAGATGTCCGACATCTACCCCAAATGATGATGATAACCGATGGCACTCTACTTTGGTAGACCTGCCATGCGGTGATCATTATCTTTTGGTGCAGCATATGGAAGGGCATTAACACCTAATTTTAAGAGGGATTCTATCCTACCAAAGCAACATATCACATATATCATTGCATAAGAATAAGATAGATAACATCATAGATAAACACATTTAACTGTGAAGTAGTATGGCCCAAAAGTGGTGATATCCATCTCCAAGTAGGTGTAGACGATCTCCATCCTCCACATCACTCCTTTAGGCCACCATGCTTAAAAGCTTGTAACCTCAAAACTAGGCTACTACCTATAATAGTTAGAAATTGAAGATTACAAAGATAGATTCAAGCATTAAGGTCGACACGCAGGTCGTTAAATACAATATATACAGCTAACAATAGCTGAAATAATCATGACACGCAGGCCATGAACGAATGTTACATGCATCACATACATCTCATACATTCAAATAAGCTATAGGGCCATACTATTCACATCATTCTCTACAAAAACAAGTTAGACGTAGAATCGCATTGAACCCAAGACGCTATACAAGGGGGGATACAAACCTCACAGAATTACATAGATCGCATCTATGAAATCGCTATGAAAATCTTATCGAGCCGATCAAATCAACCCAAATCCGAGCCATTCAAAATGTCTCAATTTTCATTAGATCAATCATATTGATCATCGCGATCGGTATACTTGAGGAGACCACAACACAAGACCTCGATCTGTTGGCTCGATCTATCGATTGTGCGCAGCTAGCCCCGATGGTGATTCCACCGGTAGGGGCAAGTCGCGCGTACATCAAAGAAGGAGCACGAACTAATCTTTTTGGCCTTATGATGCTATCAACTCATACCTATTTCAACCCCTTATGACCGATTGATCTCATCAACCCGTGCTACCTGATTTAGATCGTAATAGATCCAATCTACTACTATCGCATATCAACATATGCGCTCATCCGATTGCAAACTAAGCAAGATGGCTCGATACCACTAAAGGAATACGCGTAGGCTACGGCGCGAAAACAAAACTTTTCTACCGCGCACCCAAGAACATCATGCTAAGGAAGGATCATGGATCGTTACCACTTAGACGCCAGCGCGAATGAAGATGAATTGGAAACCGATCTAATCACGCGCGCCGAGGTAGTAGTGGAAGTAGCCGATCGTCCGAACAGATCGTCTCCTCCACGCACGCCGATCAAGATCGCAACGAGCAGCGCCTCCACCGGTATCCACACGTCCCGGGCCGAACGCCGATCGCGAGTGTACTAGCACTCGTGAGCGGCTAGGGTTTGGCTCGGGAGGTGGCGGCTAGGGTTTTGCTAGATGTTAACAGGGACGAATCCCTCCCCCTCGCCTCCATATATATAGACCTCCTCATGTGGGCCTTGCGGACCAAGGCCCATTAGGAGTCTATTCGGATCTTTATCCGAATTGAGCCTATATCCGAATCATATTCGAATCGGTGTTCCAACCCGTTAAGCGTGCGACCACAGAGGTTCACGTATACTTGGTCGTGACCGGAAACGCCTTTCCGGTCACCACATGTTAATAGCGCCTCTAGTAAGACATATTAACCCCAAAGTATATGTAAAGATCATATCAATGAACTGTAATGTTCTCTCATGTACGAATCCCTTTGCCTCACGATATAGATTGAGCTCAAGGCGAGACCTGTGTCATCCTCTTAATAGCTCAATCACTCTCTCGATTCCGTGATGGATTATAAACTTGTGATTGACTCCTCAATCACCTTGGCATGGCTATGCACTTTCATAATCCATTACATTGAGGGGCCCAGAGATATCTCTCCCATAAGGAGGGGCAAATTCTATCTTGATCATTCACATCCCACTACATGTTTCATGGCAAATCCAAGACTACTTTTATGACTACCCGATTCACGGAGTAGTGTTTAGTAGTCCCAAAATAAGCTACTACTCATGTTGGGAATCATGATGATCTCAAGTCTAAGGACTCTACATAAACACTACTCGAGACCAACTGATGACACATGGAATCTCTGCAGTGTCTCATGGCAGGTCTATCCAACATATGTTCACTAACACATGTCCATATTATTGATTTGGTATCACCATACCATGATCCATGAGACATGATCATCAATCAATACATATGCTGATCTTTGTCTTTGAATCATATTTGTTCCTCATATGATATACGATCAGGGATCATTTAGAAATAGCAACATTTTAGTATTTAAGAGTCTCATGAATAAGTCACATACTCATTGATCAATAATGATGATGTCTATTCCAAGGAACAAAGTAATGTATCATAAATATAGTATGTGATATATACAACATCTCCATCTTGCCTCTAGGGCATATCACTAACAGTTGACTCGTAATCTTTTCTTCCTATCCTTGCATCACGAAGATAGGAGTGCACGTAGTCGGTAGCCAAGCGAGGCCTGTAGGCGCTCACTTCGCTCGTAAGTGCACACTTCGGCCGGAAGTGCATGCTTCGTGCACATGCTTTACTTAACTGCCTTCGAACCGACTTCGATAACCTCTTATGAATAATACGCACTCCATATCCATCCCTCAATTTGGTGCCGACGAAGTTGACACCTGTCGGACCCTGGAGCAACGACTCCTGGATCCTCTGTGTAAATCGCACTAGTCCAGGATCAAGCTAGTGCACACAGTGGATAACAAAGATTTATATCATGCACAATGACATTTATTCATTAACTAAATATGGGCCTGATGGCCAAATTTTACATCAATGGTTCATAAACCAAGAAATAAATATAAACAGCAGAAGAAAACCAATGAAGCGGAAACCATCCCGCCGCCCACAGCGAATGAGTGTAAGACGCGCCTAGTCGTCACCATCCTCACCGGGTTGTTGACGTCATCCTCCGCAACAGATTTTAGCAAGGTGAGCACATAAAATACTCCCAAGGTAAGCACATAAAGCACTTACGCAAGTTACACGGGAGTTTTAACAGAGTGAATGCATGCATAGGGATAACAAAGGAAGGTTTAATAAGGTTAATTGTGCGGCGGTACTTGAATTTGAAATACAATCTGTAAGTATGAAAAGCTGAATTTAATACAAGATATAAAATAATAATTTAACAAAATAATATCGTTAGTGCAGTTCAGACCAAACACTAACCTAGTCACGAGTATCCCACGGTCCATCTTTTCAAAAGGTTTCACATGGATTCCATCTATCCATATGCTTTTCAAAATCTCTTATGGATTCATTTTGTTAGTGTAGGCTTCACCAAACACCAACTTATTCACGTATTCCACTGGTCATGGATTCCATCCATCCATCCATAAGTTTTTCATAAACTATTTTAAAAATCAAAGTCTAATCTGCGACAACTCTACTCAAGATGTCCATGACCGTGGACACGGCTATCCAGATAGATTTAAACTCTGCAGAGGTGTACACTTTACCCACAAGACACGATCATCCCATATTGCCACCGGATAAACACACTTCCTTTGGTGTGCGGCGAGGAGATCATGACAAGGCTGTTACAATGATCCATAGCCAAAATAGTCACGCCGCCACTAAGGTTTCACCACAACTCGAATCCACGAGTTGGAGCCCCTCTGTGCCATGTGAGACTTCCCACAGCCTACGCCGCGCTCACATTCAGCCTATAGCGAGACTATAATTGGAACTTCACAAATTACTTAGCCAGGTCCGTCCCATACCGGACTTGTGGTAGTACGAAGTGACTTTGTAAAATGAATCACAGAAACGGTCCTTAATCCAACTTAGGCTCAACCACATACCCCCGTGCACGACAATCAACCAGGTGTCACCAAACACGAGGCATGCCGGCACCCACCACCTAACCATTAGCCTAAGTCCAAAACATAAGTTTCCATTTCATTTTTAAACTATTTTCATAAACCATCCTTGACTCACCGAAGTCAAGATATCAATTTTCAAAGTCTGTCATTTCATGTGAAAGATTGATCCCACCTAAAATTATACTAAGCCAAGCTAAGCATTTCTATAAAATTTTCTAGTCAATACTATGGTACTAACTAGTTTTCACTAGGGTGACAAGGTATACAATCGAGATTTCAAATGGGCTATAATCAAAGGATCATGGGTATATCTAACATTTAAACTGAATTTAAATTAATTTTGGATAGAAGTACGCATGCATATACAGTAAAACAACATAAATAAATTTGAAATATTAGGTTCAACATGGCCAAAGGTGTAACTTGCCTTGCTTTGAAGTTTGATGAGGTTCGCTGAAGTTATACTCTCCGGAATAGTCGTAGTCTACACGTGAAAACCGTAACAAACCAAACTCAAATAAAATCCAAATAAAATCCAAAAATCATAAATATATGCTGGGAGATAGAATATGAATTTTGGAATTTGAAAAGGGTCCAAAAGGAGTTAGGGCGAAGGAGGACGACTTCTGGAAGTTTGAATTCCAAAGAAATAAATAAAAGGAATTCTTTGAATTCTTTTCTTTGTGAAGGAAAAGTAGTCGGGAGCTACAATATTTGTGTAGGGTCAAGTCATGATCGAAGGTGTAGTCGAAGACATGGTCAAGATCATAGTCGAATTAACGGTTGAAGATGCGGAGGTCTAAGTCGAAGACAAAGACTCCAAGCACGGTGCAATCGAATTCAAGATTAAGATTCGGTCGAAGACTTACTCGAAATTGTATAGTGGTGAAGAACACTATAACGATCGAGAACAAATGGTAATCGAGTCGAGTGGTCGGACGACAATGAACGCCGGTGGTGGAAAGCGAAGGTACTCGAGTCGGCTCGACTTCAACTACCGAGTATCCTTCCAACTACTCCTTGCTGAAAAGCGAAGGTACTCGGAGACTTAGAGCGAAGAGTGACAAGGTCGGAAGCGACTATGGTCGGAGGTAGACGGAGATGACAAGGTTGGGAGCGATCGTAGTCGAGTGATCGTAGTCGGAAAAACAATTGTGGTCGAAAGGATTGGAGTTTATGTAGAGTGATCGAAAGAATCGGACGGGTTGGATAGGTCGAACGACTTCGAGTGGGCGGAGAGATCGAAGGGTGCGGACGTTAAAACGGTCAAACAACCATGGTCGGTTCAAGGACGGAGGTCGAAGTCGAAGGCTCCGAGATTGAAGACTGAAGTCGAAGTCTTCGAGGTCGAAGGTCGAAGGCTAGAGTCGAAGTCTCCAAAGGTCAAGGTCAAAGTCGGAGTCTAAGAAGTCTCCAAACAGCGGAGTCTAAAGAGCCTCCGGATAGCAGGGTCTTAGAATCGGATGGTTGGGAGAAGTCGGACGACTTCACGTGACAAGATCCGAGCGATCCAACGGCTACGAAGACCGAGGAGGTGTACAAAAGAGGGAGAAGAGTATGAGTCCGGGATTTCCTTTGTGCAAGGTTCGGGCGGAGGTGGGTACGATTATCGGTGGCATCGGCGGGGCGCAAGAAGGTTCGAGGCAATTACTCGCCAGAGCTCCTCAGACGAAGAAGGTAGGAGTTGCTCGGTGCGACAGGTTTACGAGCGAACCAGGACAATTGGGTGAGGGGAATAGTGGAACCGAGCCCATGGACGGTGGTGCGGCGCACAAAGCCCGTGGGCTCACTAGCGGCGCGGGGCACGGCGGGGGTTGGCGAGGGGCACAAAAAGAGAGTGGGGACCACGAGGAGTGCTCTGGTGCTCTTGTGTAACACCACAAGTGGCTGGAAGGTGGTCGGCGGCAAGGTAAAGTGGTGGCGTCGGTGTCGGCGAAAGAGACACTCCGGCGGCGAGATTGCTCGGCGGAGGGGTGGCGAGGTAAAGAAAAGAGAGAGAGGATTGCGAGGAGTGCATTGGTGCTCTCGTGCAATGCTATAAGTGGTTGGAGGGTGGTCGGTGGCGAGTTGGAGCGATGGCGTAACTCGGGCGGCGGTGGCGGCAGTATTCCGGCGGTGAGGAGACTCAACCAAGGGCGGTCGAGAAAATCCAAAAATTATGAAATATATACTGAAAAATAGATTATGAATTTAGATGAATTTAGAAACTTGAATCACCTGATTCGGAGTTCGGACGAAGGAGAACGAGCGATTGGAAGATTATCGGATTAGAAAATCCTGAAAAAAGAAAATCAGGAATATTCCAAAGGAATGGAATATTCCTGTGCAGAGAACAGCCCTTCCACTGTTTTGGTCGCGGCGCCGGTGAGAAAAGGCATGGGGGTGAAGCCAACTAGCAAAATGGTTTGCTAGGGACCCGAGGCACATGTAGGAAGTGACGGCACGTCAAACGGAGCACGGTGACGACGTGTACAGCGACAACGACATAGGGCGTGGAGAGAAGAATAATTTTCGGGAATGGGATAAGGAGAAGGAAGGTGAGCATGGCCTAGAACGTGGTGAGGCGAGTCTAGAAAAAAATATCGGCAAAGCCGAACACTCACCGGTGGCGATGCAATCGTCGTTTGAACGACGACGGTACCGAAACACGAAAAATTCAATATCTTTGTGCTCGGTCAGGCGAATCCAAAACCGCCTGAAACGTAGCCTCCTGGGATGGTTTGGCACGTTTTGACGCGGACGGATTGTTGAAATTATTCCCGGACAGGCAGGGACGCGCAGTGCCATTAGCGGCAATGGCGAGGTGTCGAGCGCAAATAGTTGTGGATAGTTTTTGGACAAACGGAGGGGAGCACGGCGTAGAACACGTCGAGATGAACTCAACGCCGCAGACGGCTCGGCCAACGGACTAGCGAAACACGGTGGACAAGACGTTAAACAGCCTACAGGCTGACATCGGCGTTCCGGGCAAACGGAGTGGAATTAACATGCGAGACTTGCGGCGAATCGAAGAGTAGAGCGTGGGGATCGTGATGCTCACCTTGGTTTTGGTCGGGCATGCACGGTCGGCCGGTGGCGACGCGACGAACACGGACCCGATTTGGCCCACGGTGGCGACGGTGCTCCGGCGAAGTTTCGTCGAAGGCGAGGTGAGCACCGCGAGAACGCGGCGAGGCGAAGCCAACGGTGTGGTCAAGCGCGGCGCTCCACCGGACGAGGCACAAAAGGCGAAGAACGCCACTTAGAACACAAAAATAAAACTTCGATTGCGGCCAATAGAGAGGAGTTGGGACTTGAGATTTTCGGGTTGAGTGAGGATGAGGAGAGGCTCACGGGCTCCTTTTATAGGGGTTGAGGAGGCCCGAGGAGGGAGATCAAAGGACCATGTCCATGAATGGCATGGGTTAAATCCATAAAAATAGCTCATGAATGAGGTGGAAACGGTGGGGAATGAAAGAGCTTGATGAGGGGAATTCAATGCAATTTATTTCGCTAAAAACCGTTGAGTAAATCACGAGTTATGAGGTTTTGAAAAAGCTTCAACGTTTTTTTTCATGGCTGCTGTTCTGGACTGCTCGCGCACGCACGGTTGGAGAAGAAAGGTAGGAGAGAGAAAGAGAAAAGAAAAAGAGAAAAGGAAGAAAAAGAAAAAGAAAGAAAATTCGGAAAAATTCCAAAAAATATTTTAGAATCCTTGGAACTTGAAAAGAATAAAAAAATATTTTCAGAATTTTTGACGTTTATTTTAATTTTTAAAAATGTTTTTCTTTTTCTAGCTTTAAATAATACAATAAATAACAAATAAAGCTTAAAAATCTTAGAACAATTCATAGAAGTTTCTTAGGCTATTTAGAACTTATAAAAAAATTCCAACTCAAATTTGAATATTTTTCCTTATAAAATATTTTTTTGTTTAATAGAAAGGCTATTTTCTTTAGCAGAAAATCAGGTTAGCTAAAAATTTTAAAATTTCAAGAAATCAAATAACTTTGATTTTTATTTCAAACTAACTTATTTAATACCTTATTTATTTATTTATTGTTTTTATTTTTTTTCTTAAATCACCTTTCTCACGTAAAACCCTTTTTAAAAGCAGAAAATCAGGCAAATAAACTTAAACAACCAAAAGTAAATATTTTTTTAAAATTAAATTAAATGTGTTTTTTTTATTTTTGGAATAAACAGCTGGGCTGTTACAAACTACCCCCCTTAAAGAGAATCTCGTCCCCGAGATTCGCACGGGCTAGCAAAGAAATGGGTTTGGATTTTACTCCGTATGGCTTGAGCTTTGATCTTGTTCAGATATCCATTTGTAAACTTTTATGGCTTTCTAATTGTTGTCTGAAGTGTATTGACAATCGGTGTTCCAACTTGATGCTTCCAAAGATTAGGAAAGAGTAGACTTAAGACAAAGGAGGAATAGGGGTCGTTTTGCACATTCCCACAAAATACCAACTAGCAAAAACTTTTATTAAGATAATATTAAGTAACAGTTACGGCTATCAATAAAAGAGAAAACCTGATAGCTCATAACATTGTCTAATAGCTGCCTAACAACTTATCCTAAAAGGGTAAGGGTTGCCTTGGTGTAATCCTTCGTGGCTCTCTGAGTACAAAGAGCGTCTCTTCAATGCGAAGATTGAAATGATGGCAGGGGCAAAGAACTGCTTTACGAGCGACTTCTTGCTTGGTTCTTTCAAACGAGTAACTGCTTTCTTCAAAGCGCTAGTGAAGACTTCCTTGTCCAGTTTGCTTGGTGACGAGTACAGCAAAGCGGTGTCCCATCATCTGATTCCCATGGCTAACTTTCCTGGGCAGGTAGATAGCTCAACATTGGAGTCCCATCGACGGAGTAGTCGATAAAGGCCTACACTCTATCCATCATTCGGTGCATCTTGATGAACATCCAACTATAGTGGTTTGAATAAGATGAGAGATAAAAATATGTTTTCATGTTATGACACAAAGATGAGAGAGATTTGAGAGATAAGAGTAAGCACAGACTGAGAGGTGAGGATAAGCAAAGCTTTTCAAAAATATTTTTATCATTTGAGGTAAGTCCTTAAGGTCAAACCATTCTATTCTATCTACGGTCACGTCTTAGGGTCATTATAGCTCTGATACCATCTCTGTCGGACCCCGGAGCAACGACTCCTGGATCCTCTATGTAAATCGCACTAGTCCAGGATCAAGCTAGTGCACACAGTGGATAACAAAGATTTATATCATGCACAATGACATTTATTCATTAACTAAATATGGGCCTGATGGCCAAATTTTACATCAATGGTTCATAAACCAAGAAATAAATATAAACAAATGGAAGAAAACCAATGAAGCGAGCCCATCCCGCCTGCCTTACAGGCGAATGATCAGAAGACGCGCCTAGTCGTCACCATCCTCACCGAAGTTGTTGACGTCATCCTCTGGCAACAGATTTTAGCAAGGTGAGCACATAAAGTACTCCCAAGGTAAGCACATAAAGCACTTACGCAAGTTACACCAGGAGTTTTAACAGAGTGAATGCATGCATAGGGATAACAAAGGAAGGTTTAATAAGGTTAATTGTGCGAAAAGCGGTACTTGAATTTGAAATACAATACTGTAAGTATGAAAAGCTGAATTTAATACAGTATATAAAATAATAATTTAACAAAATAATATCGTTAGTGCAGGCTCCGACCAAACACTAACCTAGTCACAGGTATCCCACCTGGTCCATCTTTTCAAAAGGTTTCACATGGATTCCATCTATCCATATGCTTTTCAAAATCTCTTATGAATTCATTTTGTTAGTGTAGGCTTCGACCAAACACCAACTTATTCACAGGTATTCCACCTGGTCATGGATTCCATCCATCCATCCATAAGTTTTTCATAAACTATTTTAAAAATCAAAGTCTAATCTGTGACAACTCTACTCAGCATGTCCATGACCGTGGACACGGCTATCCAGGATAGATTTAAACTCTGCAGAGGTGTACAGCTTTACCCACAAGACACGATCATCCCATATTGCCACCGGATAAACACACTTCCTTTGGTGTGCGGCGAGGAGATCATGACAAGGCTGTTACAATGATCCATAGCCAAAATAGTCACGCCGCCACTAAGGTTTCACCACAACTCGAATCCACGAGTTGGAGCCCCCTCTGGTGCCATGTGAGACTTCCCACAGCCTACGCCGCGCTCACATTCAGCCTATAGCGAGACTATAATTGGAACTTCACAAATTACTTAGCCAGGTCCGTCCCATACCGGACTTGTGGTAGTACGAAGTGACTTTGTAAAATGAATCACAGAAACGGTCCTTAATCCAACTTAGGCTCAACCACATACCCCCGTGCACGACAATCAACCAGGTGTCACCAAACACGAGGCATGCCGGCACCCACCACCTAACCATTAGCCTAAGTCCAAAACATAAGTTTCCATTTCATTTTTAAACTATTTTCATAAACCATCCTTGACTCACCGAAGTCAAGATATCAATTTTCAAAGTCTGTCATTTCATGTGAAAGATTGATCCCACCTAAAATTATACTAAGCCAAGCTAAGCATTTCTATAAAATTTTCTAGTCAATACTATGGTACTAACTAGTTTTCACTAGGGTGACAAGGTATACTGAATCGGGATTTCAAATGGGCTATAATCAAAGGATCATGGGTATATCTAACATTTAAACTGAATTTAAATTAATTTTGGATAGAAGTACGCATGCATATACAGTAAAACAACATAAATAAATTTGAAATATTAGGTTCAACATGGCCAAAGGTGTAACTTGCCTTGCTTTGAAGTTTGATGAGGTTCGCTGAAGTTATACTCTCCGGAATAGTCGTAGTCTACACGTGAAAAACCAGAACAAACCAAACTCAAATAAAATCCAAATAAAATCCAAAAATCATAAATATATGCTGGGAGATAGAATATGAATTTTGGAATTTGAAAAGGGTCCAAAAGGAGTTAGGGCGAAGGAGGACGACTTCTGGAAGTTTGAATTCCAAAGAAATAAATAAAAGGAATTCTTTGAATTCTTTTCTTTGTGAAGGAAAAGTAGTCGGGAGCTACAATATTTGTGTAGGGTCGAAGTCATGATCGAAGGTGTAGTCGAAGACATGGTCAAGATCATAGTCGAATTAACGGTTGAAGATGCGGAGGTCTAAGTCGAAGACAAAGACTCCAAGTACGGGTGCAGTCGAATTCGAAGATTAAGATTCGGTCGAAGACTTACTCGAAATTGTATAGTGGTCGAAGAACACTATAACAGTCGAGAACAAATGGTAATCGGAGTCGAGTGGTCGGGACGACAATGAACGCCGGTGGTGGAAAGCGAAGGTACTCAGAGTCGGCTACGACTTCAACTACCGAGTATCCTTCCAACTACTCCTTGCTGAAAAAGCGAAGGTACTCGGAGACTTAGAGCGAAGAGTGACAGTGGTCGGAAGCGACTATGGTCGGAGGTAGACGGAGATGACAGTGGTTGGGAGCGACTGTAGTCGAGAGTGACTGTAGTCGGAAAAACAATTGTGGTCGAAAGGATTGGAGTTTATGTAGAGTGATCGAAAGAATCGGACGGGTTGGATAGGTCGAACGACTTCGAGTGGGCGGAGAGATCGAAGGGTGCGGACGTTAAAACGGTCAAACAACCATGGTCGGTTCAAGGACGGAGGTCGAAGTCGAAGGCTCCGAGATTGAAGACTGAAGTCGAAGTCTTCGAGGTCGAAGGTCGAAGGCTAGAGTCGAAGTCTCCAAAGGTCAAGGTCAAAGTCGGAGTCTAAGAAGTCTCCAAACAGCGGAGTCTAAAGAGCCTCCGGATAGCAGGGTCTTAGAATCGGATGGTTGGGAGAAGTCGGACGACTTCACGTGACAAGATCCGAGCGATCCAACGGCTACGAAGACCGAGGAGGTGTACAAAAGAGGGAGAAGAGTATGAGTCCGGGATTTCCTTTGTGCAAGGTTCGGGCGGAGGTGGGTACAATTATCGGTGGCATCGGCGGGGCGCAAGAAGGTTCGAGGCAATTACTCGCCAGAGCTCCTCAGACGAAGAAGGTAGGAGTTGCTCGGTGCGACAGGTTTACGAGCGAACCAGGACAATTGGGTGAGGGGAATAGTGGAACCGAGCCCATGGACGGTGGTGCGGCGCACAAAGCCCGTGGGCTCACTAGCGGCGCGGGCACGGCGGGGTTGGCGAGGGCACAAAGAGAGTGGGGACCACGAGGAGTGCTCTGGTGCTCTTGTGTAACACCACAAGTGGCTGGAAGGTGGTCGGCGGCAAGGTAAAGTGGTGGCGTCGGTGTCGGCGAAAGAGACACTCCGGCGGCGAGATTGCTCGTCGGAGGGGTGGCGAGGTAAAGAAAAGAGAGAGAGGATTGCGAGGAGTGCATTGGTGCTCTCGTGCAATGCTATAAGTGGTTGGAGGGTGGTCGGTGGCGAGTTGGAGCGATGGCGTAACTCGGGCGGCGGTGGCGGCAGTATTCCGGCGGTGAGGAGACTCAACCAAGGGCGGTCGAGAAAATCCAAAAATTATGAAATATATACTGAAAAATAGATTATGAATTTAGATGAATTTAGAAACTTGAATCACCTGATTCGGAGTTCGGACGAAGGAGAACGAGCGATTGGAAGATTATCGGATTAGAAAATCCTGAAAAAAGAAAATCAGGAATATTCCAAAGGAATGGAATATTCCTGTGCAGAGAACAGCCCTTCCACTGTTTTGGTCGCGGCGCCGGTGAGAAAAGGCATGGGGGTGAAGCCAACTAGCAAAATGGTTTGCTAGGGACCCGAGGCACATGTAGGAAGTGACGGCACGTCAAACGGAGCACGGTGACGACGTGTACAGCGACAACGACATAGGGCGTGGAGAGAAGAATAATTTTCGGGAATGGGATAAGGAGAAGGAAGGTGAGCATGGCCTAGAACGTGGTGAGGCGAGTCTAGAAAAAAATATCGGCAAAGCCGAACACTCACCGGTGGCGATGCAATCGTCGTTTGAACGACGACGGTACCGAAACACGAAAAATTCAATATCTTTGTGCTCGGTCGCGATCCAAAACCGCTCAAACGTAGCCTCCGGGATGGTTTGGCACGCTTTGACGCGACGGATTGTTGAAATTATTCCCGGACAGCAGGACGCGCGCAGCGCCATTAGCGCAATGGCGAGGTGTCGAGCGCAAATAGTTGTGGATAGTTTTTGGACAAACGGAGGGGAGCACGGCGTAGAACACGTCGAGATGAACTCAACGCCGCAGACGGCTCGGCCAACGGACTAGCGAAACACGGTGGACAAGACGTTAAACAGCCTACAGGCTGACATCGGCGTTCCGGGCAAACGGAGTGGAATTAACATGCGAGACTTGCGGCGAATCGAAGAGTAGAGCGTGGGGATCGTGATGCTCACCTTGGTTTTGGTCGGGCATGCACGGTCGGCCGGTGGCGACGCGACGAACACGGACCCGATTTGGCCCACGGTGGCGACGGTGCTCGGCGAAGTTTCGCGGGCGAGGTGAGCACCGCGTAGAACGCGGCGAGGCGAAGCCAACGGTGTGGTCAACGCGCGCGCTCCACCGGACGAGGCACAAAAGGCCGAAGAACGCCGCTTAGAACACAAAAATAAAACTTCGATTGCGGCCAATAGAGAGGGAGTTGGGACTTGAGATTTTCGGGGTTGAGTGAGGATGAGGAGAGGCTCACGGGGCTCCCTTTTATAGGGGTTGAGGAGGCCCGAGGAGGGAGATCAAAGGACCATGTCCATGAATGGCATGGGTTAAATCCCGCAAAAATAGCTCATGAATGAGGGGGAAACGGTGGGGGAATGAAAGAGCTTGATGAGGGGAATTCAATGCAATTTATTTCGCTAAAAACCGTTGAGTAAATCACGAGTTATGAGGTTTTGCAAAAAGCTTCAACGTTTTTTTTTCATGGCTGCTGTTCTGGACTGCTCGCGCACGCACGGTTGGAGAAGAAAGGTAGGAGAGAGAAAGAGAAAAGAAAAAGAGAAAAGGAAGAAAAAGAAAAAAGAAAGAAAATTCGGAAAAATTCCAGAAAAAATATTTTTAGAATCCTTGGAACTTGAAAAGAATAAAAAAAATATTTTCAGAATTTTTTGACGTTTATTTTAATTTTTAAAAATGTTTTTCTTTTTCTAGCTTTAAATAATACAATAAATAACAAATAAAGCTTAAAAATCTTAGAAAAATTCATAGAAGTTTCTTAGGCTATTTAGAACTTATAAAAAAATTCCAACTCAAATTTGAATATTTTTCCTTATAAAATATTTTTTGTTTAACAGAAAGGCTATTTTCTTTAGCAGAAAATCAGGTTAGCTAAAAATTTTAAAATTTCAAGAAATCAAATAACTTTGATTTTTATTTCAAACTAACTTATTTAATACCTTATTTATTTATTTATTGTTTTTATTTTTTTTTCTTAAATCACCTTTCTCACGTAAAACCCTTTTTAAAAGCAGAAAATAAGGCAAATAAACTTAAACAACCAAAAGTAAATATTTTTTTAAAATTAAATTAAATGTGTTTTTTTTATTTTTGGAATAAACAGCTGGGCTGTTACAACACCTCATCGGTTAAGGGTCAGTAGATACTTCGTAGCCTCTAGACTCCTCGGGTTAAAGGTGGAGGTTGTATAAGGTGTTCGAAACCTCTGGCTTGTCTCCATATATGCATATATAATGGTGAGGCCCCCGCAGCAGAGCCTCTAGTGCGCATACGGTGGAAATGTTCTTTTTATTAACTAGCATTCCCGAGACTACATGTGTTTCATAAGATACATCAAGCGCTCGCTGGCGGCGGCAACGGCTTTTGGACTAGGACGCTCACGTTCTCAATGCTTTATACTCCGTAGAGTATGTCGGACGCTCGCTGGCAGCACCGACGATTTTTGGCCTGGGGCGATCTCGTCCCCAGCGCTTTATACTCCGCAGAGTACGCCAGGCGCCTGAGGCAGCTTCGACGATTTTTGGCCTGGAGCAATCTCGTCCCCAGCGCTTTATACTTCGCAGAGTACGCCGGACGCCTAAGGCAACTCCGACGATTTTTGGCCTAGGGCGATCTCGTCCCCAACGCTTTATACTATGAAGAGTATGCCGGGTGCGCAAGGCTGCTCCGATGATTTTTGGCCTGGGGCGATCTCGTCCCCAGCACTTTATACTCCGCAGAGTACGCCAAGCACGCAAGGCGGCACCGTGCGATTTACACATACATTGATGCTAATGATGGCCATCAAAAAAAATGCACAATGATATATATACATGCTAAAGGGTTTGCATTTGTTCAAAGGATCTTCGAAAAGTACATCGGTAAGATTAAAAACATGATGTAAGCATCTTACCTTCGAAGGCAGTCTGCGTTTCAGGTATGGTTTAGAATAAGTCCTTCGAGGGTGGACAAGCGGTATGCGCCTTGTGATAACTTAACAACGACAAGGTATGGGCCTTCCCACTTAGGGTCGAGCTTCCCGACCACCACTGCGTGTACCACCTTTCACTACACGAGGTCACCCTCGTGGGAGCTTCTTTAGCGAACGAACTTATTGTAGTTCCTTGCCTTCGTCCGCACACACTGAGAGATGTACCCCGCTGCGATGGAATGGATCCTGTTGGGGAGGACAGGGGAGACTTCACGCTTGCTAGACGGAACTGGGGTGATAACCCGCCTACCATGTTGATTGCCATCGACCCCGAAGCCCTCTCCCGGAGCCCCAGGTGGGTCGACGGTAGCAGTTACTTGCTCCCCATGGGAGCCTCCTGTCTAGAGGTGAAGTTGGTGCATACCTTGCCTTCATCCATCACTTCATCACCCTTTCCGGTACAAGCTTAACGTGTTGACGCCAAACCAACATCGATTCTGGCCTCGGCCCGCACGACTACCACCGTCGCGTGCCCTTTTCTCTTCGTTGTTACCTTCAGTGGCATCTTCAGATCTGGCTTACTAATCTTCTCGATTCCCCCACGGACGGCGCCAACTGTTGTGGTTATAAGACCAAACAGTAGAGAATAGTGAAATTGGAGAAAATATTGATAGAAGATAATCTCTTGCCCCCCCGGATAGCTCAGAGGGGACTATTTATATCGCTGTCACTTTTTTGTTACAATATTACCCCTAGGTAACATGTATCGTCTTAGGACATCATTATCTTTTTTCATACTCGGATAGGTTTCTTGGGCCTGACCCATTTAAGTGTTACAACACTTACTAAAACAATCAGGCCGAATGGGCCTAAGGTGAAGGGCATTCCCACAACAAGCGGTTTTAGCAATATTTCTATTTTAATTCTAACTACAATTAAGCACAAGATATCATATATATAGCAATATAAAAATGACATGAAAGTACATGTATTATCTCTCAAAGAAGATATACAATTCAGAACATTAACAAATTGCAATATATTCAATAGAACAAGCATTTGAGCATATAAATTCTGCATAATGCACAAATTTAACATTTGATATATTGCTCTCAAGTGAGGAGTTGCACAAGTTAATAAAAACTTAGCCTTCTACCACTATTGTCAACTTTCACAATCACAATGACAATTTCTCAAAATTCTACTAGTCTAACTTAAGCAAATATTACATCTGTGTATATCAAATGTTAAGAGCATGCAAAGTCACCAAATTTTGAGGACAACCAGAAACATATAACAGACTTGAACTAATGCAAGTTCAACATATATTCGGCAAAGCAGAAGCAATATATGTATATGTATATGTATATGTATATGTATATGTATATGTATATGTATATGTATATGTATATGTATATGTATATGTATATGTATATGTATATGTATATGTATATGTATATGTATATGTATATGTATATGTATATGTATATGTATATGTATATGTATATGTATATGTATATGTATATGTATATGTATATGTATATGTATATGTATATGTATATGTATATGTATATGTATATGTATATGTATATGTATATGTATATGTATATGTATATGTATATTGATAGGGGGAGAGGTCCCGATCTTCTCAGTGAGGAACCGTGGATAGTTGATGTGAAGTAGACGATGTCGCTAGCTGAACACTCGTGTCTATGCACGAACCCTCAACTCTTCGGAATACGCCCAAAACACACCGGATAGTTGTCGTCGCGCGACCACAAGCGACGAACGCCAAGTCCCCAATTCCCAACGGAACGACGGCTTGACCTTGAGTTGCAGAACGAACAATGGATCGCCTAATTCTCTCTCAAAGTCCTCGCATGAACTCTGGTGTTGAAAGAACAAGCAATAGCTATGTTTCAATCTGATGCATAAAACTTGGTCCCCTTCTAAGGATGCCAATACAGGGCTTATATAGCCTCTTGGGACGTGCATAGAGTCCTCCAAACCTACTACAACTCAACCCTATATGGTTTTAGATACGAACTCTTAAAAAAGGAAACTAGATTTTACAGCTGTCATATTGTTTCGGTCATAACTTTTGATCTATGATGAATTTGATGCTGGGGCCAGATCCATTGCGTAGCCCTTGAAAATATCTTTCCAACAAGTACAAGAACGCCTGAATCGGACTCCGTTTGTGAAAGTTATGACCTTTTTAGTAACTGCCTGACAGGTTGTCCCGAACCGAGTCCGAATTGAATTCTGAGTTGAATCCGAGTTGGATTTGGATTGAGCACGTGGGAAGTCTGAGTTGGGCTTCAAAATAGTGTCTAAAACTTGTGCTCTAAGTTCTTGGGCTCCGTCCTTATACTCTCCCGCCACATGGGCTTTCTTTCCCCTTCCACATGGGTTCCAACCAGCCACATGTGCTTCGTTCTTGTTGGCTCCATCCGCGTGGGCTTTGTTCCTTCATGTCTTTGGCACATAATGTGGTTATCCACTTCCTTTTGCATCTCTATTATTTTGCCACTGACAAACTTAAGAATACACCAAGTAATAACATGATGTAGTATTTCATCTTTATGAATGACAACATGAAGTATAGTTTGAAATGAGTTCACCTGGTCATATTTCATGCGGCTCAATAATTCTTTCCAGTTGAATAAGATATTTAACGGAAAAGTACAAGACACGTGCATATCCGCATCATCCTCCCCTTCTTCAAGAAAAGCCGTCCTCGGCTTTTGATAGCCTGAAATTGTGCTAAACAAAGAATACAACGTGTATGCATGGTATATATATTCGTCGTTAATACTTCTTCGGCTTATATCATCATGAACTTTTGGAGGTGTAGTAAATGAAAAGAATAACACATATGCCTGGTATATATAAGAGTCAATTGTTGTGACATTCTCACTATTTTGCACAAACCGTTGAATATAGTAGCGACTAAAAGATGTATGCATTGCATTATTGTTTTTCACATCATTCTCCCTCCCATAAAAGAAAGTCGTCCTCGACTTTTCCAAGGACATGGACAGATCCTTAATGAGCAAAATCAGATTTAAATGTGTAGATATGGGAAATAAAATATTGAGTGTTTTCCATGCTTCAGCTGCGCTACTCTGATTATTTTTGCATGATTGTACACCAAGAATCGAACAACTAGATTTGTGAAATCTTTCTAAACAGTACGTACTATTGGTGAAATTCATCTCATCATGATCATAACATGGTGCAAAAGATTGTTTATCCATAATATGTAATTTCAAATCAGTAAGCTTATCACATGTAATGCAAATTCTATGAACATAAAATTCATCATCTATACCATAATGGCCAATCAAATTGAACTTATATGTGTAGGCATGGGTACTAACTAGTGATTTTGAACATGAAATTTCAGCAACCTTATCAATCACACTAGATAGCTCTCTAAGAATGTCAAACAAGATATAGCATAAAAAATCATTAGGAGATATTCTAGTAAGAACTTCCTTGTAAGTAATCAATTCCACATTATGTAAATTAAGCATTGAAATTTCGGAACATGGAGTGTTCGGTTGATCATATGAGTTCTCACAATTACTCACCTTTGCATAATTAAATTCAGCACCACTATTGTTACCTTTATTGTCCTCCTCAGATGATGTAGGTGTTGGGGGTTTAAAATTATAAGGATGCACCCATGGGACAGCAGGTACTTCATCCCGTCTTGTGGTTATCTCCTCCTCATTTGCCTTGAAAGGTGTCGGTTGTTGAATGTTCAATTCTTCATCTTTAATGTCAACCTGCATAATATGAGAAATAACACTAGAAGTAGATATTAATAAGTTAGTTTCAGATTCATCCTCCCTTTGTCTATCTTCTTCTCGCTTTTCTTTTGGTGTCCCTCTAACACTCTCAATTTGGATGCTCTCAACCTCACATATGGTGGAATCACACAACTCACTCTTTTTATCACTCTCACTCAATTTGGCTATGTGGCTCTCTTCCTCACATGGGTTGTGGTGTATCTCGGGAGCTATATGTAGTTTTGGAGGACCGTGCACACTTGTGGCATGAGCAGGTGCTCCCCCACGTAGATTGTGGTGTGCGAACATGGCACGCAGCTCCAGAAAGTTATTATTGATGGTTGTATGCAATTGTTGAACCTCCTTCCCGAGGTGGTGCAGTCCTGTGTGAACTTTCCTGAGCTCATTGCGCACGCTAGTGTTACCATCAAGAAGTTGTTGTTGTAGCATCTCGCGCAATCGAGTGTACTCGGTCCACGTAACCGGCGCCTCTGGATTAGGTGGATCCTCCTCGTGACCTGACATGGAAACAACTCTCAAACAAGAAGCGAGGTTACATCTGGGTTAGTGAAACAAAAGCTCTTTCTATGCTTGCAACTTATTGTCCTGAAAACAAGGCAAGTTTACCGTTCTAAAGTGAATCAAGGACGTCAAATCGACACTTGGGACAGCGAACGACCTTAACCCGGTAATGTATGAGCGTAACCAAGAGCAAGGGAGTACACAAACAGGTGTAGGTGGAGCTTGGACATGTATGTGTATAACCTATGCAATCTGATATTCAAGGTATTGTAAAGCTAAGTAATGATCCAAGCTAGAGTATTTGCCTATGTGCTGATCCAATTGGTTAAAGCGAAAAGTATGAACGCACACGCAACGATAAATGGGACTTAATGCAAACAAAGGAAATGAGCTAGAAAGAGGCAATCTGAAATTGAGATGAATAACTAGCTCGTTTTGCACTAAGTACAAGGAGAGACGCTAGCCAATTGCAATAGTTATGAATGTAAGGGCACAAGATTGCTCTATGAGAATAAGTGCACAAGCTGAAAATATGAACTAGGGTTTTTTTTACAAAGTTTTGGCCAACACTTTCTATTTTCACTGTTTCTTGATCAAATCGTAGGAAACTTTCAGGCTTTCTTCTTTTGTTTTCTTTTCTTTTTTTTTGGCCAAACTACTGTTTTCTTCCCTTTGCACAAATTCAAGAATTCAGCAAGTGTAAATAATACTCAAGAACAGCCCTAACAGCAATATCAAAAGCTAGTCTCAATTGATGAAAAGATATAAGTGAAGCTCAACTGTAGCAATTCTTTCTTTTCGGTAAGCTAGGGTTTGGCACAAGTAGTGATTTGTTTCTTTCAAGCCAAACCGTAGCAAACTTTTGGTTTTGAAGGAAGTGAATACTATCTCAAACTCTCCCCCAAAGAGAATTTGGATGGATCTCTTGAGAGCAATGTGGACAGCAAGGAAATTAGGATTCAAAAGTAAATGCAATTTACTCTTTTTTTTGTTGCTATTTGAGGAATTCAATCAACAATTTTGTAGGGTTTATGTGGACACAAAGATCAAGCTACGCGAAGAAAACACACGGATCAGCACGAAAACAAAACTCTAATGGACGAAAACTTAACAAAACGCACAAGAACTAAACAGATTAAACTACGGTTTTTGGTATTGCAATTTTCGGTTTAATGGAAGATAGGACAGAAAAACGAATCTAACTACGGGTAAAAAAGTTCTCACCGAGTAAACCTAGAATCTGATACCATATGATAGGGGGAGAGGTCCCGATCTTCTCAGTGAGGAACCGTGGATAGTTGATGTGAAGTAGACGATGTCGCTAGCTGAACACTCGTGCCTATGCACGAACCCTCAACTCTTCGGAATACACCCAAAACACACCGGATAGTTATCGTCGCGCGACCACAAGCGACGAACGCCAAGTCCCCAATTCCCAACGGAATGACGGCTTGACCTTGAGTTGCAGAACGAACAATGGATCGTCTAATTCTCTCTCAAAGTCCTCGCATGAACTCTGGTGTTGAAAGAACAAGCAATAGCTATGTTTCAATCTGATGCATAAAACTTGGTCCCCTTCTAAGGATGCCAATACAGGGCTTATATAGCCTCTTGGGACGTGCATAGAGTCCTCCAAACCTACTACAACTCAACCCTATATGGTTTTAGATACGAACTCTTAAAAAAGGAAACTAGATTTTACAGCCATCATATTGTTTCGGTCATAACTTTTTATCTGTGACGAAATTGATGCTGGGGCCAGATCCATTGCGTAGCCCTTGAAAATATCTTTCCAACAAGTACAAGAACTCCTAAATCGGACTCCGTTTGTGAAAGTTATGACCTTTTTAGTAACTGACTGACAGGCTGTCCCGAACCGAGTCCGAATTGAATTCTGAGTTGAATCCGAGTTGGATTTGGATTGAGCACGTGGGAAGTCTGAGTTGGGCTTCAAAATAGTGTCTAAAACTTGTGCTCTAAGTTCTTGGGCTCCGTCCTTATACTCTCCCGCCACATGGGCTTTCTTTCCCCTTCCACATGGGTTCCAACCAGCCACATGTGCTTCGTTCTTGTTGGCTCCATCCGCGTGGGCTTTGTTCCTTCATGTCTTTGGCACATAATGTGGTTATCCACTTCCTTTTGCATCTCTATTATTTTGCCACTAACAAACTTAAGAATACACCAAGTAATAACATGATGTAGTATTTCATCTTTATGAATGACAACATGAAATATAGTTTGAAATGAGTTCACCTGGTCATATTTCATGTGGCTCAATAATTCTTTCCAGTTGAATAAGATATTTAACGGAAAAGTACAAGACACGTGCATATCCGCATCATATATGTATATGTATATGTATATGTATATGTATATGTATATGTATATGTATATGTATATGTATATGTATATGTATATGTATATGTATATGTATATGTATATGTATATGTATATGTATATGTATATGTATATGTATATGTATATGTATATGTATATGTATATGTATATGTTTTCGGCCAAGTCTAACAATGGCAGTAAAGATTTCTGAACAAGAGACTAAGCACGACAAGTTACAGAGCTGTAGGCGGTTTTAGCAATATTTGCAATTTAATTTCAATTATAAGTAAGCACAAGAATACATATACAGCAATATGAAAATTACATGAAAGAACATGAACACATATTATCTCTAGAAGCAGATATACATATAAATCTAGCATAATGCACATATTAATGATTATCTTTTACTCTTAGTTTGACAAGTTGCACGAATTATTAGAAACTTGGCATTCTACAACTCTTTGTCAATTTTCATTAATCACAGTGATAATTCCTTACACTTCTATTAGTTTGATTATGCAAATATTACCTCAGTGCAGTATAATGTCAATAGCATAAAAGATAGCATACCTCAGTCGAAATCAATCACTAATAATAGATTTATGCTACTACAAAGATCACAAGTATATTCAGCAATTGCATAAAACAACATGTACAAATATATTTTCGGCAAAGAATCAATAACAGTATGCTGGACTGAACAAAAACTATACCAAGGCGATTGACAAAGCTAGTAATTATATACAACAGAGGTAATCAACTAGTACACAAAAGGATCACACTAGCAAAATTTCAAAAATAATAACTATGTAATACCCTGATCGTCGTTTCAGTGCAGCTTTAAAATAATAATAATAATAATAATAATAATAATAATAATAATAATAATAATAATAATAATAATAATAATAATAATAATAGTCGCAGAGTCACCGGTTAATCGGTAAATCGCGGGAAGGAAAAAAATAAAATTGTGAGTTAGCATTAAGTGAGAAGAAAGAAAAATATAATTTAAATAAAAAAATAGTTTTTAGGAGGGTGGGCTTGCCACCTTAGGCCAGGGGGTCCTGGCCCAAGGGGTGGCTGCACCCCTCCCCCTTTTTTGCCCTAGCCACCCCCCTTAACCCTTGGCCGGGCACCCCCTCTCCCCTTCCCCCCCAAGCTGCCACACCCACCCCTCTTTGCGCCCCCTCCCTGCCCAAGTGCTGCCCCAAGTGCAAGGAGAAGAAGGGAAGAGGAAGGAGAGGAAGAGAAGGAAGGAGAAGAAGGGAAGGAGAAGAAGAGGAAGAAGAGTGTGATCCCAATCCCCTAGGTAACTCTCCCTCACCCTAATCCCTCTATTTTCTGCTGAATTTAGGGTTCTTAGCCCAGATTTGGTGGGGATTAGCATTTTAGATACCCCAAGTAGTGATTCCCTGCTATTTGCTTGTAGATTAATTCGCGCAGTGTCACTGTTCGTGCAGTTTAGACCACCAAAACGATTTGTACTGCGGGTTGTCCCAAAAGGAAAAACGTAGAGGACGACGATATGCATCTCCTGTATTTGTTTCAGATTTTTCTGTCACAGGATCTGGGCGCACTAAGGTCGGGCATCTTGCTGTCTGTCAGGGGTGCAGTTTGGGGCAGACTGCTGTTCAGTGGGGATTAAGGGGTAACAAATGATTTTTATGCGTATAGTCGTAATTGTGAAAAATGTAGATAAATAAGTAATCTATATTCTATAAAAAATATATATTTTTGAGCTATGTACTATGAACGGGAAGCGTTGGAAGTTGACTGTCCAGAATGCCAGAACAGAGCAAGTCCTCTGTCTTGTACGGTAGATTACATCATGATAGGAGACAAATATAATAAATTATCTACTTGAAAATTGAGGATGTTTAAGTGTAGTTTCCAGAGGGATGTCGTTTGCTGTGTTCGGCTTAGTATTTTGAAAGTTACGGAAAAAAACAAACAACGTTGTAGCAGTGGGCTGTGCGTAAATTCGACGGGCACGTAGGGAATGACGGGATTGGAGACTTAGCGGCATTTATATGCTTTTTATATAAGTCGCAATTATCTCGTTGTTGTTATATGTTGAGAGTGACTTTTGGACAGGTGGCTACGCTCCTGATCGTGCGTGATTTCATCGCTTCGCCGGTAGAGGCAAGTAATTGTAGTAGTAATGCTACCGTTTAATTGGCTATTCTTACTACTTGCGATTTACATGATCCTCGTATTTTGAAGTAATATGCCATGGTTGGTTGACGCATTAATGAGGTTGTGGTAGCAATTAATAACTGAATGTTATGCTTTGGATAACTTGCTTGTAGTCATGATGTAATTGCTATATGTGCCAAATGTGGAATATGGATATAAATTTGTGGTAGATATGTTGATGTTTCCTTGAGGTTGAATTCATGTTAATCATGTTGATGTCCCTTTTGAGGTTGAAATTCATATGGATTATGATTATCATATCATTCATAACATGTCATAATATTGTATTATGGATGTCGCCGCTTATAGCTGTGACCGTACCGGTACAGCATCGTACATTGCCGTAGTACGATGCATACTCTTATCTTGTTGGGTAAGAGTGCAGTGGAGCATAGCATGCATATGCATTTAATTGTGGATGGAAGAATTGCATTCATATGCCAATGGTTTAAAACCTTATGTGGCAGGACTTGTGATGGTCCTTGTGGTTTAATGAATGAGGATAAATAATGTGGTTGTGGTCATGTAATAACATAAATGTTATTGTAGCTTTGCTTGTTGTTTGAATAACCTGTTAAACAATTTACTTGCTGAGATTTTTATCTCACCCTTGTTGTTTTTCCTCCCTACAGGTGATCCTTGGGCATACATGGGAAGAGTAGAGTGGCAACACAATAATGCATTTGATTCATTGACTCATGCTGTAATAAAGTCAAAGGGACTATAGTCATTTGCCTCGCTATTCATTGATGTATGCTTTAAAATAGTAATACCGAATTTGTAGACTATTCTTTTGGTTAAACTGTTGGAGCTTGTTTAATTTATTGAACTTATTATCAATATCGTGGTTTTCCTTAGTGGATCATGGTTTTGCTTAGTTCGCCATGTTTGTAATTGTTGTCGTTTTAAATTATCTTGTAAACTTGGCTAGCTGTAGAGTGGTTTAGTGACATCCTAGGGTAATGTGGGTCTTGGGGTGTTACAGTTGGTATCAGAGCCTAGGCTTTAGATTCTAGGAGAAGTAAGAAAATTGACACACTTGCACATGTAGGATGGAGAAGGGTTTGCATATCTTGCATATACCTTGTTGAATTCTTTGAAATATTACCTGTGCTTTACTTGCTTGATGATGTGTCGTTGCTTGCTTGTGGGTGGCGGTGGCTGTAGGAATGCCGCCTAAGGGTAGTGGTCGTGGCTGTGCAGCTACGCCGGTAGCGCAGCCGGCGGTTGAGGAGGCTGAGGATACTCAGCCAGCGGGCGGTACCCAAGAGGAGCTGTTGGCCGCGGTGAGGGCCATGCAGCAAGAGTTGATGGCGTTGAAGCAGGGGTAGGTGGCCCCTGGTGCTGATGCTACTCCGGTGCCTAAGGTTGCGGCAGCTGGAGCGGTTAGCGACATCTCACTTCGTGAGTGGGTAGGGTTGAGGCTGGACAGCTTTGACGGAGCGGCCACTCCTGTTCAGGCCGCTGACTAGCTGTCCCATGTGGAGGACATAATGGAGGCTTTTGAGGTGGTGGTCTCCGATCGCATGCGCTTTGTGGCGCAACTGCTGAAGGGACATGCCCAGATCTGGTGGAAGGGGCTGCAGTCTGCTCACACGGCTGCTCCACATGGACCCCTGTCATGGGCGGAGTTCATCCGGCAGTTCGAGAGGTGGTTCTACCCAGAGACCTTTCTGGACAAGATGAAAATTGACCTGGGCAAGTACACGCAAGACAAGTAGTCTGTGGTAGAGTATGAGGTGGGCTTCAACCAGATAGTCCGCTTTGTCCCACATGTGGCTCGAGACGATGTGGAGAAGGCTAGGCAGTTTCGTTAGGGGCTTAAGCCTTCGATCCGCCACCTGCTGGGTGCCTTTCCGATCACGGACTTCCGTACCCTGGTGGAGCATGCCTTGGGGATCGAGATGCAGCAGGCATACACGGAGGACACTCGCAAGGCCTTTGGAGGAGATCAGCCTCGAGGTTAGAGCGAGAGGAGGGGCCACTTTGGGGGCCCTACGCATAAGGCAAAGGGTCATCGTCACCAGCCCTACCGTGGTAGTGCGGGCGCACCAGCTCTCACCGGAGGGAGCTCTGCAGCATGCGTGCCACTTGGCCCGGCCGGGCTTGGTGTGCTTTCGCTATGGGGATCCGCACAAGCGGAGCGACTGCTCTTGGAAGGGGTAGTGTTCTATTTGTGGTCAGAACCACAAGGATGTGGTGTGCAGGTAGAATCCCAAGGGGAACATGCAGTGGGAGTTGGCGCCTACACCTTCAGCGGGATCTACTCGTCCTGATGGCACCGTGCAGATGATGGCTGCGGCTCCTATCTCGCAGTTCCTGCCGCGGTCCTCGCGATCATGCGTTACTGCGGCGCCTTGGCAGACCTTCGCCGATCGCCTTGGCGCCCACCGAAGGATACTGGGTTCAGCAGCCTACTACTCCATCGACGCCGATACCTAAGTGGACTCCTGCACCGACCTATCAGGGTGTGGGAGGTCCTTCTTCTTCAGTTGTCCCTGCGGCGTTCTCCATGCCAGCGTCGGATGATAGGGATCATGGAGACGTGGTGACAAGTACCATATTTGTTGACTCTTTCAATGCCTGCGTACTTTTTGATTCAGGAGTTAGTTTCTCTTTTGTCTCGGAGAATTTTGTTGAGTGGGCAGGGCTTTCAGTGCAGTTGATTGGGAGGGTAGTGGTTGTTAGTTCTCCCAGTGGGCTTATTTCCAGTTCCCATGTTTGCCCCGGTTGTGTGGTGATTCTGGTAGATGAGGAGTTTGTGGTGAATTTGGTGGTTATACCCCTGGAGCCCTTCGATGTGATCCTTGGCATGGATTGGCTCACGCGGTATCAAGCTGTTATCTCTTGCTTCTGAAAGACGGTCACCTTGCGGTCTCTGTCTGGGCGTGAAGTTGTCTTCCAAGGGAGTGCCCCGCGGTACTCTCTCTTGTTGCTGTGCCAGCTTTTTCCCAATCGGCAGATGCAGAAGTCAGGGATGCTGTGGGCCATGGTTGAGGGTCACGAGGCTGCCTTGAGGTTAAAGGACATACCGGTAGTCTGCAAGTACCCAGATGTTTTTCCCGGTGAGCTTCCTGGCTTGCCACCAGAGAGGGAGACGATCCGGGTACGCGGCCTATCTATGAGTCCCCGTACTGGATGGCACCTGTTGAGCAGGTGGAATTGAAGAAGCAGTTAGATGAACTCCTAGCTAAGGGGTTTATTAGACCGAGCACGTCACCTTGGGCTGCTCCGGTTCAGTTTGTGGGAAAGAAGGATGGCACCAAGAGGCTCTGTGTGGATTATCGAGCACTCAATCAAGTGACGATCAAGAACAAGTATCCTCTGCCTTGTATTGAAGATCTCTTCGATCAGTTGAGAGGTGCCAAAGTATTTTCCAAGATTGATTTGCAGTCTGGTTACCATCAACTGCGGATCAGGGAGGAGGAATAGAGAAGACAGCATTTAGCACAAGGTATGGGCATTACGAGTATGTCGTTATGTCTTTTGGATTGACAAATGCCCCTGCTGTCTTTATGGAAGCTATGAACAGGATGCTCCATGAGTACCTGGATTGTTTTGTGGTGGTCTTCATCGATGACATTCTGGTTTATTCCAAAACGGAGGAGGACCACGAGTTGCATCTCAGTCTGGTCCTAGATGCCCTTCGGAGGAATAAATACTACGTGAAGCTAAAGAAATATGCTTTCTGGCTGTCCGAAGTAGGATTTTTGGGTCATACCATCAGTCAGCACGGTATTACAGTGGATCCGAAGAATGTGGTAGCAGTGGTGCAGTGGCGGAGGCCAACCAATGTGTCAGAGATCCGAAGTTTCCTTGGTCTGGCTGGGTACTATCGGCGCTTTGTGCAAGATTTCTCTATCATTGCTAAGCCAATGGTCCGACTCACGCAAAATGGGGTTCCTTTTGTGTGGACGGACGCTTGTGAGGCTGGTTTTCAAACTTTAAAGAACAAGCTGGTGAATGCACCTATCCTATCCTTGCCCGAGAGTGGCAAGCGCTTCACGGTGTACACGGATGCTTCGCGGATTGGACTCGGATGTGTACTGATGCAAGAGGGCCAAGTAATCGCTTATGCTTCCAGACAATTGAAGACTCATGAGCAGAATTATCCTACTCATGATCTCGAGTTGGCAGCAGTTGTCTTTGCTCTGAAGTCATGGAGGCATTACTTGTATGGGGAGCAGTGTGATATCTTTACCGATCACAAGAGCCTTAAGTATATATTCGCTCAGCGAGAGCTGAATTTGAGGCAATGGAGGTGGTTGGAGTTGATCAAAGATTATGATTTGACTATCCAGTATCACCCTGGTAAGGCTAACGTGGTGGCGGACGCTTTGAGCAGGACAGGAGTCCCTCAGACAGCGATGTCCTTGATCTCAGAGTTTGAGAGGATGGGTGTCTCTTTTTGTTTTACTGGAGTTGCACAGGTAGAGACGTAGTTGATCATCCAGTCTGCCATTCCCGAGCGCGTTCGTGAGGCTCAGCAGCACGATCGGCTACTCTCGGAGGTGCAGAAGAGGATCTCAGAGGGCCGTTCCTGAGACTTCAGTGTGGATGAGAATGGTGCGGTGCGTTTCAAGGGTCGTCTGTGTGTACCTCAGAAATCAGAGGTGAAGGATGATATTCTTCGTGAGGCTCATCGGACCCCATATTCGGTACATCCAGGAGAGACCAAGATGTATCATGATCTGAAGCAGATCTTTTGGTGAAAGCGGATGAGGGTGGACATTGCTAAGTATGTCGCTTCTTGTGGCGTTTGTCAACAGGTGAAGGCCAAGCATAAACAGCCTGCTGGTTTGTTGCAACCTTTGGAGGTACCTGAGTGGAAGTGGGAGCATATCACTATGGACTTTGTGGTAGGTTTGCCGCACTTGCCTCGAGGGCGAGATGCAGTGTGGGACGTGGTGGATAGACTTACCAAGTCCGCGCACTTTATTCCGATGAAAACGACCAACACAGCGCAGGACCTAGCCCCGTTGTACATCCGAGAGGTGGTAAGACTACACGGTGTACCCAAGTCCATTGTTTCTGACCGAGACACCAAGTTCGTCTCTAAGTTCTAGCAGAGTCTTCAGGCTGCGTTGGGCACGACGGTTTCCCTCAGTACAGCTTTTCATCCTCAGACGGATGGTCAGTCAGAGCGGACCATTCAGATCTTGGAGGATATGCTTCGTGCTTGTGTACTGACGTGGAAAGGCAATTGGGAGGACCATGCTTATAACAATAGTTATCAGGCAAGTATCAAGATGGCACCCTTTGAGGTTTTGTACGGTCAGAGGTGTGTTTCCCCTCTTTGTTGAGATGCAGTGGGCGAGAGGTCTTTGCTTGGTCCGAACCTTGTTCAGCAGACTGTGGAGAAAGTGCGGGAGATTCGGCAGAACCTGTTGGCAGCTCAGAGCCGACAAAAGAGTTATGCGGACGTTTGGCGCCGAGAATTGGAGTTTGCGGTTGGTGACCTTGTGCTCCTGCGGGTGTTGCCAACCAAGGGTATTGTTCGGTTTGGGACCACCGGGAAGCTTAGCCCGCGGCACATCGGCCCTTTCCCAGTGGTTGCTCGCGTGGGCCATTTGACTTATCGTTTGGAGTTGCCGAACTCGTTGAGTGGTGTGCACAATGTTTTCCACGTGTCTATGCTGAGGAAATACCTGCGGGATCCCGAACATAAGATCGACCTAGGTCATGGTGGAGCAGGATCTCACTGTGGAGAGTCGGTCAGAGCGTATCTTGGATACGTCGGAGCGGGTCTTGAGGAACAAGACCATCAAGTATGTGAAGGTCCTCTGGACGAATCAGTCTGAGGGAGAAGCTACGTGGGAGCTGGAGGATCAAATGCGAAAGAAGTA
Source organism: Melocanna baccifera (assembly GCA_036346265.1). Taxonomy (NCBI): domain Eukaryota; kingdom Viridiplantae; phylum Streptophyta; class Magnoliopsida; order Poales; family Poaceae; genus Melocanna; species Melocanna baccifera. The sequence goes on along the minus strand of CM070691.1, from coordinate 14,300,258 downwards.
CCTCGAGCTCTTCGAGGCTTGTGAGTACTCGTAGTTGTGGTTCGTGGATTCCTTTGGTTTCTCTTTTCTTGTTGTTCTTTTGTTTGTGGTTTGAAGAGTTGGATTCGAGGACGAATCATTTTAAGGTGGGGAGAATGTAATACCCTGATCGTTGTTTTGGCGCAGATTTAATAATAATAATATTATTATTATTAGTCGCGGAGTCGCCGGTTAATCGGTAAATCGCGGGAAGGAAAAAAAATTAAAATTGTGAGTTAGCATTAAGTGAGAAAAAAATATAATTTAAATAAAAAATAGTTTTTGGGAGGGTGGGCTTGCCCCCTTGGGCCTGGTGGCCACAACCCTCCCCCCTTTTTTTGCCCTAGCCACCGCCCCCCTTAACCCTTGGCCGGCCACCTCCTCTCCCCTTCCCCCCCAAGCTGCCACACCCACCCCTCCTTGCGCCCCCTCCCTACCCAAGTGCTGCCCCAAGTGCAAGGAGAAGAAGGAGAAGAAGGGAAGAGGAAGGAGAGAAAGAGAAGGAAGGAGAAGAAGGGAAGGAGAAGAAGAGGGTGATCCCAATCCCCTAGATAACTCTCCCTCACCCTAATCCCTCTATTTTCTGCTGAATTTAGGGTTCTTAGCCCAGATTTGGTGGGGATTAGCATTTTAGATATCCCAAGTAGTGATTCCCTGCTATTTGCCTGTAGATTAATTTGTGCAGTGTTACTGTTCGCGCAGTTTAGACCCCCCCGACGATTTTTACTGTAGGTTGTCCCAAAAGGAAAAACGTAGAGGACGACGATACACATCTCCTGTATTTGTTTCAGATTTTTTTGTCACGGGATCTGGGCGCAGTAAGGTCGGGAATCTTGCTGGATATCAGCGGTGCAGTTTGGGGCAGACTGCTGTTCAGTGGGGATTAAGGGATAGTAAATGATTTTTATGCATATGGTCGTAATTGTGAAAAATGTAGATAAATAAGTAATCTATATTCTATAAAAAAATTATATTTTTTTGAGCTATGTACTATGAATGGGAAGCGTTGGAAGTTGACTGTCCAGAATGCCAGAACAAAGCAAGTCCTCTGTCTTGTACGGTAGATTACATCATGATAGGAGACAAATATAATTAAATGATCTACTTGAAAATTAAGGATGTTTAAGTGTAGTTTCCAAAGGTATGTCGTTTGCTGTGTTCGGCTTAGTATTTTTAAAGTTATGGAAAAAAACAAACAACGCTGTAGCAGTGGGCTGTGCGTAAATTCGACGGGCACGGTAGGGCATGACGGGATTCGAGACTTAGCGGCGTTTATATGCTTTTTATATAAGTCGCAATTATCTCGCTGTAGTTGTATGCTGAGAGTGACTTTTGGACAAGTGGCTACGCTCCCGATCGTGCGTGATTTCGTCGCTTCGCCGGTAGAGGCAAGTAATTGTAGCAGTAATGCTACCGTTTAATTGGCTATTCTAACTACTTGCAATTTACATGATCCTCGTATTTTGAAGTAATATGCCATGGTTGGTTGACACATTAATGAGGTTGTGGTAGCAATTAATAACTAAATGTTATGCTTTGGATGACTTGCTTGTAGTCATGATGTAGTTGCTATATGTGCCAAATGTGGAACATGGATATAAATTCATGGTAGATATGTTGATGTTTCCTTGAGGTTGAATTCATGTTAATCATGTTGATGTCCCTTTTGAGGTTGAAATTCATATGGATTATGATTATCATATCATTCATAACATGTCATAACATTGCATTGTGGATGTCGTCGCTTATAGCCGTGATCGTACCGGTACAGCATCGTACATTGCCATAGTACGATGCATACTCTTATCTTGTTGGGTAAGAGTGCAGTAGAGCATAGCATGCATATGCATTTAATTGTGGATGGAAGAATTGCATTCATATGCCAATGGTTTCAAACCTTATGTGGCAGGACTTGTGATAGTCCTTGTGGTTTAATGAATGAGGATAAATAATGTGGTTGTGGTCATGTAATAACATAAATGTTATTGTAGTTTTGCTTATTGTTTAAATAATGTAACATCCTGTTTTTCTGAGATTTTTAAAGCCTGGAATTTAAAAATGAATTTTGTGGAATTTTCTGAATTTAATTCAAGCTTTAAATGAATTTTTAGAATTTAAAATGATTTAATATGATTAAAATAAACATTAACATAAGTTGGAAATATTTTATTTGGATTCTTCAGGTCTCAAGGAATTTTCTGGTATTTTTGGTGAATTTTTGGGATTTATTTGCTATTTTCTAGAGATTTTAGAAGTTTATTTGAGTTTCTGGAAAAGAAAAAGAAAAGGAGAAAAATCCACCGCCGCCCGATCCACCTCCCCACCACGCGTCAACCATCCGCAGCCTCCCCGCCGCCGCCGTACCTTTTCCCGCGCACCCGCTCTCCGTGCCGCTCGATCCCGCGCCTGCCACGCGGCATCGGCCACCGGCCACGCGCGCGCTTCTTGCCTGCCTGCCCGGTCCGATCCGCCCGCAAGCCACGCGTCGCGTCGCCCGTGCCCGACCGCGCGTAACCCTAACCCTAACCCGCCGCTCGCCCTCAGCCATTCGATCGTGCCTCGTGGCCGCATCGGAGCCGTCCGAACCCCGCTCGTTCTGCGGCCGCGCCGTCCCCAATCCGGACGCCTCGGTTCGCGTGATAAAACCTCGCCGCCCACCTCGGTTCGCGTGCCCGCTCGTCGTCACCGCAAAACCCTTGCCTCCGCCTCCTCGCGCCCGCGCCGCCGCTGGAACCACTCCGCCGCCGTCCCCGACGTCGCCGGAGCGACCCCATCGCCGGAGAGCCGCCCTCGTCGCCGTTCCCGCCGCCGGTGAGTCGAGTCGCCGCGTCGCCTCGCGTCGCCGCTCGCCGCTCGCGCCTCTCCTCGCCGCCGCGCCGTCGCCCGCGCACCGTGCGCCGCGTGCGCGCTCGCGACGCCTCGCGCGCTGCGCGGCTGCGCGCCGATCCACCCCGCACCGCGCAATCTCCGCCGTCCACCCGTGCCCGCGCCGCACACTCACGCCCACGCGACGCCTCGCGCGGCGAGCCACGCCATGCGTCGGCCATCGCCGCCGTCCCCACGCCCACGTCGCTCCATCGTCGCCGCTCATCCAGATCTGGGCCGACGCCCCAGATCTCGCCGCGTGTCGCCTCCACGACCGTCGGATCCCCGCCGTCGCCGCCCGCGCCGCACCCGTGCCGCGTCAGCCCTAGGCCACGTCAGCCCTAGCTGATGTGGCATGCCACGTCAGCGCCACGTCAGCCGAGACCGCCCAGTGCCACGTGGCGCCCACGCCACCGCCACATCGGCGCCACATCACCGTGCCCACGTGGCGGCATATGCCGCCGCCACGCCGCCCTAGCGCTCGCGTCGGCCGCGCCAGCGTGCAGCAGCTTCGTGGACCGAGTCCACGGTGGACCCGGTTTCCCGTGCGCCCGGTCCACAACACAGTAACTTTTTCGATTTTCCCGATTTAATTTAGATTTAATTTTCCGAGAGCCCATTCTCCTCCGTCCTAGCTCCGATTGACCCCGTTCTTTTTTCTAAAATCGAGCTCTAGCTGTTGGTTCTGCTTTTGTGAATTTTGGAGTTCATTTGCTTAGCATTTTATGTGTTTCTTTGGTTTTGGTCGTTTTCTCTGATGAGGACATCCCCATTACATACACATCTTCCACTCCAAGCAAGCATGAGAATGTCCAAGAACCTGTAGGCCCAATGACGAGGGCAAGAGCCAAGCTTTTAAACAAACAGGTGCTTTTGTTTCTTAAAGAGTTTCCTTTAATTGATAATGAACTTGGGATACTACCTCATGCTAGTATTTTATGTATTCTTAGGTATGACTCCTGTGAAGACTTAGGAGAGCTAAAGGGAGGAGCCCAAGGACTTAAACTACAAGTTTTGGAGAAGATTATTCAGCCAAATTCGTACCTCCCACAAGGCCAATTGGATTCAAACTCGGATTCAACTCAGAATTCAATTCGGACTCGGTTTGGGACAGCCTGACAGGCAGTCACTAAAAAGGTCATAACTTTCACAAACGGAGTCTGATTCAGGAGTTCTTGTACTCGTTGGAAAGATAATTTCAAGGGTTACGCAATGGATCTAGCCCCAGCATCAAATTCGTCTCGGATCAAAAGTTATGACCAAAACAATGTGATGGCTGTAAAATCTAGTTTCCTTTTTGAGAGAATTCGTATTTAAAACCATATAGGGTTGAGTTGTACTAGGTTTGTGGACTCTATGGACGTCCCAAGGTCCTATATAAGCCATGTATTGGCAGCCTAAGGGCTCAGACCACCTTTGAGAATAATCAATCTGCTAAAGTTTGTTCGAGTTTATCATTGCTGCTGAAATTCCGTGAGGGAATTAGGAGTGTTCTTCAATCAAGATCGTTCAGCCTTTCCGCTGGGAATTGGGTGCATGATAGATCTTCGCTTGGTAGTCGGCGAAATCGACGCGAGTGTGTTTTGGCGGATTAAAGAGTGTTCGTCCCTTGCACTGGCATTGGAGGATAGCTACAATTCATCAAGACTCCCGCGAGTATCCATCCTACGTCGAGAAGATCGGGCGACCCCGTATCATCTGGTATCAGAGCGCGGTTTACTCGGTAGGATCTTATCCCTTTACTTTTAGATTGATTTATTTCTGTCCTATAGTACAATAAACCGAAAATTGCAACAAAAAAAAATCCAAACCCTAGTTTTGCATCTGTTATTTTTGTGAGTTTTATTAAGTTTTGATCCATTAGAAATTTTGTTTACGTGCTGATCTTAGTGTCCTTTTGCATTGCTTAATCGTTGTTATTTTGAACCCCTTGAAAATTCGCTAGTTGATCTTTCAATTAGCATAAAAAAAAGTAGATTCAATTTACTTTTTTGAGATCTTGTTCTTACTGTCCACATAAGATCTTTGCGCATCTTGAAAGAATATCACATCTGAAATATCTGTGTTTCCTTTTCTTGTTTGATTTGGCCACAAGAAACCCTAGTTGCCACAAGAACCTTAGTTGGACACATTCAGACCGTCTGAAATTTGTTGCGGTTTGAATTCTGAGCATCTGTTAAGATCTTCACTTAAATCCTTTGAACCTTGAGACTAGTCTTTGATAATTGCTTTAGGGCTATTCTAGAATTATCTACACATTGCTGAACAACTTTGGTCTTACGAACAATTAAACCTAGTTCGGCCTTGAGTAAAAAAAAAGAGAGCCAAAAAAAAAGAAGGCAGCCAATTAAAAAAAAGAGCCACGGCTTGAGCAAAAAAAAGAAAAAGAAAGAAAGAAAGAAAAAGAAAGCATTGGCCGAATTTGGGTGAGTTAATCTTAGTCCATAAATTCAGATTGTGTATTTAATTTCTTTGGACAATCTTGTGCCCTCAAATTCATATTATTGCAATTGGCTAGCGTCTCTCCTAGTACTTGGTGCAAAACGAGCTAATATTCCCGATTGTTTCCTTTAGCTCATTCCTTTTGTTTGCATTGAGTCACATTGATCATTGCGTGTGCGTTCATATACTTCACTTATATCATTTGGATCGGCAAATAGACAATACTTTCTAGCTTGGATTATTACTTAATTCAACAACATCGTGAAATTCAGATTGTGTAGGATAAACACTTCCTAACCAAGCTACACTAAATATCATTTGCCGTGCAATTGTGGGTCACTTTTAAATCCGCTTGATCATCACTTGCTATTATAGCCACCACAAGTGTAAGTTTCTTTTTGGCCTCAATTCACTTCGGAAAGGTAAGAACTTTACTTGGGAGAGGAAAGAGTGAGATTGAGTGAATTCCACATATCATACATATCTTGGTGTTGTTTCGTGTTTCTTTGCGTAATCTAACCATGTCAGCTGGAGATGATAATATGGACGAGGAGCATGATTTGAATGTGCCGGTGACTCGACTCCACTTCCAAGCCTTGAGGGGAACTTTGCGCAATGAGATCGCCGCCACTACTGACATCTTGGAAGGGCAATTCAAGGAGTAGATCAACAACTCTGTGCAAGATATGCGCATTGAGATGAACCAGTAAATGATTGTACTACGTACAAATATTGTTAATGATATTGTGCGCGCGCTTCGTCCACAACAAGAGGAGGGAAGCGTTCATTGTGGGGGAGCCATTCCTCCACGAGATGAGGGAGCAACCGCTCCTCGAGGTGGTCAAGAGGCTCAACAAAGGCGAGATCGCGTGATGGCAAATACCATTCGCCCACCCCTACCTGGGAGAGGAGAAGGGGGTGGCTTCCATGGTCCAGGGAGGGGCCATGGACATGGAGGCCGTGGTGGGAGAGCAATACACTTCGACGACGATGACTTTCTGCACTACGACGATGGCTACCACCGTCGTAATCGTTACGGCGATGAACGTCCAAATGAGGAGAAATTTGGTAAGCTTAAATTTACAATGCCATCATTCTCAGGTACACATGAGCCCGAAGAATACCTCACTTGGGAGCTCAAGGTGGACAAGGTGTTTCGTTTGCACAATTATTCTGAGGAGAAGAAAATTCACATGGCGGCACTTGAATTTGTTGATTATGCGTTGATTTGGTGGGAACAAGTGCAAAATCAAAGGAGAGAGAACAATGAACCACCCATTACTACATGGGAGGAGATGAAGTACCACATGAGAGCAAGGTTTGTTCCTAAACATTATAAACATGATTTATTTGACAAATTGCAGCAGATGAAGCAAGGCACCTTCACGGTAGAGGAATACTATAAAGAGATGGAAATGGCCATGATTCGAGCTAATGTTTATGAGCAAGAAGAGCAAACAATGGCACGATTTCTTGCTGGTTTACACCCTCCTATCAAGCGCATCACTGAATTTCAGCCTTACAACAACATGGTGGAGTTGGTACATCAAGCAACCAAGGCTGAAAGACAAGTGCGACAAGATATGCGGGCAACAAGAACATCATCCTTCATGCCTCGAACAGCACCTACAGGAGGTAAATCCACATCTCACTCCAATTCCTTTAAAATTAATCCCTCTAGTGGAAGTTTTGCTCCTAGTACACGTGCTGCCCCAAGTACAAAGAATGCCACTCCTTCCTTCTCAAAGAAAGGACCAAACCCTTCTTCATCATCTTCTATTGGTTCTACGGCCAAGAGTAGCTCCATCCAATGCTTCAAGTGTCTTGGTCATGACATATGCAAAAGGATTGTCCAAATAACAAGGTAATGTTAATAACGAGAATGGAGACTATGATTCTACTAGTGATGAAGATGGAGAATGCCTAGCTGATTTGAGGCAAATGAGGATGGCCATGGGGAGAAAGAGGCGAGGACATGCTTGGGGATGGGTATTGTGACCCGAGTCCGGTCCTATCCTTGTGTGCACTCCTTCGGTATTGAGCGTTCAAGCCAAATCCAATCATGAACAGCGCTGCAACCTCTTCCAAACAAGAGCTCAGGTAAGCAAAGATGGTAAGTGTTGCAAGGTTATTATTGATGGAGGTAGTTGTCATAACCTAGCTAGTAAAGAACTTTGCAACAAACTTGGATTGAAGTATAAGAAACATCCACATCCATATCAAATTCAATGGTTGAATAATGATGGTTCTATGAATGTTGGATACACTGTTGATGTTACCTTTCAGATTGGAAATTACCAAGATACAGTAGAATGTGATGTGGTCTCTATGGATGTTTGTCATTTACTTTTGGGGAGGCCATGGCAATATGATAGGTCTGTGAATCATGATGGTAGAACAAATCAATATAAATTCATGTGGAATAGCAAAGAAATAATATTACGGCCTATGACCCCTTCTCAAATTGTCATTGAAAATGCTCAAAAGAAAGAAGTGCAAATAGGGGGTGAGAGAGGGAAGGAACAAAAGAATGAAATTCCACATAAGGCGAGCGCGAGAGAAAAATTGAAATTGAGTGGGAAAGCTAATATTGAGGGAGAGAAAAAGTTAGTGATGATGGCAACAAAATCTAAGTTGAGGGAGATGAGAGAAGACCCCACTATGTTTCACTTTGTGTTGCTATATAAAGAAGCTTTGATGACTACTAATGACTTAATCTAACTTCCTAGTGTTGTCTCCCAAGTTTTGCAGGCTTATGGCGACGTGTTTCCGGAGGATGTACCCGCTGGACTACCACCCATTCGAGGTATTGAGCATCAGATTGACTTGGTTCCAGGAGCCCCTCTTCCAAACTGTCCGCCCTACCGCACCAACCCCGAGGAGACAAAGGAGATTCAGCGGCAAGTGCAAGCACTTTTGGACAAAGGGTACGTACGTGAGAGTCTTAGCCCTTGTGCCGTTCCTGTTATTCTTGTTCCTAAGAAAGATGGTACCTGGCGAATGTGCGTGATCAGTAGAGCTATAAACAACATAATCGTTCGCTATCGTCATCCTATTCCTAGACTAGATGATATGCTTGATGAATTAAGTGGTTCTACTATTTTTTCTAAGATTGACTTGCGTAGTGGATACCATCAAATAAGTATGAAACAGGGAGATGAATGGAAAACTGCTTTTAAAACGAAGTTTGGCTTGTATGAATGGTTAGTGATGCCTTTTGGGTTGTCCAATGCTCCTAGTACTTTCATGCGCCTAATGAACCATGTTTTAAGATATTTTATTGGAAAATTTGTGGTAGTTTATTTTGATGATATCTTGATATATAGCCGCTCTTTGGATGATCATGTTGAACACATCAAACAAGTGTTAGAGGTGCTTAGGCGAGAACAATTGTATGCTAATCTTGAGAAGTGTTCCTTTTGCACTAGTAAGGTTGTGTTCCTAGGCTATGTTGTTTCAGCTCATGGCATTGAAGTAGATGAATCTAAAATTGAAACTATTCAAATTGGCCTACACTGTGAATGTTAGTCAAATTCGTAGCTTCCATGGACTTGCTAGCTTTTATCGACGATTTGTGAAAGACTTTAGCACCATTGCTGCCCCATTAAATGAATTAACTAAAAAGGGAGTCACTTTTGAGTGGGGAGAAAAACAAGACAAAGCCTTTGCTGAGTTGAAGAAATTTTGACTGAAGCACCATTGCTTGTTTTACCTGATTTCACCAAAACCTTTGAGATTGAATGTGATGCTAGTGGAATAGGTATTGGTGGTGTTTTGATGCAAGAAAGAAAACCTGTTGCATATTTCAGTGAGAAACTTCATGGTGCACAATTGAATTATCCAGTTTATGATAAAGAATTATATGTTCTTGTGCGTGTGCTAGAAATTTGGCAACATTATCTTTGGCCTAAGGAATTTATCATACATTCTGATCATGAAGTTTTGAAATATTTGAAGGGCCAAGCAAAATTGAATCGTAGACATGCTAAGTGGGTAGAATTCATTGAAACTTTTCCTTACATTGTCAAATACAAGAAAGGTAAAGAAAATGTGGTAGCTGATGCATTTGTCTAGAAAACATGTGCTTTTCACTCAATTGGAAGTAAAAGTTCCAGGATTAGAAAGCTTGAAAGAGTTATATGCTTCCGATCATGACTTTTCAACACCGTATTATAATTGTAAAGATGGCAAAGGGTGGGATAAGTTTCATGTTCATGATGGTTTTCTCTTTCGCATGAACAAGCTATGCGTCCGAATCGTCCGTCACGTTTGCTACTATTGCAGGAGTCTCATGCAGGAGGACTTATGGGACATTTTGGAAGAGAGAAGACGTACATGATGTTAAGCGATCACTTCTATTGGCCGAAGATGAGGCGAGATGTCGAGAGGTATGTTCAACGATGTATCACGTGCCATAAGACGAAGTCGAAACTCAATCCACATGGTTTGTATACTCCACTTCCAGTTCCTAGTGCTCCTTGGGAAGACATTAGCATGGATTTTGTGTTGGGATTGCCTAGAACTAAGAGGGGGAGGGATTCTGTTTTTTTTGTTGTGGATAGGTTTTCTAAAATGGCACATTTCATTCCCTGTCATAAGAGCGATGATGCGTCGCACGTAGCTGACCTATTTTTCAAGGAGATTGTGAGATTGCATGGTATGCCCAGGACTATTGTTTCAGATCGCGATGTCAAGTTTATGAGCTACTTTTGGAAGACTTTGTGGGCCAAGCTTGGGACAAAGTTGTTGTTTTCAACAACCTGCCACCCACAAACAGATGGACAAACGGAGGTGGTGAATCGTACACTCTCAATGCTGCTACGGACAATGATCAAAAAGAATTTGAAAGAGTGGGAAGATTGTCTACCACATGTTGAATTTGCATATAATAGGGCAGTGCATTCTACAACTCAACTATGCCCATTTGAGGTGGTGTATGGTTTCAAACCAATCACGCCACTTGATTTAATGCCACTTCCCTTACAAGAACGTACTAATATGGAGGCTTCGAAGCGTGCTGATTTTGTGAAGAAGCTCCATGAAAAGACTAAAGAGGTCATTGAAAAGAAGGTACATGCTTATGCTTCTAAGGCTAACAAATCTCGCAAGAAAATGCTTTTTGAACCAGGTGACTTAGTGTGGGTCCACCTTCGCAAAGACCGCTTTCCGGAGAAGCGAAAATCCAAATTAATGCCCCGTGGTGATGGTCCTTTTAAAGTACTTGCAAAGATCAATGATAATGCATACAAGATAGAGCTTCCAGGAGATGACTATGGGGTGAGCACTACTTTTAATGTTGTTGATTTATCACCATTCTTTGGGCAAGAAGACATAGAGTCGAGGACGACTCCTTTTCAAGAGGGGGAGGATGATGAGGACATCCCCATTACATACACATCTTCCACTCCAAGCAAGCATGAGAATGTCCAAGAACCTGTGGGCCCAATGACGAGGGCAAGAGCCAAGCTTTTAAACAAACATGTGCTTTTGTTTCTTAAAGAGTTTCCTTTAATTGATAATGAACTTGGGATACTACCTCATGCTAGTATTTTATGTATTCTTATGTATGACTCTTGTGAAGACTTAGGAGAGCTAAAGGGAGGAGCCCAAGGACTTAAACTACAAGTTTTGGAGAAGATTATTCAGCCAAATTCGTACCTCCCACAAGGCCAATTGGATTCAAACTCGGATTCAACTCAGAATTCAATTCGGACTCGGTTTGGGACAGCCTGACAGGCAGTCACTAAAAAGGTCATAACTTTCACAAACGGAGTCCGATTCAGGAGTTCTTGTACTCTTGGAAAGATAATTTCAAGGGCTACGCAATGGATTTGGCCCCAGCATCAAATTCGTCTCGGATCAAAAGTTATGACCGAAACAATGTGACGGCTGTAAAATCTAGTTTCCTTTTTGAGAGAGTTCGTATCTAAAACCATATAGGGTTGAGTTGTACTAGATTTGTGGACTCTATGGACGTCCCAAGGTCCTATATAAGCCATGTATTAGTAGCCTAAGGGCTCAGACCACCTTTGAGAATAATCAATCTACTAAAGTTTGTTCGAGTTTATCATTGCTGCTGAAATTCCGTGAGGGAATTAGGAGTGTTCTTCAATCAAGATCGTTCAGCCTTTCCGCTGGGAATTGGGTGCACGATAGATCTTCGCTTGGTGGTCGGCGAAATCGACACGAGTGTGTTTTGGCGGATTAAAGAGTGTTCGTCTCTTGCACTGGCATTGGAGGATAGCTACAATTCATCAAGACTCCCGCGAGTATCCATCCTACGTCGAGAAGATCAGGCGACCCCGTATCATTCTCTCTCGCTAGATTCGGATTCCGGAGGAGCAAGTTTCGCGCCCGAAGACCAGGAGTACCTCGCTGAGCATAACCAAGGCAAGTCGTAACCTTTGATCATGTTGAACCCAGTTTTGCAATCTATTATTTAACTATTTTGTTTTAAGCTACATTGCATCGCTACTTTTAATCAAACCTTGTAATTGGTAGTTATTATCCCATCTCATTTATTCCTCCTTGATAATTTGGAACACCATGATACCTTTGTCACCATAGGATGGGAAACTTACTAGTGATGTATGATTATTGTCACATGGGTGGTACGAGTAGATGCTTAGTGTTGCTTATAATCGCGACTGGTCTTATCATCACATGTTAACCTATAATTTGACTTAATGATATATGGAATTGTGGTTGGTGCCATGTTTAATAAAATTTGTGCCATGTCATTGGTGTGACGTTGGCTTGGTTTTTACAGATGTACTTTAGGGATGTGGTGGTCTCGCCCAGGTAATGTTAAGGACTTAACTTTGTGCGCCATTGATCTGAGCTTAATCGTGCAAACCACATGTCTATTATGGGATGGACCTGGTTGATTAATTTGTAATACCTCAATTCCAATTCTGCCATCGTGATGAACATGGTTGCTGATTTCCATGTGGCGCAAGGGGGGTGTGATGCCAAACCCTAGCGGGCAGGGTTGAGTTGAGGTAGAGCATTGTAAAGACCTTGTTGTGATTACCTTAGGCCTAGGCTAATCACATCGTGTGGGTACAGTTGTGCAACCTCTGCAGAGTGTAAAACTATTCGAATAGCCGCGTCCTCAGTCATAGACATTGCTCGGGGATTTCACACGGGGGTTAGTGTTTCACTTATAACTTGGTGGTTTATGTTGGGAGTGGATAGGTAGTTCACTTTGGGGTTTAGCTTGTGAATTGGTGTTCACAAGTGGTTCATGTTTATTCCTTTGATTATTTATTATTACTGTTTTCAGTTAACTTTCGCTTTAAAGTTATTTATTATATTTCATTGAGAAATGCCTTTATGCAAATTAACCTTTCAACCTTCCTTTGGTAAGCCTTACATATTATATTGCATTCATTTGACACAAACGACTTGCTGAGTACCAATGTACTCACGGCTTTACACCTATGTTGCTCAGTTGAGGGAGAGAAGTACTATCAGCAGGAGGTTCCAGAAGGAGAGTACTACGACGACTTCACGGATTAGGCTTCGTTCTCCACTCGATAGCCTGTGGGCTTGTCGATTGGCCGCTACGTTTTATTTTGGATTTCCGCTGCTATTTTGTTAAGCCCTTCTGGCTAGAGATATTGTAAGCTTGGCCATAAGGTCGTACCTTTGATATTTTATCGATATTCGAGTTTTCCTTTATTATTATCGTGTGTATGACTGTGATGACATCTATGTTTGACTGTGTGCACTAGCGTGATCCTAGACTAGTGCAGTTTACACAGAGAGGCCGAATTTGCATATTCGGGTCGACAGAGATGGTATCAAAGCCATATCGACTGTAGGACGAAGCCCTAGTTAGATTGGTCGTAGCCCAAAAATTTATTTTTAAATCAAACCAACTAAACTTGATATTTAGAAATATCTCTATCTTCGTATCTCATTCTTAAGGATTCTTGTCTCTCGCCCGAACTGTTGCAAAATTTGTTTTCATAAAGTTATAAACTGATCTTTTCTTTATAAATGTATTAGATGTCCCAAGCTTCTTACAGCCCGACAGGAGGATGGAGATCACTTCTACGCGTTCTGTTGCGGAGCCTCGCCCGTCTACCTCACCAAGGATGATAAGCATAAGGGTCAACGCATCGGGAGCATCTCCAGGCTATACTTCACCACCCGAGTCGGCAAGCAGGTGCTACACCACAGCTTCAAGAATGCCGGTGCCAGTGGAGAGATGTCAGCACAAGGAGTTGCGCACAAAGCCATCCGTCACCTTTGCAAGCTATACAAGATCAACATGGCCAGACTCGTCCGGAAGTTCAAGGAGCAGTACGGAGTTACCCCTAGACTACGGAGCGATGCAGGAGGATCCCTAACGCGATCGCGATACCTCTACCGTCGCCTACACCGCCGAGCCCAGAGCAGAGACGTCGTATCACCGGAGATTGTCGAGCCTATCTCAGTCGGTTCACCCCAGTCCCGATCAGAGAGCAGTCGCCGCCGATCCGCAACTCGTGGGTTGTCTACAGCGATTCTGAGGACGATAGCAGTGTACCCTATTTGTGAGGACCCGAGTGGGAGCCTTCAGAGTAGATAGTGCGAGTAGACACGTTGGATTTTATTTGCAGGTGTGTGTGATGTGAGCTGCAAATATTGCCTTAAAAGCATTATATTGCAATCATGTCAATCTTTTAATGGAGTTAATTTTTATTCAGTTTCTTTGTTAGCCTTTTTGGCTAAGTGTTTGTTTAGTTTAGGTTTCCATTAAGCAAAACCCCCTTAGACGTATTTACCTCTTATCTATGCTCTTCCCTCTCGTCCTTTTACCTTTGGTCAGTCAGTAGTTGTTTTCTTTTCAGAGCAAGATGGTTGATACCAGGAACTCCTCCAGCCGCAATCAGGCGAACTAGGACCCAGAGAGCGATCTTTGCGCGCACGGTGCCACCTACCTTGGATCCCGCCCTCAGTCAGTTTTGGTGGCGCAGACTCAGATGATGCAGACTATGATGCAGAGTATGCAGACTATGATGCAGCGACAGCACCAGGAGCCAGTACCACCATGTTGGACCCCGGAGCAACGACTCCTGGATCCTCTGTGTAAATCGCACTAGTCCAGGATCAAGCTAGTGCACACAGTGGATAACAAAGACTCATATCATGCGTAATGACATTTATTTATTAACTAAATATGAGCCTGATGGCCAAAGTTTACATTAATGGTTCATAAACCAAAATTAAATAAGCAGCGGAAGAAGAACCAATGAAGCAGCAGCCCATCCTGCCTGCCCACAGGCGAATGACTGTAAGACGCGGCCTAGTCGTCACCATCCTCACCGAAGTTGTTGACGTCATCCTCTGGCAACAGATTTTAGCAAGGTGAGCACATAAAATACTCCCAAGTTTCATGTGAAATAGTTGATCCCACCTAAAGTTATATTAAGCCGGGCTAAGCATTTCTACAAAATTTCTAGTTAATACTATGGTACTAACTAGTTTTTAGATAGCGTGACAAGGTATATGAATTCGGGATTTCAAATGGGCTATAATCAAAGGATCATGGGTATATCTAACATTTAAACTGAATTTAAATTAATTTTGGATAGAAGTACGCATGCATACACAGTAAAACAACATAAATAAATTTAAAATATTAGGTTCAACATGGTCAAAGGTGTAACTTGCCTTGCTTCGAAGTTTGCTGAGGTCGTCGAATTTATACTTTCCGGATTAGTCGTAGTCTACACGCGAAAAGCAAGAACAAACTAAACTCAAATAAAATCCAAATTTTATAAAATATTATCTGAGAGATATGACTTTAGATGATTTTAGGAATTTGAATGGATCCAAACGGAGTTAGGACAAAGGAGAACGACTTACGGAAGTTTGAATTCTAAAGAAATGAATAAAAGGAATTCTTGGAATTCTTTTCTTTGTGAAGGAAAAGTGGTTGGAAGCTAAATTATTTGTGTATGATTGAAACCCTTATCGAAGGCATAGTCGAAGCCATGGTTGAAACCATAGTCGAAACAACGGTTGAAGATGCGGAGGTCTAAGTAGAAGACAAAGACTCCAAGTACGGGTACAGTCGAAGTCGAAGATTCGGTTGAAGACCTGGTCGGAATTGTACAGTGGTTGGAAGAATTGGATTTATGCAGAGTATCGAAAGAATCGGACGGTTGGAGAGGTCGGACGGCTTCGAGTGGGCAGAGAGATCGAAGGGTTCAGAGAGGTCGGAGGGTACGGAGGTTAAAACGGTCAAACAACCATGGTCGGTTTGAAGATAGAGGTTGAAGTCGAAGGCTCCGAGATTGAAGACCGAAGTCGAAGTTGAATGCTCCGAGCAGTCGGAGTCTAGGAAGCCTCCGAACAGCGGAGTCTAAAGTGCTTCTGGATGGCGGAGTCTAAGAGCCTCCGGATGGTAGAGTCTAACGAGCCTCCGGATAGCGGAGTCTTAGAATCGGATGGCTGGGAGAAGTCGGATGGCTTCGCGTGATGAGATCCGGGTGATCCAACGACGGCAAAGACCGGGGAGATGTACAAAAGAGGGAGAAGAGTATAAGTCTGGTTTCACCTTGGCGCAAGGTTCGGGCTGCGCAGAGTTTGCTGGTGGCGAGTGTGTAGCGGAGGCGGGGTACAATTATCGACGGTGGAGACTCTCCGATGACGGCTTGCTCGGAGAAGGGGTGTCGAAGGTTCGCACGGGCCTGATTATGGTTACCGGCGGTGGGGTACTCTGGTCATGCTTTGGCTTGGGAAAAGGGTGAAGGAGGTGCGCGCGGTCCTGTCGAAGATGTTGGCGGTGGCGGCGTCGGCGTCGGCGAAAGAGACACTCCGGCGGGGGGGGATTGCTTGGCGGAGGGGTGGCGAGGTGAAGAAAAGAGAGAGGGGATTGCGAGGAGTGCATTGGTGCTCTTGTGCAATACCAGAAGTGGTTGGAAGGTGGTCAGTGGCGAGTTGGAGCGATGGTGTAACTCGGGCGGCGGTAGCGGTAGTGTTCCGGCGGTGAGGAGACTCAACCAAGGGCAGTCGACAAAATCCAAAAATTATGAAATATATACTGAAAAATAGATTATGAATTTAGATGAATTTACAAACTTGAATAACTTGATTCGGAGTTCGGACGAAGGAGAACGAGTGATTGGAAGATTGGCGGATCAGAAAATTCTGAAAAAAGAAAAATCAGGAATATTCCGAAGGAATATTCCCGCATGAACAGTAAATGGCAGCGGCTCTTTTCACTGTTTTTGGTCGTGTCGTCGACAAGAAAAGGCATGGGAGGTGAAGCCAATGGGTTGCTAAGGACCCGAGGCACATATAGGAATTGGCGGCACGTCAAACGGTCACGGTGACGACACGGACAACAACAACGGCATAGGGTGTGAAGAGAAGAATAATTTTTGAGCAGGGAATATGGAGAAGTAGGGTGAGCATGGGCTAGAACGCGGTGAGGCGAGTCTAGGAAAAATATCGGCAAAGCCGAACACTCACCGGTGGCGACGCAAACGTCGTTTGAACGACGTCGGTACAGAAACACTAAAAATTCAATATCTTCGCGCTCGGTGTGGCGAATCCAAAACCGTCTAAAACATAGCCTCCTGGGATGGTTTGGCACGTTTTGACATGAACGGATTGTTGAAAGCATTCCCGGACAGGCGGGGACACGTGGTGCAAATTGTGTCCATGGCGAGGTGTCGCGCGCGAATAGTTGTGAAAGGTTTTTGGACAAACAGAGGGGAGCACGGCGTAGAACATGTCGAGACGAACTGAACGCCGCAGACGGCTCGGCCAACGGACTAGCGAAACGCGATGGACAAGACTTTATGCAGCCTACAGGCTGACATCGGCGTTCCGGGCAAACGGAGAGAAATTAACATGCGAGAGTTACGGCAAATCGAAGAGTAGAGCGTGGGGATCGTGATGCTCACCTTGGTTTTAGTCGGGCATGCACGGTCGGCCGGTGGCGACGCGAAGAACGCGGACCCGATTTGGCCTACGGTGCCGACGATGCTCCGGCGATGTTCCGGCGAAGACGAGGTGAGCACCGCATAGAACGCGGCGAGGCGAAGCTAACGGTGTGGTCAAACGCGGCGGCGCTCCACCGGACGAGGTATAAAAGGCCGAAGAACACCGCTTGAACTACAAAAGTAAAATTCCGATTGCGGCCAATAGAGAGGGAGTTGAGACTTGAGATTTTCGAGGGTGAGTGAGGATGAGAAGGGGCTCACGGTGCTCCCTTTTATAGGGGTTGAGGAGGCCCAAGGAGGGAGATCAACGGGGCATGTCTTTGAATGACATGGTTTAAATCCCGCGAAAATAGCTCATGAATGAGGGGGAAACGGTAGGGAAATGAAAGAGCTTGATGAGGAGAGTTGAATGCAATTTATTTCACTAAAAATTGTTGAGTAAATCACGAGTTATGAGAGGTTGAAAAAGCTTCAAAATCGTGCCATGGCTGCTGCACCTCTGCTGCACACGCACGGGAGGTGAGTTGGAGAAGAAGAGGAAAAAGGAGGAGAGAAAAAGGAGGAAAAAGGAGGAAAAAGGAGGAGGTGAGTTGGAGAAAAAGAGGAAAAAGGAGGAAAAAGGAGGTGAGTTCTAAAGCTATTTTGAACATATAAAAAAAATTCCAAGTAGAATTTGCATATTTTTCTTTTTATAATTTTTTTGTTTAACAGAAAGGCTCTTTTCTTTAAAGCTGAAAATCAGGTCGACTAAAAATTGTAAAATTTCAAGAAACCAAATAACTTTGATTTTTATTTTAAAATAACTTATTTATTTATTTATTTATTTACTTTTATTTTTTTTCTTAATGTGCTTTGCATAAAAATAACCTCTTTTTTTAAAAGCATAAAATCAGGCAATTTATTTTTTTAAACTTAAGAAATCAAAAGTAAATATTTTTATTTTAAATTAAAGTAAATGTTTTTTCCTTAATTTTGAAATAAGCAATTTGGTCATTACACACCACCAACACCTCGTCGTGATCCAGCTATGGCGCGAGTTCATGAGGACGAGATCGCTGTTTTCTCGATTCGTCGAGCCTCGGAGGTCGACGATTGGGTCCGTTCGATTGAGAAGAAATCAACTTGGCTCAGCCAGACCGACAGAGAGAAGGTGTTATATGCAGCACATCAGCTTGAGGGACCAGCAGCAGAATGGTGGGAGAACTACTGTGCCGCCCATGAGAACCAGAACAACATCACTTGGAAGGAGTTCGTCAAAGCCTTCCATACTGCCCACGTCATGGATGGAGTGGTCGAGATGAAGAATGATGAGTTCCGGAAATTCCAGCAGAGGAAGCTGTCAGTGAGTGAATATCTCAATAAATTCACTCAGTTGGCTCGCTACGCGCCAGAGGATGTAGCATCAGATGCAGCTCACCAGAAGAGGTTCAAGAAAGGCTTGAATCCAGCTTTGAAGGTGCAAGTCGTAGGTAACGACTATGCCAGTTTTCAGCAGTTGGTGGATAAGGCCATTCTCATTGAGGAGAGTCGCCGCGAGCTCGAGGAGTCTCACAAGAGGAGGTTGATCCAGCGAAGTCACGATCGCACGATCTCGAGGCCTGCGTTTTGGTTCCTACCACCTGCACGAGCGCCACAAGCGGCGGCGATCGTCGGCTTTTAGGACCCGGCTCGGGCGACACATCGCTTCGATCGGGGCGGCGTCTGGTGGTTCCAGTGGTCGGCAGCAGCAGAAGAGCAATAACTCAAGAAGATCGTCACTTGCTTCAAGTGTCATGAGGTGGGACACTATGCTAGCAAGTGCCCTCGAGGCGAGCCCCGACGCCGCTTGCTTCGACTTGGGAGCCACACGGTCGTACTCCTACCCGGAGAGCGGGACACCGATGGTGAGAGGTCGGTGAACCACGTCACGCGAGAGGATGCCCAGCTGCACGGACGTTGTGATCGATGCGTTCCTAGTACATTCGATTCTGCCACGCTTTATTTGATTACGAGCTTCGCATTCGTTTGTTTCTGAGTTTTGCTTTAAAGCAACAATTGAAAACTGTTGCTCTTGGATCTATTCTTTTAATCCAATCCCGGATCGAGTTGAGATCCAACCTAGGTTGTCCAGAGTTAGGATAACCATTGATGAGTTGAGTTCGTGGCGACTGATTTTGTTGGATATGCGG
Organism: Melocanna baccifera; assembly: GCA_036346265.1. Classification (NCBI taxonomy): domain Eukaryota; kingdom Viridiplantae; phylum Streptophyta; class Magnoliopsida; order Poales; family Poaceae; genus Melocanna; species Melocanna baccifera. The sequence goes on along the minus strand of CM070691.1, from coordinate 14,280,820 downwards.
TCCTAGATGTAATCACGAATGGATTGGCTGCGGCGTGCGAGCGATGTTAGACGTAGGAGCAGAGCGGTGACCTTAACCAATTCAGATGGGGTTAAGGTGCGATTCGCACCACCCGAGTGTCGGCCAGTCGATCATGGTTTGCCAGAGCAAGGTGATCCAGTTGGAGGATGTACCAGTTGTCAGGGAGTACCCTGACGTGTTTCCAGATGATCTTCCAGGTATGCCACTAGAGAGGGAGGTTGAGTTGGTACCGCTCCGATTTCCAAGAGACCCTATCGGATGCCAGCTAATGACTTAGCAGAGTTGAAGAAGCAAATTCAGGAACTTTTGGATAAGGGTTACATCAGACCGAGTTCATCCCCGTGGGGAGCGCCAGTGTTGTTCGTCAAGAAGAAGGATGGTAGTCAGCGTATGTGTGTGGACTACAGAGCACTTAATGAGGTCACCATCAAGAATAAGTACCCTCTACCCAGGATTGATGACCTGTTTGATCAGCTTAAGGGAGCGGGAGTGTTCTCCAAGATTGATTTGAGATCAGGATATCATCAGATGAGGATACGCAAGGAGGACATACCCAAGACAGCCTTCTCGACTCGTTATGGTCTATATGAGTTCACAGTGATGTCATTTGGTTTGACCAATGCCCCAGCATATTTCATGTATTTGATGAATAAGGTGTTTATGGAATATTTGGATAAGTTTGTCGTTGTGTTCATTGACGACATTTTGATATATTCCAAGGATGAGAGAGAGCATCAGGAGCACTTGAGATTAGCATTGCAGAAATTGAGGGATAATCAATTATATGCTAAGTTCAGAAAATGTGAGTTTTGGATGAAGAAAGTCGCCTTTCTAGGGCATGTGTTAACAGCGGAAGGAGTCGTAGTTGACCCAGGAAAGGTGAGTGATGTTTTGGACTGGCAGTCACCCACTTCAGTTACCCAGGTCAGGAGTTTTCTGGGCATGGCAGGATACTACCGTCACTTTATTGAGGGATTTTTCAGTGTGGCCAGACCCCTCACGCAGTTGCTTAAGAAGGAAAAGAAATTCACTTGGACGCCAGAGTGCGAGAAAAGTTTTCAGAGACTTAAGGAGAGTTTGACCACAGCCCCAATGCTTGTGTTGCCTGATATTAATAAGGATTTTGAGATATATTGCGATGCATCTCGCAAAGGTTTGGGTTGTGTCTTGATGCAAGACAAGAGAGTGGTAGCTTACGCCTCACGCCAGTTGAGACCGCATGAGGAGAACTACCCTACTCATGACTTGGAGCTAGCAGCCGTAGTGCATGCTTTAAAGATTTGGCGTCATTATCTGATGGGTAATAGATGTGAGGTTTACACGGATCATAAGAGTCTAAAATACATCTTTACCCAGTCCGAGCTTAACCTCAGGCAGAGGAGGTGGTTAGAGCTGATAAAGGATTATAATGTTGGCATACATTATCATCCTGGGAAAGCCAATGTCGTTGCAGATGCCTTGAGCGAGAAGGTATCTGCAATTCGGTGATGGTTCGAGAGTCGTCCCAAAGATTGCATGAGGAATTTCAGAAGCTTAGCCTTGAGTTGGTTGAGTCAGGATTTTTGGCAGCTACGGAGTTGCAGCCTACTTTGGATGGTCAGATTCGTCAGGCTCAGTCAGATGATGAGGCATTTCAGCGGATCAGAAAGAACTTAAGTGAAGGTAAAGAGTCAGGATTTTCAGTGGATGACCAGGGAACCTTGTGGTTCAAGCAGCGTTTGTGTGTGCCCAGTAAGCAAGAGCTAAAGGATGTGTTGTTAAAAGAGGCTCATGAGTCGTTGTATTCGATTCATCCAGGCAGTACCAAGATGTACCAGGACATTAAGGATAAGTATTGGTGGCCAAGCATGAAGCGTGAGATCGCTGAATATGTAGCTCTTTGTGATGTTTGTCAGAGAGTAAAGGTAGAGCATCAGAGACCAGCAGGCTTGCTACAGCCATTGAAAGTTCCCGAGTGAAAGTGGGAAGAAATTGGTATGGACTTTATAGTCGGTCTGCCTAAGACCAAAGAGGGCTATGATTCGATTTGGGTCATCGTGGACCGATTGACCAAGGTTGCTCATTTCATTCCAGTTAAGACGACCTACAGTGGTGACAGATTGGTAGAGCTATATATGTCCAGGATTGTCAGATTGCATGGTGTGCCCAAGAAGATTGTGTCAGATCGTGGATCGCAGTTTACCTCTCGTTTTTGGGGTAATTTCCATAAGGCTATAGGAACTCACCTGAATTTCAGTACAGCATATCACCCCCAGACAGATGGTTAGACAGAGCGAGTAAATCAGATTTTGGAAGACATGTTGAGAGCCTGTGTGCTCGATCATGGGTCCAAGTGGGACAGTTGTTTGCCTTTTGCAGAGTTCTCGTACAACAACAGTTATGAGGCCAGTTTGCAGATGTCACCATTTAAGGCATTGTATGGCAGGAAATGCAGGACCCCTCTCAATTGGAAAGAGACAGGGGAAGGGCAGGTTTTTGGTCCAGACTGTTTGAAAGAAGCTGAGGATAAGGTCCACTTGATACAGGAAAGGTTGAAAATCGCCTGGCAGCCGCAGAAAAGTTATCTGATACGGATAGCGAGAGTGAGTTTTGAGCCAGATGATTTCGTGTATCTCAGGATCACACCATTCAAAGGTGTGAAGAGGTTTCAGTTAAAAGGGAATCTTGCACCGAGGTATGTTGGTCCGTTCAGGATTCTGAAACGCAGGGGAGAGGTTGCTTATCAGTTGGAGCTACCTGCGTCCTTCAATGGGGTACATGACGTCTTCCATGTGTCCCAGCTGAAGAAGTGCTTGCGTGTGCGGAGGAGGTTGTGCGCTTGAGGCCGTTGACTGCAAGAGGATCTGCATGCACAAGGAGCATCCACCAAAGTCTTGGTGTCGAGCGAGTCACCCGGAATAAAGTGGTCCGTTTACGCAAAGTCGATGGAGCAACCATTCCGAGGAGGAAGCCACAGGGAGCGCGAGGAGGACCTCGAGCGAGTTCGAACCTATTCTCTTAGTTGGCCCAGATCTCGGGGTCGAGATCTCGTTTAAGGGGGTAAGGTTTGTAACATCCTGTTTTTCTGAGATTTTTAAAGCTTAGAATTTAAAAATAAATTTTGTGGAATTTTTTGAATTTAATTCAAGCTTTAAATGAATTTTTAGAATTTAAAATGATTTAATATGATTAAAATAAACATTAACATAAGTTAGAAATATTTTATTTGGATTCTTCAGGTCTCAAGGAATTTTCTGGTATTTTTGGTGAATTTTTGGGATTTATTTGCTATTTTCTAGAGCTTTTAGAAGTTTATTTGAGTTTCTGGAAAAGAAAAAGAAAAGGGGAAAAATCCACCGCCGCCCGATCCACCTCCCCGCCACGCGTCAACCATCCGCAGCCTCCCCGCCGCCGCCGTACCTTTTCCCGCGCACCCGCTCTCCGCGCCGCTCGATCCCGCACCTGCCCTCGCGTCGCGCATCCGTGCCTGCCACGCGGCGGCATCGCCCGCCCGCGCCGCGCTGCCGCCGCTGCCCGGCCGTCCGATCCCGCCCGCAAGCCACGCATCGCGTCGCCCATGCCCGACCGCGCGTAACCCTAACCCTAACCCGCCGCTCGCCCTCAGCCGATCGCGCCTCGTGGCTACGCCGGGCCGTCGAACCCGCCGCTTCTGCGCGCGTCGTCCCCGATCCGGACGCCTCGGTTCGCGTGATAAAACCTCGCCGCCCACCTCGGTTCGCGTGCCCGCTGCCTCGCCGCCGCAAAACCCTCGCCTCCGCCTCCTCGTGCCCGCGCCGCCGCTGGAACCACTCCGCTGCAGGCTGCGTTGCCCCGTCGCTGTCCCCGACGTCGCCGGAGCGACCCCGTCGCCGGAGAGCCACCCTCGTCGCCGTTCCCGTCGCCGGTGAGTCGAGTCGCCCACGCCGCCTCCGCGTCGCCGCTCGCCTCGCTCGCGTCTCTCCTCGGTCGCCGTGCCGTCCGCCCGCGCACCCCATGCGCCGCGCGCTTCACGATGACTTCGCGCGCCCGCGCGGCGCGTCGGCCGATCCACCCGCGCCGCGCGATCTCCGCCGTCCACCGCGCGCGCGCGCGCGCGCTCGCGCCGCGCGCAACGCATCGCGCGGCGAGCCACGCCACGCGTCGGCCAGCGCCGACGTCCCCGCGCCCACGCCGCTCCATCGTCGCCGCTCATCCAGATCTGGGCCGACGCCCCAAATCTCGCCGCGTGTCGCCTCCGCGACCGTCGGATCCCCGCCGCCGCCGCCCGCGCCGCGTCAGCCCTAGGCCCCGTCAGCCCTAGCTGACGTGGCATCCCACGTGGCATACCACGTCAGCGCCACGTCAGCTGAGACCCGCCCCCAGGTGCCATGTGGCAGCCACGTCAGCTGCCACGTCCTCGCCACGTCACCCCCGTGCCACATGGCAGCATATGCTGCTGCCACGTCAGCCCTAGCGCGCCGCGTTAGCCCGCCGCCCCGCGTGCACTGTTTTGTGGACCGAGTCCACGGTGGACCCGGTTTCCCGTGCGCCCCGGTCCACAGCACAGTAACTTTTCCAATTTTCCCGATTTAATTTAGATTTAATTTTCCGAGAGCCCATTCTCCTCTGTCCTAGCTCCGATTGACCCCGTTCTTTTTTCTAAAATCGAGCTCTAGCTGTTGGTTCTGGTTTTGTGAATTTTGGAGTTCATTTGCTTAGCATTTTATGTGTTTCTTTGGTTTTGGTCACTTTCTCTCTCACTAGATTCGGATTCCGGAGGAGCAGGTTTCGCGCCCGAAGACCAGGAGTACCTCGCTGAGCATAACCAAGGCAAGTCGTAACCTTTGATCATTTTGAACCCAGTTTTGCAATCTATTATTTAACTATTTTGTTTTAAGCTACATTGCATCGCTACTTTTAATCAAACCTTGTAATTGGTAGTTATTATCCCATCTCGTTTATTCCTCCTTGATAATTTGGAACACCATGATACCTTTGTCACCATAGGATGGGAAACTTACTAGTGATGTATGATTATTGTCACATGGGTGGTACGAGTAGATGCTTAGTGTTGCTTATAATCGCGACTGGTCTTATCATCACATGTTAACCTGTAATTTGACTTAATGATATATGGAATTATGGTTGGTGCCACGTTTAATAAAATTTGTGCCACGTCATTGGTGTGACGTTGGCTTGGTTATACAATTATAGTTTTTGCACTCGGGTGAGTGATCGTGCAGTAAAGGGGGAAGTACAGATGTACTTTAGGGATGTGGTGGTCTCGCCCGGGTAATGTTAAGGACTTAACTTTGTGCGCCATTGATCTGAGCTTAATCGTGCAAACCACATATATATTATGGGATGGACCTGGTTGATTAATTTGTAATACCTCAATTCCAATTCTGCCATCGTGATGAACATGGTTGCTGATTTCCATGTGGCGTAAGGGGGGTGTGATGCGAAACCCTAGCGGGCAGGGTTGAGTTGAGGTAGAGCATTGTAAAGACCTTGTTGTGATTCCCTTAGGCCTAGGCTAATCACATCGTGTGGGTACAGTTGTGCAACCTCTGCAGAGTGTAAAACTATTCGAATAGCCGCGTCCTCGGTCATGGACATTGCTCGGGGATTTCACACGAGGGTTAGTGTTTCACTTATAACTTGGTGGTTTATGTTGGGAGTGGACAGGTAGTTCACTTTGGGGTTTAGCTTGTGAATTGGTGTTCACAAGTGGTTCATGTTTATTCCTTTGATTATTTATTATTACTGTTTTCAGTTAACTTTCGCTTTAAAGTTAATTATTATATTTCATTGAGAAATGCCTTTATGCAAATTAACCTTTTAGCCTTCCTTTGGTAAGCCTTACATATTATATTGCATTCATTTGATACAAACGACTTGCTGAGTACCAATATACTCACAGTTTTACGCCTATGTTGCTCAGTTGAGGGAGAGGAGTACTATCAGCAGGAGGTTTCAGAAGGAGAGTACTACGACGACTTCACGGATTAGGCTTCGTTCTCCACTCGATAGTCTGTAGGCTTGTCGATTGGCCGCTACGTTTTATTTTGGATTTCCGCTGCTATTTTGTTAAGCCCTTCCGGCTAGAGATATTGTAAGCTTGGCCATAAGGTTGTACCTTTGATATTTTATCGATATTTGAGTTTTCCTTTATTATTATCGTGTGTATGACTGTGATGACATCTATGTTTGACTGTGTGCACTAGCGTGATCCTGGACTAGTGCAGTTTACACAGAGAGGCCGAATTTGCATATTCGGGTCTCGACAAATAACCTGTTAAATAATTTACTTACTGAGATTTTTATCTCACCCTTTTTGTTTTTCCCCTAGAGGTGATCCTTGAGCATGCATGGGAAGGGTAGAGTGGCACCACAATAATGCACTTGATTCGTTGAGTCATGTTGTAATAAAGTCAAAAGGACTATAGTCATTTGCCTTGCTATTCGTTGATCTATGCTTTAAAATAGTAATGCCGAATTTATGGACTATTCTTTTGGTTAAACTATTGGAGCTTGTTTCATTTATTGAACTTATTATCAATATCGTGGTTTTCCTTAGTGGATCATGCTTCTGCTTAGTTCCCCATGTTTGTAATTGTTGCCGTTTTAAATTATCTTGTAAACTTGGCTAGCTGTAGAGTGGTTTAGTGACATCCCAGGGTAATGTGGGTCTTAGGGTGTACAAACTAGCACAGTTGACAAATGCACAATATACAGTAAAAGAAGTAGAGAGCAATCTCACAGAGCGGTGACGCACTCCAAGCCATCGTGACAGCAAAATGGGCTAGACTCATCAGAGACGATGTCCCAAAAAATTAATCAGTTGTGAATACCCGAGAGTCACCGAAGAGGCAATCGGAGATACAAAACCCTCCTCCAAAAATCAGGGGGATGAGGACAGCCGGGCTCGGGGGAGGCGGCATCGGGCTTGGGGGTAGCGGTGTGCTCGAGAGAGGAGGAGGACGCCGAACGCGGGGGAGGTGGGCTGCCAAAGTCAGGGGAGGCAGCGATGAGCTCAAGGGATGTCAGCGTTAAGTGTGTAGTAATACAGAGCAAACCCTAGAGCGCAATATATAGGGGAATAATCACATACGGTTGTATCATCACAGACTGTTGTAAAGTAAAACTATCTATAATGTTTTCTTATTACAGGCATCTGTGATAATACACATCACAGACGGTTCTGAAATAGAATCGTCTGTAAAACGAAAACATCACAGACGGTTTTACTTTACAACCGTCTGTGATAATACTTGTCAAGGAACCATATATATCAAACATTCTCATATACATAAAAGCAAATTCACATATATATGACTCATTACATATACATAAATGCAAATTCACACACACACACACACACACACACACACACATATATATATATCACATATTCTCATATACATAATGCAAATTCACATATATGTCACACATTCTTATATACATAAATGCAAATTTACATATATCACACATTCTCATATACATATATAAATACAAATACATAACATATTACACATAAATATTTTATTCATCATTCCACTTGCTTATTTTCTTTAAAAATTAGCCCTTCATGATGATCGACGCATATGTTGCTAGTTTCATCACGTTGTTTTTCCTCGAATCTTATGCTGTTTCTGAAAGGGTAACTCGTTAAATTGATTATATTCTTTCTCATCCGCTACATTCTCTACTTCGATAATTCTTCTTTTTCTATGAAGAACTACATGGCACTTCTTATTTACTTGGTCGGTTACATAGAAAACTTGAAGAACTTGGATAGCGAGTATGAATGGTTCATCTTTGTATTCGACATGTTTGAGCTCCACGGTAGTGAAACCGTACTTATCGACTTGCACCTATGAGAGATGGACCTAACGGCACCAAAATAAGAGGATCTTAAAAAGCACGTAATCGGGCTCCCAAATCTCCTATATGAACCCATAGTAAGAGTTCCTCAACCTATAAGTACTGAACGCATCAATATGGACACTGCTGTTCTGGTTAGTGCTTTGTACCCATATAGACACTGCTCCCAAATCTCCTATATGAACCCATAGTAAGAATTCCTCAACCTATTAGTACTGAACGCATCAATATGGACACTGAATGGAGCCTGCGTGTAGAATCTGTACCCATTTATGTCATATCCTTGCTATGTCATACTGTAAATATTGGCCCTTTTGACAACCATGTCAGCATTTCACTTGATGAGTTTCTAATGACTCGCACCTTCAACCATTGGTTGAACCGACTGTTATATTGTCTCATGATCCAAACATCCGTCCACTTCGGATTCTGCTACCGAAGCACGTCCTTGTGCTAGTTGATATATGAGGACACTTCAGTCATATATTGCAAGACTATGAAATAGGCTTAAGAATACACATCCATATTTAGAGTGATTGCTTTATTTCTGATGGTCCTGATACCTTTGAACCTTCTCTCATGGTGAGATCAAGGCACACATATTGGTTTCACCGGAGCCATGTAATTGACATAGAACTCAATGACCTTTTTGGATGTATAACCTTATGATGAGCTGATGGAGTCCTAATCTTCCGATATGATGATAACTTCGATTTGAAAGAGAACGACTTTGACGATGCAGGCTTCTAATCAGTCACGACCAGAATACTAAGCAATCACTAAACCACACTCCAAGTCGTTATCAATCGTGCCAAGAACGTGGTTGACCTGACTACGAAGGTCTATTTCTTCATGCAACTGAAGAACAAACAAGAACAAGATAACAAGAATCTAAAATTACAAATATTTATGAAGTACTGATAAGTTGGGATTCCGAATAAGGATCTTGATCGGGTGGTCTAGTCAATACACGCAGAAGATACAAATTGCAACGAAGGCGAACTAAATATAAACGAAATCCCAGAAAACTAGAGTGGTACGACCTCCTTAAATAGAGGAGTGAAAGCCACACAAAACTAAGAAACAAAAAGATGGTAATATTAATTACTGTTCATGTAACAGTAGTACGGCTATGAATAGTAGAGGGTAGCACCTTCCTCTTAGGCCCAAGCATTACAATACCCGATTTGGCTCAAACAGGTGGTGTAGTAATTTCTTTTGATGATTACGAAGTGTACAAAAGGAATTTGCAGGTGAGGAGATCCGTTGGAAAGAGGACGAGACAAGCTTTCCATCAAATACTCATGGACCTCAAACGGACTCTATATGTGAAAGTTATGCTCGTTTGTAGTTGGATCTGTCAAGCTGAATTCGAATTGATCTGGAGGCCATGTCCTCATCACCTTAGACGATGCTCCCCTCCGACTAAGATCGATTCCATACATAGGACTTGAGAATTCCTATGAACCTCTTGAACGGGTACATGCTATGTAGGAACACGGGCCCACATATTTTTATCTCCCACACAATGTGAACAATGGGATGGACTGTGATATCGAAGAAATGACGAAGGAATATACATCTCGAGATGACACAGAGTCATCATTACCTCGTCATGCAAAACATCTAGTCCTTCGAAATTGATGATCTTCTGAGCAATTATGTTAAAGAAATAACATAACCTCATGATTGTCTCTTAGATCTTGATCGAAAAAATATTTCTAATTACAATAGGGAGTATCTGTGCCATTAACACATGACAATCATGATACTTCATGCTAATTAACTTCAAATCTTCCATTGAAATAAATTTCTTCATGTTGGCAGAGTGACCAGATGGAAATTTAACACTATACAACTACTGATATAGTTCAGTTCTCTTAGCCTTGGACATAGAGTAACAAGTAGGGGGAAGGTACATTCATCCTTTATCAGTTTTTGTCGGTGCAAATTCAGGCCTGATGTCCATATTAATCAAGTCAAACCGTGCATTGACATCATTCTTTGTTTTATCATGAATGTTCGGTAAGAGACTAATCAAGTTATTACATACATTTTTCTCTACGTGTATAACGTCGATATAGTGCTGAACTTCTAGGTGCTCCCAACAAGCACAATGGGTCCTCGATTTATGTCCCTTTCTGAGAACAACATCTAAATCTTTAACTATATCATAGACCTCTTTTATACTTAAATACCTTGGAGCTGAACTATCCTCCTTCTCTTTGTCGAATTATTTCTTCATCTTGCGGTATAGGTGAACCTACGGTGACGCATGTACATGATTTTGCGTCAGTATTTCAGCCACACACTCTCAGTATCATTTAATCAGTGAGTACAGACTTTAGCCCCTTTTGTACTCTAGCCTGACAGGTTAGCAAGGGCAGGATAATCATTTATAGTGTATTACAATAAGGAGTGTAAAGTGAAGTTCTCTTATTTGTACGCATCTTCCACCAACGATGTTAAGAAAATATCAATACCATTCCTAGGTTGCTTTGGCCCTTGGATAATTATCGACAACAAAATATACTTATGCTTCTTACAAACCAAGGAGAAAGGTTGTAGATGCAAAGAGTCATGGGCCAAGTGCTATGTCGGCTGCACATATTATCAAAAGGATTCATTCCATCTATACTCAATCCAAACCTTACATTTCTCGGTTCTGCACCGAAGTCTGCAAACCTCTTATCGATGTTTCTCCACTGGGTGGAATCAACATAGTGTCTTAGAATTCCATCCTTCTTACTCTCCTCCGAGTGTCGACCCAGTAGTTTTGCCTCCTTTGGATTTATAAAAAACCACTTCAAATGGGGAATTACAGGAAAATGCCATGCCACCTTAGCAGGAGGTTCTTTCTCCACTTCTATTCTCTCGCTGTCATCTAATTGATTCTTACGCTTGTATCGGGATGTGTTGCACATTAGATCTACATGCATGTTTACATACTCTTTACGATAGAGGATACAATTGTTGGATATGCATGTATTATTTCTACCTCCCTTCCCAATGGACAAAGAATCTTCTTAGCTTGTGGTTTTGGGCAACTTATTTTCCTCCGGAAGCATGTCCCCTAAAAGACTGAGCAGCGCTGTGAAAATCTTATCGGACCAACCATTGTTTGCCTTTAATTTCAGCAGTTTAAGCACGGCTGACAACCTCGTGTACTTTGACTTGCAGTACGTAAGCAAAGATTTCTCCGAGTCCTCCATCAAGCCCCGGGATTTAACATACTCTCTCTCATCAGAGTTCCCTTCTACATTACGAAGCATCTGATCTAGATTGTCGTCATACAACCTATCAAATCGAAATCACAATTGACATCATCCAGCGGTATATCTTTTACTTCGTTGGCGATGTTATTATTACTACCTTTATGTGTAATCTACTTTTCACCATAACTAGTCCAACGTGCATATCCTTTTTTGAAACCCCTTCAAATCAAGTGTGCTTCAATCTGCGCTTGGTTCTTAAATATCTTTAAATTCTCACAGTCAATGCATAGACAGTACATATATTCCACCCTCTTATTCAACATATCCTCCTCGGCAGCTCTTGTAAAAGCAGACACGCCATTAATGTACTCTTCACTCACACAGTTTTTCGCGTATATCCAGCTTTGGTTCTACGTTACGTATATAACAATTTAGTGTTAAATATTGAATTAATTAATTAGTATACTAGATATATACGATCTAAAGTGCAAATGACAAGAACACCACCTACAAAATGTTGGAACACTGCTTATGAATTATTGAAATATCATCTACAAATTACTAGAGCATTGGTTACAAACTAACAAATCCCCCGGAACACTGCCTATGAATGATAGCTAGAGCACTGCCTATAAATTTTGTGATAGAGAAACTTGATGTTCCTTGTATATATGCTATATGGATATTCCACATTCACTTTTGGTTGTTTTACTAATATTTTTTATTGAGTAAATTTTAAAAAACCTTAGGTATTGGAACATTGGTAACATAACATCACATTTTTGTACTATTTTTACAAAACCACATGCATTGAGGTCTTACTTAACACAAAAGCCATTTTCCCTAGAACTAATTATAACCAACTATTTTGACCAATTTGGCTCACATGACGAGCACAAACATGCATGGCCAAGTAGAAATAGACTATGACTTGACTAAACCCTAAATCATGCTAGATGTAAATAATCTTCTCTCTACATCAAGTTAGCTAAATATAAACCATCTTCAATTCTTATTTCACCAAAAGCTAGATCTAAATTATAATGCAATTAGGAACAAATTACTAACCTAGGTAGTCAAGAACTTAATGGATCTACAACCACTCTTGTCAAATAGTCTCTTTTCACTAAATAGCCTCAAAGCCCGCCTCTAGTTCAAAGTGGCAGCCTAGATATGGAATTTAAGACACATGATCGACGGGTCTGCGCGCAATTAATATGGTGAAACTATCACAGATAATTGTTAAAACAAACCATCTATAATAACTTAATTATCATAGACGGTTTGTAATACTTCACAGAACCGTCTGTGATATTTGGTAATATCACATAAGGTTCATGGTAAAAACTGTATATGATATTACATCTTCACATATGGTTTTTAGCGCTTGCAGCAATATAGATAGTCTCTAAACTAAAACTATCTATGATGGTATTTAATACTGATGGTTTTAGGAAACCATCTGTGATGTGACGTCTAGTATTAGGTTTTTGTAATAGTGAGAAAAGAAGGCACCCAATATTGTTGTGGTGGCTATGTCGAAAAGTTGCACCGGTCTATAAAAAAATGTTTGCAATTGTATTTTTTCGATTTAGCCTTATGATAAAAATGTTGCAACAATATTAGAAAATAGTTCAATCACTTTCTTAAAATGCTGCAACTGTATTTGAAAATTTTCCAATGGTTTATGACAAGAAAATGTTGCAAAAATTGTTCAAACTATTTTCTTAAAATGTTTCAACAATATTAGAAAACTGTTCCGAATGCAAAATTAAATTGTTGCTAATGTATATTAACTTGCACCTATTTATTTTTTATTGTTTTGCAGGGAAGGTAGGTAGTAAACTATGCAACAATAAGGGTAAAAAAGTACGCAACAATAAAAAACCACTGATTGAACCAAACGATTGATCATGTGAAACAACACAAAGAATATACTACAACAATCAGGTTAAATTCCCACCAACTAGAGTCGAAATATATGCAGTGTGGGTTATAAATGGTTCATTTATCAAGAGAAACATGTTAAATAGATTCAACATCGCACACTGGGTTTGGAAGATACGAAATTTGAATTATGGCAAAAATTGAAAAATAGCTGCGCGAGACGGGAATTGTGGAACATGGAAGGTGACACGGCAGCAAGCTATATCAATGGATGCGTTTTTTCGGCTACGGCCGATGGTTTTTGACTCTAGCACAAGCGGTTGTGTGAACAAACTGAATATTGATAAGCTGCTTCGAAAATACTGTACTGATAAGGAGATTCAAAATGACGGTGAAGACATAGTCCTATTTGTTTATTCATGAGAAGCCATAAATTATAAGCCATAGGCCCTGTTCTTTTGGACTGTAACTTAAAGTTTTTTACTACAACTTATTAGTCTAATAGATAGTGATTACTGAAAGAAACAGAAGCCGAAATTCAGCTGAAAAGCCACCCCCGTCCCTAGGGGCAGAGCCCTATGGCCCATCCAATGTCACAAGACAACAGGTGCAAAACAAATTAGTAGCGATCAACATCTTTGGCCATGTGTGAACCCTCAAATCTAAACTTGGTGCACTCAGCAATAGTCCACACAAGAACATAGACTCATATCGACCCATGAGATAGCACTCAGCCTAAGAATGGAGCCTGATGGTCCATCTGGTGTCATAGAATGTTGAGTCAAAAAAATTTTAGTAACGATCAGCGTATTCAGTCTATATATGAACTCTTTCAGTTCAAATTGCACTGTGGATTGGGCTGGTATTTTCCCATCCCGATGGCTCGTACAAACGTGCTTCCATGAGAAAAATTCCACAACCAGAGTTCCCCACGTAGATTAGTCTGAGTCTCCGAGGCATCCGTTAAGAATCGGTGGGGAACTCTGGTTGTGGAATTTTTCTCATTTAGCAATTATCTCTGAGTAGTACCATATGACCAAAAATCTATTCTACGGAACTAAAAGCATAGTCATACTACCATAGAATCTATATAACCAATCTTAAATTTTGGCACTTAGGGGATTAATAGATTTGCCATTAACACCAAATATGTGCTATCTTCGTGGTAATAGAGGATATTGCCACTCCATTAACTTCTGGTAGGAGATGCACTTCATATATGCTTATATAGTGAACTTATGGTTCTTAGCCTCGTTTCATTTCCTCGGGTCTTGGATGGGTCCTTATCTTTTTCGTTGGTGTATATTTGATTAACTGGTAATTTAATTTCTCTTCAGGGAAATGCTCTCTTCTGGGAGGTACTCTTTCTTCATGTAAGAGTTTATCAAGTATAAGTTTTATATACATGTAGTAATTTATTTTGTTAAAACACCGAGCTTTGGGTTCCTTCAGGGATCCTATCAAGGATTTTCATAATCCAATAACTGTAAATCTTATTCATGTCATCTGCTAGAGTTATCATGTAACAGAACATTATTTAATTTATAACAGGAGAATAAAGATCTCTATAGGGATCCTTGAACCATTGCTTTCACCACTTCATTATTTCATAATGACCCATCAAGTCCGAACAAACAGGTTCCAAAATTTTCATCTGCGATTATGGTTCGGCCTCAATTGCTTTCTTTCATTTTGACCCGATATGAGACACTTCAGGTGGTCGGCCATGGACTTTGATTTCGGTTTTATATTCTCCTGCGAGAAACTTTTGGCAATTTTAGAGGTAAACTGATAGTCGACAACTTTTCTTGAAATATACTTATAATTGAGTGTCTTTCAATGTTAACGAAAACTTCGTCCTTTCCTAAAACGAAGGCCTTTTAGTAGTTCCGTGTTCCCCAGTATTGTAATATGCGCGCACTTTATTACTGGGGTTTTCATTTTCAGGATGAGCCTCTTCATAAGGTATTTCACCTTCAGGATGAATTTTCTTCTGGAGTATTTAATGATTATTTTGACTAGTGTCATCAGACCTTAGATCCACAGGCATCCCCGTCGAGTTTAGGTCACTGACCAATAAGTCAATTTCGCAAAGATGGGAATACTATTTATCCTGGGGTATTCCAAACTTAGCGACATATTTACTTTAGATAAATATTTTATAACTCCTCCATGCAATGAGTAAGGAAATCTAGTAGTCCCCTGCTTCTGGCGTACAGGAGTATCAGTTAAATTTTTATTTAGCTTAGTTAGTGTGTGGACCATATATTAAATATCTTTCTTCAGAAAAATATCTTGGCATTCAAAAATTTTGGGCATTTCTCTCCCCTAATGCCGAGATGTGATCTTACGTAATAGTATACTTTAAAATCCCCTCAGTGTGCTACGGTGGTGATATCATATGGAAAATGATTGGTTCTCATAATACGCACTAATTCTTTGATTGGGGGGTTCTTTTTCTTAATACAGTGAGCTAGATATTTATTAATGCAGTAGCATAAAAATTGCACATCTCTACTCCTGGTAGATTATCCCAAATATCTGGTGGGTTATTAATATGCAGCAGCAGAAATATTCTAGCTTCTTATATATTGCCTAATATTATGATCCACTTACTCGTACCTTTGACATAAAATTTGGATCACACAAACTTCAGGTTTTGTGTTAGTGCAACATGTTTTAATTTGATCAAGAGTATTATATTTTGACAGGATAAAATACATCTTCAGGATGCTGACAAAAGTATAAATATAACATTATTACATAAAACATGACCATCGATTAATCTGCATAGAATATATATATATATTCTGCTGGAATATATTTTTAGTTCAACCTCCCAGATGAAATAATTATTCTTTAGGAATATATGTGATTAATTTAGGAAGTAATTTATATACCTATTGTAATTTATAATACCAAATGAATATAACATACTTAGATCATTCAAGTTCATTAACATCCAATAGGTCATCTAGTATTGTGAGAGTTATATTTGCTTTAGGCAAATGGTTATAGCTTCTAGTGGTATATGTGCGGTAGCTGCATACTACCGTGTAATAGCCATGTATGTGGTCGCATGCTGGCGACTAGTATATTACTAGAGACAAATCAATTACCCTTCTGGGGTTGTAATGATTGCCAAGAGTGGATAGTAGATTCAATTATCTCTCAAAGTTATAGCTTCAAGCTTATTTGCTCCTATATTTGACCTAGGATATACCACAATGCTTGTTAGTATTCTTGTGCTTGTGCCTCCAATATTCCTCAGATACCCAAATTCCACCCCCTTTTCACGCCAACCATAAAATTCCAAGTGAGGGCGTATGCTTCTGACATTTGCTTCGAATTAATTCAAAGCTTTTGCAATAATTTATTATTATACTACTTCAAGAGTATAATTTTATTGGCATGAAAACAACGCACACTTGGTAATATGGAAGATAGGGTTATATATAGATTTAAAATCTTTGGGTTTTATAGCATTTCCTAGTCGAGGTGATCCTTCTAAGATCTAACATTTCACTAAATTTCTTGTGTCTTCAAGAAGGACACTTTCGTCTTGGCAAAATGAACTGAGGCATATCATAAATAACAGGCATAATATTTACAAATGTTATTCCATGCATGATTAATTAATCTTACTTCAGGTAAGATATGCTACTAGCAATGTGTTCTATTAAGCAACTACTCAGCAAGGATAAGAATTTAACAGAACATCTTGGACTAAGTATTTATGGTATCTGAGAAAATAATTATCTAATTCATAATTTCAGTAAAAGATAAGAAGTACTCTTCATGAGCAAGAACAAGCTCGACAGGAGCTGTATCTATACAATTGATGCTACTCATAACATCTAAATAAGGCTAAAGGATAACTAGGAGAATACTGCTGGTCTCCATATTGATACAATTGCAGCCATTTCGGGCGTGCAAATATCTACATAATGATGTCCAATATCGTATAATATTCATGCAATTTTGTGCATAATTACTTCTGGTAAGTAATCTCAAATACATAAAATGAGTTCAAAGAGTAACACTTTACTTTTATCTATTCAGTAAATAAAGTATTGTTTCTCAGATTTTCCTACCAACCTTTTGGGATTTTTGCTAATCATTAAGGTATCTAAGTAATTTTCAGAATTACTGACCCATTCAATAAATTCCCAAACACACAATGCTAGAAAATAAACCATAAAAGGAATAATGTGTCCAAGGAGTACTAAGTCTATAGTTTCACAAATTTACGGAAGCTCATATACCTAAAAACCATATTTCTAGGTTTTATAGAATTGTCTAGAATTTTCTGGGATTTTCTGGCAATTTTGATAATATTCTGCTAATTAATAAGTAATTTTCAGAATTACTATAAAGCAGAAATAACATGCTGCAGAAAATAAATATAGAAAACATATAACAATAATACCATAAGTTAATTACATTATCCCAGAAAATAGAATAATAATGCCACATGTTATCTAGATCATAATAGAGCTTAAATAATCTAGTAAATAAGACATGAGGAAGAGATTCACAATTCCGACAAACATAAGGTTCACATCTTATAATTTCTTTTCTGGTTTCATCATACTGATTTAATTATAACTCATAACCAGGGGCCTAATGAAACGACCTGCATAATTACCACGGGGTAATTACGCTAGTCAACGAATTATTACTCGTTTTAGCCGATAAAACACCGCTCTAACGAGTAATAAGCCCATCAGAGTTAATGCAGCAGAACAATAATTAGAGATAATACAATCCATACAATCGCATTGCCACGCAGGGCTAAAATATCATACAACCAGATAAGTCCAACTACTACAGTTCTAATACAGAAGTCTGATAGCAAACTATTATACAAGATGAGATGTCCAAAAGTACGAAATACTAGTGGTGCCAGTACCGAAGGCGTGGAGCCCGGACTGCTCCTACAACCCTAGTCCTCCCAGTCGTCCAACAAGGTGTAACCCCCATACGGCTCCGCCTCAAAGCCAATGCCCTCTCCAGGGGAGTAGGGCTCCTCCTGCCTGGCCTCATCTCCCTCAGTAGCAGTGTAAGGGCTATCCTCTAACAAAAGAAATAATACAAGGGTGAGTACAGAGTACTCAACAAGCTCATATAACAAATATGCATAAAAAGTCTCTATCTCTTCTTTCTCTTTTCATTCTTTTTTTTTCTTTAACCTCATGCTCAAGGGCCATTTTATGCTCATATAATAAAATAAGGTTTTTGGTTGCAAAAATCTGATTTTTATTACTTTTAAAAGCTACTGAATATTTGTATGAATAGCGAAGAACCTCCCTGGTTCCCGTAATCTCCTTTCCCGGAGACGGGCATGAATCAATGATTTGAAAAGCATTGCGCAAGCCTGTATCACTTTACCCAACATCATTCTGATCTTAACTGCATAGAGATTTCCACATTTCATAAGATGCGGTGCCCAGATCAGTAAACAAAACTTTTGTAGCTATCTCAGTATATTATATCTCCACCCAGCTATTCTCAGTTGGTAGTCTGACGGGAATCACCCTCGCCCAAACTCAACCAAAAGAGACATAACGTTGGCTGGGGTGGTTTCTAACCAGTGCCCATCACCCCACTGCGTAATATATCGCCTTCGCGTACCCCACGCTCGGGTTCTTGCGATCCGTGTCCCCCACTTCTGGTCTACTCGCCAGTTCTGGGATCCTGCGGTTGTGGATCCCCCACTCCCGGTTCCTACCGGCTCTGGGTTCTCCCCTAAATAAATACTTACCCATGTGGAGGATATAATAACTTTAATAGCACTACTAATCCTGTCCGTTCGTAGACGAAATGTTGGCTGATACGATAAAATACGGTCCACTCATACAGATGAACTTGGTGGTTACTTACATTATAACTTATGCAGAGGCCCCCATCCTGCCCTTCTGTTACCTGCCCAGGCAACCTCTGCCCACCATAATAATAATCTATACGGTCGACTGCTCCATCAGTCGCCGCTTTATCTTTCTCAAAATCTCAATTTAAAGACTTTCATTTGAATGCAGGGTGATAATAGAATAATATTAAAATACTAAGATATCAAAATACTCGGGAAATTAATCAAGGGGATGCTTG
The DNA here is from genome assembly GCA_036346265.1 of Melocanna baccifera. NCBI lineage: Eukaryota > Viridiplantae > Streptophyta > Magnoliopsida > Poales > Poaceae > Melocanna > Melocanna baccifera. The sequence goes on along the minus strand of CM070691.1, from coordinate 14,261,744 downwards.
CCTGAGTTAGACAAAGGGGCCTGATACTCCGTGCTACCCAGGTATTCTTTCTCCTGCGAGATCGGAATGCCTTCTGCAGTAATAATGTACAACTAATTTAATCTATGGCTTCGACGAGGAGTCTACTGAGTTAACAAGTGCGAAATCAAGGTCGTGAGGCTTCTAGGTTTCAAGTTTGATAGCTCTAGGGTTTTTAAGGGGGTTGACAAACTACAAGTAAATCAACCACTAACGACTGAATTAACTAATGCTAATATAAGGCTGGCGACTACTGATCACTAAGTTTACTCATGCAATAACAATTTACGCTAAGTCATAGGACGCGTTAATAAAATCTACATCTATTTCTATTATGCGGCAGGAAGGTCTAAATGCGGGTGTTACGAATAATTATTTACTTCTAACTTTCTCTCTTCTACAAACTCTATTTTTATCAATTCATTTATTTACAAAACTTTATTTTTATTTAGCTATATATATCTATATACATATGCATATATATATATATATATATATATATATATATATATATATATATATATTTCAACCGGCCGGCCATCGGCCCACTCACTCGCCCCGGCTTGCTTCTCTTCCCCTTGCGCCTGGTTCTCCTCCCCTTTATTCTTTTCCCCTTCCTCTCCTTCCTCATTTGCTCTCGCCGCCTCCTCCTTCTTCTCTCTTCTTGCGCCGCTCCCTCTCCTCTTCTCCCCGTCACGCGCTGCGCCGCCTCCTCCCTCTCCTATCTCCCTCTCTGCGCCGTGCCGCCTACTCCCTCTCTCCTCTCCTTCTCTGCACCGCGCCGCCTCCTCCCTCTCTCTGCGTTGGGCCGCCGCCTGCTCTCCCCTCTTCCGCTACTCCCTGCGCGCCGCCGCTCCTCTCTCCCTCTGTGCCGCGCCGGCCAAGCCGGTCGTCGGATCCGTGGCCTTCGGCCTGGATCCGGCCCTACTAGGCCCGATCCAACACTCCCTATGGTTCTTGTGGATTCTTGTGGATGATGTTTTACTGATGCATGTCTATTTTAGATTTTTCTTAGTATGAGAGAAAAATATTGGCATGGATGCGTGCTATGGTGGCTAGGCATGACGGGGACCGGTGCCACCCGCATGCCGGGGGGGTGTGAGGTGGTGCTTGGGGGCGTGGTCTAGCTGCCGGCATCGCGCTATTGCCTACCTCCAACGGTGGTAAGTCTTCCCTTTTTCTTTTCTACTCCTACCCTCAGTGCATGCTGAACAGGTGAGGGTGGTGTCCTATTGCGATGGTTCTATGTGGTGATGTTGATGCTAAGAGCTCGTATGGTTGCTAAAAGCTAGACAACATATGCTATTGAAATGCTAGTATGTTAGGATTTGTGGGCTACCTCCTTCTGGTTGGATGCTTGGATGATGTTGGCTGAGGTGGTGGTGATGTGGTTGCTTGAGGTCGCTCCCCGGGTTGCTTGGGTGCCGACAACTCCTATGGTGGCCTCCTTGCTTGTGGCTTGCGGTCCCCAAGTCCAGTTCCTTGCTTGACCTTGGTTGGCTGCTGTCTGGGGCTCCCTTGGTGGGGATTGGTGGGGCTGATTTGTGGTTGTGAAAGGGGAAGGAGGTGAGCTTCTCTTTTGTCTCTCGCAAGTGGCTGTGTGTGTGCTTACCTTCTGTGGCTGTGTGACTGCGCTCTGGAGCTTGCTTTGGGGTTAAATTCACTCTGGTTTTTGCTTGCCCGTGGTTTTACTACCCATGGTTTGCTGCTCCCGCTACTGTGCCACGCGAGCAAAATCTGGGAAAGCCAGGTTGGCCGCCGGCTCTGCCGCTGGCTATGCTGGGCTTTGCTGGGGGGCCGATCTGGTTTGCTGGCTTGTGGACATGTGCTGGCTTTGGTCCCTGTTGCTTCCTTCTGTGCTAGATATTTACCTTGGGGAATCCGTACTGGCCGTTGGTTGTGCTGGGAAAATATGTGCTGGTCTGGTGATCTGTGGACAAGTGTTGGTCTGGGTTTTCTTTCTACAGCGCTTGCAACTCTAAACAGGTTTGTTTTAAACCGTATGATGAACCCTATGGTTGTGAGAGGTGCCGACTGACCCCCGGACGGTCAGGTATCTCCGTGAACGGAATGCCCCGCCCGAGATAACATCGAGGGCTCTGACGGCAACTTCTTCTTTTTCTACTGGCTTTTGTGACTTCTATTCTTTTGTTCGGTCTTTTTTGGTATTTAATCTATCAGTTGCTCTTAAATGAACAACAGTGTGGTTCGACGGCAGTCTACGGATGCAATGCAAGAATGTAATCCCAGGACAATGTAATAGCGTGTGTGTGTGTGAACTTCCTAGTGTATGCATAAATGTATGAGATGGTCCTTGTATGTAGTGCTTTCCCTTTTTTTTGTAAATACAAGGTTTTAATAAAGCATGACATGATTCAGAAATTGGTTCTCTTGTGCTTATGTGTGCATGCTTACAAAAATAATTTATTCTATCGCAGGCTTAGACAAACAGCTTAGCTTAGCTAAACAATAACTACTTAATCCACGTGATTACTACTAATCACGCTTAGTAGCTGATTAACGAATGAGGGTTATTTCACCTAAACACAAAAACCGTCGCATATCAGTAATTTCTCGGAAACTCGGGGACACTTTTGCAAATTTTGGCCTCCTTATCCTTTCCCCATGGACACCCAAAAGAATCGGTCACAATAGCCTCGGCCGCAACGGCCTCTACCGCCTCCTTGCGCAAAATTTCGGCCTCCTTATCCTTTCCCCATCGGTTGAGCGTATTTTTAGGAAAAACTCAAGGGTCCGTTTGAAAAAGGATGGCCTTATCCTTATCTCTTCCACCGAAAGGGAGTGGCCAGTGGCCTTTCTTCCTCCTCCCTGGTTTCTTGGCCTCTCAGCTCCATCCCCTTCCCCCCATTTGCGGCTGCACCACCTACCCCACCATCTCCGTCTCCTCCGGCCGTAACAGTCCCCCCACCCCCCACTCTTCTCGGCTGGTGCACGGGCCACCACTCCCTCCCGCAAGACTAGGGCCACGCCCCCTTTTTTTGGATCTACATGCGGGCAAGCGGTAGCGGCAGCGGGCTGGGCTCGGGAGCGGCGGCGGTTGCAGGTCGGGCGCGAGAGGCTGCGACGGCGGGCCGGGCGCGGGAGCAGCGGCCGCTACAGGCTGGGTGCGAGGGCCAGCACTAGAGGCCGGCGACATGCGCAGCCTGGAATGGGCCTGATGTGGCAGTGGGCACGAGGCCCGATGCGGTGGTACTTCGGGTACGGTGAGTAGCGGGCCTGATGTGTTTTCCGGCGACATGGTGGTGGCGTTTCGGGCGCGCGTCGCCGGCGGCAGGCCGACGTACCTTTTGGTGGTGTATTTTGCCAGGTTCGATTGCTGCGTGGTTTGCATGGATAATATAGATTTGTTTTTCTGATCGTTCTATGGATGTTGTGGCTTAATCTATCTTTCAAGGCTTTCTACGGAGATAAGAAAAACAATCTGTTGTAGATAATAACAACAGATCATTTCATGTAAGGTCTTCCTACGTAACAAATCGATCTATACTCCTTGATGAAGAATCACAGAAAAACTATGCCCATTACTTACATCAGATTGATCTATTACAAATTAATATGAGATTTATCCAACAGCGTGGAATAGCTGGAGAATGTAAATCAATCTGTATTGAAAAACAACAGCAATTCATAGGGGATTGATTCGAGATATGCATACCGTACACCTTGTAAAGACTTGTGCTGATAACGTATTAAAAATTGGTGTAGATCGATGAACGATAATGCAATACACAGTACTTTCTTCAAGAGCAAATCACCAATCACATAAGACACCAAAGAATGGAATGCTAAAGAAATCTTTATTGATCTGTATATTTTACATGGCATAAGACCTCCACTTATATAGAGAGAAAATTAAGGATACTTTAAGTATTTACCCATAACTGAATTCCTTCTTTGGTAACACAAACGAGCCGTCATGGACGCGGTCGTTGCCCAACGCGTCACGGCACGGCGCCCTCCCATCCCCTCCTCTCCTGGTCGTCCACGCGGCGCGGGACCGTCGAGCCCAGGACGCAGCGCCGTCCGCCACCGTCAGCGCGCCCCCACACCATTTCCCCACTTGTCATCCGGCCGAAGCCCCGTCTCCCTCGTCTGAAAAATCAAAACATCCCTTGCGCGTGACGCCGCAGCCTGTATGTACTTACTGACCCCTCCCGGCCCTTCCGTCTGGAGCCGTCCAATCCTCCGATTCCGCCCCAGAATTTCCGATTCCTCCTACGCTTCGCCGCCCGGAGATCAGTCCATCTCGCACGCGATGTCGCAGGTATCACAATATCCTGTCGATTTTCCATTTGATCTGTTAGTTGCCGTCCTTTGCTTAGATCGGTTATGATGTCGGGAATCCCAAATAACTCACTCTTCCCAACAATTTTGGGGAACAACCGTAACGGGATCTGATGACCCAGCAGATCGATTCGTTCGCTTGATTCGCGATTATGCTGTTTGTGGTTTGCATGATCTTGCGAGCAAGGTGTGATTTGCAGTTGCAAAATTATTGTGGAGACGTTTAAGGAATACGGAACTATTGTATTTGATAATAGGTTTAGATCCTGCAACTTATGGAGATAAAGTGTTGTTTCAACTCCTGAAGTGGAGAGATGTAAGATTGAAGTCCTTGCATGCATTTGCTACCAGTGCAGTTTCGGTGTTCTAAAAATATTTTGATCCGGGAGACAGTTTTGGGCCTTAGTTACCTGATGTTGTTTAGTTTGGTCAACCAAAATGTTCATTACACTAATTTTGCGACTTCATGACATGACAGTTAAATTAATTAGTTATTTGAGGTCCACCGAGTTTGTTGAATTTTTCATGATGAGTAATGCAATTTTAATCTCCATGATTTGATGCTAATGATTTATGTGCTTACAAAAGGTTCACAATGTAAATGTATTGAATGCGGACACTTGTTGATCTGGAACAAGCGTTGCCAACTTTGATACAATTGCATGCTTTATAAAGAACATAAATGCAGTGAGTTTATGTAATGACTCCAGTTTTGATATAAAAAGCTGGGAGGAAGGCCTTTCTGAATCTATAAAAGAAACTTGAAATGCGGTGAGGCTCATACATACGGACTAGGCCCAACTGAATATGTATATTGTTTTGAACATCCTTGGTAAAAAAAACATGAGCCCTATTATAAGCAGAGCGTTGTTAGGATTGTGAGGTCATGATAGAACATGTATGCTGATTCTAATCTATCACTGACTATTTAATTCGATCAAAGTATGTTATACAATGATTAAATGCTATAAGCTGAGACATACTATTGATGCATGCATTATTCTTCAGATAATGGGTTCAAAACATTCGTTCTTGAGCATGCTCAGTAAGAAGCAACAATTCGTATAAATACTCTCAATCCTGGGAAAATTGTTGGAGTTAAGATGTGTATGCGATTTGGAGGAGCATGTCCCATATTGTGCTCTTTTATTCAATATATTAATTAGAGGGTTACCTGATTCCTCATAAATTTGTTCTGTGATGCAGACTGTTGTACTCAGGGTTGTCATGTCCTGTGAAGGCTGTGTTGGAGCTGTTAAGCGGGTTCTCGGCAAAATGGAAGGTTGTTTTAACTCTCTTTTCATTGAGATAGTTTTCCTTTTATAATTTATTTTAATTAAACCTATGTAACTAGAATTGATGCAGCATTGTATTTCACTTTTATTCCGATCTGAATATGAATCAAAACCCTGGTCAAGCTTTTCGTTGGTATTGAGTGTGGTAAAATGCTCTCAATGTAGAATTCTAACAAGACACTTGAGATGTGTTCTCGAATTTTCTTCATCACATCTAGTTGCCAAATAGATGTTTTGATTGAGTGAAGTTGTCGTTAACTACTGGAAGGTGTTAAAGGAGATAGCATGCTATTTCTTTTTCTAAAACTTCTTTGTTTCAAATGATAGCTGCAGCTACTTTCTTGGCATAAATATACTGTTTTCTAGTATTTTTTTTGTTTTATTTTGGGATCAGTAAGTTTGAAGTTTTCCTCCCTAGCTTGGTCGGCAACACCATATTTAAGAAGCAACTTTCCATAAAAGAAAGAAAGAAAAGGTCGACTCATAACATTTTAAGGTACATCGAAGCGAAAAAGTGGGACATCAAATAGTCAAAATACCGTAGTGCAAAGTTGTAGTGGGATTTGATGCAACGTATTGTAATTAAATTGCAAGATCCTTGTCACAGAATGCCTTGTAGAAAAATTAATTTCAAAAGCTCCGTATACAATTTTAGTTAATGCAAAGACTGGTAGCTGTTGGTCTAAAGGCTATTGCTTGAATCTAGTAAGACTAGTCTTCCATCATCAACCTAAACAGCAGTAAATTCATGCTTGTTGCACCTGGTTATGAACAGATCGATTGATTAAATATAGTTGTATCTGTTTCTTAAGCAGTGTCTGGTTGAAATGGCTCAGCCGTCTTGCTATATTGCTGTATGTTAGGTCACATTTGGAACGAGGAAATTTTTCCTAATTCTATGGGAAATGAATTGTTTCCTGTAAAATTCATGTATTCCAAACCGGTCTTTTTTGGATTCCTACGAGAACTGAAGTATTGAACTATTTTCTGTGAAATTCTTGCTCTCTCAACGGGCCCTTATTCCTTTAATCTGAAAACATGCATTGTGCTTGTGGTTGTTTCAGGTGTTGAGTCTTTCGATGTAGACATCAAGGAGCAGAAGGTCACTGTGAAGGGTAATGTAACAACAGATGCTGTTCTGCAGACTATTTCAAAGACAGGCAAAAAGACATCGTTCTGGGAGGCTGAGCCCACGACCAATGAATCCTCGGCACCTGCTGCTGCGTCTTAAAAAGCTATCTATCACCTCTGATATGTGAGGTTTGATGTAACAATTTTAATGTGGAAGTGTTCTGCAAGAACATAAAATGGCTTGCTCTGAGCGTATATGGCTTGGATTTATTACAAATAATAGCAAACTGCTAGTTACATTTGTACATCTTGTATGCTTGGTATTCCTTTTTTTGAAAAAATTGTGCTTGGTATTCCTACTCTTCAATGGTTTTATCAATCAAGAAAAATACGAGGTTCACATGCAACGTTTATATGCTATGTGAAATGTGTGTGCTAACGATTAGGTCTCACGTAATGAAAATAGTTGTCTAGATTTTTTTTAACTCATTTTAAAAATACTCAGAAAGACAGTTGTCTTGTTTTGGCAGTAGGACGTGGGGGATTCTTTGAAGAGAGTATTTGCTCTTCCTATTGTGCAAATGAACTTCCTTTTAGATTCGGGGAGGGAGGATTCAGAGCTGAAATTACACTGTAGCGGTCGTTATTTTTTGAGTCCCTCAATTAAAAAAATAAAGTAAAATGAGAAAAAAATGAAAAACACTATAATGGAAAGGAGAAAGAAAGAAAAGCTAAAGTAAGAAAGCCAAAAAATAGAAATTAAGAAGTTGACGTGTCCATTCTTAGCTCCTAAAAACTGAAAGCTAGAAACCCTAGCCGGATTAAACGGGGCACCAAGATGATGGCTCCAAAGTCCAAACAAGTTGATCCAAGTAGGAACGAGGGCAATGGGGACAGGACTGTATATTACGGAAAATCGAAAAAGAAAAATTAAGAGATAATTGTATACATATATAGAAGGGGAATTTCATCATATACCCTCGTTACATTTGAGAGTTTCAGGATTTACCCTCCCCACTCAATGACATGTGGGGTCGGGATGAGTCACTGACACGCGGGCCGGAGGGTAAATCCTGAATTTCAATCTAAGGGGAGGGTATATGATGAATAAATCCTATATAGAATTTTATAAAATAGAAAAAGAAAAATAATAAACATAGATATTAAAAACTAATAATCATAATATTTTAAACTAAAAAACACTTAACAAAAGCAAACACATAAATAAGAAATTCAAATAGAAACCAGAAATTAGAAAATTTAAACATCCTGAAGTTAGAAATTTCAAAAACAAAAAAGAGAACATTAATATACAAAGGGAAAATTAACAGTCCAAATTTATTTGTAAATTAATAGTAGTGGAAAATCTATAAATTATATTAAATTCAAAATTAGAGTAAAAGCTAATTGAATCCTTTTTATTTTTAACATTGCTTCTTTTCTCATTGTAGGACAATGTTCTAAAATCGGTTTTGTAGTCTTGATATTCTGCCGAATGACATGGCTAGGTCCCTCCTAGGTCGAATATTACAAAATGATTAATGTAATGGGATTTATCCATTCACCCCTACACCCCTCCTCTGATCCATGCACCCACGAGTGGGCCATGATGTCAGTAACAGAGTTTTGTCCTTCACCCTCACTCCATTAGTCTCATCGTGCGCCGACACATAGGCCCGTATCGGCCCCTCTGCTGGTCCCATGCACGCCCACAGGAAGCAATCCCCTTGACCCAACCGCAAGCCTGCTATCTACAATTGCCTTTCTCGTGACCCCCCACAAATACCCAACCACAACCACTTCCTCCTTCCATCCCCATCACATGCGGATCCAAATGCAACCATGGTGCACAAGTGTCATTGTCAGCGAAATCGAAAGGCAGGTAGGGAGCTCCAATTAGCTGGCCGGTGGGTGGACGGGCAGGCAGGCAGCAAGATGTTCAAGAAGACTCAACTGGGCATCAGTCAAACCATAGCATGCGTCTGTGTCATGTAGCATAGCTTTCCAGGCTCCTAGTGAGTGGAGGCGGTCTTGGAATTGAGGCAGCATCCAGGCACTCGTGCGGAGCCAAAGGCACAAAGCGGAGGGCAGGCTAGCACAGTGGCTCAGTAGAGGGGTCGTGCGGAGCTAGAGGCACAAAGTGGAGGGTAGGCTAGCATAGTGGCTCAGTAGAGGGGTAGATCGGTGCTATTGTTAGGCGTTGGTGACTGCTCAAGCTGTGGCATTGCGGCATTACGAGTTGTGCATGCAATGATGGTAAAGGACTAAGGAGTGAGCTCTGCAATGTGGCGAGCCGGTGGGGATGCGCCATGGGTGCTCACTTTGGAAGACAACCAGCTGCGATGAGCCATGGTTTATGCTTAGGTTTAGAGTCATTTTTTACTATATGTACTGCTAATGAAGGTAAGAACTAAGAACAATACGTTTATGGCTGATGGCATGCTGGAGAAGATGCTTTTCATTGCTTTAATCATATTGAAAGTCATCTTTAATTTGCAAATTCTAGCTTGTTTTTTTTTGTTTTTTTGTCAATTCATGTAGGTGAAAAGTCAACAGAGGCTGCTCCCTGAAATGGAGGCATATGCCACAACGAGGAAGCCAAGTGACGAGGACTCTAGTAAAGGAGTTGAAACCAGTGTGTCATGGACATGATTGTAAAATTTCTCTTTTATTGTGTTTTTCTCAATGTCTTGGTGCTTCCCTGCTATTTTCATGAAATCTGCACTGATTAATACCTTGTGGGTTGCATATGAATGAAGGTATAAATTTTAAGGTTTGGGCATTCTAAAAGATATGAATGTGATTTTCTTGCAAAGCAAGACTAGCTTGAGTAAGTTCATGTCAATAATTGGTTTCAGATGATAAGTTGGAAATTGGCATATTGAAAATGACGGAGACTAATGTATGTTTTGTAGAAAGGGTAATATGCTACTGCAACATTGATCCGGACTTGGAAGGTAAATCCTAGCTTCTTCCATATGTAGTGTTCTACTATTTTTACTATAGTATCATAGCATCAGGCTATCACTCCTTTTAAAGAAGAAATCAAGCTATCACACCTTGATAGGCATTTCCTATACCTCACAAAGATAAGCTTAACTTATATGATACGGGGAGTGGTCCCGATCTTCTCAGTGAGGAATCGTGGATAGTTGATGTGATGTAGACGATGTCGCTAGCTGAACACTCGTGCCTATGCACGAACCCTCAACTCTTTGGAATACGCCCAAAACACACCAGATAGTTGTCGTCGCGCGACCACAAGCGACGAATGCCAAGTCCCCAATTCCCAACGGAACGACGGCTTGACCTTGAGTTGCAGAACGAACAATGGATCGCCTAATTCTCTCTCAAAGTCCTCGCATGAACTCTGGTGTTGAAAGAACAAGCAATAGCTATGTTTCAATCTGATGCATAAAACTTGGTCCCCCTCTAAGGGTGCCAATACAGGGCTTATATAGCCTCTTGGGACGTGCATAGAGTCCTCCAAACCTACTACAACTCAACCCTATATGGTTTTAGATACGAACTCTTAAAAAAGGAAACTAGATTTTACAGCCGTCATATTGTTTCGGTCATAACTTTTGATCCGTATCGAATTTGATGCTGGGGCCGGATCCATTGCGTAGCCCTTGAAAATATCTTTCCAACAAGTCCAAGAACGCCTGAATCGGACTCCGTTTGTGAAAGTTATGACCTTTTTAGTAACTGCCTGTCAGGCTGTCCGAACCGAATCCGAATTGAATTCTGAGTTGAATCCGAGTTTGAATCCAATTGACCTTGTGGGAGGCACGAATTGGGCTTGAATTCCTGGGCTTTTCTCTTCTTGCTTGACCCATGTGAGCTTCTCCTCCCACCCTTTGGTTCCGGCCTCATTCTCCACCCTCGCGGTTCCAAATGCTTCACAATGTTCAAACCTGAGAATGCACAAAACACTTGCATGAGGTAGTACCCAATTCTCATCTATAATAATAGAGTCATTAAGAAACAAAAGCACCTGTTGATTTAGAAGTTTAGCTCTGGCTCTAGTCAATGGACCAACATATACTTCTGCACTTGTATTACTTGTAGCTTCACTTATGGTGTCCATCTCAGTAAGTGCATGACCACCAATAGGAGGAGATGTATAAGTGTTAGGGATGCCCTCATCATCCTCCCCTCTTGAAAAGCGTCGTCCTCGACGCTGGATCGTCACCCCAAAGAAAGGTGATAAATCAGCGACATTGAGCGTAGAGCTCACGCCATAGTCATCGCGGGAAGCTCTATCTTGTAGGCATTGTCATTGATTTTCGCAAGTACCTTGAAAGGCCCATCACCACGCGGTAGTAACTTAGACTTGCGACGGTGCGGAAAACGATCCTTACGGTAATGTACCCAAACCAAATCACCGGTTGAAAAACCATCCGCTTCCTTTTCTTGTTCGCCTTGTCAAGATAATACTTGACCTTGCGCTCTATCACTTCTTTTGTCTTGAGATGCAACTTCTTCACATATTCACTCGCTTGGGCGCCTCCATATGAGTATGTTGTTGGTCGGAAGTGGCAACAAATCAAGCGGTGTAAAGGGCTTGAAACCATAAACTACCTCAAATGGACACATCTGCGTAGTGGAATGCGGCCCGATTATAAGCGAATTCCACGTCGGCAAACAATCCTCCCACTCGCGCGATTCTTCTTGATCATGGTCGGAGTAGCATCGAAAGTGTGCGGTTCACCACCTCTGTTTGACCATCGGTTTGGGGATGACAAGTTGTACCGAATAACAACCGTCCCGGTTTACCCAAAGTGTCTTCCGTAGTAGCTCATGAACTTCACATCGCGATCGATACAATTGTACGTGGCACGCCATGTAGCCTCACAATCTCCCTGAAAAACAAGTCAGCAATATGCGACGCATTGTCGCTCTTGTGGCACGGAATAAAGTGTGCCATCTTCGAAAAACGATCCACAACGACAAAAACAGAATCGCGTCCCCTCTTAGTTCTAGGCAGTCCTAAAACAAAATCCATACTAATATCCTCCCATGGGGCATTGGGAATGTAAAGGGTATACAAACCGTATGGATGCATCGTCGATTTTGCTTTGTGGCAAGTAATGCATCGTTGCACATACCTCTCCACATCTCGCCTCATCTTAGGCCAATAAAAGTGATCGCTCAGCATAGACAACGTCTTCTCACGGCCAAAATGTCCCATCAATCCACCTGCATGTGATTCCTGCAATAATAGCAAACGCACGGAGGATTCTGGAACACATAATTTGTTAGTGCGAAACAAAAACCCATCATGGATGTGAAATTTATCCCAGCCTTTTCCCTCTTTGCAATGTGCATAAGGGACAGAAAATTCATGGTCATAAGCATATAACTCACGCAAACTCGCTAAACCAGGGACGTGCACTCCTAAGTGAGTTAAAAGCACACTTTTCCTAGAAAGAGCATCAGCTACCACATTTTCCTTTCCTTCTTATATTTCACAATGTAAGGAAACGACTCAATGAATTCGACCCATTTGGCATGTCTACGGTTCAGGTTTGCTTGGCCTTTTAAATACTTCAAAGCCTCGTGATCCGAATGAATAATAAACTCTTTAGGCCATAAATAGTGTTGCCAAGTTTCTAACGTGCGCACTAACGCATAAAGCTCTTTGTCATAGACCGGATAATTCAATTGAGCACCATTCTGTTTCTCACTAAAATAAGCGACCGGTCTACCCTCTTGCATTAAAACACCACCAATACCCAATCCACTAGCATCACACTCAATTTCAAAATTTTTAGTGAAATCGGGTAAAACAAGCAACGGTGCTTGATCAAGCGTCTCTTAAGTTCGAAAAAGCATTTTCTTGCGCTACCCCACACAAATTCAACACCCTTTTAGTAAGTTCATTCAAAGGGCAGCGATGGTGCTAAAATCCTTCACGAAACGCCGATAAAAACCAGCAAGGCCATGAAAACTCCTAATTTGGTGACGTTCATAGGAGTAGGCCAATTTTAATAGCTTCAATTTTAGACTCATCTACTTCAACTCCTGTGCGAAACAACATAGCCCAAAAAGATGACACGATCTTTGCAAAAGTACACTTCTCTAAGTTACCAAATAACTTATTCTCACGCAAAACTTGTAGAACTTGTCTAAGATGGTCTATGTGTTCAGATTCGGTCATGTTCAGAATCGAATATCATCAAAATACACAACCACAAATTTACCAATGAAATGCCTTAAAACATGATTCATTAAGCGCATGAATGTACTAGGTGCATTAGTTAAACCAAAAGGCATGACTAACCACTCGTACAACCCAAATTTCGTTTTAAAGGCTGTTTTCCACTCATCCCCTTCATGCATTCGATTTGATGGTAACCATCACGCAAATCTATCTTAGAAAATAACAGCACCACTTAATTCGTCTAGCATATCATCTAAGCGAGGTATAGGATGGCGATATCGAATTGTGATATTATTAATCGCTCGACAATCTACGCACATACGCCATGAACCATCTTTCTTAGGAACTAAAATAACAGAAACAGACAAGGGCTTAAGCTTTCGCGTACATACCCTTTGGAGAGAAGCTCTTGTACTTGTTTCTGAATTTCCTTTGTTTCCTCGGGATTGGTGCGATGCGGTGGTCGGTTTGGTAGCGACGCTCACGGAATCAAGTCGATCTTATGTTCTATCCTCGAAGTGGTGGGAGCCTGTGGTACTTCTTCCGAAAGACGTCATTGAAATCTGTAAAACAAAACAACACCACTAGGAAGAGAAGTTAAGTCATTAGTCGAAAGCAATGCATCTTTGTACAAAGAAGACAACGCGTGCACCAAATTAGGATCCGCGCAGAAATCCTCATCTCCGATTTGGTGGCTAACATCACTAAATTCTTTGCTCCTCTTGTTTCTTGTTACCACTCAAATGGTTCTCTCGCGCTTGTGCACTCTCAACATGCATCTCAATTTTCGGCATGGAGGAATTGACAATCTGCTTGCGGTGTAAGCGGCTTCAAGATGATATCCATATTGTTCCATCGAAATGTGTAGCGATTTGTACGCCCATCATGAAGAGCGGAACGGTCATATTGCCATGGCCGTCCCAAGAGCAAGTGACACACCGTCATAGGCACAACATCGCGATCCACGATGTCGGTGTACTTCCCAATAGCAAATGTCACACGCACCATATAGTTCACCTTCACTTCCTCCTTGTCGCTCACCATTGCACATGATAAGGACGCGGATGTGGCAAATACTTCAAACCCAACTTGTGACACATATCCTTGCTAGCGATTGTGACAAGCGCCGCCATCAATGATCACTTTGCATACCTTACCCATATCAAGCTTGGCCCAAGTCTCGAAACAAATTGCACCGTTGTTCGAGTGATGGTGATGGCATGACACTAAGCACCTTGGGCGTGCAAACAATGGAGTACTGCTCAGTGGTAGGGAACTCAGGATCACACTCACATTGTTCTATGTCATCAGTATGCAAGACTGCCTGTGCATCGGGCGACTCATCATCACTAGCTGAAACATAACCGCCATCCTCTGTGACAAGCATAGTTCTAACATTTGGGCAGTCCCTCTGAAAATGGCCAACGCCCTTGCACTTGTGGCAAATAATGTCACGTGAACGTCCTGTCGACCCCATAGACGAGGTCACACTAGCCGCGGGCGCCATAGGTCGACGCACCGGTGACGGTGTACTCTCGACTTCTTACTTGCGAATCGCGCATTGCCGAATTGCTTGCAGCCGAAGTGCTCTTGTTTGGTTGGCTGTTGTTATATGTTTGTCCCGGACTGGCTGACGAACGTGACCGGGCAGCGAACCGGGCGTCTTCAATCACTTGTCGCTCGGCTTCGCGTGCTTGGTGCAGCAACTCAATCATATCATTATATGGATGGTGATTGACAATGCGCTTGACAGCATGATTCATGCCGGCTAGAAATCTTGCCATGGTCTGTTCTTCATTCTCGCGAACATCTGCATGTATCATGATAGTCTCCATTTCCTTATGATATTCATCAATTGATTTCATACCTTGTCGCAGCCCAGTCAACTTCTCAAAGAGTGGCGCTTGTAGTGGCGCGGTACAAAGCGTGCCCGCAAATGCTGCTTCATTTGCTCCCAGGTTATAATTGGCAACTCATGGCGCTCCATGCGCTTACGGATGAACTGCTCCCACCAATGTGTGGCGTAATCATCCAAGCCATTAGATGCAAGCAACAACTTCTTCTCATTGGAGTAGTTGTTCATCCGAAACAACTTATCAACTTTCAGCTCCCAAGTGAGGTATTGTTCCACATCTGTACCACCTGAAAATATAGGAAGAGTAAATTTGGGCTTAGCAACAAGATCCTCGGCGTCATCGTGGCGAGGGCGCTGCATGTTGTTGCGGTGATGGCGTCGTCGTTCATCGTAGTCGTCGATGGGAAAATCGTCATTCCAGCGCTCGTCCGCATCAGCACGAGGCACACCTCCGCCGTGGGCACCCTGTGGTATAACTCCACCCTGACCGCCATTGCCTCGGGCCGGCCCATGTGCTTGAGGCGTGCTGCGCCGCCATCCCGATGTGTGGCGGTACTGCCATGCGACGCGCCTGGTGTTGACGTCGCTCCTCATCCAGACGAATAGCACGTTCCTCCTCGGTCTCATTGTGCAAAACGGCCGGAGGACCGTGCACACTTGTGGCATCAGCGGGTGCATCCCCACGTAGATTGTGGTGTGTGAACATGGCACGCAGCTCCAGAAAGTTATTGTTGATGCTCGCACGCAATTGTGTGACCTCCTCTCCAAGGTTGTTCAGTCCAGTCTGAACTTCCCCAAGCTCATCGCGCACGCCATTGTCACCATCATGAAGTTGTTTTTGGAGCATCTCGCGCAACCGAGTGTACTCGATCCAAGTAACCGGGGCGTCCGGATTAGGTGGATCCTCCTCGTGACCTGACATGGAAACAACTCACAACCAAGAAACGTAGTTATATCTGGGTTAGTAAAAACAAAAGCTCTCTCTATGTCTACAACTAACTGTCCTGAAAACAAGGCAAGCTTACCGTTCCAAAGTGAATCAAGGACAGCGAATCGACACCTGTGACAGCGAACGACCTCAACCCGGTAATGTATGAGCGTAACCAAGAGCAAGGGAGTACACAAACAGGTGTAGGTGGAGCTTGGACAGGTAAGGGGATAACCTATGCAATCTGATATTCAAGGTATTGTAAAGCTAAGTAATGATCCAAGCTAGAGTATTTGCCTATGTGCTGATCCAATTGGTTAAAGAGAAGTGTATGAGCACTTTGCACGCAGCGATAAATGGGACTTAATGCAAACAAAGGAACTGAGCTAGAAAGAGGTAATCTGAAATTGAGATGAATAAATAGCTCGTTTTGCACTAAGTACAAGGAGAGACGCTAGCCAATTGCAATAGTTATGACTGTAAGGGCACAAGATTGCTCTATGAGAATAAGTACACAAGCTGAAAATATGAACTAGGGTTTTTTTCACGAGTTTTGGCCAACACTTTCTAGTTTCACTGTTTCTTGATCAAATCGCAGGAAACTTTCAAGCTTTCTTCTTTTCTTTTCTTTTTTTAACTTACTCCTTTTTTTGGCCAAACTCTCGTTTTCTTCCCTTTGCACAAATTCAAGAATTCAGCAAGTGTAAATAATACTCAAGAACAGCCCTAATAGCAATATCAAAAGCTAGTCTCAATTGATGAAAAGATATAAGTGAAGCTCAACTGTAGCAATTCTTTCTTTTCGGTCAGCTAGGGTTTGGCACAAGTAGTGATTTTTTTTTCTTTGAAGCCAAAACGCAGCAAACTTTCGGTTTTGAAGGAAGTGAATACTCTCAAACTCTCCCCCAAAGAGAATTTGGATGGATCTCTTGAGAGCAATGTGGACAGCAAGGAATTCAGGATTCAAAAGTAAATGCAATTTACTCTTTTTTTGTTGCTAATTGAGGAATTCAATCAACAATTTTGTAGGGTTTATGTGGACACAAAGATCAAGCTACGAAAGGAAACACACGGATCAAAGACGAAAACAAAACTCTAATGGGCGAAAACTTAACAAAACGCACAAGAACTAAGCAGATGAAACTACGGTTTTGGTATTGCAATTTTCGGTTTAATGGAAGATAGGACGAAAAACGAATCTAACTACGGGTAAAGAAGTTCTCACCGAGTAAACCTAGAATCTGATACCATATGATACGGGGAGTGGTCCCGATCTTCTCAGTGAGGAATCGTGGATAGTTGATGTGATGTAGACGATGTCGCTAGCTGAACACTCGTGCCCATGCACGAACCCTCAACTCTTTGGAATACGCCCAAAACACACGGATAGTTGTCGTCGCGCGACCACAAGCGGCGAATGCCAAGTCCCCAATTCCCAGCGGGCGACGGCTTGACCTTGAGTTGCGAACGAACAATGGATCGCCTAATTCTCTCTCAAAGTCCTCGCATGAACTCTGGTGTTGAAAGAACAAGCAATAGCTATGTTTCAATCTGATGCATAAAACTTGGTCCCCCTCTAAGGGTGCCAATACAGGGCTTATATAGCCTCTTGGGACGTGCATAGAGTCCTCCAAACCTACTACAACTCAACCCTATATGGTTTTAGATACGAACTCTTAAAAAAGGAAACTAGATTTTACAGCCGTCATATTGTTTCGGTCATAACTTTTGATCCGTATCGAATTTGATGCTGGGGCCGGATCCATTGCGTAGCCCTTGAAAATATCTTTCCAACAAGTCCAAGAACGCCTGAATCGGACTCCGTTTGTGAAAGTTATGACCTTTTTAGTAACTGCCTGTCAGGCTGTCCGAACCGAATCCGAATTGAATTCTGAGTTGAATCCGAGTTTGAATCCAATTGACCTTGTGGGAGGCACAGGTGGGCTTGAATTCCTGGGCTTTTCTCTTCTTGCTTGACCCATGTGAGCTTCTCCTCCCACCCTTTGGTTCCGGCCTCATTCTCCACCCTCGCGGTTCCAAATGCTTCACAATGTTCAAACCTGAGAATGCACAAAACACTTGCATGAGGTAGTACCCAATTCTCATCAATAATAATAGAGTCATTAAGAAACAAAAGCACCTGTTGATTTAGAAGTTTAGCTCTGGCTCTAGTCAATGGACCAACATATACTTCTGCACTTGTATTACTTGTAGCTTCACTTATGGTGTCCATCTCAGTAAGTGCATGACCACCAATAGGAGGAGATGTATAAGTGTTAGGGATGCCCTCATCATTATATGTGGTCAGAGCTTGAGAATGCAAAAGCTAGCATGTATACATAATCTGTGAAATGTGCATCTTTTCTTGCATGTGTTTTTGTGGATGTAATCAGGATGCCACCAACTACTATTCCTTTGAGTAAGAAACAACTTGTTTAGTGAGAAGTTTGGTTTTTCATTGTAACACATGGCCATTCAGCTAGAGTGACATGGTAGAGGGACGCAGAGAGGAGGCTCTACTACAGCATCGCCAGACTACATCGTCGGACTAATATAAAGGGATAGTTTGTCCATTGTCCTCCCCCACATCGCACATTCTCATGAAAATTTTAGAAATAAATTTCACTTGAATCGGAGTTACGGTAAGGAAGAACGAGCTCTCCGAAGTTTATTCTCAATAAAAATCCCAAAGATAAAAGAGGAGAGAGAATTCTTTCTTTGATATGTGGTTCCCATAGGTTTGTTTTAAATTATTAAAATAAATTTCGGATTTTAAAATCTGAGAGTATGATATGTGGGTCCCACGAGTTTATTTTAATTATTAAAATTAAATTAATGGCCAGAGACTAGCATGTGGGCCTCAGTACGGAGTAACAGTAAAGTGGGGTCCACTTGTTAGTGTCACTGCGATGGTCATGCCGACGACGGGAGCTCAATTAAACGAGAGGGGAGCTTCTAGGGATTGATAGGAACTCACCGGAAAAGGAATGAAGACTCGGGGTTGCCTGGGGTGGACTGGCGACAGTGAGCTTGGGCGGTAGAGAGGGGTGATCGGTGTTGGAGGAGAGAGACTCGTGAGCCTTTAAGTTGGCGCTCGGACTAACTTCGCCTAGTGGTGAGGGAGCTGCTGGCAAACAGAATTGGCCGGCAGTTGTTTGAAACGTCAGTGAGGCAAGACGGCCAGAGTTGGGGAAGAAGATCGAGCCAGCGAGCTACGAGGAAAGGGAGTCCGATTAGGCTTCGTAGAAGCACTAGGGAGGTGCAAGGAACTTAGGGAAAGGGGAAATATTGCTTGCTATACTCCTGAGATGGCTGGCGACTGCGACGGCTGAAAAACTGCTGGGCGGTGGCTAGTTCGGACTTCTGGAGTGCTAAGCGAGAGAATGAGTGAGTTGAAACGGGAATTAACCGCGAATTTATACTGCTAATCCGAAGTGGGGAGCGTTGGGCGCGATTTAAGGCGGGTAACAAATAGGGGTGGCACACACTCGATTATCGTACCGCGGCTAGGGCAGGGAGAGGGGTGGCGCGTGCGCAATTGTCTCCAGATGATTCAATGCTCTACAGGGGTGGGGGTGGCGCTGAGATGATGGAGCGTGGGTACGAGGGGGGGGGGGGGGGCGAAGACGCCACGGGACGAGCTACGAGCGAAGAGGGGTGAGGTCGATGCAGGCAGAGCAATTGCGGAGGGAAGTTAATGCTCTACCTCGGGTGTGACGGCTCAGACGCAATGGCGAGGCCTCGGGGAGCTGCGCCGTGACTGCGACGGGGATACGATGGAAGGCAATGGGCGGCAGGGCTAGGAGGAGGAGGCAGGGATCTAACCCTAGGGAAGAAGTACAGGGTGGCCATGGTGACGCCACAGGGAAGATTCTGTGCCGGTGTAGGGAGGGGAGACCGGGGTGGTGACGAGAGGCGGCGACAGCAGTGCGCATGGCGGAGCAGAGGTGCGGGCAGCGAGTGAGCGAGGAAGGGGAAAGGAAGACGGACGGGTTGGCTAGGCCGGAGGGGGGGGGTCCTTTCATTTTTTTTCTTTTTTTCCTTTTTGAATAAACAAAAAGAGAGGGAAATTTGGTAAAATATAAGACCACAATTGAAAAACAAATGCTAGCTTTTAAAATCTGAAAACCAAATTTTAATTTAATTTTGCAATACAAGTAACGGTAATATGCCCCTAAAAATTGGGATGTTACAATAAATCACAATATATGTCGGTAGCAGACTAGGGACTCACTAGTTGTGTTCTGTTTGTAGCTGCGCTGTAAGCAGACCAGAGTTATGATTTTCTTTTTGTTTGTTTTTGTGTCTTACCATCCTGTGATATTGTACAGATAAATAATTTGAGAAAAAAACGAATGCCTTTAAAAGAACCATTCAAATTTTATTCCACGGGTGTAATGGAAAGCAGCAGTCCACCGATAAGGCGATAATCATAGTCCACTCTAGTCTTTCCACCCTGCCTCGAATATTTGGTTGTTTTAACCATCATTCTTTGACTGTTGTGTTCCAGACTTCCAGTTCTTAGCTGCACTACCGTTTTACTCCCAACCCCATTACGAAAGAACATAACTCTCTATTCTGCCAATAATTGGAAGAAAATTTCTAGAGTAGATTACTTGGGAGGAGAAATATGCAGAGCCGCACAGTTCTAAGCACTGTACCAATAAGGAAAACGTATTACATAACACAGTGATACCATGAAATATCTTGAGCGTCATATGGGTTCTTGACTGTTATTTGATTTGTAGGTGGCAAAGGCTTCCGAATCTTTGAGGCGGCGGCGAAGTATGGGTTCCCGGACTGGGAGACGTCACATGAGGATCCAAACCATTGCTATGCATGCACTTCAACAGTGAAGCACCCAGAAGGGACACGCTACGTCGCAGGCCACGTTGCTGATGTTAGGGAGTACTATGAGTTCTAATGTTTTGGGCGTAACATCAGTTTAAATAGAAGCGGTGAACCCTGGAGTCCCTGGTGAGCGTAGTATGGATCTGCTGCTGCATCAAAGAATCATCTGTGCTCGTGCGCAACAAATATCTATTTTTTCTTGCCAGAATTCCAATGAGGCGACCTTGTTTTAGTGAAGACTTGTCACTATACAAAAAAATTTATATTAGACATCTCATCACAGATGGTTCATAAAAACCACTTGTATTAAATGAGGTTCTTGTAAAGTGCATCACAGACTTGTTTTAAACCATGCTCGTGCGTAGTGTGATATTCCCGCAATATCACAAACGGTTCTTATTAAGAACCGTCTGTGATATATTTCTCGCCTCACACATCTCTAAAATTTTATAATTTCCCATCTGAGTTCGAGTAGGATTCCGTTTTGACTCACCTTCAGTAAAACGGGCATAACTTTTGCATACGGTATCCGTTTTTGATGTTCTTGTACTCGTTGAAAAGCTAGCGACGTGCCCGATAAAAAAAATGACTGGCTCAAGCTAGTCACCCTCAAAGACCCCCAAAATCGGCTATCTTTAGCCTTAATTTTGCATCGCAAATTTTTTATTTCTGTTTTTGCCAAAAGTTTCGATCTTCTCTTCGAAATTTGGGGTTTGTCTCAACTGCAAAGTTGTAGATCTCATCGAAACCTTTCAAATGAGTATATATAAGCCATACAAAACTTTGTTATTTCATATTTTGAGACTAATTATTTATATTGTATCGGTATATATATAGCCAATATCACAAACGGTTCTTAATAAAAACCGTCTATGATACTTTTACAGACAATTCTTATTAAGAACCATCTGTGATAAATTAGTCTCTGATCGCTGGGCCCGTCAATCCTCACCAACCCAATTCCAATCAATAGAAACCGACTAACCCACACCCCACAGATCGTCCCACTTCTTCCTCCCTTATAAATACTCACCTGAACACATCATCTACCCTTTATGCGCTTAAAATCTCTCCAGACTCCTTACTGTCTCCTCCTCAATCGACTTCTTTGTGGTTAGGACTCTCTCCATTGTTTCTTCTAGTATTTGATTCTGTAACTTTGTGTTGCTACTTTGTGGCGTTTAGGGATGCCCGAGAGCTTAATTACATTGAGGTCTATCCGAGCTACTTTGTGGGGGTTTAGGGCTTTCTCCCTCCATTGTTTCTTCTACTTACAGTAATGCGGCCATCCCTCCATTGTTTCTTCTACTTACAGTAATGCGGCCATCCCTCCATTGTTTCTTCTACTTACAGTAATGCGGCCACCAAGAAGACCTACCCGAGCTGCATCATGGACGAAAGATATAGCTTGTGATATTGTAATGGTGGATTGTAATATTGTGATATTGTAATGGTGGATTGCAATCCTGTGATGGTGGATTGTAATGATGGATTGTAATATAAATAAAATGTTATCTGCTATATTTGCTATTGTATTTGCTTGTTTTCAAACGGTATAACTAATATTTTCTGAGGCTAATTTAAAAATAGAAAAAAATTTAGGTATAAAATGAACTATCACAAATGGTTTTGTAGTATAAACCATCTGTGAAAAATACTATCACAGACGGTTCTATATATAGAACCGTCTGTGATACTCACACATCACAGACGGTTCAGACAATTCTAGTTACAAACCGTCTGTATTGTATTTATCATAGACGGCTCACAAACCGTCTGTGATAACCTTCGATTATCACTGACCCATATATTCAGACGGTTTAAAAAATCGTCTGTAATGACGTTTTTGAACCGTCTATGATGATTTCTGTAGTAGGTATGAACTTACGTCAGGTACTTAACTCTAAATTATATTTACAACTTGGCACTTCTTTCAAGCTGTTATATTGTTTGTTGAAGAAAACTCCATTGCATCAATGTAATCAAGTTGCTGCATGGAGTAAAAAGTTTGTCGGCCTCTTTTGAGTGATAGACGCCTTGATGCCACTACCGGTGACGCTGTTACCGGAGTAACAGGACAGCCTGATTTCCGAAATATATCTGCGGTAGAGGGAGGGGGCCGACGGGCAGTTGACGGTGGCGCGGGAGGAGCTAGAGGTGCAGCGGAGCTTCACAGCCTCACTGGGACCGCACGAATGAATAATTATGCTCAGTGCTTTCAGTAAAGCTGGGCATTGCCTCGTGTCTAAATAATTAAGCTGAATGGGCTTGCAATTTAACTAGGTTATATACACCGGTGATAAAAAGTAGTTCTATATAATGTTGTAGACCTGATATAGTGATACTTGTCCCCTATGCGCAAGAAAACGGCTTCCATGTCCCCACGTGCGGTGTTCCCCTCAATGTTCCCTCGATCTGGGCTGCTCGCTATTGATCCAACGGCCCACCGGCACAAGTTTTGGGCCGTTGGATCAATAGCGAGCGGTCCAGATCGAGAGAACACGGAGGGGAATACCGGCGCGAGGACAGAGAAGCTCCGTTCTATGCGCAAACAGCACAAATTAGATCTAGTTGGCTTCCAAAACAACAAAATAAGTAGCACTCGTTCTCGATACAACAACACACAAATCTGGCCAAAACGTCTAAAAAAATTGAAATTGCTAGTGTACGGATGACTACAATCCCTCAATCCTATGCACGGCGATGACTATGAGCTCCAGTCACCCCATCCATGGCGCCGACACCGTCGGATCCGGCCGCCGCTATCAACTTCCTCTTTAGCCATCCTTGGATGCGGCGCTGCCAGATCTGACTGCCGTCATCGACTTCCTCTTCGACCGTCCCCAGGCACGGTGCCACTAGATCTAGCCTACCTTCTTCCTGGACAGCCTAGGGAGGTCGAGTGCGCTGGGGGTCAAAGTCGAGGATCTCGATGGCGGGCGGGGATGCAGCCACCCCAACCCGCCCCGTCCATACGCCGCAAGGACATGGGTAGCCTTTTCCTCCTGGCGTCAGATCCACGCCACGCACGCCACCCTCCTACTGCTCACGCACCGCCGCACCTGAGGCCTCGCTGTGCGCCTACCATGGGAGGTAGGTGTTTATATTGTGTAACATTTTGATTTCATATATACGACAATCAATAACAACCAGTGCAACATCGAGATTTTTATGAAAACATGTTGTTACATACGATGGTTAAAATTATTGTACAATATCTATGAATGTTGCATCTTCTATCGTTCTTTTTTTTATTACATACATTGTCGATAAATATTGCATATATGGCCAAGCAATGTTACAACTCAGTAAATAGAGCTAGCTTCTAAATCAGACGTCTAGATGCTAGCATGGGACAAAAAAAATAGATACTTGGACTCAACAAAAGAATACGAAGAGAAACTCATGGTGAATGCAAGATGCATTTCAAGTTTGGTAACCACCAATCCAGTCGAGCAGCCCCACCCCGCGTCTGAGTAATGATTCACCGATTCCCCTCTCCCTCACGCCTCCCGGAATCTGCCGCTCCTATCTCCCCACTTCTCTTCCTCCTAAGATGAGGGATCCCGTCGCCGGCATGCTACTGGTCCGGACGAGGCAGCGACGCGTCATCGTGGGCACCCCGAGCACTTACCTTGTGGTTGTGGGCGCTACAACCTTATTTTTTTCCAAATCCTTTCTTTATTGCCGAGCCCACCACGCAGTACACCGACGGTGTTGAGCGACTTCCTCCTTCCCACTCCCTTCTAGGGGTGGGAACGAGTCTAAATTTTCGGCTAATAGGCCAGGGGTGCGACCCAAAAAGAAATAGGGGCAAAAGGCCCATTAGCTTGTTGCCCCTTTGGATCGCACGGAGCGACCCTAACACTCGTTGCTGCTCCACCCTGACTCCCCGAGTCCCCGACACGGCCACGCCTGATGGCCGACGCAAACACCTCCAGGCTCCGACACGCCACCACCGCTCGCCTCCGATGCGCTGTCGCCGCTCACCTCTTGGATACCTCACCCCTTAGCTGGTCCGGTCGGCGACGTAGCTGCATCCCTCGTTGACCCCGTCCAGATTGAAGCCACTGCCTCCTCACAAATCGACGCTGCAAGCCGCCGCCACGCCCTCCTCCACCCGCCTCCAGCGCCAAGAAATGGTCAGCCATTATGATGTAGCGGCCGAGTGGCAGGTGAGGAAGAAAGTGACGGCCGGTGGCGGGGGTAACTTCGATGGCTGGCAGTACATGTGTGAGGAGGACAACGGTGGTGGGGTGCTGAGCTTCATCTAGATGTGCTCACCCGTGCTTCAACGACCGGGAAAGCGCACTCACAAGGCAACGTATCTCCTCGCGCTCGAGTCGGCCATGTGCGTCCACTCTGGCTCAACTATAGTGAATCCATGAAATAAGTAAATCCAAGAAACACTTATACAGGAGCTTTCTTAACCCAATTTTTAAAAGCAACTTGAGCAAAGAATGCAGTAGAATGGAAGGGGCGGAAGAATCAAAGGAGAACAAAAGGCTTTCTTACCCCGCCCCCTCCCCCCATTCCTTCTTGCTTTCTTCCCTTGCCGATTGGGTTCTTTTCTCTCCTCTCATGACATACTTGCCTAGGAATAGGGGAAATGGACTGGAATCTAGGGAGGAAGACATGCAGAGAGATACGAGAGCGAGGGTCTGAAACAGCAGAAGCGGCCTTACAAGAGTAAGATCGCAAAGTGATTAAGAGGTAAGATTGCATAGCTGAACTTAATTTTGACTTCCATTTGTTTACTATAAACATTTCAAGGAGTAGTAGACAGAAACATTTCCCTCTGTTTGATGTGCTTCGACTAGTTAAGTTGAAAGGTTCAACCCTAATACCCATTGGAGCATTTGGGTCACTGTAGTTGCTCCAAACGAGTGTTAGGAGTCCTCGTTGATCACCGGTGAGAACCCGAGCAAAACCATATCGAACACACACACGAACACAAGTGGACTCAAGAGATTTTGTGCTGCCTCAAAGCTACAACGATTTCTGTTTTCTCATGTATATATAGCAAGGCTACATGCTAACTGAAAGCAAGAAGAAACTGAAAGCACTACACTAACTGCATGCATGCGGAAGAAACTATAAGCACTACATGCATGCGGAAGTAACTGGAAGCACTAATGTACACAAGTAACTGCAAGCACTAATGTGCACAAGGCTTAACTAACACATCTCCCTCTAAACCTTGCACACTTGCTTGATGTCGACAAGACCGATCTTAGAACGTAGCTCGACGAACCTGTCATGCCCAAGTGCCTTCGTCAGGATGTCCACCAGTTGCTCATTGGTGCTGACTGACTCGACCTCCACCCTACCTTCCTCAATGCACTCTCTGATGTAGTGGTATCTTGTATCTATGTGTTTGCTGCGATCATGAAAGATAGAATTCTTACTAAGCATGATTGCGGACTGATTGTCAATCTTCAATGTGATGGCATAGGCCTCCTCTCCTCAGAGCTCTGCAAGAAGACGCGCCAACCACACACCTTGGCAAGCAGCAGTGGTTGCAACTATGTATTCAGCTTCACATGAGGACAAAGCCACCACCTTCTACTTTTGTGACTGCCAGGTGATCAGGTTTCTCCCAAGAAAGAAGACACCTATGGTACTCTTGCGGGTGTTGACGTTGCCTGCAAGATCACTGTCGCTGAAACCGATGAGATCTACAGTTTCTGTCTTCCTCCGATAGATGCAGCCATAGTTGATGGTGCCAGCAATATATCTTAGCACACACTTCACGATTACCAGGTGCTCAGTGGTGAGCTTCTCCATGAATCTACTAACGTACCCCACTGAGAACGCTAAATCTGGCCTGGAGTTCACCAGATAGCGGAGCGAACCCACAATTCTTCTATACTCAGTAGCATCAACAGTGGGAGCAGTGCTCAACTTACTGAGCTTGAGTCGTGGTTCCATTGGAGTATGACTGGGGTTGCATCCTGCCATCCCTACACCTTTAAGTATCTTCACTGCGTACGCGCTCTGGCTCACGGTGATGCCAACCTTAGTCGGTGTCACCTCTAGACAGAGGTAGTAGTGTAGCAGGCCGAGGTCGCTCATCTGAAACGTCCCCTTCATCTGAAACTTCCTCATGTAGCTCGCTGTTGAGGAATGCAGACTTGACGTCCATATGGTGGACGACCCAGCCTTCGCTCGCCGCATGTGCTAGCTGTAGGCGCACAGATTCGAGCCATGCCACTGGCGCGAATACCTCATCAAAGTCAATGCCCTGCCACTGCACGTATCCCTTCACCACGAGCTGCGCTTTGTACTTGGTGACGTTCTTGGCAGTGTCCTTCTTGGTCTTAAAAATCCATTTCAGCCCAATTGGGCGCTGGTGAGGTAGAGGGTCCACTAGCTTCCAGGTCCCATTGGCCTCAATTGGCGTCATCTCGTCGAGCATCGCATGACGCCAGCACTCATGTTGCTGCGCCTCTGCGAACGTTGCCGTCTCATCTGCACTGGCCAGCATCAGGTTCTCCTCCAACACGCGTACAGCAAGCCCCGGTGTCGTAATCAGCCCCAACATGTTGTCGACGCGGCGAAACCGGAGTGGTGCATCATCGTTGTGGTCGGCGTCGAGAGCCGCTTCTGCACCAGTAGCTAGAGGTGAGGTGAACTCGACCGGTGGTGCGCTCGTGGGCGCCATCGGGCTTGACGCTGTCGTACCCATGCCTGCTGCAGGAGTGCCTGGCGCGGGTGGCGTCACTGCTCCATCCGATGGCGCTAGTGCGGAGATGGTGATCACGTCGGGCTGGACCACCGTGGTGTACTCGATGATGAAGTCGTTGTCGGTCCTCACCTGTTCAATGGTCCATTGCCACTATGCCGCCTCGTTAAAAAACACGTCGCGGCTGATGTGGACATGCCTAGTCACCGGATCGTAGACATGGTAAGCCTTAGACCCTGGTTCATAGCCGACGAAAATCATGCGGCGACTCCGATCATCTAGCTTCTTGATGTTGGGTGCGGTCACCTTCACGTGCGCCATACACCCGAAGATGCGGAGGTGGTGCACGGCCGGCGGGCTCCTAGTCCAGAGCTCGTATGGAGTCTTGCCCCCCAATGCTCTTGGATGAAGAACGATTCAAGAGGTATACCGCCATGGTGACAGCCTCTCCCCAGAACACACCTGGAAGGCCCTTTGCCTTGAGCATTCTGTGCGCCGTGTTGACCACCTACTAATTGCGTCGCTCGACAACACCATTTTGCTGTGGTGTGTAGGGTGCCGTGAGCTTGCGTCGCACACCAAGCTCGGCGAAGTACTCATTGAAGTCTGCCACCGTGAACTCTCCCCTTCTGTCCGTGCGGAACGCACGGAGCTTCTTGCCACTCTTGTGCTCGGCCGCCGTTTGGATGCGCTTGATGGCAGTCGGAGCAGCGTCCTTGCTTGGCAACAAGGAGATCCACATATACCTGCTGTAGTTGTCCACGAGGAGTAGAAAGTAGCGGTTACCGTTGGGTGTCGGTGGCGAGATTGAGCCGCAGAGGTCGTCGTGCAGCACTCGAGGAGCTCGGTGGAGCGAGTCTGTGTGCGCTGCGGGAAAGGTGCGTGGCGATGCTTTCCAGCGAGACACACCTCGCACAACTGGTCGACCTACATCAGCACAGGTAGACCGCGGACCAGCTCCTCTCTTCCCATCTTGCGTAGTGTGGCAAAATTGATGTGTCTAAAGCGAGCATGCTAGCACCAAGCATCTTCTCCGGCGCACGCAGTCAAGCAGATTGGCCGTGTGATGTTGATGTCGAGCACGTAGAGCCGCCCTGGGTTGCGGAAGATCTTGGCGAGTAGGCGTTGCTGCTCGTCTCGGATACGCATCACACCGTCCTTGATCAGTACTTGGTATCCGCACTTGTCCAATTGGGCGACACTGATGATGTTGGCGGTGAGGCGAGGGATGAAGTAGACGTTGACGAGGGTGCGGTGTTCACCGTTCTTGCACGCGAACAGAACCAAGCCGCATCCTTCGATCTGGACGACCGAGCCATCGCCAAAACGCACCTGGCCGTAGATGCCCATGTCGAGGCCGGAGAATGCAGCTCGGGAGCCGGTCATATGGTTGGTTGCTCCGGTATCCAAGATCCAGTGCTTTGGGTCTCAGTCCTCCGGTACGCCGAGCGCCGTGAAGACCTTCTGCTCGACCAGCTCCACTGAGCCACACACGGATTGGACAGGCGCTGGTGTAGGGCAACACGCATAGTCGTCTCTGTGGCACGGTCAGCGCCGCCATCCAGTAGCAGCAATGTGGGCTCGTCGTCTTGGGCCTCATGAACTTGATCCTCACTTTGGGCTTGCGACAATCCTTAGCCCAGTGGCACATTTTGCCACAATTGCAGCACTTGTCGCCGTTGCGGCTTGGCCCAGAGCTCGAGCCTTCCGCATTCCCGCCGTCGCCGCCGCGACCTCGCCCTCTGCCGCGGCGCTTGCCTCGGCCGCTCGAGCCGCTACCACGTGAATCTCCTTCTCCTTTTGCTTGTAATGCTCGAGCCACTGATCTTCCATGAGATAGAGCTTCCCGCCAATGTTCTGTGGGAGAGGTGGAGGTGGCTCGTTGTCATCCTCGGCCGTCTTTAGCTGGCCAATTACTTCCTCCATGGACAAGGTCGAGACATCGAGCAAAGTTTCAATCGAAAGAACAAGTTGTTTAAACCTGGGACGGGCAATGTGCAAATACTTCTCGACGACCTTCTGGTCCGGCTCAACGTCACCGAGGATGGCAAGTCGATTGACGATGCCCGTGAGGCGCATCATGAAGTCTTCCACCGCCTCACCATCCTTGAACGAGAGTAGCTCGTACTCTTGTCGCAGCTTCTGCGTGCTCGCCTTGCGGATTCGGTCGTCGCCGACCTGCATAGTCTTGATGCTCTCCCATGCCTCCTTTGCCGACGGCTTGGTCGCGAGCGTGGAGATCATTTCCGGTGGCATGGCACTGCAGATGGCATCCAGTGCCATCCGGTCCTTGTGGAACTCGACATCGCCCGTCTCGATGGCGTTCCACAGGCACCGTGCCTGTAGCTTGATCTTCATGAGTAGATGCCAGTCGTTGTAGTTTGTCTTGGTGAGCAGCGGGTAATTCGTCGGACCACCTGCCTCCTTGACGACGCGATGGTACACCTGGTACCCGCGGTTATCATTCCCCCTTGCCTGAGCCGCGACCACTGGAATTGGAAGGAGGTGTGCGCTCTGGCGATAGCGATCGCCGACGCGGTGAGTGCGTGCGTCCTCACGGCATGAATGCCCAGGCGAGCACATAATCGCGATCCCAAACGCTCTGATAGCAAAGCCCTGTGTCCACTTGGCTGGATCAGACGCCAAGAGGGGTGACACAGGACGCATGCCCTCGACGCCACAGAGGCCGGTGACAGTGTCATCACCACCCGACGTGCACGAACACATTGACACTGACAGCAACGATGATCACTTGCCCAAGTTCAAGCTCATCAATAGCCTGCTTGGGCCAACTACGCACCGGGTGTGGCTGAGCGTGAACTAGCTGATGAGCTGCTATTTCAAGTTGTTGAAGAGCCTACAAATTTGCAGAAGCGAAGAAGCACCTGGTGTGGCGATGCGCCATGTTGGAGGAGATGAGCGTAATCGAGGACAATCAGACCTGGAAATTGGTGGATCTCCCACCAGGTCACAGACCCATTGGACTGAAATCGGTTTACAAGGTGAAGAAGGATGGCCACAGTGCGGTGATTCGGCACAAGGCACGTCTGGTGGCTAAAGGATATGTCCAACAGCCCGGAGTTGATTTCGATGAGGTTTTCGCCCCAGTGGCTCGGCTGGACTCAGTTCGGCTAATGCTTGCTCTCGCTGCTCATGAGGGATGGCCAGTCCACCATATGGATGTGAAATCG
Organism: Melocanna baccifera; assembly: GCA_036346265.1. Taxonomy (NCBI): domain Eukaryota; kingdom Viridiplantae; phylum Streptophyta; class Magnoliopsida; order Poales; family Poaceae; genus Melocanna; species Melocanna baccifera. Next base: position 14,231,379 of record CM070691.1, on the reverse strand, counting down.
GTGTTCCTTAACAGCGAGCTAGAAGAGGAGGTCTACGTTGCACAACTGCCGGGATTCATCATCGAGGGACATGAGCACAAGGTGCTGAAGTTGGACAAGGCCCTCTACGGACTCCGGCAGGCACCCCGTGCTTGGAACACTAAGTTAGACCAAACCCTGACATCGATTGGTTTCCAACGCAGTGGCTCTGAGCACGCTGTGTATGCTCGGGGTAAAGACACCAATCGGCTGCTCGTGGGCATTTACGTGGATGATCTCGTCATCACCGAGAACAATTCGCAAGAGATCAGTAACTCCAAGGTCGAGATGAAGAAGCTATTCAAGATGAGCAACCTCGGTATGCTTCACTTCTACTTGGGAATTGAGGTGCAGCAGGGGCCTGAGGGGATCACGCTGAGTCAAGCTGGCTACGCTCGTCAGATACTAAAGAAGGCTAGTGATACGGGGTCGCCCGATCTTCTCGACGTAGGATGGATACTCGCGGGAGTTTTGATGAATCGTAGTTATCCTCCAATGCCAATGCAAGGGACGAACACTCTTTAATTCGCCAAAACACACTCGCGTCGATTTCACCGACCACCAAGCGAAGATCTATCGTGCACCCAATTCCCAGCGGAAAAGCTGAACGATCTTGATTAAAGAACACTCCTAATTCCCTCACGGAATTTCAGCAGCAATGATAAACTCGAACAAAGTTTAGTAGATTGATTATTCTCAAAGGTGGTCTGAGCCTTTAGGCTGCCAATACATGGCTTATATAGGACCTTGGGACGTCCATAGAGTCCACAAACTAAGTACAACTCAATCCTATATGATTTTAGATATGAACTCTCGCAAAAAGGAAACTAGATTTCACAGCTATCATATTATTTCGGCCATAACTTTTGATCCGAGACGAATTTGATGCTGGGACCAGATCCATTGCGTAGCCCTTGAAATTATCTTTCCAACGAGTACAAGAACGCCTGAATCGGACTCATGTTTGTGAAAGTTATGACCTTTTTAGTGACTGCCTGTCAGGCTCTCCCGAACCGAGTCCGAATTGAATTCTGAGTTGAATCCGAGTTTGAATCCAGTTGGGCTTATGGGAGGTACAAATTTGGCTTAATAATCTTATCTAAAATTTGTAGTTTAAGTCCTTGGGCTCCTCCCTTTAGCTCTCCTAATTCTTCACAGGAGTTATACATAAGAATACATAAAATACTAGCATGAGGTAGTATCCCAGGTTCATCATCAATTAAAGGAAACTCTTTAAGAAACAAAAGCACCTGTTTGTTTAAAAGCTTGGCTCTTGCCCTTGTCATTGGGCCCACAGATTCTTGGACATTCTCATACATGCTTGGAGTGGAAGATGTGTATGTAATAGGGATGTCTTCATCATCCTCCCCCTCTTGAAAAGGAGTTGTCCTCAACTCTATGTCTTCTTGCTCAAAGAATGGTGATAAATCAGCAACATTAAAAGTAGTGCTCACCCCATAGTCGTCTCCCGGAAGCTCTATCTTGTATACATTATCAATGATCTTGGTAAATACTTTAAAAGGACCATCACCACTGGGCATTAATTTGGATTTTCACTTCTTCGAAAAGAGGTCTTTGCGAAGGTGGACCCACACTAAGTCACCTGGTTCAAAAAGTATTTTCTTACGAGATTTGTTAGCCTTAGAAGCATAAGCACGTACCATCTTTTCAGTGACTTCTTTAGTCTTTTCATGGAGCTTTTTCATAAAATCAGCACGCTTTGAAGCCTCCATATTAGCACGTTCTTGTAAGGGAAGTGGCATTAAATCAAGTGGTATGATTGGTTTGAAACCATACACCACCTCAAATGGGCATAGTTGAGTTGTAGAATGCACTGCCCTATTATATGCAAATTCAACATGTGGGAGACAATCTCCCCACTCTTTCAAATTCTTTTTGATCATTGTCCGTAGCAGCATTGAGAGTGTACGATTCACCACCTCCGTTTGTCCATCTGTTTGTGGGTGGCAAGTAATTAAAAATAACAACTTTGTCCTAGGCTTGGCCCACAAAGTCTTCCAAAAGTAGCTCATGAACTTGACATCGCGATCTGAAATAATAGTCCTAGGCATACCATGCAATCTCACAATCTCCCTGAAAAATAGGTCAGCTACATGTGACGCATCATCGCTCTTATGACAGGGAATGAAATGTGCCATTTTAGAAAACCTATCCACAACAACAAAAATAGAATCCCTCCCCTCTTAGTTCTAGGTAATCCCAACACAAAATCTATGCTAATGTCTTCCCAAGGAGCACTAGGAACTGGAAGTGGAGTATACAAACCATGTGGATTGAGTTTCGACTTCGCCTTATGGCACGTGATACATCGTTGAACATACCTTTCGACATCTCGCCTCATCTTCGGCCAATAGAAGTGATCGCTTAACATCATGTACGTCTTCTCTCTTCCAAAATGTCCCATAAGTCCTCCTGCATGAGACTCCTGCAATAGTAGCAAACGCACGGACGATTCTGGAACGCATAGCTTGTTCATGCGAAAGAGAAAACCATCATGAACATGAAACTTGATACAGGGTCGTCTGATCTTCTCGACGTAGGATCTGGATACTCACGTGGATTTGATGACCCGTAGTGATCTCCCGTTGCCAATGCAAGAGTTAGCACTCTATAATTCGCCCAACTTCACGTGCTGAACTTCACGACCACCGCTGAAGTTCTATTGCGCTCCCAATTCCCAACAGAAAAGGTTGAACAATCTTAATTTCAGTGAACTCCTAATTCTCTCAAGTTGGATTGGCCAACGAAAGAACAAGAGTTTCTATTATCAAAAGTGGTTCCATTTACAATGGGAGTCTACCCCTCAATATATAGCCTCTGCCTAAGACCATTCAACACTAAATTTTTCATATGGTACTATCCATGCGCATTGTTCATGGGCGATTCTCGTAGCTAATTCGCATCGCTCACGGCCTATCTTGAGCACTGATTCTTTCGCTCACGGCCCGCATGTGTAGAGCGCGGCATCGCTCAGAGTGGCACTATTCATGGGCCGATTTCCTTGATCTTCATCCATCGCTGACTCTTCAAACCTGAGCACAAGTAAAATATTATTTTTAGGTAGTATAAAATTCTCATTAAAATTAATGACATATTCATTAAGGAGCAGGTTCACCTGAGATTGCAGTTTCTTGGCTCGTGCTCTTGTTATTGGTCCTGTTATTGAAGTCTTATTACTAGTTTTGGCATTACTAGCGATGTCCTCATCAAAACTTATCCTACCCTTTGCCATCCTTGCAATTAGAATACGGTGTTTAAAAGTATTGATCGGAAGTATATAACTTTTTAAGCTTTCTAATCTTGGAACTTTACTTCCAATTGAGTGAAAAGCACATGCTTTCTAGACAATGCATCAGCTACCATATTTTCTTTACCTTTCTTGTATTTGACATTGTAAGGAAAAGTTTCAATGAATTCTACCCACTTAGCATGTCTACGATTCAATTTTACTTGGCCCTTCAAATATTTTAAAGCTTCATGATCAGAATGTATGATAAATTCCTTAAGCCAAAGATAATGTTGCCAAATTTCTAGCATACGCACAAGAGCATATAATTCTTTATCATAAACTGGATAATTCAATTGTGCACCATGAAGTTTCTCACTGAAATATGCAACAGGTTTTCTTTCTTGCATCAAAACACCACCAATATCTATTCCACTAGCATCACATTCAATTTCAAAGGTTTTGGTGAAATCAGGTAAAACAAGTAATGGTGCTTCTGTCAAACATTTCTTCAACTCAGCAAAAGCTTTGTTTTGTTTTTCTCCCCACTCAAAAGTGACTCCCTTTTTAGTTAATTCATTTAATGGGGCAGCAATGGTGCTAAAGTCTTTCACAAATCGTCGATAAAAGCTAGCAAGTCCATGGAAGCTACGAATTTGACTAACATTCACAGGAGTAGGTCAATTTTGAATAGTTTCAATTTTAGATTCATCTACTTCAATGCCATGAGCTGAAACAATATAGCTTAGGAACACAACCTTACTAGTGCAAAAGGTACACTTCTCAAAATTAGCATACAATTGTTCTTGCCTAAGCACCTCTAACACTTGTTTGATGTGTTCAACATGATCATCCAAAGAGCGACTATATATCAAGATATCATCAAAATAAACTACCACAAATTTTCCAATAAAATATCTTAAAACATGGTTCATTAAGCGTATGAAAGTACTAGAAGCATTGGACAACCCAAAAGGCATCACTAACCATTCATACAAGTCAAACTTCGTTTTAAAAGCAGTTTTCCATTCATCTCCCTGTTTCATTCTTATTTGATGGTATCCACTACGCAAGTCAATCTTAGAAAAAAATAGTAGAACCACTTAACTCATCAAGAATATCATCTAACCTAGGAATAGGATAACGATAGCGAACAAGTGAACAGTTATGTTGTTTATAGCTCTACAGTCTACGCACATTCGCCAAGTACCATCTTTCTTAGGAACAAGAATAACAAGAACGACACAAGGGGTAAGACTCTCACGTACGTACCCTTTGTCCAAAAGTGCTTGCACTTGCCGCTGAATCTCCTTTGTCTTCTCGGGGTTGGTGCGGTAGGGCGGACGGTTTGGAAGAGGGGCTCCCGGAACCAAGTCAATCTGATGCTCAATACCTCGAATGGGTGGTAATCCAGCGGGTACATCCTCCGGAAACACGTTGCCATAAACCTACAAAACTTGGGAGACAACACTAGGAAGAGAGGTTAAATCATTAGTAGTCATCAAAACTTCTTTATATAGCAACACAAAGTGAAACATAGTGGGGTCTTCCCTCATCTCCCTCAACTCAGATTTTGTTGCCATCATCACTAACTTTTTCTCTCCCCCAATGTTAGCTTTCCCACTCAATTTCAATTTTTCTCTCGCGCTCGCCTTATGTGGAATTTCATTCTTTTGTTCCTTCCCTCTCTCACCTCCTATTTGCACTTCTTTCTTTTGAGCATTTTCAATGACAATTTGAGAAGGGGTCATAGGTCGGAATATTATTTCTTTGCTATTTCACATGAATTTATATTGATTTGTTCTACCATCATGAATCACAGACCTATCATATTGCCATGGCCTCCCCAAAAGTAAATGACAAACATCCATAGAGACCACATCACACTCTATTGTATCTTGGTAATTTTCAATCTGAAAACTAACATCAACAGTGTATCCAACATTCATAGAACCATCATTATTCAACCATTGAATTTGATATAGATGTGGATGTTTTTTATATTTCAATCCAAGTTTGTTGCAAAGTTCTTTACTAGCTAGGTTATGACAACTATTTTTATCAATAATAACCTTGCAACACTTACCATCTTTGCTTACCTGAGCTCTTGTTTGGAAGAGGTTGCAGCGCTGTTCATGGTTGGATTTGGCTTGAACGCTCAATACCGAAGGAATGCACACAAGAATAGGACCGGACTCGGGGTCACAATACCCATCCCCATGCGTGTCCTCGCCTCTTTCTCCCCCATGGTCATCCTCATTTGCTTTCAAAATCAGCTAGGTACTCTCCATCTTCATCACTAGTAGAATCATACTCTCTATTCTCAGTTATTAACATTATCTTGTTATTTGGACAATCCTTTTGCATATGTCCGCGACCAAGACACTTGAAGCATTGGATGGAGCTACTCTTGGCCGTAGAACCAACAGAAGATGATGAAGAAGGGTTTGGTCCTTGCTTTGAGAAGGAAGGAGTGGCATTCTTTGTACTTGAGACAGCACGTGTACTAGGAGCAAAACTTCCACTAGAGGGATTAGTTTTAAATGAATTGGAACGAGATGTGGATTTACCTCCTGTAGGTGCTGTTCGAGGCATGAAGGATGATGTTCTTGTTGCCCGCATGTCTTGTTGCACTTGTCTTTTAGCCTTGGTTGCTTGATCTACCAACTCCACCATGTTGTTGTAAGGCTGAAATTTAGTGATGCGCTTGATAGGAGGGTGTAAACCAGCAAGAAATCGCGCCATTGTTTGCTCTTCTTGCTCATAAATATTAGCTCGAATCATGGCCATTTCTATCTCTTTATAGTATTCCTCCACCGTGAAGGTACCTTGTTTCATCTACTGCAATTTGTCAAATAAATCACGTTTATAATGTTTAGGAACAAACCTTACTCTCATATGCTACTTCATCTCCTCCCATGTAGTAATGGGTGGTTCATTGTTCTCTCTTCTTTGATTTTGCACTTGTTCCCACCAAATCAACGCATAATCAATGAATTCAAGTGCCGCCATGTGAATTTTCTTCTCTTCAGAATAATTGTGCAAGCGGAACACCTTGTCCACCTTGAGTTCCCAAATGAGGTATTCTTCGGGCTCATGTGTACCTGAGAATGATGGCATTGTAAATTTAAGCTTACCAAATGTCTCCTCATTTGGTCGTTCATCGCCGTAACGATTACGACGGTGGTAGCCATCGTCGTAGTGCAGAAAGTCGTCGTCGTCGAAGTGTGTTGTTCCCCACCACGGCCTCCATGTCCATGGCCCCTCCCCGGACTATGGAAGCCGCGCCCCCTTCACCTCTCGCAAGTAGGGGTGGGCGAATGGTATTTGCCATCACGCGATCTCGCCTTTGTTGAGCCTCTTGGCCACCTCAAGGAGCAGCTGCTCCCTCATCTCGTGGAGGAATGGTTCCCCCACGATGAACGATTCCCTCCTCTTGTTGTGGACGAAGCGTGCGCACAATATCATTAACAATGTTTGTACGTAGTACAATCATTTGCTGGTTCATCTGAATGCGCATATCTTGCATAGAGTTGTTGATCTACTTCTTGAATTGCCCTTCCAAGATGTCAGTAGTGGCAGCGATCTCATTGCGCAAAGTTCCCCTCAAAACTTGGAAGTGGAGTCGAGTCAGCGGAACGTTCAGATCATGCTCCTCGTCCATATTATCATCTCCACCTAACATGGTTAGATTGTGCAAAGAAACACAAAACAACACCAAGATATGTATGATATGTGGAATTCACTCAATCTCACTCTTTCCTCTCTCAAGTAAAGTTCTTACCTTTCCGAAGTGAATTGAGGCCAAAAAGAAACTTATACTTGGTGGTGGCTACAATAGCAAGTGATGATCAAGCGGATTTAAAAGTGACTCATAATTGCACGACAAAGGATATTTTGTGGAGTTTGGTTAGGAAGTATTTATCCTACACAATCTGAATTTCACGATATTGTACAATTAAGTAATAATCCAAGCTAAAAAGTATTGCCTATGTGCCGATCCAAATGATATAAGTGGAGTATATAAACGCACACGCAATGATCAATGTGACTCAATGCAAACAAAAAGAATGAGCTAAAGGAAACAATCGGGAATATTAGCTCGTTTTACACCAAGAACTAGGAGAGACGCTAGCCAATTGCAACAATATGAATTTGAGGGCACAAGATTGTCCAAAGAAATTAAATACACAATCTGAATTTATGGACTAAGATTAACTCACCCAAATTCGGCCAATGCTTTCTTTTCTTTCTTTCTTTCTTTCTTTTTTTTGCTCAAGCTGTGGATCCTCTTTTTTTTTCAATCGGCTGCCTTCTTTTTTTTTGGCTCTCTTTTTTTTATATATACTCAAGGCCGAACTAGGTTTAATTGTTCGTAGATTCTACGTAAGTCCAAAGTTGTTCAGCAATATGTAGATAATTCTAGAATAGCCCTAAAGCAATTATCAAAAACAAGTCTTAAGGTTCAAAGGATTTAAGTGAAGATCTTAACAGATGCTCGGAATTCAAACCGCAACAAATTTCAGACGGTCGGAATGTGTCTAACTAAGATTTTTTTTGTGGCGCAAATCAATCAAGAAAAAGGAAACCCAGATATATTCGGATGTGATATTCTTTCAAGATGCGCAAAGATCTTACATGGACAGCAAGAATAAGATTTCAAAAAGTAAATTGAATCTACTTTTTTTTATGCTAATTGAAAGATCAACTAGCAGATTTTCAAGGATTAAAGACGCAACGATCAAGCAACACAAAAGGACACTAAGATCAGCACGTAAATAAAATTTCTAATGGATCAAAACTTAATAAAACTCACAAAAATAATAGATGCGAAACTAGAGTTTGGATTTTTGTTGCAATTTTCGGTATAATGGACTATAGGACAGAAATAAATCAATCTAAAAGTAAAGAGATAAGATCCTACCGAGTAAACCGCGCTCTGATACCAAGATGATACGGGGTCGCCCGATCTTCTCGACGTAGGATGGATACTCGCGGGAGGCTTGATGAATCGTAGCTATCCTCTAATGCCAATGCAAGGTACGAACACTCTTTAATCCGCCAAAACACACTCGCGTCGATTTCGCCAACCACCAAGCGAAGATCTATCGTGCACCCAATTCCTAGCGGAAAGGCTGAACGATCTTGATTGAAGAACACTCCTAATTCCCTCACGGAATTTCGGCAACAATGATAAACTCGAATAAACTTTAGTAGATCGATTATTCTCAAAAATGGTCTGAGCCCTTAGGCTGCCAATACATAGCTTATATAGGACCTTGGGATGTCCATAGAGTCCACAAACTAAGTACAACTCAACCCTATATGGTTTTACATATGAACTCTCACAAAAAGGAAACTAGATTTCACAGTTATCATATTATTTCGGCCATAACTTTTGATTTGAGACGAATTTGATGCTAGGACTAGATCCATTGCGTTGCCCTTGAAATTATCTTTCCAACGAGTGCAAGAACGCCTGAATCAGACGCCGTTTGTGAAAGTTATGACCTTTTTAGTGACTGCCTGTCAGGCTGTCCCGAACCGAGTCCGAATTGAATTCTGAGTTGAATCCGAGTTTGAATCCAGTTGGACTTGTGGGAGGTACGAATTTGGCTTAATAATCTTATCCAAAACTTGTAGTTTAAGTCCTTGGGCTCCTCCTTTAGCTCTCCCAAGTCTTCACAGGAGTCATACCTAAGAATATATAAAATACTAGCATGAGGTAGTATCCCATGTTCATCATCAATTAAAGAAAACTCTTTAAGGAACAAAAGCACATGTTTGTTTAAAAGCTTGTCTCTTGCCCTCGTCATTGGGCCCACAGGTTCTTGGACATTCTCATGCATGGTTGATTGCAACCTGTGCCACACACCCATGGAGGAGCAGTGCAAACTGAGCAGGGAGAGCACTGCACCGACCGTGGACACAACTGAGTACCGAAATGCCATCGGGAGCCTCAGGTACTTAGTGAATACCCACCCAGATCTCGCATTTTCAGTTGGGTATGTTAGCAAGTTCATGGAGAAGCCAACGATGGAACATTTGGCAACAGTGAAGCGAATCCTGCGGGCTGCTGCTACCCAAGAGGGACTGGAAAATCCCTGATCGGCTACAGCGACAGTGATCTGGCCGAGGATGTTGACACTCGTCGGAGCACTAGTGGGGCATTGTTCTTCCTAGGCAAAGCGCTAGTGAGCTAGTTTTCACAGAAGCAACACATCGTTGCACTCTCATCATGTGAAGCAGAATACATGGCGGCAACATCAACAGCCTGCCAGGGAGTGTGGCTGGCACAACTTCTTGCAGAACTGACAACTGAAGACTGACGAGCTATCACTCTGAAGATGGACAATAAATCAACGATTGTTCTCATCAAGAACCCAGTATTCCACGACAGGAGCAAACACAAAAACACTTGTTTTCCATTTGTGTTCGCTCCATTGTTGCCGTGACTTATGTACCAAGTCTGACAACAGCCGGTGGATTTAGATATCATTTGCTCTCGATCCATGGCCATGGTTCCATGCTCTAGCCGCATGGGTCAGGGTTAGATCGCACCTGCCCCTAACCACGCCCACCCCATCCCTACTCCCATCACCGCTAGGTCGGGGTTGGCCTAAACCCTAACATTGGGTTACCAACTCCTTCCGCACGATGGTGGCGGCGATGACCACGGCCACCGATGAGGTCCCGCGGCCTCCTTGTTCCCCTTCACACTAATAAATTGCAAATTGATTTGGGATTTTTTTTCCTTTTGAGGTCAGATTTGGAATTTTTTGAATGCAAAGTTTGATATCTTGAGTAGAAATCCAAGACAACAGATAGGGGCAACTATCACAACCAAAGTAAGTGCAGGGGCAGACCTAATGTAGGGCATGGGGGTTTATTTGAACCCCAAAAAATATGGAAAATAAACTACTACTGGTACTCCACAACACAACAAACAAATCTGCAACAAATTCAATGGACTGGACTATCTATCCCAGAAAGGAAGATTTGGATGAGATTGCTCACAGCAAAGAAAAGATCCCCCGGACAAAGCTCACTCTTAAAATAACAATCCAAGCAAGCTAGGGCTTCCTTACCAGTGAAAGAAGAGATCAATCCAAGTTCGGATGGATCTCCACTCCACGCCAGTCCAGCAAAGTGGAGGACGATAATGACAATGAGAGAAGAATTCCTTTGCTTCGAGGGTTAAATGATGTTGGCGTGAGAATTTGAGACAAAAGGGGAAGAATAGCCGCCGCCGTCACAAGGAGATATGGAGAAGAGTTCAAGGAAGAGGATGGGTGGAACTAGAGACAAGAGAGGTTTGGGATTGGGCTGAGGATTGGCAATTTAGGGAGGAGGAGAGAGGACAGGAATGTTGGTGATAGTATGTGTCGTACTGAATATTGGGGATTCAGGGTCCATATCGAAGAAAAAGAGATAGATTGAAGTCCCACTTGTCATCTAGTAGATTGGCCCACATGTCATGTTACTCAGGTCCCCAACGGGAACGGGAAATGTCCCCATCCCTGTTTCACCCGACGAAAAATGGTTGATCCCCCAAAACCTTCGGACTCGGCGGCTTCCCTATGCCCACCCATGTCGATGTTTCGATCTGTGTTCCCTCTCAATCATTGGCCAAATTTAGATAAAGGCCAAGTTCTCTTTGGCTTATGACTTCTCCGTTGCCATTTCTAAGTGGCTTATCGGGACAATTTTTTTGAAGCAGCTTATCGGCTTATGGTATTCGGTTCATTCATATAAGTGCTCACGCTAGAGCCAAAAACCATAAGCCATAATTCACAGCCAAAAAGAACCCACCCTTTCTTGTAGCATCTCCGCCTTTTCTAAAGTAACAACATTTTTGACTTGAGGGAAAAGAAGATTAAAAAGGAACAACGAACTCGTAAAGAGGCATTCCATTGACGGAGCGGCATAGACCTTCCCTTCCCATGTCGCTTTTGGGGTTTTCCATGCTCTCAGCACTCTCGCACTGACGTTGATTGATAGCATGTTGATGGTATCTACGTTTGCTGAAATCACGGTCAGTGCCCAACAAGTAGTTCCATGGCTGCCTACACCATTGACAGTGCATTGGATGTTTATTTTTTTCTTAACACATCTAACTCCTCGTCTAAATTCTTTTTGGTCCTATTCTTGCTTTCTTCTTATACATTTGTATTGAAAGCAAATAAGCAATGAAGGCTTAATTTGTTGTATTCTTTTCACCATCGATTCAATTGGACTAGTCCTGAAACACTTGTTCCTGTTTCTTCAAGCATCGCAACACACCGACACGACAGCAGGGTTGATCTGTTGTCTGTGCTTGCCTTCTCAGCATCTCCTAGAGTCTCATTCTCCATTGAGATTACGGCCAACGAAGGCTAATAGAGTCAAAGATCATGGAGGGCAAGGGAATGGGATGGGAGATTTCTCGGATTGGTGATTGGTCAATGTTGTTCTATGGACAAGATCATGTCCTACCCGGATTTGACTAATTCGAATCCTCTATGAAAATACTGTACTATTCCCTAGATCAGTAGATAGTACTAATAAATACATGACTGGATCATTTCATACACAATACATTCCATATCAATATTACAATATCAGAGTTTAAGTGAATCCACATTGGGATCAGTTCTTATATAGGGCCGTCAAACCAAATGATTACATCATAGAAAGGCAGTGGAAACTAGAAGCAGGGAGGTACACTCCTTCATAGGCAGTGATTGAGGTAACCCAAGTGGAACCGATATTAGTTAAGGCCTAGCTAATATTGGACCCACTTGATAGTTAGAATGGTCAACTGATCTACGGGAGGAGAGGCTAGAGTACTATGTGTTAAGCCTAATTGCCATCATTTTCTCCTCCATCGTGGCCTTGCTCTTTGTAGAATGCGTACTGGTCTTGATTTTTAAATTCTAGGGGAATTGAGAGTGAGGGCAAGCACACACAATCGTGCTTTGTGAGCCAACATACAGAATGCATTATTATAAGATGCAAGGCTTAATAAATGGTGGCTCAGGTTTCTTTATTTTACGGAATGCAATATTTGCAATTATCATTAGTAAAATGTACTATGACCTAACACTTAGTAAATCATGCGTATTATCTAGATAGTTCCATCCATCTATTACATGGTTCCATCCACCAATGCTAGATTTTTTTGACTATTGGGTTACGTCAACCCTACTAACCATCACTGGAGTACATCCCTATAGGGAAAATCTAAATTGAAGTACATCCCTTCAACTTAATTTTTCTCCCACCCGTAAATAGTTTGTAAATAGAACTAACTCGAGGAAGTTCTCATGTATGCCCTTGACCAAGGGCATGGCTGTTTAAACAAGTTAAATTCTGCAGCGATTGTACATCTTTACCCACAAGAGATAACCTCATTACTATATTCCACATGTTTCCTTAGACATGCAGATCAAGAGGATTACCACATGACCTTTACAATGCATCTAGCGAAGGATTACACCTGCTAAGGTTTCGTCTAGGCAAAAGCTATATCTGCCCCACCCAGACCCCCTCTTGCACTACACGGCGGTTTAAACTAGCGTCACGACCCGTGTCCACGATGGCTTAAACCAGCACCACGACTCGTGGGTCACTCCAAGGTGCTTTCCTTTACTGGCAATGCAAATTAGTTAGTCCTGCCTACACTTTGTCAGCTTATGTTTTGTACAATTTTACATGAAGATGTTAATATAGGATTAAGTTCTTAATTCGTCCATGTGGTGCATACCTCCAACCACATATTATCGTGTTACATCCACACTCACCTTCCTTACCATCCGCCTAGACAGGTTAAGCAAATTTTTAGGGTTTTGAGGAGCATAAGATAAGTTATACCAAATTATCAGTCACTTACATTCCGTGACTGTCCCAAACAAGATTTTATATTTAAAGGAGATGATGATGTTTAGGTTAACTAAAACCCTAGTTTTGACTCGATTTAGCATGGCTCATAGTTAAATATATTAAGTAATTTAGACATAGTACCTGGGGTGATAATTGTAGTAGGTTTATCAAATTAGCAAGGAGGGCGTAGCTAGGTATCGCTACATTAACAATTTGGGTAATAGCTTATGGGTAACATATGATTGTACGTAAAATAACACATGCATGTTGAATAATTTCAAATGGACATAATTTGCATAAATCATGAGATCAAAATGATCAAAATGCTAACTCGCCTACGTCTGTAGCTGAGAAGTTCTACAGGTCCGGTGGTGCGTCAAACTGCTGGTCGGGGACGTCCTCGAAATCTACTCGTATGAAGACGCCAGAACGAAAACAACAAGCAAGAGAGCAAAATAAATACCCAAATAAAATTCAAATGAACTTCAAATTGAACAAAACCACCACTAACAAAAAGATCTTGAATTTAGAAAAATTTAGAAACAAGTTTCACTTGAATCGGAATTATGGTGAGAAAGAACGAGCTCTCTAAAGTTTATTTCTAGGAAAAATCCCAAAAAATAAAAAGAGGAGAGAGAATCCTCTCTCTGACATGTGGGTCCCACTGGTTTATTTTAAAATTTTAAATAAATTTTGGATTTTCAAATCTGAGAGTATGACATGTGGGTCCCATGGGTTTATTTTAATTCTTAAAATTAATTTTAACCACCAGAGACTGACATGTGGGCTATAGTACGGAATAACAGTGAGGTGGGGTCCACCTGATTGTGTAACTTGACTTTTAAATCAGGATTAAAAGATTATTAACTAAGGTGTGGCCCGTCTGTCAGTCCATCATTAAGGGTAAACCGTTACGGGGCCCACTGGTTAGCAGCTTATTAACATGATTTAAACATAGTCATTAGTTATTAATGAGAGATTAAGGTTTAATGATGTCAGAACAGTGCTCACTCTCGGCCAAGCAGTGGTGCGGCCTACCGGCGGTGAAGGGAGGCCTAGCCTCACGGGAGCATTTCAAAAATGGTTCCACGGGTTCGGGCGCACCTCTTGGTGAAGTGGAGTGGTCTCATTTGGCCTGGGCAGTCATCAGCGGCGATCCCGGCGGCAGTGGAAATAGGGCAGAGGGCATGACGGCCATGCCGGCGATGGGAGCTCAATTAAATAAGAGGGGAGCTTCTAGGGGATGGCAGGAGCTCACTGGAGAAGGAAAACAAGCTCGAGGGTGGCCTGGAGTGGGCTGGCAATGGTGACCTCAGGCGGGAGAGGGGTGCTCAGTGCTGGAGAAGAGAGGTCGGCAAACCTCCAAATTGGTTAACTTCGCCTGACCGGGAGAGGGCTGCTAACGAATGGAATCGGCCGGTGGTGGTCAGATTCGTCAGGGAGGTGGGACGGCCAGAGTTGAGGAAGAAGGTCGGGCCGGCAAGCTGCGAGGGAAGAGAGGCTAATTAGGCTTTACAAAAGCATCAGGGAGGGTGCAAGGAACTCAGGGGAAGGAGCAATGTGGATTGCTATACTCTCGAAATGGTTGGCGATGGAGACGGTCGAAGGAGTGTGAAGCGACAGCGAAATCGGGCTTCTGGAGTACTGAGCAGGTGAGGAATGAGTTGGAATGGAAGATTAGACATGAATTTCTACAGAAATTCCTGAGTGGGGAGCGTTGGCGCTAATTAAAGCGAGTGACAATGGGGCGGCGCACGCTTGAGTGCCTCTACCGCGGCTAGGCAGGGGAGGGGTGGCACGTGCGCGAAGGTCACGGGAGCTTCAATGCTCTATAGGGGTAGGGGTGGCGCTGAGGTGATGGTGCGTGCGTACGGCTGGGCGGCGACGTTGCCATGAGGCTGGGCTACGAGCGGAGAGGGGGCGAGGCCGATGTAGGCAGAGCAAATATGGGGGAAGGTCATGGCGCTGCCTCGGGCGCGATGGCTCAGACACGATAGTGAGGCCTTCGGGAACTAAGCTGCGACTGTGATGGGGTACAACTGAGAGCGCGGGTGGCGGGGCTAGGAGGAGGAGGAGGGAATCTAGCCCCGAGAGAAGAGTACGGGGAGGTCATGGTGGTGCCACGGGGAAGGTCACGCGCCGGCACTGGGGGGAGGCCGTGGCGGCGACGAGGGTGGTCGTCAGTGGCGCGTGCATGAGGAACAGGGGCACGGGCGGCGAGCATCGAAAAAGGAAGGGGGAAGGAAGAGGCGGGTGGGCTGGCTAGGCCGCGCTCGTGGGGAGGGGTTCTTTTTTTTTAAATAAAGGAGAGGAAAATTTGGCAAAGCACAAAAATCACAAATAAATTCAAATACTGGATTTTTAAAGAAACCAAAATTTTCCAAATTAAATTTTAATTTTTTGCAAAACAGGAAATCACAGTAAACTTCTAAAAATCAGGATGTTACAGATCCTCACTAGTAAAACCAAAGGAATCAAATGGCTGTAGATGCATGTGGCATGCCACATAGGCAGGGACACGAATGCAAAATAGGGAAGCCATGTCGAAAACCTTTGTCATTGGAGCTAAACTTGCCCAATCACCCTCCCCTAATAGAGGAATTCTCCATAGAAAAATGGAGAAAGGATCTCATTGCCATCCCTACATGGAAGTAGAGACCTAGATGGGTCAAGGTGGGGCAAGATTGACTAGTCAATGATGCTTCATCGGGTTGAGGCTAGTTATGAGTTTTATGAATTTTAAAAAAGTAATAAACATATTATTTACTAAACTTGATTGACATGTTATTGTAAATCATTGATATTTAAAGACAAACTTGTAGAAATGTTGAAAAATGTATTTAAAATAGCAAATACTAGTTAATATTACATTATCATAGCTTGTAGTATGTAGTAATCCATACAAAAATATAAAATATTTATGTGAACAGGGCGGATCATGGTCAGGGTGAAGCGCCTCGAGTCAGTGTGAGGTAGGGCAGGGATCTAGAACTTTAGCTACAAGGGAGAGGGGATATTTTGATATTTTGGGAGTTGTTTTGGACTTGTACAATTTAGCCAATATGATTTGGACTTCTGTGCTAATTGACGTATTTGAACAGGAGTTTGATTGCGTGAGAGCATATCCGGTGAAAATTACCTAGAAGTTCAAAAACCATGAAAACCATATCTTTCAAGTTTTCAAAAAATTCAAAACAAATATCAAGTGTAGGGGAATAGATGTGCTTTAACCATACAAAAATTTGAGATCAAAATCAACCTAATTTGCAAGATATGAAAAAGACAAATTATAATGTAGGAGAATATGGCCTCCTTTTTAGCTTTTGGCTTATGGCTTCTTTCAAACAAACAAGCGGGACGACTTCTCCACTGCTATTTCAAAGTGGTTTATCAGGATAGGCTTTTTAAAGTGGCTTATCAGCATTAGATTTGTTCACACAAACACTTGTATTAGGGTCAAAAACCATAAGCTGCAACCGAAAAGAAGCAACCTTTATCTTTTTCATATCTTACAAATGAGGTTAAGTTTGATCCTCAAATTTTGCATGTTTTAAGAACATCTCCTCCCTTACATCTAGTTTTTTTTAATTTTTTAAAACTTCAAAGACAAGGTTTTCATAGGTTTTCAACTTTTATGTGGTTTTCACTGGATATGTCCTCTTGATTGCATACCTAAGAGTAGCATGGTGCTATTTTTTAATGCTGTAGCGTCCCACTATTTGATGGTTGTTTAGTCAGAGGCATAAAAATTCTCATATTCTTGTGTATGCCTACCATGAAATCATCCTAGACATTGTTAGCATGACCTAGTCATCCAATTTAGGTGTTAAAATCGTATGATGAACTCTATGCGCTAATGATTAAGCAAAGCTAACCATAACCATTTGGGTCACTGTTGTTGTCGCTACATCGCATCAGTGTTGATGTCTACTATGCATCTAAAATTACTCGCAAGCATATGAGACAGTTGTAGCTTTCACCTAGAGTATTCCAGGTTATTGAATCTATAGGGAGCTTCAAGTCTTGGACTAACTATCTAAACTAATCTACTATTAACTAGAAAATGATAATTAAAACATGTGTGTTTAAATCAACCATGGAGAATAGGCGGGTAAAAACTAGAACCAATCAATAATCAAAAGATCTTCTGAAGGTTTTGGTTCACCTATTGCAATACAAGTATGGTAGATATAATAATTCAATCTAGCAAATGCAATACTATGGAGTTTCATACCCTACAAGCAGATAAAAGCCGATGTCACTTTCATACTGTTACCATACATCGAATCAACATCCTTTCTTATCGAACTTGCAATACTTGATATAGATCGATAATCTAGACCTCGACACCATGTCTAATTCTATCGCTAAGCAATTGATAACTATTCTAGAGCTAATTATCAATCATAGAATAATAACAATATCAAGCAACCATAGCAAAAGCAAGTACTGAAAAATATCATCAATACATAACCATGTCAAGATTATAGCAGTATCCTTGCACCAAGGGAAGAAAAGAGACTACTCCATACTAGGATCAAAGTACACATGATTACTAATGAAGGAGGGAGAACGGAGAAGTCATAGGATGAAAAATCAAAGCAATACACACAGGAGGCAGTGCCGAGCAGCGCTAGCTCAGCGCCGCTCGGTGCAAGTGGAGTGTCGACTGCACTTGGGCAACTTCTTCTTGATTTCGGTGAGAACTTGGGTAAAACCCTAATTTTCTACATGGAATTGATGATCTGAGGACCGGCCTATCCTCTTCTTATATAGGGACTTCAACGGAGGCCTGGTTGAAAACGACATGAACAGGCAGTTTGACCAGGGCGGAACACGGAAAGAACTGAGCAGTTGTAACAACAAAGTTATTTATTTTCAAAAATTAAAGAAAAAATTAATTTAATTTAAAATAAAACAATTGGTTTTGGTTGCCTAAAATTTTAAAAATTGAATTGCCTGTTTTTCTGCTTTAACAAACTTATTTTGAAAAGTAATTTAAATAAAAATATAAAGATAATTAAATAAAGGATATTTTGAATTTCTAGAAAAATCTTATTTCAAATTAATAATTTAAACTTATTTGGCATTTATTTGATTTTTCTATGTTTTTTTTGGAATTTAAAAATAAATTTTAAGATTAAAAAGTATTTTTAGAGTAAAAACTAAATACTAAAATAAGTTAAAAATATTTGTGTTAAGTCTATAATAATTACAATAATTTTTATAATTTTTTCTAGAATTTTTAGACTCTATTTGCTGTATTTGGTATTTATTCGAAGCTCTCAGCTTTTCGGAACTCTAAAAATTAGATTTTAAATTCCTTCCCTCCTTTTTCTGGCCACCACGTGGATGGGTAGATTTTGCCCACGTTGCCCTGACTCAATCTCCATCGTCTGTCTCTCTTTTTCTTTTATCTCTCTCCTCCCTCCCACTCCTGACCGCTAGATTCCTCTTGCCCTCCACGTGTCGCCCATCAAGCACTTCCCCACCCACCTCTCTCTTCCCTTCTCTCCGCCACCTGGGGCTCACCTACCAGCCTCCCCTTCCCCTTATTCATCCTCCCTTCTTCCTTCCGCTATGCCGCCCACTCCGCGCCATCGGCGCCGCCATCTCGGCTCATAATCCCTCCCTTCTTTCCTCTCTCTCCATCCCCGTGCGACCTGCACTTGGGTCCCCCGTCTCTACGCTGAATCCCCCTAATCTCGCGCCCGCTCCTCCTCTAATCCCTCCATAATCACCACCACCACCCCCAGTTTCTAGTGAGAAATTCTCTGCCATGCGCCCCTCCGCACCCCCATTTAAACCCCTCAGCTCTGCCACTCCTCATACCACCACCTCCCTACCTCTGTCTCTATTCCCCGTGCCTCAAGTCTTCCCACGTCATAGCTCTCCCCCTCTGCTTACTGGTTGAGACACAGTGAGCAATTCCCGCTGCTTTGGCCACCCCCGAGGAGCGCCGACACCTCCACTAGCTTCTTCACGCACCGGCGAACCAAGTCTACTCCTTCACCGAGCAAGAGCACCACCGGAGCTTCACTTTCGTTGGAGCACTGAATGGGGCCATCGCCTTTATTATTGCTAGCCACCCTCTAAGCCCTTTTGGTGATGCTCACATAGCCCAGTGCAACCCCCTCCCCTCCCTCCCTCTTTTGCACTACTTGCTAGCCACCGCTGCTCGTCGTAGCACTGGCGACCAATGGATTTTGTGCACCACCCCTCGTTGGCAGGTCCACGTCAGATGGCACAGCTGAGGTGGCCTCCACCTGGTGCCACATGGCAACCTACCATAGCTCCAAGCCGCCACACGACATGCCATGCTAGCGCACACAACACCTCCTCACTTGATCATTTGTAATATCCTGAACGTCGTTTTGGCGTCAGTTTTTAAATTAATCGCGGAGTCGTCCGGATTTTCGGTAAATCGTGAGAGGTGAAAATTAATTCTTCAGAATAGCTTAAAATAATAAAAAAGAATTATAATAATTAATTAAGGGGTTTTGGGCTATCCAGAGGGGCGGGCCAGCCAGCCCAAACGGGTGCCCGTACCCCTCCTAAACCCTAGCACCCCCTTTATAAACCCCTTGGGGAGCCCTCCCTCCCCCTTTTCCCACCCCAAGCCGCCACCCTCACCCTCCTTGCGCCCTCTCCCTCCCCTATGGTGCTGCTCTTGTGCAAGGAGAAGAAGGAGAAGAGGAAGGAGAAGAAGGAGAGGAAGAGAAGAAGGAGAAGAAGGGAAGGAGAAGAAGAGGAAGAAGATGGGCAATCCCAAATCCCTAGATAATTCTCCCTCATCCCAAATCCCTCTGATTTCTGCTATTTTAGGATTTTTAGCCCAAGATTTTGGTGGGGATTAGGATTTAGAACCCCCGATTAGAGAATCTCTGTTGCCTGCCTATAGATTGATTCGCGCAGTGTTTCTGTTAGTGCAGTTATGACCCTGAATACGATTTTTCCCAAGGTCCTCCCCAAAAGGAAAAATGTAGAGGACGACGATACGCATCTACTATATTTTGTCCAGATTTTTTGGCTATGTAATTTAGGCGTACCAGGGTCTGGATTCTCGCTGTTTGTTAGGGATGCAGACAGGGACAGACCGCTGTTCAGATGGGAATTAGGGGTAGAAGATGATTTTTAAATTTTTGGTAATAATTGAGAAAAAGGCAGGGAATTCAGTAATCTAGCTTTTGTAAAAGAACCAGAATTTTTAGAGCCTTGATCTGTTCTGGGAACGCGTTACAAGTCGGCTGTCTAAACTTTCATAACAGAGGACGTCCTCTGTTTTGTGCATTAGATATCACCTTGTTAATGAGAAGATAAAAATATATGATCTACATGAAAAGTGTAGGTATTTAAGTGAGGAATCCAGATATGTATCTTTTGCTGTGATTAGTTTTATATTTTTAAAGATAAGAAAATGTTAAGCAGCGCCGCTGCAGTGGGAATGTTGTAGAACCGTTACGCGGGGAAGGATGTTGTGGGGTTTTGGGGCTTAACGATATCTTTTCTTCGAGAGTCGCATTTTCATTATTGTAATCTGTGCTGAGAGGTACCTTTTTGGATAGGCGGTTTCGCTTCTGAACGCGCGTGATTTTGTCGCTTTGTCGGTAGAGGTAAGTATAACGATGGTTTAAATTTGATAGTATGGAATGTCGATGTTTGATCCATATATGTGGTGTTGTTGTGGGAAGAATGTATTGGTGCTGTTTATGAATGATTACAATTTATAATGTTCATGAATAATTCTGGTGCATGGATAATGTAAATGCAAAATTTATTTTATTGAGATATTCACACATATGCATCATGTTGATTTATTGAAGTATTAGTCACGAGTTGACTAAGCGCCGAGGTCCCCGTCATGTTGATGACATAACGGGCTAAAGGTCCCCATACTTGTGGAGTATGGGCAATTGGTCCCTGTACCAAGTGGTACAGGCATGGGTGTGCGTCGATGGATGCATACTCTGCATTACCGGTAAAATGCAAAAGAGAAAGAGATAAAGAGCTTTTTGATCATCGTGCATAGCATGGCTTGACTATATGGTTGATAGATGGATTTGTGAAGTGATGTTTATAAATGTACTTGTTACTATCCATTATATTTGCTGAGTCGCTGGACTCACTCTTGTTGTTGTTTGTTTTTTTAGGTAACTTTATGAGATCGACATGCTTGGGGAAAGGGAAGGAATAAATTGGTTGCACTGGCACGTTCCACACATAATGGAAATAAAGGAAGAGAATTAATTATAGGACGTAAGGACTATTTAAGAATTGTTTGTTTATTACCCTTGAATTTTTAATTGTAATAAGAGTTTAGATTATTCAGGATACTCTTGCTCTTTCTCTAGGCATTATATCCATGAATGATTTAGTACTTTTTAATCTAATTGCTTAACTTTGAATTTGTTACTCGAGGTTTGTCCATTATAATTGTTACTGTTTGTGAAATCCCTAATTTGGATGGATAAACAAGGGAGGCTCTGCCAAAATTTTGTTAACGTAATTAGTTAACTTTGTTTTACTTCTAGTTTGGTAGCATTCCGGATTTTTGTTTGACTGGGGTGTTACAGTTGGTATCAGAGCAGGCGTTAGGTCTGTGGTAATTAAATTATTAAATTGACACACTGGTGCACAGTTGGATGGGATGGGTCAAGGATTGCATTTATGCTTTTGACATGTTGAATTGATGATTTATGTTATGATATGATCTTGCGTGATTATGATTTGCTTCTATGATTGCTATGAGTGAGGATAGTCATTGACAAGCGGTACAGGTTGTAGTTATTGCCTTGGGCATTGATTATTTATACCACCGTTCGTGGTATGGGGTTAGTAATGCAGTTACCTCAGGTAATTTAGTTGCGGATATCATGGGTAAGTTTCTTAGAAAAGTTATTATCTTTCTTGTGTTGATTTTGGCCAATTCTTGGCCTATTGCGGTTAACGATATTTCTCTTGGGTTAGTGGTTTATTGCAGTGGTTGGGTGCCAAAAGGCCTCCAATCGTTTTGAGGCAACTGTTGTTTTCTTTTGATTGATGAGATGCTTTTGCTGCTCATGAGCGCTGTTAATTGGTGAGGTTGGTTTTCATGTTGTTCCCATTTTTTTCCTACTAGAAAATATGACTCATTTATTCGTTTGATATTTTGAAAAAAAAAAAAGCTTTATGTTGGAAGTTTGTTGTTTGCGAAGCCTTGGCTTTATGCATTTCTTTTGAGTTATTTCGACTATTAAAGATTGATTCCTCTCTTTTCTAAAAGGAAGTGTTAAAACCCTTTGTGATGTTTTGTTGTGTCTGAGTAGGAGGTGGTAATTATGCAAGTAATTGATAAGTTGTGAATTATCAAGTTGAGATGCTAGCGTGGCACATAATTAATTTCTACCAATATCCTTAAAAGTGAGGTTGATTAATATGATATTATCCTGTTATAGTTTCTTGAAGAATTGTGGCTAAGAATTTGTCTATATATGTTTAGAACTCATGCATTTATTGAGGAATATGAAAAAAAATTGGTTTGATTATTATGATTATTTAAATTTCCCAACTTGTTGGGTAAATTGGATTGATTGATCTTAAGTAATTAATGTGACCACTAGGGATGGTTGAGTAAGGAGTTGTTGGAATATTGTCTTAATAATATTAACCTTTAGTATGTCCTCTTTTTACATACTTGATGAGCATGTACAACTTCTAAATTATTGAAACATGCATAAAGAAATAGATGAAGGCTGATGTATTGACTTATGGAATCTTATCTTATTAAGCTGGTATTATTGAGGTTTAAATTTATTTTGTTCTAATGTCTGAACATTAGGTGGAATATTGAATCTGTGCTCATAATTGCTTTATGATTGCAAATCAGAGATAGGATCATGAATGCTGCTATGATGAAAAATAATAATCAATTATTGACAGTAATGGCTAGAGTGCATTTAATTTTTGCTAAATTAGAGTTGAGTATCAGTAAGAGTTAAATGAATGAAATCTAATAAGAGATTTATACTAGCATGTTTATGAGGTTGTCATGTTCAATATCAACCTGTTAAAGAGTTTATTTTCAATATTGTAGCTTATGATCTAGGTTTTCCTAGGTTAAGTAGTTGTAATCTTATTTAAATAATAAGAACATGATGAAGTGATACATGGTGTTCCTTTTGGAAGATATGAAGTACTAAAAAGATATGATGATTCTTGCAAAGAATGTTTTATCTTGTTGTTAGTACAATTGATAGTAAGTGGTGGGAGTATTGTGTTGAGAGTTTTATAAATAAAAGAATTTGATAGTTACATGACACTAATTGAATTAAAGGATTTGAGTTTTGCGGTTGGGATCTTTTGGACCTTATGACTAGTGTGGTAGCCGTTATTGCCTTGAGTAAAGCGGCGTGTTGAATGATTTTATTGGTTTTTATCTAAATCTTGCGTTGTGGATTTCAAACATCTTTTGATGGAATTGGCGGGATGTTGTAATCAAAGAAAATTATTTCTTGTTAAAAGAAAGAGTTGTACTAGAAGTATTTGAGGTTCAGGTGATCTCATCTTGTGTTTTTCCAACCTCATTGCTATTTATTTTTCTCTTGGTCTTTTGGCTGCTGTGAATGATGGCGTATTTCTGTTTACTGGGATTTATCTCTTCTTACCTCATTTTCTGAGAAAGAGTAATTGATTTGTATTGTGAAGCCTTGTGTTGCGTGATGGCAACTGGTTAGTGGTGATCTAGTAGATGTTTTTGTGGAAGTCTTAAATATCACGATGTTTGAGATGCATTGGGTGATATATGGTTTTCGTGGAGTAATCCTTAGGAAGGATTTGATTTAATAGAATGTTTGACTTGAAGCCAAATAATTTGTTGATGTTAAGAATTGAGTGTATGTTAATTGTGGAATAGTAGGGTTTTCACCTGAGGTTTCCCTATCTTATACGGGAAGTTTGTTGTAGGATCTTGAAAGCTGAATCTGGGCTTCACCTTTTGTTATGCTAGAACCTTGGAGGCCCAGTGTCTCTCTGTATGAGTAGTGGAACAGAGTGGATACCAAATAGGGTGATGATGGTGGATAGCATCCTCGAGGTGCTACAAATGATTATGTGTGGGTATGACAAGAATTTCGGGTCGTTATCCTTAAGGGATTGAGGCTCATTAGGAATTATTTCTCAAAATAATTCCATTGGTCGAGGTCTTGGCTGGAGTATGATTTTGGGAACAGTAAGTCTCTCTACAAGGGTGTAGATGATGTACTCAGTTTGGGCTTATTGTTGAGATAGCCAACTTGAGTTAAATGAGAGGGTGTGTTGGGCGATGAGTTGGAAATACTTTGTTCAAGAAAGTGAAAATTTTGAAAGGGAATGGATTGGGAAATTAATGATATCTCGAGTAGTAAAATGCTCGCTTGATTCTTGTTTAAGCTGTGTGTTTTGGCAGAGGTCATCTGCAAATTGAGTTGTTTATTGTTGAGACGTAGTCCTTTCTAGTTGGGAAAAAAATGATTGTTTTGGACTTTCGAGTGATTTTCACTCTTGGTTTATGTGGTGTGGTTTCTCCAATTGTTTACTTGGAGAGTGAAAAATATTTTGTGGTGAATCCTTTGATTTGGATTGTGGTCCTTGAAAGGAAAGTTAGTTGTTAGTGTTTGCTTGAGAATCCTTTATTCTTCTTTTGTTGGGTTCTATTTGTAAAAGATAATATTTGTGCTTCGAGAAGAATGATGTGAATGGAATTTGCGGTCAAATTCTTTTGAAGGGGTAAAATGTATTATCCTGATTCTATTTAATAAGAGGTTTAACAGTTGCGGCGGGGAATTCTGGTGAGAACGACATGACCTGTTGGCCGCTCGAAGCCGACCGAAGGGCTGCGGGTGCTCGGCGTCGAGTAGCATGAATCATGGACTCGCCGGAACTAGCTGTGAGGAAGAGGGCCATCAAGCATGTGAAGACCCTCTGGACGAACCAGTCCAAGTGGGAGGCGATGTGGAAGCTTGAAGACCGGATGCTTAAGAAGAGCCCGAGCTCTTCGAGGCGGAAGAGTACCCGTAGTTGTTGTTCCCTTGCGATATTCTATCCTTGGGATGCTCTATCCCTTGGTTGTTCTTTCCTTGATTGTTCTTTTGCCTTGTGGGTTGAGGAGTTAGATTCGAGGACGAATCCTTTTTAGGTGGGGAGAATGTAATATCCTGAACGTCGTTTCGGCGTCAGTTTTTAAATTAATCGCGGAGTCGCCCGGATTTTTGGTAAATCGCAGGAGGTGAAAATAAATTCTTCAGAATAGTCTAAAATAATAATAATAAGAATTATAATAATTAATTAAGGGGTTTTGGGCTATCCGAAGGGGCGGGCCAGCCACTTTGGGCCAGCCAACCCAAACGGGGGCCCGTACCCCTCCCAAACCCTAGCACCCCCTTTAAAAACCCCTTGGGGAGCCCTCCCTCCCCCTTTTCCCACCCCAAGCCGCCACCCTCACCCTCTTTGCGCCCTCTCCCTCCCCTATGGTGCTGCTCTTGTGCAAGGAGAAGAAGGAGAAGAGGAAGGAGAAGAAGGAGAGGAAGAGAAGGAGGAGAAGAAGGGAAGGAGAACAAGAGGAAGAAGAGGGGTGATCCCAAATCCCTAGGTAATTCTCCCTCATCCCAAATCCCTCTGATTTCTGCTATTTTAGGATTCTTAGCCCAAGATTTTGGTGGGGATTAGGATTTAGAACCCCCGATTAGAGAATCCCTACTGCCTGCCTGTAGATTGATTCGCGCAGTGTTTCTGTTCGTGCAGTTATGACCCCGAAAAAGATTTTTCCCGAGAGCCTCCCCAAAAGAAAAAACGTAGAGGACGACGATACACATCTACTATATTGTTTCCAGATTTTTTGGCTGTGTAATTTAGGCGTACCAGGGTCAGAATTCTCGCTATCCGTCAGGGATGCAAACAGGGACAGACCGCTGTTCAGATGGGAATTCTGGGTAGAAGATGATTTTTAAATTTTTGGCCATAAATGAGAACAAGGTAGGGAATTTTTAGAGCCTTGATCTGTTCTGGGGACGTGTTACAAGTCAGCTGTCCAGACTTTCAGAACAAAGAACATCCTCTGTTTTGTGCATTAGATATCACCTTTTTAATGACAAGATAAAAATATATGATCTACATGAAAAGTGTAGGTATTTAAGTGAGGAATCCAGATATGTATCTTTTTCTGTGATTAGTTTTATATTTTTAAAGATAAAAAAATGTTAAGTAGAGCCGCTGCAGTGGGAATGTTGTAGAACCGTTACGCGGGGAAGGATGTTGTGGGGTTTTGGGGCTTAGCGATATCTTTTCTTCGAGAGTCGCATTTTCATTGTTGTAATGTGGCTGAGAGGTACCTTTTTGGATAGGTGTTTTCGCTTCTGAATGCGCGTGATTTCGTCGTTTCATCGGTAGAGGCAAGTATAACAATGGTTTAAATTTGATAGTATGGAATGTCGATGTTTGATCCATATATGTGGTGTGGTTGTGGGAAGAATGTATTGGTGCTGTTTATGGATGATTACAATTTTTAATGTTCATGAATAATTCTGGTGGATGGATAATGTGAATGCAAAATTTATTTTATTGAGATATTCACACATATGCATCATGTTGATTTATTGAAGTCTTAGTCACGAGTTGACTAAGTGCCGAGGTCTCCGTCATGTTGATGACATAACAGGCTAAAGGTCCCCATACTTGTGGAGTATGGGCAATTGGTCCCTGTATCAGGTGGTACAGGCATGGATGTGCGTCGACGGATGCACACTCTGCATTACCGGTAAAATGCAAAAGAGAAAGAGATAAAGAGCTTTTTGATCATCGTGCATAGCATGGCTTGACTATATGGTTGATAGATGGATTTGTGAAGTGATGTTTATAAATGTACTTGTTACTATCCATTATATTTGCTGAGTCGCTGGACTCACTCTTGTTGTTGTTTGTTTTTTTAGGTAACTTTATGAGATCGACATGTTTGGGGAAAGGCAAGGAATAAATTAGTTGCACTGGCACGTTCCACACATAATGGAAATAAAGGAAGAGAATTAATCATAGGACGCAAGGACTATTTAAGAATCGTTTGTTTATTACCCTTGGATTTTTAATTGTAATAAGAGTTTAGATTATTCATGATACTCTTGCTCTTTCTCTAGGCATTATGTCCATGAATGATTTAATACTTTTTAATCTAATTGCTTAACTTTGAATTTGTTACTCGAGGTTTGTCCATTATAATTGTTACTGTTTGTGAAATCCCTGATTTGGATGGATAAACAAGGGAGGCTCTGCCAAAATTTTGTTAACGTAATTAGTTAGCTTTGTTTTACTTCTAGTTTGGTAGCATTCCAGGTCTTTGTTTGACTGGGGTGTTACATCATTCGGACCGGTTCGCACATCCCCCATGACTGATCGGATGGTCCAAATGATCCTTTTACCGATTGGATGGTCCGAACTACTCTTGCTATTCAGACTGGCCCGAATGTTCCTCGGCCGATCAGACGGTCCTTTGTCGATCGGACGGTCTGAAAGTCCCTTGCTGATCGGACGGTCCGAAAGTCCCTTACCGATCGAGTGGTCTGAATGTTATGTTTCCTAATCAGACGGTCCGAACTAACACACAGGCATCACGCCAGACTGCATGCCCACATGGCAACCACGTGGGTACCACCTCATGGCATAGGTCCACATGGCTGCCACGTGGCAGCCACTTGGCAAGCCATGTCAGCACCAAGCGACCGACTGACCACGTTAGCGCCACATGTTAGACAAGTGGCAGCCACATCAGTAAATTTGCCACGTGTAGGGCTCACATCAGCATGATATCATGAACTAGATTTTTCTTTAGAATAATAATTCCATAAATTCACTACTGACGTCATAAATATCTTTTTCTTTAGAAAAATAATTCCAAAAATTTAGGAAAATGGTGAATAGAGTTTTCCTTTTCATTTCCTTAGAATTAAAACCTCCAAAAGCCGGTTCTCCTCCATCCTAGCTCCGATTGAACCTGTTCAAATTTCTAAATTTATAAAAAAAATTTCTCTATCCATTTATGCCCTCTTTTTAAAATTTGAAATTTATTTGAATTTATTTGGATTTTATTTGAGTTTGCTTAGGTATTTCCATGTGTAGACTACGACCTTTCGGAAGAATTCTTCGACGATAATTCACATCTTTTCGTGAAGCAAGGCAAGTCACACTCCTTGATCATATTGATCCCAGGTTGTGAAATAAAATTATGTTATTTTAAATTATTCTACATTCATATTTTTATTCAAGGTATTTAAATTCCAGTTTTAAATTTAGTTAATGTCTATTTGTTATTACCTTCTTTGACATTGATTCCTGAATATCTTGTTACCCTAGAATAAAACTCTAGTTAGTACACTAGTATGGACTAGAGAATTTTGTATTAAATGTTTAGACCTACTTACACATAATTTTTGTTTTGGGATAACTTTTTCACGTAAAATGACGAGCTTTTAAAATATATTCTTGACTTCAGTGAGTCAAGAAAATCTATAAAATATTTGAAAAAATAAAAAACTTAGTTTAGACTTAGGCTAATGGATAGGTGGTGGGTACTGACATGTGCATTGTTGTTTGATGACACAATAGTATGTGAGCTACTACTACAAAGCTTTTATCATACTACCACAAGGCCGATATAGGACAGTTCTAGCTAACTAATTTATAGGTTCCAACCTGAGTCCCACTATAGGTTGAAAGTGAGCATTGCATATGCCATGTGAAGTCTCACTTAGCCCAAGAGAGGGTATTGGTCTAGTGAATTCCTTATTGGGATGAAACCTTAGTGTTGACTTAGCCAAATTGAAAGCTTTGCATCGTAAAGGTCTTGTCATGATCTCTCCGTTGCATACCTAAGGAAGTGTGTTAGTCGCGTGGTAATATGAGATGATCATGACTTGTAGGTAAAGCTGTACAACTTTTGCAGAGTGTATAAACTATCCTGAATAGCCGTGCTGATGCGGATACACTCATATCTTACGTTTTTTAGTTAAATATATTATTTGACTAGAAAGAATTATTGAGCCGCACTAAATATGGCCAGGTGAACTCTACTTCACTTATGTCTTTAATTATTATACTTAGAGATACAGAGCTACTACTATTTTATGTAATTGTATGCAGACCCATACTCAATCTGTACAAGTCTAAAGTGAAGATGCATTTAGAAGAACAACAAAAGAAAATACGAGACTAGGAAGGCACCAACAAAGTTGTACGTATGCATGTGCTGCATTCATGCATACGGAATCAAGTGAAGAAAGCAAGAAAAATATGCTAAATGCATGGCCAAATGCATCGTGACTGCACATGACATTTGGATAAGTCAACCATATAATTCATTACCTATTAGTCAATCGTTGGTTTAAGCAAGGAGATTAAAAAGAGGAAACCAATCCGAGCTCTTATTTTGAATTAGTTTCTATCTTGGATGTGTGTGCGTGGCCGCACCTTATGGTGCCAATACAAGGCTGGGCTTAGCTACATTGTAAAGGGACTACCTTTCGATAAAAATCAATCTACTAAAATTTGTTTGAGTTCATCCTTACTGCCAAAATTCCTTGAGGAATTAGGAGTATTCTTCAATCAAGATCGTTCAGCCTTTCCACTAAGAATTGGGTGCACGATAGATCTTCGCTTTATGGTCGGTGAAATCAACGCGAGCGTGTTTTGGCAGATTAAAGAGTGTTCGTCCCTTGCACTAGCATTGGAGGATCACTATGATTTATCAAGACTCATGTGAGTATCTAATCCTACGTCAAGAAGATCGGACGACCCCGTATCACATGCCCATGGTCACGGGCAAACTGAGTAAAGTTTTTCATGGATTAGACTTTAGTTTTGAAAATGGTTTCTAAAAAGCCTTATAGATGGATGAATCCATAGGAGATTAAAAAAGTATATGGATGGATGGAATTTATATGAGATCTTTAGAAAAGATGGTCCAAGTGGGATGCCCGTGGTTAGTTTAGTGCTAGGTTGGTGCCTGCACTAATGTTATTATTTTTCTTAAATTACAGCTTTTACTTATAGTATTAAATTCAGCAATTTTAATCTACCTACTGTATTTCATTAAATGCTGCTTTATGCTCAAACTAACCCTATATACCTTCCTTTGTTGCCTTAATCATATATTATATTTTTTCTGTGTGACTTACGGAGTACAAATTTGTACTCACCCTTGCTTTCATATCTCAGAGGAGAATGACTTCGACTATGGTGAAGGCTAGGACGAGTCGGCCGTGTCTTACTGTCGTTTACTTGTAGGTAGGCTCAGTGGGCTTCTTCTACTTTGGTTTTCTTCCGCTGCTATTATTTTAATTTGGCCTATAGGCTGTGGATGTAAATTTTGGTAATCATGCATATATTTAGTTAATGAATAACTATCATTATGGTTGATATTTATCTTTGTTGTCCACTTTGTGTATTAGCTGATCCTGAATTAGTGCGATTTACACAGAGGATCTGAGAGTTGTTGCTCCGGGGTCTGACAGCAGTGTAGGGAAAGAGAGGGGCTATGCAGGACTCTGTACTACATCAAAGTCATGTTTCTCCTTTCCAAAACCTTCCAAGACTTGCACCAGGCTGAGTTAATGTTAATGGGCTTCAAATGGGAGATTTGGGCCTCCAAGCATGGCCTATGCAGCCCATGTGTTGGCCCGCGCAAGCGGGACTAGCAACTGGGATCTAACAGCTTCTAGGCTTTATAACTTTTTGCATCTAACTTCTGATTTGGGCAAATAATATATGCACTTCAAACATTTCAACAAGGTGTATGTCGTGGCAACCTCCAATTTGACAATTGGTAAAGTTCACTTTGGCACAATTTCTAAGGAAGTTCTTTTCAGTTCTTTTATAAATAAATATGATGTGTTTATGCATAGTACCTGCACATTGACTCATTAGCACAATTTTGTTAGGTTTAGTAGAAAAATAGCTCAAATGATCAATTATTATATAATAAACTAGAGAAAAAAGGGCATGAATATTAGTGTAAAATCGGTGTTAACAATCAGTCATTATCGCATACCACCACGCAAGTAATCGGTCATTATCGCATACCACCATGCAAGTAGCTCATGAGCCTTGCACGATTGCACCATCACCATCACTAGAGGCTCCTCTCATCACCCTCCCATCGTCGCCTCCCAATGAGGTCAGACAGATTCATGGCACCACTCCTATGCATCGTGTGGAATTGCTGACACCTAACTCCACTACTGCATGAACGTTACTTTCTTTCTATGTTCTATATGATCTGCATGGATCAACAGATTTAGGGGATTGATCCTAACAACCAAGCTGATTGAGACATTTTTTGTTTTTAAATAACATGTTGATTTGGTTTAGTCTTGAATTTGGGTATTGGTCTCATATCACTTCTTCCTTTTAAGTTCTAATGGATTTGGTGGATGGGTGGATGTGAATAAGTACATGTGGTCAGGATTTGTGATAAGGATCAAAATGTTTTAAGATGTATCTCTCAAAATATACTCCCTCCAGTCCCAAATACATGCCATTTTAGGCATCAACATAATCCCCAAAACGTAACTTTGACCATTAATTTATATTCTAATATATTTATAAACCCAATAAAATTATAATATTATGAAAATACATTTCAACGCAAATTTATACATATGATTTTCATGAATTCAATGTAAATATATAAAAAAGATATCAATACTCAAAGTTTTAAAAGTTTGGCTACAAGCATCCCAAAATGACATGTATTTGTGATTGAAGGAAGTATTTGTTTAGTTAATACTCAATTCAGAAAAAAAATGATTACAAAAGTGCAATACTAGCTTACTTTATCAAGCACATGCACTCAACTACTTTATCAAAACTGGTAGATATATTTTTCCTAAAAAGGGTCCAATAAAAATATTTGAAAATATTTCTAAAATCTAGATAGTTTCCTAGAAATATCTAGATACTTTAGATGTTTTATTCGAAGGAATTTGATGGTGCCAATTGTCATGAATCTAGTGGTTATAAGAATTTATATAGTCCTTTCAACCCAAAATATACATCATTTGAGAGAGTTTGCTTTGGTTTGCAAATATTTACATTTTATTTTTTAAAACCAATATGTTCAATGAAATGCCCATGTTAATTGTTATTCTCAGAGGTAAATCATAAATAGAGACAACATATGTCAAAAACAAAAATATGTACTACATCCTTTTCTATACGTGTGAAAAAACACCATTTAATGTGCTAACATAGAAAATAAGAAGAGAGAAGAGGGTTAGAGTTAAATTCTATTTAAGAACAAAGTGCACCATTGTGTTGTCACCTAAAGTTGTAATAGTTTTACTCTGAAAAAGTTGTAATTGTGTAACCAAGAAACAAAGTGTTAGTATTAGTTTATTACTTTGAATTTTTTAATGTTACTGACTTTCAATAGTAATACGGGGATGGGTCCCGATCTTCTCAGTGAGGAACCGTGGATAGTTGATGTGAAGTAGACGATGTCGCTAGCTAAACACTCGTACCCACGCACGAACCCTCAACTCTTCGGAATACGCCCAAAACACACCGGATAGTTGTCGTCGCACGACCACAAGCGACGAACGCCAAGTCCCCAATTCCCAATGAAACGACGGCTTGACCTTGAGTTGCAGAACGAACAATGGATCGCCTAATTCTCTCTCAAAGTCCTCGCACGAACTCTGGTGTTGAAAGAACAAGCAATAGTTATGTTTCAATCTGATGCATAAAACTTGGTCCCCCTCTAAGGATGCCAATACAGGGCTTATATAGCCTCTTGGGACGTGCATAGAGTCCCCCAAACCTAGTACAACTCAACCCTATATGGTTTTAGATACGAACTCTTAAAAAGGAAACTAGATTTTACAGCCGTCATATTGTTTCGGTCATAACTTTTGATCCGTGACGAATTTGATGCTGGGACTAGATCCATTGCGTAGCCCTTGAAAATATCTTTCCAACAAGTACAAGAACACCTGAATCGGACTCCGTTTGTGAAAGTTATGACCTTTTAAGTAACTGCCTGACAGGCTGTCCCGAACCGAGTCCGAATTGAATTCTGAGTTGAATTCGAGTTGGATTTGGATTGAGCACATGGGAAGTCTGAGTTGGGCTTCAAAATAGTGTCCAAAACTTGTGCTCTAAGTTCTTGGGCTCCGTCCTTATACTCTCCCGCCACATGGGCTTTCTTTCCCCCTTCCACATGGGTTCCAACTTACCCCATGTGCTTCGTTCTTGTTGGCTCCATCCGCGTGGGCTTTGTTCCTTCATGTCTTTGGCACATAATGTGGTTATCCGCTTCCTTTTGCATCTTTATTGTTTTGCCATTGACAAACCTAAGAATACACCAAGTAATAACATGATGTAGTATTTCATCCTTATGAATAGCAACATTAAGTCTAGTTTGAAATGAGTTCAGCTGGCCATATTTCATGCGGCTCAATAATTCTTTCCAGTTGAATAAGATATTTAACGGAAAAGTACAAGACACGTGCATATCCGCATCATCCTCCCCTTCTTCAAGAAAAGCCGTCCTCGGCTTTTGATAGCCTGAAATTGTGCTAAACAAATAATACAACGTGTATGCATGGTATATATATTCGTCGTCAATATTTCTTCGGCTTATATCATCATAAACTTTTGGAGGTGTAGTAAATGAAAAGAATAACACATATGCCTGGTATAGATAAGAGTCAATTGTTGTGACATTCTCACTATTTTGCACAAACCGTTGAATATAGCAGCGACTAAAAGATGTATGCATTGCATTATTGTTTTTCACCTCATTCTCCCTCCCATAAAAGAAAGTCGTCCTCGACTTTTCCAAGGACATGGACAGATCCTTAATAAGCAAAATCAGATTTAAATGTGTAGATATGGGAAAGAAAATGTTGAGTGTTTTCCATGCTTCAGCTGCGCTACTCTGATTATTTTTACATGATTGTACACCAAGAATCGAACAACTAGATTTGTGAAATCTTTCTAAACAGTACATACTATTGTATAAAATTATCTCATCATGATCATAACATGGCGCAAAAGATTGTTTATCCACAATATGTAATTTCAAGTCAGTAAGCTTATCACATGTAATGCAAATTCTATGAACATAAAATTTGTCATCTACACCATAATCTCCAATCAAATAGAACTTATACGTGTAGGCATGGGTACTAACTAGTGATTTTGAACATGAAATTGCAGCAACCTTATTAATCACACTAGATAGCTCTCTAGGAGTGTTAAACATGATATAGCATAAAGAATCATTAGGAGATATTCTAGTAAGAACTTCTTTGTAAGTAATCAATTTCACATTATGTAAATTAAGCATTGAAATTTCGGAACATGGAGTGTTCGGTTGATCATATGAGTTCTCACAAGTACTCACCTTTGCATAATTAGATTCGGCACCACGATTGTTACCTTTATCGTCCTCCTCAGATGATGTTGGTGCTGGGGGTTTAAAATTATTAGGATGCACCCATGGGGCAGCAGGTACTTCATCCCGTCCTATGGTTATCTCCTCCTCATTTGCCACCAAAGGTGTCGGTTGTTGAATGTTCAATTCTTTATTTTTAATATCAACCTGCACAATATGAGAAACAACACTAGAAGTAGATATTAATATGTTAGTTTCAGATTCATCCTCCCTTTGTCTATCTTCTACTTCTCACTTTTCTTTTGGTGTCCCTCTAATACTCTCAATTTGGATGCTCTCAACCTCACATATGGTGGAATCACACAACTCACTCTTTTTATCACTCTCACTCAATTTGGCTATGTGGCTCTCTTCCTCACATGGGTTGTGGTGTATCTCGGGAGCTATATGTAGTTTTGGAGGACCGTGCACACTTGTGTCATTAGCAGGTGCTCCCCCACGTAGATTGTGGTATGCGAACATGGCACGCAGCTCCAGAAAGTTATTATTGATGGTCGTATGCAATTCTTGAACCTCCTTCCCGAGGTGGTTCAGTCCTGTGTTAACTTTCCTGAGCTCATTGCGCACGCTAGTATTACCATCAAGAAGTTGTTGTTGTAGCATCTCGCGCAATCGAGTGTACTTGGTCCACGTAACCGGCGCCTCCGGATTAGGTGGATTCTCCTCGTGACCTGACATGGAAACAACTCTCAAACAAGAAGCGAGGTTACATCTGGGTTAGTAAAACAAAAGCTCTCTCTATGCTTGCAACTTACTGTCCTGAAAACAAGGCAAGCTTACCGTTCCAAAGTGAATCAAGGACGTCAAATTGACACTTGGGACAGCGAACGACCTCAACCCGGTAATGTATGAGCGTAACCAAGAGCAAGGGAGTACACAAACAGGTGTAGGTGGAGCTTGGACAGGTATGTGTATAAACTATGCAATCTGATATTCAAGATATTGTAAAGCTAAGTAATGATCCAACCTAGAGTATTTGCCTATGTGCTGATCCAATTGGTTAAAGCAAAAAGTATGAACTCACACGCAACGATAAATGAGACTTAATGCAAACAAAGGAAATGAGCTAGAAAGAGGCAATCTGAAATTGATATGAATAACTAGCTCGTTTTGCACTAAGTATAAGGAGAGACGCTAGCCATTTGCAATAGTTATGAATGTAAGGGCACAAGATTGCTCTATGAGAATGAGTGCACAAGCTGAAAATATGAACTAGGGTTTTTTTTCACAGAGTTTTGGCCAACACTTTCTATTTTCACTGTTTCTTGATCAAATCGCAGGAAACTTTCAAGTTTTCTTCTTTTCTTTTCTTTTTTTTTAACTTACTCCTTTTTTGGCCAAACTACTGTTTTCTTCCCTTTGTACAAATTCAAGAATTCAGCAAGTGTAAATAGTACTCAAGAACAGCCCTAATAGCAATATCAAAAGCTAGTCTCAATTGATGAAAAGATATAAGTGAAGCTCAACTGTAGCAATTCTTTCTTTTCGGTCAGCTAGGGTTTGGCACAAGTAGTGATTTGTTTCTTTGAAGCCAAACCGCAGCAAACTCTCGGTTTTGAAGGAAATCAATACTATCTCAAACTCTCCCTCAAAGAGAATTCGGATGGAACTCTTGAGAGCAAATTGGACAGCAAGGAATTTTGGATTCAAAAGTAAATGCAATTTACTCTTTTTTAGTTGCTAATTGAGGGATTCAATCAACAATTTTGTAGGGTTTATGTGGACACAAAGATTAAGCAACGCAAAAGGAAACACACGGATCAGCACGAAAACAAAACTCTAATGGACGAAAACTTAACCAAACGCACAAGAAATAAACAGATTAAACTACGGTTTTGGTATTTCAATTTGCGGTTTAATGGAAGATAGGACAGAAAAACAAATCTAACTACGGGTAAAGAAGTTCTCACCGAGTAAACCTAGAATCTGATACCATATGATACGGGGATGGGTCCCGATCTTCTCAGTGAGGAACCGTGGATAGTTGATGTGAAGTAGACGATGTCGCTAGCTGAACACTCGTGCCCACGCACGAACCCTCAACTCTTCGGAATACGCCCAAAACACACCGGATAGTTGTCGTCGCACGACCACAAGCGACGAACGCCAAGTCCCCAATTCCCAATGGAACGATGGCTTGACCTTGAGTTGCAGAACGAACAATGGATCGCCTAATTCTCTCTCAAAGTCCTCGCACGAACTCTGGTGTTGAAAGAACAAGCAATAGTTATGTTTCAATCTGATGTATAAAACTTGGTTCCCCTCTAAGGATGCCAATACAGGGCTTATATAGCCTCTTGGAACGTGCATAGAGTCCCCCAAACCTAGTACAACTCAACCCTATATGGTTTTAGATACGAACTCTTAAAAAGGAAACTAGATTTTACAGCCGTCATATTGTTTCGGTCATAACTTTTGATCCGTGATGAATTTGATGCTGGGGCTAGATCCATTGCATAGCCCTTGAAAATATCTTTCCAACAAGTACAAGAACGCCTAAATCGGACTCCGTTTGTGAAAGTTATGACCTTTTTAGTAACTGCCTGATAGGCTGTCCCGAACCGAGTCCGAATTGAATTCTGAGTTGAATCCGAGTTGGATTTGGATTGAGCACGTGGGAAGTCTGAGTTGGGCTTCAAAATAGTGTTCAAAACTTGTGCTCTAAGTTCTTGGGCTCCGTCCTTATACTCTCCCGCCACATGGGCTTTCTTTCCCCCTTCCATATGGGTTCCAACCTGCCCCATGTGCTTCATTCTTGTTGGCTCCATCCGCGTGGGCTTTGTTCCTTCATGTCTTTGGCACATAATGTGGTTATCCGCTTCCTTTTGCATCTTTATTGTTTTGCCATTGACAAACCTAAGAATACACAAGTAATAACATGATGTAGTATTTCATCCTTATGAATAGCAACATTAAGTCTAGTTTGAAATGAGTTCAGCTGGCCATATTTCATGCGGCTCAATAATTCTTTCCAGTTGAATAAGATATTTAACGGAAAAGTACAAGACACGTGCATATCCGCATCAAATAGACTTAGAAGTGTGACTTTATCTTTAGTTTTTATAAACTAACATAAGTATATATTATAAAATGTAACACGGTGTAATTAGCGAACACCTATTCATAAATTTCGAAATCCTCCACTGAGTAGTGAATATAAAAGCTACTCTTTCTACTTACCTAGTTTCTTACACTTTTATGTCATGTTTGATTGCACTATTGATGACAGGAAATGGCTAGAGTATACCCCATGTTGGACCTGGATTCGAAATCTAGAATCCTCTGTGATTCCACCGTACTATTCTCTGGATCAGTACATAGTGCTCATAGTACATTGCTGAATCAACTCATATATCGCATGATGATCATACATTCAAAATATAATTTACATATATCAGAGTTTCAAATACGCCACGTCGGGCGACTGTTTTGCAGAGTGGGCCCCCAGGCCAAATACTTACAACCAAAATATAGCAGTAGAAGATAAAAACATGAGCGGGACCATAAGCCACAAGCAGCGACTGGGAGTAAAAATGTGCATCTATATTGCCTAACCCTAGGTAATATA
This sequence comes from Melocanna baccifera, assembly GCA_036346265.1. Taxonomy (NCBI): domain Eukaryota; kingdom Viridiplantae; phylum Streptophyta; class Magnoliopsida; order Poales; family Poaceae; genus Melocanna; species Melocanna baccifera. Next base: position 14,193,231 of record CM070691.1, on the reverse strand, counting down.
GGCACACACTCTTACGGCAAGTCTACATGCTTAGGACTAGACGTTTAAGAAATCCGCCCTAGTTGACATCATCGGCTCCTTAGTTTGGTGCATCCTTGTAGGCGTAGTGGTCTTGTCTTCCTGCTTCTGGATATGATTATCTGAGTGTGAACACACTAACCACCATGCTCAGCGAGCCAATACTCAGAATGCAATTATATAACATGCATGGCTTGACAAGGAAAAGGCTCGGGTTATTTTATTTTGCCAGAAATTACATTTTAAAATACTTAGATATATGTGTAAGAATTTCCTAGACCTAGCCAATTGGAATAAAGTCATAATGCATTTGAGTAAAAGATTGGAGATGATAGTATTGGTACAGATTACGTCCATTGTTACATGTCTCCTGCACCATATATCCATGTTTCAGCGTTATAGCAGCTTAACTTATCTCTTGGACGACACCCAGGACAACACAAACCAGGATAGTCCATCGTCCTCATTTTTCCTTTCCAAGTCCCCACCTTTAAAACTATTTTTGAAATAGAACTATATCAGAGTTAAGTTCCTATGTCCGCCCTTGAACATGAGTACAGCTATTCAAATAGTTTTGACTCTACAGAGATTGTACACTTTCACCACAAGAGACAATCCGCTCGTTGCCCCACATGATTCCTTAGTCATGCAGTTGAGTAGATTATGATAGTAACCTTTCAAAACTACCTGGTCTCGGGGTCTCATCTCACTCTATGGGCCATTCCCACTTGCGGTGGGTTCCATACATTGCACGGGATGTTAATCACTATTACTAGCACCTTCAGGCTCTACTCCCTATAGTGCTAGTAAGACAGAGAAACAAATCACCCTTTACTCGGTGTCCCTTTAGCCACAACAGGCCTTGGCATTTGGCGCTTCTTTCCCCTAACCTGTGAGATGAGTCCGAGGTTCGATAGGGTAAACTTAGCTAAGTTGCACTTTGCAGACTTATGGTTGTACTGTTTTACAATGAGAGGTCATGACCTGATTATGTCCTTAGGTTATCTGGACGGTTCTACCACAATCCACACACTTATGCACTCCAATGCACCATGCCCCCGAACCAGCCGCTCAGATGAAAAAGCAATTTGGGGATTTTGGGGCTTAAAAATAATGATCATTTTAAAATACATGACCCTTTCCAACTACGACTTCCCCAAACTTGTAAAGGAATACGCGTAGGCTACGGAAGCAGAAAACAAAACTTTTCTACCGCGCACCCAAGAACATCATGCTAAGGAAGGATCATGGATCGTTACCACTTAGACGCGCAGCGCAGCGGAAGAAGAATTGGAAACCGATCCAATCACGCGCGTCGAGGTAGTAGTGGAAGTAGCCGATCGTCCCGAACAGATCGTTTCCTCCACGCATGCCGATCAAGATCGCAACGAGCAGCGCCTCCACCGGTATCCACACGTCCGGGGCTGGAACGCCGATCGCGAGTGTACTAGCACTCGTGAGCAGCTAGGGTTTGGCTCGGGAGGTGGCGGCTAGGGTTTTGCTAGATGTTAACAGGGACGAATCCTCTCAGCCCCTCGCCTCCATATATATAGACCTCCTCACGTGGGCCTTGCGGACCAAGGCCCATTAGGAGTCTATTCGGATCTTTATCCGAATTGAGCCCATATCCAAATCATATTCGAATCGTTGTTCCAACCCGTTAAGCGTGCGACCACAGAGGTTCACGTATACTTGGTCGTGACCGGAAATGCCTTTCCGGTCACCCCGTTAATAGCGCCTCTAGTAAGACATATTAACCCCAAAGTATATGTAAAGATCATATCAATTGAACTCGTAATGTTCTCTCATGTACGAATCCCTTTGCCTCACGATATAGATTGAGCTCAAGGCGAGACCTGTGTCATCCTCTTAATAGCTCAATCACTCTCTCGATTCCGTGATGGATTATAAACTTGTGATTGACTCCTCAATCACCTTGGCATGGCCATGCACTTTCATAATCCATTACATCGAGGGGCCCAGAGATATCTCTCCCATAAGGAGGGGCAAATTCTATCTTGATCATTCACATCCCACTACATGTTTCATGGCAAATCTGAAGACTACTTTTATGACTACCCAGTTACGGAGTAGTGCTTAGTAGTCCCAAAATAAGCTACTACTCATGTTGGAAACCATGATGATCTAAAGTCTAAGGATTCTACATAAACACTACTCGAGACCAACTGATGACACATGGAATCTCTGCAGTGTCTCATGGCAGGTCTATCCAACATATGTTCACTAACACATGTCCATATTATTGATTTGGTATCACCATACCATGATCCATGAGACATGATCATCAATCAATACATATGCTGATCTTTGTCTTTGAATCATATTTGTTCCTCATATGATATACGATCAGGGATCATTTAGAAATAGCAACATTTTAGTATTTAAGAGTCTCATGAATAAGTCACATACTCATTGATCAATAATGATGATGTCTATTCCAAGGAACAAAGTAATGTATCATAAACATAGTATGTGATATATACAACATCTCCATGTTGCCTTTAGGGTATATCACTAACAGTCTCCCACTTGCACTAGAGTCAACCATGTAGGTATCTAATACCCATTGCCCTAGTGTGAGCCTCATGCTTTGGTTGGGGAAGCGTCTTTGTCAACGGATCTGCAATGTTCAAATCCGTTTGTACTTTGCATATCTTCACATCGCCTCTCTCCACTATCTCGCGGATGAGATGAAATCGCCGTAAAATGTGCTTGGACTTCTGGTGCGATCTAGGCTCCTTGGCTTGTGCAATGGCCCCACTATTGTCACAGTAGAGGTCCATTAGGCTGGAGGCACTAGCCATCACACCAAGCTCAGAAATAAATTTCTTGATCCAAACAGCCTCTTTGGCGCCTTCGGCTGCTATGTACTCGGCTTCGTTGTAGAATCAGCAACCGTCTGCTGCTTGGAACTCTTCCACTTACCGCACCGCCATTCAGCAGTAACACAAATCCAGATTGCGATCTAAAATCATCTTTGTCAGTTTGAAAGCTAGCATCGGTGTAACCATTTACAACGAGCTCTTCCTCACCTCCATAGACAAGGAACACATCTTTAGTTCTTCTCAAGTACTTCAAGATGTTCTTTACGGCAATCCAGTGACTTTCACCGATCTCGATCGTATCTACTCGTAGCACTTAAAGCATACGAAACATCCGGACGTGTACAAAGCATGGCATACATAATGGACCCAATAGCCAAGCATATGGAATCGCATTCATTTTATCCCGCTCATCGGTGTACTAGGACACCGATTCTTGCTAAGATTTATACCATGTGACATAGGTAGAAAACCTTTCTTGGAATCATGCATATTGAACCTTTTCAACACCTTGTCAATGTACGATCTTGGCTTAATCCAATTAGCCTTTTGATCTATCTCTATAGATCTTGATGCCCAGAATATATGCTGCCTCTCCTAAGTCTTTCATAGAGAAACTATTTTTTAATGAAGACTTAACAGATTCAAGCAAAGGAATGTCATTTCCGATGAGTAATATGTCATCCACATATAAGACCAGAAATACGAGTGCGCTCCCACTAGCCTTTTTGTAAACACAAGGCTCTTCTTCGTTCTTGATGAAACCAAACCCTTTGATTACTTCATCAAAACGAATGTTCCAACTCCGAGATGCCTGCTTTAATCCATAAATGGATCTTTGGAGCTTGCATATCTTTCCAACTGATTGTGGATCGACAAAACCCGTGGGCTGTGTCATGTACACATCCTCACTCAGATTTCCATTAAAGAAAGCTGTTTTGACATCCATTTGCCATATTTCATAGTCGAAATATGCAGCAATCGCTAGAATGATCCGAATAGACTTTAGCATTGCGACGGGCGAAAAAGTTTCATCATAATCAATACCTTGAATTTGTTTGAAACCTTTGGCCACCAATCGCGCTTTATAGATGTGAACATTTCCATCTATGTCTATCTTTTTTTTGAAAACCCATTTGCATTCAATGGTTTTAACACCATCAGGTGGATCAACCAAGTTCCAAACTTGATTACTGTGCATGGATTCAATTTCGGATCTCATGGCTTCAAGCTATTTCTCAGAGTCTGGTCCCACCATGCTTCTTCATCGGTTTTAGGCTCATCGTTGTCTAACAACAATATGTCCCGTTGTTGAGTAGTCAAGAACATGTACCTCTCAGGTGCACGACGTGACCTTTCTGACCTACGTGGTGCTGGTGTGTCCACAACAGGTTCTTCAACAGTTTGTTCATCCTGTTGTGGTTCTGTAGGAGCTGAAACGTTATAAGGTGTTTCTTGAATTTCTTCAAGTTGCACTGTGCTCCCACTATCCCTTCTTGAGAGAAACTCTTTCTCTAAGAAGACACCATGCCGGGCGACAAACACTTTGCCTTCTCCTTGATTATAAAAGTAATATCCTTTTGTTTCCTTAGGATACCCGATAAAGAAGCATTTATCAGATTTAGGAGTGAGCTTATCAGATTGTAAACGTTTTACATAAGCCTCACATCCCTAAATCTTAAGAAAAGACAAGCTAGGACGTTGTCCTGTCCACATCTTATATGGTGTCTTTTCTACTGATTTTGATGGAACCTGCTTAGTGTGAACGCGTGTGTTTCAAGAGCGTACTTCAAAAAGACAACAAGAAGATCACTTTGGCTCATCATGGAGCGCACCATATCTAATAAGGTGCGATTTCTCCGCTCGATACCCCATTCCATTGAGGTGTTCTGGCGAGTCAATTGTAGAACAATTCCACAATCCTTTAGATGATTGCCAAACTCATGGCTCAAATACTCGCCTCCACGATCGATCGTAGAAACTTGATTGTCTTGCCTAAATGATTTTGCACTTCATTTTGGAATTCCTTGAACTTTTCAAAGGATTCGGACTTATGCTTCATCGTAGATATACCCATATCTACTAAAGTCATCGATAAAAGTTATGAAGTACTGAAAACCACCTCTGTCATTAAGCTCATTGGTCCACATACATCGGTATGTACGAGTGCCAATAAGTCATTTGCCCGTTCACCTTGACCGGTGAAAAGTGCCTTTGTCATCTTGCCAAGTAAACAAGATTCGCATGTCTCTAATGATTCAAAATCAAATGAGTGCAGAATACCATCTCTATGGAGCTTCTGCATGCGTTTCTCATTTATGTGACCTAAGCGACAGTGCCAAATAAACGTGGGATTCAAATCATTCGGACGTTGCCTCTTTGCATTAATGTTATAGACCGATGACCCTTCAAGAGTAAGAACGTATAACCCATTCACCAATGGAGTATGACAATAGAACATATCTTTGAAATAAAGAGAACAACCATTGTCCATAGATTTAAAGTCATAACCTTCTGCTTGCAAACATGAAGCAGAAATAATGTTCTCTGAAAAAGATGAAACACAATAACAATTATTCAATTCCAAAACTAATCCTGAAGGTAAAGACAATGGCATGGTGCCAACGGCTACCGCAGCAACTTTTGCTCCATTGCCAACGCGAAGATCCACTTCGCTCCTCCTCAAACTTCTACTTCTTATTAGCCCCTGCAATGATTTGCAAATGTGAGCAACCGATCCGGTATCAAATACCCAAGAATTAGTGGAAGAAGTAGCAAGATTGATTTCTATAACATTTATACCTGGAGTGGAAGTCATACTTCCCTTCTTCTTCTCAAGATCCTCCAAGTACTTTGGGTAGTTCCTTTTCCAATGTCCTGATTGCTTACAGTAGAAACAATCTGCATCAGGATGAGCATCGCCCTTCTTGTCTTTCTTGGCCTTAGAACTGCTCGCGATCGCATCAGGAGCTTTCTTTCTTTTGACCGCGCTTCTCTTGACATAGGGCTTGCCCTTGCCTTTCTGCATCATCATCACATGATTGCTGCTTTTCTTAATGCTATCCTTGGCAGATTTTAGCATCCCATGCAACTCAGTCAGGGTCTTGTCCAGGTTGTTCATGTTAAAGTTCATTATGAATGGCTCAAAGCTCGGGGGGAGCGACTGGAGAATCACATCAGTAGCCAACTCTTGGCTAAGGGGAAAACCAAGCTTTTCTAGACTCTCAATGTAGCCAATCATCTTAATCACATGAGGGCTGACGGGATTCCCTTCTGCAAGCCTGCACGCAAATAAGGACTTTGAAGTATTGAACCTCTCAGCCTTTGCTTGGTTCTCAAACATACCACGTAGCCCCACAATGATATTGTAGGCATCTGTGTTCTCATATTGCTTCTGAAGCTCAGAGGACATTGTGGCAAGCATGAGACAGCTCACATCAAGGCAATCATTCGTTTGCTTCTCATAAGCTCTCCGTGCAGCCACAGTAGCATTATCAGGCAAGTCTTCGGGGTAAGGAGACTCAAGGACATACTCCTTGCGCTCTTGCTTGAGAACAATTCTCAAGTTGCGATACCAATCCAAAAGTTTGTTCCATTGAGTTTTTCTTTCTCAAGAACAGATCGCAAATTAAAAGTACTGGATGCGGCGTTAACTGACATGATCTACAACACAAGAATATGCAAAGTTTAGCACTATGTTTATGTTCATCTTTTATTAAACTATTTAGCAAAAGACTCCCACTATGAGTTTTGCAACAAAAACTCTCTCTAAGTTACATAGTGGGTAAAGATCCTCATTTCACTAATTCCTAGTGAGCTTTGACATCACGGCTAGAAAACTAGTAACATGGGTAAGCAACACCTTGCTAATCACATCCCTATGTGACTCTACTTTGGGTGACATCAGTATGCCTCGGCCCCAATCTATGCCCCAAGGTCCAAAACTATTTTGATAACCTTGTTAAGTAAACCAAATACTTCCGCATGTAGATGTCCGACATCTACCCCAAATGATGATGATAACCGATGGCACTCTACTTTGGTAGACCTACCATGCGGTGATCATTATCTTTTGGTGTAGCATATGGAAGGGCATTAACACCTAATTTTAAGAGGGATTCTATCCTACCAAAGCAACATATCACATATATCATTGCATAAGAATAAGATAGATAACATCATAGATAAACACATTTAACTGTGAAGTAGTATGGCCCAAAAATGGTGATATCCATCTCCAAGTAGGTGTAGACGATCTCCATCCTCCACATCACTCCTTTAGGCCACCATGCTTAAAAGCTTGTAACCTCAAAACTAGGCTACTACCTATAATAGCTAGAAATTGAAGATTACAAAGATAGATTCAAGCATTAAGGTCGACACGCAGGTTGTTAAATACAATATATACAGCTAACAATAGCTGAAATAATCATGACACGCAGGCCATGAACGAATGTTACATGCATCACATACATCTCATACATTCAAATAAGTTATAGGGCCATACTATTCACACCATTCCCTGCAAAAACAAGTTAGACGTAGAATCGCATTCTACCTAACGATGTGAACCCACGACGCTATACAAGGGGGGATACACACGGCGGTCCCGCTGACCGGTCACGCGGGGGGGTCGAGGGGAGCCGCCATGGGTTTCGTGGCAGCGCCAAAACCTCACTGCAATTAAATAGATCGCATCTATGAAATTGCTATGAAAATCTTATCGAGCCAATCAAATCAACCCAAATCCGAGCCATTCAAAATGTCTCAATTTTCATTAGATCAATCATATTGATCATCGCGATCGGTATACTTGAGGAGACCACAACACAAGACCTTGATCTGTTGGCTCGATCTACTGATTGTGCGCGCAGTTAGCCCCGATGGTGATTCCAGCCGATAGGGGCAAGTCGCGCGTACATCAAAGAAGGAGCACGAACTAATCTTTTTGGCCTTATGATGCTATCAACTCATACCTTAGTCATGATTCCTTAGTCATGCAGTTGAGTAGATTATGATAGTAACCTTTCAAAACTACCTGGTCTCGGGGTCTCATCTCACTCTATGGGCCATTCCCACTTGCGGTGGGTTCCATACATTGCACGGGATGTTAATCACTATTACTAGCACCTTCAGGCTCCACTCCCAATAGTGCTAGTAAGACAGAGAAACAAATCACCCTTTACTCGGTGTCCCTTTAGCCACAACAGGCCTTGGCATTTGGCGCTTCTTTCCCCTAACCTGTGAGATGAGTCCGAGGTTCGATAGGGTAAACTTAGCTAAGTTGCACTTTGCAGACTTATGGTTGTACTGTTTTACAATGAGAGGTCATGACCTGATTATGTCCTTAGGTTATCTGGGCGGTTCTACCATAATCCACACACTTATGCACTCCAATGCACCATGCCCCCGAACCAGCCGCTCAGATGAAAAAGCAATTTGGGGATTTTGGGGCTTAAAAATAATGATCATTTTAAAATACATGACCCTTTCCAACTACGACTTCCCAAACTTGTAAAGGAATACGCGTGAGGCTACGAAGCGAAAAACAAAACTTTTCTCTGCGCACCCAAGAACATCATGCTAAGGAAGGATCATGGATCGTTACCACTTAGACGCCAGCGCAGCGAAGAAGAATTGGAAACCGATCCAATCACGCGCCGAGGTAGTAGTGGAAGTAGCCGATCGTCCCAACAGATCGTCTCCTCCACGCACGCCGATCAAGATCGCAACGAGCAGCAGCGCCTCCACCGTATCCACACGTCCCGGGGTGAACGCCGATCGCGAGTGTACTAGCACTCGTGAGCGCTAGGGTTTGGCTCGGGAGGTGGCGGCTAGGGTTTTGCTAGATGTTAACAGGACGAATCCCCACCCCTCGCCTCCATATATAGACCTCCTCACGTGGCCCTTGCGGACCAAGGCCCATTAGGAGTCTATTCGGATCTTTATCCGAATTGAGCCCATATCCAAATCATATTCGAATCAGTGTTCCAACCCGTTAAGCGTGCGACCCTGTAGGTTCACGTATACTTGGTCGTGACCCGGAAATGCCTTTCCGGTCACCCTGTTAATAGCGGCCTCTAGTAAGATATATTAACCCCAAAGTATATGTAAAGATCATATCGGCTGAACCTGTAATGTTCTCTCATCTACGAATCCCTTTGCCTCACGATATAGATTGAGCTCAAGGCGAGACCTGTGTCATCCTCTTAATAGCTCAATCACTCTCTCGATTCCGTGATGGATTATAAACTTGTGATTGACTCCTCAATCACCTTGGCATGGCCATGCACTTTCATAATCCATTACATCGAGGGGCCCAGAGATATCTCTCCCATAAGGAGGGACAAATTCTATCTTGATCATTCACATCCCACTACATGTTTCATGACAAATCTGAAAACTACTTTTATGACTACCCAGTTACGGAGTAGTGTTTAGTAGTCCCAAAATAAGCTACTACTCATGTTGGGAACCATGATGATCTCAAGTCTAAGGATTCTACATAAACACTACTCGAGACCAACTGATGACACATGGAATCTCTGCAGTGTCTCATGGCAGGTCTATCCAACATATGTTCACTAACACATGTCCATATTATTGATTTGGTATCACCATACCATGATCCATGAGACATGATCATCAATCAATACATATGCTGATCTTTGTCTTTGAATCATATTTGTTCCTCATATGATATACGATCAGGGATCATTTAGAAATAGCAACATTTTAGTATTTAAGAGTCTCATGAATAAGTCACATACTCATTGATCAATAATGATAATGTCTATTCCAAGGAACAAAGTAATGTATCATAAACATAGTATGTGATATATACAACATCTCCATGTTGCCTCTAGGGCATATCACTAACAACTTGTTGTTTGCACTTGCATATAATAGGGAGGTATTTGAATACCCCCGATAACTAAACAATGCTAAGCGTATTGTATATACTTACTTTATTTTTGAAAGCTTATCATAATTATTATTCCTGGGGAGGTAAACTATTCAGTGTGCCGGAAAGGTACAATAATAGCACTTTACATAGAAGGACAACTAGCTAAGTATTAAAAAACAACATATAATAACACATAAAATAATAGCATGCATTTGCTAATTTGAATGTAAATACTTTGCAAAAATTGGGTATTCAAAATGATCAAAGTATTGACTCGCCTGGGTCGCAGGGGGTTTGGTCTTGCTGATCTTGGCCTATGTCTGCCTCAGATTCTTCCTCCTGAGCCTCGTACGCTAATTTTACGTCGATCATATATTTAAAAAGAAATAAAGAGAATTAACATAACCAATTAAATCCTCATCAAAAATTCCGTCGATCATATATTTCCATTGGAAAGAGGGTGATTTTAGACAAATTTAACAATTTTCCCACTTAATTTGGAGTTAAAATAAATTAGTTATGAATTTTTGAAGTTTCAGTAGAATTAAACTCAAAATTAAAATCAGAAATCATTTAATATTCGGAGGAGAGAGAGTATGTGAGACTGACAGGTGGGGCCCACTGATTTTAATATTTTTCTTTTGCTTACACTGATAAGTGGGACCCACTGGCTTTTTATAAATTATTTAAAGTTTCAGAGGTTGACACGTGGGGCCCACTAGGATTTAAATTTCTTTAATGCTGGTGACTGATCCGTAGGGCCCACTACGTGTTATTAATTCCTCCTCAATTTCTCTGACAAGTGGGGCGTACGGTAATTAAAACATTATGTGACACTGACAGGTGGGGTCAGGTACTGGTTTAATTAAAACATGGCCTGCATGTCAATGAGCCATTAATCTAACCGTTATCATTAACCATTAACTAATTACTCCCTAACCGTTTCGCGCGAAGGAACAGTGGCTTCTTCAACCTCCTGATTCCAGCGAAGCTTGCCGCCGGCGAAGGAGGCGGTGACCGCATGTTAAAGTTCTAAAAATGGGTTCCTTGCCCTCGTGCCCACCTCTGTGCCAACTCTCGCTGGCCAATTTGGCCGGAATGTTGGCTAGTGGCGAGCCCGAGTGGCGGCAGAACAGGACAAGGTGGGCTATAGCGCTAGACGGCATTAATATCAATTAATTGTGCGGGGAGCATCAGAGAGGTGGTATGAGGCTACCTCAGGAGTTGGCAAAGCTTGGGAAGGATGGTGGTGAGCTGTCGGCGTACGTGGTGGAGCTCTAAGGAGGCGCACGATGAGGTAGCAGCTCGGGCACGAGGAGCTTCCGAGGATGGTTGGGATGGCTTCGCCGAGCTCTGAGGATGCTACTAGTGCAAGGAATTGATCCGAGATTGCTTCAATTGTCGGCAGGGCCGATTGCCGGATTTGGGGAAGAAGGAGGCTCTGGCGAGCTATGGGGCATGTAAATCCAATCAAACTCAGTGGGAGTGAAAGGAGAGTGTGAGGAAGAGAGTGAATGCCTTGGCGGGCTTTTATAGCCTCCAGGGAGGGCTGTCCGCATAGAGCTGGCCATGGCGATGATAGCAGGGCAGCGTGGCTACAGCGCAGGGGAGTGAGACGTTTCACGGGCGACTGGACGGTGTTGAGGCACGCAGGGGACGGCAAGTTGTTAGTGCATCTACGCGGAAAAGAATTTGCCATTGTGGCCGATGGGGGAGGAGTGGCGCGGCGATATGGGTATTGCCAGCTGTGCGCCTGGAGGGGATGGGGGCGGTTGGCGTGCCACAGGCGGGGACGGGGATAGCATGGGCGGAGGAGGCGCATGAGTGTCTACCAGTCCGAAGAGGGAACGGGATGGGAGCGGCCGTAGCACGAAAACGGGAGAGGAGGACGAGGCGATTAAACGCGCGCGCAAGCGAGAGAGTGAAGCAGAGTGAGAGCGAAAGGGAGTGCGGGCACAGAGGGAGAAGGAAGCGGAGCGATGCCGCTCGGCCGTGGGCCGGGTCAGCTAGTTTCCTTCCTTTCCCTTTTTTTGATTTCTTTTCCTTTTCCATTTTTATTTCAAGTTTCCAATTGCATCTTTGAGGCATACTTACATATATATTTTTATGTACAAAATTTCAGATAATGTTTTATTATTGGTAGTTTTACTTTCAATTTTCATGATTGGGGAAAGTCTCCTTTTTCAACTTTTAATGATTTTGGGGAGGCTTGAGAAGTTTAATTGGTTTCTACATAAAATGCCAATTTTTCACAAACTTTGGATCATCTTTTCATATTCATATTTTCATTCAGCATTTTCTTTTATAAATATTTTCCTTTCTTTTTGGGTGCTCCCTTTTTATTTTATGTGTTTTGACATTATATGTGTGTGTGTGTATATATATATATAGGAAGCCTCTTTTCTACACCTGAGTGTAATTACACCCTATGTCTTATCTCACATAACGAAAAGTATGTACGTGTAGTATACGAGTATTTAAGATCATCTAGATGGTATGAATAATTTTTCAGAGGTGGTATGTACATTTTTTAGATATACTCCTTTTTATATGCGTATATAAAGGTATTTACAAAATACGCTAAAAACTATGGACTCTCTTGCAATTTTTTCATGTGATTCACATTGGAGTATCTTATAATTAGTACATGAGTATATCCAAGATGATAAAGGAGTATTTTGAATTTGTTTATGTGGTATATTAGAGGTGGGTGTAATTACACCTGGGTGTAAAAAATATTTTTCCTATATATATATATATATATATATATATATATATATATATATATATATATATGGGGCATTTCAGTGCTAAAGTGCTAAAACCTCTTCTCAGCCATCTGATCTGCACTTTAGGGTTTAGATCGTGGAAGGTGGGATCCTTCTACCTCACTTAAACATTTTTCACAAAACCCCCTACATTGATATCTATTTCATAAAACCCCCCGAGCCTTGTTCTGTGCCGAGCGCCGAATCAGGTCTTCGCCGAGCGCCACGCCTTCGCTCGCCGCCGCGCCGCCTTCCTCCCGAAAGCCGGCGCCTTCGACCTCCCGCGCCGCCCCTTCCACCCGGCCTCCCGGCGCCGCCCCTTCCGCCCCGGCCTCCCCCGGCGTCGCCCCTTCCTCCCCCATGCGGCTCTAGGGTTAGACGAACCCTAGACCCCATTGAAGCAACTCCCGACCACCGGCGCCGCCCCCTGGCTCCCTCCCCGTCCCTTGGCGACGCCCCCCCCCAGCCTCCCGAGCGCCCACGCCGCCGGCCCCAGCGCCGCTCCCGGCCTCCCGGCCTCGCCCCTTCCTCCCTCGAGCACCGCGCGCCCCGCTCCCGGCCTCCCAAGATCGCCCTTCCGCCCGAGCGCTGACACCGTTGTATTGTGAAATTGTATTGTAAAATCGTGTCTTCCAGTTTTACACCGTTGTATTGTAAGATTGTATTGATTTGTTTCAATCAGTGATACATGTTGTCAGGGCATATTATTTTCAGGCCCGATACTGCTCAATTGAGACCATGGTAGTATTTCTGAAATGACCACATATCAGCATGGTAGCGTATCTGAAATGCAAGCAGTGATAGGCATGTTATTTTCAAGCCCGATAATGCTCAATTTACTCCTTCACAAACTGAAACCATGGTAGCATTTCTGTAAGCGAAAAACAATTTGAATCCAGCTAGCACAAGACAAACATTTCATTAATCCATGCAAGCATCAAAAATGATCACATATCAGCAGTTTCCTTCAGTACACATAGCATGACCACCAATACAAACTGAATCCAGCTAGCACAAGACAAACATTTCATTAATCCATGCAAGCATCAGAACCACCAGTACACATACCAGCAGAAATGACCACATACCAGCAGAAATGACCACCAGTACACATGATTCACACATACCACTTCTTTCCAGTACACATAGCATGACCACCAATACACACACCAGTACACATACAAGCCAATACAAAAATTAATCCAGCACCAACAACTCCAGTTGCATATCCGATCTGACAAGAACAACCTGCAACAAAGATAGAATGGTTAGGTATGGGCACTGCCTAAAAACATAAAAGAAAAGCCTTACCAATCATAGAAAATATACCTTACTCAATGTCCTGTCGTCCTCAAAGGGCAATTGCGGCTATCGTGGTACACGATCTCCTTGCATGACCTACACATGCGTGGCGCTTTTGTTTTGTTCTCCACATTCTCAACTTTATTCTCATCTGTCTTTACCTTCTGTCCTGGCTTTATTCTCTTACACCTACCCTTAGAGTTAACACTGTTTGGTGGCTTTATACTAACTTCCATAGAGATGGAGCAACCTATAAATGTTTCAACCTCTTCAGCTCTACTTACCACATTCTCAGGAATTAGAGGAGTTACTTCTTCCCCAAATATGAGAAACCGATCCCTAAGAAATCTTAAGCCTTCATTTGTTCCTCCAGCACGGTGAATTAATTCCTCCATCTTGCTGCGTATTTCCGATGCCAACTTATCTTTAGATGTTTCTATTGCACTTCTCGGTTTTGCTTGTAACAAATTGCCCTCTCCATCGAAGACGTCGTCCTTAGTTACCGTTTTGGTCCACCTCTTTAGCACAAATGGGCTTGGTAGCTCCTTAAGCGATGGACTCTGCAACACACGGACGATATGGCGGCAAGGAATTCCAAATGACTCGAAGAACATGCAGGAGCATTTGGCATCTTTTGTTGTCATGTTGTAACATACCTCTCTTACCTTGTTCGAGTCATCGCTAACTATTGAGATTTTGTATTCTCCTGTGGTATCCATGTTATCCACATTGCAATGCTCCCGAGCAGCAAACACTTCTTTCTAAAACTCAATGAAGACAGCAAATGTGAAGACCTCACTTGCATGCTTCTCTATTGCCCAAGTAGTCTGCAATACATGCATTGTGTGTAAGGTAGCATTGTCAGCTTCCAACTCATTATGACGTTGTTCTTCCACAGCATTAACAAATCTGATCCAAAACTCTACTAATGTATTTTTGAATCCAATAAACTGATTAAAGAAAGAGTTTGAACTCTCCGATCTTGAAGTGGTTCTAAGGATTCCTGCCAAAAATACATCTCTAAAGTAGGCGGGTACCTATGATGCACGGATTCGATACCGAGATGCCAACCACTCGTTCGATTGCAAACCAAAATCATCAATAATGCAAGAAAACTGTTCCTCAAATTCCTCTGGAGTTTCTGATGCCCATACACATGAGTTAACACGTTGGTATAATAAAGGGTTTTCCCTCAAATGTGGTGGTACCTTCACTGGAAGCTTTTGCAAAATATGCCACATGCATAGTCTATGCGTGCTATTAGGGAAGACGGTGGAAATTGCAGACTTCATACCAATATCTTCATCGGTTATGATGAGTCTAGGTGCAACTCCTCCCATTGCTTTCAAAAATGTACGAAACAACCATATGTATGTCTCACACTTCTCATTGCTTAATAATGCAGCCCCAAGTAAGACACATGCCTTATGGTGATTTACGCCAGTGAATGGTGTGAAGATCATGTTGTATTGGTTGGTGTTATATGTAGAATCAAAAGAAACAAGATCTCCAAAATGGACATAATTCTTCCGACATGTACTATCCGCCCAAAATGCATGTACCAATCTACCCTTGTCATCAACAACATAATCAAAGTAGAATGAAGGATTTGTAGCATTTTTTCTACAAAGGTTGTCAACAAACATCTGAGCATCCGATGACTTCATGTAGCTTCGTAGCTCTTTATGATAATTCTGTAAATCTCTCCTCGTGCATCCTACATTCTCAAATCCACCCTCACTAATACGGAGATATCTATATGCCCCGCTTGCGCCAATACCTCCTTTATGACAAGTGATTAATGCACGCTTGGCCTTCTCATTTACTTTCCTATTAGATCTAATCAGCTGTTGTTTGCTAGGTGATACTAACTCATGTGTATGAGATTCAACAAATGTTTCCACTCTGAACTTATTGTCGACAGTACGTTTGACAGCTAGCATTGCCTCGCAGCCACATCTACTTAGCTTCCTAACATATTTCCTTTTCTTTGACTCCACGTTGTGCTTACCTTTCTCAGATCGAAAGCCTTCTTTGGAGCACAACCATCGCTTCCATCGCAAAACACCATTAATAACCGTATGCGGCCCAACACGAATTCCAAACCCGGCAGCATGTGCATATGTCTTGTAGAATTCCTCGGCAATGTCCAAGTTATCAAAAATCATCCCTTCAAAAGGCTTTATAGTTGGGTCAACACAAGGTGTGTGTGAAGAGCCCTATAATGCAAATAATTATGTGTCAAGCATGATGGATTAATAGATAGAGTAAAACACATATACACAACACGATACTTACTATGAATGGGGTGCTTCTGCTTTTTTCCGGGGTACCAAAATGAATTACTTGTTGAGGGGGTGAACAAATTTCAGCGATGGAGTGTGCATCGAGGCTTAGTTGTCTTGGTAATGCCAATGCCATGCTCTCATCGCCCACCGATTCCATGCCTGTTACATTGTGCAAAGAATGTAACAACACCGTGACAATGTGACAATGTCATGTTTTATTCACAAACAATAACTACTAGAGTGTACAGATTACAACTGTGCATTCCTCTGAGTAAGAACTTACCGCACGGGGGAGGAAGGGGCGAGGCTGGGGGAGGCCGGGGAGCGGCGCCTGGGGCCGAAGGCGGGGCGCCGAGGCTGGGAGGGGGCGTCGCCAAGGGACGGGAGGAGCCAGGGGCGCGCGGTGGTCGGGAGTTGCTTCAATGGGGTCTAGGGTTCGTCTAACCCTAGAGCCGCATGGGGGAGGAAGGAGCGACGCCGGGGGAGGCCGGGGCGGAAGGGGCGACGCCGGGGGAGGCCGGGTGGAAGGGGCGGCGCGGGGAGGCCGAAGGCTGCGCGGCACTTTCGGGAGGAAGGCGGCGCGCGCGCGCGGCGAAGGGTGTGGGCGCTCGGGCGAAGACCTGATTCGGCGCTCGGCACAGAACAAGGCTCGGGGGGTTTTATGAAATAGATATCAATGTAGGGGGTTTTGTGAAAAATGTTTAAGTGAGGTAGAAGGATCCCACCTTCCACGATCTAAACCCTACAGTGCAGATCAGATGGCTGAGAAGAGGTTTTAGCACTTTAGCACTGAAATGCCCTTTAGCACTAGATATGCCCCTATATATATATATATATATATATATATATATATATATATATATATATATATATATATATATATATATATATATATATATATTCTTTCCTTGAGTTAATGGAAGCTCAACTAGAAACCATTTGAAATCCAAAAGTTTGAATGCCAAGAAAGGCCAAGACTTCCAAATGTCCCAAATTTCGTAATAACCCTAGCTTTCAGAAATTGGAATGTTAGACCCTAATGCATATTTCCTGTGGACATGGCAGGAAGAAGCTTTGAAGGCTAACTAGTACTATCACCCATAAAAATTCAAGGCAAAGGTCAAAATATACCTTTCTTTGTCGCTTTCTTAAGTATTAGTATGGGGTTCCATGCCTATGGTCAGCTTGTTAAATCTGACAATTTTAACTAATGCTAGTATATGTTTTTATGCAATTCTCCTAAGTATACCATTGATTCAGTTAAGCCAAATTACACCTTAAAAACACTTGAAACTTGGAGAATTACGTAAACACAGGTTATCTTGAACAACTTGTTTTTATGTTATTCTTCAAGTATATCATCCTGAACAACTTGTATTAGTTAGCAGTGGTGTAACCATGGATTTTCTGTGGGTTCAATTAGCTTTTTCCAAAACAGTCTAATTCTTATAGAAATATGTAGAAAAGTGTATGAGGTTATAGAAAAAAGACCCCACAGAAACCTCTCTCTCTCTCTCTCTCTACATTTGACCCAATAGACTATATATCCTGAATGCACCATTGGTAGTTACCACAAAATACAATCATGTGAATAATAGCTATTGCAGTGGTAGCTAAAATGAGATTATAGCTTATACGAATTTCAGAGAGCAAGAGAGCAATGCACTAACAAGGATGAATGGGGTTATATCTAGTGCATTGCTGGAATCTCTAATATACTTAAGTTTCAGAGAAGGGTTTCGAAGTAGTCATTGTGGTGACACGTTAAACAAACTAAGATCCACATATTTCTTAAATTTGAACTCATCCTTTTTATATTTGTATATGTAGATTTCCTGTCGCTTCAAAGTTCAAACAAGTATGGCTTTCTTTAACATTTATGTGTTGACGAGTTCTGTCCATTGCTGTCTAGGAAAATGTGCATTTTATTTAGTTTCTTCGACACTTGAAGCTAACCTTAGGTTAAAAGGATGGAAGGGGAAAATGCTATCGCCCGAGCATTTGTTCAAAGATTACATAGAGACGAGCTCAGACCCACCTTTCTAGATGAAGAATAAATTAAGAAAAATAGGTGATATTCTAGAGAGTAAAGGAATGGTTGAATTGTCTTGAGATGACACCGCTTTAGAGGTAACAATTTTTCTTTCTACATTTTTGGATAATTTGTTAGTGTAAAAATATTAAAATTATTGTTAATGCAATATCATATCTGGAACATTTATTTTCCAACTTGTAGGCTGAAAAGAGACACAAAATAATTGACTACATGATGTTCAAAATGGGGACACAAGAAGGCATGTCTCAAGTTTTGAACCATTGTAAGCTTAAACTTCATTAAGTTGGTTTTGACGATAATGATAAATATAATTGTGAGACTAATATACTTATTAGTTATGATATTGCCTAATCTTATTTGGATATAATAAATGACAAATGCAATTGTGAGACTAACATGTTTGAATGATTATAATATAACTTAGTCTCAGTTGGATGAAGATGTGAAAATCATGGAAGTATTCATTCTACATCACATTCCTACATCTTAATGCATTCCTCGGATCTAAAATATAGATTAAACTCCACCAAGAATCTAAAGATGAATATATGCATATGTTTTCTACTATACATTCTTGTATGCACACATTTAGGGGGGTTCAATCTATGATTTATGGTTTCATTAATATTGATCCATGTTCCTCTTTCCACATATTAAGAATCTTTACTTTGAAATATATCCTTTGACTATATATAGCTTGTGTAGTTCATATATACTTATAATCGGGTTGTTATCTAGTTTTTCTATTATGTGTTAATGGTTGAATAATTAATCACAACTGGATGAGTAAGCTTTGTTAACAACTAATCTCAAAGATAAAGATACATATTCAAATGAGTTAATTTCTTAAGAAAACTTATTCTAGAGTACACAATTGTTGTGTACATAGTGTATACTCGTAAATCAATTTATATCTCATTATTTGTTGAGATTGTCATGAATTACCAAAAAGAAAAGATTGTGAAATCTAGTCCCCCATTATATGTTCATAGTGAAGTTTTGGTAATTATGGCAATTGGTTTGTGGACTAATATTTTTCATGAGTTAGATAAATAGGTTAGGTAACACAAGTGAAGATGACTTGAGATAACTTCATGTGTTGAAAATCATCAAGTCAAGATGATAGAAGACGACTTCATGTGTTGAAGGCCATCAAGAAGAGAAGATGATTATGAGTTGATTATCGAGTGAAAACAAGACCTATTATGTGTTGATGTAGGTCAAGTGAAGGATACATCTTTGGTTGATGCACATCAAGATAAGGACCCGGACCTAGTCATGATGTGTGTCACCAAGCTTCAAGAAAATGCACAAGATAAAGGTATGACTAGTTAAGGCTAAGAATGTATTTCTATTCTTTTACGAGTTTGGTTGAAAGACCAGATTGCTAGTTTAGATTGTCGTACTATTAAGAGGGGTCATCTCTAGTTGCTTGAGTCTCATCATGTGTTGATAGCTCAAACTTATTTGCTCTAACTCTTTAAGGTATGATGCTTATATTTGTGAATGTGTTTTACAAATAGTTGAAAATCATGTGTTGAATCCTTGTAACATAGGACTATACATTACGAATGTATGTTGCAAGTGTTTGAAGTCCATGTCTCATATTCCTTGTGGTATGAGGTTTATATTTGTAAATGTGTTTTGCAAATGGTTGAAACCTATATACAATTCTAGTAGCATATGACTTATGTTTGCGAATGTGTTTTACAAACGTGTTAGGTCCATGTACAAATTCCTTTTGTCATGATTTTAAAGGTGTGTAAATGTGTTTTACAACTTATTGGAAATTATGTATGATCCTTGTGTGCATGATACTATAGTTTGCAAATATGTTCTGCAAAATTTGTTGAAGTATCTACATTTGTTAGGAAAATCGAAATTACCGGCGTGTATTGCGCGGTACTACCGAAGATCGGAAGTACCGGTATGTGTTGCGCGGTACCACCAAGACCACAATAATACCAACTTCAAGGGCATCAAAATGATCCTCATGAATTTAACAACAAGAAAATACCATCATATCCACCATGCATTTACTTTCGTATACCACAATTGGCTCATTAAGCAAATTACCACAATACTATCAAAACTCATCCAAACATAGCAATTGATTAATAACTTGCTACCACATTTTTACTTAGAAAATATGTAACCATGGCACATCATTTAACACTACAAAAAAATCATGCATATTGCAAGTAGTAAGAATAACGGGTTAAACGGTAGCATATCCGCTACGTTTATTTGCCTCTACTGGCGAAGCGACGAAATCACGCGCATTCAGAAGCAAAACCGCCTGTCCAAAAAGGTATTTCTCAGCACACATTACAACAATGAAAACACGACTCTCGAAGAAAAGATATCGCTAAACCCTAAAACCCCACAACATCATTCCCCACGTAACGGTTCTACAATCTTCTCATTGCAACGATGCTGTTTAATTTTTTGTATCTTTAATAATACTAAGCCTTTTACAAAGAGATATATATTTTTGGATTCCTCACTTAAATACCTACACTTTTCATGTAGATCACATATTTTTATTTTGTTCTTATCAAGGTGTAACATATTGCACAAAACAGAGGACGTTCTCTGTTCCGGCAATCTGGGCAGCCAGATTCTAACGCATCCCAACCACAGTGTAAGACTCTAAAAATTCTAATTTTTTTTACAAGAGCTATACTACTGAATTCTCCACATTTTTCTCAATTGTGACTAAAAATATAAAATTCATCTACTATCCCTAAATCACTCCTGAACAGCAATCTGCCCCAATTTGTACCCCTGACAGACAGCAAGGTTCCCGACCTTGCTGCGCCCAAATCCCACAGACAAAAATTCTAAAAAGAATATAGGAGATGCGTCTTGGCGTCCTCTACATTTTTCCTTTTGGGAAGACCCACAGGAAAAATCGTTTTGGAGGTCTAAACTGCGCAAACATCCGCGCTGCGTGAATTGATCTACAAGCAGACAGCATGAACTCTCTAATTAGATAATCTAATTACTAATTTCCACCAATCCTTGGCTAAGAACCCTAATACAGCAAAAATAAGAGGAATTTGGGATGAGAGAGAGTTACCTAGGGGATCCTCTTGGGATCACCCCTCTTCTTCCTCTCCTTCTCCTTCCTTCCTTTCCTCTCCTTCCTTCCTTCTTCTTTTCTTCTCCTTTCTTCTAGCGCCAAGGGGCAGCAGCCATTGAGGGGAGGGAGGGGGCGCAACGAGAGGTGTGGGTGGTGGCTTGGGGGTGGGAAGGAGGGAGGGAGTGCGGCCAAGGTAAGAGGGGGCTAGGGTTAGGAGGGGGAGGGGTTTCGGCCACCCCTTGGGCCTTCTGGCCCAAGGTGGTAGGCCCACCCTCCCACCAGCCCGCTAACAAGGTTTTTTATTTAAATATCTTTTCCACATATTTTTTTACTTTATGCTATTCCATAAAATTTCATTTCTTCCCTTCCTACGCTTTACCGAAAACTCGGACGACTCTACGATTAATTTAAAACCGACTCCGAATCGACTTTTTGGGTATTACAACATGGTACTACCAGTAGTCGAAAGTACCGGCTTTGTGTGAGCGGTACTACCGAACTTCGGATGTTTCAAAAATATCACGGTATATTTTTTTTCCAGAGAGACACTTGTGTAGTGGTCTTCTCCTCCCTATGAGAGCGGTAGTTTTGTATGTGTGGCACGGTACTTCCTATCATCGGAAGTACCAAAAAATGAACGGTGGAACTACCAATTTCGCTGATAATGGCTAATTTTTTGACCGTTGCGAGGGGAGCGGTAGTTCCGATTTTATAACGGCGGAATTACCAAAAATCTTGATTTTTCAGAGGTTTTGCTTCTAACGGCTAGTTTTTGTGGTGTGGGTATATATACCCCCTTGTGATTAGTTGGAGAAGAAGTTGCTGCACTCATTGACACTTCTTTGAGCTAGTTTGAGGTCGTTTTCTCAATTATACATGTGTTGCACCTTATGAGCGAGAAGGAATGGTCTAGATTGCATGTGTTGCATCTAGAGGTGGATTGAGTATCCACTTGACATTGTGCATTCGTTGCACGTGGTGAGATTCAAGCGAGGGGCTTGATTTGTTACCCTTGGAGTTTGCCGACACCTAGACGGCGTTGGAGGAGTCGTGCGCTGTGATCTTCTCAAACAAGGTTGTGAGATGACCCGACGTGTTGTGAAGGTTGAAGCTCACCTACCCGAAGTGGGAAAGAGCTACCACTAGTGGAATTGAGGTGTTTGGCTTAATTCGTGGAGCCGGTCAATTCGTTTGGGTTTACTTTAACGTAGACTAGCGAAGACCGGCAAGTTTTCGAACACCATGGTAAAACATCAAATGTTAATTGTGATTTATTCTCTTGTGCTCAATTTATATTCAAATAATTTATATTCAAATAATTTATATTCATAGAATTAAATTGATTGTTTATCACCCTAGAATGTCAAACCTTTGACATAGACTTAGGTTGTTGGTGCATTTAGGTGAATTTAGTTGATTTAGGCTTTTTTTTGTGCTAAACCGAATTAATTTACACTTTCGTATTATAAACTTGATTTTAGCCAAATAGAGAAATCATAATTAGTGAAGAGAATTCTAAAACCGTCTATTCATCCCCCCTCCTTTAGTTGGTCTTCTTGATTCTACAACCATATGAGAGAAAGGAATAAAGTTAACTTTAGCTGTAGTCCATCTATATGTCCAAAGTCAATCGACTAGGGTAACATGAAGTGTTGATGGTGGCATCAACAACAACATGATTTGCATCGTTGTAAGTATATAAAGTACTCAACAAATTATGCACAAAATGCAAATATAGATGCATGGCTTATTACAAATGAAATGGCTAACCTGACTTGTTTTTGCATAAAGCGATAGTTGTATTGAAATACAATAAATAAATTAAAAACAAACTTGAAACAATAATAATAAGTAAATAAAAGAGTAAACACTTTCCTACACAATTTTTCCATTTTCTCACACAGCTTTCATTCCCATTGGTTTTATGAAAATCTACCCCTGTGTGAAATCCATAAGCATGTTCATGACCACGGACATAGCTATTCGGATAGTTTTGATAATAGTCTCCAGATGTTGTACAATATTCCCACATGATGTGATCAACGTGTAGTGTCTTGAGAATAAACATGCTTCCATAGGTGTACCCTGAAGATGATCATAATGAAGCCCTTCGGAAATTCTGCCCCGACATTGACCCTCCTAATGAGCCTGATCCCAACCACCCAACAACACATCATGAAGAGTGGCAACGGGACTCATAGTTGGATTTGAGGACAGGAACCATCCAAGATGTGGCCCAAACACAATGTACCATACCCTCCTCCAAATGCACCAAGCCTAACCTACCACCTGAGGTATCAATGTGAGAACTCGTAACTTACTAAGTGTTGACGCGATTTATACACACATTTTACCCCATAAATCCTTGGAAAAGTCAAGGTAAAATGATATTTTTATCTAAGTTCAAGCCTATCTATACTAATATTTTCATATAGTATGTGTGCCAATGAGTTTGCAAGAAGCACATCAAAAGAGGTAAAAATAAAGAAAATATCACAGAATGCACATCGTCCGGCCAATGTGGTAGCCACCAAGGCAACACTGGGTGACCAACTTGTCCACACTGGCTAGCCAATGAACCCTACACCGACTAGCCCAAGGCTACACTGGCCGGCTCACAAACTCACACTAGCCGGCCAAAGACCCTATACCATCCAGCCTAGCTTCTTTGTGCACTTAGCCTAGGGAGGCCGAGCCTAGTTACACTAGCATAACTCATCACACCGGCTAGCCTCTATTTGTGCACTTAGCCTGGGAAGGCCAAGCCCAGTCCACATGAAGACTTGGCCGCCCAGCCAACTTGGTTTGAGGTGAGTGTGAAGAATAGACGTCTAGGCTTCAATACCTTAGATTATATTATAAACCACCCACTTAATATTGTGAAAGCCCTGGATAGTGGAAAGATTGAGGTTGATTCTGAGCCAAGGAAAACCATTTTCATGTTTGATGGATTTTCCCAAAATCCCTCTAGCTATGTAAATGATTTCCCTTCATTAGGTCAGAATCCTCAAAAGGTTAAGTACTATTACACTTCTTACAAGTGGAATTATGTAACGTCCTGATTTTCAGTACATTCTTGAAGTTTTAACATAAAAATAACTATTTAGATTTTTCTTGAATTAATTAAAGCCAAATATAAATTTTATAAAACTAAAAGATTTAACATGAAAAAATAAACTTTAATTAATTAAAAACTATTTTATTTGGGTTGCTTGTGTTGCGAGAATTTTTTTGTATTTTCTTGGATTTTTTAGATTTATTTGCTATTTCTTTGAGTTTAATTTAAATTGTAAAAAAATATTCCAAGTTCCTAGAAGTCACCCATCTCAGGAGTGCTTCAAAGCCAGCACGCTTAACTTTGAGTTCTTATAAAACTCCCTTCCAAATTTCCTTCTATCTCTTTTTATATCTTGTTCCTTTAGTACTATTCATATTTAAGCCCGAACGAACAGAGCAACAACAGATGCAGCCGACGCCATGGCCACCTTCCTCTCCAAAGCCAAAAGCCAAACCAAGCCATATATCCACATCTTGCAAAAATAAAAGGTGTCCCAAATTAAGTAAGCAATCCATCCCTTATTTACACTTTGTGATTTAAATCATCCATTTTCCTTTTATCTCTCCCGTGACCTCTCTCTACACCTCAAAGTCTTCACAAGTCCCAAAGCCCCAGACACTAGCGTCTCCACGAGCCCATCGCTCTTGAAACCATTCATCGTCTTGACTTGCATTCCAAGCACTCTGGTGAAAGTCTTTGCAATACTTTTGCATCATATCATGTTCCCATGTATCATCCACCTCCTTGTCGAATTAATTTGGTTTTAGTGTAGCTTGTCACCCAAAATCGATCTACATCATCTCCTGTCGTTGATTCGCTACCTCCAGTGAGCTTTAGCCCATGCCACCACCACTGTAAGATTCATCTTGTCACGTTCTACGTGGTGCTTCCCTCGCTTTCCCTGGAAACTCGCCACAAATTTATCACCTCCAATACCTAGCCATGGCCGCCTAGGACACCTCCCACTTCCATCTATCCGGTGAGATTTTCTTTAAACCTTTTTGTGTCAAAACGTGTTCTACCCCATGAAGCTATCCTCCAAGTAGATTTGGTTTTCCTTCACCGAGCACCGAGATTTTGAGTTTTTACTTTTTCCTCATTGTCACCGTTCAATCATCGATTGCAACACCTCCAGTGAGTCTCGAGCTTAGCTGACCACTTGCCTAGCTTCACCATATCACGTTCTAGCCCGTGCTCATGCTATTTCCCCGTGTTCCCCACCAGAGCACTGCCGCCCCTGTAGCTCGCCCTATGCCGCCATTTTGCGCCGATCCCGCAGCATCCTTGCTCCATTTCCCATGCTGTTACTTCATAAGCCTTTCTCGGTTCCATGCAGTTCCATTTTGCCCATTAGCTATGCTTCCCTTTCCTCCCCTCACCGGCACTAGCCTCCTCCAATGAGTGCCTGAGCATGTGCTGTGTTGTCTCTGTTGTTCTTCAATTATTCTTACCTCAAGTCAATGACAACAGGGCCCTACGCGTCATGCATACAAACAAATAAAAAATTAGCCCAAAAAGAATATGCTAGGGAATATTCTCTCATTTGAGAATTTTCTGGAATTTTATTTCCATTCAATCTTCCAATCGCTCGTTCTCTATCGTCCGAACTCCAAATATAGTGATTCGAGTTTCTAAATTTATCTAAAATTGAGATCTATATTTTGGCTCTAGTTTTTTTAGTTTTTGGGTGTTATTTAGATTTTATTTAAATTTATTTATATTTTATTTACTTTCTCTCTCCTTAGATAACATCTTCGAATGAGCAGAAGCAAGAACTGAAGACCAAGAGTTGGTAACTGAGCAAAGCCAATGCAAATCGTATCTTTTTGATCATATTGAATCTAACATTCAAATCTATTATTTATTATTTTATTTTAAATTATCATGCATTGCTAATTTAATACAAAGCTTTGTACCTTGTAGTTATTGTCTAACTTCATTAATTCCACTTTGGTAATTTGAATGCCATGATTCTATTGTCATCATAGGATGGGTAAATATCTAGTGAAAAAAATACTAGTATTCACATGAGTTGTACTTTAGTATGTTTAGCCATGCCTGTAGTATGTTTGGTTAATCATCACATGTTGATTAATTGGTTAATTTTAACTTAATGAGATATTGAATTATGGTGATTAGCCACAGTTATAAAATTTAAGTGACATGGCTTGGGTAGTGTCATTGGTTTTGGTTGTACAAAATAGTTTTTACTTGGGCGAGTGATCATACAGTAAAAGGGAAAGTGTGATCAGCACTTTTGGAATGTGAATATTTCTTCTGTGTAATGTCTAAGGATTTAACTTTATGTGCCATTAATCTGAACTTTATCGTACAACCACATATTTAGTATGGGATGGACATGATTGATTAATTTATGATGTTTTAATTTCGATTTCGTTATTGAGATGTCAGTGGGTGTCAGTTAGACATTTTCATGGAGCGTAAGAGGGGGCTTTTCTTACTAGGTGGTTACCCTACTCGGTAGTAAAATTTTAGTGGGTGAAATTGGGTTACAATTGAATATTATAAAGGCCTTGTGATAATCGCTTGTCACACACCTTCGAAAGTGTGTCAAACGTTGATATTATAAGTTGATTATCTCTTAATGTAAAATTGTACAACCTCTACAGAGTGTAAGCTATTCAAATAGCCATGTCTCCAGTTATAGACAATGCTCGATGATTTCACACGAGGGGTGTAAATTTCATAAAAACCTAGTTGGATTAAGTTTTAAAAGTGAATAGTTAGTTCACAGATGGTTCATTACGTGAATGATTAGTTCACATATGGTTCATTGGGTGAATAGTCAGTTCACTTATGTTTTACTTAATTCCTTTGACATAATTATTTATTACCTATTTTCAAAGTTTGCCTTCAATCTATTTATTATATTTACACAAAATCATTGTTTTGTGCAAAATAACCACTTAGCCATCATTTGATAAGTCTTGCATCATTATATATTGCATCTTATTATAAATGACTTACAGAGTACTCTATGTACTCATGACTGTAGCCAGAGATGTTTGAAGGAGAAATCTTTGATGACCTCACGGATTAAGATTTCGCTTTCAAGTCGATTGCCTGTGGGCATGTCGAGTGACCACTGTGTTTATCTTTTGTTTTTCCATTGCTAGTTTTGTTAAAGCCCTTCAGACTATTATTTGTAAATTTGGTTATAAGGTTGCAACTCTGATAATTAATAATATTTGAGTCTTTTCTTAGTTAACTGTGGTCATAGTTGATATTTCATCTATGTTTCCACTATATGCACTGTTAGTAACCCTGTGCACATTAAGCATGTTGGTTAATTTAGCACTTGCATTATTCGTTAACTGGCATGAGCCCACAACGTGTGTGAGAGCCATGCAGTCATCTTGCATGGTACTGTGCACATCTGCATGGTACTGTAGTGCATTGCGGCTGTGCTGAGAATAGCTCGTTCGTGCCCACTAGTTATCAGTCGTTGCTAGTATTGCAGCATGACTGAAGTATCTTGCTCAGCGTGGCGCGTTTGTAGGATTAGTTGGTTTCCCAGTTGCATAATAAAAGGAAGCGAAACAATCAGAAAAGCTGTGGCTTCATCGCAGCACAAACATCCTACTCTCCATTGTCTCTCTCTTGTTTTCCAGGCCGTTTCCAGTCTTCAGTTCACATGCACTAGCATGATTCTGGACTAGTGTAGTATACACAGAGAGTTCATATTTCTATATATTCTGGTCTCAACAAATGACCACTTGATTCAGTTCCGCTTTAAGCGTGCTAGGCAGGAGAAGAGGAATTAAGAGCATGTTGTGCATATATCTAGGTGAGGTCCATCTGCCATGAGTGTTCCTAGAGTGAGCTTTAAGTTTAGATTTGTAGATGGTTTCTTTTTAACTCCTTTGGCCGAACTAAGACTACATTGGCCAGCCAACAACTCACATTGGCTGGCCAAAGACCCTACATATGAAGAAGTACACTAAAGATTTTTGTGATAGGAGGCGAGTAATGCGCTACCGGTCGCACCCTCCTTTCTTTTCTAGTTTTGTTGGAGCGTACCTTCCTTTCTTTTTTGACGCCGTGCGAACTTCGGGAATTAATGGGGGCCCGGCCAAGCAATCTTCACGTGGAGGAATGTGTACATA
This sequence comes from Melocanna baccifera, assembly GCA_036346265.1. NCBI lineage: Eukaryota > Viridiplantae > Streptophyta > Magnoliopsida > Poales > Poaceae > Melocanna > Melocanna baccifera. The sequence continues at coordinate 14,164,779 of CM070691.1, read as the reverse complement.
TTATTAGTGATAGTTGAAGGTTTGAAATTCTTCATTGTTTTCACTAGAAAAACACTATATCTATTTAACCAAGCATCCGATTTGCATTCTGTTTTCACCGTTGTGTTCCATAAGATGAATGGACCAAACTAAGACTTATTTTATATATAACGATAAAGTTTCTTCTCAACTATATATTGTTGGCATCTATGTCTATATTAGTTGCATGTTACTTGCTAAATTAATTGCTACAACTTTACATGTTACTTGCTTGTATCTCTATTATTTTATGACAATTATCAATGATTTTGTGCAATCAACTACGGCAGCATATCATGTACTAATGGAGTTTATGGTATTAACATGCTAATGATGACGTGGGCTGCTTGATTCGGCGTGTGTGGCTGCGATGGAGGCGAGTGGAACACCGCAATTCACTTATGCATTTCTGCAGAAAATCCCCCACGTGGCCGGTTCTATTGGCGAGAAAACCCTCGCCCCCTTCTCTCTCCCTCCTTCCCTTCTCTCCCCCATGCAAACACACTCAGGACTCGGGAGAGCTAGGGTTTGGTTCGCATGAACCAAGCCGGTGCCAACTAACATGCCCTCCTCCCCTGCCTCGACCTCCACCTCTCTTTCCCACGACCACCGTGGTACCCCCTCCACCACTGCATTGCCCCCTTCTCTACAGTGGGTGCCACCCCCATTCTCCTAGGCTACCACCCCATTCTTCCACACCAAAGCAGTCGCCACCCTCCGACTGATCCTCCGTAGCCTTGGCCTCAGCTTTCCTCCATCCTCAGTACCGTCACCACTCCTCTTCTCGCCAACCGGCACTAATGCCATCACTGGGAGCGAAGTTAGCATGGGCATTTAGCTTCAGAATATTGAGCCTCTAGCTTCATACTGATCTTGTACTGAATATGAGAAATTTCAGAATGCTTTTTATGTTCTATGTTATATGTATTTCCAACAACAACAACTATCTTTTGTTATATGTGATAGTAAGTCCAGTGAGAGGCCTTGCAATGAAATTACCTCCATGTTTTTTCAGACTTTGTGAGAATGTTGTGAATAGTATGAGTAATGGATTGTGATGGGTCATACACTCCAGTTGCTTGCTACAGGCAATATTTTGGACATAAATGTGAAATGGATTTATGTGCGTGCAGACTTCTGATGAAATATTGGCGTTAAATTGCATCAATGTACAGGCAAGAAAGAATGAATGGGCCAAATTATCAATGAATTTGCTTTTCTTTTATTTGGTTGCTTGTGTGAATGAATGGTAGTTGATACAGCCGTGCATACCTCACTTGATTTAACTTTCCTGTTATTTGGTGTCTCGTGTGAATGGATGCCATGCTTGATTTTTATAGTGATGCATGCAACAATAGCAGTTTACATGATATTGTTACACTCTGTAACCTGATACTGTTACATGGAAATGGATGCTACAAACTAGCCACAGGAGGACCTGATACTGTAGCACCTGAGCAAAATAATAAGACTAGTACATTTCTTCAGTTATTGAATAATAATGAATATTTGGGCATGGCTCCTCTAGATAGTAGATACCATGCAAGCAAACACATGATAATTTTTTTTGGGCATGGCTCCTCTAGTAGCAGCGGCAGCAGAGTGCAAGCATCAGCATTTCGTCAACTTGCGACACATGAAACTATTGAATTCACAAACCACATTCACACTCCACGTAGAGAACTAACAAATAATAACCACTGCTACTATCAAATTTGATCAAACAAACGCTCTGCTAGAAAAATTAAAAAGATGGAACTCACAAATTCTCACATGTTCTTAGAAAACACATCCTCATCTACACAATCTGTAATTTTATCAAACACAAAACTTGGAGAATTCTAGCTCCGGCTTTAGTTGATTCTACATAAGAATATCGGGTAGTTTTGAAGGGTCTCCTGGCTATGTTGTACGGTTCAGGAAAATCTTTGAATGATTAATATGGCTGCTTTCTTGGGATCAAACACCTTATCAGGAAGTACCAAGAAAGAAGAGTGACGCTGTTCTCCAGCAATCTTGCAGCACTTAAAGTGAACTCTTCAATCATCATATCTTTCAAAAGTTTGAATTGACTACATCGTTCAGAATAAGTTGTCGTCCCTGCTATTCTCATGTAAAATGAATATGCACTGCTGATACATAAGTAAGAACAATATGATATCCAGCATGTTCAAAGAGACTATACATTCAGGTGACACAACAGATATTCATTGATGTTTGCAACATGTCTTACAGGTTGGTATGCCATAGAGCAGTTTCCAAAACAAAAGTACAATATGTTGGGTTGATCTCTCGGCTAACCGTCCCGAGTTTTCAGGGAGGCACGCCTCCACTCATGCGCCTTGATCGGAGGCGGTTACAACCCCTGTTTGGTTCGGTCTCGGTCACCTAGCGTTACATATAAAGAGGGGTTTTTGGTAAGGCTCTGATACGAGTCATTCAAGCTCACGAGAACCCACATAAACCCGATCCATCTCAGTGCGCTAAGGTGAACGAAGACCAGGCCATCTTCGTCTCCATCCACGGCATCTCCGACGCCGTCGTCCGCCTCACGACCGCGAGCACCGACAAACCTCATGGCCCTTTCAAGTTCGGGTATGTTGACGCTTCCACTCTAAGAATATTTTGCTATGTGTTCTTGTTTTGATCTAGGGTTAATGGATATTGTTCATGCTTAAGACTTAGATTAATTCTACATTTGGTATCAGAGCAACCCTAGAATCATCTTGAACCCAAACTAGTTTCAACCGAACTCGGATCTAAGTTCTAGAAAGGTCGGATCTGATGTTTAATAGCTCGGGTTAGCATTTAGAAGGAGGGGACTCACGGATTTCTTTTGCAAATCAAACCTCAAAAACTTAGATCGGGATTTAGAAAGCCGAAATTGGCAAAGAAACAAAGAAATTAAAAAAATGAAGGGGATCTTGCCTCATCTCGGCCGCCGGGTGCAAGTGCCGACGTCGGCCCGGCCCCATGCGCGAAGCTTCCCCGCGCGGACGGCGCCTGCAGCACGCCTGGCGTCGCGCCCCCTCCCGCGCGCGACTGCACGGCCCGCCCCCTCGATCTGCGCTGTGCGGCTCGGTTTCCCGCCCGGTGCCGCCCGCCTGCTTGTTTTGCGCGCGCGTGCCGCCGCCAAGCGGCCACGGCCCTTCGTGTCCGCAGCGCCCCTGTGCGCTCCTGCGCACGCGCGCCCTGCTGCTTCCCGCCTGCGTGTGCCTCCCGAGCCCGCGCAGCGCCACTTCCCGCCCGAGCCCGCGCAGCGCTGCTCCTCTGCGCGCTGGCCCGCGCCACCCCTGCGCTTCGCCGCGCCCCCTCTGAGTCGCGGCGCCGCCGGGTCTCCCTGAGCGCTCCAGATCCGATTTTCATGGGAGGTGGAGAGTTTGTTTCAGAATGAGCAGCAGGCGTGGCCGATTTTTGGGGAAGGAAAAGTGAACCGAGGCAAAGTGTCGGTGGGCATGATTGGAATCCGAATTTTTTCAAAAACCCCGCTAAGCTTTTCGGAAATTATGTCTTTCGTGCTGCCTTTTCTGTTTTGGGCCGGTCTGTATTTTGTGAGCCACGCGCATGATGTTTTCGGCGCGCATGTTGACGGCCAGCGGATTTTGGGCCCTGCGCGAGTGCGCGATTTTGATTTTGGGCCTTGAACGTTTCTTTTAAGCCGACCAGATACAGTGCATTTTATTTATTTAATTTATCTTTTGTGTACTGTTTTAGCACTGATTTCATTAATTTTCAGTTTAACTAATTACGGTGTATTTTCAGTCTACTTTTTGGTGCACCATTATTACCATATGTCAAGTTCATTAGTGACTAATTACAGTGTATCTTTAGTTTATCTTTTGTGCACTATTTAATTATTTTTAAGATGACTAATTACAGTATGTCCTTAGTCTATTTTTTGTGTATCATTTAATTATTTTTCCGGATGGCTAATTACCTTTTGTGGGGTTCATCGGTAATTAATCACGGTGTATCATTACCACTGTTTTCGGCAATTATGAATTTTTGTTATGGATGATACAACAACAGATTGTGTCTTTTATTGTTTCAATTAGACAATTATGAATGATAACATTTGAAGCTTTTCGGCAATTATGAATTTTGAATGCTACAGCAATAAATTTTGGCAATAATTTATTGCTTCAAATGTCTTTTGTTATGTCTTTTAGAAATTATGAATTGTGCCTTTAAGCTTTTGTTGGAAATTATGTCTTTTGTGATGTGGACTTCGGCATTTTGAAACATGTATCATTACCACATTATTGTGTATTGCCTCTAATTAAAATTAAACCTACAAGACATTTTAATTAGAGATTTATGTTTTATTTTGGCATAATGTATACATATGATTACTTTCGGACCAACGTTGACTGTAATCATATATCACTATAAGAAGATTAATTTTTGGCTAATCAATTATGGTGTGTCTTCAGTCAACGTTTTGAGCACTGTTTCCATTACCTTTCTAAGATGACTATTTATGATGTATCATTGCCACACATTATTATGTTTATCTCTGATTAAAATTGAACCAACGAGACATTTTAATCTGAGATGTTATGTTTATTGTGGCATTATGTGTGCATATGATTATTTTCTGATCAACGTTGATTGTAATCATATGTTCCACATAAAATGTTAAGTTCTTTTCCATTTTTCTGCCAAACGGTGATGTGGATTAGAACTATTTATGTATGTTATGTTTTATTTTAGCATTATGTATGCATGTGATTACTTTCCGACCAACGTTGACTGTAATCATATGTCGCCATAAAATTATCAGTTCTTTTCATTTTCTGCCCAACGGTGATATGAATTAGAACTGTAGTTTTGTGATGCTCAGCAATAAAAAATTAATAATGATGAGACTTCTTCAAAACTGTGGCACTGTCATTTAGTCCACATTTCGAGGGGGAGAATAGAACGTCTCATTAAAGAACACTCAGTAGATTTCTCTGACTCAGACTACTGCATTGATTGCATTAAAGGAAAATATGTTGAGCAAATAAAGAACGGAGCCACTCGCAGCACAGGACTCTTAGTATTAATTCATACTGATATTTGTGGTCCTTTTCCTGTGACATCAGTGGATGGTTTTGATACATTCATCACATTCACTGATGATTTCTCCTGTTATGGTTATATCTTTCCCATTAGAGATCGATCTGAATCACTTGACAAATTTAAGATATTTAAGGGTGAAGTTGAAAATCAGCACAACCTAAGAATTAAAGTGGTAAGATCGGATCGTGGGGAGAATATTATGGAAGACATGCCTCTTATGGGCAAATTTCTGGCCCTTTTCGCTAAGTTCCTTCAGGAAAATGGCATCGTTGCCCAATATTTTATGCCAGGTAAACCTCAGCAGAATGGGGTAGCTGAGAGACGCAACCGTACACTTATGGTACAGAGCATGCTTAGCCATTCTAGGTTACCAACTAGCTTGTGGATGGACACACTAAAGACAGGCGCACATATTCTTAATCGGATTCCCAGTAAATCAGTACCTAAGACACCTTATGAATTATGGACTGGGAGGAAACCGAGTATGAAATATTTACGAGTATGGGGTTGTCGTGTTGAAGCTAAAATATTTAATCCACATGTTGGGAAATTAGACCCTAAGACAGTAAGTTGCCATTTTATTGGGTACCCTGAGAGATCCAAAGGGTATCGCTTTGATTGTCCTGATAGGATAATTATGTTTGTAGAAACAAGGCACGCTGTGTTCTTAAAAAAATAACGAGGACCTGGAGCCCAGGAAGATAGATCTTGAGGAGAAGCGAGTTTTATGTTTCCTTCACCGCTCATCCCAGAGCCCTATGTTCCTGTGCCTCAGGTGGTTGCAACTCCAGTAGCAACTCCAATAGAGAATACTGTTGTTGCACCCACTGTTGAGGTCTCTGAAATTTCTAATGTTACACCTAATGATGAGCCTCAGCAGTCCCCTGTAATAACTGATGTACCTCTCAGAAGATCACAGCGGGAGGGAAGATCTGCCGTCCCTAATGATTATGTTGTTTATATGAATGAGGATATTAATGATGTGGGGAAGGTAAATGATCCCACCTCTTATAAGAAAGTCATGATGAGTGAACATTCTTCTAAATGGCTTGAAGCCATGGAGAATGAACTAAAGTCTATGAGCACTAATGATGTATGGGACTTAGTAGAAATTCCTGTCGGAGTCAAAACAGTAGGCTGTAAATGGGTCTACAAAACCAAACCTGACTCTAAAGGGAATGTCGAAAGGTTCAAAGTAAGGCTTGTAGCAAAAGGCTTCTCACAAAGAGAGGAGATTGACTATAATGACGTCTTTTCTCCTGTCTCGACTAAAGATTCTTTTAGAACTAGTAAGGTGCCCGTGCGTTGCAACGAAAAATCAAATAAAAATGATGCATACTATCAAATATGATCTCAAACTGAATAATAAATATCAACTTTATCAAAAACTGAATAATAAATATTAACTTTTTCTTACGTCATCATGTATCAAATAAAACATACATGTTCATACTCGTAAAAAAATCAAGCATCATATTAGTGAAGTATGATAGAACAAGCATACCATACAACAATATGTACAGAAATGATAGGTCATCAAAGGGAAAATTTCAACACAACCAACAGAAAAAAAGAAGTGGAGCCACAAATATATAATCGTTGTTATTGTATTGTCGCACACTTGTTCTCAACAAAAGAAATGATCTCTTGCAATGCAGCAGAAAACCTAGCTAGCTTGTGCTCGTCTCCATACCAAGTTGGCTAGTGTAAGTTGTCTATCATAGTTTCAAGGAAGATGAAATATCACTAAATAATTAAGAGAAAGATTGATAAACAACACTCCTTAATAAATATAATAAATGTTCATATTGTCATCTCATAAAAAGGATTAAACAGCTAGCATCCCTTTTAAGGATAGGTATAAGCAAGGGCTAAATTGTTCTTTATAAAGAAAGGAAAACAAGAGTAAACAAAACCCGTACCTCTCTAATCGTATGGATGATAGGATCTAGGCAACCAATTGCAGAAACAAATAACACGATCATATCATCCAACACATGAAGAGGCAGTCTCCGCAAGGGTTCGTTAACTTCAAAAATATGTGATGGGGCCAATTTACTAAAGAGCTTTAATACTATTCTTTCAATTTATCATATACATGCGTCATATTCTTGAGAACCAAAACAAGTATAGTATTTGGATGTCTCGTGTCTCTCTATATGGATATTTTCTTCAAAGCCACACACGCACACCCAAAAAACTTACATAAAATAAATTAAGCAAATTGAAAATCATGGGTTACAATCAAGAAAAAGACACCAACCATCATAATATCTATTGGCGTCTTACAATCGTAGCTTGTAATGCAAAATTCATTCATTAAACTTTGTAAGTAAAACAATCTCCTTACTGATCAAACACTGTCGATATTTTCTTTTGTATGAGCTCCACACATAGACGGGGAGATAATCTCGGAAGATTTTCCTGTAATAGGAGTATTTTCATGATACTCCAAACAATCAAGCCTATAATAACAAAATGCTAAGGGATATCAGTGTTGCCCAACATGGGATATCAATCTAACCTTGTCCTTACCTAAATAACACACTTTTAAATCGAGCAGCCATTTAAGCAAACAACGAAATTAAGATTGTCATATTACAATTGTTCTACATCTTAATTAAAATAAAATGAAGTTATGTTTATTCTTCATTTTGATTAACTTTCTATTTAGACAACAAAAATAACTCAATTCTTTAAGAACATTCCAATCAAAGATGTTTAGGTTCTTTTAAATTATTTTTTTACTACATTAGTTTCTTTATGACTATACTCTAGCCTATATTAATGGATCACTCTACAGAGTGACTCAAGTAGGAATTCTCTTTAACCTCTCCATATCCTTACAGAAATAGAGCCAGCCTAGAAGATGACAACACAAGAAAAGTAAATAACTTCATTAAAATAACAACAATGAATCATAATACACTATGTTCATTTAGTAATAAGTGTAGATGAATGCAATAAGACCAAAGACAGTAACAAAATTCAGATTGTTATTAACATAAAGAGCTTTTAACACTATTCTTTCAATTTATCATATACATGTGTCATATTCGTTTCAAGTAAAAAAAGGTTTAGCTGTAACCTACTTGGTTCACTAAAACTTTATTATAGTAAAGAGGAGAAGACCAGTGGTCATCGCGATCCAGAGAAATCACCAACCAACAGAGTGGAGCTTACCCCGCAAGAAGACACACCAAATTTAAAGAATGTTGCGTATATGTTATATATACTCAACTAATGGAAGCACAAAGTAAGCAACAAGTTCCAAATTGATAGTTAATTAGCTACCAAGATGCCATGTATAAACAAGAAGAGGATGCAAAGCAACCCTCCGTCAATGTATTCTCAATCAAGTTATAAACTACGTACATATAAAATGAGCTAATGGCTATTGTATTGAGCACACTCACCTATAGTTTATCGCTTGAACAAAAAGCAAAGCGAGAAGATGACATTTTAGTGCAATGGATGTAAGTAATATGATCAACTACATCATACCTGCAGCAATGCTTTCCTCAATAGGAGTTCGGCTCCCAAGTCACCCCGCAACCATAGCCAAGGCATTCAACATTACATAAGTAAGAACTTCAAATGCTTAAATTAAAAGGTCACATTCTAATGTTAAAAATCAGAACAAGGAAAAAAGGAAGTCCTATTCATGATTTTCCATAAACTCCAAGACCATTGATTGTTAAGATGAATCTTTTGAAGGCATCTTACTAAGCATAATTAAAATCGCACCATAACCCCATCGATGTCGTGATGATTGAATGTAGGTTAGGAATGGAATCGCACTTTCAATTTTCACGACACGTATATCGGCATTGGAGCCCGGAAATCAAAATCAAAATACACGATCAAGACATAATCAAAATAGTGCTGGACATAATTGATTATACAGTAGGGAATAATTGTTACTTCTGAGATAATCCTTCAATTCATGCACAACTTGAGCATCTTTGACAAAAGAAAATCATGAATAGGAACCACCAAAGGTTACAAATGAAACATACCTTCAGATTTGCACAATTGTTTGCAATCGCATACAATGATTCGTCTGCGATAAATGTTCTTGAAACCTACAGGAATTTCACAAAAGCAAAGAATGAGCACAAGAAAACTCGCAGTCTGAGAAGCAACACGTATATGTATAAACAATTTCAACAAATGTATATGCAGTAAAGCAATCTACAACTCTTAACAGAAGAACATCACATCAATTCCAAGTTTGTAATTCAAGGCGAGTAAAGGTAGTACAACAAGCAGAGTAAGCTTTTTAAACAAAAACACGACAGACACACATCATGAACATGTACTCGCTCTGCATGACACTCCAGAATTGTCAATCAACAAACATAACAATTAAGATGGATCACTTCCATTATACAAATCATCCAGAATTCGCTTTTGAGGGGAGCTGACAGATCAAGATGGATCATTACCACATTAAAATCTCTGGGCACAGGGGTTCGCCGTGGTCGTGGAAGGCGTGGCCGGGGGCGGGCACCAACTGCGAGGGGGATAGAGGGAGGAGGAGGGAGTCGATGGTGGTGGCGGCGATTCACGCTGGCGACGAGTGCGCGGCGCGGGGGGCGGAGGGTGAGGGGATCGTGGGTGGCAAAGAGGGTGGGGCGCGGAGGAGTGGCGGCGGCGCGGGGAAGGGAAGGGAGGAGGAGGATGTGACGGCGGAGGAGGGAGAGGGGTGGGGGGAGTATGAGGCGGCGGTGCGGGAACGGAGGGGGGGCGGCGCGCGCGGGGTTGGGGAGTAGGGGAGGCGGCGCGCGCGCGCGGGCTAGGAGGAAGCGGTTCGGGAGGAGGATGCGGCGCGCGAGGGGCGGAGGTGGTGAGAGCGGAGGAGGGAGGAGGCGAGGAGGCGCGCGGCGGGAGGCGCGATGGAGTCGGGCGAGGAGGGAGAGGGGTGGGGAGTATGAGGCGCGGTGCTGGGACGGAGAGGGGAGGCGCGCGCGCGGGGGGTTGGGGGAGTAGGGGAGGAGGCGGCGGGGGACGGAGAGGGGGAGGCGGCGGCGGGAGGCGCGATGGAGTGGAGAAAGGCGGAAGAAACCAGGTAGGTGCGGCCGTGCGGGAGGAGAGATGGAGACGGAGAAAGTCAAAAGAAATCAGCGCACGGGTTCGGTTAGGTAGTCCGCGCGGTTTTTAGGGTGGAAGTGGTTTACGATCAAGATTTAATTGTTCAGATCAAATGGTTGAGAAGAGATATGGGAGAGGACTCATCAACCACTAACTCCTTCTTTTAAAGTAGTAAAGATTGTTATGTCACTTGTAGCTCATTATGTTTTAGAGCTGCATTAGATGGATGTTAAGATGGCATTTGCAAGAGAACGTTTATATGGCTCAACCGGAAGGTTTTGTCGTGGAAGGCAAGGAGCATATGAGATGTCGACTTAAGAACTCCGTTTATGGTTTAAAACAAGCATCGAGGCAGTGATACCTCAAATTCGATAAAGTTATAAGGAGTTTTTGTCTTTAAAGAAAATAAAGTTGATAACTGTATATATGCTAAGTTCAAGGGGAGTAAATTCACCATCTTAGTACTTTATGTGGATATGTGGATGACATCTTATTGGCTAGCAGCGATAAGGATATGCTGTTTGAGAACAAGAGATTTCTTTCATCCAATTTTGATATGAAGGATCTCGGTGATGCCCCTTATGTTTTTGGTATTGAGATTCACCGAGATCGGTCCAAAGGAACATTAAGTTCATTTAATGTTGATATGAAGGATCTTGGTGATGCCGCTTATGTTCTTGTCATTGAGATTCACCGAGATCGGTCCAAAGGAACATTAAGTTTATCTCAGAAGGTATACATTGACAGAGTACTGAAGAGATACAATATGCATAAGTGCTCTGGCTCGCCTGCTCCTATTGTTAAGGGCGATAAGTTTGGGACATTTCAATGTCCAAGGAACCAATATGAAACTGATCAGATGAAGTCGGTTCCTTATGCTTCAGCTGTCGAAAGCATTATGTATGCTCAAGTATGTGTGCGCCCTGATTTAGCTTTTATAACCGGGATGCTTAGCAGATATCAGTCGAATCCAGAATCGGACTTAGAGTGGTAGACAGCACATTTAAACCACTCACCTTATACTGCGATGACGAACCTGCAGTCTTTTATGCAAATAACAACAAGTCAAGTGGTGCTGCCAAACACATTGACAGTAAGTATTATGTTGTGAAAGACAGAATCTAGGATCAAATCATAAGTATCAAGCATGTTAGTATTAAGTTAATGCTTGCGGATCTGCTTACTAAAGGCTTACCACCCAATATTTTTCGTGATCATGTTGCCGGCATGGGTTTATTGGAAAGCCTCTGATTCTAGATAAAATGACCTTAAAGCAAACCAACTCCCATTAAGTATAATGAATATCCATTTCAAGATGGGATAGTACACTATAGGTACTGGGGTTGTATGGCATTTTTTTTGGATCATGCAACACATTGCCTTGGTATGCTGTTTTATTGAGAATGGGCTTATGATGTTAGCCTTACGATCAAAGGGGAGAATGTTGGGTTGATCTCTCGGCTAACCGTCCTGAGTTTTCAGGGAGGCACGCCTCCACTCATGCGCCTTGATCGGAAGCGGTTACAACCCCTGTTTGGTTCGGTCCCGGTCACCTAGCGTTACATATAAAGAGGGGTTTTTGGCAAGGCTCTGATACGAGTCATTCAAGCTCACGAGAACCCACATAAACCCGATCCATCTCAGTGCGCTAATGTGAACGAAGACCAGGCCATCTTCGTCTCCATCCACGGCATCTCCGACGCCGTCGTCCGCCTCACGACCGCGAGCACCGACAAACCTCATGGCCCTTTCAAGTTCGGGTATGTTGACGCTTCCTCTCTAAGAATATTTTGCTATGTGTTCTTGTTTTGATCTAGGGTTAATGGATATTGTTTATGTTTAAGACTTAGATTAATTCTACACAATATAGTCATTTCCAGCACAGAGTACATAGATCGCATGCATTTTACAGGAACAGTAAACTCCACAATGAAGCACTCAAGAGAGCTAAGAGTTGTTGCTAGTTGGTGATACACCCTAAGAATGTGATACACCCTGAGAATGAAAAAATCAAGAGAGTTAGTAAGAAAAAGAATTGGCAAATTCTGAGAACAAATTTTTGATGTACCTTGATCATGTGATGTCCTCCTCAAAGGTAAATTGTGGCTGTCATGATACACGATCTCCTTGCATGACCTACACATGTGTGCCACCTTTGTTTTGTTATTTATATTCTTGTCTTTCTTCACATCTTTATTTACCTTCTATCGTAACTTTATTCTCTTGCACTTATCCTTAGAGTTAACATCGTTTGGTGGCTTTATATTGACTTGCTTAAGGATGGAATATCCTATGAATGCTTCAATCTTTTCAGCTCTACTTACCATATTCTCAGGAATCAATGGAGTCACTTCAACCCTATTGTGAAAAACCGATCCCGAAGAATTTGCAAGCCTTCATCTGTTCCTCCAGCACGATAAATTAATTCCTCCATCTTGCTACAAATTTTCGATGCCAACTTTTCTTTAGTTGTTCTATTGTACTCGGTTTTTCTTGCAATAAATTTTCGTCTCCATCAAAAACATCATCCTTAGTTACCATTTTGGTCCACAACTTTAATACAGATGGGCTTCGTAGCTCCTTAAGTGATGGACTTTTCAACACGTGGATGATATGGCGACAAAGAATTTCAAATGACTCAAAAAGTGTGTAGGAGTAATTGGCATCCTTTGTTGTGAGGTTGCAATATACCTCTCTTACCTTGTTTGAGTCATCGCTAACTATTGAGATTTTGTACTCTCCCATAGATTTCATATTTTCCACATTGCAATACTCCCAAGTAGCAAATACTTCTTTCTTAAACTTAGTGAAGACAGTGAATGTGAAGACCTCACTTCTATGCTTCTCTACTGCCTAAGTAGTCTGCAGCACAGACATTGTGTGTAACGTGGCATTGTCAGCTTCAAATTCATTCCGACGTTGTTCTTCCACTGCATTAACAAATCTAATCCAAAACTCCACAAAAGTATTTTTGAATCCAATAATCCAAATGAAGAAAAAGTTCGCACTCTCTGACATTCAAGTGGTTCTAAGGATTCCCGCCAAGAAACATCTTCAAAGTAAGTCGATACCCATGACACACAAATTCGGTACCAAGTAGTCAGCCACTCATTAGATTCCAAACTAAAATCAGAAATAATGGAAGAAAACTGAAGCTCAAATTCATTCGGAGTTTCTAAGACCCATACACATGAGTTAACACATTGGTATGATAAATGGTTTTTCCTCAAACATGGCAGTACCTTCACTAGAATTTTGTGCAAAATGTACCAAATGCTTAGCCTATGTATGCTAGTAGGGAAGACAGTGAAAATTGCAGCATTCATGGTAGCATCTTCATATATTATGATGAGCCTCGGTGAAACTCCTCTCATTGTTTTCAAAGATGTACTAAACAACCATATGTACGACTCAATCTTCCCATTGCTTAACAATGTAGCCCCAAGAAAGACACATGCCTTATGGTGTGTGAAGAACATGTTGTATTAGCTGGTATTATATGTCGAATCAAATGAGATAAGATCTCCAAAATGAACATAATTCTTCTGACATGTATTATCCATCCAAAATACATATACCAACCTACCCTTTTCATCAACAACATAATCAAAATAAAATGCAGGATTTATGCCATTCTTTCTACAAAGGTTGTCAACAAACATCTAATCATCTGATGACTTAATACGGCTTCTCAACACCTCCTTTATGATATGTGATTAATGCATGCTTGACCTTCTCATTTACTTTGCCATTCTTTCTACAAAGGATCAACTGTTGTTTGCTAGGTGATACCAATTCATGTTTATTTGATTCAACAAATATCTCCACCCTACACTTATTTTCCCCAGTGTGTTTTACAACTAGAATTGATTAGCAGCTACACCTAGTTAACTTCCTGTCGAAACCGAAATTAGCCATTCCAAATTCTCTGTGATTCCACCACACTATTCCTTGGATCAGTAGATAGTGCTCACAGATACATCAATGTATATCAAAACATATTATGCGGAAGCGTAGATTATACAGTAATAACTTACTCATGTGCCGAATGGGCCAAAAATCGAGAATGCAGCAGCGGAAACCTTCACACGAGTGGAACCCTCAGGACTTGCCCACAGGCAGCCAACTGGGGTTTCGCGACCAGTTCTTGGTCTCCTTGGATACCAGATCTGTCGACCTTTTTTTGGAGTATTTCAGGGTTTCTTCTCCTCTTTCCTGCTGATTGGATGGTAGTAATTAAGCAAGAGTAAGTACAAATGTACTCAACAAGCTATCACACAGAATGCAATAGTAATACATGCAAAGCTGTGAAAGAAAGGCTTGATGATCTTTTAGTTGCTAAAGCAATGTTGGAAAAGTACAATACATAGAAGACCTAAGACTTAGCAGTTTCAACCAAATCTTGATTTTATAAAAGTAATTATGAGAAAGCAATGTTAATAGTAGCGCAGGTTATATCCATCTTTTACAGTGCATGGTTATCTCCACCAATGCTAGTTTTTAGTTTACTGGGTTATATCCACCCTAATTAGCCATCACTGGAGTACATCCCTCCAGGGAAAATCAAAAGTGAAGTACCTCCCTTCACTTATTTTTTTGTTCCCAACCCTTTAAAGATTTTTTTTGGAAATAGAACTAACTCGAGGAAGTTCCCATATCTGCCCTTGACTGTGGGTACGGCTATTCGAATAGTTTATACTCTACAGAGATTGTACATCTTCACCCACAAGAGATAACCCAGTTGCTTTATTCCACATGCTTCCTTAGACATGCAGATCAAAAAGATTATCACATGACTTTCACAATGCACCTAGTAAAGGGTCACACTCGCTAAGGTTTTGTCTATGGGATAGCTATGTTGCTTCACCCAGACCCCCTCTTGCGCCACACGACAGTTTAAACCCAGCGACATGACCTGTGTCCACGACGGTCTAAACTAGCACCACAATCCGTGGGTCTCTCCGAAGTGCTTTTCTTTACTGTCAATGCAAATTAGTTAGTCATACCTACACTTTGCCAGCTTGTGGTTTGTACTATTTTACATGGAGAGATCAATACATGATTAAGTCCTTAATTCGTCCAGACGGAGCATACCACAACCACAAGTTCTCGTCTTACATCCACACCAACCACTCTTACCAAACGCCCAGACAGTTAAAGCAAGTTTTAGGATTTTGAGAAGCATGAGATAAGCTGTACCAAATTATCAGTCATGAGACTTAAACTAGTCCCATGACTGCCCAAAATAATTTCACATGTTTAAAGAGTAATGAGCAGGGTAGTTTTAATGCCCTGGACTTAAACTTGCATAGCAGTAAGTATGACTTAGCTAGTAGAGCTATTATTAATATCTAGGGCGACAAAGAATTTGTTAAATCGAGCGATGAAGAGTGTCATAGTAATATTAGTAATGTCAAATGGGCAGTAACTACATTACATTTTGACAAACATTTTTATAATAATTTAAGCATGCACTTTGATAATTTAAAAGAACATAATTTTTCATAAAATGTAGGATCAATATGGTCAAAGTGATGACTTACCTTGCTTGTTTATCGCGGCCTTGATTTAACTCAAAGCCTGCTTAATTAGTCCGCAATATTGGATCTTCAGGCTTTTCTTCGCTTGCACCTTGATACTACTAGGGCTTGTCGTCTCCCGAGACTGTAGCTTCTAATATACGGCAGACGAACGAAAAACTCAAATAAATCCAAATAGTGGCAAAAGTTTAGTTTACTCAATTGAGCCTATTTAATGTTGTTTACAATTATGAGAGTAAAGAAAGATGGTTGGAGCTAGGACTGAGGGGGCGTTGAGTCAACGGAATTGAGTCAAGGGAAGGAGGTAACTGTGCAGCTTTACCGTGAGGGAAATTTTAGACAAGGAAGAACTAAGAGTAAAAGAATACTCCTAGGATTTCTTCTGTTGTGGCAAAGGAAGATAGCCGGATATAGCCGAGTAGGGAGCGCTAAGGCTTGATTTATTAGTTTATAACTTTCTTTGTGTTGATCTATATTTATCAAAGTAGTTCCATAAGTTAAGTAGGACTTATGTATGGATGGGGAAACATATTCTGGTGTGCTAGGTATTATTTATTTGGGTGCATTAACTGTGTGGTTCGAGAGGTAATATTTGTTTAAAATTTGCCACTACTAGATTAATTAAACCCTTAATGATTTATTTAAGTTATGAGGCAATTAGTGGTCTACACTTTATTGGATGAGAGGTTTAAATCTTTAAGTTGAACCTTCTTTCGGGACTGAATGGATTGGTTGGTGTGCCAGTTATTCTCAAGTATCTTTGCTATATCTTTAAATTACAATTTAAGGTGAGATGGTTATTAGTTTGGTAGAATCCACTTTGCCTTTGAGGGGCTGTTATTTTATGCTTCTTTTGTACAAGGTTTGGATGGAGGATAAATGGTGACTACTCATAATTATGTTAAACGAGTACTTGAGTAATCAAGAGATTTAAGAGATGAGTTATTACTATCCCAGCCTTCTTGGAAATGTGCTAATCACGAGATGATTTTGGATTTAGATTATGGCACTTTACAGAGGATTCGCGGCGACTTACATATAAATGGTTTACCAAAATATATCCTGAGTTTTAATTAAAAAAGAAGCCTCACGACCCTCGGAAATGAGTAGATTTTAGGGCTATGATCTCACATGGTCACATTCTACTATATTAATTAGTCTTACTTTTGCATGGATCAACTTAGATTTTAAGATAAAGAGATAAATAGGATTTAGGTCTCTTAGGTTCGGAGAGGATTCTCAATTAGCATCCACGCGGCATTGCAAGTATTGAGACCAATATGCACCTATTTGGGGCCTCGGCATGATAGGTGATTTATGTGCTTAACAGTTTCATCGATTAATTGAAGAGATGCTTCAAGTGTATTGCAAAACAAGCTCTACTCGATCAACAAGATTTATGCACTGTCTCAAGTCAGCCACTAAAGGGGAGGGCCCACCTGCCATCTTAAGAAAAGAGAAATACAGAAAAGGAAACAGGAGAGGCTGAGGATTTGGGCGCAATTGGCCGAAACGGAGGAGGGGCGCTGCACCATATGGTGGCGGCGTCGCCAGCATGGAACGGCTGGGGAGGCGGTGGTGTTTGGTAGGCGATACTCAGGCTGGGGCGGCGATGTGGCAAGCTAGCGACGGTTCCCGGCGATGACAGTTCCCGGCGGCGACGGCATGAGCTGAAAGAAGCACCAGCGGCCAGAGGAAAAAGGGGAAAAGGGGTGAGCGTGAGCAAAAAAAGGAGATCGCAGAGAACTTACCGGCGGTAGCAGTTTGGCCGGAAGGTTGCAGAGGCGGCCTGGCGTCGGAGACCTTGGGCAGCGGCAGGTCGGCTCCTATGGGGAGGTCACTCCGACGGAGAAGAGAGCCAGCGGGCAGTTGGAGGTGCTTCTGGATGTCAAGAGGGTCCTCTCACCATGAGGAATCGAAGGGGGAGTGGACGGGGGAAAGACGACGGCAATGGAGGTGATGCTCGGCCGAATCAGAGAGGGGTAAGAATGAGGAAGGCATTCCGAGGCATAGATGCTGTCGAGACCCGAATGTGCAAATTCGGTCTCTCTGTGTGATCTGCACTACTCCAGGATCACGCTAGTGCACACAGTCAAACATAGATGTAATCATAGTCATACACACGATAATAATAAAGGAAAACTCGAATAGCAATAAAATCTCAAAGGTACGACCTTATGGTCAAGCTTACAATATCTCTAGCCGGAAGGGCTTAACAAAATAGCAGCGGAAATCCAAAATAAAGCGTAGCGACCAATCGACAAGCCACAGGCTATCGAGTGGAGAATGAAGCCTAATCCGTGAAGTCGTCGTAGTACTCTCCTTCTGGAACCTCCTGCTAGTAATACTCCTCTCCCTCAACTGAGCAACATAGGCGTAAAGCCGTGAGTACATTGGTACTCAGCAAGTCGTTTGTAACAAATGAATGCAATATAATATGCAAGGCTTACCAATGGAAGGCTGACAGGTTAATTTACATAAAAGGCATTTCAAAGTAAACATAATAGATAGATTGAAAGCGAAATTTTAAAGGTAAACAACGATAATAAATGATCAAGGGAAATAAACAAGAACCCCTTGTGAACACCAATTCACAAGCTAAACCAATAGTGAACTACCTGTCCACCTCCAACATAAACCACCAAGTTATAAATGAAAACACTACCCCTCGTGTGAAATCACCGAGCATCGTCCATGACCGAGGACGCGGCTATTCGAATAGTTTTACACTCTGCAGAGGTTGCACAACTGTACCCACACGATGTGATTAGCCCCGATCTCAGGAAATCACAACAAAGCCTTTACAATGCTCTACCTCAACCCAATCCTGCCCGCTAGGGTTTCGCATCACACCCCCCTTGCGTCACATGGAAATCAGCAACCATGTCCATCACTATGGCATAATTGAATTGAAGTATTACAAATTAATTAGCCAAGTCTATCCCATACTAGACATGTGGTTTGCACGATTAAGCTCAGATCAATGGTGCACAAAGTTAAGTCCTTATCTTTACTCGGGCGAGGCTACCACATCCCCCGAAGTGAACCTGCACTTCCCCCTTTACTGCACGATCACTCGCCCGAGTGCAAAACCAAGTTTGTATACCCCGCCAATGACACACCAATGTCATAGCATAAATTTTAGTTAATGTGGCACCAACCACCGTTCCATATGCTATTAAGTCCAATTAATAATTTGCATGTGATGACGAGACCAATCGTAAATTAAGCACTACTAAGCATATAATCATACCAACCCTTGTGACAAATATCATAGCATCACTAGTATGTTTCCCAACCTAGGGTGGCAATGGTATCATGGCATTCCAAATTATCAAGGAGGGAGAAATTCAATTGGGCAATAACTACCAGTACAAGGTTTGAATAAAAATAACGATGCAATGTAATTTAAAACAAAATAATTAAATAATAGATTGCAAACTGGGTTCAACATGATCAAAGGACACGACTTGCCTTGGTTATGCTCAGCGAGGTACTCCTGATCTTCGGGCGCGGAACCTGCTCCTCCGGAATCTGAATCTAGCGAGAGAGAAAACGACTGAAACCAAAGAAACACATAAAATGATAAGCAAATGAACTCCAAAATTCACAAAACTAAAACCAACAGCTAGAGCTTGATTTTAGATGAATTTAGAAAAAAGAACGGGGTCAATCGGAGCTAGGACGGAGGAGAACGGGCTCTCGAAAAATTAATCAGAAATTAAATCGGAGAAAATGAAAATTGTTACTGTGCTGTGGACCGGGCGCACGGGAAACCGGGTCCATCGTAGACTCGATGCACGGAACAGTACGCGGGGCGGCGGCGCTGACGCGGCGGGGTAGGGCTGACGTGGCGCGCGCATATGCCGCCACGTGGCACGGGGGTGACATGGCTGCCACGTGGCTCGGGGGACGGCTCGGGGCTGACGTGGCATGTCTACGTGGCATGCCACGTCGGCTAGGGCTGACATGGCCTAGGGCTGAAGCGGCACGGGTGCGGGCGGCGGCGGCTGGATCCGACGGTCGCGATGGCGACACGCGGCGAGATCTGGATCCTCGATCCAGATTTGAACGGGTGGCGGGGATGAGGCGGCCGGGCACGGGCGGCGGGCGGATCGCCGACGCGTGGCGCGGCGTGTCGCGCGGGCGCGGGCGGAGCGCGGTGGGGTCGCGCAGTTCAGGCGTGGGGACCGAGGCGTGTGCGCGGGGCGCTGCGAGGGGGCGGCAGAGGCGACGCGGAGGCGACTGGGGCGACAGGGCTCACCGACGACGGAGACGACGACGAGGAGGGAGCTCCGGCGGCGAGGCGGTTCCGGCGACGACGCAGACGGCGGAGACGCGGCACAGGCGGCGGTGCGGGTGCGAGAACGGGCAAGGGGCGGTGGCGGCAAGTTCGAGCGACGGGCACGCGAACCGAGGGGATGAGCGGCGTTAAAAGCACGCGAACCGAGGGGGTTCGATTCGGAGACGGTCGCGGGCGCAACGCGATTTGGTTTGGATGGTTCGGATGCGGCCACAGGGGCACGATCCGACGGCATCGGGCGGGTGAGCGAGGGTGATGCTGCGTGGCGCATCCGACGCCGCGGGGCGACGCGCGGGCGGCGGCGATTAGGGTTAGGGTTACGCGCGGGCGCGGGACGTGGACGGCGGGGATGAGGCCACGGCGCGGGATCGGGCGGCCGAGGGAGGTGCGAGGCGCGGGGGTGTGCGGGCGTGCGGGTGCCTCCGCGTGGCAGCGCGGATGCGCGACGCGCGTTCGGGCGGCCGATCGGGTGGCGCGGAGGGCGGGAAGGCGGGAAGGAGTATGGCGGCGGCGCGACGCGGTGGATGGGCGACGCATGTCGCGGGAGGGGATCAGACGGCCGAGGGAGGTTTTCTTTTTCTTTTCTTTTTCCAGAAATTCCAATAAACTTCAAAGGGCTCTAGAAAATAGCAAATAAATCCCAAAAATTCACCAAAATACCAAAAAATTCGTTGAGACTTGAAGAATCCAAATAAAATATTTTCACCTTATGTTAACGTTTATTTTAATCATATCAAATCATTTAAAATTCTAAAAATTCATTTGAAGCTTGAATTAAATTCAGAAAATTCCAGAAAATTTATTTTTAAATTTCTGACTTCAAAAATAGCAGAAAAACAGGATGTTACAGATGCAAAACTTGAAGACCTCATATACACAAAAAGGGATGGTCGGTCGTTGAACGCAATGAAGACGCGCACATGGAGGAGTAATGTCAAGGCGACGACAGTAGGGTGAGGCCGGCTTGAGGGCAGTGCTAGGCCTGCTCTGTAATATCCTGAACGTCGTTTCGGTGTCAGTTTTTAAATTAATCGCGGAGTCGCCCGGATTTTCAGTAAATCACGGGAGGTGAAAATAAATTCTTCGAATAGTCAAAAATAATGAAAAGAGAATTAAAATAATTAATTAAGAGGTTTTGGGTTGTCCAGAGGGGTGGGCCAGCCACTTTGGGCCCGCTAGCCCAAACGGAGGCCCGTACCCCCTTCCAAACCCTAGCACCCCCTTTATAAACCCCTTGGGGAGCCCTCCCTCCCCTTTTTCCCACCCCAAGCCGCCACCCCCTGCCTCCTTGCACCTCCCCTCTGCCCAAGTGCTGCTACAAGGAGATGAAGGAGAAGAAGGAAGAAGGGAAGAGGAAGGAGAGGAAGAGAGGGAAGGAGAAGAAGGGAAGGAGAAGGAGAGGAAGAAGAGGGTGATCCCAATCCCCTAGGTAATTCTTCCTCATCTCAATCTCTCTGTTTTATGCTGAATTTAGGGTTCTTAGCCCCAGTTTTGAAGGGATTAGCAATTTAGAGAACCCCGATTAGAGAATCCCGATTGGCTGTCTGTAGATCAAATCGCGTGATGTTACTGTTCATGCAGTTTCAACCCCTAAAACGATTTTTCCCGAGGGTAAACCCAAAAGGAAAAACGTAGAGGACGACGATACGCATCTACTCTATTTTTTCCATATTTTTTGGCCACGTAATTTAGGCGTACCAGGGTCTGGAATCGCACTGTCCGTCAGGGGTGCAGTCAGGGTCAAACTGCTGTTCAGATGGGAATTAGGGGTAGAAGATGAATTTTAAATTTTTAGCCACCATTGAGAAAGTTGTAGGGAATTCAGTAATCTAGCTTCTGTAAAAGAACCAAAATTTTTAGAGCCTTGATATGTTCTGGGGATGCATTACAATTCGGCTGTCCAGACTTTCAGAACAGAGGACGTCCTCTGTTTTGTGCATTAGATATCACCTTGTTAATGACAAGATAAAAATATGTGATCTATATGAAAAGTGTAGGTATTTAAGTGAGAAATCCAGATATATATCTTTTGCTGTGATTAGTTTTATATTTTTAAAGATAAGAAAATGTTAAGCAGCACCGCTGCAGTGGAAATATTGTAGAACCGTAATGCGGGGAAGGATGTTGTGGGGTTTAGGGTTTTGGCGACACTTTTCTTTGAGAGTCGTGATTGTATTGCTGTGTATTGCTGTGTATTGTGCTGAGAGGTACTTTTTTGGATAGGCAGATTTGCTTCTGATCGAGCGTGATCTCGTCGCCTCGTCGGTAGAGGCAAGTAAACGTAGCGGATGTGCTACCGTTTAACTCGTTATTCTTACTACTTGCAATATGCATGATTTACGTAATGTTAAATGATATGCCATGATTACATGTTTTCTAAGGAAGAATGTGGTAGCAAGATATTAATCAATTGCCATGTTTGGATGAGTTTTGGCAAGATATTAATAAGCTAATTGTGATATATGAAAGTAAATGCATAGTAGTTATGATGATATTTCCTTATTGTTAAATTCATGAGAATCATATCGATGCCCTTGAAGTGGTTATTATTGTGGCTTTAGAGGTAGTATTCTTAATGAATACTTGTGGTCGTATTGTGGTCTTTGTGGTAGAATACACTATAGATCGATTGATTTTGATCTTGGTGAACCGATGGTGGAATATGTGGTTGACCTTCGTGGTTAAATTCTTGTGATTTATGATTATCATATCATTCATAACATGTCATGACATTGCATTGTGGATGTCATCGCTTATAGCGATGATCATCAGATCGCACAAAGATCGCATTGTCAGAGCACAATGCACACTTTTACCTTGTTGGGTAAAGGTGCAGTGGAGCATAGCATGCATATGCATTGCATTGTGGAAAGATCATTTGCATCCTTATGCAATATATTGTGGTGAAGTTATTTTACAAACAACTGCAACTTCATAGTTGTAATGTGAAATTGGCTCATGAGAGCCATTTGTGTATGAGGAAAATGTCGGTGGTTGTAGATTGTGGTTCATCCTTTGTGGTACGATAGGGGGTTGTGATTGTGGCATGAGATTCTTTTCTCTTGTGGTAAGTGGTGATAGCAGTTGTGGACACGAGGAATAATAAGGTTAGTGAGGTAAATCGTGTTAATGCTTTATTGTCATTGGTAGTGGTGGTGGTGGATGATATGACGTAGTTAATCAAGATTCATTTGCTAATGTTTTACTATTACTGGTAGTAAATATGGTTGATGCAATAATTGTGGTCGTTTGGGAAATGGATATTGATGCTTAATATCATTGTAGTTTAATTAGTTTGTTAATGAATATGGATGCACATTGTAGATGTGGACATGTGAATACTGTAATGATGTTGTATATTTGTTTGTAGTCTGAATAGCCTGTTGAACAGTTTACTTGCTGAGATTTTATCTCACCCTTGTTTTTCCCCGCTACAGGTGATTCCTGAGCATTCATGGGATGGGTAGAGCAGCACCACAATAATGCACTTGTTTCATCAATTCATGCTGTAATAAAGTCGATGGATTTCTAGCCAAATGCCTATCTATCCATAGATGGTTGTTTTATTTAATAATGATGATCTTGTAAACTATTCTTGATTTAATCCGCTAGAGGTTGTTATTGAACTTGTTACCATTATCTTATTTCCCTTAGTTGTTTATGCTTCCGCTTAATGCTTCATGTCTAGAATTTGTTGCCGAAATAAATTCTCT
The DNA here is from genome assembly GCA_036346265.1 of Melocanna baccifera. Taxonomy (NCBI): domain Eukaryota; kingdom Viridiplantae; phylum Streptophyta; class Magnoliopsida; order Poales; family Poaceae; genus Melocanna; species Melocanna baccifera. The sequence goes on along the minus strand of CM070691.1, from coordinate 14,141,047 downwards.
CGAAATGTTTTTGGCTAGCTGTAGAGTGGTTTAGTGGCATCCCAGGGTGATGTGGATCCTAGAGTGTTACATGCTCGGTATTGAAGGTAGGGTAGAGGAGGTGCGCTAGGCCAAAGCTCGGATGTGACGCGGGTCGGTGGAGGAGGACAGCACTAGACGTACGGCGCTGAGGTAAAACCGGGGGTAGCAGCAATCTGGGGAAGGGATGGCTGGTGCTTGGAGCTGGGTCGCCGGCCGGGCATGGAAGCGAGGCAAAAGGGGTCAGGCCGAAGGGAGGAAGGGGAGATACTGGGAGGCATGCGCGGCGCACAGATCTGGGCTGGAGGGAGGAGGCGCTAGGCTAGAGAAGAAGGGGAAGGAAGAGGCCGGGCGAATCGGGGGCTAAGGCTGACGAAGCCAACGGAGGAAGAAGGAGGAGCACAGAGGGAAGGTGGCTTAACGGGCCGGGGGCGGCGGTTGATGGAATAGGGAGAAAAGGGGAGGAAATAGAGTGGCCGGTGGGCAAATGGGCTGGGGCCAGGAAATGGGCCATAGCAAAAGGACAAGACCTACATATTTTCTTTGAATGAAATTTTTGCCAAATTTAATTAGGTGAGAAAGACTTTGGTATTTGACTTTAACTTGAGTCTTGTCGTTTAAATTTTCTAGTCCTCAAAATTTGGATTTCAAGATTCATAAAGGAATTTGAGAATCCAAATCCGACTTTTGAAGACTTGGTTCTTGTTTTCAAAATTTTGTTTTTCTTAATTGAATTTTGCTGCTAGGAAATTCAAATCAAGAGCTCAAAAGACAAAACTTTAAATTCACAGGAAACTAGAAAAGATCTTTTATTATTTTGATGAATACGATAATCCCATACTTTTGGGATGTTACAAATCCTACCCCCCTTAAAAGGAATCTCGTCCCCGAGATTTGGGTAGAGTAGACAGAAAGAGGTGGGGAACAACTGGCTAGCAGTAGGTTACAAAGGTCTGCTTGACAGGTCGTCCTTTCCTTGGAGTAGTTGGGAATGGGAGAAAATCTGCACAAAAAAGGGTTAACACTTGGAGAGATGGAGTGCGTAGGGAAAACCTTGTTCTTCCACGTAGATTTCGTAGCGGTTATTTCTCTAATGCAATGTTCTTGGTCTCCCAAGTACTTTGCTGGTCATCGGTGCTAGGCCATGATGAGGACATCCCTTCCATGGATACAACTCATCCACAACAAGGACCACTAACTCGAGCTCGTGCTCGTCAACTTAATTACCAGGTGAATTCATTCCTAGGTTCATATATTACTGAGAATAGACCGCTATCTAATGCAAGTGATTTAATTGTGGTTAGGAACCTGGAAAAGGATGAAGGAAAGGAACATGGAGTCATGGACATGCAAGGACGGAATCATGGAGGTCACCACGTCACTTTGGGATCAAGTCAAGCAAGAATCCGAGTTGGACACGTTCTGGAATCAGAGTCGGACTGCTGCGATGGTACCACATTCAAATGGACATAACTTCTTCATACGGACTCCGTTTAGGGCGTTCGTGTACTTCATGGAAAGCTTATGAAGTATACTTTCCAATGGATCTAACCTCATTGTCAAATTCCATCCGAGCCGGCCGCAATCATCAAAACAATCCACATTAGTTCCTGAGTCCGAGTCAAAAACGGTGCTACGCCACCACCACTTGGGCCCATGGGCCTTGTAACCCTAGGGCGCCCCCTGATCGTTTCTCTATATATAGGAGCCGCCGCCCCTGCTAGGACTTGGATTTCGTTGAGTTTAGGTTTAGCCATTGCGCAAACTTTTGTTCTTCAGTTGTGTCAGACGACCACCTGTTAAGACTACCTTCGGGATCCCACTTTTGTTTTTCAATACCATCAATCTTATGCGCAATATCAGATTGCTTTTCATCTTATTCTTGCTAGTTCTTCGATTGCTTGCAGGGATTGAACTTCGTGTTCAGGTTGATCGTGCTTCCAGCAAGATCAATAATATCTTGGAGTTGGTTCAGCGATTGCTAAGGCGCAAGCGACGTTGTGCGTGTGTAGTCGGATTGCGAGAGTCTCCTCCACCAAAATCGATAGTTATCAATCTCATCGAAAGATCGGGCACCCCGTCTCCATAACCAATCTTAGCCTCGCAATTTTTCTTTTCAGTACATTGCATTGTTGAACTTTCGGTTGCATCGTCGTGTCCTTTGCTGGTCTTAGTGCCTAGTTCCTCTAGAGTTTCGAGTTCTGTTCACGTCTTGGTTTCGCCGTTGCGGTTGGTTTCGAACTGCCATGTCGAGGGAAGGAAAAGAAGGGGGACTCGGTTCCCAGGGAGGCTTTGCCCTAGTTGGACTCGGAATATGATACGGTTTCAGATTCAATCGGGTCGTGTGCTTCCTTATCCGAACTCCTTGGTGGGATTAGAGGACGAACCATATCTGGAGTCATCCACGAGGAGCAAAGCAGATAGAAAAGGCAGTCGCAGATAGAAAGAGCCGCGGCATAAAAAAAAGAGAAAAAAAAGAAAGAGGAGAGAGAAACACCTAACTTTTGCATACGACCTCCGATTGAGGCGTTTCTTCATCCGTTGGAAAGGAAATGGGAAAATAGAGCCGAAAAAATAAAGTCTGAAAAATCTAGAGATTTTATATCCGCATAAGCCTCCACGCATACGTGCGGCGGCTTCGACCCCCAAAAAAGGTCGTTTAGGGCCTCAAAATGGGCCCCCGCAAAGTCAAAGAAAGTCAACTTTCTCGGAACTCGCTAAAAATTTATAGGGACCTTTTACAAGTGATTCTAAGGTGTCCCGTGAAGACGGCATCTTTTTCTGAGCCTCTGAACTCCGTGGGCAACGTCATCTAGATTCTTTCTGTGCGGTGTACTCGTTTGTGTTCTAGGCTCGCGTCTTTAGTACGGTCTAGCCTAGGACCAGCACCAACCGACGTTGAGTGATTTTTTAGCTTGTATTTTCTGCATTGATTATTGCTAATCCTTGCTACCAAACTTGAGCCTTCCCAGCTACACCTTTCCTACACCGTACAGGCTGAGCTTCACCTGGCAATCGCTCTATCCAATCTTCAGAGATACGTTGACATCGCTGGGAGCCGATCACCCCTATTTGCTTGGTAAGAATTGGTAAGAGTTCGATAGAAAGCTGGACTGTGAGCGAATTTTGAATCACCTCATCTTAGTAGTTGTTGTTAGGGACATATTCTTATGTTTTGCTAACAATGGCAGGTCCTACAACAGATGAGGATCCATCTCATACTCCTCGTACTAAGGCGATCGTACAAGATTTTCTACGGCTTATGAACCTTTGTGCAGAGGGTCTTGAGGAGGATGTCAGAGTGACGAACGAGCGACTTGCTCAACTTGAGGGCGCCCAGATTGAGACAAATGCCACGCTCGCTGCGATGGAGAGAGCACAAGGTACCACTAACACTTCTTTAGCAGGCATCATGGCGCGCCTTGAGGAGATTGCCCAAGCTTCGTTCGCTGTGCCCCCTGCTACAACAGTAGGGAGACAAGCTGACTCCGACAATATGGGTGATTCCGAGGCCGATGGCAGGGTCAACCACAACAACGATCGAGCTCATCGACAATTGCGTTTTAACCGACAAGGGATGCGAAGGGAACCCCCAAGACGTGAGGTACGTGACCACGATGATTCTTTTGCTAAGGTTAAATTCACTATGCCTTCTTTCGATGATAAATATGATCCTGATGGCTATCTTAATTGGGAACTAGCTGTTAATCAAAAATTTGCTTGCCATGAATTTCCTGAGAATAGACGAGTTAGGGCTGCTACTAGTGAATTTACGGACTTTGCTTCTATTTGGTGGAAAGAACATTGCCGTCAACAACCTAACAACATACCTAACACTTGGGAGGCTTTAAAATTGCTTATGCGCCATCGATTTGTTCCCTCATATTATGCTCGTGATCTGTTAAATAAACTGCAACGTCTACAATAGGGTGCAAAATCTGTGGAAGAATATTATCAGGAATTACAAATTGGTATGTTGCGATGTGGGTTAGTTGAGAATGAGGAGGCATCAATGGCTAGGTTTTTTGGAGGGTTGAATCGGGAAATTCAAGACATCCTTGATTACAAAGATTACAACTCCATTACTAGATTGTTTCATCTTGCTTACAAAGCTGAACGTGAGTTGCAGGGACGACAGACGAGAATGCGATCTAATTTTTCTGCAGGTCGCACAAATTCATGGACTCCGCGCACCCCTGCCCTCTCGTCCATTGTGGCGCCATCACACTCCAACAACAAGCAGCGCCCTACTACATTAATTTCGGCACCACGAGTTTCTGAAGCACATAATTCAGCACCACAACTTCCTGCAAAAACCTCCTCTTCAGTTGCTTCGACTGGACGAACAAGGGACGTTCAATGCCATCATTGCAAAGGCTATGGACACATGATGCGGGACTGTCCAAGCAAGCGTGTATTGATTATACGCGATGATGGTGGGTATTCCTCTGCTAGTGATTTTGATGATGACACATATGCTATGCTTGCAACTGACCCCATAGGACGTGAAGAAGAATCTGATCATGAGGAACATGTTGGCGCCGAAGATGCCGACAAGTATTTGAGCATTATAGTACAACGCGTACTAAGTGCTCAAGTTTCTCCGGCCGAGCAAAATCAGCGCCATAATTTGTTCCAAATCAAGGGCGTTGTCAAGGAACGTTCGGTTCACATAATTGTTGATGGTGGGAATTGCAACAATTTGGCTAGCATGGATATGGTGGAGAAGCTTGCTTTGCCAACCAAACCTCATCCCCACCCATACCATATTCAATGGTTCAACAATAGTGGTAAATTGAAGGTAACACGAATGGTGAAAGTACACTTTTCTATGGGTTCCTACCATGATTATGTTGACTGTGATGTTGTACCTATGCAAGCTTGTTCATTGTTACTAGGAAGACCTTGGCAATACGATACTGATTGTGTGCATCATGGTAGGAATAATCAATACTCTCTCATGTTCAAAGGAAAGAAAATTGTGCTGCATCCTATGACTCCAGAACAAATTGTTAAAGATGAACTTGCTAGAGCTAGTAGAGAAAAGAGTCTAGAGAAATCTAACAACGAAAATCAGATTGTTGCAAAAGAGCTTGCGCAACATAAGAAGAAAGAACTGAAATCTGCTCATGTGAACAAAAAAAAAATACAATTGAAAGGTGCTAGTTTTCTTGCTACTAATCTGATATGACTGAAATGGATGCTAGTAATTCTGTTTGCTATGCATTAGTTTGCAAAGCCACTTTGTTTTCATTTGAGGAGATACCATCTTCTTTGCCCCCTGCTGTCACTAACATTTTGCAGGAGTACAAAGATGTCTTTCCGAAGGACATACCACCGGGATTGCCACCGCTTCGAGGGATTGAGCATCAAATTGACTTAATTCCCGGAGCATCACTACCCAACTGCGCACCATACAGGACAAACCCAGAAGAAACTAAAGAAATTCAGCGCCAAGTTCAAAAATTGCTTGACAAAGGGTATGTACGTGAATCGCTTAGTCCTTGCGCTGTTCCTGTCATTTTAGTGCCTAAGAAAGATGGATCATGGCGTATGTGTGTTGATTGTAGAGCTATTAATAATATTACCATTAGATACCGTCATCCTATTCCTAGGTTAGACGATATGCTTGACGAATTAAGTCGCTCTACAATGTTTTTCTAAAGTTGACTTGCGTAGTGAATGCCATTAAATTAGAATGAAACTTGGAGATGAATGGAAGACAGCATTTAAAACTAAGTTCGGATTATATGAGTGGCTAGTGATGCCTTTTGGATTAACTATTGCCCCTAGCACTTTCATAAGGTTAATGAACGAAGTTTTACGTGCTTTCATTGGAAAATTTGTGGTAGTTTACTTTGATGATATATTGATTTACAGCAAGTCACTAGATGAACATCTTGAACACTTACGTGCTGTTTTCTTTGCTTTGAGGGATGTACGTTTGTTTGGTAACCTCGAAAAGTGCACCTTTTGCACCGATCGAGTTTGTTTTCTTGGCTATGTTGTTACTCCATAGGGAATTGAAGTAGATGAAGCCAAGATTGAAGCTATAAAAAGTTGGCCAACACCACAAATGGTCACACAAGTGCGGAGTTTTCATAGACTTGCGGGATTCTATCGCCACTTTGTGAAGGATTTCAGCACCATCGCTGCACCACTTAATGAATTAACAAAGAAAGGTGTTTCCTTTAAATGGGGAAAAGCGCAAGAAGAAGCTTTCAACCTTCTTAAAGAAAAGCTCACAAATGCACCATTGCTCCAACTTCCTGACTTCGGTAAGACTTTTGAACTTGAGTGTGATGCTAGCGGAATTGGAATTGGTGGTGTGTTGATACAAGAAGGTAAACCTGTTGCTTATTTTAGTGAGAAATTGAGTAAGTCTAGTTTGAACTATTCTACTTATGATAAGGAATTACTTGTCCTTGTTCGAACTTTAGAAATATAGCAACATTATTTATGTCCCAAAGAATTTGTTATCCATTATGATCATGAATCATTGAAACATATTAGAAGTCAAACTAAACTGAACCGTAGACATGCTCGTTGGGTTGAATTCATTGAATCTTTTCCTTATGTCATAAAACACAAGAAAGGGAAGGAAAATGTGATTGCTGATGCCTTGTCTAGACGGTATACAATGTTGTCTCAACTTGATTGTAGAATTTTTGGCTTGGAGACAATAAAAGAACTATACACTTCTGATGATGAGTTTAAAGATGCCCTGTCCAATTGCAAAAATGGTAGATGCTGGAATAAATTTGCTTTCAATGATGGATTTTTATTTAGAGCTAACAAACTATGCATTCCAGCGAGCTCAGTTCGTCTTTTGTTATTACAGGAGGCACATGGGGGAGGCCTAATGGGTCATTTTGGTGTCAAAAAGACGGAGGACATCCTCGCTGAACACTTCTATTGGCCAAGGATGAGGCGCGACGTTGAGCGCTATGTATCCCGCTGCACTACCTGCAATAAAGCTAAGTCCCGATTTAATCCACATGGTTTATATATGCCTCTTCCTATACCTAGCATTCCTTGGGAGGATATTTCAATGAACTTTGTTTTAGGATTACCTCGCACAAAGAAGGGGAGAGATAGTGTTTTTGTGGTGGTCAATAGATTTTCTAAAATGACACATTTTATACCTTGCCACAAGAGCGATGATGCTACAAATGTTGCTGATTTATTTTTCAGAGAGATTGTTCGACTACATGGAGTGCCCAATACCATTGTTTCAGATCGAGATGCGAAGTTTTTGAGTCACTTTTGGCACACATTATGGGCTAAATTGGGTACCAAGCTGCTGTTTTCTACTACTTGTCACCCCCAAACAGATGGACAAACTGAAGTTGTCAACCGCACGCTATCAACTATGTTGAGGGCTATCTTGAAGAAAAACTTGAAAGCGTGGGAAGAATGTTTACCTCATGTAGAATTTGCCTACAATAGATCGCTACACTCTACCACAAAGATGAGCCTTTTTCAGGTAGTATATGGCTTTAATCCTCATGCTCCTATTGATTTATTGCCTATCCCTATCTCTGAAAAAGTTAATTTAGATGCTAAGAAGCGTGCTGAATTTGTCCTTAAATTGCATGAAACAACTAAAGAAAAGATAGATTTCTGGTAGTCAGGGTAGAAAGTGTTTAACTTTTGAACCTGGTGATTTAGTCTGGTTGCATTTGCGTAAAGATAGATTTCCTGATTTGCGAAAGTCTAAGTTGATGCCTAGAGCAGATGGTCCATTCAAGGTGTTAGCTAAGATTAATGATAATGCATATAAACTTGATCTGCCTGTAGAATTCGGGGTTAACCCCACATTTAATATTGCAGATTTGAAGCCATATTTGGGAGAAGAAGATAAACTTGAGTCGAGGACGACTCAAATACAAGAAGGGGAGGATGATGAGGACATCCCTTCCATGGATACAACTCATCCACAACAAGGACCACTAACTCGAGCTCGTGCTCGTCAACTTAATTACCAGGTGAATTCATTCTTAGGTTCATATATTACTGAGAATAGACCGCTACCTAATGCAAGTGATTTAATTGTGGTTAGGAACCTGGGAAAGGATGAAGGAAAGGGACATGGAGTCATGGACATGCAAGGACGGAATCATGGAGGTCACCACGTCACTTTGTGATCAAGTCAAGCAAGAATCCGAGTTGGACACGTTCTGGAATCGGAGTCGGACTGCTGCGATGGTATCACATTCAAATGGGCATAACTTCTTCATACGGACTCCGTTTGGAGCGTTCTTGTACTTCATGGAAAGCTTATGAAGTATACTTTCCAACGGATCTGACCTCATTATCAAATTCCATCCGAGCCGGCCGTAATCATCAAAACAATCCACATTAGTTCCTGAGTCCGAGTCAAAAACGGTGCTGCGCCACCACCACTTGGGCCCATGGGCCTTGTAACCTTAGGGCGCCCCCTGGTCGTTTCTCTATATATAGGAGCCGCCGCCCCTGCTAGGACTTGGATTTCGTTGAGTTTAGGTTTAGCCATTGCGCAAACTTTTGTTCTTCAGTTGTGTCAGACGACCACCTGTTAAGACTACCTTCGGGATCCCACTTTTGTTTTTCAATACCATCAATCTTATTCACAATATCAGATTGCTTTTCGTCTTATTCTTGCTAGTTCTTCGATTGCTTGCAGGGATTGAACTTCGTGTTCAAGTTGATCGTGCTTCCAGCAAGATCAATAACATCTCGGAGTTGGTTCAGCGATTGCTAAGGCGCAAGCGACGTTGTGCGCGTGTAGTCGGATCACGAGAGTCACCTCCACCAAAATCGATAGTTATCAATCTTATCGAAAGATCGGGCACCCCGTCTCCATCTATAATGGGGTAATGGCCCATTGCGGTGGTGCTTTGACATCTTTTTGTCTTATTCTGGCTAACCCCCTTAAAATGACAGGTGACTGGGACTAGTTGCTTTTATTAGCTTCCGCTATGACGAGCTTGATGGCAGTTTGAAGGCTCATCCGTTGTATCTCGGCAGCTTTAGTCTGCATGTTCATGGAGCAATATTTGGGGTAGTGATTTTGTCCTTCACAAAGAAAGCACATGACCTTGATCATTGGGCATTCTCTGGATAAGTGATCTTTGTCACAATTGGGGCAACTGACGATGCATCGGTCGTCCTGATGTCCCTTTTCTCCGCAGCGTGTACATGCCACTAGGTTTTTAAGGCAATCTCCTGACGGGTGATGTTCCTTGCAGTAACGACAATAGGGGATTGGGCAGTTATAGCAATAGTGTCCTTTTTGTCCACGGTAAAACATGACCCTCTTTTATCCTGTCGTAGTGGAGGACATGACTAGGCATTATGTCCTTTCTTGCCATATTCACAGCAAGCAGCAGCTGGTAGTGCCTCTGGACCTAAGAGCAGAACTTGGGTAGGTATAGTTCGTCCTCAGGTGGGGTTTTTGGGACTAAAACATTTTCCGATACCGAGGTCAAGGCGAGTGGTGATGGCTCTCATGGCTTGCGTGCTCATCTTCCTTTGAGAACATTTGTTTGCGTAGTGTCCTATGGAGCCGCAGTGGAAGCACTTGACAAGCTTCTTAAGAGGGCGCTTGATGTTGTACAACTTTTCTGAGCTGAAGTCGAGGTTGGTGGCAGTGACATCCTTTGTCTACTTTTCTAACTTTGGTTGGGAGTATTTATTCGCCTGGTCTTTTATGCTACAATGATGAGAACACTTGTTTGTCCTACCTGGTTTTCTTTGAGGGCACCTCATGGCATAATGTCTGATATCTTTGCAGCAAAAGCAATTGATATCCTTTTGAGATTCGCTGGGTATTGTATTGCAAAGATTCCCACCGGGATGGCTTTCCTTCAACTTTTCTTGTAAAGTAGGGTTGGAAGACTACTTGTATGAATGATTGTATCCTTGGTGAGCATCAATTATTTGTCTCTTCCTTTTACTTCGGTCAGTGGTAGATGTCTTGCTCTTGGCCATCGCCTTCTTGTCGATGGTTTGACCAATGGGTCTACTATGAGGTGAGGGCTGCGGCTTGATCCTCTTACTGATTGAAACTTCTGAACCGTTGTCTTCCCCTGAGGTCTTCTTTTCTTTGGACTTCTGAACCTTGGTTGCCTTGATTCGGCTATCGGCTGTTTCTTGCTTGAAGGCCTGACGGGGTTTTCAGCAATAAGGATAAGAGGGAAATAGCAGGAGGTACGGGGAGATTCATAGGGATAAGATATCCTAACCCAAATCATGGAGAGCATACCCAGAGAACTAGGGTAGCACACCAGCCACGCGGAACAACCCAATTTTTATAAACAAACTTTTCCTGCGACTGCAAAATACCATGGTGAGGGCAAGAAGGCTACTTACACAGGGCCAATTAAGAGCTTGTTAAGAAGCAACGTCTAAGCGGGGCGACACACAAAAGAGAGCGTAGGGTTCTCAACACTAGGCTTCGTTGAGATTCGAGAAGGGAACAAAAAATCTTTTTGTTTTTTGAAGACTGAAGTAAAGGAGATGAAAGCATAGATAAGTTGCTGTTGGGTAGCAAAGCTCTTGCTTTCCTTACTGTCTTGAAAGTAGAAAACTTTGGGGTATAATTTTTGGAAGTATTTATTTTTCAAAGGTAGACTTCTTTATATTTTGCAAAATGGGTAGATTCCCAAGCCTTGGTTTTGAAAACTGGTCCTTGGGAATTAAACATTCTTGGGTTTTCAAATATTGGGGACGGGTCCAAAGGAATTTTAAAATCAGGTTTCTTTGTAAGAAAGATATATAGAAGTTTTATAGCAAGACTTGAAACCCAATCTCTTTGCAAAGGTACTCTATCATTCTTCACCTCAATCCATGAACTTAATGTATCCCAAAATTCCTAGGCTTATAATCCATTGCCTTGCTAAGTCTGCTTTTTTTTTCTTGATTAAATTGAGGCTTCCTCCTTCTATCTGTTAAGTGTTATCATTTACCTAATCCACCAATCATAAAAATTTTTATTGCATTATCTGGGGTTTTAATAATCAAATCAAGGTTATTTACTCCTTATGAAATCACAAGCTTCATTAATTTGGGATCATCTATATCCTATGAATCCCAAGTTTTCACAAACGTGGTAATTCCAACTTTGGGTTTGCTATTCATGGTTGTCATGGCGGGGTCGGCGACCACTGCGAGCCAGAGGCGCCTGGACGCCTAGGCGAGTCGCCGCGCGTAACTGTCGCAAGCTGCGAGCTGGGAGCGACCGAGCGAGAGAAGTCGCCGCGCCCGCGCATAACAGGAGGAGCGACCGAGCGAGTGAAGCCAGCGGTCAGATCTAGTTCCTACCGACTTCTCTCCGCAGCGTCTCCCGCGCCGCCTCGCCTCTCCCGACCGCCTCCTCCGGTCCTCTCCCCGCCACCTCGTCTCTCCCCCCGCCTCCTCCCCTTCCGGCGGCCTCCTCTCCCCCTCATCGCGGCCTCCTCCCTCCGCCGCCTCCTCTCCCAGGTGCATCCCCCTCCCCGCCGCCTCCTCCCCCGGCTGCTTCCCCTCCCCGTCGCCTCCTCCCCCGGTTGCTTCCCCTCCCCGCCGCCTCCTCCCCCCGCAGCCTCCTCCCCCTCGCCCAAGTCACGGCTTCCTCCCCCCTAAGGTGAGGCGAGCATGCATGGCGTCCCCTCCGAGCGGCCGGGACGCCAAGGCGTCGCCTAGGCGACGCCTTGACAACCTTGTTGCTATTGGTCAATCCATCCAACTCTCTATCCCAATAATACTTCTATCACTTTGATTCACCATTTGTATCAGGGTTTCTTAATAATACAAACCTTTCTATTATTGATACTGTTGTGGCTATAGACCAAACAGAGAGAGAGAGAGGGGTATGGTAGTGGAGAGTTAGGTGAGCAAATGACCTCTTGGGTCTTTCCCAAGGTCCGATCATGATATATATAAGCATTCCCTCGTAAGGAGCGACTTTACCATCGTAGCCTCAGACGGAGCCCCTCACCGAGGACAGGCTACGTCATTTACATGATTTACAACCTTCTCAACAGGCTAGCTGGGTTTAGGTGGGGGCCACCCCTACAACAGGAGCCTCTCATGGTGAAGGGCTTCACAGGCCGAAGCCATGTTGCTGAGCCTTTTGGCCCCCTCCGTCCCTGCGGCCTGTGACGTTGTGTGATTGTGGGCGAAGCGGAGTCGAAGACGGGGGTCCGCAGCGGAGCCGTTGTCGAAGTCTCGCGTTGGGCGGTCGTAGGCGGAGTCGCATCTGCGCTGCGGAGGCGAAGGCCGCGACGATTGTACTGCGGAGGCGAAGACCTCGTCGATACGGGAGGAGCGGGCAGGCACTGGAGGTTGGGGCGTCTCCTGCGCACGAGCAACCACGTCGGTCCGACTTCAGCTGGTAGGACGCATGTGGTCGGTCGCGACGGTTGAGCCTCTGTCGGTTGCGCTTCTGAGCGCGGCTATATATGCGGTCGTAGCGGTGTGACGAAGGACTGCTGGGACAGCCTGTCTGAAGAATATACCTCTTCCTCTCACGAGCATGCGACAGGGTTAGCGTCAGCCATGGTGCTCTTGTGCATGCTTGTGGAAGGAAGAAGGTACGTTCTTGAGTTGGCAGAAAGGTTCGCGCCCCGTGCTGACGAAGAAGTATTGGGCATTGCGTCTGGGGCATCCTCCGGTCCTCGGCCGTGCTGGGGCATTACGCTCCGGGGCGACGGTGACCAGGACGCTGTGTGCGGTCAGCCGATTGCAAGCGCACGCGCGTTCTTTGGCGGTAGCCGGCGCCGCCGGCTGGCAGATCCCGCCCGACCGACCATGTGCGGTGCTCTTTGCAACCTAGCGTCCATGGAAAGGCATGGGACACATTAGAGTACTAAAACGATTGCGGTAAGAGTGAAGAGGTACAATGTGCAACAAGTGCCAGGGTTGTCCCGAGGCACTGGAGTAGAAGGGGCGCCTTGTGGCGCGGCGTGCGGACGCGCGGCTGCGTGTTGAATTGCCTGAGCCGATGGCGGACTCAGGGCTACGCCGCGGGGGCGAAGGTCTCGTCGAGGGCGAAGTCGAAGTCGTTCCGCTGAGATGAAGGCTTCACAAAAGGCGGGTCTGTGGGCCCTTGGCGGTGCCGCATGTGGCCTACGAGGGTGGAGACCCCGTCGACACGGCCATGTGTGCAAGTGCAATCCGGCGGGGATGCCGCACGCGTATGAGCGGCCGTGCCGCTTCGGGTTCCTCCGGATGCGCCTCTCCGCGCGTGGGCAATGTTTCGACTTCCACTGATTGCGCTTCTTGACGCGTGGGCAATGCTCCGACTTCCGCCGATTATGCTTCTCCACGCGTGGGCGATGCTTCGACTTCCGCCGATTGCGCTTCTATACATAGGGGGAGCTGTATAAATACATACCAGGAGGGTCGTAACGTCTTTCGGGCTAGCTGAGATGGTCTTTGATCTCGAAAATATGCCTTCTTCCGTTCATGAACATGCAGAGAAATGTTGTCGTGATGATGAACAGAGAGAGGCCTATTTTCGAGCACAATATTCCGACGATCGCCGACCGCCGCGCGCGCGCAGGGGAAGGAGGCCACTGCGCTGCGAGCAGTTGAGCTCTGCTTCGCGCAGACTACAAGCACGCCGGCCGCACGGTGATCCAGCTGATTGGCACGTCTTGGGCGCGCAGCGCTGGCTGGCCCTATGTTGATGGCGCAAACTCCGTTTAAACGATCGCCCGCGAGCGCTCCCAAGGTGGCGCTTACGCGCGCTTCTTGGCTGCTGGTGCGTGTTGACGCCGGGGGCAGACCCGGGACTACCTTGCGAAGCCGAAGATGCCGCCGAAGGCGGAGCCAGGTTATCTTGCATAAATTCCCGAGCAGACACACGGCGGGGTGCCATTGGCACGCCGTGCGCTGCCAGGCCCCTTGGTGCGACCGCCGCTTGACCGGGCGTGGTGCGCGCGGGTAGGTGTGCTAGTACGGTGGCAATCGTGGGAAGGTGGGTGGTTCGCCTCCCAGCAGTTATGTTCAGCGATGGCATGGGAGACACAGGCGTATTAAATACCCCTTGCATTATGCCACTTGCATTTTCATCGCCTTGCCTTCTAGCTTCCGGTCACGCGATTCATTCTCCTGGCTTCCTTGCTTCCTTCCACGTCTCGAAGGTCTAGAAGGACGATGGCATGCGATGGGACGCGCGCGTAGGCGGCCGATGACAGCGCCGTCTTCCGGCGGGTGTCGCCGCTCGAGGTGAGGTACACCCTCGAGGGGCGTGGCTCCGTGCCTGTGGACAAGTGGTGGATGGCGGCGAAGAGGGTAGGGGGACCGTGCTCCCGCACCCTGGGCTCGACGCTGGTGACGGAGGAGATGATTCGTGGTCTTCTGCGTGAAGGGAAGCTGTCGGACCGCCGGGAGGTGCGACTACCCACGGGCGACAAGACCGAACCGCACCCCGAAACGTCGGAGGCGATCATATTCGTCGCCTACTTTGAGGCTGGGTTACGCATTCCGGCCGCTAGACTTGTCGGAGACATCCTGCGGGCCTTCGGGCTCGAGCTGGCGTAGATAACCCCGGACGTGATAGCCCGTCTTACTGTGTACAGCTGGGTGGCGCGCACAGAGGCGTGCTGGCCGACCGTGTCGCTGTTCGCGTTTCTCCACGATGTCTGGTGTGCGGCGGAGGAGCAGGGGGATGGGGCATTGCCCACCTTCGGCAGCGTCGACCTCATCTTGCGGCCGCAATGCGGGAAGATTTTTCCCGCAGAGTCAAGTCGAGCGGAGTGGGAGCCGGACTGGATGAGGCGGTGGTTCTACCACGCGTGGCAAGCGATAGCGGTCTTGAGTGTTCGGGACGGTCGATGACGGTTGACATCACATCCGGCGTGCGAGTAGACGATGATGATGAGTGGATAGCATGGAGGCTTGTGGGGATCACCGCCCGCTTCAATATGCGCGACCTCACCGACGAGTTCGTCATGTACGATGTGGCGCCGCTTGCCACAGATTGGTGTGTTGCCCCTGGGAAGCTTCATCGTGACAACATCCGCCCGTCCGTGTCTTCGCTGCCGAGACCCTCCGGTCCGCGTAAGTTGTGCTAATGCTTGCCGTCGTATGCTATGCTCCAGGGCTGTTACTTTGATAACGTGCCCTCATGCCCCTCGCAGGTGCTTCCCTAGAAGACGTGGAGTGCGCGGTGGGCGTGTTCCTTGGGCCGTACACGGCCCGGGAACACACACTCCGCACGGCCGCAACCGCGGAGGCAGGACTAGGGCGGCTGAACCGTGTGTGCGAAGGCTTGGGTATTAGGGTGCCGGAGCGCGTTGCTCCGGCTCCAAGCCTACCTCGCCGCGACTCCACAGGGGAGGGGGTACTAGCAGACGTGGGTTCTGACTCGGCGGAGCATGCGGACTTGGAGGCAGGAGCGAGTGCTGCCTCGCCACCAGCCGGTGTTGGGGCAGAGCCATCACTCATGGAGGATGCTGGGGCGGGGCCATCGCTCGCGGAGGATGCTGGGGCGGAGCCATCGCCCGTGGATTTTGTTCTCGCGACCGCGGGTCCTCCTTCTGCAGCAGTTTCCGAGGCGGGGCCGCCTTCTTATTCCCCAAAGGTGAAGCGACGCCCACATACGGTCGCCCCTTCGCTTGTTTGGGGGGTTTGTTGTAGCGATCCGGGTTAGAGCCCTATGGGACTCCGACTCGGACACCGAGGGTCTCGGTGCCCCCGCAGCCCTGACCGAGCTTGCGACTGCTAGGGGCGAGCGCTTGGTGGAGCTAAGCTCCGACACCGAAGCTCCCCCGCTTAGCGAGGCGAGTGGGGATGCGGAGGTCCTTGCAGATTCAGGCGGGGCTGAAGGTGAACATTTCTTGATGTGACCTGCTAGGTATTCGTAGGGCTGACCGTCGTGTCCCCGAAGGCTTCTTCTTGGGAGGGGCATCTGGCGCCACCGAGGCTATTGCTGCGGATGCCGCCCGTCGTCTAGCGGACTTCGTCCCTCGAGCAGAGGTGCTGGCAGCGTGGCGGGGGGCCGCGGATAGTGCGGCCGTGAGCTTAGACCGTGATGCGCTGCAGACGGCGGCCTCGAATCGCTGAGGGGGTGCCGAGGTCTCCGAATCGAGGTAAGTACCCAATCCTGAGCAGCACGTAGCCATTGGGAGGTGTACTGATTGTTTTATTGCATAGACTTTCGCCCTTAGCCAGGCGCTATAGGCGGCCCATGTCCGGGAACGGGAGGCCTTAGAGGACCGGCTGCGCGCCGTCGAAGGGGCTCTTCGTGCGTCGGAGGAGACGCATTCCGCTAAGGATGGCCGTATGCAGGTCCTGGATGCCGAACACGCGGCGGCCGTCTCATATGCCACGGAGCGTGTGGCATCGACTCAGCAGGCAGCGGTGGAGGAGCGTGACGGGCTGCTCCAGCAAGTTGCCATACTGGAGGAAGAGAACGGCCGCCTCGCTGCGTCCCTGAGGGAGCGGGATGAGGCGCTGGGTGCCGCCTCGGCGACGGCGTGGGAGGCTATGCTGGCCCTGGAGGGTACCCTTGAAAATCTCGTTGCCGAGGTGCCACCCCGCTCCTTCGGACCTGTAGAGCTTTCACGGACACTTCGACGGATTGCGGAAGCAGCCGATCTTGCTCAGGCGGCTGCGACGTCCTTTGGCAATCACTGCTCCTACGTGACCTCATGCATGGGCTGCCGTCACGTCAACGAATTGGGCGACCCGCAGCTGGAGATGCCTGCTGGGGCCGAGGTGATGTCCGGTGCCGTGCATGCCATTCGGCCCGCCGTTCGGTTTTTTCACGAGCGGATCTGGGAGTACATCGGGGAGGCCGCGGCGAAGGTGGAGCTGCGGCAGAACATGTACGGCGAGGGGAACCTTGGCGAGTGGCTTGATGAAGTTGCCCGGCGCGACGATGACGGGGTTGATGGCTCAAAGCACGTGTGACCCCGGATTCTTGTACGCTGGTGTGTGTTGTAACCTTGTGTACTCCATGCCGCGAATGAAGGAAAATTGCTTTGCTTCTTTGATCGATCTTGCCACTTTGTTCCGAGCAGCTGCCCGATGGGGACCTGCTGCTGATTTCTGACGTTGTAACCCGGCGCCGCTTACGTCGCTGGTGGCAGGCCGAAGATTCACTCAACTTCTGGGCGAATCAACCCTCGGCGAGTGAGGCCCCGGTGCGGAAGGTTGTCCAGGCGAAGCTAGACGAGTAGTGTTGGTCTGGCGGGTTTTGTAAGAACTTTATAGCGGCGTGGTGGATAAGCCGGAACGTTCGTCCTCACCGTCATGTTCTGGATGTGTCCACTTTGTGCCTTTCTTGTGGAGTTTGTTGGTTAGTTGGGGTAGACGCTTGGGGTAGAGCAGATCTGGCGCCTAGCCATGGTAGACGCTTGAGGTAGAGCGGATCTGGCGCCTAGTCAGGGTAGATGCGCGAGCGCTCCGTCCCCTACCCTCCGAAGTGGTGGCAGCGGAGCTGGCGCCTAGTCAGAGTAGACGCGCGAGCGCTCTGTCCCCTACCCTCCAAAGTGGTGGCAGCAGAGCTGGCGTCTAGTCGGAGTAGACGCGCGCGGCGCCCGCCCCTACCCTCCGAAGTGGTGGCAGCGGAGCTGGCGCCTAGTCGGAGTAGACGCGCGAGCGCTCCATCCCCTACCCTCCGAAGTGGTGGCAGCGGAGCTGGCGCCTAGTCGGAGTAGACACGCGAGCGCTCCGTCCCCTACCCTCCGAAGTGGTGGCAGCGGAGCTGGCGCCTAGTCGGAGTAGACGCGCGAGCGCTCCGTCCCCTACCCTCCGTGCGGTGCGTGTGCGGAGGTGAGTCTCCGTGCGGTGCGTGGGAACATCGACCACGTCTTTATACTCCGGAGAGTACGTGTGGTAATAATACCGACACGTGCGCGGAACTCCGCGTCTTGTTTATACTCAGTAGAGTGCGCGGGGAAGACGTCCGCATCTTTTTTATACTCCGGAGAGTACGTGCAGAGGCAGGCCTCCGCACGTTTTTGGTGGGGAGCACGAATACCTTCGCAAACGGCGAACTTTATTAAATTCCCGTTTGTGCGGGTGAGCGAGTACAAAGGGTCAGGGACTAACCGTTGGACCCGTTGTCGCGGCGATGAGATGCAGAGCCTCTGGTGCTTGGGCTGCCGCAGGGCGTGGACAGGCGCACCTTAGGGGACGCACTGAGCTCCCCGGTACGAGCCTCGGGTTCCATGCTCCATGTGCCGAGCCATGTGTTGATCGCCAAGGACTGTGATTATACCTCGTGGGCCTGGAAGCTTCACACATAGGAAGCCATGGTGTGGTATTGCCCCGAAGGAATTGAGGGTCGGTCTCCCCAAGATGGCATTGTAGGGGTACTGGATATCCACAACATCAAAGGTGGCATCCCTACTCACCACGTTGTCGTCCTGGCCGAAGGAGACCTGCAAACATATTTGGCCCAGCGCCAATAGCGGATGACCTCCGAAGCCCTGCAGCGAAATTCTTGAGGGGCCTAGGCGGCTGCGAGGGATCACCATCTGGTCGAAGGCCTGTGCGAACAAAACGTTCGCGGAGCTACCCCCATCGACCAGGACACGCCGGACGTCGCACCCGGCAACCACGACTTGGATGACTAGGGGATCCTGATGGGGGAACTCCACGCCTTCGGCGTCGGCAGGCGTGAAGGTGATCGCATGCTGCGCCCAATCTGGCGGTGCGTTAGCCGGGTACGCCGTCACGTGGTGTAGCCTCCGCACGTAGGCCTTGCGTTGTCGCTCCGAGGCGAACTCCAAAGAGGAGTCTCCGGAGATTACGTTGATGACCCTCCGCGGAGCGCCCTCGAGGGCATGGATCCGCAAGGGGCTCTCTTGGGGCTGTTGCACCTGGGCTTGCATCCGCCGGAGACCCTCCTGAGGCTGCGGCTCCTAATCTCGAATCCTCAGGGGGCCGTCCTGTGGCTGCTGAACGTGCGCCACGACGGGTGGGCGCGCCTCGAGATCCCTGTCCCTGGCGACGCTTTGACGAAGTGCCGCAATGGTGGTGCAAGAGCGGGTGTCACAATTGCCTTGGCCGTGCACCTCGTACCACTGTGGGCGTTGTTGGTCTCCATACTCCGCACGAGCCCAACCGTCGCGACCCCGGCCTCAGCCGCGCCCCCGACCTCGTCGAGCTCTGGCCCCGCGGTTGGTAGGGGCGTTGTATTCGGAGCCACCCTCGACGTCGAAGACGTACCGAGCTCGCCGACGTCTGGTGACCGCGCTGGGGTTTGTCAGCCGGCGCGTCCTTGTGCTGGGAGGCGTCCTTTGACGTCTCCTGCCTATGCTTGCTCCGCGAGGAACTTGCTGGCAACGGGTCGCCGCTCTTTGCGGCACCTCCCGTTGGGCTGACATCAGCGTCATTGTCCTGGCGCCACCTGGCGTCTTATTCCGTCCGAGCGTACTCCTCCATCTTATCAAAGAGCTTCGCCACTGTCTTGATTGGCTTCCGTGCGTTGTATTCGGCTAGCGGCCCCGGGTGGAGGCCCTGTACTGCTGCATTGATGATTGTTGTCTCATTGACATCCTTGACCTGGCAGCGGACCTTCACGAAGCGTTTGAAGTACTCGCGGAGCCTTTCTGATGGCTTTTGCTTGACTGCGAAGAGCTGATCCGCGTCGACACGCTCGACGTAGTTTCCCTGGAAGTTGTTGTACAAGCGGTCGCGGATTTTCTCCCATGCGTATATGGAGTTCGGCTCTATGGTGAAGAACCATGAGAGCGCCACTCCCTGCAACGCGAGCGGGAGCCCCTTCACCTTGGTGGTGTCGTCTCCACCTGCCGCTTAGATGGCAGTCTCGTACACGCGTACGAACACTCAGGGATCCGTGTCGCCCTTGTACGACGTGACGGAGCTGAGGAATTTAAAATCCTCTGGCCACGCTGCCTGCTGTAGGCCCGCCGATAGCGGGGATTCCGGGTCCACGCGTCGTAGCGAGGCGCGGCTGGAGGTTGGGGCGTCGCGGCTGTCCGCCCTCTCGGGCACGGGCTCCGGTGCGACCACCAGCGGAGTCGACTGACTCCGAGCCTCTTGCATTCTCCGCACGGCCCCCCAAAGATCCGCCAACTCCTGCTGGAGCGTGCTAAGGGCTGCCAGCAGGGTGTTCTCCACTGTGGGAGTAGATGGGGCCACGGGCACACCTGGTTGCGCGGTCGAGGTGGTCGCAACCACTGCTTGTGCCCTTTGGTTGCCCCTCACATTCGCGCGGTGGAGTTCAGCACCAACGGTGGGGCCTGTGTCACCGGCGGGGCCGCTTGGCACTTCCGCACTGGGTGCAGAGACGGTGGTCGCGCCTCGGCGATCGTCGAGGCTACCGCTCCCTAGCTCTCGGCCGGTGTCGTCAAGGTTGACCGTCGCGCCGATGGCGGGGTGGGGTGCGACGCGCAGGGTGGGGCCGATCATCACATCGGTGGCGGCGGGGTCGATGGCGTTGGTGGTGGCGGGGTCAATGGCATCGGTGGTGGCGGGGTCGATGGCATCGGTGGTGGCGGGGTCGATGGCGTCGGTGGTGGCGGCGTCGATGGCGTCGGTGGTGGCGGGGTCGATGGCGTCGGTGGTCGCGTAATGATGTCGTCATTCTCGCCCCCGACCACCGATGTTGAAGCTCTGGTGTTGACGCGGGGCCTCGCCGCGACCCCCTCGTTCTTCTTCGCCGCCGATGACGAAGCTTTTTTCGGTGCCATCCTTCTTCATGCGGTCTTGAGGTTTGCTTCCGTCGTCCCCACGGACGGCGCCAACTGTTGTGGCTACAGACCAAATAGAGAGAGAGGATATGGTAGTGAAGAGTTAGGTGAGCAAATGACCTCTTGGGTCTTTCCCAAGGTCCGATCATGATATATATAAGCATTCCCTCGTAAGGAGCGACTTTACCATCGTAGCCTCACACAGAGCCCCTCACCAGGACAGGCTACGTCATTTACATGATTTACAACCTTCTCAACAGGCTAGCTGGGTTTAGGTGGGGGCCACCCCTACAACAGATACCTCATCAGGATCTGTCCTTCAAGTACTCAAATTCCCCCATCATCCGCAATTTTCTTCCAAACTATCTTATTTTCATGAATAATCTCCAGGAATAGCGTTATAAATTTTATTATTCAATTCTTCCCAAATTTCTCAGATATCTTGGTAGCCTTCCCAGTAATTAATTATATCATGTTATCTCAACTTGTAATTATTCTCCCGAAATTCTCATTGTCGATAATTATCCACCGGAAACAAGGTTGCCAATCAAGGTTATAATCCGAGGGTTATTACTTATTCTTTTCAATTTCTTACATAATCCAACAATCCCTTCAGTAGTCAACTATACTCTATTATCTCCTTACGTATGCATTCATTCAAATTTCATCTTGCCTATGAAAGATGCAAAGTGATGATCATAATTATATCTTCTTTATTTATGGAGTTCAGTTGGTCTACTTATTCAACCAATGCAAGCTATTGAATAAATCCACCTATTCATCCACTCCAATTATTTGAATTGACCTACTTCCTTAGTTAATCCGAGTATTTATGTCAGACCATTATTCACCTGGAATAAGGTTGCCAGCCAATTTCATAATCCATGGTTAGCACCACTAATCATTGTCCATTTGGTATTCAGCTATATCCTGTTTCCCAACATATACATATTCTTTCAAAATTCACATTGTCCATTAATCATGATTGCACTTCCTTTCGCTTGGGGATTCAATCAACTTGCTCATTTAACCAATCCAATTTGATTTAAATAAATCCATCTATTGATCCATTCCAAGTATTTAAATTGGCTTATTTTCGTAATCAATCAATTGTTGAAGTTCGACCAATTCCTTCTATTTAACCGTACATAACCATTTCAGAGATTGTGGCATATGTTGTTATTTTTATCATTTCTCTTTCCCATTGATTTGGATAATCCAACCTCTAGTCAATCCAAACTTTTAAGTTGATCCGGCCATTTCTTTCTTAGAATTTTCTTTCTAGCAATTGATTTAAACCCACCAAGATTTATTCACGATCTTGCACCATTGTTTCTCCCAAATGATTGGCATGAATCCACCAATTTTCATATGTATTTAAGAATCCAAGGTGAGTTTCAAGATTAGCTAGGAGAGAGGTCAAATTTTGTAAATTCTTTGAAATGTCGGGTTTGTTAAAATGGGTTTTGAAAAACAACCGTTGTAATTAATGTGGATACCTCAAATTCTGGAGGATAAATAAACTTTTTGATCAATCTTTTAAAATTTTATTGCACGAATTTTAGCCCAAGATGGGGTTTTAGAAACAACTTTCGAGGGACGTCCAGAAATCCTAAAATTTTGAATTTCGAGGTAAGAAAGCTTCTAGGATTTAAAATCTTGGTCAAGGCAAGATGTAGATAAGGAGAGATTTTTCTAACAAGGGTAAGATGAAGCAGTAGTGCTTATATTTTCGCAAGTAGGTTTTTTATGCAAGTAAATTCTAATTATCAAGCTAACGGCCAGTCTAACTAAGGTCATGAACTACAGTCGATATGCTCTGATACCAGCTCTGTCGGAACCGAAATTAGCCATTCCAAATCCTTTGTGATTCCACCGCACTATTCCCTGGATCAATAGATAGTGCTCACAGATACATCACTGTATATCAAAACATATTATGCAGAAGCGTAGATTATAAGTAATAACTTACTCATGGGCCGAATGGGCCGAAAATTGAGAATGCAGCAGCGGAAACCTTCACACGAGTGGAACCCTCAGGACTTGCCCACAGGCAGCCAACTGGGGTTTCATGACCTAGTTCTTGGCCTCCTTGGATACTAGATCTGTCGACCCTTTTTGAAGCATTTCAGGGTTTCTTCTCCTTTTTCCTAACTGACTGGATGGTAGTAATTAAGCAAGAGTGAGTACAAATGTACTCAACAAGCCATCACACAGAATGCAATAGTAATACATGCAAAGCTGTGAAAGGAAGGCTTGATGATCTTTTAGTTGCTAAAGCAATGTTGGAAAAGTACAATACATAGAAGACCTAAGACTTAGCAGTTTCAACCAAATCCTGATTTTATAAAAGTTTGAAAGTTTAGAGGAGTTTGGATAGTCTAATTGGTCCTAGGGGACGTTCGGACCATCCAAACAGTGACGGGTAGGGGCGGCAGTGCGACGCACGAAGCCCGTGGGCCCATTGGCGGTGCGGGGCACGGCGACGGTTGGCAAGGTGCGAAAAAGAGAGAAAGGACTGCAAGAAGTGTGTTGGTGCTCTTGTGCATCACCGCAATTGGCTAGAAGGTGGTTGGCGGCGAGGTGAAGAGGTGGCACAGCTCGGGCGGTAGTGGTGACGGCATTTCAGCGATAAGGAAGTTTAGCCAAGGGGCGGTCGAGAAAATTCAAAAATTATGAAATATATACTGAAAGGTAGATTATGAATTTAGATGAATTTAGAAACTTGAATCACTTAATTCGGAGTTCGGACGAAGGAGAACGAGCGATTGAAAGATTGTCGGATGAGAAAATGCTGAAAAAGGAAAAATCAGGAATATTCATTCCTCTGTGAACAATAATAGACAGCAGCTCCTTTCAGTGATTTTGGCCATGGCGCCAGTGCGAAAAGGCACGGGAGATGAAGCCAACTAGCAAAATGGGTTGCTAAGGACCGAAGACACATGTAGAAAGTGACGGCACGGCAAACGGAGCACGGTGACGACGCGGACAATGAAACGGCGTAGGGTGTGGAGAGAATAATAATTCTCGGACATATAAAATGGAGAAGTAAGATGAGCATGAACTAGAACGCAGCGAGGCGAAGCTAGAAAAATTATCGGCTAATCCAAAAACTCTTCGGAGGCGACGTAATCGTCGTTTGAACGACGACGGTACCGAAACATGAAAAACTCAATATCTTTGTGCTTGGTAGAGTGAATCCAAAACTGTCTGAAACGTTGCCACCTGGGATGGTTTGGCATGTTTTGACGAGAACGGATTGTTGAAAGCATTCCCGGACAGGCGGGAACACGAAGTGCAATTTTCGGCCATGGCAAGGTGTTGGGGTCAAAATTTGTGAAAGGTTTTTGGGCAAACGGAGCGGAGCACGGCGTAGAACGCGTCGAGACGAACTCAACGGCGCAGATGGCTCGGCCAACGGACTAGCGAAACACGGTGGACAAGACGTTAAGCAGCCGACGGGCTGACATCGGCATTCAGGGCAAACGGAGAGAAGTTAACATGCGAGAGTTGCGGCGAAACGAAGAGTAGAGCATGGGGAACATGATGCTCACCTTGGTTTTGGTCGAGCATGCACGGTCGGTCGGTGGCGATGTGAGGAACAGAGACCCAATTTGGCCCAAGGTGGCGACGATGCTCCAGCGAAGCTCCGGTGAAGGCGAGGTGAGCACCGCGTAGAATACGACGAGGCGAAACCAACGGTGTGATCAAAAGTAGTGGGGCTCCACTTAGGCAACACAATTAAGCCGAAGAACGCGTTTGAACGGCAAAACAAAAACTTCGATTGCGGCCAATAGAGAGGGAGTGGAGACTTAAGACTTTCGGAGTTGAGTGAGGATGAGGAGAGGCTCACGATGCTCCTTTTTATAGGGGTTGAGGAGGCCCGATGAGGGAGATCAACCAACCATGTCTATCAATGGCATGAGTTAAATCCTGTGAAAATGTTAATCAATGAGAGGAGAAACGGTGGGGAAATAGAAGAATTAGATGAGAGGAGTTGAATGCAATTTATTTCATGAAAAAGGTGGAGAAAATCAAGAGTTATGGAAGCTCAAGGGAATAACCATGGCTGCGCACGCATGGGCTCTTGGTCTGGACGTTTGGAGAAGAAGAAGAGAATATGAGGAGAGAGAAAAGAGGGAAAGAGAGAAATGAAAAAAAAGAAAAAGAAAAACAAATTCGGGAAAATTTCAAGAAAAATTTCTAAAGATCCTTGGAACCTGAAAAGATTAAAATTTTTTTTGGAATTATTTGACATCTATTTTAATTTTTAAAAATGTTTTTCTTTTCTAGATTTAAAATAATACAATAAATTACAAATAAAACTTAAAAATTTAAAAAAAATTCATAGAAGTTTATAAAGCTATTTTAAACTTATAAAAATATTTTCAATTAAAATTTAGATATTTTTCTTTATAAAATATTTTTTTGTTTAATAGAAAGGCTCTTTTCTTTAAGCAGAAAATTAGGTTAGCGAAAATTTTAAAATCTCAAGAAACCAAATAACTTTGATTTTTATTTTACACTAACTTATTTATTATTATTTTTATTTTTTTACTTAAATAAGTTTTATAAAAATAACCTTTTTAAAGCAGAAAATCAAGCAATTAAATTTTTAAAAAAACTTAAGAAACCAAAAGTAAATATTTTATTTTAAATTAAATCAAATATTTTGAAATAAACAATTGGGTCATATAATCGGGGCTTGGAAGGATCATGACATCCTCGGTGCGTATGCCCTAACCCTAGCTCTCCCACGTTTCGAGCATGTCTATGTGAGGGAGAGAAGGGAAAGAGGGATAGAGAAGGGGGAGGGCTTTCTCTCAAATAAAACTGGCTATGTAGGGATTTTTCTGCAAAAAATGCATAAGTGGATCAGGGTGTTCCACCTGCCTCCATCGCAACCACACATGCCAGATCGGACAGCTCATATCGCCATTATCATGTTAGCACCAAAAACTCCATTAGCATAGGATATGTTGCCATCAACTACTAGTGGTGGCTCTACATTTAGTTGCTAACAACTCTATATTAGTTGCTAGCTCTACATATTACTTGCTACAATAGTTGCTAACAACTCTAAGTCTTACTTGCTACATTAGTTGCTACCAACTCTACATTATTCGCTAGATCTATATGTTACTTGCTATATTAGTTACTAGTATATATGTTACTCGCTAGTATCTCTTTATTACTTGATGACAATTATCAACGACATGTGCAATCTTCTACTGGTGGTGGCTTTATATTA
The DNA here is from genome assembly GCA_036346265.1 of Melocanna baccifera. Taxonomy (NCBI): domain Eukaryota; kingdom Viridiplantae; phylum Streptophyta; class Magnoliopsida; order Poales; family Poaceae; genus Melocanna; species Melocanna baccifera. The sequence goes on along the minus strand of CM070691.1, from coordinate 14,115,145 downwards.
GTTGCTAGCTCTATATATTACTAATTGCTAGTTGTACATTAGTTGCTAAAGACATTGCATGGCACTTGTTACATTAGTTCCTAGCTTTACATGTTACTACTTGTCATCATTTATGTAAGGAAACCTATAATTACTATCATCAAAGAATTACAAGCTACTAGGCCATAGAGTTGCTAATATCAGACACCTAAAGTTGCTAGCTGAGAAATAATTTTATCAATATGTTCTCAAAATATATTTAATATGGGACTTGTTCTGTTAAACTCATCGTATAAATCGCAAACAGTTTAATCGGAATGCAAATTGGATACTCATTTTAATAGATATGATCATTTAAATAAAAAACGATAAACATGTACAAATATTGTATCGTATCATGACGACACATGTGCGACTTGCGCATGTTCCTCCTAACATGCGACTAGTAGTTCAGAAGCATTATCATTTGTGAAATAACATATAAGGGAACATAATACTGGACTAACACTATTAAAAGCCAGATATCGATTCTGTTTAAACTTCATGGCTAGTGGAGTTTTTTTTTCCAAGCACAAATAGACCTAAGGCAACCAAAGACGTTCACGGAGTTTTTTTTACATTTACCAAGCTTTCGCTGCGCCTTCGGCTTGCTGCTATTTTTTTATATTCTAATTTTGTTTGTTGCCAAATTTTTGTCAATTCCTTGGCAAGTAATCTATAGTATCATATTCTATTCTCCTGCAACTTTTCTGATAAGTAGTACATGCATGTCCTTAACCTCTGGTCTTCCATTCTTGCCATGAAAGAAATTCTCCTACAGCCTCTAGCCAGGCCCACAGGGCAGTGGGACCCCACATGATATACCCAAGATCTCAAGTACACAACGCTTTCTGATAGGAGTCCATAACAGCTAGGTTCTATCCTATTTATGCTTAGGTTTTAGTTTAGATTCCTATCGTAACTAACTTTTAAATGATACATTTTTTTAAGACGAGTTTTACAGGAAAATTATAATAGACAATGTACCGAGTTCAGCTATATCGGCCAAACTCAAATGTGACTATTTTGAAAACATTTTATTCTTTTTTTGTGCATGGTGTGTACTTAAAACGTCTATACCTCACCAAGTTGTATTTACGAGTGATCTTCACGCATATGAAAGATAAATTTGAACAGCGAGCCTAGAATTTAAAATTGCATGTTGTGTTATCTCTTGCCTGAGTCTAAATAACACTCCTTGTGCGAAAACACCTTAGAATAAACCATCGTGGTTTTGGCCAACTTACTAACACCTACGCATTCAAATTTTGGTGACATGGATGCTACACATCAGCAGAAAATGGCACTACTATAGAAAATGTTATCACAGACGATTCAAAAATATCATCACAGATGGTTTCATTAGCCGTCTAAATTTATGGATCAGTAATGAAATGAGGTCATCACAGATGACTTTCGAACTATCTATGATGCAAATATCACAGACGATTTTAATCACAAACCATCTGTGAAAGTTGATTATCACATACGGTTTCCAATCGAAATCGTCTGTGATAAATAAGTATCACAGACGATTTCAACTATAAACCATCTGTGATATTGAATTGTTACAGATGGTTTGTAGTTAAAACCGTCTATAATATTGAACTATCACAGATGATTTGTAATTGAAACCGTCTGTGACACTTACATATCACAAATGGTTTCCACTAGAAACCATCTGTGATATTCTTTTCTTTTTCTAAATATATTTCTGTTTATTGGTTAGCCTCAGGAATTGCTAGCTATGCCCTCTGAAACAAGCAGATCAACACAGTATACATCTAATTCACATTCATTCATTTCAGAAACAAAAACATTCATTTCACAAATCAATTAACTGAAATAAAATAAATTATCCATTATAAATACACACATATACAATTAAGGTCAATCTTATCACAATCAAATTCATTCTATATTGTGAAACTCTTCATCTGATTTTATGACTTTAGACATCAAAAATTACGCACACTCTCCTCGAATTTGTGCAAGTTTGGCCTTCCAACGCAGTTGTAGCGATAAACACAACCTGTCAATAGGAATATCAATGTCATGCGTACATATATAACTTGATAAGTATAAAATAATTATTACAAGATTGGCAAACCTGAGGATCCTTGATCTTTGTGGAATCGAGGAGTAGTTGCATATGGCGTCAAACATAGAATCCACAGGTGTTGCTTGACGGCTGCTGGTGGCACTACAAAAATAGAATTTATTAATTCAAGACGCATTACCAGGAGGTGTTATATATGATTAATGTGTACTAGCGAATACCAATAAATTTTGAACCTGACGCAGGGCGTTGGTCCCACCCTTCTATTTCCATACCTCTGCAACGTATGTGGTGAATGACCTACATGATTCCAAAAAGTTAGCCTTAGTCATGGGGAAGGAATGAAAGACTACAATACAGTTACATATAGAGGAAATGTATTTACATATCGATTGATTGGCCGATAACTGTGAAGTTGATTTTATTCTTCTTTAGGGAATCAAGGTATATTACCTTGTTCCATTTTGGTATAATTACAATTAGAATCCAGTGAGACCTACACAGGTGTCTCGTCATGGTCATTAAACATAATCTCATGCTGCTTATAAAGTAGAAATCAATAAGTATAGCCACTAGTACAGCACTTACCCCTAGTTGTAAGGCATAAGTATAAATTCTTTGTTGTAGTTAGCCACCAATGTCGTCGTAATGTACTTCTCGACGAAGGATGCATCCTTCTCGATAGTATTTATAGTGACCAAGCGTGGGTCGATGAAACCAATAGATGATTTCGATAATCTGGCTTTAGTCACCATGTATCTATATACACACATACAAAAGCAATAATTTATATATGACATTTATAGGTATTACATGAACATAGATCGTGATTGTACACACTTATAGTGCCAACATCGAATGAGTGAGACGTCAAGAGTGTTGAGTGTGAAGAGATTGAATAAATCCTCGAAGGTCACTGCGAAGACACAGTCATGAACATTATGCTGCAAATGATGTGGTCTGAATTTGATAGTGAGACCTAAGCATCATTGCTCCTCTGGCTTATTGGACTGTTCCATATACCATGCATGTAATCTCTAGCAACTCAGTCCTAGGGTTAGGAGGCGCTCTTTCGGGACGATCATCGGCTCGCCTAGCATAAATTTCTGGGCCAAGGATAAATAGGGGATATCATCATCGGTCTTTGTTGATTTACCCTTACCGCCTTGGTTGTAGGTCAACTTTATGGTAGTCGACTATGAAGGTAGTTCCGGTGTGGATAGCCCTCGTGGTTGTAGCACTGGTGCAAGTTGCTTGGGTAGGAATAGCACCCGTGGTGTTGGCACCAATGTCGGTAACTCTGTTGTGGATAGCACCTATGGACTTGACACCGGTGCAAATAGCTTTGGTTCAGATAACCCTTGTGGACCTAGAACCGGTGCAGGTAACTCTAGTTCGGATAGCCCCTATGGACGGGGCATCGGTGCAGGAGCCTCTAAGTAGATATTTCTTTTGAGCCACTGGATGAATGTTCCAATGGCTTGCCCTAGAGTCACGACCTCATCGTTCGGGGGCTTCTGTAGCGGGATGACCTCGAAATTAGCATAAATATCATCTACATTCATTTTTTTGAAACCTAGTACTAAAGTTACACCGTGCACCAAGACCTTGGGAACGGATGGATATGCCTAACCTCAAGCAGCGCACAAAGCAACAGATTCATATCTCACTTGCAGCTTGCACTTCGTAGCCATCTACATAACGATACAAAATTAGCTAATCTAACAGGCCTATCAATGGATTGAGCATTCTAGATATAGTAATTATTACCAGGATGTCATCGATAGGAAATCTGTGGCCGCTTTCTGTGGTAGGGTTGGACGTGCAACTACTCCGATGGTTGGGAGACTGGCTAGTACAAGAGCGGCGGTGGCTTTCTGCTAATTTTCTCTATACCTTCGTATCTCATCTCTGACATAATAAGCGAGCTCCTCTCTAAAGGATGCCATAGTCTTCTCTCGTAGTCGTGCCTCGCGCTCGGCTTTGACTCTCTTCCTACTCCGATATGATTCGGAGTCCCCTGAGAAATCATGTTTCCAAGGAATAAAAAGATTAAAGCCTCCCGTGTGACCCGGGTGCTCCTTGTTTTCCAGGGCCACAAAGAGTATATCTCTCTCCCTAATTGTCTAAAATGATCCTTGAGAAGATTCTACACTTAGCGCTTCCTGCAAGAGTCCGACATATCATTTCACTTTCTATAAAGTTATATAGTAATTACAAGCTACGTAGTTTGATATCGTACCAGGCAGTGGGATACTTTGTCGTCTGCGGGTTTTCGGAAGGAGATATCCCCCGACGACAGGGTAGATGATCTCACTCGAATCCAATTTCAAGCACGCTCATCAGGGATCATTGCACGGAGTCATAGTGTTCTTCTAGGATCTCGAATGATGCAAATCAGCCCTCATTTTTTTAAGCTTTGGTCATGGTCTTCCATGAATTGAATGTGATCTCAATCCATTCTCGTGCAACTATTTTGACCATTCTTCGGAATGCGGACGCTGCTCGGTGAGGAGAGAGGGGTCTCAGATGCATCGACATCTGTAGTGGTAAATTAGCCCTTGGGCTTTTTCGATAATCCACTTCCATGGCGTTTGGGTTTTCCTTAGGATGGTGCATCACACGCATCCAGCAACAATGATGAAAAATGCACGGATGACATGTTGGCCTTCTTATATATGAAAATTAATCACAAGAAAGCATATATATACACATCAATATGAAAATGACATAAAAGTACATGGATTACATCTCAAAGCAGATATACAATTCGGAACATTAACATATTGCAATATATTCAATAGAATAAGCATGTGAGCATATAAAATTCTGCATAATCCACAGATTAATGATTGTCTTGTGCTCTCAATTTGAGGAGTTGCACAAGTTATTAGAAACTTGGCCTTCTACAACTCTTTGTTAATTTTTAGCATAAAAGACAGCTAGAAGACCTCAGCCAAAATCAATCACCAATAACAGATTTATACTACTGCGGAGATGACAAGTATATTTGGCAATTGCGTAAATAACATGTACATATATATATTGCACAAAGGATCAATAACAATATGCTGGACAGAACAAAAACTGTACCAAGACGATTGACAAATGTAGCAATTACACACAACAGAGGTAATCAACCGTATACAAAAAGATCACACTAGCAGATGAGTATAAGTTGTCACTGTAATCACAATTTGACAAAGATCGTCATCTAGCAACTAAAAGCCCACAATCTATTATGCAAATGACCTCCCAGTGCTAGATCTTACCGTAAAATTTCAGAAATAATAACTGCACTTCAATCCATCGTATAACAAATGTAGAATATACAGTAAAAAAAGTAGAGAGAGATCTCACAGAGTGACGGCACTTCAATCCATCGTGACGACAAAAATGGCTAGGGGAAGGCGGCGTGAGGCTGAGGTACTAGGGCTAAAGGAAGACGGCAAATTTAGTACTCACAAGGCTCGAGGGAGGAGGAGGGCCGTCGGAGTCAGGGACGGAGGAGGGCACTGGGCACGGGGGAGGAGGAGGGCTACCGTAGTTAGGGGAGGCGGCACCGGGCTCAGGGAAGGAGGAGGGTGCTGGGCTTGGGGGAGGAGGAGGAGGGCCGCTAGAGTCGAGGGAGGTGACGACGGGCTCGGGGGAGGCAGTGTCGTTAAGTGATGGTTAATGCAGCGTAAGTACAGTGCAAATAACCCTAGAGTGCAATATATATATGGGTAATAATCATAGACATTTCTATTTGAGAACCGCCTGTGAAATTTACCATCACAGACGATTCTATCACAGACGGTTCTAAATAGAACCGTCTGTGAAGATTTTTATTACAGATGGTTCTATTTTAAAACCGTTTGTGAAGATTTATTATTACAGACGATTGTATTTGAGAACCGTCTGTGATATGTATCATCGCAGACGGTTTTTCATTGCAACCGTCTGTGAAGATAAATAATGTAAATTCACATATACATAACTCATTCTCATATATATAAATGAAAATTCACATATATATATATCGCACATTCTCATATACATAAATGCAAATTCACATATATATCACATATTCTTATATACATAAATGCAAATTCACATGTATATCACATGTTCTTATATACATAAATGCAAATTCACATATACATCACACAAGCATTCTTATATACATAAATTCAAATTCACATATATATCACACATTCTCAATTCACTTACTTATATTCTTTAAAAATTAGCTCTTCATGATGATCGATGCGTATGTAGCTAGTTTTTTCACATTGTTCTTTCTCGACCCTTATACCGTTTTCAAAAAGAGGTAACTCATCAAATTGATTGTATTTTTCGTCTTCCACTACATTCTCTACTTTGATAATTCTCCTTTTATCACGAAGAACTATATGACGCTTCTTATTTGTCAGGTCGATTACATAGAAAATTGAACAACTTGGTTAGCGAGTACGAATGGTTCGTCTTTGTATCCGACACATTTGAGGTCTACGGTAGTGACACCGTACTTATCGACGTTCACCTGTGGGAGATGAACCTAAAGATACCGAAATAAGGGGATCTTAAAAACCACATAGTCAAGCTCTCAAATCTCTTCTAAGAATCCATAGTAGGAGTTCCTCAACCCATCAGTACTGAACGTATCTATGCAGACGCCGCTGTTCTGCTTAGTGATCTTTACATCCTGAGCCTGTGTATAGAATGTATAACCATTTATATCATATATTTGCCATGTCATAACTGTAAATATTGGCCCTTTTACCAACTATGTCAGTATCTTACTTAATGAGCTCATACCGACTTGCTCCTTCAACCATTGGTTGAATCGACTGTTGTGTTGTCTCATAATCCAAACATCTGACCGCTCTAAATTCTATTGCCAAAACACATCCTTGCGTTGGTCGATATACGAGAACACTTCAGTCATATGTTGCAAAACTATGAAATGGACTTGAGCGTACGCATCCATATATGGAGTAATTGCTTTCCTTCCGATGGTTCTGATGCCCTTGAGCCCCCCTAAAGGCAAGATTGAGGCACACTTATCAGGTCAATCTGAGACATATAATTGATACAGAACTCAATGACCTCTTCGCTTGCATAACCTTAGATGATGCTGCCTTCCAATTGAGATCAATTTTGTACATAGAACTGGAGAATTCTCATGAACCTCTCGAACGGGCACATGCTACGTAGGAATATGGGCCCGTATATTTTTATCTCCCACACAATGTGAACAATGAGATGAAACATGATATCAAAAAACGATGGAGGAAAATACATCTCAAGATGACACAAAGTCATCACTATCTCGTCCTACAGAGTATCTAATTCTTTGGGATCGATGACCTTCTAAGCAATTATGTTAAAAAATAACACAGCCTCATGATTGTATCTTGGACCTTGATCGGCAAAATATTTTTAATTGCAATAGAAAGTATATGTGTTATCAGCACATGATAATCATGAGACTTCATGCCATTTAACTTCAAATCTTGCATAGAAACAAGTTTCTTCATGTTGCTAGAGTAACCAGACAGAACTTTGACACCATGCAAGCACTGGCACAGTTCAGTTTTCTCGATCTTAAACAGAGTGTAACAAGCAGGAGGAAGGTACGTTCATCCTTTATCGATTTTTATCGGTGCTAACATAGGCTTAATGTCCATATCAACCAAGTCAAGCTATGTGTTGATACCATTCTTTGTTTTATTATGAATGTTCAGTAAGAGACCAATCAAGCTGTCACATATATTCTTCTCTACGTGTATGATGTCGATGCAGTACCGAACTTCTACGTACTCTCAATAAGGTAAGTCCCAAAATATTGATCTCTTCTTCCAGATATTTTCTCATGGGTCCTCAATTTACGTCCCTTTCTGAGGACAATATCTAAACCATTAACTATATTATAAACTCTTTTCTACTTAAATGCCTTGGAACTGAACTGTCCTCCTTCTCTTCGTCAAATTGTTTCTTCATCTTACAGTATGGGTGAGCTCTCTGAAGGAACCTGCAGTGATGCATGTACACGGTTTTGTAGGAGTGTTTTAGCCATACACTCTCGATACCATCTAAGCAGTGAGTACAAACTTTAGCCCCTTTTGTACTCTGGCCCAACAGGTTAGCAAGGGCAGGATAATCATTTATGGTGCAAAACAACAAAGAGCATAAACTGAAGTTCTCTCATTCGTATGCATTCCATATCTGTACCCCTTCGTTCCACAGTACTTTTAGATCTTCCACCAATGGTGTTAAGTACACATCAATATCATTCCTAGGTTGCTTCGGCCCTTACATAAGTATTAACAATAAAATATACTTTCGCTTTATACATAACTAATGAGGAAGGTTATAGATGCTGAGAGTCACGGGTCAAGTGCTATGTCAGCCGCTTATGTTACTGAAAGAATTCATTCCATCTGTACTCAATCCAAATCTTATATTTCTTGGTTCTGCACTGAAGTCTGCAAACGTCCTATCGATGTTTCTCCACTAGGCAGAATCAGCAAGGTGTGTTGGCACATTATCCTTCTTACGCTCCTTTGAATTCTCAAAAAACCACTTCAAATGGGAAATTATAAGAAGATATCATGTCACCTTAGCAGAAGATCCTTTCTTCACCTCTATTCCCTCGTCGTTATCTGATTCATTCTTACGCTTGTATCAGGATGCGATGCACACCGGATATACATGCATGTTTGCATACTCTTTACGGTAGAGGACACAGTCGTTCAAACATACATGTATTATTTCTACTTCTATTCCTAATGGATAAAGAACCTTCCTGGCTTTGTAGATGGTTTTAGGCAACTTGTTTCTCTCCAAAAGCATGTTCGCTAAAAGACCTAACAGTGCCATGAAACTCTTGTCGGACCAACCGTTGCTTGCCTTTAATTTCAATAGTTCATGCACGGCTGACAACCTCATGTACTTTGACTTGCAGCTAGGGGTGCAAACGGATCGGATACGGATGGATACTGGTCATTCCATATCCGTTTCCATATTTTTTGTCGGAGTCGGAATCGGACACGGATAGTGCCAGATACGAATACGAGTACGGATATTCTCGGTCACGAATACGGAGCAAATACAGAACGCTCTGAATACGGTTAGTCTCGGTCACGAATATTTAGTCGGATAATACGTGTAAACAAAAATCATATATATCACATGTATAAGGATGAATCACTATAGTACATATCCATAATGGAACTACATTAGTAGCTTAACAAGTAAATTTCACATGATGAAATGGAGAAGTTAAGCAACCAGTAAATTCTAGTTAGCAAAGTAGCATGTAAATGATAGAGATTAGTTAAACAAATAATAGCTGACTAGCTACATGCCACAGAGTTCGAAAGTAATAATTAACCATAGCCAAGTAGTCAAGTACATCACTTGATACAGAGTCGACTGATCTTCTCGATGTAGGGTGGATACTCGCGGGAGTCTTGATGAATCGTAATAATCCTCCAATACCAGTGCAAGAGACGAACACTCTTTAATCTGCCAAAACACGTTCACGTTGATTTCGCTGACCACCAAGTGAAGATCTATCGTACACCTAATTCTCAGCGGAAAGACTGAACGATCTTGATTGAAGAATACTTTTAATTTCATATGGAATTTTGGCTGCAATGATGAACTCGAACAAGCTTTAGTAGATTGATTTTTCTCAAAGATAGTTTGAGCCCTAAAGGCTACGATTACAAGACTTATATAGTCCCTTGGGATGTCCATATGGTCTTCAAACTGAATACAACTCAACCTTATACAGTTTTAGACTGAAACTCACACAAAAAAGGAAACTAGATTTTATAGCCATCACATTATTTTGGTCATAGAAGATAACTTATGGTGTATTTGAAGATAAGACCTTATCCATTTCATAGGTCTTGAAATAAGCTTTCCAACGAGTACAAAACACTCGAATCGGATACTGCTTGTGAAAGTTATGGCCCTTTTAGTAAGTGTCTGTTGGGCTGTCCCGAACCGAATCCGAATCCGAATTTAGTTCTGAGTTGAATCCGAATTTGAATTTAGTAACTATCCGAATAAATATCCGGTAACTATCCAAAAAAATATCCGGATAGTTCCGTATCCGTCGGATAATGTTTGTTCCGAATTCGTTTCCGTATCCGGCAAAAAATATCCGAATCCGTATCCGTATCCGGCAAAACATCCGGATATCCGAAAATTTGCTCCGAATTCTATCCGAATTAAAATGGACGGACGGATGGTCGGAAAATATCCGCTCCGTTTGCACCCATACTTGCAGCACATGAACAAAGGTTTCTCTAAGTCCTCCATCAATTCTCGGAATTTAACATACTCTTGCTCATCATAGTTCACTTCTTCATCGCGAAGCATCTGATCCATATTGTCATCATGCAGTCTATTTGAATCCAAATCACAATCAACATCATCCAGCAGCATATCATTAACTTCACCGACGATGTCATTATTACTACCTTCCTGTGTAATCTCCTCTTCGCCATGACTGGTCCAACACGCATATCTCTTTTTAAAACCCTTCGAATCAAGTGCACTTCAATTTGCGCTCGGTTTTTAAATATCTTTAGATTCTCACAGTCAATGTATGGACAGTACATATATTCCACCCCCTTATTCAACATATCCTCCTCAGCAGCTCTTGTAAAAGCAGACACGCCATTAATATACACTTCACTCATACGGTTCGCAGCATACATCTAGCTTTGGTCCTATATTACGTATATATAATAATTTAGTATTAAATATTAAATTAATTAATTAGTATACTAGATATATACCACATGTATTGAAGCTTTGCTAGCTTAATTAACATAAAAGCTATTTTCCTAGGAACCAATTATAACCAACTATTTTGACCAATTTGGCCTGCCCACATGATGAAAACTGATCATACATGGCCAAGTAGATGTAAACCATCTTCAATTAGAGTTATCAAAAGTTATATCTAAATTTTAATACAACAAGAAACAAATTACATTACTAACCATAGGTAATCAAGAACTTAATGAATCTTCAACCAAATGGCCTGAAAGCCTTTCCTCCAGCTCAAAACAGCAGCCTATATCTAGAATTCAAGACAAAGGATACGTCCACGGTTCTATGCGTAATTAATATAGTGAAATTATCATAGACATTTTTTAATACAAATCATCTGTGATGATTTAATTATCACAAACGGTTTGTATTATAAATCGTCTGTAATAATTCATAGATGGTTCAAACTAAAAACTATCTATGATATTTGGTAATATCATAGATGGTTCATGACAAAAACCGTATGTGATGCTTCACAGATGGTTTTACCATGAACTGTCTGTAATATTAAATCTTCATAGAAGGTTTTTAGTAATGGCAACAACACAGACAGTCTATAAACTAAAATCGTTTGTGATAGTATACATCACAGATGGTTTTGTGAAACCATCTATGATGTTATGTCTAGTATTAGGTTTTCTGTAGTAGTGTGAAGTTCTTGGGCCAAAATCAGAAAAAGGAAAAGAGATGGAAAGATTCATTTGCAAATATCAGAATGGTAAGGGCCTGATAGCAAATTAGCCAAGGAAACCCTAAATTCCCCTACGCAGCGTAGTGTTCCTCCTTGTACAGACTCTTCTCTCCTCCTTTTGCTTCTCTCTTACCTTAGCCTAACACCGCTTACACTGCCTCACTTAAACCTCTACCACTTTCTATATCTGTTGTGTCTCAGCGTTGATGCCATAGTCATCACTCCCCACCTTCAGATCCACTCCACACCCTCCCCCCTCCCAAAATCTCACCACACCAACTGTACTCACTGGCAGCTACCATTTCTTCCCCACATTAGTGTGTTGAAGCCCGTGTGCACCCTAGCTAGACAGGGAGACCATTGAAGTACCATTGCAGGACAAGACTGCCACCACCACCATATGTACTAGCCAACTCAAGCTACACCTCCAAGCCCCCGAGTTGGGCGTTAGACTCACCTCACCTCACTGATGCTCCTTGAACCTTCCCCAAGGCCAGCCAACGTAACCTAGCCACCGAACTCCACTTCAGCGCAATCAATCACCAATTGCCACCTCAGCATTGCCCACCAAGACGATGCTCGTGCACATACCACTGAGCATTGTCATCATCTTGAGCCACCGCATGTCGGGGGTTCGCACCGCCACCTGCCCTTGTAATCATTCACCACAAGAAGTGACTCTGACACAGATAGGCTATGCTAGTATAAATAAATAAAAATTCTATAATATAAACTAAAAAGTTATATGACTAATAGATCATAGATCATTATCACTAGACACATAGTGCAATGGAAGAAGAGTTGGAACAGCCTAGTCCAACATTGCGTGCGTCGATGTAGTGGAAGTAGTTGACCATCCAACATCTTTGGTCATCGATTTTCTCCTCTAGCAACTTCTCACTTTTCTTACATACATCGTGGATCATCCTCGATTAGCATAACAACAACCGCAGGCGTGCATGCACAGTATTCACACATCCAAGGGTTCTAATGCATGTAAGTACAAGGAGATCAACTGGACGGGTGAATAAATGCTTTTAAAATTCTTTTCATCTAAAATTGAGTTATAGATGTAGAAACATAAATAAAAATAGTTTTGTATGAGGGAGACCCCACCTATTAGACTAGTCTTTTGGGGAGAGAAGACCTAATACCACTTATAAGGTTATTACTTTAGCGCTTGCATACGACAGCTTGTGGGTTTAGGTGCTCAACTCGTTTGAACCTGTGGTCTGGGAAATAAACCCAGTTAGACCTAAGCATATAGCCAAGGTCTACTCTGACATTTGGTATCAAAGCCCAACACCTAATATCTCCTTGAACCTCATGGTTGCAGAAGTGCACAATCAATATGTGAGGGAGAGAATGTTGAGATAGTCTCATATTGGTTGTGGAAAGAAAAAAAATACAACTTATAAGTGTGAGGGAGACCCCACCTATTGGACTAGTCTTTTAGGGAGAGAAGACATAATACCACTTATAAGGTTGTTGCTTTAGGGCTTGAGCTTAGGTGCTCAACCTGTTTGGACCTATGGCCTAGGGAATAAACCCAGTTGAACCTACGCATACAGCCAGGGTCCGGTCTGACCACCAAGAACCTCAGGGCCTATTTGAAGCCGCTTTTAGAAGTTGTTTTTGGCTTTTGCTACAATACTTAACTTTTAAACGAAGTATTTTTTTAAAACGGGGTCTACAAGTTAATTATAGTACATGTTAAAATCTCAATATCTGTACCATCCAAAATCACAAATGAATATCTCTCTTCAGAATCTCTGTCGTAAACAGCTAAAATTCAAAAAATTTAGCCAAAAGTCATAAGCTACATCCACTTCAAACAGGCCCTCAATCTATTAGTGGTAGCTCTTTTTCCCTCCAGGAAAGTGAGTACCAACCTTCACAATATGCTGGACCTTCTCACAAACTTCTTGAAACAATCGTCGAACCACGACGCCTCCATACCGTCTAAGTGTTGGCAAACACTAAGAGTAGTAACAAGGTAAGACTCTTACTTGACTCTCACCAAGTACAACACATATACAAGTGAATATACAATCTACCTCTAGAAGCAACACATACAACTAGGGCTCCCCCTCCGATATCACAAACTGTAATACATGCACAAATAGAGAGAAGAGGCTTGCACTAACTCAAGAGAATGAAATGAAGTGACAAGAGTTAAATCCAACCAGCCACAAGAGGGTATAAATACCCACACCTCCAAAAACTAGCCATTCAACTGCAAATAGACATACTTTAGTGAAGAACCAGTCAGACTGCCAACTAATGGCCAATCAGACTGACCACATATTCCAACAGTTATAAAACTAGCAGTTAGACATATGCCCAATTAGATTGCCCTCACAAGCCCCCGTTAGACTACCCTTCCAAGAAGAAGGGAACTTACAAAACATGATCTCCGAAAAAAGTAACCATCATACAAAGCCTGGTCCAATTGGAGACACTAATCAAATCTGTCGATTAGACCGCCAACTAATGGCCAGTCGGACCTATCTAAGTGGTCAAACCGTCATCACAAAGGTAGTCATACCGGCTCTACTTTTCAGCACAACTGACACTCGGAGAAACGGTTATAACTTGACTCCGATATTGAAATTAAGTGATCTTGGATTCTATGAAAAACTTATTTAGAGGGCTATACAACACAACTGATTACATGATATCAAACGTATTAGATCAATGCATAAAGTATAAGAACTCCAAAAAGTCAACACCATAGTCTAAGTCCAAGGATAAAAGCAAAAATAGATCTTAGACCATGCCGAGGAGGAATTCATAATTTCAACAATTTGCAAAATATATTAGCAAACTTTAGTATCATGCGATAAGGAATAGATGCATGGACATCAACCACTTGCAAAACACATTTTCAAACAATAGTCACATATTATAAGGATTAGATGCATAAGTCTCAACTATTTACAAAATACATTCGTAAACAATAGCATCATGCCATGGAGAGGTAGAGCAAGTAGGCTTGAACTATCAATACATAATGAGACTCAAGCTACTAGATAGTACCCCTCTTGATTGTACAATAACATATACTAGTAATCCGATCTCTTAACCAAACATGAAGATCGGTAAAAAACTATGAACATATTCTTAGCCTATACTAATTATACATTTGCCTTGCACATCCTCTTGGAGATTTCTCTTGATGACGATTATCTCCTGATGTGGATACGCTCATGTCTTACGCTTTTCAGTTAAATATATAATTTGACTGGAAAGAATTATTGAGCCGCATGTAATATGGCCAGATGAACTCTAATTTAATTGGGTCATTATTTCTTATATTTGAAGATGTAGAACTACTATTTTATTTAATCATATGCAGGCTCATATTCGATCTGTACAAATCTAAAGTGAAGATACGTTTGAAAGAACTTGAAGAAACCTACATGCATGCTGTCACGTGGAGCAAAGGAGAAGGAACATACGTGCTTGCTGTCCGAAAAGGATTTATTCGGTGCAAGAGGCAAAAGGCCAACCACGTGAAGAAAGGAACCATCACAAAAGAATAAATGTGCATGGCTGTTGCACGAGAGAACAAGATGCTACATGCATGGCCATATGCAACACAAGGAAATTAAAAAGAGGAAACTAATCCGAACTCTTCCATCAATCCGAGTTGTTTCCTATTTTAAATTTGTTTCTATCTTGGATGTGTGTGCGTGACCGCACCTTATGGTATTAATATAAGGCCAGGCATAGCTTCATTGTAGGCAGACTACCTTTGAGAAAAATCAATCTACTAAAATTTATTCAAGTTCATCATTACTGCCAAAATTCTATAGGGAATTAGGACTGGCAAAAAAACTCAAAAAAAAAGCTAATAAAAATAAAAAAGATGAAATTTAGAAATAGTAAAAAATAATTTGATGTCAAAAAAACTCAAGCCGAAATAAATAATATCTTAATACTTTTTAGGAACAGTGGTTTTAGGTATGACATAATTGGTCGTTGGCATAAGTGCATAACTGAACGTTCAACAGGAGGGGACCTTAGCTAGCATTAATCACAGCTCCACCGGACATTCCATTAGCCAAGAGCCAGCAGACCATATTGGCCTGTTCATTTTGGTGGCTTAAGCAGAAGGTTTTTTTATTTTTTATGTTAGCTTTTGGTTAAAATTGTATGGTGGTGATGGTTAGTTTTTTATGAGCTATTCAATTAAACACTATTATATCTCTACAGATAATGAAGAAAAAGAGAAAAAAGCAAAAGGAAAAAATCAACAAAAAACTAAAAAAATTGAAATTAAAAAGCTAACATATTTATTTCGATTTGGGGCTTCTGGGAACGAAATGAACGAGGCCTGACCTACTATGCTCACTCCACTCTGTTACACGAGTGAGCTAAGCAACTAATCTGCATAGGTAGAATAGCTAGCTTGGTGACAGCATGATACGCATCTGCCGTCCCTTGCAAGCCAACGAACATCCATCCCCACTTCGCCTTACCTCCCCAACAACTGCGTGGCGACGAACAAGAGAGGGCTAGCTATCACAAGGAAGGTATATTCCCAAATGATCTAACTATAGGTTTTTTTTGGTTATCACTAATAATCTTTTGTTATAATTTTTATCTGTATTTTTAAATACTACAGCAAATAACAGAAATACTGATATAAACATATAGTTTTAAACTTAAAAAGTCATCAATGAGTCTGCATCCGCTGGCAGCGCTCAAGTTGGCTTTTGACTATCGCTAGCGATCGGCTTCTGCTGCCGAAACACTGTAGCATACACTGTGCATGCTACAGTAAAATATTTTTCTTTTTTTGTTTTTTTTTCGTATTCCTTTGCATCGTCCGTTCTAGATTAACGTGCTGTTTTTATTTTTATATTTTTTAAATTTAATTATACTCAATAAACTAACTCAGCTACAGTAAAAAATAAATCAGCTATAGTATTTTTTCAGTAAAAATTAAAAACTATCGCTATTTCGAACGTACCCTGAGAAACTGTGCTAATTTCAACGTTTGGCGCATAGTCCGGCGCATGCCTGCAGCATCTTGCTTCTTTCTTTCCTCCCACGCTAACAAGATTTTGCTTACGCCGTTACGCGTGTTTGTTGTTTTAAAACCTTGTGTGTCTGTCTTTAGATCTCTGAGCTTACATGTTTTTATCGGCCGGGTTTTTTTCGATTTTCACTCGATTTATGTTTATACTATCTAATTAACTTTTAAATAGTATATTTTTTAAAGTGAAGTCAATAAATAATTATAGTAAAAAGTATACTGAGTTTAGCTGTATCGGTCAAAATTACATATGACTATTTTTCTATATGTACTACCTCTTACGAACAGTCAAAATTCAAATATTTAAATCATAAACTATCAGCCCAAAAAAACCTATTCGATCATCAAACTACTCAAACTTGAGTAGAGAACATGAGGAGGTAGTAAGGTTCTTGGAGGATTTATTTTCCTATGAAATCGTATAGAATTTCTGCATTTCAAATAGACATTAAGCTTGGACTCATAGTGTATCATACCATCTCCCTTAATGTGTCAACTAACATGGGGTGTTCATACTGGCTTTTGCTGATAGTTTTTAATTTTAGCTGATAAATAGTAACAGCTTTTAGAGAAGTTTGTAGAGAAAAAGACACTCATGTACGATTTTAGTCGATATACATGAAATTACTATAGTGTTTACTATAATTACTAGTAGACACTATCTTTAAAAGACACTTCATTTGAAAGCTAAATATTATAGAAAAATTATTTATTATAGAAAAATAATTTTTAAAAATTAATACGAATGGGGAGATCCACGTTGGCTCATCTCCCTTAATTTGTCAACTAACACGCTTTAGATCCACATTGGCTCAGTAAACTTCGAAAACATAAATGTTCAGTCCAAAAGGACCCAGCGAGACAAACGTGAGGTTACAACATATTTTCACGCTGGTTTTAACTTAATTTAATTGCCACGTTCAATTAGGGGTGGATGCAGCATAAATACTGTTTGGGGTCTAGCAACCGCAATGCCGTCTAGCTTAATCCAAGAAGTATGCCTATTCCAATGCCTGTTCTTTCTTGATCCACCCCTATCTTCTGTAGATCCAACGATGCACGTGAAAGAACAGCTGGTAACGTGAGGCCAAATCGCCAAAGGAAGGGCTAATGTACAGGTACTCGATAGCTAATCGTGCCCCAATGGCTAAGGCCATCCCATTCCCAGCTGTTAGACAGGGAATTTATGGTCCTTGCTGTTCACTGCTAGCATCCACAGCTCACATTAATCGTTCTTATGACAAACTTACATGCATTTTTATTTCCTCTTTTTTTTCAAAAAGAAGTTACTACTACAAAAATCATCATCACAGACAGTTCAAAAACGTCATCACAGACAGTTTTTTGAACCGTCTGAATTTATGAATCAGTGATAATCAAAAGTTATACAGACGGTTTGTGAGCAGTTAGAACCGTCTGTAAAAAACACTATCACAGACTGTTCTAAACATAGAATCGTCTGTGATATGTGAGTATCACAGACGGTTCTAGTTTAGAACCGTCTGTGAACTGCTCACAAACCGTCTATGATAGTTCATTCTATACCTAAATTTTTTTCTATTTTTCAGTTAGCCTCAGAAAATGTTAGCTATGCTTTTTTGAAAACAAGCGAAAACAAGCAAATACGATATCAAACATAGCAGAGAACATTTTATTTCCATTACAATCCACCATTACAATATCACAAGATTACAATTCACCATTACAACATCACAACATTACAATCCACCATTACAACATCACAACATTACAATCCACCATTATAATAGCAAAAAATATAGCAGAAAACAATGGAAGCAACAATGGAGGCTACGACGAAGAGAACAATAAAAGCAATATAGCAGAGAACAATCCACCATCACAAACTCGGGTAGGCCTTCTTAGTAGCTGCCTCACTATAAGCTCCCGGGCAACCCTAAACCCAATAAAGTAGCAACAATGGAGGCTACGATAGAGATCTAAACCTCACAAAATCAAATACTAGAAGAAATAATGGAGGGAGGAAGCTTAAGACGCATTTGAAGGGAGGGGGTGGATGGGTTCAGGTGAGTATTTATAGAGGAGGGAGAACTACGATTCGTGGGGTGTGAGTTAGTCGGTTTCTATTGGCTGGAATTGGGTTGAGGAGGATTGACGGGCCCAATG
Organism: Melocanna baccifera; assembly: GCA_036346265.1. Taxonomy (NCBI): domain Eukaryota; kingdom Viridiplantae; phylum Streptophyta; class Magnoliopsida; order Poales; family Poaceae; genus Melocanna; species Melocanna baccifera. The sequence continues at coordinate 14,096,353 of CM070691.1, read as the reverse complement.
GTCAGAGAACAAATTATCACAGATGGTTCTTGGAAAGAACCATCTGTAAAAGCATCACAGACGGTTCTTTGATAAGAACTGTCTGTAATATTGGTTATATATATACCGATACGATATAAATAACTAATCTCAAAATATGAAATAACAAAGTTCTATATAGCTTATATATACTCATTTGAAAGGATTCGACGAGATCTACAACTTCGCAGTTGAGACAAACCCCAAATTTCAAAGAGAAGATAAAAAAATTTTGGCAAAAAACAGAAATCAAAAACTTCTGATACAAATTTGAGGATAAAGATGGCCGATTTTGGGGGTCTTCAAGGGTGACTGGCGCAAGCGGGTCATTTTTGGGGGGTCTTCAGCCGACCCTGCCGGTGGTCGCGTTGGAGCCCGCGCCCAAGAGGGCGGACAGCTGTGACGCCCCCACATCTAGCCGCGCTTCGCTACGACGCGTGAATCCGGAATCCCTGCTATCGGCGGGCCTACAGCAGGCAGCGTGGCCGGAGGATTTCAAATTCCCCAGCTCCATCACGTCGTACAAGGGTGACACGGATCCCCAGGAGTTCGTGCGCGTGTACGAGACCGCCATCGAGGCGGCAGGCAGAGATAACACCACCAAGGTGAAGGGGCTCCCGCTCACGCTGCAGGGAGTGGCGCTCTCTTGGTTCTTCACCATAGAGCCAAACTCCATTTATGCGTGGGAGCAGGTTCGTGACCGCCTCTACAACAACTTCCAAGGGAACTACGTCGAGCGTATTGACGCGGATCAGCTCTTCGTAAACAAGCAAAAACCATCGTAAAGCCTCCGCAAGTATTTCAAACGCTTCGCGAAGGTCCGCTGCCAGGTAAAAGATGTCAATGAGATAACAATCATCAATGCAGCGGTACAAGGTCTCCGCCCGGGGCCGCTAGCCGAGTACAACACACAGAAGCCGATCAAGACAGTAGCGAAGCTCTTCGATAAGATGGAGGAGTACGCTCGGGCGGAAGAAGACGCGAGGCGGCGCTAGGACAACGAAGCCGATGTCAACCCAGCGGGAAGTGCCGCAAAGAGCGTCGACCCGTTGCAAGCAAGTTCCTCGCGGAGCAAGCATAGGCAGGAGACGTCGAAGGATGCCCCCCAGCACAAGGACGCGCTGGCTGGGGTCGCGATGGTTGGGCTCGCGCAGAGTATGGAGAAGAACACCGCCCATAGTGGTGCGAGGTGCACGGCCAAGGCAATCATGACACCCGCTCCTGCACCACCATCGCGGCACTTCGACAAAGCGTCGCCAGGGACAGGGATCTCGAGATGCGCCCACCTGTCGTGGCACACGTTCAGCAGCCACGGGCGCGACCCCCTGAGGATTCGGGATCAGGAGCCGCAGCCACAGGAGGGTCTCTGGCGGATGCAAGTGTAACATCCCAAAATTTTTATTTCTTTATTAAAGCATTTTCTGGATTTTTCTGGATTTTATTTCAAGGTCTTGATTTAAGAAAATTAAAAATTTTAATTTATAAAAGCCAAATTGATTTTTGCTGCCTTTCAGGAAAGTCAAAATAAATATATTTCATCCTCCTAAAATCAAGTATGAAATTATATTAATTTTTAGGATTTTATAAAGATTTAAAACTTTCCCTTTTAAGTTAAATTATGCTTTTGCAAAATATAAATATCAAATTAGGTGAAAAATATTTTGATTAAGTCTCAAATAGTCTCGGAAGGTTCTCTGAATTTTTCTGGATTTTTTAAAATTTATTTGGTATTTTTCTGAGCATTTTAAAGCCCCCTAGTCATTTCTGAAAATCAAAAAGAAATAAAAATCCAAAACCCTCCCTCGGCCGCCAAGTGTCAGCCATCGGAGCCGTTGCCACCCGCCGGAACTAACCTCAGCCGTCTGATCTAACTTACCCCTTCGTCCCGCTTTCCCTCTCTCCGCGCGCGACGCATGTCACGCATCGAGCCGTCCGTTAATCCGCCTGTTTCAATCTCAGCCGCCCGCACCAACTTACCGCTTCGCCGCCCTCCCTCTCTCTCGGGCCGACGCGTGGAGCGATCTGTGCCATCCGCTGTTGCCGGATTCGATCCCACGCGTCCATAGCAACTTAACCCTCCGCCCGAAACCCCAACGGCTTAGATTAAGTCTCTTTTGCCGGATGAGATCTTGGCCGCACCTCCTCACTTATGCCTTCGCGCAGCACCCGACGGCCCCGATCTCCTCCTCCTGCCACACGTCGCTAATCCAACCATTGTCCGATTCCCTTCCCTTTTTCTTCTCTCGCTGACGCGCGGGCCCCGCATGTCAGACCCATCGTCCCCGACCGGTTTGCTTCTTCCTCGCGCGATCTCCGCCGCGGCCGCCGCCATTAACACCCGAAACCGGAGCTTTGAAAGCTTCGGTTTCCATCCCTCTCTCCTGCCCACGCCGATACCAAATTACTCCCCCGCATGCACCGCGTCCGTTTCTGGCATTAAGTGGCGCATTACGCCCCTCCTCGCCGTCGCATTTATTCTCGCCGCCGGAGTGACTATGGGCGCCCGTTACCACCCCTTCCCCACCTATAAAAGGACCTCCCCGAGCACCCTCAACTCACACCGCCCCTCCCTCACCTCTCAATCGAAGCATTCCAGCGCTGGAGCCTCCCCGAGCCTGATTTTTCCCCTCCGCAGCTTCAGCAACTCCGGCGAGCAATCGCCGCCGCCTCAGGCCTCCCCGCGCCCTACCAGCACCACTTCGACGTTACACGTGCCCCGGCGATCCCCGACGACCACTTCCCCGAGCCTCTGCGCCACCGGAGCTCCTCCGCCGCCGTGAAGCCCTCTCCGACCGCCGCCCCTCCCCACCGGTCTCCCTCTCCGGTCACCTCCGTGCACCGCGCAAGGTACCGGTGAACTCCCCGCACTCCCCTCTGCATTTTGCACCCCTCGGCCAGCGCCGCCACCCGCCGGAGCGCCGGCGACCCTCGAGCCCCGAGCACCGCTGCTGCCGGCCAGGCCACGTCAGCCTGTCGGGCCGACCTGGCAGGCGTGTGGCAGCCAGGTGGCAGCCAGATCGGCGCCACGCCAGCGCCACCCGAGCGCCTCCCCGCCACCCCGCGCACGTGCCACCACGTCGGCATATTGCCGCGACGCGGCGTACCACGCTATACCACGCGGAAGCCACGCCGCCACCCGCTCCGCGCGCGCGCCTGCCACCTCACCCCTCTCTCGGGTCCACGGACTCGATCCACCAGACCCAGGCCCACATGTCAGTCTCTACCCGATTTTTAAAACCGCAGGGCTGACGTCATGCTGACGCAATTAAACCGATTTTCCCTTATAAAAATAATTCGGCTGAAAACTAAATGTCTTGCTGACGTCATAAACCTTTATTTTCCTTTAGAAAAATAATTCTTACTGACGTCATAAATCCTTTTTTGGTTTAAAAATAATCCAGAAAATGAGCTTTTTTCTTTTATTTTGAATTTAAATTTTGGACGGCTATAACTTTTGCATTTTAACTCCAAATTGACCCATTCAAATTTTTAAATTTTTCTATAATCATGGTCTATCTATTTCTGGAATAATTTTGAATTTATTTGAATTTTGTTTTTGAATTTTCTTTGAATTGGCTCTTTTCGTTAGATTTTGACGATTCCGGAGAATTCGAATTCGACGAATCGCAGCGAGACTTCGATGAAGGCAAGTTACACCTTTGACCATGTTGAACCTAATATTTCAAATTTATTTATGTTGTTTTACTGTATATGCATGCGTACTTCTATTCAAATTTAATTTAAATTCAGTTTAAATGTTAGATATACCCATGATCCTTTGAATATGGCTAATTTGAATCTTGAATTCATATACCTTGTCACCCTAGCTGAAAACTAGTTAGTACCATAGTATTGACTAGAAATTTTATAGAAATGCTTAGCCTGGCTTAGTGTGATTTTAGGTGGGATCAACTATTTCACATGAAATAACAGTTCCTTTTGAAACCTTGACTTCGGTGAGTCAATGATGGTTTATGAAAAAAGTTTAAAAATAAAAATGAAAACTTATGATTTGGACTTAGGCTATTGATTAGGTGGTGGGGTGCCGGCATGCCTCGTGTTTGGTGACACCTGGTTGATTATCGTGCATGTGGGTATGTGGTTGAGTCTAAGTCGGATTAAGGACCGTTTCTGTGATTTATTTTACGAAGTCACTTCGTACTACAAGTCCAGTATGGGACGGACCTGGCTAAGTAATTTGTGAAGTTCCAAATATAGTCCCGCTATAGGCTGAATGTGAGCGCGGTATAGGCTGCGGGAAGTCTCACATGGCACCAGAGGGGGCTCCAACTCGTGGATTCGAGTTGTGGTGAAACCTTAGTGGCGGCATGATTATTTTGGCTATGGATCATCGGAACAGCCTTGTCATGAACTCTCCGCCGCACACCTAAGGCAGTGTGTTTATCGCGTGGCTCAAGTGAGAGGGAATGTCTTGTGGGTAAAGTTGTACACCTCTGCAGAGTAACAAACTATCTGGATAGCCGTGTCCACGGTCACAGACATGCTGAGTAAAGTTTTTACAGATTAGACTTGGATTTTATAAAACCTGGTTTTGAGCAAAACAGATGATGATTTTGGTTTTGGTCCGGGTGGATTCCCGTGGATAGGTTAGTGTGGGTCGGAGCCTACACTAATGATATTACTTGTTAAAACATTGTTTCATATACTGTATTAAAGTCCAGCTTTTCGTACTTACATTATTGTATTCAAATCCAAGTATTGCTTTTCCGCACATTTACCCTATTAAGCCTTCCTTTGAAATCCATTATGCATGCATCAAATCTGTTATATCTCCTGGAGTAACTTGCGTAAGCATTTACTTGCTTACCTTGGGAGTACTCTTTTGTACTCACCTTGCTAAATCTGTTGTCAGACTTCGAGGACGACCACGACGGTGAGGACTACTTCAGCGAGTAGGACGCGTCTTACAGTCATTCGCCTGTGGGAGGCTGGATGAGCTGTTCTGCTACCTTTACTGCTTTCCGCTGTTTTATTTTTCTGTTGTTGGCCTTGTGCCCCTATATTGTAAGACTTGGCCTTAAGGCTGTATTTTCGTTTAATAATATTCAGTGGTGATTTTTGCACGATGTACATTACTGTTGACGCTGTGTGCACTAGCTTTTCCTAGGATAGTGCGATTTACACAGAGAGACTTGGAGTTGTTGTTCCGGGTCCTGACAGAAAATGGTATCAGAGCAATAATGACCCTAAGACGTGACCTTAGCTAGAGACCAACCTTAAGGATATATCTTGTTAAAAAATACCTCTTTTAAAATCGTCTCTTCCTTTGCTCAATCTCTTACCAAAACTAGTTACTAACTCCTCTCCTCTTCAAAATTATAGATGGAGCAACCTACCCGCGTCTCCCATGGAACCCTTGTCGGACTCTTCGCTAGCGATCTGTACAACCTCATGCAAGAGCTCAACTTCCGCCCGTACCTCCTCTACCAAGGGTACGTAGGCATGTACGGAGACGAGGAGCGATGGAGGGTGGAAGTGAAGATTTTCAAGGATTTTTCAGCCAACGCGGCCATTCACATCTTCGACGCCCGCTACCTCGAGCTACCTTCTTCGACGGTGTGCAAGATGCAGCCCGGGAGGCCATTCGCGAGTTAAGGAACATCTACGCCCGAGATCTGCAGCGTACGGACTACCGATACTTCCCCATGAAGACACCTCTTGGTGCCGCCAGCGACTTTTCATCTACGGAGTACGAGAGCAACCCCTGTCTCCTGCGACAAGTGGAATTCACCAAGTCCATGGATCACATATACCAGACCACTCTGGATGAGCTGCACACCACGCAGCAGAAGCTCCGCACAGTGGAGGAAGAACTGGCCGAGCTCCGTGCCGAGGATGCAGACTCCACCACTTCCGAGCCTTTCCCGAGGAGGTTTGAGCACAGCACTAGTGTCTAGACAACCTTGAGTCTTAGCTTTAAAACGTTATCCGCGAGCTGTAGTCCCTTGTTAACAACCGCGAGACTATTATAATAAAATAAAAAGTTTTGTTTGGCTCTTATTTGTGTTTTTCTTGCTTTTGTGTGTTTTGTTGGTGGGATTGTTACAAGGACCTCTCCTTTATTCCTCCCTCTCTCCTCTAAATCTGGAAGCTTCGACAGATGGTGAACACCAGGAGAAACAGCATGGACAACACCAACCTCGGAGCTCAAGGAGCCAGTCAGCCCCCATTCCACCACCTCCGCCAACAGTAGGACCCGACTGGGCTCAGCTAATGGCTAATCAGAATCAGTTGATCCAGTTGCTAGCTCAGACCATCAACAACCCCCAAGCTCATCATCAACCTGCCCAAGCAGCACCCAATCGGCTTTCGGAGTTCCTCAGGATCAAGCCACCAACCTTCGCCGGTAGTGCCGAGCCAATGGACGCCGACGACTGGCTCAGGTCGATCGGCAAGAAGCTGGATATCTTGCAGTGCACCAATCGAGAGCGAGTCCTGTTCGCCTCTCACCAGCTAAATGGACCAGCATCTCAGTGGTGGGACACTTTCACCGCCTCGCATGCCAACCCGCAGACGGTGACGTGGAACGAGTTCGAGCAAAGCTTTCGCAAGGCTCACATCCCCACCGGCACCATGGCATTGAAGAAGAAAGAGTTCAGAGCTCTACGACAAGGGAGTCATACTGTCAATGAGTACGTACAGAAGTTCAACCAACTGGCCCGCTATGCGCCAGAAGATGTGGCTTCCGATGAAGCTAAGCAGGAAAGGTTCATGGAGGGGCTGAACGACAACATCTCAGTGCAGCTGATATCAGGAGACTATACTAACCTCCACCAGCTGGTCAGTAAGGCCATCCGCCAGGAGGGCAAGCACATGGATATGAAAACTCGGAAAAGAAGAATGGCGGATCAGAGAAACAACTCTGGAGGTTCTCACAAGGTTCGTAGTGCTCCTCCGCACACGAATAAATTCAGACCCCAAGGCAGCAACTTCAAGACCCAGTCGGGCAAGTTCAAGTCCTCAACCGATGCTCGCTGCTCCAAGCTAGTCGCTGCAGCTGCATCAACCGCACCCCAACGACCGGTGGCCAAGTGCAGAAGAGCAGTCCACCATTAGATGGAGTGACCTTCTTCTACTGCAAGGAACCAGGGCACTACGCCAAGGCATGCCCCAAGAAGATACAAGCGATAGCGACCCCAGGAGCCTCCAGAAGTCAGAACCAGGGGCAGCAGAAGCCGCAAACCTTCATCAAGGGAAGAGTGAACCATGTGACAGCGGAAGAAGCTCAGGCTACACCGGACGTCGTGCTGGGTATGTTTCTCGTCAACTAAGTACCAGCATTAGTTCTTTTCGATTCCGGAGCATCACATTCTTTCGTATCAAAAACTTTTGTGGATAAGTATGGGTTGGGCATGGTAACTCTTAGCAACCCTATGATAGTTCACTCCCCTGGAGCAGAAATGAGAGCAAGGACCTTGTGCCCGAGAGTAGAATTGCTCATAGATGGAACCCGATTCCTAGCCGATCTTTTGATCTTGGAATCGCTAGGGCTAGATGTTATTCTTGGTATGAACTGGTTAGCCAAGAATCAATGCCAGATCAATTGTGCTACCAGATCCATCACCCTCACCAATGACCAAGGCATAGAAGTGATATTCTCTCCTCAAATCCCGGAAGCAGAAGAATGTGCCCTCTTCCATCTTCAAGTCTTGGAAGAAGTACCTGTAGTGCGGGAATACCCAGATGTTTTTCCTGAGGAACTACCAGGAATGCCGCCGGATAGGGGAATCGAATTTGTGATTGACCTAGTCCCAGGCACCGCCCCAATTTCCAAGAGACCATATCGGATGCCCACTAATGAGTTAGCAGAATTGAAGAATCAGCTCAAGGAACTGGAAGACAAAGGATACATCCGACCCAACTCGTCACCTTGGGGAGCACCCGTCCTGTTCGTCAAGAAAAAGGATGAAAGTTTGAGGCTATGTGTGGATACAGAGCACTCAACGATGTTACCATCAAGAACAAATACCCTCTCCCCAGGATCGACGACCTGTTCGATCAGTTGAAAGGAGGCGGTGTCTTCTCCAAGATTGACCTGCAATCCGGATATCACCAGTTGAAGATCCGTGAAGAAAACATCCCTAAAACTGCCTTCTCCACCAGATATGGACATTATGAGTTCACGGTTATGTCGTTTGGACTGACCAATGCACCAGCCTATTTCATGAGCATGATGAACAGTGTATTCATGAAATACTTGGACAAGTTTGTGGTGATCTTTATCGACGACATCTTCATCTACTCCAAGAATGAAGAAGAACATGAGCAGCACCTCAGGATAACCCTAGAAAAGCTTCGAGAACATCAGGTTTTTGCCAAGTTCAGTAAATGTGAATTTTGGCTAAAAGAGCTTGCCTTCCTTGGACATATCGTGACAGCCGAAGGGATTGCTGTAGATCCTTCCAAGATAGAAGCCGTGATGGAGTGGAAGCAACTGAAGTCCGTAACTGAAGTTAGGAGCTTCCTTGGACTTGCGGGTTATTACCGCCGGTTCATAGCAGGATTCTCCGAGCTAGCCAAGCCGATGACCCAATTGTTAAAGAAGGAAAAGAAGTTCGAATGGACAAAGGCTTGCGAGCAGAGTTTTTAGACCCTCAAGAAAAAGCTAGTTTCGGCACCCATGCTTGTATTGCCGGACGTGCATAAAGGCTTCGAGGTTTTCTGTGATGCCTCTCGCCTAGGCTTAGGCTGTGTTCTGATGCAAGAAGGCAAAGTGGTAGCCTACGCATCACGCCAACTCAAGCCTCATGAGTGCAATTACCCTACTCATGACTTGGAGTTAGCAGCTGTAGTGCACGCCTTAAAAATCAAGGCCACTATCTTATCGAGAATCGCCGTGAAGTATACACGGACCATAAGAGCTTGAAGTATATCTTCACCCAGGCAGAACTCAACCTGAGGCAGCGAAGATGGTTGGAGTTAATAAAAGACTATGACATCGGTATACACTACCACCCTGGAAAAGCAAATGTTGTAGCCGATGCCTTAAGCAGGAAGTCTTATACAAATGTGGTTTTATCGGAAGAAGACCAGACCCGACTTCAGGAGGGAGTCGCCCGTCTAAGTCTAAATCCGATGGGACCAAGCATCCTCACCACCCTGGAAATACAACTGGGCTTGCCTGATCAGATTAAGGAAGCTCAGAAGGTTGACGAGGATACCCAGGAAATCAAGAAAAATATGAGAAGAGGTAAGGCACCAGGATTCAGTGAAGATAAGCATGGCACGGTTTGATTCGAGAACCGCATCTGTGTGCCAAATAATCAGGAAATCAAAACCATGATTCTGAAAGAAGCTCATGACACCCCATACTCGATTCACCCAGGTCGTACCAAGATGTACCAGGACCTAAGGGAAAAATATTGGTGGGTTAGTATGAAATGAGAAATAGCAGAGTTTATTGAGGCCTGTGACACCTGTCAACGAGTCAAAGCCGAGCATCAAAGACCAGCTGGACTTTTACAACCACTGCTAATACCAGAATGGAAGTGGGAAGAAATCGGTATGGACTTCATAACCGGACTCCCAAGGACGCAATCAGGATATGATTCAATTGGGGTAATCATAGACCGATTGACCAAAGTGGCTCACTTTATACCAGTCAAGACCACTTATTCTGGAAGCAAATTAGCTGAATTATACGTGTCCCGGATTGTGTGCCTACATGGCGTTCCCAAGAAGATAGTGTCAGATCGAGGTAGTCAGTTCACTTCTGGATTTTGGCAGAAGCTACATGAAGAGTTAGGAGTAAGCTCGGTTTGAGATCGCTTACCATCCCCGCATGCATGGTCAAACAGAAAGAGTTAACCAGATACTCGAGGATATGCTAAGAGCCTGTACTCTAGATTTCGGGAATAGCTGGGACCGTTCATTACCCTATGCAGAGTTCTCGTACCATAATAGCTACCAAGCCAGTCTGCAGATGGCACCTTTCGAAGCCTTGTACGGTCGAAAGTGCAGGACCCCCTTGCTTTGGGATCAGCAAGGAGAACCTCAAGAAGCCGGACCAAACCTGCTGCAAGACGCAGAAGATAAAGTTAAGAAGATCAGAGACAGTCTAAAAATAGCCCAATCTCGGCAGAAGAGTTATGCGGACAATCGTCGTTGAGACTTGACCTTTGAGGTCAGGGACTACGTCTATCTTAGAGTGTCCCCACTCAGAGGAGTAAAAAGGTTTCAAGTTAGAGGAAAGTTAGCACCGCGTTATGTGGGACCTTTCAAGATTCTGAATCGAAGAGGTGAAGTTGCTTATCAGTTAGACTTACCACCAAGCATGTCACGGGTGCACGATGTCTTCCATGTCTCTCAGCTGAAGAAGTGCCTCCGGGTACCCACAGAGCAAGCCGCATTGGAACCTTGGACCTTCAAGATGATCTCACCTATCAGGAGCAATCAATCAAGATTCTCGAGACTGCAGAGCGTCAGACCAGAAGAAAGACCATCAGGTTCTACAAGGTTCAGTGGAGCAACCACACCGAATACGAAGCCACTTAGGAGCGAGAAGAGGATTTGAAGGCCAGCCAACCCCATCTCTTTTGCTAGCTAGTGCAAATCTCGAGGGCGAGATTTCTTTTAAGGGGGGTAGGTTTGTAACATCCCGAAAATTTTATTTCTTTATTGAAACATTTTCTGGATTTTTCTGGATTTTATTTCAAGGTCTTGATTTAAGAAAATTAAAAATTTTAATTTATAAAAGCCAAATTGATTTTTAATGCCTTTCAGGAAAGTCAAAATAAATATATTTCATCCTCCTAAAATCAAGTCTGAAATTAGATTAATTTTTAGGATTTTATAAAAATTTAAAACTTTCCCATTTAAGTTAAATTATGCTTTTGCAAAATATAAATATCAAATTAGGTGGAAAATATTTTGATTAAGTCTCAAATAGTCTCGGAAGGTTCTCTGAATTTTTCTGGATTTTTCAAAATTTATTTGGTATTTTTCTGAGCATTTTAAAGCCCCTAGTCATTTCTGAAAATCGAAAAGAAATAAAAATCCAAAACCTCCTCACCGCCAAGTGTCGACCATCTGAGTCATACACCGCCGAACTAACCTCAGCCGTCCGATCTAACTTACCCCTTCGTCCCGCTTTCCCTCTCTCCGCGCGCGACGCGTGTCACGCATCGAGCCGTCCGTTAATCCGCCTGTTTCAATCTTAGCCGCCCGCACCAACTTACCGCTTTGCCGCCCTCCCTCTCTCTCGGGCCGACGCGTGGAGCGATCCGTGCCATCCGCTGTTGCCGGATTCGATCCCACGTGTCCATAGCAACTTAACCCTCCGCCCGAAACCCCAACGGCTCGACAAGTCTCTTTGCCGATGAGATCTCGCCGCACTCTCTCACTTACCCCTTCGCGTAGCACCGACGGTCTCGATCTCCTCCTCCTGCCACACGTCGCTAATCCAACCATCGTCTGATTCCCTTCCCTTTTTCTTCTCTCGCTGACGTGCAGGCCCCGCATGTCAGACCCATCGTCCCCGACCGGTTTCCTTCTTCCTCGCGCGATCTCCGCCACGGCCGCTGCCATTAACACCCGAAACCGGAGCTTTGAAAGCTTCGGTTTCCATCCCTCTCTCCCGCCCACGCCGATACCAAATTACTCCCCCGTATGCACCGTGTCCGTTTCTGGCATTAAGTCGTGCATTACGCCCCTCCTCGCCGTCGTGTTTATTCTCGCCGCCGGAGTGATTACGGGCGCCCGTTACCACCCCTTCCCCGCTTATAAAAGGACCTCCCCGAGCACCCTCAACTCACACCGCCCCTCCCTCACCTCTCAATCGAAGCATTCCAGCGCCGGAGCCTCCACGAGCCCGATTTACCCTCCGCGCTTCAGAACTCCGCGAGCAATTGCCGCCGCCAGCCTCCCGCGCCTACCAAAGACCACTTCGACGTTGCACGTGCCCCGGCGATCCCCGACGACCACTTCCCCGAGCCTCTGGGCCACCGGAGCTCCTCCGCCGCCGTGAAGCCCTCTCCGACCCGCCGCCCCTCCCCACCGGTCTCCCTCTCCGCCACCTCCGCACCGCGCAAGGTACCGGTGAACTCCCGCACTTCTACATTTTGCACCTCGCCAGCCCCGCTTATCGCTGAGCGCCGCGACCGCCCCGAGCATCGCCGCCGCCCAAAGCCACGCCGCCCGCCGGCCGACCGCAGGCGCGTGGCAGCCAGGTGGCAGCCAGATCGGCGCCACGCCAGCGCCACCCGAGCGCATCCCCGCCACCTCGCGCGCTGCGCCGCCACGCCGCATATTGCCGCGGACGCGGCACCACGCTGCGCACCACGCGGTGCCAAGTGGCGCCCACGCGGAAGCCACGCCACCGCCACCCGCCTCCCGCACGCCCGCCTGCCACCTCACCCCTCTCTCGGGTCCACGGACTCGGTCCACCAGACCCAGGCCCACATGTCAGCCTCTGCCCGATTTTTAAAACCGCAGGGCTGACGTCATGATGACGCAATTAAACCGATTTTCCCTTATAAATATAATTCGGCCGAAAACTAAATGCCTTGCTGACGTCATAAACCTTTATTTTCCTTTAGAAAAATAATTCTTGCTGACGTCATAAATCCTTTTTCGGTTTAAAAATAATCCAGAAAATGAGCTTTTTCTTTTATTTTGAATTTAAACTTTGGAAGGCTATAACTTTTGCATTTTAACTCCAAATTGACCCATTCAAATTTCTAAATTTTTCTAAAATCATGATCTATCTATTTCTGGAATAATTTTGAATTTATTTGAATTTTATTTTTGAATTTCTTTGAATTGACTCTTTTTATTAGATTTTGACGATTCCGGAGAGTTCGAATTCGACGAATCGCAGCGAGACTTCGATCAAGGCAAGTTACACCTTTGACCATGTTGAACCTAATATTTCAAATTTATTTATTTTGTTTTACTGTATATGCATTCATACTTCTATTCAAATTTAATTTAAATTCAGTTTAAATGTTAGATATACCCATGATCCTTTGAATATGGCCAATTTGAATCTCTAATTTATATACCTTATCACCCTAGCTGAAAACTAGTTAGTACCATAGTATTGACTAGAAATTTTATAGAAATGCTTAGCCTGGCTTAGTGTGATTTTAGGTGGGATCAACTATTTCACATGAAATAACAGTTCCTTTTGAAATCTTGACTTCGGTGAGTCAAGGATGGTTTATGAAAATGGTTTAAAAATAAAAATGAAAACTTATGATTTGGACTTAGGCTATTGGTTAGGTGGTGGGGTGCCGGCATGCCTCGTGTTTGGTGACACCTGGTTGATTGTCGTACATGTGGGTATGTGGTTGAGCCTAAGTCGGATTAAGGACCGTTTTTGTGATTTATTTTACGAAGTCACTTCGTACTACCACAAGTCCGGTATGGGACGGACCTGGCTAAGTAATTTGTGAAGTTCCAAATATAGTCCCGCTATAGGCTGAATGTGAGCGCGGCATAGGCTGCGGGAAGTCTCACATGGCACCAGAGGGGACTCCAACTCGTGGATTCGAATTGTGGTGAAACCTTAGTTGCGGCGTGATTATTTTGGCTATGGATCATCGGAACAGCCTTGTCATGAACTCTCCGTCGCACACCTAAGGCAGTATGTTTATCGCGTGGCTCAAGTGAAAGGGAGTGTCTTGTGGGTAAAGTTGTACACCTCTGCAGAGTAACAAACTATCTGGATAGCCATGTCCACGGTCACGGACATGCTGAGTAAAGTTTTCACAGATTAGACTTGGATTTTATAAAACCTGGTTTTGAGCAAAACAGATGATGATTTTGGTTTTGGTCCAGGTGGATTCCTGTGGATAGGCGCAGCAGCCCTAGGAGAGCCCCCTGCGGATCCATGCCCTTGAGGGCGCTCCGTGTAGGGTCATCAACATAATCTCTGAGGGCTCCTCCTTGGAGTTCGCCTCGGAGCGACAGCGCAAGGCCTACGTGCGGAAGCTGCACCATGTGGCGGCGTACCCAGCTCACGCACCGCCAGATTAGACGCAGCATGCGATCACCTTCATGCCTGCCGACGCCGAAGGCGTGGAGTTCCCTCATCAGGATCCCCTAGTCATCTAGGTCGTGGTCCCCGGGTGCGACGTCCGGCGTGTCCTGGTCATTGAGGGCAGCTCCGCGAACATCTTGTTCGCACAGGCCTTCGACCAGATGGCGATCCCTCGAAGTCGCCTAGGCTCCTCACGAATTCCGCTGTAGGGCTTCGGAGGTTAGCCGCTATTGGTGCTGGGCCAAATATGTTTACTGGTCTCCTTTGGCCAGGATAACAACGTGGCGAGCAGGGATGCCAACTTTGATGTTGTCGATATCCGGTACCCCTACAACGCCATTTTGGGGAGGCCCACCCTTAATTCCTTTGGGGCAGTATCACACCATGGCTTCCTATGTGTGAAGCTTCCGGGCCCGCGAGGTGTCATCACCGTCCTCGACGATCAGCACGTGGCTCGGCACCTAGAGCATGGAACCCGAAGCCCATGCCCGGGAGCCCAGTGCGGTCCTTAGGTCAGGCGCGCTCGTACACGCCCTCCGGCAGCCCAAGTACCAGAGGCTTCGCATCTCACCACCACGACAACGAGTCCAGTGGTTAGTTCATAACCTTTTGTACTTGCTCACCCACGCAAACGGGAATTTAATAAAGTTCGCCATTTGCGAGGCTATTCATGCCCTCCCACCAAAAATGTGCGGAGGCTTGCCTCTGCATGCACTCCCCGGAGTATAAAAAAGACACAGACGTTTTCCCTGCGCACTCTACTGAGTATAAATAAGACGCAGAGTTCCGCGCACGCGTCGGTGTTACTGCCACGCGTACTCCCCAGAGTATAAAGACGTGGTTGATGTTCCCACGTATCGCACGGAGACTCACCTCCGCACACGCATCGCACGGAAACTCACCTCCGCACACGCACCGCACGGAGACTCATCTCCGCACACGCACCGCACGAAGACTCACCTCCGCACACGCATCACATGGAATACGCGACGAATACGATCGCCTCCGAGGTTTCGGGGTGTGGTTCGTCTCGCTGTCCGTGGCGCCGCACTCTCCCGCGTCCGGCGCCTTCCTCACGCAAAGGCCACAGATCGCCTCTTTCGCTACCGCCGCCGAGCCCAGATGCGGGAGCACGGTCCCCTACTTCTCGCGCCGCCCACCACTTGTCCACAGCGCGAGCCGCGCCGAGGGTGTACTCACCTAGAGCGGCGACGCCACCGAAGACGGCGGTGTCATCGCCGCCGCAGTGCTCCCGTCAGATGCCATCGTTCTCCTAGAGCTCCGAGGCGTGGGAGGAAGCAAGGAAGACAGGAGATTGGGGCGTGCGACTGGGAGCTAGAAGGCAAAGCGATGAAGATGCAAGTGGTGTAACACAAGGGGTATTTAATACCCCTGTATCTCCCACGCCATAGATGAACATAACTACTGGGAGGCGAACCGTCCACCTTCCCACGATCGCCACCGTAGTGGCACACCTACCCGTGCGCGCCATGCCCAGTCAAGCGGCGGTCGCACCAAGGGGCCTGACAGCGCACGGCGCGCAAATAGCGCCCCGCTATGTGTCCGCTCGGGAATCTATGCAAACAACCCGCTTCGCTTCGCGCAACTTCGCCGCAAGACGGTCCAGTTCGCCTCGACGACGACACGCAACCGCTGGCCGGAGGGGCGCCAGAGATGCCCCGCCTGGGAGCGCCGCGAGCGCCCGCTCAGCGATTTCGCCATCAACGCAGAGCCAGCTAGCACTGCGCGCCCAAGACGTGTCGGGAGCTCAACCGCTTGCAGCGCAACGGCCTCCCACCCCCACGAAGCGTGCGGCGGCCGGCGGTCGTCGGAACATTGTGCTCGAGAATAGGCCTCCCTCAGTTCATCAACACGGCAATGTCCCTCTGCATGTTCATGAACTGAGGAAGGCATATTTTTGAAATCAAGGACCATCCCAGCTACGCCCGGGAGACGCTACGGCCCTTCGGGTATGTATATATACAGCTGTCCCCCGCGCGGAGAAGCGCAATCGCCGGGAGTCGAAGCATCGTCCACGCGTGGAGAAGCGCAATTGGCGGGAGTCGAAGCATCGTCCACGCGTGAAGAAACGCAATCGACGGAAGTTGAAGCGACGCGTCGCCACGCGCGACAGGGCAATAAACGAAACCGGCCGCACGGCCGCCATACGCGGCAACGCCCCGCTGATTGCACCGCGACCGCCGCGTCGACGAGGTCTTCGCCCCCGCAAGCCACATGCGACTCAGCCAAGGGACCCCAGCTCCGCCTTCCGCGAAGCCTTCTCCTCAGCGGAACGACTCCGGCTCTACCCTCGACGAGACCTTTGCCCCCTCGGGACAACCCCGGCACTTCCTGCACATCATACCTCTTCACTCTTACCACAACCATTTTCATACCCTAATGTGTCCCATGCCTTTCCATGGATGCTAGGTTGCAGAGAGCACTGGCGCAGCGGTCACCAATGAGTCCGACCGACCAACAAGCCGCCGCCGTAAAGGCACGCGCACCCGCGGTTGTCCGACCGCACGCCGCGCCCCGGCCACCGTCACCTCGGGGCGTAATGCCCCGGCATGCCCTAGGATCGGAGGATACCTCAGACGCAACGCCTGATACTTCAATGTACCTTCTTCTGTCCACAAACATGCACAAGAGCACCTTGGCTGACGCTAACCCTGTCGCATGCTCGTGAGCGGAAGAGGTATATTCTTGAGACAAGCCGTCCCAGCGGTCCTTCGTCACGCCGCTACGGCTACATATATAGCCGCTCTCGGGAAGTGCAACCGGCGGACGCTCAACCGTCGCGGCCGATCACACGCGTCCAACTAGCGGGAATCGGACCGACGCGGTCGCTCACGCGCATGAGACGCCCCAACCTCCAACGCTTGCCCGCTCCTCCTGCATCGGCGAGGCCTTCGTCACCGTAGCACAGTCGTCGAGGTCTTCGCCTTCGCAGCACAGATGCGACTCCGCCCGAGACCGCCCAGCGCAAGACTTCGACAACAGCTCCGCTACGGACCCCCGGCTTCGACTCCGCTTCGCCCATAACCACACAACGTCACAGGCCGCAGGGACGGAGGGGGCCAAAAGGCTCGGCAACATGGTTTCGGCCTGTGAAGCCCATCACCATGAGAGGCTCCTGTTGTAGGGGTGGCCCCCACCTAAACCCAGCTAGCCTATTGAGAAGGTTATAAACCGTGTACCAAGGACATAGTTGCCCTCGGTCGTAGATTCGATGTAAGGATACGCTTGTAAAGACGCTCCTTACGAGGGGAGCACATATATGTGTCAGGCAGAGCCCTTGGGAGGTCATTTGCTCACCTAACTCTCCACTACCATACCTCTCTCTCTGTTTGGTCTGTAGCCACAACACTTACCATCTTAGAAGGGAAGGTTACCAAACCAATCCCATTCCATCTAATTCCTCCAACCAAACACCAATTCCATTTCATTCCATCCTTTCAACCGAACAAAATCTCAAAACATTCTATCCTCCTACCAAACACTCTGCTTGGACCATCCAATTTTATCCCATCCCAAAAAAGAAGGATGATCACATCCTATCCCACTTGATTCCACCAACCAAATGACCCCTTAGTGCGCGCATGTGGCCAAACCTAGAGTTGGGTTCAGTTCTGTGGGGCCATACGTGTGACCCAACAAGGTAAACAAAGCTACACGAGCTAACCTAGCTAACTCTAAAAAAAAAATTTAGATTAAGGAATAATCAATATTCTGGCCTCCAACATTCACATGTGAATGAGTATAGTTGTTCCACAAACCCAGACACAAAATTTAAACCACACCTCAACACATGGTGAAACACAAGTTTAGATAAACTAATTAACAAAAGGACTCAATCTTCTATCCTGTTCCTACTTCTCCATCCAAAATTGTTGCAGAAATCCATCACCATGATCTCCAACCTTTGGCATCCAACCTTTAGTGGACTTTTCTCTTCCTCTTTAGATAGCTACGACCAATGCCTGATCCAGTACGTCCCCCTGAAAATGACCTGTAAGAATGAATGAGTAGAGTTCCTTTTGAAAATAACGTCATTTCTACTCAACCACAAATCTCAACATAGAGCTGCAACTCCGATTAAAATCTGATTTCTAAGCTTAGAGGAGAACCTCACAAGCCAAGAACCAAACAAATGAGCTACACTAGTAGGTGGTGAAATATTAAAGACAATAAAAAGTGAATTCCAAATGGACCTTGCAACGTGACAATCAAAAAAGAGATGTTGAATAGATTCCTCAGAGCTACAAAAGCAACATCTAGTGCATCCATTTCAACGCCTCTTAACCAAATTGTCTTTGGTTAAAATCACCCCTCTCTTCAAATACCAAAGAAAAATTTTAATCTTCAAAGGTATCTTAGTCCTCCAAAAGACATTTTTCCCTGATAACTTTTCTCCTTTCATAATATCCTTATACAAAGATTGAACTGAAAAGGAACCATTCTTATGTAAATTCCAAACAAAAACATCTTCACTTTTATTTAAGGAAATTGACAATACTGTAGAAACCAACTCCAGCCAAGCCAACAATTTCTCCCCTGTCAAAGCACGTCTAAACGAAACATTCAAGAGGGTCCTACTTAAAACCTGTGAAACTGTGACATTTTTCCTTCTAACAATCCTATACAACAAAGGGTATCTATCCATTAGTGATTCCTTTCCTAACCAAAGATCTTCCCAAAATCTAGTTTGGTGACCATTGTTGACTTTGAATCTACCCCTTGTCATGAATTGGTCCTTTACTTCCATGAGCCCAGCCCAAAATTGTGAATCCCCTGGATTTTTCCCTACTTGTGACAAGGTTTTATTCTTTAAATACTTTTTCTTGAGTACATCTTGCCAAAGTCCTTCATTCAGAAGCTTAAACAACCATTTGCTTAGAAAACATTTATTTTGAACTTCCAAATTTAAAATGCCCAATCCTCCCATACATTTTGGTTTACAAAGAATACTCCATCTCGCAAGCCTATATTTCTTTTTGTGTTTATCACATTGCCTAAAAAATCTGGATCTGTAATAATCCAGTTTTTTGAAGGATTCCTTTAGGAATTGCGAAAAAAGACATCATAAACATTAGGAGGCTTGATAGCACCGAGTTTATCAAAATAAGCCTGCCTCCCACAGACAACATCTTGCCCTTCCAACTGCAAAGTTTTTTCTGAAAGCTCTCTTCAACTAACCTCCAATCCTTACTCAAAATCTTATGGTAGTGCATAGGGATACCACGATATCTAAAAGGAAAACTTCCCTCCTTACAACCAAATAACTCAACATAATCCAAACATTTTTCTTTGGCCGCCCCAAAACAAAAAAAAACTCACTTTTATGGAAATTGATCATAAGACCAGACAAATTTTCAAAAGCACATAGTACTAATTTCAAGTTCTTTGCCTCCTCTAAATCATTTTCCATAAAAAGAATAGAATCATTTGCATATTGTAATATTGAAAGACCATCCTCTACCAGATTTAGTACCAAACCCCTAAACTGCCCATTGGTTTTTGCTCGAGAAATAAGAGTCGCCAACATATCAGCTACTAGATTGAAAAGGATTGGCGAAAGAGGATCACCTTGCCTTAATCCTTTCCTTGTTTGGAAGTAATGACCCATCTCATCATTCACTTTTACCCCCCACACTTCCTTTACTAACCACTGACTCAATCCATTTACACCAAATCGGAGAGAAACCCTTCATTCTCAAAGTTTGTTGTAGGAACGACCAATTAACCTTGTCATAAGCCTTCTCAAAGTCTAGTTTGAGAATGAGCCCCTCTTTCTTTTCTTTTCTTAGCTCATGTATTGTTTCATGCAACACTACTACTCCTTCCATAATATTTCTTCCTGGCAGAAACACCGTTTGCAAAGGTTTAATCACTCTGCTGGCTATCCTAGTTATTCTATTAGCCAAGACCTTTGTAAATATCTTAAAACTCACATTAAGCATTCAAATTGGCCTGTACTGTTGAATTTGTTTGACCTCCTTTTGCTTAGGTAAAAGGGTTATAATCCCAAAATTCAAACTATAAAGAGGAAGATCCTCATCATGGAAATCTTTAAACATGGCCATTAGGTCATCTTTAATTAGACTCCAAAACACTTGATAAAACTCCACTGGAAAGCCATCAGGACCCAGAGCTTTATTGTGTTTTAATTGAAAAATAGCTTCTCTTACTTCTTTTTCAGTAAACTTTTCAATTAAAAAATTATTTTCATTCTCCGATACTTGACATATGTCATCTATTTGAAGCTCATCAAGAGAAAATACATTTCACTGTGGTGAGCCAAATAGCCCTTTAAAATACTTTGTAATAAATATCTTTAAATCATCCTTACCCTCAATTACACCTTCTTCCTGTTCAAGTCTAAAAATTCTAGTTTTCCTTCTTTTACCATTAGCCACCAATTGAAAATATTTGGTGTTACTCTCCACCTGAAGCAAATCTGTAGATTTAGCCCTCTGAAACCATCTAATCTCTTCTTCCCTAAGCAACTGAGCCAACCTTTCTTTAACACTTTGCTTAAGGTCAATTTCTTGTTGACTTAGAAGTTGCTCTTCTGCTTTTTTGTCTAACTCACCAGCAATCTTAAAGAGCTCTTGCTTTTCTTTTATATCTGTTCCATTCCCACTCTTAGCCCAACCCTTTAAAAACTGTCTTAGCTTCCTAATTTTACTCTGCCACTTTTGCAAGGAAGTAGTGCCTTTATTCTCTCCAACCCAAACCTTTGAAATTAAATCAAAGAAACCCTCCCGAAGGAACTAGCTAAGCTCAAATCTAAACAAAGATTGGTTCTTAACTCTGGTTCCCTCTCCAGTGTTGAGTAACAACAGAGTATGATCTGAAAACTCCCTACTCAAAGCCTCAATCGTGGAGAGGGGAAATTTTTGCTCCCGATCTGTAATTACTAAGATCCTATCGAGTCTTTCATATGTCGGGGAAGATAAAGAGTTAGCCCAAGTGAATTTTCAACCTAACAATTCGATCTCCCTTAAATACAAGCCCTCTATGATGGCATTAAATAAAAAGGGCCATTGCTCATCAAACCTATCATTACTTTTCTCACTTGGGTTCCTAATGATATTAAAATCACCCCCCATTAATATAGGTAAGGAAACCTTACTACAAGCATGAACTAACTCAGTAAGAAAAACCTCTTTGAATTCAGGTTGTGCAGCCCCATAAACAGCCACTAGAATCCATTGGAAACCATCAATTTTGTTTCTAATGTGGAATTTAACATAAAATTCCCCTTCATCAATGCTTCCAATATTGAAAACATCTAAATTAACTCCTAACAAAATTCCCCCAGATCTCCCATAAGGTTCCGACCAATGCCAAAGAAAGTTTCTCCCACCACACAACCTATTAAGTTTAGCTTGAGAAACATCTTTTTTCCCAGTTTCCAAAAGAGCAATAAAGTCTAAGCTCTGCTCTCTGGATGTAGTATACATGAATCTGAATTTAGCCAAGTCTCTAAGACCTCTGCTATTCCAAAAAATTCCTCTCATATTGAACCCCTTTTTGCTATTTTAAGTTTCTTTTTCTTAAAAGTCCTTTTCAAAGAAGACTTAGCGTCAGACTTGCTTGTTCTATGAACCGCCTTGAAACCACTCCTTAGTTGATAGCTATCTTCGTCGAAAACTTCTTCCATTAACTCACCACAAAAATGGCTAACCGCCTTACTTTCTAATTCTTTGACCATTTCATTTTCACTATCGGAACTGAATTCACCATCGCTATGTTGTTCATGCAAGAAAGAGTTCCTAGTTCTCTCATCTAATAATAAATTATTAATGGACGAATCAAAAGAACTCTCCCCCTTTCCCACCACAACTCCCAATTGCTTAATATTATTAACCACTGTAAGCAAAGATAAAGAACACACTGAATTAGCCGAAATATTACCTTCAACTTGCTCCAAGTTCCTTGCTATTGCTCGACGCTCTGCCCTTGCCAGCGTATGTTCATCCGACTCGCCAGCTAGCCTCAAACTTGACCTTGTCGCTGACACCACCATCTCTGAAATTTTCGCAGCTACCTTTGTCTTAAGCTCATTTCCTTCCTCATCCAACCCCTCAAAACCAACTGAAACTACTCCCTGCTCTTGAGAAACTCCTGCCGACTCCAATGCCCCCATTGAAGAATCAAACACTATCCTTCCCTTCACAGTCAACCATCAAAACTTCCTCTGCTACAAAACCAACTTCGTTCCTATGAGTCTTTTTTGCTTCCCCTACTGGATCCACCTTGTTGGCAGCCATCACAAGTAAATTATTCACCGAAATATCCAGAATTTCCTCAGCCTTCTCCTTCAAAAATACTCTGAATTCAGCCTCAGTCATATTCTACACCTTTTCCTTCATCTTTTCTAGCCCCGCTGCATCCTCCTTTAAAGAGGGAGGCAAACCCTTCCCTTCCCCGACGCTTTTTTATCGCTTAGGCTCCCTATTACCATCAAGATCATCACCCAGCAAGTCATCTTTCTCAAAACCATCCTCCTTCCCACTCCCGTTATCCTCATCCTCCTTTCCCTTCTAGTCTACCTCCACCTCAGCCCCATTCTCGTCAAAACCCCACTTCTCCACTTCAAAGTCCAATTCAAAATAATGATCACCAATTACTACATCTAAGCGTGGCAGAATCAGCATCGGATTTAACACCGCCACAAAAATTCTTCCAAAATCATTCTTCCTAGTTGTTTCCATATCCACCGTTTGGGTAGACCTTAACATCGAGCCGACCGTCCAAAGATTAAGGAATTCTCTCAAACCTTTCCTCATCCCGAAGACTTTAATCCACACCTTCGGAAGCAAGTAACCTTCTTCTTTCTCGTGCCACTCTTCAAAATTCAATCTCACACCTAGCGGAACACTAGCATCTCTTACATCAGCTCCTCCAAAAAGCAATAGATCACTGTAACTCAGATTTGGAAGGAAATTGAGCTATAAAAGCATCATCTCCGTGCGCCTCCAAGATCCACGTCCATTTCCCCGGCACAAGCCTCCGAAGCTGCAAGATCACTTGCTCCTTAGTGAGTACTCCCCCAATAACTGTAATCAAAGCTAATTTCGACTCTTTCTTAGCTCTCGGCAAGGGAGGGTGTTGAATGTGATAAAAACCCAAACCGTGCACAGCGTAGCCAACCGCATGAGCCACTGGTCCTGGCAATTTAAGCACCGGACACCTGTGATTCACATGCTCATTACTATCACAGATTACGCAATAAATTTCTGTAACACACCCCGCTGCCAAATGACCTTTCTTGGTACACCTTGAGCATTGCAACCCCGAACGCAATCCCTCAGCAACACCATCAGCCCCTTCCTGCAAATCCTCCACCTTCGCCACCTCTGCCCCAGCTCGCTGCACCTCTACAACGGCCTCCCTTGACCCTTGAAATACCTCAGCATACTCCCCTGGCCTGACTCCATTGACTCCCTAGAAGGATGCGCCTTCCTTGCCGCATCTGACCAGATTTGACGCTCAGCCCACCGACCTCCGGCCACGCTACCTGCACGACTACCACCTCTGGAATAGCGTTGCTAAGACCACCCACGACCACGACCACCCGCCCCACGGCTGCCTCTCTCATCTACATGCTGACCTCTACCACCGCCGAAGAAGCCAAACTCCTCTTCCCCTTGATTGCTACCAAACCCCCGGCCCTGACCAAGAAAAACCCCTCGACCACGAGCCAGGGGGCGTTGCCCGAAAGAAACTACCTACCACCCCATCTACCACGATCCCCGACCATCCCGCACCCTCCTCTCTGCATCAGCCCATCTTCTTGGTCGCCCTCCTTCAAACTCTCTTTCCCCGCCTCCCGCACCACCTCGGCAAACGAGAGAGGACTAGTAGTTGTATCGATTAAGATTCCCGACTTTGGCACCAAACCGATTCGCTTCTCCTGGAGACCCTTCGGAACCCCTCCTCTGGCCAAAAGCCTACCAAGTCCTTTTGCACACTGAAACGCCGGATGGGCCCCCACTTGAATCTTCAGGCCCGAATTGATCCTGGCCTGCTCAGATGACCGAAGAAGCTAAACCGCCTGACCAATTCAAAATTTGGAGCTCTGCTGCGGCGGGAAACCATCGTCAATGCCTGACCTCCGCCATCTCCCCTCTCCAACCTACTGTGCCCAGAACAAACAACTTTCAAACTCACCCTACCACCATCCTTCTTGTTGACTCTCGAATCCTTCACCCAAGCGTCACCAAGAGAGAAATCCGGTGAAACTCTTGGCTTCGATAAAGGGCCTCTCCAAGGCTTATTTGCCGTCAACGAGCGTAAAGGCTTACTTGCCGGCGCCGAGCACAGCTACGCTATTGCCTCAGTTATCCGTTTCGCCAGAGTACGAGGGTGACGAACCTGACCTGCACCACAGTCCATTGACCCAAACCTTGGTGAAGAAACATTACTAGACAGTAAAACTTCAGCTCTTACCAAATCATCGACAGAGAACCCCGTTCTCAATGCATCCTGCACAAACTCTTCACATGACACCGAGGTTCTTCGGCTAACATCCTCCTCCTCCTCTTCAGAGCTAACACCATCAACAAGCGGCCAAAACCATGAACCACTCTCCGAACTCCTAACACCGACTAGCGGATCAGGAGACGAGATGAGGAATGGCGCTGAATGTCTCCGAGAGATGCCATTAGCCATCTCCCGCACGGAGCTCATGGCCGTCGCCGCCGGCCTATCACACATCCTAGTTGACGCAATATCTATTCAACTTTCAACCATTTTCGGTGAACAATTGTAGGAGATTTGCTTGCGGACACCAAGAACATCGCGCTCAAGCAAAGACCGCCGAGGTGGCTCAAGCCGTTCGCATGCACTGGATCGCGACTCGAACCGAAGCATAGCCAACGACAATGCACGGCTACAAGCACCAGAGCCCCTACGCTCGGTCAGCTGGGCATTTTATCGAACACATACAGTGCGCGCCATGTTCTCCCGTCATGAAAAGGCTAAAAAGCGACGAGCAGACGAAGATGCCTTACCTGAACCCTCCGGCTCCAACTGTCGGCATGGCGTCTCACTATGGCTGCTTTGGCCCCGACTGCGACCACAATCCAACTCCCCCTGACGGCGTCTCGAAGTAGAGTTCTACCGGCCCGGCGGCTGCGGCGGTGTCGAGACCCGAATATGCAAATTCGGTCTCTCTGTGTAAACTGCACTAGTCCAGGATCACGCTAGTGCACACAGTCAAACATAGATGTCATCACAGTCATACACACGACAATAGTAAGGGAAAACTAGAATATCGATAAAATATCAAGGTACGACCTTATGGCCAAGCTTACAATATCTCTAGCCTAAGGGCTTAACAAAATAGCAGCGAAATCCAAAATAAAGCGTAGCGACTAATCGACAAGCCACAAAGCTATCGAGTGGAGAACGGCCTAATCCGTGAAGTCGCCGTAGTACTCCCCTTCCGCACCTCCCGCCGATAGTACTCCTCTCCTTCAATCGAGCAACATAGGCGTAAAGCCGTGAGTACATTGGTACTCAAGAAGTCGCTTGTAACAATAAATGCAATATAATATGCAAGGCTTACCAAAGGAAGGCTGAAAGGTTAATTTGCATAAAGGCATTTATTGATGAAATATATTAAATAACTTGAAAGCGAAAGTTAATCAAAAGCAGAATAATAGATAATCAAAGGGATAAACATGAACCACTTGTGAACACCAATTCACAAGTTAAACCAACGGTGAACTACCTGTCCACTCCCAATCATAAACCACCCGGTTATAAATGAAACACTAACCCTTGTGTGAAATCCCGAGCACCGCCCATGACCGAGGACGCGGCTATTCGAATAGTTTTACACTCGCAGAGGTTGCACAATCTGTACCCACACGATGTGATTAGCCTAGGCCTAAGGAAATCACAACAAGGCCTTTACAATGCTCTACCTCAACCCAATCCTCGCCCGCTAGGTTTCGTGATCACACCCCCTTGCGCCACATGGAAATCAAGAACCATGTCCATCACAATGGCGTAATTGAATTGAAATATTACAAATTAATCAGCCAGTCCATCCCATAATAGACATGTGGTTTGCACGATTAAGCTCGATCAATGGCGCACAAAGTTAAGTCCTTAGCATTACCCGGCGAGACTACCACATCCCCAAAGTACAACAGATTTCCCTTTTCGCACGATCACTGCGCCGAGTGCAAAACCAATTTGTATAACCAAACCAACGCACACCAATGACGTGGCACAAATTTTAATACACGTGGCACCAACCACAGTTCCATATGTCATTAAGGCAAATTAATAATTTAACATGTGCGATGAGACCAAACGTAAATATAAACTGGCTAAGCAATCTAATCGTACCAACCCATGTGATAAATAAACTAGCATCACTAATAAATTTCCCAACCTATGGTGACAAAGGCATCATGGTATTTCAAAGTGTCAAGGAGGTGTAATTGCAATTGGGACGATAACTACCTGTGCAACGGTTTGAATAAAAATAGCAATGCAATGTAGTTTGAAACAAAATAATTAAATAATAGTTTGTAAAATTGGGTTCAACGTGATCAAGGGACACGACTTGCCTTCGTTATGCTCAGCGGGGTACTCCTGGTCTTCTGGCGCGAAACCTGCTCCTCCGGAATCCGAATCTAACGAGAGAGAAAGCGACCGGAAACAACGAAACACATAAAATGACAAGCAAAAGAACTCAAAAATTCACAAAAACAGGACCAACAGCTAGAGCTCGATTTTAGATGAATTTAGAAAAAAGAACGGGGTCAATCGGAGCTAGGACGGAGGAGAACGGGCTCCCGGAAAATAAATTCAAAATTAATTCGGGAAAATTGAAAAAGGCTATCGTGGCTGTGGAACCCGTGCACCAAATTCGAGTTCACCGTGGACCCGGTCCACGAATAAGACACGGGAGAGGGTCGACGCGCGGGGCGTGGCGACGTGGCAAAGGCAGATATGCCGCCACGCACGGGCCGACGTGGCCGACGCGGCGCGCCACGTGGCTCGGGAGGCGGCTAGGGCCGACGTGGCGCCGACGCGGCATGCCACGATGCCACGCCGCCTAGGGCTGACGTGGCCCGGCCGACGCGGCGCGCGCGCGCGCGACGGCGGGATCCGACGGCGGAGAGCGATCCACGCGGCACGACCGACCTTCGGTCCAGACCGAGCGACGGCGAGGATCGCGCGGCGCGGGCGCGGCGACGGCGGATCGGCGACGCAGCGGCGGCGCCGCGCGGCGCGTCAGCGCGCGCGCGGGCGCGCGCGGAGCGGGAGATGGCGACGCGCGGCCGGCGCGGGAGCGGATCGGCGACGCGTGGCGGCGCTCCGCGCGGCGCGCGCGGCGCGCGCTGGGCGCGCGCGGCGTGGCGCGGGCTCGGGACCGAGGGGCGGAGCGGGTGCGGCGAGGGCGACCGAGCGGGCGACGCGGCGACGGCGAGGAGATCGGCGCGAGGCTCACCGGCGAGGTAATCGGCGACGGCGACGGGACGGGCGCGCGGAGGGGCGCGGCGGCGCGGCAGCAGGCGACGGCGGAGCGCCCGGCGACGGCGCGGCGCGAGGGCGAAGGCGAGGGCGGCGGCGGCGAGTTCGGGCGACGGGCACACGAACCGAGGCGAGGCGGCGGGTTATAACACGCGAACCGAGGCAATCCCGATCGGTTACGGCACGGGGCGAACGCGGATTAGGTTTGGACGGCTAGGATTCAACGCGCCGGGATCGGACGGCTGGGAAAGATTATGGTTAGGGTTCGCGCGGGCGCGGCGAACGGTTATGACGCGATCGCGCGCGCGATCGGGCGCCGAGGCGAGGCGAGGGCGGGCGCGCTGGTGCCGCCAGCCAACGCGATGCGCGACGCGGCGCGCGCGCGGATCGGCGCGGGAGCGCGCGCGCGGAAAAGGTACGATGGCGGCGCTGGCGGCGGATGGGTGACGCGTGGCGGAGAGAGGAGATCGGGCGGCGGGGTTATTTTCTTTTCTTTTCTTTTTCCGAAATTCAAATAAACTTCTAAAAGCTCTAGAAAATAGCAAATAAATCCGAAAAATTCACCAAAAATACCAGAAAATTCCTTGTGACACAAGGAACTCAAATAAAATATTTTCAACTTATGTTAATGTTTATTTTAATCACATTAAATCATTTAAAACTTTGAAAATTCATTTGAAGCTTCAATTAATTTCAGAAAATTCCAGAAAATTCATTTTTGAAATCCAGGCTTTAAAAATCTCAGAAAAACAGGATGTTACAGGCGGTGAGCCCACCTTTGAGAATGGACCAGCACTCGGACCTCGCGTCGACACCGCCGGCGTGGATGAAGTCGTCCTGTTGGAATTGATACAGGAGCAGGAGCTAGAACATTTCGGTTTTGTTACCTTTCTGAAGATCCGAGGAGAGGGAAGTAGGTGCTGCCTTCAGTCTCTCCTTGCGCTGGCTCTCCAACTCTAAAGATATGCAAGGATCTTTGATTTTCTTGCTAGCGGTTTTTCATGAATCACAAAAGAAATTTACAAAGCCTCAAGATCTTACATCACACTATGGTCTGCAAACTTCGCACTCCACCTATTCTTCCCCCTTCTCCTCTCCCTCTCTTCTCGCCTCTTCACAAACACTTCGGGCCTGTTTCGATCCTACGCAAGCTAGCTTTGCCAGGCCATGAGAGGCAAGGCTAGCCTTGCCAGCGCGTGAGAGCCAAATTGGCTCGGCGATCGTGGGCAAGGAAATCCTTGCCAACACAAGCAGTGGCGGACCCAGAGCTAAATTTTAGGGGGGGCTAACGAGACATAATGTACAAAAGATAAACACACTAAACATAAAATGAACTATATTTTGCAATCCAAAATCATACATAATTAGAATAGGAACATAGTAAAAATACAAAATACAACAAAAATTGTACCTTGGTAATAGATAATATGCCTTCTAATGCCCATAAATATATGTAAGCAGTTATTTGCACACCAAAATTAGCAAACTTAGTGTTGAAATCAGAAATTGTATTTATGACTAGTTACAAAGATTAAAAAAAGGATGAAACATACCGATAATTAGGATTAAAATACTAAATTAATCACAATTACACAAATTTAAAATATAGGTTTGTGTTTCATACCTACAAAATCAGTAAATCATCACCCCAGAATACTTATTACGTTGCTGACAAAAGGTGTCTATCTGATGCTGCAATGTTCTCTGAATTTCCTTAACAAACTGATCTACTAAAGAAGACAATACAAAATTGATTAATAAACTAAAGTGAGTTTCAACCTTTCTCTCCTTTCTCAGAATATCAGACAAGAGACAACTGTCGGCAGTTGGCGCACACGGCAAATCAAATCACCACCGTGAATAAAAAACACCAGCCCGGCGGCACACGCACAGACGCACTAACGCAGTCTCTCTCGGGCCCGCAGCAATCAGTCTCCACTCGGCGTCTCCTCCCGTTCTCTGCACTCTCGCCTTCTCCCGTTCTCCGCCTCGCTTTCTCGCCTGCGCGCGCTGCTGCTGCGCCCGGCCGACCGGCTGCCCCGACCGGCCTCCCTAGTCCGCCCCAACCCCAGCCCCTCCTCCCGGCCGACCGGGCCTCGAGGTCGGAGCTCGGCTCGGCGAGATCTCGCCGCAGCGGCCACCGGTCGGCCGCCGCGCTCGCTGCGCCCGCTCTCTCTTTCGGCGTGGCGCGGCGGCGGCGCTCGGCCGCAGCTCTCTAGATCTGGGCTAGGCGGCCGGCCGGGTCGCCGGGAGGTTGCTCCTGGCCTCCTGCTCGGCGAGATCCGCACGCGCGCCTCGACTACTCGTGCTCGGTGGATCCGGAAAGGGATGAGGATGAACCGGCGAAGTGCCGTTGGCCTGCAGGTGCCGTGTTTGTTGTTGATGTGGGATTCTGGGTATTTTTTGGTGGGCTTTGCTGGTTGCTGCAATGTTGTTTTCGGCCTTGTTACCTTGTATGCGGCCCAAATTTGTTGTAATGTTGTATTGGCCTAACTTTGCTGTTGCTGTAATGTTGTCATGTTGTTCAGTACTTCAGTGGTCGGCCTCACCGAGAGACCGCAGCTTCGGCCGACGGTGGCGTCCCACCCGGAGTTAGGGGGGCTAGGGGGGTATCCATGCTCCGGCCGGTGGTAGGGTGGGCGCCAACCCCCCTTGACCCACCGGTCGGTCCGCCACTGAACACAAGCAAGATTCCTTAGCAAAGCTGGCCGACGAGGCGCTACCAAACAACTATCCTTATCCAGCGAGGCGAGGTGAGGCGAGGTTAGAAATCCAAACACGTCCTTAGGCATCGTTTAAAACATGGGAAATTTTTTAGGTTTCTATGGGAATTAAAATTTTTCTGTGGAATTTCTGCTTTTCCCATCAAGTCCTTACACACAATGGTGCTATGTCTTCAAGAAGAATAATTCACGATATTTCCTTTTTACAAACACCACATTATTAGCGGGAACTTGCACTAAAACCAAGGCAACTATATATATATATATATATATATATATATATATATATATATATATATATATATATATATATATATATATATATATGAAAAATACTTTCTACACCCGGGTGTAATTACACCCACCTCTAATATACCACCTAAACGAACTTGAAATACTCCTTTATCACTTTGGATATACTCGTATACTAATTATAAGATACTTCAATGTGAATCACATGAAAAAATTGTAAAGGAGTCCATAGTTTTTAGCGTATTTTGTAAATACCTTCATATACGCATATAAAAAGGAGTATGTCCAAAAAAATCTACATACTACCTCTGAATAATTGTTCATACCACCTAGATGACCTTAAATACTCGTATACTGCACGTATATACCCTCTGTTACGCGAGATACTTCCTACGGTATGAGATACGACATAGGGTATAATTACACCCGACGGGTGTAGAAAAGAGGCTTCATATATATATATATATATATATATATATATATATATATATATATATATATATATATATATATATATATATATATATATATATATATATATATATATATCAGAAATACAAATAATAAGTGAGATTCAAGACACATTCTTCGTTATGAGAGTAAGAAATCCCACAAACAATCATTAAAAAATTACAAAAATTCTAAAAATTCTCTCATTATCAAAAGAAAAGATAAAGATCTTCACCATTTATTTTGATAGGATTAGATTATAATAGTATAGATCAATCATGTATAAATATTAGAATTGTATAGTAGATACAGTTACATTTTCAATAATAGATAATAAAGTTGTATAGTTAAAATAATTATATTATAATATCTAACCATGCAGTCGCGTGGTAAGTCCGTTTGTTCATTACAAAATGGAAGAAGAACTTTTGTTTTCCCTCAAGTGAAATCCCATCCACATTGGCTTTGTACATTTGTGCTCGTAACTAAGTTTTGAAAAAAAAAATTTTGGAGTAGATAGTCGACTACAGTTTTGCACGTTCTAGAAACAAACATGACCCAAAAAGTTATACTGGACGTCTCATTACAGATGGTTTTTTAGTTTTGTTAGTGTTGTAATTATCACAAACACTTTTATAAGTATGCTCGTCTATATTACTAGCGATGGCTAAAACCTTATGTAATACATAATTATCACAGACGGTCTCTTGTTAAGAATCATCTATGAATTATCATATATGGTTCGAATTAAAAATCATTTGTGACATATCTCATTATTACAGATGATTTGTGGTTGGAATTGTATGTGAATCATTACAGACGGTTTAGATTAAAAATAGCATGTGATAATGGAATATGTCACAGACGGTTTTAACAAAAATCATCTATGATAATTATATATCACAGATGGTATGTGGTTGAAAGTGTCTATGATATGTTATTAAATACCCGACCCATCCTGACAGATCTATCTGCAGTGAGTTAGGGTTTGAATGCGGCTGGCTTTGGAGCGTTTGGTGAAAGCATACCGCAGATTTGCAAGTGTGCTGGTAGATCTATTTGTTCTTAGTGATCTAAGGTTAGTATTTACTTATAATTATATGTATTATAGTCAAGAGAGATGATAGCAAGGTTTAGATCTAGATTTAGATCTAACTTAGTGATCTATGATATGTAGCCTGTCACAAACGGTTAGTAAACACAATTATCTGTGATAGTCGATATATCACTGACGACTTCATGGTCGAAACCGTCTGTAATAGTTGGTCTTTACAGACAGAGGCGGAGATGGGCCTTGGGCCGCTGGGGCAATGGACCAAGGCCCAGCTGAGAAATTTCCTAGTATTTTTACTGTAGTTAGAACAGTATAGGCTTGCCATCTTTACTTCCAGTAGGCTAGGCCTGAGGCCCAACCTCGGGCTGGCTACGCCCCTGTTTATAGACAATTATTTATATGAACTGTCTGTACTGAACTTATCATAGACGGTTCAAAAATCACCTGTGATAATCTTCTGTTATTACAGACTAATAAATTAGACAATTCGGAAACCATCTGTGATGACCCACACAAACAAAATAGGGTTGAGACCCAAACAAAAAAACATGTTTACCTTCGCCTCAGTCCGATTAACACATGTTAGCCAAGTCAAGTTATTTGCACACAGGCAAGTCTGAGGCCCCGCTCAGCGGTCGGCGTCAAACGCTGGCTTTTTTTATCCTATTTTTTCATTTTTTCTAATTATTTTTTTATTTTAGATTTTTATTTTTTTTTCTTATATTCATTTGCATTATTCGTGATTGACTAACAAGTTTTTTCTTTTTTTATTTTTTTTAAAATTTAATTATATCAAATAATCTAACTTAGTTATAATAAAAAAAGTCATAAACCAACACTATTCTAAACACCCCATGAAACCATCCATGATCCATCCAAGAATTCGAATCACAGCCTAATTAAGCCCATCCACAAAGCCAAGCCTTACATGCGTTCTCGATCCAGTCGCTTCATCAGCTCACGTGGAATTATAGGTTCTAACCTACAATCTCACGTTGATTTGTTATACTAATTCCTACCTACATCTTAACAAAAAGCCGATCGATTGCTGTCGTCACCCGCATGCATCTCGATCCGTGGTGCTACGTCACATCGTTGGCACTTGGGCACGCTGCATGCAACCAGTTTGGCACGGCCGCTCGGGTCGCGGAGAGCGAGAGAGCGAGTGGACACCGGGCGGCCACGTCGCCCTCTTCTAGACTAGGCCCCGTTCTCTACCTCATAGGCCTATGGGCTATGTCTTCTCAAACAACCAAAAGATATAATTTTTTCATTATTTTTTAAATAGTTTGATCATAAAAATTTTTTTAAAATAATTTATCAACATTCGATTTATTCGTATAAATACTTACACTAAAACTAAAGGATATCAACCACAATCATCAACCATCAGCCGCAGCTGAAAAGAATACATCCTAACTTTCTTTCGCAGCTTCGCTTTGTAGGCCTGTTCGTATTAGCTTCTGCTTCTGACTTTTGCTAGAAAAAGCTAAAAGCCAATAGAAACACTAGACTTTTCAAAACGGTTTCTTTATTCTCTCACTTCCATCTCGTTCCAAAGATTAGGTAGGGAATCATGGACGCACACCCCACTCCTTTGACTTCTGACTCACACACACATCTCTTTCACTTTTTTCACCGCTCACCTCTTCTTTTAAAAGCCATTTCTTTCAATTACTATTATTTATTTTCAACCAAAAACTATTAGTTATAATCAAAAGTCATCAACAACCAGTGAGGGATTGGGTTGTTGCTAAGAGCATCTTCAATGTATTGAATATTCAAAACTATGCCACGTAAATATTTTAAGAACTAAACTTATTTTTTCTAATATATTGAATCGATTCCTACTAATAACTGGGACTCACATTACATTAAAAAACTATAAAATAATAATATCCTCTCTCAATCGTACTCTCTCTTATTTAGTTGTTTAATGTTCATATAAATTATTTAATGCTTTAAGTCGACTTTTCAGTAAAGTTCAATTTAATGTATTTTTTTATTAGAATTGATCCTTTCAATACAGTATTGAATCGATTTAACGTATTCTCTCTTCTTATTTAAACCGGTGGAAACACAGTATTGAAGATGGTCTAATACTACGCCAACAATGAGGCGGAGTTAGGTGGGCCCCCTGACCAGCCACTCTACTGCTACTAATCACCTACTCGCTAGTCATGCCCGCTAATGATGAAAATAAAAAAGAAGGAAAGAAAGAGTTCCTGTGCTCTCTTTTTTTAAGAGAGAAGATGCTGTGCTCTTGGTAGGCACGCATAGTGTCAGCGGGGATAAATAATTTAGTTAAGCCTTTGTTTCTCTTCAATTATCGCACCCTATGATTAGCCGCAAATATTACTAACCAACATGGGGAGGATGGTAGTGTTTAGATTACTGAAATCCTGTATAGCCTGCAGGCGAAAGCAACGAGAATCCATGATTGCTCGAGAGAATACGGGGCGTTCGGAATAGCGGTGGCTTTTGGTTTTTGCTGAAAAAAATACTGTAACTGGTTTATTTTTTACTGTAGCTGAGTTAGTTTATTGAGTATAATTAAATTTAAAAAATATAAAAATAAAAATGACACGTTAATCTAGAGCGAACGATGCAAAGGAATACGAGAAAAAACGGAAAAAAACGAAATTTTTTTACTGTAGCGCATACAATACGCACTACAGTGTTTTCATCGTAAAAACTGAACGCTGACGACGGCAAAAGTCGAATTGAGCAGGGCGTATGTATATGGGTGCAGTGTTCCTTGGACTACTTTTGGAAGTAAACTGGTGGGACTTGCACACCATGCAGTTGCTTGATCGGTCGATCGATCGCCTGCTGTGATCTGCTAGTTCTTTCAGATTTCAGATCCCTTGTGCGCCAAGGCGTCGGCAACGATCCATGGATAACCCAAAAGGTCTGCAAAGGTTGCACTTGGCACAAGTTGCAAATTTCCTTTTCAGAAATTGTATTTATGGTATTAAATGGAACAAAAGGGGATGCAGTGAATTCTAGACTTACTAAAAAAACAGAAGAGGAGCTGCGTATGCATCTTTGTTTTTCAACAAGGAGATAGAGCTACAAACTCATGACCTCGACCACGGTAGCCTTGTACTCTATCGCTAATACAAGTAATGCTTTCGAATGCACGTACGCTGCTGGCGATCAGCATTAATATTTTGTAGTAGTATTCTAGAAGAAATAGAAGCGAATGTTTCAAACATTGTACTGTCTTGTTGCAAGGCGCATACTACAGGGATACAAGGCTAGCTAGCAAATTTATGTCTTGAGTAATTTGTCAGATTAATGCATGCGTGAAAGAAAATATAAAAGGTGCAGCTTGTGTCACGCAATTAAGCAAATCGGCAACCAAATCGGATATTCGTCACAAGGCATATATATAGCTCGTGTCCGCGACGAGATCAGCGAGTGCGGCCTGCATGTAATCCTCCCAGCTTGGCCACGTCTTCTTTCGTTAATATTTTTGCGATCGAGGGACAGGACAAACCTCCATTTGGTGCCTGCTAGCTTGACGTAAACCAAAATCCGCACACCTAATCGTCCATCCATCTGATGGGTTGTCTTTGTTAACACAGCTATCTGAACGGCAACGCACTATTACAACGCCGACGATGGAATGCATATTTTCTGTTTCAAAATGGTGGTGTCGATGATGGCTATTATTGTTAAGGGTGCAAATGGATCGGATTCGGTCGGATATTGTATAAATCGTATTCTAACCCATATTTTTTTCTCGGATTCGGAGTCGAATACGGTATGACCGGATACGAATACGAATTCGGAATATTCGGAGTTTCAAATACGGTACCGTCGGGACGGATATATAACGGATTCGGCTCAGAAACGGATAATATAGGCGGATAATAATACGGATGATTGGCAAAGCTGAAGCAAGTACCGTTCTAAAAGTACACTACATAAAACATGAATAAAAACAATTCAACAACATATATAGAAGATGGCATGATAGAAATAATAACGACTGAAACTTATACTCTAGTAAATTCATACAACCCACAATAGGAACATAAATGTTCATACGAGATTACGAGTACGGAGTACCATACATAACATAAGTTTATCTTGCCATAATAGAAACACAAAATAACAATAGTATAGGCTTATAGCCTCAAGCAGACAACAACTGAACGCTGAAAGTGCCTTCACGCTCTATGGCTCGTCATCACTCGCTATTTCTTCTTCCTACAATTCGCCAATTAATATGTCAAACTAAGTTAGAAGCAACTTTATAACGAAAAAGATGAAAAACATTTACAAAAACAAGAGTGCAATACCTGAATCAATATATTAGTAACAAGTGTCTCAACAACCTCGAGAACAGCAGTGATAGATGCAATCTTAGGGGGTGATCGGAATAGCGATGGCTTTTGGCTTTTGGCTGAAAAAACACTGTAGCTAGCTGAAAAAACACTGTAGCTGAGTTAGTGGATAGTGTAGTGAATAGTGAAAAAAAAGCTGAAGCCGAAAAAAGCCGAAACGATCAGGGCCTTATTCTTAGAATCTGAAAAATGTAATGAAAGGTACATTAGAAAAAAAAACACAACTTTATTCAAACTAAAAGATAACAAACTATTAAAATTATCACCTTTTCTAGATGCAACTATCCAATCTTTGGTACAGATCAATACTTCTACCATCTCAGGCTCGAGGCGACTACGAAATGGATCAATGACCCGGTCACCAGCACTGAAAGCAGATTCTGAAGCAACTGTTGACACTTGAATGGCCAACACATCACGAGCAACTTTTGAGAGAATAGGATATTCATATTCCTGGTTCTTCCACCACGATAAAATATCAAATTTATGACTGCTAGATTTTGAAAGCTTTAGTGGTTGTTCTGCCATGTATTTTTCCAAGTCATTTGGCTCATCTTGACCAGTGCCATCTTGAGGGTCATATAAGAAGTTATGCAATTCCTCATTTTCATTGTCCATAAAGAGATCTTCTGGTTCTTCACTAGGAGCAGATGTAGTACTACTCTTTGGGACAGTAGATGCAACAGAAACATATGCTTCATACATTTGCTTCACAACATTCATGAATTTTTCAAGTTCAACTTTAGACAATGGTTCACCATAAAACTTTTTCATGTAATATTCCACTATTCTTTTCTTGAACCTAGGATCGAGAAAGCTTGCCACAGCTAGAGCAATATTGTGCCATCTCTTTAATAGTGGTATCAGTGCTAGCACACCATTCAGATATCAACATCTTAATATTACAAAAACTTTGGTAAAACAAATTTGCAATTGGATATAAAGTACCAGAGAATAGCTCGGTAACATCATAGAATTTCTTCAAGCATTTGCAAAGTGTTAGAGCTTTATCCCATTCATCACTGGAAGGAGCAATATTCTCATACCTGCGGCGTTCCAAGCACAAAAGCCTGTCAAAAGCACTCCTATAATACAGGGCATCCCTCAACATGGTATAGGTGGAATTCCACCTTGTAGCAACATCCAATGAGAGACCCATTGTTGTTTTTAACCCACATTCTGTTGCACACTTCTGGAATTCCTCCCACTGCAATGGAGAGCCTTTGACTGCTAATATAAATGATCTAATGTTCTGAATTGTAGATGCAATTTCTTGCAAGCCATCTCTAGCAACAAGATTCAAAATATGATTGGCACATCTCACATGAAAAAATAAACCATCACACACTAGTGGACTATGATTTCTGAGCTCAGCAGTGACATCTTTAACACAGACTTCATTTGCAGATGCATTGTCCAAAGATAAAGAAAATATTTTCTTTTCAATATACCATCTCATGACACAATTAGTAAATTCTTCAGACAATTTAGCACCGGTATGTCGTCCTTTCACATGCATGAATTTGATAATTCTTTTCTGAATTTGCCAATCATCATCAATCCAATGCACAGTGACACACATATATCATTTATTCTGATTTGATGTCCACATGTCCATAGTTGTGCTAAAGCGACACTCAACGATTTTAAAATACTCATACAATCTCTTCTTTTCTTCTAAAAAGAGGTCCATTAGCTCTTCCCTAACAGTGGTGCGGCTCTTGATTGGAAAATTAGGGCGTAGGGATTTGATGAAGTCAACAAAATATTCATGCTCAACAATATTGAAAGGGTACTCATGCATAATTATCGCCAAATAAAATTTTCTCAAGCTAGCTTCTTGATCATACTTGTACGGTTCAATAACAGTGATATTGTCTTTACAATTTTTTTTCTACTTTGAGCTGCTGTTAGCCTAGACGGAGGTTATGTTTTTTCTTCAAATGATTCCAAAAGCATGTTGTGTCATTAGTGGTCTCACATCTTGCACTGTACTTGCAATGGTTGCATTGTGCCCAATGTTGAACAACCTTTTTCCCATCCTCTTCAACAGTCTTTGTACTCCTAGTGTACTCATCCCAAACAACTGATGTACTCTTCTTTTGCCTCTTTGCACTAGGCTCAACATCCTCATGTTGTACTACATTCTCTTGCGTGCCACTTCCAATGGACTGACATTCAGTTGACGCTTCACGAGATGCAACTACACCCACACTATCACTTACACTTGCACTTACAGATGCCATCACAATTCACAGCTGCAATGATTGATAGACATAAAACTAATCACTAACAATGTGATAACAATATGAACTAACAATATGAACATGTGACATCAATTGTACTGGAGTATGCATGTGACACCGACTCAATTGTAATCACTAACAATGTTGTAACGAAGATCTAACGATGCCAACAATGCATAGAGCCATTGACATTGAGTACAACAATGTACTGGAGTATGCATGTACTTGAGTACAACAATGGCTCTATGCTTCTTTGATGCCAATGCCAATGCCAATGCACAATTGTAATCACTAACAATGTTGTAACTTCTAAATGAATGAAGTAATGCAAAAGCACACTGCATACAGGTTCTGCATATTGTGTTCTGCCAAAACACACACAACAAACAATAGATGTCGAGCAAATTGTCATTCAACCACACTGCATACAGGTTCTGCTCCATGGGCATTATACTATTACAAGTAAGCACACTCAAAATGCGCATATATACAATGTTGTAACTTGTAACGTGTGACACCGGCTCAAACTTGTAACATGTAACAAAAGTTGAGCAGCAAACCTTAGGATTTAGGCCAAGAACTCCAGAGACAAGAGTCGATCCAGGTGGCGAGGGAGGCGTCGGACGAGCGGCGGCGGTGCGGGGGGCACCCAGGAGGAGGGAACGGAGTCGGTCCAGGTGGCGAGGGAGGCGTCGGACGGGCGGCGGCGGCAGAGCGGGGGGCGGCCGGGAGGAGTGACGGGGCGGCAGATCTAGAGCGGGGAGGAGTGAGTGGGGGGCGGAGGCACCGAGGCGAACTCAGGCGGCGCGGCAGAGCGGGGTGGCCGGGAGGAGTGACGGGCGGCGATCTAGAGCGGGAGGAGGACTGGGGCGGAGGCACCGAGGCAGGCCGGGGGGCAACGGCAGACCAGGGGGCGGCGGCAGAGCGGGGGACGGCGGCAGAGCGGCGGGGGACGGCAGAGCGCGTGGCGGCGCAGGGGGCGCCCAGGAGTAAGGGGAGGAACCGAGGAGTGGAGTGGTGGACGAGGGACGTGGGTGTCACGGGTGGGCGTGGCCGCGTGGGTGAATGGTGATGGCACTGCCGCCTGGGCCGGTTATCACTGATGGGCCGGCTCCCTGTGTGCGTGCGGAACTGCGGATCACTAATTCGGATTTTATTCGGTTAGTATCCGAATAACCGAATACCGATACTATTCGGTCGGATAGCAGTTAAACCGAATTCGCTACCGAATCCGAATACAAAAATCCGAATCCGAATCCGAATCCGACCGGATATTAAACCGGTTTACCAAATTCGCTACCAATCGGATTCGGTACCGGATCGGTCGGGAAAAACCCGACCCGTTTGCACCCTTAATTATTGTTTGGCAGACCTGGGATTTCGAAATAAAAAAGAGGCCAAAAAACTTTAGGTCCATGCAGTAGGGTTTTGCTAAAAATAGAATCGAATGTCTTATTTTTCTTTTTATTGAACACAGCATGATATTTTTTTCTTTTTTTTTTGTTGCTTGCATCGGAACTTGGGACAGTAGTGTTGCGACACTTCACCTGAAATGCTGTAGTATCGACGCTTTGAAAATACTGCGTAACATTTTTCATATGAAGATGGAGTATACTGCGTTGCAGCAATTCTCCACAAAAAATATTACATCTTGTCCAATCCCGGAGCACCCAAAAGATAAATAAAAAAAAAAGAGGTCTGAAGCTCAGTGGGAGAAGGTGGGTTCGATCCTTAGACGGAACTCAGTGTTTCTCATTTCTCGTGGTGTACCCTTTAGAGGGTATACATGTGTGCGTATTCAGTGAAACAATATGTTCCTTACTTCAGAGATTATTAAGCCTCCTTTTAATTTGTAGGGTACACATATACGTATGTGTGTGTATAATGTGAGTAGATGCGCGTCTGACTTATACCCTAAAAAAAATTAAAAGAGGCCTAAATACAAATAACTGCGAAAACTTTGCTCCGAGTGTTCTAGTTAAGTACGCCACCGAATTATTTCTTCGCTAACAAAAATCTGCAGTTTTGTTGCCCGATGGCCTGATCAAAACCTTGATGTCACGAAGCAGGCGGTACACAAAAACGCATGCAAAACAAACTCCTTGAATTTTGTCGGCTTTAAATAAAATGAAGAATCTTAACGAACTCTGATATATCATCCTAAAATGACAAATAGTTGTTGTCTTGAATTTTCAAAATCGGTAGGACTACAAACTAATACATGAAGATTGAAAGGGATGACGTGTCTGATCTACAATATTTGTACTGGATCAAAATTTTAATTTAGATATTTTTGTGTTTGGAAAAGGTAATTTAGTTTAAATGTCCGCATCAGAATGTTTCAGAGGGGAAGATAACTAAACAGTGTTCTCACGAATTAAATACCTATTTATAATAACTCGCAGAAATAAGTTGCTGTTTATAATCATAGCAATCCTTGAGTGGAAAGCGAAAAGTTTACTCCTAGAAAGGAAAAGGAGAGCCTTGCCACACAATTCTTCCCTGCCGCAAGGAGAGATTGATCTGTTAAATTAGATGTGGCTTTGCCTCCAGGTTGTTGCAATTAAATTGAAAAGGTTGATGCGAGCAGCCAATCCGGAGGAAACCTTTGTGGGCAAGTTACAAGACCCTTTTTTCACGTCGATTTCTATCGGTTAGTACTATTTATTTAATTTATCGGTCACAGCTAAAAATCATCGAACATAGCCAAAAAGATAGGGGGTATAGTAATAGCACAACAGTAGAGTTTTTGTGGTTGCACATCAAAATCAGAAAAAAGGGAAATACATGCTCTGAAAGGAGGAAAACCGTTAATCGTCCTTGATGATGTCACTGAGGTACGAAAGACAATGTCATTATGATAGGATGGAGAAGACAAAGGTATTCGATCTGGAATCATTGCTAACTGGTTGCCCCTCACAGTTAGGGTGTGAGAGATTGTATCGTTCTCTGTGTTGCTGCTCCTGCTTTTTATTATTCATAGCATATACATAGATTTATTGAGGTAAGTAGAGTGACAGGCCACTTCCAGTAGATTTTGGTCATGTCCCATTTTTCGAGTTCCCAAGAAAACATAAGTTGCATGAACAGCTTCTAATCTGTTGCCATTGAATTGTAGGGTTTACAGACCCCACCGGCTCCGTTTTTTTGCAAAACCTAAATCATTTATCATTATATTCATAAAGAGATGTACTAGTGTAGTGCAACACATACTCCTGTTCCAACAAGCAATTGGAGCAAGAAGCGGTGCTAGCTACCCCGACTAACTGCTACCAACAAACGAAAATGCCAAGTAAGAAAGGGCCTTCCATTCCACTCCACATGAGCTGATGAGCCAGGCAAAAAAGGCTCCTCCATGACGAGTGTCCACGCCCATGATTATAAAAGCACCAATAAACTCTGAGGTCCAGCATGTACCGGCGCTCCCACTGTAGTTTGGTGGCTTCTCCCAGGATAAGAACTATTAACATAAATGATATTATAAATATTTTCTAAAAAATTTAACACCTGTTTTTATAAATAAACCAAACCCCCACGAGCTCGGCAGGATGGCCGTCTCGTGCCAGCTTTGGACAGCCCACACTTTACCACCTCTCCGTTCCAAAGATCAAAAGCTTAGTACCCAGCTAACTATATAAGCACACAACATAACATAGCACCACTCATCACACAAAGCACAAGGTGCAGTAGTAGTACTGCGGCTCGTAAGTCGTATCCCAATTGCCTCCACCCCAAAACAAGAAGCAGAGCACACGCCACCACGAGACATTCTTGCGGCTGCGGCTGCAAGAATGGGCGTCGGCGAGTGGACGCGGGGGCCGGCCATCGGGCGGGGCTCGTCGGCCACAGTGTCCCTGGCGGTCGACCGCCTCACGGGCCACGTCTTCGCGGTGAAGTCCGTGGGGGCCGCCCGGGCGGGGGAGCTCCGGCGGGAGCAGAGCATCCTCTGCGGTCTCAGCTCGCCGTATGTCGTGCGGTGCCTGGGCTCCGACGTGTCCGCGGCGGAGGACGGGAGCGGCGGGGCGTGGTACGACATGTTTATGGAGTACGCGCCCGGCGGGTCGCTAGCCGACGAGATCAAGCGGTGCGGCGGCCGGTGCGAGGAGCGCCTGATTCGGTCGCGTGCGCGCGACATCCTGCTCGGGCTTGCCCACGTACACACCGCCGGGGTTGCACACTGCGACGTCAAGGGCCGGAACGTGCTCATTGGCGCCGATGGGCGCGCCATGATCGCCGACTTCGGGTGCGCGCGGCGGGTGGTCGAGGACTGCAGAGGCATTGCCGGCGGGCGGCCGAGGGGCGGCACCCCGATGTTCATGGCACCGGAGGCAGCGCGGGGCGAGGAGCAGGGGCCGGCGGCGGACATATGGGCGCTCGGCTGCACGGTCATCGAGATGGCCACCGGCGGCGCGCCGTGGCCGCGGTTCGCCGACCCCGTCGCAACGCTACACCACGTCGCGTTCTCCGGCGAAGTACCGGAGTTCCCCCGTTGGCTGTCGGAGGAAGCCAGGGACTTCTTGGCCAGGTGTTTGCAGCGGGACCCCAGGAAGAGGTGGACGGCGGAGCAGCTGCTCGAGCAC
Source organism: Melocanna baccifera (assembly GCA_036346265.1). Classification (NCBI taxonomy): domain Eukaryota; kingdom Viridiplantae; phylum Streptophyta; class Magnoliopsida; order Poales; family Poaceae; genus Melocanna; species Melocanna baccifera. The sequence goes on along the minus strand of CM070691.1, from coordinate 14,053,167 downwards.
CAGTTCGTGGCCGCCGCCTCATCCTCCTCCAATTCTGTGCCAAGAATCACCGAAAAGGAGATTTTCGTGTCCCCGAAGAGCGTTCTTGATCAGGCCTTGTGGGACGACACGACGGCGGACACAGACGGCACTGCCGGCCCCACCAACAGAGTCCGTGCACTGGCCGCCGGCGCGGCGGTAGTGCCGGACTGGACCTGGGACGCGAATTGGATCACGGTCCATTCCGGCAGCGGCGGCGACAACGAGCGCGCAATGTCGCCGGAGCCGGAGGTGGACACGGATAGCGACAATCATTCGCCCGTCGGCAGCTCCGCTGGGAGTGTGACCGCGGGGCCCAGCCACGCCTCACATGCCCAGGGCAATTCCTACGGTGATGCGAGTGGCTGTAATGGCGAGTATCGCGATAGCTTTTGCGATTATGACCACGTGATTAGCGATTGTAACCTTGCAATTACAAGCAACGGATTCTTTCCGAGATGTTCTGTTACTTTTCTTCTTTTTTGTGTGTCCCATCTGTCCGTCTACCTTGCGCATGTTGTTATTCCTGCCTTTTATTTTTCCCAGGCTGGCTTCGAGCTCTGGCTGGCACACATCGCTGAAATGCACATCAGGGCGAGATGGAGGATTTTTTTTTCTTTTGGTCATGTGTGACGCGTGACTTGCAATTAGGAGGTGGTGGTTACACCTTGCGGTACGTACGCAGGTGGGGGAATCGGCGAAGTAATGAGCCGGCGACGTCGGGTGTGCGTGCACGACGACATCCGTGGCGGGACCGACCGATCGTCGGGGGCGCGCGAGACGTGCCTATCGGTCGCTCGCTCAACCGGCCACCGGCCGATGAGGTCCACCCCTCCGTCCGTGACAGGGACGCTTGTACTTCGCCGCACTTTCGGCACGCGCGCTGAATCCCAAAGCCTTTCGAGCATGCGGTTCGCGAGTACGCGCGCATTTCGATCGTTTCGTCAAGGCGAGCGCTCACGGCGAAGTCTTCCCGGTTCGCACCCACCCAACTTGTCGTCGGGATGGGTTGCCTGTGCAACGAGGTGGTTAGTTAGTCGCTTCCGGATCCAGTACGACTCTCAGCAGAATGGGGTTAAGGGGTTGTACTGGGGGAAACAGTTTTTAGGATGAATGTGTTGGGAAAATCAGGACTCTTGATTTAAAATATCTTATCTCTAGTGGGCACCTCACTACCCCTATAAATAGAGAGTCATATGATTAATTTTGTACCATATTGAATTAAAGCAATAAAGAAAGACTAAGAGTTCTCTCTATCTCTATCTGTGTGTTCAATCTATTATTCTGTCTTCTGTGGTTAATTCGTTCTTGTTCTAAGCAGAGGAATTGCTCGGACTGGTCGCCAGCGAGGGTTCCTCAACACGTTATCAGCACGAATCGCTCCGGTGAACGAAGGTAATCATCGAAACACTTAATAGATTGGTTTTCTAGATCGCTTTAAATTTGCATTTTTCTTCGCGTTTTAGTTTGGTTTTCTACGGTGCAAATCCCCTCTAATCTACCGCAAGCAGACCTGAAGTCGCCGGTACAATGTCGATCGGTAGATTATGAAAAGGGGTAGATGTTGATTGCATCGTAGATTAGAAACGAAAATTTAATGCATCTTTTCTGTTCGATAATTGCACAAGAAAAGATTCGCAAGGGCGGCCTGTATGGCCACCGCGCCTGTATGCGCGCCGTCTCCCGGCATGAGGCACCACTCGGTCACCGTCGTACTCGCATGTGCACCAGCAGCCGGCCCCCGCACGTGCCGTCGTTGTCATCGTCGCATCGGCCCCGGCCGCACGCGCGCCCCGCATGGTGCGCCGCCACCAGCCTCCGGCGCGCCCCGCATGGCGCACCACTCCGCCCCACGGTGCCACCGCTGTCGGCTCGGCTCGCGACGCGTGCCCGACGCGCGCGCCGCGACGCCAAGCTTCTCCGCTGCACGCCATACCGGCCTCGGCTTCGTGCGACGCGCGCCGCGATCGCCATCGGCGCCTTGGCTGCTCCACTTGCGCCTGCACGCGCGGCCGCCGACGTCTTGACTCCCTCTACCCGCGCCCGCATGCGCGCGACGCCGACGACATCTCAGCCCCTCCGTCTTCTGCCCCACACGGCGCCACCTCTGCCTCCTCACCGCGCCCCGCACGGCGCATCTTCCACATCGCCGGCCGTTTGCCCCAGCTTCGGTCGCCCGTGCCGCACCGGCCTCGCCCCGCTCGCGCCTCCGCCTTGCCCGGCCTGCAGCCACCGAGTCACTTGAGCCCCGCACCCGGTTAGCCACCCCGCGCCGCCGATCAGCCCGGCCTGCAGCCGCCGCTTGGTTTCGAACCGGCGCCGCCGCCGCCACCCGTATGAACAGGGGTAGGGGAAACCCTACCCCTGGCCCCTTTGATCCGAACACCTGGGCCGAGAAGAGGTGGGTCGAGGGAAAGAAAGCCCGGCCGGGGGTGGCAAAATTGCAAAAAGGGCCCTGAAGTAATGGAAATTGCCAAAAAGCCCATATTTTGCATTTGAGTCCCAAAATTTTGCACAAGGGTCTCGGTAATTCTGAAAATTACTGATAGGTCCTCAAATTTACTAGCTGGTCCAGAATTTTGCAGGAAACCCCTCGATAAATCAGAAATTTGCGTGAATTTTCTCTGAACTGAAAATTTGCGTATAGCCCTCCGAAAATTCCAGAATTTGCTGAAAATTTATTTTCTAGCATAAAAGGGCCTCAGGAATCCGAATTTTGCATTAAATTTAGTATTTGAAGCTTATTTATTTCTGCCATTATTATTTTCTGTACTTTCCGTATTTCTTTACTGTTTTGATTAATTGTGATTGTTTAATTGCTTTTAATCACTGAAAATCAACAGTAAAATATGGAAAATGCATAGAAAATTATGAAACATTATGAGAATCTATTGTACCATTTATTTACCCGTAGTAAATTATTCTATGCATATTTATCAGTAGTAAACTTATTCTTGTCATACACATGTAGATGACTGGCATCACGAACCGGCAGTTCGAGGAGCTTGCCCAGCATGACAAGAACTATCTGACGTGGGCGTCTGATGTCGAGATAGTACTTGGAGCCAGGAAGCTCCGCGCGGCTATCGGGATTGGCGGACGGCATGACGCCAAACCCACACCTGAGGAGAATGATCAGGCACTTGATTTTCTCAGGCACCATCTCTGCATTACTCTCAAGAATGAGTATATGGTGGAGAAAAGCGCATTAGCACTCTGGACCACACTCAAGAAGCGGTTTAAAAGTCTAAAGTACACCATTCTTCTTCAAGCAGAGCAGGAATGGATCGGCCTGAGGTTTGCTGACTTTAAGACGGTCGGGGAGTACAATTCTGCTTTGCATAGGATTTGTACCAATCTTCAACTCTGTGGCAAGCAGATCACAGATGAGCAGAAGATTAAGAAGACCCTGTCCACCTTTCACCCCAATGCTGTACAATTCGCCCGCAACTATCGTCAAGACGGCTACAAGGAGTACACCGAATTGATTGATATGATGCAGGTTGAGGAGGCTCAGGATGAACTTCTCTGCAAGAATTACGTCACTCAGCCACCAGGCAGCTCCGCTGGCCGTGAAGCCAACGCTGGAAGCTACAAGGTGCGAAAGTTCTTGATGAAAAGAAAGGGAAAGAAGGGCAAGACCATTGCCCAGAAAGGTAAGTCAGATGCTCCAAATAACAAAAAGACTAAGGAGAATGGCAAAACCTATGGTCAGCAGAGCTAAGGTTGCTACAAGTGTGGCAAATGGGGGCATTGGTCGCGGATCTGCAAAGCACCGCAGCATGTCATAGATGCCCACCAAGCCCAGAAGAAGAATGGCAAAGGGTAGCCTGAAGCTCACTTTGCAGCGGTTGAGGAGGAGCATATTGAGCAGCTGCCTGATTTGATGGAGGTTGAGTCCATCCCGGCAGCAGCACCCTCTTACGACTTAGAGGCAGTTACCTCCATGATTTCTCTCGAAGAGAACATCACTCCTTAAAAGATAGCCAAGAAGGCAATGATTTTCTAGTTGACTCAGTCTGATGTACAGAATGCATTAGACTTTAATTGTCATTTATTTTGTGTTAAATGGATAAGTTAGAACTTGCATGGATGGTACTTTAGTTTTGTTTTCTCGTAATTGTTAGATGATTTTGGAATAATTCATTCATTTATTTAGTTTATAATGACATGATATGTTCTGATATTTATGTGTTTTATTTATGTATTGAATGCCTTCTAATATACGTTAATAAAGTATTTTATATTAGAACACGTGTGGCTATATTATACCAACATTAAGGCGCACAGAACGCGTAATCGCCCCAGAGATGATTTAGAAGCTCTGAACTATTCTGTCTCTGGCATGACAGATTAGGCCACCCAGGTTTTAGAATGATGAGAAATATAATTAACAATTCTCAAGGCATAATATTGATGTGAAGAATTTCCCGAATCCAGAAGATGTTATGTGCCCTGCATGTGCCACCGGGATTACTAGACCCTCCACTCTGAAAGTGAAGAATGAAGTCCCTGCATTTCTATAACGCATCTAGGGAGACATTTGCGGTTCTATTCAACCCATCTCAGAGTCATTTAGGCATTTCATGGTGCTCATTGATGCTTCCTCAAAGTGGTCATATGTGGGTTTATTATACACAAGGAACCATGCTTTCGCCAAATTGATCTCGCAGATCATACGAATCAGAAATGTGTTCCCTGATCATCGCATCAAGTCCATCAGAATGGACAATACCGGAGAATTTACTTCAAAGGCATTTGATAATTATTGCATGGCGATGGGGATTGCAGTTGAGCACTCGATACCGCATGTCCATACCCAAAATGGTTTGGCAGATACTTTAATCAAAAGAATTAAATTTATTGCCCGACCACTTTTGCAGAATTGCAATTTACCAGCTACATGTTGGGGACACGCAGTCCTACATGCAGCGAATCTCATCAACTTTAGACCTTCGGCCTACAACATCCATTCACCTATGCAACTAGCGCAAGGGTCACCACCGAAAATTTCTCATCTCAGGAGGTTTGGATGCAAAGTTTATGTACCTATACCCCCTCCGCAGCGAACTGCAATGGGCCCTCTCCGTAAGACTGGGATATACGTTGGTTATGAGATTGCATCCATAATCAGGTATTTGGAACCCATGTCGGGATATTTGCATATCGCCCGCTTCGCTGACTGTATTTTGATGAGGATAACTTCCCGACATTAGGGGGAGGAAATCAACTCCTTGATGAAGAATGTCGGGAAATTACGTGGGAAACCACGGGAATTCCTGCACATGACCCACGCACTAGTAAAGCAAATAGAGAAGTCCAGAAGACAATTGATTTGCAAGTATTAGCGAATCAACTACCTGATCACTTTAGTGATTTGAAGAGCGTGACTAAGTCGCATGTGCCTACACGCACTGCACCGGAGAGGGTTGAAATACCAAAGAAAGCAGAAAGTATCCCTAATCTCGTCCAGAGGCCTCAGAAAAAAAGAGGACGAGAACTCCGGCTTCTCGAATCCAAAGTAACCGGGGACGCCTGGCGAAAAAGGATAAGAATGACTTATCACAGCCTGATCACTGAAGTCCCCCAGAATGAGAAGGGGAGCCAGTTGAGACCTCGCACAAGTATGACACCTCCAGTAGAGGGCATACCGGATCTGAATATCCCCGTCGGTATGTATGTGTGCGCACACATCAGAACCGAAAAACTAAGGGGATTTGCCATCGCAATTGAAAGAAGTGATGCGCAAGGTGAAGCTCCAGAAGAAGCAACTCATGAAGAAATAGCTATAAATTATATGCACACGGGAGAGTCCCTGAACAAGACAACAGCCAGTATTGATATCTACTTCGCTAAGAAAATTACCAATATCATCGATCTTGATGCCGAGCCTGCATTGCTCGCTGAATGTAAGAAAAGATTAGATTGGGAAGATTGGAAAAAGGCAATACCAACTGAATTGTTATCTCTGAACAAAAGAAAGGTGTTTGGGCCCGTATACCGCACACCTCCCCATGTGCACCCTGTAGGGCACAAGTGGGTATTTGTTCGAAAGAGAAATGAAAGAAACGAAGTAGTAAGATACAAAGCAAGGCTGGTAGCACAAGGTTTTACTCAACGTCCTAGAGTTGATTATGAAGAAATCTACTCCCTAGTCATGAGTAGAATTACCTTTAGATACTTGATCTTAATGGCAGTGAACTTGAATTTAGAAATGAAATTGATGGATGTTATGACTGCATACCTTTATGGTAACTTGGATTCGGAGATTTATATGAAAGTCCCTGAAGGAATTTCTCTCCTGAACCAAGACAGAGCAAATAGAAATCTGTACAGTATGAAGCTTAGAAAGTCCCTGTATGGACTGAAGCAATCTGGCAGAATGTGGTATAATCGCTTAACCGACTTTCTCTGCAAGAAAGGCTACACGAACAATGAAGACTGTCCTTGTGTATTTATACGGCGATTCCAGAATAGATTCTGTATAATCTCAGTATATGTAGATGATCTGAATATCATCGGGACAGTGGAAGATATAAAAGGAGCAAGCTCCTACTTGGAGTCAGAGTTTGAAATGAAAGATTTGGGCAAAGCCAAGTTTTGCTTAGGCCTGCAGCTTGAACATGTCCCTGGAGGAGTCTTGATACATCAGTCGACCTACACCCAGAAGGTGCTAGAAAGATTCGGCTTTGAGAAAGCATTCCCATCAAAAATACCGATGATCGGGAGATCTTTACAGTAAGAAGAAGATCCTTTCCAACCTAGAGAAGAGGGGGGAGGAAGTCCTGGGACCGGAATTCCCATACTTGAGTGCAGTTGGAGCACTCATGTACTTAGCAAACTGCACTAGACCGGATATCACTTTTGCCGTGAACCTGTTAGCAAGGTATAGTGTAGAGCCCACCAAAAGGCATTGGCAGGGTATAAAGGACATCTTCCGATATCTCCAAGGAAGCAAGGACCTTAGATTGTTCTACAGAAAGAATAAAGATCTGAACTTGATTGGATATGCAGATGCTGAGTACCTGTCTGACCTGCATACAGCAAAGTCACAAACAGACTATGTATTCCTGTGTAGTGGAACTGCAATTTCCTGAAAATCGTCTAAACAAAGCCTTGTAGCTACTTCGACGAACCACTCAGAAATAATAGCGATGTATGAAGCCGCACGTGAATGCGCTTGGCTACGCCGAATGGTTCACTACATCCAGTAGTCATGTGGGATGAACATTGTGCAAACCCCCACAATTATCTATGAAGATAATGCCACTTGCGTTGCACAAGTACAAACGGGCTATGTGAAGAGTCATCTCACAAAGCATATCAACCCCAAGTTCTTCTATGCTCATGAATTGCAAAAGATGGACGAGATTAAAGTACTGCATACTAAGTCTTGTGAAAATCTAGCAGATTTATTCACAAAGTCACTCCCCGCATCTAGCTTTGAAAGATACGTGCGAGAGATCGGTATGATGAGACTTAAAGAAGTGCAGAATTCAGGGGGAGAATTCTCTCAAGCCTGCCAGTGAATCTTGATCCTGAAGATCAAGTACCCAAAGAATAAAAGTCCTGAAGACTGAATGAAGTTGGGTGAATTGTACTCTTTTTCCCTTGACGAGTTTTCCTAAAGTTTCTCGACCAAGGTTTTTAATGAGGTAATTTGTGCATCGCAGCATAACATATATCATGTACTCTTTCTCTAAATTTTTTTCACTGGGTTTTATAGAGTTTTAATGAGGCATGAGTATGTCGGTTGAGTGCCCAAGGGGGAGTGTTGGGAAAATCAGGACTCTTGATTTAAAAGATCTTATCTTTAGTGGGCACCTCACCACCCCCTATAAATAGAGAGCCATATGGCTGATTTTGTACCCCATTGAATTAAAGCAATAAAGAAAGACCAGGAGTTCTCTCTATCTCTCTCTGTGTGTTCAATCTATTATTCTGTCTTCTGTGGTTAATTCATTCTTGTTCTAAGCAGAGGAATTGCTCGGACTGGTCGCCAGCGAGGGTTCCTCAACAGAATGATCCCGTATGGTCACGGTAAGGAAGGAACGGTCTCGCACATTCCATGTGGACTAGCGTGCGTCTGCTGGACGCCGGAAAGCGTGAGCGCGTGTGGCCATTTTGCGCTTTTCGGCGAGATTTTTGCCTGCCTTGAGTCTGCCAAATCGGTGGGCGGGGGCGCGCGCGCGCCACAGCAGGAGGAAGCTTTAAGCAAAATCTGAGAGCGGCGCGGACAATTTCTTGATTGCTTCACATGGCTAGCCTGGAGATACATGGAAACTGATTTTGGCACACGAGACGAGCGATTGCTTATAACTTTTTTTTACTGTAACTGACTGATTTTTTATTGTAGTTGAGTTGGCTTATTAAACATAATTAAATTTAAAAAATTTTAAAAATAGAAAAGATATGTTAACTCATCACAGACAATATAAAGGAATACGAGAAAAAAGAAAACTGAACAAATCCAAAAGTTAAAAAAATAAAATAGAAAAAAACAAAAACAACAGTGAAAAAATCGCTAGCATATGGCAGACGCCAGGGAACGTGGAATGCCAATTTATGATGGAGTCGCTCAAATCCCCAGTTTTCTGATCTGACGGTCCACAAGAAGAGAGTGCGGCACGGCGCGGACAGGATTTAGGCAAGGCACAATAGACTCACAGGGTCTCACTATTCATAATTTGGAAAGAAGACTTAATTAATGTGCTAGTAGCAGGTCAGCGGAGTGAGCATTCAGAGCATGTTTAATTTTGAGGCAAAGTAGCATCGACTTCTATCAATCCTTTGGCTATGGTGACTGGGATCAATGCATACTCCAAAGAGAAGTACAGCTACATGCATCTTGATGTCGTGTATCCCACATTGATCGGTATGTTGAATTGCGTCGGAGCAGTGTGCCAGTGTGAGCTCTCGGGCAGTGGCGGACCGACCGGTGGGTCAAGGGGGCTAGCGCCCACCCTACCACCGGCCGGAGCATGGATACCCCCCTAGCCCCCTACCTCCGGCTGGGGCGCCACTGCCCACCGTCGGCCTAGCCCAGATCTGGAGAGCTGCGGCCGAGCGCCGCCGTCACGCCGAGCAGGAGCCAAGAGCAGGCAAGCCGCGAGCAGCCGACCGGCTGGCCGCCTGTGGCCAGATCTCGCCGAGCCGAGCTCCGACCTCCGAGGCTCCGAGCTGCGACAGGAATCAGGAGAGGGAGGCCCGGTCGGGCTGGGGGGAGGGGCTGGGCCTGGGGGCTGGGGCCGGACTAGGGAGGCCCGGTCGGCCTGAGGGCGTAGCCGCGCAGCGGCACAGGGCGGAGAAGGCGAGACGAGAGAGTAGCGGCGAGAGGGCGAGAACACCAGAAAGCATTCGGCAGGAGCAAGAAACCAGACAAGGAAATGAGGACAAGGAAGGGAGAGAGAAGAAGCCAGAAGGCATTCGGCACAGCAAGAAACCAGAGAAGGCAATGAGGAAAAGGAGGGGAGAGAGAAGCAGTGGAAGAGAGTGTTAGAAAATAATCTTGAGCACAGGTTTATGTTTTTTTGTTATGTTTAGTTTCAGCTGAGTGTGCTGGAATAAATCCGGAATGACCGGAATGCAGTTAGCAACGTAGTGGCAGGTTTTCTGTTTTTCGTTCTATCCGAGTCAAGAGGAGGTTTAGCAGGAGATCCTGCATTTTCGTTTGACCATCTTTGCATGTAACTAACGCTGAGTTAAACTGAATAATAGTATTTAAGTAAACCTCAGATTAGTTGAGGATTTGTGGCGTTGCCTCACAAAAGTTTCAGTCTGTGTATGTTGTTTTCCTATTATCGGATTTTCATCAGAGTTTTGGTCGAGTTGAAGAAACCACCTGAGTGCATGATTGTTCGGAGAGGTTCTGAGAGTGACATCCGATAGGCAATTCCAACAGAGAGAAGGTAGGGGGGATGGCTGAAGGCCTGGCCAAATAGTGAATTTAGGAGATACGTTACGCGCATAAATTAGTATTTGCGTAATGCCGTCCAGAAAGCTTTTTAAATATCCAGTAATTTTTGTTAGTAGCATTTAAATTGCAGAACCTCACTAATAATCTTCTCTTGAACTGCTTCTACTGCACAAAAATCAAGAAAAGTGAAACTTTCCCTGGCAACAGCTGCCTCTTCAAGAGAAGAGTTCAAATGCCTATCTGCAGATGCATAATTATTTGAAGTTAACGGCCTGTTGGTTGTCGAGGAGCACGAGTTAATCTTCTATTTGTTATACCTGCAACCAGAAAGAGAGATAATCATTTGCAATTTTTTATAATACAGATATTAGGTTTTTAACGTGTACTACAATTAATTTGTAGAACCCGTTTTAAAAAAATACCACGTTTGAAAGTTAGGTACTGTAGCAGAAGTCAAAAGCCAAAAGCTAAAAAGAACAGGGCCTATACCTGCAACCGGAGCAGATAGGGCTACCATGAAGATAGATAGCCAGACGCTCGCGATGAACAGGGATAACGCGATGCAGCGCTACAGGGAGAAAAGGAAGACTCACAGGCATGATTTGCCCGTTACCATTTCTATATAGCAACTTGTCTACTATTGGTTCCAGCTTTTATGGCGGCGATTTGGCCTGAGCTCCCGTTAGCCCCCCTAAAATTTAGCTCTGGATCCGCCACTGCTCTCGGGGCCTGCTTGGTTAGGACTTTGTTAGGTGACTTTTCCAGCGTAGGGTTTACTACTATCATATAAAAATCTTACAGGAGTTTTTTTAGGGCCCGCTCAAAAAAGAGTTCGACTTATGCATTCGGCGGCCAGGTGCACTGTTGAGTGTTTTGGTGTACTGTTTATATTTTTGTCATTTTGCTTTTTCTATTTTTTTGGTATTTTTGAGTTTTGTTTTTTTCCGTATTCCTTTGCATTGTCCGTGATAGGTTAACATGTCGTTTTTTTACATTTTTTTAAATTTAATTATGCCCAATAAGCCAACTCAGCTACAGTAAAAAATCAGCCAGCTACAGTAAAATTTCAGCCATAAATCATAAACCATTGCTATTCCGAACGCCCCCTTAATAAGGCCATAGGGACACAGCTATCAGTGGCGGGTAAAATCCGCTTGAAGTCTGAAGAAGAAAAAACGGGTTCTTAGCGTGTATAAGGGATGCATTCGCGTGCGTGTGCGTGGATAGTATTAGTATGGTGTGTGTTGGGTATGTATGTCTGTCTTGTATTCTCTAAAAAAATATATATAATCATGAAATGGTAATTGGGACTTAGTGAGTGACACGCATATTATGTGTTCGCCAGTTCAGCTAAAGGGGTCAATAAAAAACTGGGGAGATTGATGAAAAATTGACAGATCCGGACAACTTGTGGAAATTTCAGTATTGGAGTATAAATGAAAAGTCTGAAAATATTAAGTGTTGTGCGATATGAGTACTTGAGCACATATACAAAAGTAATATTTGGTCTTGTTATTTTACCCCTCACGACATGGCTAGCTAGAGATCAGCTCAAGCGCGCACTCTTGTCACCTGCACAAGCAAAAGCCGAAAGCAGCTGGAATCACGATGTCAAACTTTACCTTGAAGCTTTTCCGTTGGTGATTGCCTCCTATGCAAGGATGACATTTAACTGTTTCATGTGTTAATTAAGCAAGCCTTAGTGTGTGCTCATGCATGCACAATGTCCACACAAAAAGAAGTTTTAAAAAAGCATCGTCCTAATTTTAACCTAATGAGATCAAGAATGCGTTACCTACTTACATGCAAAAAGCGCACGTTAAATATACCACATCAGAATTTTCTTTTTCTTATCCTTCACGGGATAAAGTGCTAAGTGGTCCTTTGCCTTTGTAGATCCAGTGCTACTACAGGCAGCAAACGAGAGGCTAGCTAGCTGCCTACATGAGTGCGACTCCCTGTATGAGGTGGTTTAACCGGAGAGGTCTGTGGTTTGACTGGTATGATTGCTGCCGTCAGACTGGTCTATTGTTACCGGGTTTGACCAGGATTGACTAAGGCGGTCAGACTGGCCTATGCTGAGTTGAGTGAGCTGAGTTTTGTCTTAGTTGTGTTGTTGCTCTATGAGCTTTTGAGAGTACATATAAGTGTTAGTCATGGCAGGAATCTATATAAATATTTGTCATGGCATAACTTTATGCATTATGTTAACATGGTCAGAAGTGCCATGTGATATTTGCTAACGAGAGTCAAGTGCATATCATCTGTGCTTGGGATGATTGTTTGTTGTTTAATGTATAAGACGCTTGGTGATTGTTGGTGGTCAATGACAAGATCAAGGCTAAGGGGGAGCCCGAGGCCATGGAGGGTCACATAAGTTCGGGTAAGACTACACCTTAAGCGGAGAAGTATGAGAGAAAAATAAGGACTGTGATGAGGCAAGTGTATACCTGTGATGTGCCATTGGACTTAGGCCGTTCCAAGTGGAGACGATCTGAGAGCAGGCTAAGACGTATAGGCTTGACAGCAAGTCATTGGTTATCACAGACTTCGTATTGGTGTTTACTTCGAGGAGAAACATAATGGAGGCTGGTGGGTGGCAATTTTGTAAATTATCTAATATCGGGTGGAGAGACGGTTTGCAAAACCGTGGTAGTAATGACGGTAGGGGCGAACAGGCACTGGAGGAGTGTCGGGTAGTAAATGGATGCGGTGATCGCATGACCGCGGCGACGGCAGACCCGTAGGCTCCGCAAAGAGGCTCTGGAACTCGGTATGGGTTGTAGCAGTGCTGGCCCATCACAGAGGTGCCCCCTGGTTGTTGTTGGTCCGGCCACACCAGTCCATTGGATGTGCCGCCTGCCGAGTCAGGACATCTACAATGTGGTGAAATCCCACGTGATTGGCCCCAACATGCGAAGCCATTGGACCCCCAAGATGACGTCGAAGGCACCGATCGGAAGCCCGTAGCAATCAATACGGAAGTGCTCAACGACAATTTGTAGAGGAACCGCCCAAGCGAAGCCAGCGCTAGGCACCCGGTCACCATAAGCCACCACCACACGAAGTTCTAGGCGAGGCACCAAGTGGATACTGGTGGCATGGGCTACCTTGATAAGCACAAAGTTATGGGTGGAGCCATAGTCCAAGGCGATGCAATCCATTGACCTCAGCCGAATGCGTAGTTGCTTGGTGTCACCCAAACATATGCCGCTGGTGTGTCGGCCAAATTGCTACCCGTGGTGTCGTCCTGATGGAAGTCAATGAAGAGGCGCTTGCACCTATGGCCATGATGAAAAGGCTCGTCGCAATTGAAGCACAAGCCCTTCTTGCGATGGTCATCCATCTCAGCTCTAGTGAGATACTTGAATGGCTGCTGTCCTGGCAAGGACGGAGAAGTCTACGGTTTTGGAGCAAGTTGACTGGGAGGACGAGGCTGGAATGGCTAGCACAAAGAGGACTGCATCGGCAACTGGGCCACGGCCACTTGAGCCCTCAGCTTGTAGGAGCGTGCCAAACTCATGGGCACTAGGAGGTCTACGGGTTGGTGGAGCTCGACGTCCGTGTGTAGCAAGTCGGAAAGGCCTGGTGTGAACAGGTGGACCTGCTAGCAGGCAGTCAAAGGATTTGCACGACAGAGGAGTGCCAAGTACTTGTCTTGATACTCTGCCCTAGTACCTGTGAGGCGTAGCCAGGTGAGTTCCCCCAATGGGTCGTCCTTACCACCAACATCGAAAAATCCAACTTATGATATCGAGGTGCGGTTGGTTGGTGGATGTTTGGGGAGGGCAAAGAATGTATGGGTGGGATGGGGTTGGAGATGGGGCGTGTATAAGTGCGTAGCGAGATGGATGGCGGCAGATCGGATGATAGCGACGGGGGAACCATGGTGGTGGTTGAAGGGGTGGGCAAGATGCCCGTACCCCCTGCCGCGGATGTGGAAGCAGATGGCATCATCGGCTTGCCGTCGCTGGTGGACGACAACTCCTAAGGTTTTGAGACGAGCTACCAGGGAGGCCTGGGTGCGGCCCTGTTCTACCAACTGCTCCATTATCTTACCGAACTGATTTTCCACGAAAGTGTCATGTGGGGCAAGACATACTCCAGGCTCCAACCCAAGAATACTCAATCAGCTGTAGCAATCGACAACTAGATGTGGAACAATCCCTCCATTTGGTAAGTGGACAATATTACTAATAGGTAAGATACAAGGAGGTAAGAATTTCATTCCAATTCGGAATAGTCTAAATAGTCTTCGCCCTATCTAATATATATGGACTAGGCGTGTAATTGAGAAGGCAATAAAGATCAAACTTCTTAATACCTTCTCTAGTTTTCCCATCTTCCTCTGTTTTCTGGCGCCCTACCCCCGCACCCATCTCCTAGGTCACGCCTCTCCACCAAGACAGTGCCTCTTGGTCGCTGCTAGGGTCCTGGAAAGAGGCCTATCGTCTTCCACAGCTATCAATTCCATTTGACAAGCCAAGCTCGTGACAATTTGGTATCAGAGCCAATGAACAGGACATCTGAGACGGCGGCTTTGACCCAACAAATTGCTGATCACACGGCTTCCATGACAAGCAAGATGACAGAACTAAAATCGGACCTTACGGTGGAACTCACGAGCATGAAGCAGCATATCAGTATGCTGGAGAAGCGCCCGACACTTGCGGGGGATGGATTGCTTTAGGTGCCTCCTAGATTAACCGCCCGCCCACCCTTTTCAACAGCGGCATTCTCCCAGCCAATTCAGCAAGGTGCCTCCATTGGTCCCCGCTTGCACAAATTGTCATTCCCAACATTTGATGGGAAAGATGATCCATTGGGGTGGCTTAACCGCTATGAACAGTTCTTCCGCGGGCAACAAACACCAGAGGTCAACAAGGTGTGGCTGGCTTCCTACCATCTCACCGGCGTCGCTCAGCAATAGTATTACCTGTTGGAGCGAGACGATGGTGAAATTTCATGGACGTTCTTCAAGAAACATTGCAACATACGGTTTGGTCCGCCGATTCGGAACAATTTCTGGGGCGAACTCGCGAAGCTACAGGCAGTGGGCATGGTGGAAGACTATCAGGAAAAATTTTTGGCCCTCTGTCAAGCCGAGTCATTATCCCCTTCTCAGCAGGTGGACCTCTTCACCTTAGGGCTGCAGGAGCCAATTCAGACCAACGTGGAGCTCTAGAATCTGGGCAGTCTCCAGCTCGCCATGGCACTAGCTCGAGCGCATGAAAAGTGCCATCTGTTGACATCTTCCCTACCCCGGCTAGCGGTGCGATCTTCCACATAGCAGCGATCGACGAGCGGTTATTCAGCAAGCACTGGGGTCTACTCTACTTTTCCAAAGGTTACCTTCACCAGTGCAGAGTGATGGACCGACAGCCCCAGCGTTATCTGCACCACCAACTCTGCCTTGTCACTAGTTGACCGCGGCTCAAATGGCTAAACGCCGGCGGATGGGGCTGTGCATCAACTGCGAGGAAAAGTTCATGGTTGGACACCACTGTAAGCGCCTCTTCAAGCTAGAAATCATCCCAAATGTTGCTTCTGAGGATGCTCTTGCCGGTGACCTGGAGCCACTCAACGAGCCAGCTATCTCCATGCGCTGATAGGGATTCAACCAAAGTCAGCACAAACAATAAAACTGCCAATGTGGGTCGGCTCGACCAAGCTCATCGCCCTGCTTGATTCGGGTTCCACCCACAATTTTGATCAACGACGACGTGGCTCGCCCGGCGAACCTTCACTTCCAGCCCCAACCAGGTTTATGCATTGCTGTGGCGAATAGCGAACATATCTTTTGTTCAGGGGTGTGCTGCCAGACCTCCTTGCTTATTGGCACGGAAACCTTTCACCTGGATTGTTACTCTATTCCTTTTTCCGAATTTGATGTGGTTCTTGGAGTTCAATGGTTGCGCAACCTGGGACCAATCGTGTGGGATTTTGAGAGCAAAGCGTTGGTTTGCTGATGGACGTCTCATCTTTGGTGCTACTCGCCTTTGGTTTGCTGATTTTTTATAGTACACTGTTAATTATTGCTCATGCCCAGTTTGTTCAAACTTGTAATACGTTGTCCACAAATGAATTGGTTGCGTGGATCTGTTCTCATCTTGTAGGGGATTATGAAGATATTCTATGTCAACAAAATGGTCGAAGCTAGTTGCACAATTAAAATATTGATGGCAGATTGGTTTCACCAGCGGAACCATAAGATTGGCAGAAATCTAAATTAAATACTAAGCATTTCCCCCCGTTTTTTTGCTTTGTTTGATGCAGTACTCATCTCGTGGCTCCAAGTGCTCTAAATAGCATGGCTCCAATCAAGGAAGCAAAGTATTTTTGGTCAGGAAATTACGTTTACATCGAATCATGGGTGTTACATTGTTAATGGCATAGCTGTTGTTTTGAAGTATGTTGTCAAATACTCCAATGGGATTCGTTTCTGTCGAGACCCGAATATGCAAATTCGGACTCTCTATGTAAACTGTACTAGTTCAGAATCACGCTAGTGCATACAGTCAAATATAGATGTAATCACAACCATACACACGATAAAATAAAGGAAAAACTCAAATATCGATAAATCTCTAAGATACGACCTTATGGTCAAGTTTACAATATCTCTAACCGGAAGGGCTTTAAAACTAGCAGCAGAAATTCAAAATCAAGCGTAGCGGCCAATCGACAAGCTCGCAGGCTATCGAGTGGAGAACAAAGCCTAATCCGTGAAGTCGTCGAAATACTTTCCTTCTGGAACCTCCTGCTGATAATACTCCTCGCCCTTAACTGAGCAACATAGGCGTAAAACCGTGAGTACATTGGTACTCAGCAAGTCGTTTGTAACAAATGAATGCAATATAGTATGCAAGACTTACCAATGGAAAGCTGAAAGGTTAATTTGCATAAAAGACATTTCACAGTAAATATGATAAATAGATTGAAAGTGAACTTTAAATGAAAATAATAATAATAATAAATAGTCAAAGGAGTGAACATAAACCACTTGTGAACATCCTGTTCACAAACTAAACCAACAGTGAACTACCTGTTCACTTCCAATATAAACCACCAAGTTTAAAAGACAACACTAACACTCGTGTGAAATCACCGAGCATTGTCCATGACCGAGGACGCGATTATTCGAATAGTTTTACACTCTATAGAGGTTGCACAACTGTACCCACACGCTGTGATTAGCTTTGGCCTAAGGAAATCACAACAAGGCCTTACAAAGTTCAATCCCAATCTAATCCTGCCTGCTAGGGTTTCGCATCACACCCCCTTGCGCCACATGGAAATCAGCAACCATGTTCATCTCATTGGCAAGATTAAGTTGAAACCTCCCAAATTAGTCAACCAGGTCTATCCCATACTAGACATGTAGTTTGCACGATAAAGCTCAGATCAATGGCGCACAAAGTTAAGTCCTTAATTCTACCTGGGCGAGGCTACCACATCCCCCGAAGTGAACCTGCACTTCCCCCTTTATTGCACGATCATTCGCCCGACTGCAAAACCAAGTTTATATAACCCAGCCAAATGACACACCAATGTCAATACACAAATTTTAATAAACGTGGCACCAACTACAGTTTCATATATCATTAAGTCAACCATATAATTCACATGCGATGATAAAGCCATTCGTAAGTTTTAAGCAAGGCTAAGCATTTTATCGTACCAAACCGTGTGACAATTATCGTAACATCACTAATTAAATTCTCAGCCTAAGGTGACAATGGCATCATGGCATCGAAGTTATCAAGGAATAATAAACAATTGGGATAATAACTACCAATACAAGGATTTGAATATAAATAGCAATGCAATGTAACTTAAGACAAAATAATTACATAATAGATTGCAAAACTGGATTCAACATGATCAAAGGACACGACATGCCTTGGTTATGCTTAGCGAGGTACTCTTGGTCTTCGGGCGTAGATCCTGCTCCTCCGGAATCCGAATCTAACAAGAGAGAAAATGATCAAAATAAGAAAAATACATAAAATAATAAGCAAATAAACTCCAATAATCATGAAACCAGAACCAAAAGTTAGAGATCGATTTTAGATGAATTTGGAAAAAAGAACGGGGGTCAATCGGAGTTATGACGGAGGAGAACGGGCTCTCGAAAAATTTAACCTAAAGGAAAATCTAGAAAATTAAAAAAGTTACTGTGCTATGGACCGGGTGCATGGGGAACCAAGCCCAAAGTGGACCCGGCGCATGGAGCGATGTGCGTCTGTGGGCGGTCTTGGCGTGGCGGCGGTGCTGCCGCGTGTCATCGCGGCGTGGCGGGCGGCGTGGCGACACGTGGCACGAGGGCGGCTTTCGGTGGCGTGGGCGGCGTGGCTCGCCACGTGGCATGCCACCTAGGCTAGGGCTGGTGTGGCAGCTGACGCGGCTAGGGCTGACGTGGCTGCGTCGGCGCGGGCAACGGCGGTGGGATCCGACGGCTGAGGTTGTGACGCGCGGCGCAATTTGGGACTTCGGCCCAGATCTGGATGGGCAGCGAGGATCCGGCGGCTCGGAGGCGGGGCGTCGTGCGGGTGCGGGCGTGGGCGCGGGCGGTGGCTGACGTGTGGCGGGCGCGTCGCGTGAAGCGCCGCGCGAACCGCGAGCGTCGCGGGCGAACACGAGCGCGAGGTCTCGGTGGCGCGCGAGCGAGAAGGCAACGAGCGGCAGTGAAAGGTGGCGGCGGCGGGTCAGCGTCGAGCGGACACGGTGCTCACCGGCGAGGATAGCGATGGCGGCGGGAGCCTCGGCGGCGCGGGAGCAGCGCGCGCAGCGATGGGACTTTAGCGGCAGCGCGAGCTCGGCGGCGCGCATAGCGAAGCGGCGAGGGCGGTGGCGTTGGCTTGTATGCGAACTGAGGCAAGAACGTGTATAAAAACACGCGAACTGAGGAAGTCTCGATCGGTCACGGCGCGGCGCGGAATCAGGCGCGGTTTGGACACGTGTACGGCTCGATGGAACACGCGGCGCGGGGCGGCATCGGATGGACACGGGTGCGCGCGGGCGGCGGCGGGTTAGGGGTAGGGCGAGGCGACGCGAGCGCGGGTGGATGCGCGATGCGTGGAGGGTGGGCGTCGAGCGTCTGGGGGCGGGTAGGCGAGCGGGAAGGTCGGCCGGGTGAGTCTTCGCCGCGTGGCGAGGAAAAGATCGGACCGGCGGAGCGGCGGGGCGCGTGGGAAAGAATGCAGGCGTGCGGGCAACCGCGGGATGGCCGACACGTGGAGGGGGAAGGATCGGACGGCTGAGGATTTTCCCCTTTTTCTTTTATTCCAGAAAATCCAAATAAACTTCAAAAAGCTCTAGAAAATAGGAAATAAATCCCAAAATTTCGCCAAAAATACCAGAAAATTCCTTGAGACCTGAAGAATCCAAATAAAATATTTTCAACTTATGTTAATGTTTATTTTAATCAGATTAAATTATTTTAAATTTTAAAAATTCTTTTTTAAGCTTGAATTAATTCTAGAAAAATTTAGAAAATTTATTTTTAAATCCCAGGCTTTAAAAATTCCCAGGTTGCTTCCTGATGTTATAAACCTTACCCCCCTTAAACGAGATCTTGACCCCGAGATCTTGTTTAACTAAGAGAATAGGTTCGAAAACTCTGCTTTGAGGTCCTCCTCGCGCTCCCAGGTTCCTTCCTGCTCTGAGTGGTTGCTCCACTGAACTTTACAAAAATGGACCACTTTATTCTGGGTGACTCGCTCTGACACTTCCAATACTTTGATTGGGTGTTCTTTATATGACAGATCCTCCTGTAGGTCAACGGCCTCAACTGGCACAACCTCCTCTGGCACACGCAAACACTTCTTCAGCTGGGTCATATGAAAGACGTCATGTACCCCACTGAAGGACGTAGGTAGCTCCAATTGATAAGTAACCTCTCCCCTACGTTTCAAAATCCTGAACGGACCAATATATCTCGGTGCAAGCTTCCCTTTTAACTGAAATCTCTTCACACCTTTGAATGTTGTGATCCTGAGATACACAAAATCATCTGGCTCAAAAGTCAGCTCTCGACGTCTAGTATCTGCATAACTCTTCTGTCTGGCCTGAACAGTCCTCAACCTTTCCTGTATCAAATGGACCTTATCCTTAGCTTCTATTAAACAATCTGGACCAAAAACCTACCCTTCCCCTGTCTCTTTTCAATTGAGAGGGGTTCTGTATTTCCTGCTGTACAATGCCTCAAACGGCAAACTGGCCTGATAACTGTTGTTGTACGAGAACTCTGCAAAAGGCAAACAACTGTCCCACTTAGACCCATGATCTAACACACATGCTCTCAACATATCCTCTAGAATCTGATTTACTCGCTCTCTCTGACCATCTGTCTGCGGGTGATAGGATGTACTGAAATTCAGGTGAGTTCCCATAGTCTTATGGAAACTACCTCAAAAACAAGAGGTGAACTGCGATCCATAATCTGACACAATTTTCTTTGGAACTCCATGTAAATTGACAATCCTCGACATATATAGCTCTGCTAATCTGTCACCACTGTAGATTGTCTTAACTGGAATGAAATGAGCAACCTTGGTCAATCGGTCCACGATGACCCAAATCGAATCATAGCTCTCTTTGGTCTTTGGCAGACCGACTATGAAGTCCATACCAATTTCTTCCCACTTCCACTCAGAGATTTTCAATGGCTGCAACAAACCTGCTGGTCTCTGATGCTCTGCCTTTACTCTCTAACAAACATCACAAAGTGTCACATACTCAGCGATCTCACGCTTCATGCTTAGCCACCAATACTTACTCTTAATGTCCTGGTACATCTTGGTACTGCCTGGATGAATCGAATACAACGACTCATGAGCTTCCTTTAGCAACAAATCCTTTAGCTCCTTCTTATTGGGCACACACAACCGCTGTTTGAACCACAGGGTTCCTTTGTCATCCACAAAAAATCCTGACTCCTTGCCTTCACTCAAGGTTTCTCTGATGCGCTGAAATGCCTCATCATCTGACTGAGCCTGATGAATCTGACCATCTAAAGTGGGCTGCAACTCCATTGTTGCTAAAAATTATTGCTCAACCAACTCTAGGTTAAGCTTCTGAAATTCCTCATGCAAAGCTGGCTAACTCTCCCTAACCATCACTGAATTGCAATAAACCTTCCTGCTCAAGGTATCTGCAACCACATTGGCTTTTCTAGGATGATAATGTATACTAACATTATAATCCTTTATCAGCTCTAACCACCTCCTCTGCCTAAGGTTAAGCTCGGACTGGGTAAAGATGTATTTCAAACTCTTATGATCTGTGTAAACCTCACATCTATTACCATCAGATAATGACGCCAAATCTTCAAAGCATGCACTACGGCTGCTAACTCCAAATCATGAGTAGAGTAGTTCTCCTCATGCGGTCTCAACTGGCGTGAGGCATAGGCTACCACTCTTTTGTCCTGCATCAAGACACAACCCAAACCTTTGCGAGAGGCATCGCAATAAATCTCAAAATCCTTATTTATATCAAGCAACACAAGCACTGGGGCTGTGGTCAAACTCTCCTTAAGTTTTTGAAAACTTTTCTCACATTCTGGCGTCCATGTAAATTTCTTTTCTTTCTTGAGCAACTGTGTGAGAGGTCTGGCTACAGTGGAAAATCCTTCAATGAAGTGACGGTAATACCCTGCCATACCTAGAAAACTCTTAACCTGGGTCACTGATGTAGGCGCCTGCCAATCCAAAACATCTCTCACTTTTCTAGGATCAACTGCAACTCCTTCTGCTGTCATCACATGGTCTAGGAAGGCGACTTCCTTCATTTAAAACTCATATTTGCTGAACTTAGCAAACAACTGATTATCCCTCAATTTCTGCAATGCCAATCTCAAATGCTCGTCATGCTCTTTCTCATCCTTGGAGTAGATCAAAATATCGTCGATAAACACAATGACAAACTTATCCAAATACTTCATGAACACCTTATTCATCAGATACATGAAATAGGCTGAGGCATTGGTCAAATCAAATGATATGACCGTGAACTCGTATAAACTATAACGAGTCAAGAAAGCTGTCTTAGGTATATCCTCCTTTCGAATCCTCATCTGATGATATCCTGACCTCAAATCAATCTTGTAGAAAACTCCTACTCCCTTAAACTGATCAAACAAGTCATCAATCCTGGGCAAAGGGTACTTGTTCTTGATGGTGACCTCATTAAGTGCTCTGTAGTCCACACACATGCGTTGACTACCAGCCTTCCTCTTAACAAATAACACTGGTGCTCCCCACGAGGATGAACTAGTTCTGATGTATCACTTATCCAAAAGCTCCTGAATTTACTTCTTCAACTCTGCTAGATCATTGGCTGGCATCCGATAGGGTCTCTTGGAAATTGGAGCGGTACCTGGTACAAGCTTGATCAGAAACTCAACCTCTCTCTCTGGTGGCATACCCGGAAGGTCATTTGGAAACACATCAGGGTACTCGCTGACAACTGGTACATCCTCCAACTGGAACATCTTGCTCTGGCAAACTATGACTGACTCTGGCTGACACTCGCTGGCTGCAAACTGTACCTTAATCCCATCTGATCTGGTCAAGGTCACTGCCCTGCTCCTATAGTCTAACACTGCCTACTGCTTCTGAAGCCAATCCATACCCAAGATTACATCTAGGGACTGGATATCCAACAAAATCAGGTCGGCTCTGAACTCAACTCCCTGAATGGTTATCCTAACTTTTGGACAACATTGGTTTGATCTCAACTCGGAGCAGGAGGATTGGATTAAAAGAACAGATCCAAACAAATGCGAATGCGAAGCTCCAGAATCAAACAAAACTGTAGCAGGAACTGAATTGACTAGGAACTTACCGATCACAACCTCTGGTGCTGCCTGAGCCTCCTCTGCAGTGGCGTGGTTCACATGGCCTCTCACCACCTGTGTCCTGCTAGCCTGGCCTGATGCTGGGGGTGCTCCTCGTCCTACTCCTGGGGTAGGAGTCCGACCGGGTGTGGCTTCCAGATCGAATCAAACTGGTGTCAGGGCATGTCTCTAGGGGCACTTGCTAACATAGTGTCCTAGCTCATGACACTTGAAGCAAGTGATAGACGCTGCTAGGTTGTTGCTCTTCTGCTGCTAACCACTGGAACCACCGGGGCCATCTGGCCCAGAAGCCGACGTGGCGTGCAGGTGAGTCTGAAGGCTATCTGCTTCTTCTTCTTCTTTGAAGCACTCGTGCAGGCTGATAAGAACCAAAACGAGGTCTCTGAGACTAGTGAGACTGAGATCCCTGCTTGATCATCCTCCTCTTGCGAGACTCCTCGAGCTCGCGGTGACTCTCCTCAATGAGAATGGCCTTATCCACCATCTGCTGAAAACTGGCATAGTCGTTACCTACGACCTGTACTTTCAAGCTGGGTTCAAGCCCTTCTTGAACCTCTTCTAACGAACAGCATCCAAGGCTACGTCCTCGGGCGCGTAGCGAGCTAACTGAGTGAATTTGTTGAGGTATTCACTCACTGACATGTTCTTCTGCTGCAACTCCCGAAACTCGTCTTTCTTCATCTCGACCACTCCATCCAAGACGTGGGCGTTATGGAAGGCTTTGGCGAACTCTATCCATGTGATGCTGTTCTGGTTCTCATGGGCGGCACAGTAGTTCTCCCACCACTCTGCTGCTGCTCCCTCAAGCTGGTGTGCTGCATACAACACCTTCTCTCTGTCGGTGCACTGAGCCAAGTTCAGCTTTTTCTCAATTAAACGGATCCAATCATCGGCCTTCAAAGGCTCTGAAGAACTTGAGAAGATAGGCGATCTCGTCCTCATGAACTCTGCATAGCTATCTTTGCTGGCGGTGGTGGTGGGCGGCTCTTGGTCTTGCCCGTTGCATCATGCCTGCATAATGCATTATTATGCGCATCATCGAATCGTGCCACCAAGAAGCGGCGAGGCGGGGTCCAAGGTCGGTGGAACTGGCTGCACAGCACTGCTCTCTGGATCCTGGTTTGCCTGGCTGCGGCCTGAGGAGTTCCTAGTATCAACCATCTTGCTGCTGTTCTGAAAAAGGAAACAACTGCTGACTGACCAAGGCAAAAGACGAGGGGGAAAAGCATAGATAAGAGGGTGAATTCGTTTAAGGGGTTTTGCTAATGGAAACCTGGAATAAACAAACACTTAGCCAAAAAGGCTAACAACAAAACTGAGCAAAATTAACTCCAATAAAAAGTTGACATGATTGCAATATAATGCTTTTAAAGGTAATATTTTTAGCTCGCATCCCACATAACTGCAAATAAAATCCCATGTTCTACTCGCACTATCTAATCTAAAGGCTCCCACTCGGGTCCTGACAAATAGGGTACACTACTCTCATCTTCTGAATCGCTGTAGACAACCCACGAGTTGCGAACTGGCGACGACTGCTCTCTGACTGGGGCTGGAGTGAACTGCCGAAGATATGCTCGACGATCACCGGTGATACGACGTCTCCGCTCTAGGCTCGGCGATGTAGGCGACTGCGGTCGGGGCTCCTCCCTGACTGGCTCTGGCAAGCTAGGGGTGGCTCTATACTGCTCCTTCAACTTCCGGATGAGTCTGGCCATGCTGATCTTGTATAGCTTGCAAAGGCGTCGGATGGCTTTGTACGCAACTCCTTGTGTTGACTCCTCTCCACTGGCACCGGTATTCTTGAAGCTGTGGTGTAGAACTTGCTTGCCGACCTGTGTGGTGAAGTACAGCCTGGTGATACTTCCGATGCGTTGATCTTTATTCTTCTCATCCTTGGTAAGGTAAACAGGCAATCTCTTCAATCCAAGACTCCGCAACAGAATGCGAAGGAGTTCTCTCCATCCTCCCAACGGGCTGAAAGAAGCTTAGGACATCTAATGCATTTTATAAAGGAAAGATCAGTTTAAAGCCTTGTAAAAACAAATATCACAAGAGTGGAGCGAAGAACTAGAATCCTTAAGAATGAGGTACGAAGATAGAGACATTACTAAATATCAAATTTGGTTGGTTTGATCTAGAAAATAAGTTTTTGGCTAAACGACCATTCTAACTAGGGCTTCATCCTACAGTCGATATGGCTCTGATACCATCTCTGTCGAGACCTGAATATGCAAATTCGGACTCTCTGTATAAACTGCACTAGTCCAGGATCACGCTAGTGCACATAGTCAAACATAGATGTAATCACAACCATACACACGATAAAATAAAGGAAAAACTCAAATATCGATAAATCTCCAAGGTACGACCTTATGGTCAAGCTTACAATATCTCTAGCCGGAAGAGCTTTAAAACTAGCAGCGGAAATCCAAAATAAAGCATAGCGGTCAATCGACAAGCCCGCAGGCTATCGAGTGGAGAACGAAGCCTAATCTGTGAAGTCGTCGAAGTACTCTCCTTCTGGAACCTCCTGCTGATAATACTCCTCGCCCTCAACTGAGCAACATAGGCGTAAAGCCGTGAGTACATTGGTACTCAGCAAGTCATTTGTAACAAATGAATACAATATAGTATGCAAGGCTTACCAATGGAAAGATGAAAGGTTAGTTTGCATAAAAAATATTTCACAGTAAATATGATAAATAGATTGAAAGCGAACTTTAAATGAAAACAATAATAATAAATAATCAAAGGAGTGAATATAAACCACTTGTGAACATCCCGTTCACAAACTAAACCAACAGTGAACTACCTGTTCACTTCCAATATAAACCACCAAGATTAAAAGACAACATTAACCCTTGTGTGAAATCACCGAGCATTGTCCATGACCGAGGACGCGGCTATTCGAATAGTTTTACACTCTGCAGAGGTTGCACAACTATACCCACATGCTGTGATTAGCTTTGGCGAAAGGAAATCAAAACAAGGCTACCATCTCTGTTGAGACCCGAATACGCAAATTCAGACTCTCTGTGTAAACTGCACTAGTCTAGGATCACGCTAGTGCACACAGTCAAACATAGATGTAATTACAACCATACACACGATAAAATAAAGGAAAAACTCAAATATCGATAAATCTCCAAGGTATGACCTTATGGTCAAGTTTACAATATCTCTAGCCGGAAGGGCTTTAAAACTAGCAGCGAAAATCCAAAATAAAGCGTAGCCGCCAATCGACAAGCCCGCAGGCTATCAAGTGGAGAACAAAGCCTAATCCGTGAAGTCGTCGAAGTACTCTCCTTCTGGAACCTCCTGCTGATAATACTCCTCACCCTCAACTGAGCAAGATAGGCGTAAAGCCATGAGTACATTGGTACTCAGCAAGTCGATTGTAACAAATGAATGTAATATAGTATGCAAGGCTTACCAATGGAAAGCTGAAAGGTTAATTTGCATAAAAGATATTTCACAGTAAATATGATAAATAGATTGAAAGCGAACTTTAAATGAAAACAATAATAATAAATAGTCAAAGGAGTGAACATAAACCATTTGTAAACATCCCGTTCACAAACTAAACCAACAGTGAAATACCTGTTCACTTCCAATATAATCCACCAAGTTTAAAAGACAACACTAACCCTCGTGTGAAATCACCGAGCATTGTCCATGACCGAGGACGCGGCTATTCGAATAGTTTTACACTCTACAGAAGTTGCACAACTGTACCCACACGCTGTGATTAGCTTTGGCCTAAGAAAATCACAACAAGGTCTTTACAAAGTTCAATCCCAACCTAATCCTGCCCGCTAGGGTTTCGCATCACACCCCCCTTGCGCCACATGAAAATCAGCAACCATGTTCATCTCATTGACAAGATTAAGTTGAAATCTCCCAAATTAGTCAACCAGGTCTATCTCATACTAGACATGTGGTTTGCACGATAAGGCTTAGATCAATGGCGCACAAAGTTAAGTCCTTAATTCTACCCGGGTGAGGCTACCACATCCCCCGAAGTAAACCTGCACTTCCCCCTTTACTGCACGGTCACTCACCCGAAGTAAATGTGGCACCAACCACAGTTCCATATATCATTAAGTCAACCTTATAGTTCACATGCGATGATAAAGTCATTCGTAAGTTTTAAGCAAGGCTAAGCAGTTCTATCGTACCAACCCATGTGACAATTATCAGAACATCACTAATTAAATTCCCAGCCTAAGGTGACAATGGCATCGTGGTATCAAAGTTATCAAGGAGTAATAAACAATTGGGACAATAACTACCAATACAAGGATTTGAATATAAATAGCGATGCAATGTAACTTAAGACAAAATAATTACATAATAGATTGAATAACTGGATTCAACATGATCAAAGGACACGACTTGCCTTGGTTATACTCAGCGAGGTACTCTTGGTCTTCGAGCGTAGATCCTGCTCCTCCGGAATCCGAATCTAACGAGAGATAAAATAACCAAAATAAGATAAACACATAAAATGATAAGCAAATAAACTCCAAAAATCATGAAACTAGAACCAAAAGCTAGAGCTCGATTTTAAATGAATTTAGAAAAAAGAACGGGGTCAATCGGAGCTAGGATGGAGGAGAACGGGCTCTCGAAAATCTAGAAAATTCAAAAAGTTACTATGCTGTAGACTGGGTACGCGGGAAACCAAGTCCACGGTGGACCCGGAGCATGGAGCGATGTCTGTGGCGGTCTTGGCGTGGCGTCTTGTTGGTCTTTGCCACGTGTCATCTTGGCGTGGCGATGTGGCTGGCCACATAGCATGCCACGTAGGCTAGGGCTGGCGTGGTAGCTGACGCGGCTAGGGCTGATGTGGCTGCATTGGCGCGGGCGACGACGGTGGGATCTGACGGCAGAGGTTGCGACGCGCGGCGCAATCTGGGTGGGCGGCGAGGATCCAGCGGCTCGGAGGCAGGTGATATTCATCATTTTGCAATTTATTTTTTATATTATAACCCTGCTTTGAGTAGCAAAAATACGCCATAATACATTGATTATATGCATATTTGCCTTCAAATGGGACTGTTTACAGGTTTTGTAATTTAATTGCAGATCGGCGCGACGAGGCGCACAAATCCACGGAAAATCAGAAAAGGAGCTAGGGATGAGAATTGAGAAAAAACGAGGGGCCAAAGAACAAAAACATGCATTAGGGTTTTATGAAAAATCTCATATAAAAGGGGGAGAGGAGGACAGCCAAAACCCTAATCCCCTTCACCACCAAGCAGCCGCCTCACCCTCATCTCCCTGAACCCAGCCGCCACCAGAAACTTACAGCGCCACCATCTTCCTCTCCCCATTTCCACGACCATCATGTCTTCTCCACTTGATCCCTAACCCAACCACCCCATTCGAGCCCCATTCCCACTTTGCAGCCGCCAACCCCATCACATCTCCTCCACATCATGTCGCCTCCCCCATCTCCTCCTACACACCAGACTCCACAGCCGCAACTCCTCTCCCTTGCAGATTTGCATCCCCTGCTGTAGTTGTTGTTCTTGCTGCTTTTGTTTTCTTGTTCTTACTGTCGAGCGCCTTCCCCCTCAGTTTACATCCCACTTCTTTGCTTCTGCCTGCCGATCTGTTTATTCGATCTACCGCCCCTCGATTTGTAGTCTTGCATTTGCTTTGTCTTGACCGGAAGGAGGAGTGCGTTCTTGATCTTCATGCTGACCGGTTGTTGATTTCTTTCTGCTGTGCTGCCGTGTGCTAAAATGAGTGTTATGCTTCTGATCCCTTACTGATTGCTGCTGTTCTGCTGACCGAGAGGAGCCCTTGCTGCTGCTGATCTGCTCTAAGTGCCGACTGCAGTTCTCCAACTGCCGTGGGCTGCTGCTTTTTCCTGTCGGCCGAATGCCCTAATGTGTTGCTATATTTATTTCTCTGGCGAGCCTGTTTCTTGATTAGTTGATTTCTTGGCGATTAGTTACGGAGTTCTTTGTCGATTTGTTGATCTTCTTCTGCAGAGTGTTGTTCCTATCTTTGTCGAGCAGATCGGTGATGATCCGTGTTGCTTCTTTGTTGATTTACGGTGGCGGGTGGACTGCATCTTCGCTTCCTCTACTTCCCCTACGTCGATGGTCTTTTCCTCTGCCTTGCTACATCTCTGAGATCTGCCACAGCGCATATGTTCCTCCTGTGGTTGAATGATTCACAAACTTTGTCATATATTTGTTATTATTTCTGATGCTAGTGTGTGTGTGTGCAAATCCTGAATGTCTATTATGAACCTTGTGATATGTCCGAATGTTTGGATGGATTTATAGTAGGCAATGCTATGTTTATGAAGTGTCTTTCTTAGATTACTTAATTTTGCATGGTTATAGTAGTCGCTATTTAGTAGTTTTGTTGCCTCTGCTCCTAGGTGTAGAATTTACTTGTTTTAATCCTTTTAGATGCTATGCAATGTCTATATTTAATCTTGCCCTCGTCTAGTTAGAATTCTTAATCATGCTTAATTTTTTTAGTAGCCGTAGACTTTATATTCTGCTAGACATTTTAATGTTAGACTAGTTCTGTTAGTTAGATTAAATTTTCAGTAACTACTCTGTTAGTTCCATTAGTAAATTGAAAAGACCAAAAACATTAGTGTAGATTTATTGCTCTATGTCATGCTTAAGTTAGATTTATTTTTTTCCGTAATCGCTTTGTTTGTTGCTTGTTAGGAAGGGGTAGTGGTAGTTGTTCGTAGATTAGCGTTAGTTGTCTTCTCGTCTCGTCCTCGAACCCCCTTCCTCGTCTTCATCTCTTCTCCCTCCTTTGCTCTTCCCTCTCTTCTCTCTCTAGCAATCTCCCTTAGCCCCCTATTGCTTCTATCTACTAGTAATATAACCTCACTTTCCTTCTTCTCTCTTACCTCTGTCTTTTTTTGCTTCTCACCGCCTCTTTGCTTCTCTCTTTCTCAGTCCAGTCACCTGTCTCCCCTTCTCCTTCAGTCCCTTCCTGCCGCTTCACGTCTTGTTTGCAAACTTTCAGTCGTCCTTCTCTCCCTTATTTCTTTAGCTCGTATTTTAGCTAGGATTTTCAGTTTCCTTTTCATTTCACCAGTTCGTGCGACTTAGCTTTGGTTTGGTGCTATGTCACCGGTAGTCTAGTCCCTGAGGCGAACACAACACTCGCTGCTATCTTAGCAGTAACCCGTTCACTTGCGGGTGTGCAGTTCTGCACGATCAAGAAATTTGGCACGAATGATGAATATCATAACCCCAAGCTTAAACATTTGATTTCCTCAAGCAAATAATATGATGAAATCGAACCCAAACAACTAGAAGTAATCAAGCTTTAATAATCTTAAGTAAATGCGTGAAGCAAGTCAATATGCATTCATCATTCAACATGGGATTGTCTAATTAGAGTTTGATTACTATCCATGATGAGAACAAATGTTCTAGCAAAGATATCAAAGTGATACTATAGTCTTTGATCAAATCAAGTCACACATAAGTGTTGAATTGCACAAAGTGATCACATGAATCCAACCAAAATTGAAATGCATCGAGACTAGGTATAACATCAAGAATGAACATATCAAAGGTTCATGCTAAAGCATTTCACTATTGAGACAATGATACTAATACTTGCATGAAGTTTATGAAAAAGTCCACACTTGAGCCATGATACCATTTTTTTAGCAAATTTTTAAACACACACAATGGGCACAAGTGCCACTTATTCACTTCTTGGCCAAGAATGCCACTTATTCGCACACTCGAACTCATGTGGCAAAATGCCACTTATTCAAACGCTTGCGAACCAATGTGACAAAGTTACTTATTCAACTCACTCACACATTGCATTAAGATTTTTCCTTTTCTCTCTTTTTTTAAGATTAAGCATCGTTAACCGGATTTCATTAATGCTAAGTAACACGTGTCCCGAGACATGGATATCTAGATAATTCAACCAAGTTATTGGCTCAAGATAGGACTACCCCTTTCACAAACTTTTCATTCAAGCAAAGTATCAATATCTAAAATAAAATAATATGCCAAAGTATGAATTCTAAGATATGATCATTCAAAAGGCGATAACTAGAATCAATTCAATCCTCAGATGGTAGAGATGCATGTGTAACTTGCAATGAGTCAAATGAATCAAGGATAATCATCAAGATTCAACTCTCAATTTGGCTCAATTAATTAATTTTCAGTTTGCTCATTTTAGAATGACCCATGACAATGATCCCAGTTGCCCAAAATGTACATCAAGAACACTAAGGCAGCACATAATAATGATTTGGACAGCGGCATATCATCAACCAAAAACATAGCATTAAGCATAGGAATGGCCATGAATCATCACTACACATCCATCTACTGTTCTGCCAACATGCTACAGAATCATTCATCCGCAAAAAGGTTCAACTTTATTATCCACATGCTAAAGAATCATCCATACACAACTAGGTCTTTCCCCCAAGCTTGAATCGAACATTAACCAAAGAGTAGACAATTAGGGGTTAGAAACAGCTCACCAGGTGCAAAAGATGAATAAAGTAGTTCCACATCACCCCAAGAAGCTTCCCGTCATGCTTGGATGATGATTTAACATGTACCTGAAAGAGAAAAACACTAAAAAAAGTAGTAAAATGCTCAGGTTGCCTCCTGAGAAGCGCTTGTTTTATGTCTTTAGCTTGACCACCAAATAGTCATCATGGAGGCTCAAAAGAAAGAGGAGGGTCAAGGTCAGGATTGACTTGCTCTTCAAATCTACCCTCCTCATTGAAACTAGGAAAAGGCTCTCCAACAAAATAATGCTTCAATCTTTGCCCATTTACCTTGAAAGTACCCCCTGATTGACTCTCAACCTCATAAGCTCCACCATTAAGCACTTTCTTGACTACACAAGGTTCAAACCATCTAGACTTAAATTTTTCAGGGAACAAGTGGAACCTAGAGTCAAAGACCAAAACAAGCTCTCCAGGATGAAAGTCACGCCTCAAGATGTGCCGGTCATGAACCTTCTTAGCATGCTCCTTGTAAATCCTGGAGCTCTCATAAGCATCAAGTCTCAACTCATCTAGCTCACTAAGCTGCAACTTCCTATGCTTTCCCGCTAGACCCAAATCTAAATTAAGCTTTCTGATTGCTCAATGGGCCCTATGCTCAAGCTCAATTGGAAGATGACAAGCTTTGCCATAAACCAACCTAAAGGGAGACATGCCAATAGGGGTTTTGTAAGCTGTCCTATAAGCCCATAATGCATCGGGAAGCTTAAGTGACTAATCGGTCCTAGATTTGGATACAAACTTCTCTAGGATTTGCTTTATGTTTCTATTGGAAACTTCCACTTGCCCATTGGCTTGAGGATGATAAGGAGTGGTGACTCTATTATTATGGACCCCCATACTTGGCTAGAAGGGCTTCAAATTGACTATGATTAAAATGGGATCCACCATCACTAATCACAACACGGGGCACTCCAAATCTAGGGAAGATGACTTGACGAAAAAAGCGGTATATAGATTTTGAATCTGCATGCACAGTGGGGATGGCCTCAACCCACTTGGACACATAGTCCACTGCCACTAGAATGTGCTTATACCCTTGAGAGGAGGGTAAAGGTCCAATGAAATCAACTCCCCAAACATCAAAGATCTCCACCTCAAGGATACCATGCTGAGGTATCTCATGGCGCTTAGAAATGTTCCCTGCACGCTGACAGGGATCACAAGACTGAATGCACGTATGGATATCCTTGAACATGGTGGGCCAATAAAATTCAGCTTGGAACACCTTAGCTTGCGTCTTAGATGTGCTCGCATGACCATCATAGGGGGCAGAATGGCAATGATAAATCACACTATGGACTTCCTCCTGAGGAAGGCAACGTCGGACGACCCCATCTAAACAATGTCAATATAAATATGGGTCATCCCAAAAGAAATAACATGCCTTATGAATGAACTTCCTACATTGCTGGTAGGAGAGTCAAGGAGGGACAGTGTTACAAACCAAATAGTTCACAACATCTGCATACCAAGGTGTGCGAGACTGAACATGTGAAATCTTTAACAAATGGTCTCTAGGAAGAGAATCATCAATAAGAGGATTGGAGGTAGAATCAGAATGTGGCAATCTGGAGAGATGGTCAGCCACTAAGTTCTCAACCCCTTTCTTATCTCTAATTTCCACATCAAATTGTTGTAGCAAGAGAATCCAGCGAATGAGGCGAGGCTTAGCATCCTTTGTACTCAAAAGATACCTAATGGCTGCATTATCTGTGAACACTATGCACTTGGAACAAACAAGGTAAGGTCTGAATTTGTCAAAGGCAAATAGTATAGCTAGCAACTCTTTCTCAGTTATTGTGTAGTTAATCTGAGTGTCATTTAGAGTTCTACTAGCATAGTAAATGACATGAAGTGCCTTACCATGCCGCTGCCCTAAAACAGCTCCTAATGCACAGTCACTTGCATCACACATGAGATCAAAAGGCAAGTCTCAATCAGGATGTTGCACAATGGGTGCGGAGGTGAGAGCAGCCTTTAGCTTGCAGAATGCATCCATGCAAGCCTCATCAAAGACAAAGGGCACATCACAACCCAAAAGATGAGTGAGAGGTCGTGCTATCTTGAAAAAATCTTTAATGAATCTGCGGTAGAAGCCCGCATGTCCCAAGAAGCTACGAACACCTTTCACATTCGCTGGAGGGGGAAGGCGCTCGATCACCTCTACTTTTGCCCTATCCACCTCAATGCCACGAGAAGAGACTAAATGTTCAAGGACTATCCCCTCTCGAACCAGAAAATAACATTTCTCCCAATTGAGGACCAAATTGGACTCAAGGTATCGCTGAAGAATAGTCTCAAGATTGGTCAAACAGCTCTCAAAGGTCTGACCATAGACTGTGAAATCATCCATGAAGACCTCCATGATTTTCTCAATAAGATCTGTGAAGATAGACATGACACATCGCTGAAAGGTCCCAGGTGCATTACAAAGACCAAATGGCAACCGTCGATAAGCAAATGTACCATAGGGACAAGTGAAAGTAGTCTTATCCTGATCTGATGGGTGTATGGGGATCTGCAAGAAGCCTGAATACCCATCAAGATAACAGAAGTAAGAATGGCGTGCCAATCTCTCAAGCATCTGATCGATGAAAGGCAAAGGAAAATGATCTTTGCGAGTGGCCTTGTTAAGCTTTCTATAGTCAGTACACATGCGCCATCCCGTGGTGGTCCTGGTGGGAATCAAATCATCTCTATCATTAGAGACCACTGTCATGCCTCCTTTCTTAGGCACAACATGAATGGGACTGACCCACTGACTATCAGAGATGGGATAAATGACGTTAGCACCAAGAAGCTTCAGAATTTCTTTCTTGACAACCTCCTGCAAGTGAGGATTAAGCCTACGCTGGTGCTCACGAGTAGGCTTAGCATCGTCCTCAAGATAAATACGATGCATACAGGTCGAAGGATTGATACCCTTCCTGTCGTCAATCGAGTATCCAATGACAGCTCGATAACGACGAAGGATCTCAATGACTTGGGCAACCTCTGGAGGAGTCAAGTGATCACTCACAATGACTGGATATGTCTGATCAGGTCCAAGAAACTCATACCTCAGATGCTCAGGGAGAGATTTCAGCTCTACCCTTGGGACTGAAGATGGCCTAAGGTCATGAGCAAGAGAAGACTCTGAAAGAGCATCAATGAGTGAAACAAGAGAGGGATCTACAGTAATGCACTCATCGTGTAAAGTGGACACCTCATCCTCAAATGATGCTGCATCCTCAACCTCTTCATATGCCTTAGCAGTACACGTGTCGATCACATCAAAAGAAAAGCACTGATCTGGGCAATGAGGAAGGTGAGTAGGATGCCTCATATCAAAGGAGATCTTCTCTTGACCAAACTGAAGAGTGAGCTTGGCATCTTTAACATCGATGACAGCTCCTGCAGTAGCTAGAAATGGCCTCCCAAGAATGATTGGCTCACTTTTATCTTCCATTTCCAGGACAACAAAGTCAACCGAAAAGGCAAAGGTACCAATCACTACAGGGATATCGGCTAGAATGCCAGTGGGATGACGAAAAGAGCGATCAGCCAGCTACAAGGTCATGACTGTCGGCTGAAGGTCACCCAATGGAAGTGCATCACAAACTGAGAGAGGAAGGACGCTAACACTCGAGCCTAAGTCACAAAGAGCTCGAAAGTTCTTGGAGCCGATAAGACATGGAAGACAGAAGCTCCCGGGATCCTCTAACTTAGGAGGTAGCTTGTTTTGAATGATTGCACTACACTCCTTAGTGAGAGTAATCACCTCATGCTCATCCATGCTCCGTTTCTTTGTAATCAGCTCTTTGAAGAATTTTGCGCACATCGGCACACGAAGGACAGCATCAAGGATAGGAATGGTGATATGAACATCCTTCATCATCTCTAAAAACTTAGCAAATTTCTTGTCCTCATTCGACTTCTTAAGACGCTCAGGAAATGGCATCTTGAGTTTAGCCGAAGGGACAGCAGGAGAAGTGGATGATGAGGGAATGTCTTGAGCTGGTGTCGATGTAGAAGAGCTCGGATGGTGCACATCCTGCTGTGGAGGAAGAGCTGTAGGCTGTACTGTCCTAAAAACAAGAGGTACATATGCGGGTGGCGTAGGAAGAATAGGATCAGTAGTAGCCTTGCCACTCCTGGTGGTGATAGCTCCACAGTGGCTACGAGGATTAACCTCAGGCTGCGCAGGAAGCTTCCCGTGACTACTGGACGAAGCCTGGGATGCTTGCATGCTCTCCACACGACTAGTCAGATCACTCAACTGCTTCTTCATATCATTATATTGAGCATCCATCTTGGACATATGCGAAGCTAGCGGTTGCTCAATCCTGGACAACTGATCTGACTGAGAGGCGGGAGGAGGCGGATGTGGCACATGCATCATGGGCTGCTGAAATGAAGCATGTGGGGGAGCTTGCTGCGGCCTAAAGCCTTGTGCCGAAGCACTAGCAGGAAAAGATGAGACATTAGGCTTTGGGCTCTTGTATGATAGGTTCGGATGCTGACGCCATCCAGGGTTATAAGTCTGAGAATATGCCCCATGCGACTGAGCATAGTTGACCTCAGATGATGCAGATGTGGAAGTCAGTGGGCACTCAACTGGAGTGGTCCCTGAGATCCACAAATCTGACATACCGACGCAACTTGTGCTGAGGATGGTGGCATGAACTGAGCCATCTGACGAGTCAAAATCTGAACCTGGGCAGCTAAAGCATCATGAGGACTCACCTCATAAATTCCAGGGCGAGGAGGAGCAGGGGCTCTCTCACTAGACCACTGGAAATGGTGGGAGGACATACTCTCAATCAAAGTGAAAGCCTCATCGAGAGTCTTGTTCATTATGCCTCCCCCGTCTACAGAATCTACGAAGGCTCTAGTGCTGTGGGTAAGTCCCTTGTAAAAGATCTGAAGCACTAGCCATCTCTCAAGACCATGGTGAGGACACATCCTAAGCAGGGTCTAATACCTCTGCCAGGCATCATACAAACTCTCACCCTCATACTTTGAGAACCTCGTGATCTGATCACGCACCTCAGCTGCCTTAGAGGGTGGGAAATACCGCTCTAAAAAGGCCTGAATGTGATGGTCCCACGTATCCTTCAGGTGAATGGGGGAGAGAATGTAACCAGGTCTTAGCGCCATCTCGTAAAGAGAAAGGAAATAACGAGAGTCTGATGGCGTCTGTCGACACTCCATTACACTTCAAGGTATTGCAATACTCGAGAAATGTGCGAATATGCTCATTGGGGTCCTCCGTGGGAGAACCACCAAAGCGAGTCTGCTGTACCATGGTAATGAGTGCGGGTTTAAACTCAAAGTTGTTCGCCTGAATGACAGGTTGAACAATACCAGGGGCGATGCTCTGATCTCTAGGGATCCAAAGGTCCCGAAGAAGAGGCGGAGGTGGATCCCGCTCACCCATGGCTTCTGGCTGGGGAATCCGATTCTCTCTCAAAAGTCTCCGAAATGTGCGCTCAATCTCAGGATCAAGAGGAGTCAAGGAATGATCTCCACTCCTGAGCATGAGCCGAGAGTTCGAACATAAAGGGAGGAGGGAAGAAAAACTAAAGAAATGACTTAGTCTATGGTCTAATGCGATCACCAATATCTAGTCCCGGCAACGGCGCCAATTTCTTGATCGTGCAGAACTGCACACCCGCAAGTGAACGGGTTGCTGCTAAGATAGCAGCGAGTGTCGTGTTCACCTCAGGGACTAGACTACCGGCGACATAGCACCAAACCAAAGCTAAGTCGCACGAACTGGTGAAATGAAAAGGAAACTGAAAATCCTAGCTAAAATACGGGCTAAAGAAATAAGGAAGAGAAGGACGATTGAAAGTTTCCAAAAAAGACGTGAAGCGGCAGGAAGGGACTGAAGGGAAGGGGAGACGGGTGATTGGACTGAGAAAGAGAGAAGCAAAGAGGCGGTGAGAAGCAAAAAAAAGACAGAGGTAAGAGAGAAGAAGGAAGGTGAGGTTATATTACTAGTAGATAGAAGCAATAGGGGGCTAAGGGAGATTGCTAGAGAGAGAAGAGAGGGAAGAGCAAAGGAGGGAAAAGAGATGAAGACGAGGAAGGGGTTAGGGGCGAGGCGAGAAGACAACTAACGCTAATCTACGAACAACTACCACTACCCCTTCCTAACAAGCAACAAACAAAGCGATTACGGAAAAAAATAAATCTAACTTAAGCATGACATAGAGCAGTAAATCTACACTAATATTTTTAGTCTTTTCAATTTACTAATGGAACTAACAAAGTAGTTACTGAAAATTAAATCTAACTAACAGAACTAGTCTAACATTATAATGTCCAGCAGAATATAAAGTCTACGGCTACTAAAAAAATTAAGCATGATTAAGAATTCTAACTAGACGAGGGCAAGATTAAATACAGATATTGCATAGCATCTAAAAGCATTAACACAAGTAAATTCTACACCTAGGAGCAGAGGCAACAAAACTACTAAATAGCGACTACTATAACCATGCAAAATTAAGCAATCTAAGAAAAACACTTCATAAACATAGCATTGCCAACTATAAATCCATCCAAACATTCAGACATATCACAAGGTTCATAATAGACATTCAGGATTTGCACACACACTAGCATTAGAAATAATAACAAATATATGACAAAGTTTGTGAATCATTCAACCACAGGAGGAACATATTTAGTTGTGGTAGTAGATCTGTAGATGTAGCAGTGCAGAGGAAGAAGACCATCAGACGTAGGGGAAGTAGAGGAAGCAGAATATGCAGGTCCACCCGGCCACCAGAAATCAACAGCAAGCAGTCACGGCATCATCACTGATCTGTTCGGCAGCACAGGGAACAGCACTCGGCAGAAGAAGATCAACAAATCGGCAGCAACTCCAAAACTAATCGGCCAGCAGTCCAGTCAATCAGCAACAAGGGCTCGGCCAGATCAGAATAGCAGATCGGCAGTGCAGAGAAGCAGCAGTGGACAGAAATCTGGAGGGGGAAAGGCGCTCAGCAGCAAGAACAAAAAAACAAAATCAGCAAGAACAACAACTACAGAAGGGGATGCAGATCTACAGGGGAGAGGAGTTGTGGCTGTGGAGTCTGGTGTGTAGGAGGAGATGGGGGAGGCGACATGATGTGGAGGAGATGAGATGGGGTTGGCGGCTGCAAAGTGGGAATGGGGCTGGAATGGGGTGGTTGGGTTAGGGATCAAGTGGAGAAGACATGATGGCTGCTGGAAATGGGGAGAGGAAGATGGTGGCGGCTGTGTAAGTTTCTGGTGGTGGCTGGGTTTAGGGAGATGAGGGTGAGGCGACTGCTTGGTGGTGAAGGGGATTAGGGTTTTGGCTGTCCTCCTCTCCCCTTTTTATATGAGATTTCTAGAAAACCCTAATGCATGTTTTTACTCTTTGGCCCCTCGTTTCTTTTCAATTCTCAACCCTAGCTCCTTTTCTGATTTTCTGTGGATTTTTGCGTCTCATCGCGCTGATCTGCAATTAAATTACAAAACCTGTAAATAGTCCCATTTGAAGGCAAATATGCATATAATCAATGTATTATGGCTCATTTTTGCTACTCAAAGCAGGGTTATAATATAAAAAATAAATTGCAAAATGATGAATATCAGCGGGTGCGGGCGGTGGCTAACGCGTGGCGGGCGCGTTGCGCGAAGCGCCGCACGGGGGCGGTCGCGAGGGCGTGGGGTCTCGGCGGCGCGCAGACCGAGGAGGTGACGCGGGTGACGGTGAAGGCGACGCAGGCAATGGGGTCGGCGTTGGACGGACACGGGTGCTCACCGGCGGGGATGACGACGACGGCGGGGCCTCCAGCGGCAGCGGGGACGGCCGCACGGCGGCGGGGACTTCGGAGACGGCGCGGGCTCCGACGACGGCGGCGCGTGACGAGTGAGCGGAGACAAGGGCGGTGGCATTGGCTTGCACGCGAACCGAGGCAAGAATATGTATAAAAACACGCGAACCGAGGAAGTTCTGATTGGTCACGGCGCGGCGCGAATCGGGCACGGTTTGGACACGTGTACGGCTCGGATGGACACACACGGCGCGGGGCGGCATTGGACGGACACGGGTGCGCGCGGGCGGCGGCGGGTTAGGGTTAGGGCGAGGTGACGCGAGCGTGGGCGGATGTGCGACGCGAGCGCAGGCGGATGTGCGACACGTGGAGGGTGGGGCGATCGGGTGGTGCGGGAGCGAGGAAGGCCGGCCGGGCTAGTGCTGCCGCGTGGCAGGGGGAAAAGATCGGACGGCGGAGAGGCGGTGGGGAGGCGCGCGGGAAAGGGTACGGCGACGACGCGCAGGCAACCGCGGGATGGCCAACGCGTGGAGGGGGAAGGATCGGACGGCTGAGGATTTCCCCTTTTTCTTTTATTCCAGAAATCCAAATAAACTTCAAAAAGCTTTAGAAAATAGCAAATAAATCCCAAAATTTCACCAAAAATACCAGAAAATTCCTTGAGACCTGAAGAATCCAAATAAAATATTTTTAACTTATGTTAATATTTATTTTAATCAGATTAAATTATTTTAAATTCTAAAAATTCTTTTTTAAGCTTGAATTAATTCCAGAAAAATCCAAAAAATTTATTTTTAATCCCAGGCTTTAAAAATTGCAGAAAAATAGGATGTTACAGTTTCTCTCTAAGGCATGTTGAATTAAATTTTCAGTATGCCATGGCGTGTTTTACGGTATAGAAATTTGGCAGCATAACTGCTTGTGTTAATTGTCAATATTGCTTACAGTTATCCACTTATCCGAAGCTCAAATCTGGATGTTATCCAATTATCCGTAGCCCAATCTTGATGTTATCCACTTATGAGAAACTCAATCTCGATGTTATTTCGTTGTTTTATTTCTGTGACATTGTGATGTAAGTTGTGTTCGCTTATATAGTGTCCAAGTCTGTGCCATTTATCTCTTGGAAGCATATTGTGTTTGCCCTTTTGATTAACTAGACTTGCCAATGAACAGGCTGGTATAAGTGGATCTGACAAGTCTGTTGGGAATCTCCTGTACACAGTAAGCACCTACATCAATGACTCATGACGAATCAATAAATTTGGAATTTTTCATGTGGGACTGACAAGGCTGCACTTGCTTATTGATGAAATAGGTTGCTACTAAATACCCAACTAATGCACTTGTCCATCATCCTATGACCTATCCTCATAAACTATATTGTATCCATGAAAGTATGCCTACTACCTTTTTCATTCTTCGATCCACTTTCATCAGTTAGTTCGCATTATCTGTTCATCTTCTTAAGAGTGCAAATGAAGAATGAGCTTTTTCTCTCTGCTCATTTTCTTGATACTGTGAGCCTAAAGTATTTATTGCTATGTCACTTTTTAGATAAAGAACCCTGCACTTCTAGATGGTGCTCTGTCATTTCTTACTAATATTGGTCTTGATTCTTTAGATATTGGGATGTTTGAAGAAGCCTGTGGCGTAGGTATTTTTTCATGATCAAATATATCAATATGCTTTTGTGAATTGTATACCTTGTAGGCTTGTAATACCATAGTCACTGACAGCATTCTGAAAATTTTCATGTATGGTGCTTGGGTAATGTGGTTGTTTGGATGCTAAGAGAATATTGTCTTATTGTATATTTTTGATGATTGGATATGACAGGGGCACCTATTCTTGGAAGTAGCTCATTCTCAGCCCATGTTTTCTATGTACCACCCTTTTGACTGGATCTCAATGTTTTACCTGCAGGTGTGGTGGTTTCTATTGAAGAGATTCAATCAACTGTCACAGTGGTTCTAAAGGAAAATATGGAGGCTAATGGAACAACGATATCATATAAATGGTTTGGCTTACAATTCACTTTTATATTGCTCGATTATTCTAATTTCATTACTTGAGGGAACTTATCTGTTCCTACCTTTCCTTTTCCCAATACACAGACATAACATAGAACAACTCATTATACGTTTCAACAAACCTATATACTATACAAAATAGTCCAAGCCTTCCTTAGTATCCTAAAAAAGAGCCCTGTGTATGAATATAGAACCACTAAGATAGCCTACCCAAAAACTCAATGAATCAACAGAGGGCACCGTTCGTTCTCAACACTGGAGAAGAGAAAAAGATTGCCCCACAATTGAGGATATTGGTGGACAAGTGACCACATCTGATGTTGTCATTAACACTGGAGAAGAGAAAAAGATTGCCCCACAATTGAGGATAGCCCTCCCTCACTCAAAAATTTCAGTGCAACTCGATATATTATTTTTCAAACAGTTCCAATCAAAGTTCAACTTTATCAGCTCAAACTTGAATTTGATCAGCTCAAACTCTGTCAAATCACATATGAACAATACAAGTCTAATATAAACAATTTCATGTCAGAGAGATGTTACATATTTTGTTGAATTTTTTTTTCTTAAGAGCGCCCACCACATGACCTTTCTTGACACTTTGTCATAGACTTTCTCCAAGTTGATAAACACCATGTAAAGATCCTTTTTTTTCTCTTTATACCTCTCCATCAACTGTTGTGTCAAGAAAATTGCCAACGTGGTTGACCTCATGGGCATAAACCAAATTGGTTTGTCATTACGTTAATCACTCTTCTTAAACGGTGCTCAATCACTCGCTCATAGAGCTTCATTGTGTGGCTCATGAGCTTAATTCCCTTGCAATTAGTACAACTTTAAATGTCTTCTTTATTTTGGATGTTGAAAAAAGCTTGAAAATTGAACCCGTGAATGACTCCAAATAGATCATAAGATATGCATTCAAGGACCAAAGATCACCGTCCATTTGACATCGATCCATGTTGTCTAATCAGTACGACACTTATATGTGGTTTGATTTGTTTTGAATGTTTAGCCAGAAACATAAAATAACTGCAACTTCAGGAGGGGGAGTGATCAATTACAACTAAGGGCTCAACTGATCCTTCGCAAACATTTTGATCTCACCTCTGGTCCTCCCGCCGTCCGGTCCCTCCTGCCACCGCTCCCTCTCTCCCTCTGGCCTCCCTCCCACGCTGCTTCCTCTCCCTCTGGTCCCTCCCACCGTCGCTCCCTCTCTCCCTTTGGTCCTCTCCCTCTGGCCCCTCCCACCACCGCTCCCTCTCTCCCTCTGGCCCCTCCCGTCGCCGCTCCCTCTCTCCCTCTGGCCTTCCTCCCACGCTGCTTCCTCTCCCTCTGGTCCCTCCCGCCGTCGCTCCCTCTCTCCCTCTGGTCCTCTCCCTCTGGCCCCTCCCACCACCGCTCCCTCTCTCCCTCTGGTCCTCTCCCTCTGGCCCCTCCCGTCGCCGCTCCCTCTGGTCCTCTCCTCGCCTAGCAACGCCTAGAGGATGACTAGGCGCCCGCCTGGACGACTAGGCGTCCTAGTGCTCCTTAGGCGCCGTGGTCGCCAAGGTCGTCGTGACAACCATGGTTTGGAGGAAACATTCTTCTTTTAAATTGGGTGAATCTAAAATTGTCTATATGCACATATGTATTTCAATGATACATCAGGTTTACTGCTATAGCTTGGGCTTTTTTTGGTCTCTATTGTTCCTACTTATTTATTTCTAATGTGAAGTGCATCCAAATATATCAACATGTTTGCGTACTGTTAGATGTAGTTTGCCTTTTAGGAACACATTCAAAATTGACTGGTGTAGCATAGCGCGTGGCTCTTCATAGTATTACCAAGATGGCGATGGTTGCTAAGGCCATGTACAATGGTGTGATATCAGTTATGGTTCTAAAACTAGGTGTACTTGTCCGAGTACTAGGTGCCCTCACCGAGTACGAGCAGTCAACAACGATTACATAACCGGTTTAACTGGGCGAGTAATTGGAATAATCGGCTAACAGGTCGTGTACTTACCTGAGTGGCCTATCTA
Organism: Melocanna baccifera; assembly: GCA_036346265.1. Taxonomy (NCBI): domain Eukaryota; kingdom Viridiplantae; phylum Streptophyta; class Magnoliopsida; order Poales; family Poaceae; genus Melocanna; species Melocanna baccifera. The sequence goes on along the minus strand of CM070691.1, from coordinate 14,009,973 downwards.
GTGTAATGAAGGCATGAAACCTATGGTCAAATTTAATTAAGCCCACAGCGGTATAGCCTAGCAGAGAAAGCCCACAGCTTATAGCACTGGCAGTGTCACACACACGCTCGAGGGCAGCATCGTAGCGATAGCGTGGAAAGCAACCCCAGGCGTGGGAGGGCAGCGGCGACGGCTGCTGCTGCTACATCTTCACCCTTCCACAGCAGGCTCCCCTACTGCGGCTCCTCCCTCCGGTGACAGGCTCCCCTGATGTGGCTCCTTCCTTCGGTGCTGGCCTCCCCTATTGCGGCTCCTCCCTTCGGAACCGGTCTCCCCTATTGCGGCTCCCCCCTCCGACGCCGACCTCCCCTACTGTGGCTCCTCCCTCAGAGCACCACAACATATGGATATAAATAGTATATACATCAAAACAATAGCATCAAATGTGGCTTTGATTTTATATGAACATACAATTACATATATAAATCTGTTATTAGAAAAGAAAAACTGGTTACAAGGCCGATTACCATATAATCAGTATAAGGTGAGGTGACCGAGCGAGTATCGGTTATCGAGTTTTAGAATCTTCATGTCAGCTATCTATAAATCTTGATACATAGGACACGAGATGATGTGGAGGAGGGAGACAGAGCATAGAGAATGTGTTGTCTTTATGCAGTAGTTGACTGTAATACGATAAATAAGACACATTGTATCATAAGTAAGCTGTTTATAGAGATATACAAAAGACAACCTATTGTATGAGCTGTCTTTATTACCATCCATAGATGACATGAAGAATATTATAGATAGCAGTTGTTTATACGATTATACATATCCTAAGGCCTTCATCGGTTGCTCTCCTCTGTTTGTGAATTGCGTCCATTGTTCCTCGGTCGTTCAACTTGGCCTTCAAGAGTCAGGCCGAAGCGGCATCCAGCCAAACCATTGCACACCTGCATTTTGGAGAATAGGTGCAAAGCCATATTCGGTGCAGGATCAATTCTGGTATATATCAGTATATCACTAGTTTTCCTTGATCATAAACTTTTGCTCTATTCTTTTTAGCTTTTGGCTTATGACTTCTAAGCCAAACATCAGGACTGCCTCTTGAAGCGAATTCTTCAAACAGCTTTTCGAGCCTAAAATTGTATCCGGTATCTACGTCGGTATCTCTACCATTCACTACATTGTCAAAAAATATAGACAAAAGTCATCAGCCGCAGCTTTAAAAAACACCCATTTATCACTTGTTTTTCTTGAGCATATTCTTATTCTTTTTGTTGTTTCTTTCATTTCTGTAGTATAGGCGTTGCTTTTTTTTCGCGGTTGCAGGAGGCTTTCGTTTTAATCTCACAATCTTTCATGGGAATCAAAATGGCATACATGGCTAAAGCAGAAGACTGCACATAATCGAATTTGTCTGTGTATTGCCGCAACACGAAAAAGCAGAAAACTGAGTCCACACCCCCTGCTGAGAAAAAGCAGAAAGCTGAGAATGCTCGCTCAAAGAAGCAGAAAACCATGAACACCCCCTTTCCTGCAAAGAAGGGGAAAACCGGAAACTTCTCAGCTGGAAAGAAGCAGAAAGCTTGGAGCTCATCCTCATCTGCAAGGAAGGAGATAAGTGAAAGCACCCCCAAGTTGAGGATTGAAATGGCTGTCTTGGTGGAGGTGAATAGCAGGAGGAGCCAAATGGTCCGCTAGCCGAAGATTAAACTGAAGCAAACCGGCCTGTTCAAGTTCAGGGTGGTGTGTGTATCAGAAATAGTGTGTGTTTTTTTTAATGTATCCCTTTTTCTTGCTGAGATGTGGAGCTATATTAATAGGGGTTACACGCATTGTAAGTTCCTGTTCATCTTACCTTTTCTTTTGGATACCAAACTAAAATTGCTATGTTGTGCTGTCTAAAAGAAAAATGTTGTGTTGTGTTCGTAGTTATTCTTGTGCTGCGGCTGCAAAGGTGCTGCAAAGATGATTACATCTCTCAGAATCTTTACTGCATTATTGGTCCAATCTTGATGTTTTCAGGAGTGTTCACTCAGGAGTTGGTCCCTTAGCTGCTGCTACTTGAATCAGGCCTGGCAGTCCAGCTGCACTACCCGTGTCATTTCAGCCTTCAAAGCAAGGCCTGGCAGTTCGTTGCTCGCTTGCGTTGATGGTGGAAGGAACAGTGTGATTTTTGCTAATACGGAGAGAGAATACGGAGAGAGATATTTACATGTGATTTTAGCTAATGTAGATGAAGTCAGAAGAGTGTCTACTACAATCGATTTGTAAACCTTATCTTAAAAAGGTACTTTGTTTAAAAATTAGTTATTATATAAAGCTAAACCATAAGCCAAAAGAATAGAGTTATGTACCATGTCCTTGCTGAGGGCTAGCTCTTTTGCGTCCAGATCCAACAATCACGTTCACATGCCTTGCAAAAAACAATCATTGTAGAGCTAAATGCTACCCATAATCTCTTTCATTTGCTGCATACACATGGCGAATGGAATATACCACTGTCAGGGTAGAACCTTTAATGAAGGGGAAGATGCTCAAGATGAGTGGTCTCACATGCGGGCCACAAATTGTTAGCCTCCTTACGAGATAGGTTGAAGGATAATGTAAATAATGTTAAAGAGTAAAGATTGAAGAAGGATAATGTAAATAATGTTAAAGAGTAAAGATTGAAGAAGGAACGCTTAAAAAGAAAGAAGAGTTACAAAAGAAAATTTCTGAAATTAAATATACTAATATGAAAAGATAATCCAAGCAAATATCCAAAATTTACAAAAGAAAAATTAGCAATGTATATGCAAATCCTCCAAATTCCCAAATGTTAAAAAATCCTTTTAAAAATCGCCCGAACACCCCTCCCTGAAACCGCGCTGCTGCGGCCCCCACGCCCGAGTTTCCTTCGGACCGGTGGGCACTCCCGCGCTTCCCCCCTTCTCTCTGGCTTTGCCCTGCTCGCTCCTTGCCTTACACGCGTCATGCATTCTCTCTCCCGAAAACCCGCGCACAGCTGCCCTCTCTCTGCGCCCTCCTTCAGACCAGTAGTCTTTGGCATGCTTCTTCGCGCCATGCCGCACCCATCCCCCGCCGTAGCACGCTACTGACTCGCCCGTCGCTTCTGCGCGTGACTCCACAGCCGCACCACCCCAGCGTTAGCCACAACCACCCCGTAACCATGACAGCACCATTCGTCGTCCCCTGTGTGCTCTATCACCGTCCAATCACCATGAAACGTCCAGCTCCCCACACTGTGGCCACACTGCTACGCCATCACCCGCCATGGCCGCCCACACCCCCTCCACGCCGACAGCCTTCCCCGCTGCCTATAAAAGCCCTTCGAGGCCCGTAATGAGTTCCCCACATCTCCCTCTCACTCCCACCACCAGTAATTGAACTATTGTGCGCTATAGCCCACCGACGCCATTTTCTCCTCAAGCTTCGGCCGCCGAGCTCGCCGCTGATCGGAGCCATCCTTGAGCAATTATTTCGGCCAGGAGCCTCACCAGGGCCAGGCGAAGCCAACCCCACCATCTTCGAAAGATCCCCGTACCCGAGCTTCTTCCTCACCACGCACCCCCTCGAAACTCCGCTGCCGCAAGCCGACAACCTCCCTTGACCCTCCCCGAGCTCAGCCGGCCCCCAAGGTAGCTTTAGGACCATCTCTAGATGCTCCCTCTGCAGTTAATCGAATGCTCGTGCGGTTTAGTGTTATAACCACTACCACCCTGTTTTGCCTCCGCTCGGGCTCGCCGCTAGCCAATCCTCTGGCCGAATTGGCCGACAAGAGCTCTCACAGGGGTAGGCGCAGGCACGTAGGTTCCATTTTGCGAATGCGTTCGTGCGGCCACCACCTCCTCCGCCGGCGGCGAGCTTCTCCGGAATCAGGAGGAGGGAGATGACACTATTCCTTGAGATATTTAATTAGCGCATGTTAAGTAAATGCTAATGATCGTTATTAATAGTAATGAGTCTTTGGTAAGTGGGCCCGGGTTAGTTTAAAACGGTAAGTGGTCCCACCTGTCAGTGTCACATAAAACTTTAAACCCTGTGGGCCCCATTTGTCAGCGGCCCAGAGGAAAGGAATAATTACCCCGAGTGGACCCCACGTGTCAGCCACTGGCGCATTCCAAAATTTAAACTCCCCGGTGGGTCCCACATGTCAGTCTAAGAAAGATTAAAGAAATATTAAAGCTAGTAGGTCCCACCTGTCAGTGTAAGAAAAAGAAAAATAAAATATTCAGTGGACCTCACCTGTCAGTCTGTTGTACTCTCTCTCCTCAGAATATTAAATAATTTATGTTTTTAATTTTTGAATTTAATTCGGTTGAAACTTTAAAAATTCATAACTAATTCATTTTAACTCCAAATTTAGTGAGAAAGATTGCTAAATTCATCTAAATTCACCCTCTTTCCAATGGAACCAAAATCTTGAATTTTTGAGCTTGTTTGAATTTTTGTTGGAGATTTATTTGGTTATGTTGAGTGTTTCTATTTCTTTTTAAATGCACGACCGATGTAAAATTAGCGTACGAGGCTCAGGAAGAAGAATCGAAAGTAGACCAAGGTCAAGACCAGCAAGACCCAGAAAATTGCAAACCAGGCGAGTCAACATTTTGATCATTTTGAATATCCATTTTGCAAAGTATTTACATTTAACTTAGAAAATGCATGCTATTATTTTATGTATTATTCTATGTTGTCTTTAATATGTAGCTAACTATCCTTTTATGTAAAGTGCTACTATTATACCTCCGGCTCATTAAATAGTTCATCTTCCCAGGAAAAATAACCATGGCAGCCTTTTAAAAATAAAGAATGTATATATACACACACAATAAGCTTAGCATTGCGTAGTCATCGGGGGTATGGAAATACCCCAACCTTATATATAAATGCCAAGAGCAAAGTTTGGGGAAAAGTCGTAGCTGAAAATGGTAGTGTATTTTAGAATGATCAATATTTTAAGCCCCCAAAATCCCTAAAGTGCTTTTATGTCTGGGCGGCTGGTTCGGGGGTGTGGTGCATTGGTGTGCACGAGTATGTGTGTTATGGTAGACCCACCCAGATAACCTAAGGACCTAATTGGGTCATGACCTCCTATCGTAAAACAGTACAAACGCAAGTCTGCAAAGTGCAACTTGGCCGAGTAAGTCTATCGAACCTCAGACTCATCTCACAAGTAAGGAGGTAAGAAGAGTGGTAATGCAAGGGCCTGTTGTGGCTAAAGGGACACCGAGGGGACGGTGATTTGTTTCTCTATCTTACTAGCACTATAGGGAGTGGAGTCTAGAGGCACTAGTAATAGTAAGTAATATCCTGTGCAACGTATAGGACCCACCGCAAGTGGGAACAGCCCATAGGGTAGTTTTGAAAGGTCACTGTGATGGTCTACTCAACTACATGGCTAAGGAATCATGCAGGGCAATGAGCAGATTGTCCCTTGTGGTAAAAGTGTACAAACTCTACAGAGTCAAAACTATTTGAATAGTCGTACCTACGGTCAATGGCGGACATGGGAACTTAACTCCGATATAGTTCTATTTCACAAATAATTTTAAAAATTAAGACTTGGAATGGAAAAAATAAAGGACGATGGACTGTCCTAGTTTGAGTTGCCCTGGGAGTTGTCCCAGAGATAAGTTAAGCGGTTATAACACTGGAAAAAAATAGATATATGGTGCAGGTGACATGTAACGGTGGATGTAATCTGAACCAATACTATCATCACAGATATTTTATTCAAAAGCATTATGATTCTAATCCAAACGGTTAGGTCTAGAAATTTTCTATAATTATATCTTAAGTCTTTTAAAATGAAATTTCTAGCAAAACAAAATAATCTGAGCCTATCCTTGTCAAGCCATGCATGTTATCTAATTGCATTCTGTGTATTGGCTCGCTGAGCACAGTGGTTAGTATGCTCATACTCACATAATCATATCTAGAAGCAGGAGAACAAGATCACTACGCTTACGAGGATGTGCCAAGTCAAGGAGCCGATGATAGCAACTCGGGCAGATTTGAAAATATCTAGTCCTGAGCATGTAGACTAGTCGTAAGGGTGTTCGCCTATATTACCCAAGACTGGGCAATATAGATGCACACATTTACCCCCAGTCGTTGCTTGTGGCTTATGGTTCTTCTAATGCTTTCATTTCCGCTGCTATACTTTCGTTGTGTAAATATTTGGCCTGGGAGGCCGTTATGTAAAACAGTCGCCCGACGTGGCGTATTTTGAAACTCTGATATGTTTAAATTATATTTTGACTGTATGATCATCGTGCGATGTAAGAATTGATAACAATAATGTACTGTGAGCACTATTTACTGATCGAGGGAATAGTGCGGTGGAATCACAGAGGATTCTGGATTTTTGAATCTGGGTCCGACAACTATGCAATATGCGGAGAAATATGAGAAGTTAAGATATAATTTGCCCCTCCTATATAACAGGAGAGATATCTCTGGGCTTCACAATGTAGTTGGATTAAAGAAATGCATGACCATACCGAATTTGGTTGAAGAGTCAATCACAACTGAGTAATCCACTACAGGTTCTGATGGAGACCCAGCAAGGGATAATGTTCCCGATCTTTCGATGAGAGGGGGGTAACTCGATTGGATGGGAGTTCGACGTTGTGCTGCCCGACTACAACGACCATAGGGTTGCTGCGCCTTAGCGATAGTTACACCGAATCCACTTTGTTGCTGTTATTGCCGTGCCAAGAACAACCTTGAACCTGCTAGCAATCGAAGAACAAAGCAAGAACAAGATGAACAAGCCAAAACTCACGGATTATACTCAAAAGGTGAAACCAATACACAAATGCGGGGTTCTGAAACATGTAAATCGGGTGGTTTAGCCAACACACGCGTTTACAAGGAAGTAGCAAAAGTTAAACTTGCATCTAATCAAAACCCCACCCTTCCTGGCGGCTGCTGCTAGCTTAAATAGGAGAAAAGCAGACAGGGAAGTGAGAAACCCTAATCTTGGACGCTCCCTTAATGGGCTCTACTACAGACAAGACCCATAACTCAGGTTGGAGGTCCGAACATTCTTCTGCAATTTCCCGGTAGCTCTAGTGGAATCTGGCAGTGATTTTGGATTCATTTGAAAGTAGACATCGAGATCTTTCCAACGAGTACTCATGAGCCTCCAACGTATTCCCGAATCAAAAGTTATGGCCCAAACAAGATGGCGCCTCCTGGAGGTCCGAACATTCTCTTGTTCGCACCAACATCCAGCCGATTGTTGTTTTGATTGCTTCTACACCTAGCTGGTTCAACTCCCAAATTTCTAAGCATAAGAAAATCATCACAAGTCGTTAGTAGCACCCAATTCAGATAACTTGTTTGGACAGCAAGGAACGACTTTACCTGATAATTAAGTTGGCGTGCTCGAGCTCGAGTAATTGGTCCTGGCTGTGTACTAGGCATGGTGATATCAATGGAAAGGATGTCCTCATCAGGTTCAAGTAAAGGATCAAGCTATCGTAGGATGGCACACATCTCACCTTGAGTTCGATGTGTTATTATGAGGCATCAGGGAAAGCAATCATTATTAATTCTCATATCAGATTACATGATACAATGTTTTCTCTATTTATAGTCTAAGCCCACTAGGGGCAATTCTGGTATTTGCCCACACCAGAACCTTCTAGGTTTTGTAATACTCCCCCATGCGCGAATATCACGGTATGCACATGTCTCATTAAAAACTCCTCCCAAAAATCTAGTGAAAAAAGGGATGATGAAAAGAGTATATCGCATCCGTTCTTTGTGACACACTTGTTGCCTCATTAAAAACCTTCATGTGAAAAAACTTCAGAAAAAACTCATAAAAGGAAAAGGAGTGCAACATTTAGATCTTCAGGATCATGTAAGTTTTCTAGTCTTGCATAAGGGCTATGGTTCAGTGATTTACTCTCTCTGAACTTGGTAACTCTCTAAGCCGTCTCACCCTATTACTCGAACATATTTATGAAAACTAGATGCTAAGAGAGATTTCATAAATAAATCTGCCAGGTTATCACTAGATCTAATCTTTAACACATTTATCTCTCTATTCTTCCGGAGCTCATGGGGATAATAGAATTTAGGATCAATATGCTTCATGATATTACTCTTAATATAGACCATTTGCATATATACCAAATAAACTACATTATCTTGATAGATAATGGTGGGGGTTATCAACAATGTTTGTGCCACATAACTTCTAGATGTGGATAATCATTCACCTGAGCCAAGCACATTCTGGTGAGGCTTTATGCCACAATATGCATATGCCTTGTAAAACTCCTTCCAAAAACTTAGTGAAAAAAGGAATAGAGAAAAGAGTACAAACTTACTAAGGAAAAAAGAGTACAACTCTTATTTTCAGGATTTGCAACACTTATCTTTAGGATTTGTAAACTATCTTTAGGATATATTATAATCTTCAAGACATTTATCATGTTCATTGATTGGACTTATATCGATAAGTGGTAAAACATTCAAGGTCGTGATCATCAAATCAATATCTTCTAAGTTTTACTAAAGTCGAGATTTTCTGAATCTCATGCATATCTATAAAAAGTTTATTATGTACTCCTCTGAAGACCACTTCCGGTGAAGTCTTATTATTTCAATGCCTTTAATATATTTTAAGAAATGAATATAAGCCAGTTTATTTATCCTGATCACGATATAGGGGTAATCAATTGCAATACCACATTTCTTCAGGCTATGACTTATCAAAACCTTTTATGGTCTTAATATTTAGCAATTATTTTTGAGTAGTACCATATGACTAAAAGTCTATTTTGCAGAACTAAAAGCATGATCATAGTACCATATAACTAAAAGTCTATTCTGCAGAACTAAAAGTATGATCTTATCACCACAGAATCAATATAACCAATCTTAATTTTGGCACTTAGGAGATTAATAAATTTATTATTAACACCAATGTATATGATACATTCATAGTAATAGAGGATATTGCCACTCTATTAGCCTCTGGTAGGAGATGCACTTCTCATATGCTTATGCGGTGCACTTCTGGTGCTTAGTTTTCTCATTTCATTCCCTCGGGTCTTGGATGGGTCCTTGGTGTATTTTTGATCCACTTCATCCACTTCTAGGGATTGCACAATCGTTGTGTATTTTTGATCAACTGGTGAGTTAATTTCTCTTCAAAGAAATGTTCTCTTTTCTAGGAGATATTTTCTCTTCTGGAAGAAACTCTTTCTTCAAGTAAGAGTTTATCAGGTATGAGTTTTATATACATATATACATGTTGCAATTTACTTTCTTGTTAAAACAACGAGTCTTTCAGAGATCGAGCTTTGTGTTCCTTCATGGATCCCATCAAGAATTTTCAGAATTCGATAACTACATATCTTACTCATGTCATCTGCCAGAGTTATTACATAACGAAACATTATTTTATTGATAACAGGAGAATATCGATCTTTTCAGGGATCCTTAAACCATCGTTTTCACTATCTTATTATTTAATAATGACCCATCAAGTGTGAAAGAACAGGTTCCAAGGCTTTTATCTATGATTGTGGTTTAGCCTCAATTACTTCCTTTCATTTTTTTACCCGACATGAACACTTCAGGTGCGGCCATGAACTTTGATTCCGAATTTATGTCCTCATATAAGAAACTTTAGCAATTTTACAGGCAAACTGGTTATCAACAATTTTTCTCTAAAATACCCTCATAATTGAGTGCCTTTTAGTATTAACCAAATCTTCATCATTTCCTAAATGAAAGGTTATTGGTTGTTCCGTGTTCTCCAGTATTATAATATATGCGCGTCTAATTACTAGGGTTTTCATCTTCAGGATAAGCCTCTTCATGAGATATTTTACCTTTAAGGTGAGTTCTCTTCTAGAGCATTTAATGATTACTTTGACTCGTGTCACTAACCTTGGATCTATAGGCATCCCCGTAGACTTTAGATTACCAACCAATAAGTCAACTTTCGCAAAGATGAAAATACTATTCATACTGGGATATTTCAAACTTAGCGATATATTTACTTTAGGTAAATGCTATATGACTCCTCCATACAATAGGAAAAGAAATTTGGCAGTCTCCCCATTTCTAACGTACAGAGTATCAACTAAACTTAAATTAAGTTTAGTTAGTGCGTGAACCATATACTAAAGATCGTTCTTCATGAAAATATTATGGTATTCAAAGATTTTAGGCATTTCTCTCCTCCTAATACCGAGATTTGATCTTGCTTAATAGCATATTTCAAAATCCCCTCAGTATGCTACGGTGGTGATATCATATGAAAATGATTAGTTTTCATAATATGCACTGATCCTTGATTGGGGGTTCCTTTCTCAATACAGTAAGCTAGATATTTATTAATATAGTGGCATAAAAACTACAACTCTCTACTCCTGGTAGATTACCCCAACGTCTGGTGAGTTATTAATCAATGATAGCAAAAATATTCTAGTTTCTTATATATTGCCCAATATTATAATCCAATTACTCATACTTTTGACTTAAAATTTAGACCATACAAACTTCAAATTTTGTGTTAATGCAACATGTTTTGACCTGGTCAAGAGTATTATATTTTGACAGCATAATATACATCTACATGATGCTTTTAAGAGGATAGATATAACACTGTCATATAAAACATAATCATCACTTAATCTGCATAAATATATATTCTGCTAGAATATAATTCTAGTTTAACCTCATAGATGAAACAATTATTCACCAGGAATATATCTGATAATTGGAAGGTAAGTTCTATGCCTGTTATAATTTATGATGCCAAATAAGTATAACAGATAACGTAATAAGTATGACAGATAACGTGTTAAGAAATCGATATAAAACAAATGAACGACAACACAATTACACAATTAATCACCACGAACGGAGTATAACGAAGTAGATCAATCACAGAAAAGATACCAATTGAGAGAGAACATCAGGGAAAATAATCTTTATTAATTTTTAGATCAGATTAAATGATATAATGATCTCTCTATTTATAGTCTAAATTTATTAAAGTAATTTTAGTATTTATTTATATTGAAATCTTCTAGGTTCTTTAATAGAACTGTTGGAATAGGAACTGAAGAGGTGGAGTCCAGGAGTGCGTTCGGGGCAGATGCAGGCTTTGACGGTGCCACGTATTTTCAAATCCTATCAACGGTTGGAAAACGAACAATTTACTGCGCTTCGCTTCACCCATCATTACGGCACGGGACGGGAGCATCGCTGAAAAGAAAAAACCGGAAGAATGGCTCCCAGGGCTCCCTCTCCAAATCCCCCACCCCCGCCTCCTCCCTGTCCTCCGGTCGTCGCGGCTCCCAGGGCTCCTCCCTTTCCACCATCACCACCATACCACACCAACCCCCAAGAATGGCTTCTTGCCCTCTGTTCCTCCTGGCCCCACGACCCCCTCCGCCCCTCGCTGGCCGCGCCCACCTCCCGATCAGCAGGCGCGCCCGCCTCCGCCGTTGGCCGGGCTTCCGCTGCGCCGCCTCCTACGGCCCTCGGGAGCGCCCGCCCAGGCCTTGGCAGCAGAAGCAGCTGACGCAGCGCCCCGGCCGCGGCGACGCCGTGGACCCCGTGGGCTTCCTCGCCAAGATCGGGGTCTCCAACCGCGCTTTGCTCAGTTCCTCCGTGATCGGTACGTTAGCCGATCGTCTGGTATGGTGGGGGAATGGGCATCCGAATCGTCTTCCTACAAACTCCCAGTCCAACCTCCAGTTCCCCCTGTGCTAAATTTGTTGGAATTGATCCATTGATGGGTTCTTAGTACGCATTTCCAACCAATTCCCGAAACAAGGGAGGTGGGAATGGGTTGAGATTTTTGACGGAAATGATATGCAAATATAGGTTTTTTTTGGGTTTTAATTGATGACGAGCGGGGTAGGGTTTGGTTCGCGAGTTTTGTTTATCGGTTAGGAAAAATGGGAAGCGCCTGTTTGCTTATTGTTAGGCACAAGGGTTTGAAGGACCGCAGATGGGAGCTGCACTCTCGGTTTATTGATCTGAAAGAGGCGTCCTCTGGATAAGCCTGCTACTACCATGTTGTTGTTTCAATCTTCTTGTTCTGCTCGGATTCTTTGGTGGGGTGATGCGGCCAGTGGTCTGTTTGTGTTTTTCTGGTAGGTTTGAGTTAATGGGCATGCATCGACCTCGGCAGCACCGGGTGGATTTCATGGAATGGGCACCAGGTGCGTGTATTTTTTTGTGTGGGATAAAGTTTGTATTGGTAGGTTCGGTTATGCGGCCATAGATGATAACCTTGAATCTTGATATGATAACCTTGAATCTTGATTCATGGGTATGGAAGATGGTAAAGTTCAACGGTAGGTTTAGCTATGTTTGCAGCAGATGATGTGACAATTATAATCCTTCTATCTACAAGTCTCATCTCATGTCATTTTTTACCCTGTTGCTCTTCTGCACACAATGAGAATAGCTTTTTGTGGTTATGTTTCTAGCAGTTGGAGCAGTTCAACCTGCTTCGACACACAAGGGCCCTCATTTATCCCATGTGTATTTGGATTGTCTAAAATTCTACATCTCAACATGCATTCATCATGAAATCAATGAAATGTCTTTTTTTCCCAAGAGTACAATTATGTGGATGATTTTGATAAAGGTGACAATGGTGTTGATGTTGAAGATTTAATCCATAGAATGAATGAAGAATATTGGGAACCTGGAGACGTTAGGTCACGCAAGTCTCGAGTGGAAAGCCTTGCAGAAGGATGACTTGGCAAGTTTGTCGCCTTCCTATGATATCATTGATAGTGGGGAGGAGTTCGACATTTTCAATGGTGTAACTGATAGAATATCTTTTGAAAAGTTTCAAGCAAAGTCAAATACTCTTGCTTACTGGGTTGAAATGAGGAAAGGACAAAAAGCATGGACAGAGAAATATGTTCCAGCGATTTCTCATAAAGACAACTATAGTGTTTATTTCAATATTCCGTATGGTGCTTTAGAACTATGTAATAAAATATTCTAGTTCATCTTTTAGAGAAAACAATGCTTTTTTTGTGTGGGGGGGGGGGGGTTATGGATTTTAAAAAAATGTGGAACACTGTAATATTGTTGAGGAAAACTCGTAATTTAATTAGGGTAGCTGTCCCTTTTTTTGGGTGGGGGTGGGGGGAGTGGCATTCCAAAGGGGTATTGCGACATACTGACATTACAATGAATTTGACATCTTCTTTGTTTCTCTTGTAAACATTTTTCTTTTGATGTGTAAAGTTGATGAGTTCACTTGAAATAGCTGTTGTACTTATGAATGCCTTAATGCTTGTTTGGCAAGAAAATTATTAGCTTATCTTGTTAATATGATCTTACTTATCTACCTTGTTAAGGGTATTAGAGATAGAATACGAATTGTATTACTCCTTTCCTTTTATGCCTTTGTTTTTTTATCAGTATATGGTATATTCCCCTGTACTACCTATATATATTGCCCTTTGGATCTTATGCATACACACACAATATTCATAATATGGTATCAGAGCTTAGCTTAAAATCCTAATCTTAATCTACTTCCACTGCTGCTACCCTTGGGAGGATTGATCTCTCCCAGGGCGGTCATCTCGTTGAGCTGCGTCGACCTGCGGCCGCCTCGTCTCTGGACGCCGCTCGACGACGACGGCGTCGCCACCACCGTCTCCTCGGCCTCCTCTGGTGCCTCCCCATCCTGCTCACCCTCGCTACCTAGATCCTCATCGCCTCTTCTAGATCTGGCAGATCCCGCTTGGATCCAGTCGTCGCCGACTCTTCTCCAATCTGTGTCGGGACGTTGCTGTCCTGCCTGGATCCGCCCGGATCCGGCGTCTCCGCTGCTTCCTGTTGACGGATCTCGGGCTTCTTCCCTCCTCCTGCCTGGGCCGTCGGATCTTGCCTCGGGTCGGATCCGTGCCAGGCCATCGTCGCCGTCGGGCTGTCATCGGATCAAGCCTCCCCGAGTCCATGCACCCACCTGCTGCCACCGCCAAGCTGCCGCACGAATCCACCACTCGGATCTGGCCTTCGCCACGCCATCACCCGCGTGTTCTTCTTCGTCGTAGCCGCCAGCCCCCTTGCCGACCTAGCATTCACGCCGCTCGCCCGCCTGTTCCTCTACACCACGCCCGCCGGCCACCGGGCGAGGAGCTGGTGGTGGTGAGGGATGCCATTGGGGAGGAAGTGGGGTGGGGCAGGGGGGAGGGGCTCTGGTCCAGATTGGATAAGGTGAGGAGAGGGAGAGAGACGGGAGTGAGGAGTGTCGAGTCTGCTTTGGAGTCTTGAGGACACTCCTCCGGCTTGGTTTGGTTTATTAGGTGGTTTAGGTGGGCTTGGCTCTTCCATCCGATGTGAGTTGTCGAGTCTGAGTCTTTGCATTCTTACTTTGCAAAATAGTATGGCAAATGAATTTGTTTTTTTGTTCTACAATCTACCTAGTTAATTATGGATCTCTTACTAATCTTACCCAGTGGGTCATAGAATACCAGATCGATGGATTCCAGTTTCACTCACTGTCTTCTATGTTATATAATCATAATGGTTTTTTCTACTTTTACTGATTCCATGGAAGAGTAAGTGCTCTCTACTTTTCGTTGTTGACATTATCTGACTATCTTGTATTGAAATTTACTAAGCTGTTCTCTATTGTATGGAAGTGGAACAAGTTTACCTATCCAGCTAACGTGAATTTGGCACCATGAGGGTCTGTACTCTGTAATAGTGTGTGGTGTGGGTAGTAGTACCACTGCCAACTAAAATGATTTTTTCCTTCTCACCCCACTCCCCTCTCCCTTTCTATTCGTTTTCTGTCATTGACCTCTGTACTAACATTTTTGTATGGAGCAGTAGGGGAGGAACCTACTGAAATATATATTATATAAATAAAATATAAAGGGTATTGTACAAGAAAGATCTATAGAATCTGCAAAACTTCTGTACTTAACATTGTTCAGGATATTGATTTGGATCGTAGGATCCAACAATCATGTGGGACCATCCTTACCCTGATCCTATGTAGGATCAAAATTAAGTAGAACAAGATGAAAGGGGTCTAGACTTCAGCTCTTATAATCTTTAGAATTGAGATTTTTGATGTGCGATCCTACCCTATCATGACCCTATGAACTCGATCCTGTCAATATGAAAACAATCTCTCCTAGGATCCTGATCTTGACAACATTGGATAAGATATAATTGATCCAGAACTATGGTTAGGTAAATATAATCAGATGCTAGGTAAAATTTCAACTTGTCTAACCTCTGAAGCTCAATTTGGAGAAATCGATCAATAAATTGTGTGTGGGAGAAGCTGATGCCATGTTCATGTACGGTTGCTGTTTGCGAAGGATCAGTTGAGCCCTTAGTTGTAATTGATCACTCCCCCTCCTGAAGCTGTAGTTATTTTTTGTTTCTGGCTAAACATTTAAAACAAATCCATTTGGAGTCATTCACAAGTTCAATTTTCAAGCTGTTTTCATCATCCAAAATAAAGAAGATATTCAAAGTTGTACTAATTGTAGGGGAATTCAGCTCATGAGCCACACAATGAAGCTCTAGGAGCGAGTGATTGAGCACTGTTTAAGAAGAGTGACTAACGTGATGACAAATCAATTTAGTTTATGCCCATGAGGTCAACCACGTTGGCAATTTTCTTGACACAACAGTTGATGGAGAGGTATAAGGAGCAAAAAAAGGATCTTCACATGGTGTTTATTAACTTGGAGAAAATCTATGAGAAAGTGTTAAGAAAGGTCAAGTGGTGGGCGCTCTAAAGAAAAACAAATTCAACAAAGTATGTAATTCTAATCAAGATATGTTTGAAGATGTTGTGACTAACGTTAGAACATACGGTAATGATACTAATAACTTCCTTATTAAGATAGAACTACACTAAGGATAAACGTTGAGCCCATACATTTTTACTCTGTAATGGATGAGGTCACGCGGGACATACAAGGAGATACCCCTTGGTGATATAGTGCTAGTTAATGAGAGTAGGATAAGTACCGATAGGAATATGGAGTTGTGGAGGAAGACCTTAGAATCGAGAGGTTTTAGACTTAGTAGAACTAAAATTGAGTATATGAGGTGTGATTTCAGCGATGCCAGGGTTGATGATGGAGATGTTAGTCTAGACGAACAAGTAGTCCTTAGGAAGGACACTTTTCAATAATTAGGATCGATGCTATAGTGGGACGGCTAGATTGATGAAGATGTGAGCGACAAGATAAGAATATGGTAGGTGAAATCCATGTTATTAAGTCGTCGACTAATCTACGATTAGTCGTCGAGTCGGTATAGGATGAACGACTAGAGAGACCGACTCGACTGGAGCGACTAGTCTGGAGTTCGGATGACTAATCTACGACTAGCCGCGATTAATCATCATTTTCTAGTCGTCCGACTTGTAATACTTCAAAAAAAAAAGAAGAAAATGAGGTAGTTGGGCCAGGCCCACGCCACCCCCATATAAGGGATTCGGGGGGAGAAGGCGAACCGGCGCGCTCTCTCCCGTTCCGCACGCCGCCGCCGCCGTGCCGCGTCGGCGCCGCTTTCTCCCGTGGAGTCTCGCCGCCATCGTCACCCTGCACCCCTGTGCAGTCCCCGCCGTCGCACCACGTCTCTGATGGCCGCCGTCCCTGTCCTTGACTTCCAGCCGCCGCGATTATGAGACAGTGAAATAGTGCCAAGCATATTTCACCGTGAAATAGTGCCAAGCATCCAGTGTCCTATGTGATAAAAAAACCACTCAAAAGTTAAAGAGTAAGTTCTATAGGACGGCGATTAGACCTGCGATGCTATATAGAGTGGAATGCTGAATAACTAAAAGACAACATATACAGAAGATGAGTGTAGCAGAGATGACGATGCTGCGGTAGATCTGTGGTCACACAAGGTGGGATTGAATCTGTAATGATGATATACGTGATTGGGTGGGGGTAGCACCAATTAAAGAGAAGCTTGTCTAACATCGTTTGAACTGGTTTGGACATCTCCAACGGAAGCCTTCTGAGGTACTGGTACGTAGTGGAATTTTAAGACGTACCGAAAACGTAAGAAAAGGTGGAGGTCGACCAAGATTGACATGGGGGAAGCAGTTAAAAGAGGCTTGAGGGATTGAATGGATAGGAGCACATGGAAGTTAGTGATCCACGTACGGAACCATGACATAAGATGAAGATTTAGAGGCAGCGTTTTAGGCTCTCGGTTAAGATGGCAGATTGTAAGGCTTAGGGTTTTAGCCTTGTAGGTTTTATTATAAGGCGCTCGTTTCTTTGATCTTGAGGGGATTTTATTTCTAGTCTACCCTAACTTGTTTAGGATAAAATACTTTGTTGTTGTTGTTTTGACGTGTCCTCTATCTTCTTAAAACGATACTAACTATGATTTATGTAATATACTTGTCACTTTTCTTCAAATTCTTTATGCTCATCAGAATGTTAAATTGTAGGTATTTCAATCAATATGTTGACAAGGATGCGCTGATATATCTATTTCTAGCAAATGAGATGTTACACGAGCCTCATCCAAATATTATAACAGTAGCAGAGGATGTAAGTTACCGCTGTACTTCTCTTTCCTGTAAACATACTTCTTGGTTTCAGACAAGCAGTTTCGTACTGAGATATAGTTATCATTCATGTTGAACTTGGTGGACTTTTTCTGAGGTAGTAACTGATTTTAACATTTAGAGGCCTGTCTAACAGAGCTAAAAAGAATATATGAATATGCTTTTCTTCAGTGTTGGGTTACTATTCTTACCCACTATTCAATGGATAGTTTTTTGCAAGATCCACCAACTGATGTTTTGTTAATCCAGCCTGCGCTGCTAATACAGATTTTTATATTTATCTTGTTTATGTAGGCAACATATTATTCTGGGTTATAAAACGTCACGAGGTATTTGAGATGATGTGGGGCTTTCTTACCACTTCTTTTGAACTCAAATTCATAAGAAGATAAAGATATGTTACTAAAAGGGAGGGGGATTGTGTCATGATCCGGGGTAAACACCACCAAGAAGATGGCTGGATGGCATCGGTGTAGAAGGGAGAGGGAGAGACTAGATGAGGAAGACTATAATATTTCTCTTTATTGATTCTAATAGCATGTGGTAACCTCCTTATATAGATGGCTCCCCCTAACAGATAGATTCTAATCCCTATTATATCTCTAACAAATATAGCAACTCATGTCGTATCTCTAATTATATCTCTCACAAAAGGAATCTAATCTCTAACTTAAATAGAAACCAATATCTAATTATAACCCGACTAAGCCTTAGGCCCAAGGTCCACACCCCTAACAGACTGGTCTCCAGCAAATTTCTAGTGTTTTTCAAAAAACTATGTTGGCTTTATGCTTCTCAATGTTTTCCAGTTTCCTTTACGTTTGTTTGAAATAAGCTATGACAGAGTTTGGGCAAAGGTTTGGAAAATTTACAACATAGTATCCCATTGCATAGTTTGAGTGAACTGCACTTGTCATCTATTATCCTTATCTAATCTCAGAAAATTTGGATTGAATTGGTCAATACTTGATTCTTGTTATAAATGGAGGTGAACCTACTATATGTGTAGTTTCGTATTTGTCTATAATAGCCAGCCTATTACTTTAGTTTTATTTGCTTTCAAGACATAATCTTATCCTAAACAACATTTGTTGGGGCATGGAATGGCACGTAACACTGTACAATTTAGAATGCCACACACACACAGTTTCTTTTTTGTTTTGGAGAAACTCCAGATGCACAGTTTTAATATTTGGCCTATAGACTTTGCCCTTAAAAATGTGTTCAAGTTCTGGATTTGCCAAAGCACCATATAGCTGGATGCTTATTTCAACTTTACTCTGCAGATGAAAAATAAATGCATGAGTGAGATGGCAGTGCACATGCATGCATGAGACTGAGGCTAGCACACACAATCCTGTCGCTCCGCATAGCCTTGTCGAGTGGACATGGGCATGCATGTGGTGCAGCAGCACCCTTGTATTGCTGCCTCCATCGAGATCACCAAGCAGCAGCAACAAGTGGTGGCGGGGCCCGATTTTGCCACTGGCGACACAACACAAGGACAGTGGTGAACTGGTGATGCGGGCCAGGGTTGTCACACGGCATGAGGTCGGTGGTGACACAGCCGAGGGTGTGGCGCAGGGCCGCAGGCCAAGCACGACAGCAGAGGCACAATGCTCGAGTCACGACTACAGAGAATAAAAAACAAAGTTGATATTTATGGAAATGAGTTTTCTTAGTATTGTTACTGGACCCACATGCCTTTCTGTAGTTTAATGCTACGTTGCGTGGATACTTTACAAAAGTCACGTACCTGTATCGGATACTGTAACGGATACGGATACTGCCCCGATACGCTCTGATACGTATCCTGCACGTATCCTTTAATTTATACTTTTTCAAAAAAAGAAAATAAATCCCGATACTTCTTCGATACCTCATCGATACTGTAGCCCTTCTATTGTATTCTAGATCCAGATCTGGATCAAACCATTCGGTGCCCCCTCCACGCGCGGCTCCACGCGCGCCTCCCCTTCGACACGCCGCCTCCCCGCGGCCTCCCGCGCAGCCGCGTCCCCGCCGGGCTCCAGGCCGGCACGCCCCCTCCCCGCTGGCCTCCACGTCGGCACGCCGCCTCCCCGCGGCCTCTTGCACAGCCACCTCCCGCCGGCTCGTGCCGGCGCACGCGCCCCGGCCGCTCCACGCGGCGCGCCTCCCACCTCTCCTCGCCGGCCTTCACATCGGCGCGCCGCCTCCACGCCCATACCGCCTGCACAGTGCACACATGGCATCTGGTGGTGGTCCAGGTGGATTCAAAGGCTCGAGTGCATCATGTAGTAGTGGCACAGGTACTAGTGTGTGTCCTTCTGGATCTAGTGGAGCTGCCTTGGCTAGGAACATTCTAAATGCTGCTCGTGTGATACCTGCAACTGATAACGAAAAGAAGCCACTTTGGAGGTATGTTGAGTTGCTACAAAAGAATGGAAATGGTGCAGGAGGGAATGCATGGTCTAGATGTAGACTTTGTGATCACATTATCCATGGGAGCTATTCAAGAGTTAAAGCACATCTTTTGAAGATAGAAAATTATGGTGTAAAGTTTTGTCCAAAGGTTACAGTCGATATTCTTGCTCAACTTCATGATGAAATTGCTAAAGCGGAGGTAGTGATTACGAGAAGCCTGCCAAGGGAAGTTCCACTGTCAACAGAAGGGTTGAATGTGAGGAAGAGATGGGGGGTTTCGGCTCTTTGTTCGGAAGTGGATTTAATTCTTTTGACTCAATCGAGGATAGAGGTCATCTAGAACCAAAGCAATGGTGGGGAATTTACGGTAACTGTGCCCCAGATTTAAGAAAATTGGTATTGAAATTATTTGGGCAGCCAGCATCATCTTCTTGTGCTGAAAGAAACTGGAGTACCTATGGTTTGATCCATAGTTCAATGAGGAATAGGTTCTACACTTCTTGCCTTAATTTACTATTTCTTACTCCTAGACTGCACTACATATAGTTAATTACTTTGGTGTGTGCTCTCTGGCTTGTAGATTGAACCCTGGACGTGCTGAGGATCTCGTATTTGCACACCACAACTTACGCCTTCTTTCAAGGAAATCTGAAGAGTATTACACTGGCCCATCAAGAATGTAGGATGTCGGAGGAGATAACTTCAGATTTTTTGATGGTGGTGCTCAATTTCTTCAGCACGCTGACCTCTCACTGGATGAGCCGGACCTTGAGAGCATCCTAGAAGATCTTGGGACATTAGATCTGTCTTAGTCTACATCAGATGTTGGACCTCCAACCCAATCAGAGACAATTCCACAGGATGGAAGCAACAATTAGAAAATGCATTTGTGTCATATGTCTTTTATCTACCTATCTTATTATGTAATATTTATGGTTATGGACTTATGGTTGTTGAACTTGAACACTCTTTTGGACTTATGTGGTACTATGCTCTATGATTATCAGTTTATCACTTGATAATGTACTAAGTGTATGCAACCAAACTTTAATGACATAATGTAATGAATAATCTTTCATTTCAGTTATGCCTGCACATTTTCATTCTGATGATGAATGCTATGCACATTATGACTTTTACATCTGGAGGTAATTTTAGTGCACACGTGGAGGTCATTGCAGTGATGCACTTTTTGCTGGTGCAGTGCAGGGGGAATGGCATTATCTACTCTGGTTACTCCTGTGAGCTCGCTGTCTCATTTGAGTAAGAGTTTTAATTCCAACCTGCAGTTGTGGTCACTGCTTGCTCTTCTTTTAACCATTGAAGCTGCTGGCTTGTCTTATGTATCCCAAGTTCAGGTATTGATCAGTGCAGTCTTATTTTCTGAGCAGTAGTAAGCTGTACGAGTACCATGTTTCTGCAACCATGAATTGCATGAGTTCAACCTTTACAAATGCATGGAAGTAGTGGCAGATACACTGGCTGTGCAAGGTTTCAATGCCTGTTCTTATACCATCTTAATTACCTTCGCATCATATTTTCATTTGCACAACGAACTTGCAATGTGGCAGTCTAGCGCAGCTAAAAAGTATTTTTTCCTTTTGGCCTCGAATCATCTTTCGTACATACCTCACAAGCTGACCTTGTTATCACGCTGTTGTGTTCATAGTGTCAAGATTTACCAAACATCACCAATATTAAGTACATTTCTCTTTGTCAAGGGTAGTAGTGTAGTGTCATGTATAGGTTAGGGATAGTTGTGGTATTGTAGTCTTAGTCTAGGGTTTACTCTCTTGTACTCTATATATATGCCTCTTGGGCTATTTTATTAGTCACACAATTGAGCCATCTCTTTTCTCTTCCACTAAACTTAGCATGGTAGTATCATGTATAAGTTAGGGATAGTTGTATTGTAGTCTTAGTCTAGGGTTTACTCTCTTTTACTCTATATATATGCCCTTGGGCTCTTGCAATAGATACACAATGAGCTATCTCTTCTCTTGTAATGGACAAATCTGTTTGGAAACAGAGCTCCTTGGCCAGCAAGCAGAAAAAGGACTGACGTCTTGGTCACTAATCCACTTATTTTCCTCTATCTAAACTTAACACCCTTTACTTAGGGGTATAAGCCACAAGGATTTTAGCTACGCTCTTGACTGTTTTCTATTTCAAGGGAAACCCAAATAGTGACACTTTCTATTGATCTTGTTCCTTGCCACGCTGGCTTGGCCCTGGATGTCTTAAATATTATCCTATATGAACTATGGCGAGTAACTTATAGACATGGATTCTGATTGACATGAATTCAACATCATAATGGTGCCACCTAGGGAAACAATTGACCCTTTCCTTACTAAATTTTAATAAATGGTTTCTTTACTTTCTATTACTGACGGACGTCCCTCGAAACTTAATCAGGAGGCATCCTTCACTGAAATTAAAGAGAGCCATATAAGCACTCTATATAGTCTCGCTTGCATACAGATTGAAAATCCGTGTTTCTTAGAATTTGTTCTTAATGACACCTTGTGTCTTTATTTGGTCACAACAAGACGGAAACATTGTGTCCTTGTACTACTGATTGTAAATTTGTAATGGGTGCTTTGATATCTTGTTATACAGGGGACACTTTTCCTTGCAATGGAAATTCTTCTATTGGAAGAAAATGGATACGTGGATCTTAGGCAGGAAATAGGTCATCTTATCAATGCAATAGTAGCAGTTGTTGGTCCTGAACTTTCTCCTGGTAGCACATTCTTTTCACGCTGCAAGGTTGGACTATTTTTACTGTACAATAACCCCTAATCCAGAGAAAAAAAAGATCCAACCTGCTTTTCCATTGGATCCTGCTATAATTTCTCCCTCCATAAATAAATACATGTCATTATACCATTTTGAGATACATTTGTAGCACATTTTCCTTAGAGAAAACTAGTGGCTGTAGCTATGGGAAAGTATAATACAGAGGGTCTTAAGTAAGGTTATCTTGGTTATTCTCTATTTTGCCTTGTGCTGTAGCTCTCACGCAATAAGCTAGAATGACATATATTTGGTAACGGAGGGAATACCTAGTCTTTAAAAGACATGGACTCTAGCTTGTAATTATTTTTCTCCTTTTCATCTCCAGAGGACTTGGTTCATGTAACTCATTGTTTTATGTTCAGTCTGTCATTGCAGAGTTAAGCTCCTCGAATAAAACGGCTACACTTCTAGAGTATGTAATGAACATAACAACTTCCCTTTTATTTAACATGCAATTGGTCAGGAGAGGTCAAATTTGGATGTAGTTGTAAAATATTTTCTGTTATGTAATTATTTACATGACATTTAATGAAAATTGCAGATCAATTAGGTTTGCTCAGCAGCTTGTTCTCTTTGCTCCTCAAGCTGTTCCTGTGCATTCCCATGTTCAAGGTCTTATCCCAACGCTTTACTCAAGACAGGTAGGTAATGATGTAGTTATTTACATTGCTATTAGCATTTCCTCTCTATCATTGTGGCCTATTTTTATAACAGCCAAGCCTTAGGTATTTGGCAGTGTCAACACTGCGTCATCTGATTGAAAGAGACCCGGTAAGGCACGCAAACTGAAACCCTTTATTTTAGTATTTCCGTTCAAATGCCTGGTAGTCACTAGTATCATTTGCACGCTGGTAAAAAAGTTCAGTTTTGGCTTTTCGCCATGTTCTCATGTGCGACATTTTTGCTCCTGTCATATATGAATGTATATTATTTGGCATATATTCTCAGGCTGTCTTTTCTGATTTGGATGTAAAAGCAATTGGTTTCAGAAATAAAGTCGCAGTTTAGACAGCAATAAAATCTCAATTTCGTAAATGCTGGCTAGTGATTACCACATTTCAAGCTATAAAGTATTGCTTATTTAGTGTAACAAAAATATAGTGCCAACATTTTTGTTTATTTTTACGAGTATGTAAATTTGGTATCGTAGATCACATTTGTCAAACAAATCAGGATTTTGTAACTTCTAGATATAATTCATGAAATGTTGCATGAGTAACAGTGTGGGTCACCACTCACTAATCACCACCAATTCTGTTATTTTGGATGTCAGTGACTTTGTATATAACAAGATTTGAGTTTTTTGTTAAATGTAAAATTTATTATTTCATCATATTTTTCAAATGGATGCTTAATTTGGTCATTGGTATCAATTTTTTAAAAATAATTTTGACAGACAGCTGGTTCATTTATCAATTAAATATAGCTCTTCCACTTGAATAGCTTGAATTACCATTTTGATGTTTTTCATAACATTCTTCTGACATCAATTCTCTTCTGGAAGAGTTCCATGCAATTACTTTTTAAGTGTTTTATTTGCTGCTGAATCTTCTGTCAGGCTGCAATGATCAATGAGAGCATCGAGGAGAACCTGTTCAGTATGCTTGATGAGGAAACTGACTCTGAGTATGTTTATTTTTTGTTTTTGCATATGTAGTATATGCTGTAGTGTTTTTCTTATGTTGAAAAGTGTTACCCATGAATTCTTAATGTTTGCTGTTTCCAAGTAACCCACTTAGTGTAACTTGTTATATTTCCATTTTAGATGTCTTGTGGTATATATCTTAGTATAACCCACATAAAATGTTTGTATTGCAATCTCTCTCTCTCACACAGATGCATTACCATGTTGGGATGCTGTCCTTTTGATGCATAACACAAAGATGACATGACTGGCATTGTCATATTTTGAAGTTTTCAGTAATATTGGATATAAATCTTACTCCTATGATCAGTATTTACCAATATAAGGGGAGAACTGTTCACGTATCAAGCACTATTACAACGTTTTTTTTTTCAATTTTGACCTCCTAGTACCTTTTTTTTTTGTAAAAATAGCCTCCTCCCCGAGCTCGGAAGGCGCGATAGGCGACACATGTCACTTGTCACGCCAAGGTAGCTCAGCAGGAGGGGGCGCGAGGCAGGCCGGGCTAGCGCGGCAGGGCAAAGGTGAGGTGCGGTAGGTGGCAGGCCCAAGCGGCTGTTGAGCCACAGCACCTCGGCAACATCCTGACGAGGTGCCCTAGCTCGGTAGGCTGCTGCCGAGGCGCAATTACCCAGCCAGCAGATGTGGCATGCATGCGTGTGTAATTAGATTATGCATGTAGAAACCTGTTAGAAAAATACTTGTTCGAAGATTGGATGAGACATTGGGGTGGGTTTTTTTAGGCTATAGTTTATGCCTTTTGAATTCTGACTGTTCGCGAGAGTACGAAGAGAGAATCGCATGTGATTTTGGCCGGTATAGCTGAAGTTGGTACAATGACTAATACAATCAACTTGTTAACCCTGCCTTGAAAAGTTGCACCGTTTAAAAACTAGTTATTGTAGCAAAAACCATAAGTATGTAGTCCAAAAGAACCCAGTTATTGGTTAGATTATGCATGTGTGCTTGGTAGTGTCACAAGTCCCTAATCTAGGGACACTAGACAAGCATGTGTATGTGGTCAAAACAAGCTGCATTGTGCAGAGAATATTATCACTACTACATAAATTATCATCACAGACGGTTCAAAAACGACATCACAGACGGTTTTCTAAACCATCTGAATTTATGGGTCAGTGATAATACGAGGTCATCACAGACGACTTTCGAACCGTCTGTGGTGTAAATATCATAGACGGTTTTTAGCTAAAAACCGTCTGTGAAAGTGATAATCACAAATGGTTTTGAACGACAAACCGTCTGTGATATACAAATATCACATATTATTGGCTAACCTCAGGAAATGCTAGCCATGCCCTTTGAAACAAGCAGATCAACATGTACATGTATACATACAATTCACATTTTAATTCATTTCACCAGCATAAAACATCCAAATTCACATCTCAATTCATTTCACAAACATAAAACATCCAATTCACATCTCAATTTATTTCACAAACACAAAACATCCATTTGGCAAATCAATTAATTGAAATGAAATAAAATATCCATTAACAAATACACAATTACAAAAGATCTACATTGCATTTACACTTAGATGGTAACATTGCATTATTTATTGCTCTATCACTCCAAAATCGAGGTCTCGCGAAAGGAATAGATCCATAATCAACGAACTTATCAGGCTACACAAGCAATACTTGGATGGTGCATGATTGTCATCCAAGTATTGCTTGTGCAGCCTGACAAGTCGTTGATTATAGATCTATTCCTTTCACGAGACCTCGATTACGGAGTGATAGAGTAATAAAAAATTATTCTTTGTTGTGAAACTCTCCTTCTGAGTTTATGACTTCAGCCACCAAAAAGTACGCGCACTGTCCTCAAATTTGTGCAAGGTCGGCTTGTTGCAATGCAGTTGTCGGGATGGACGCAGCCTGTCGATGGAAATATCAATGTGCATATATATATATATATATATATATATATATATATATATATATATATATATATATATATATATATATATAACCTGATAAGTATGAAATAATTATGGAAATATTGACAAACATTTGGATTGGTGATCTTCGAGGAATCGAGGAGTAGTCTGATATGGTGGCAAACATAGAATCCACATGTGTTGCCCTGCGACTGCTGGTGGCACTGCCAAAAAATAGTATGTGTTAATTCAAGAGGTATTATTACTAACTGTTGCATAGAATTAATTAATATGTACTAGTGAATACCGAAAATTTTTTAACATGTTTCAGGCCGTTGGCCCCTTGCATTGACAGACCTGCCTTTTCAACGTACAGGGTGAACGACCTACGTGATTCGAAAAAGTTAGCCTTAGTCATTCGGAAGGAAAGAAAGAGTACAAAGTTATATATGAAGAAAATGTATTTACCTATTGATTAATTGGCTGATAACTGTGTAGTCGGTTTTCTTCTTACTTAGGTGATGAAGATATATTGCTTTGTTCCATTTTAATACAATTACTATCAAAATCCAGTGGAATCCTTGATTGTAGGGCATAAGTATATATTCCTTATCGCGGTGAGCCAGCAGTTCTGCTGTAATGTACCTCTTGACAATGGATGCATCCTCGGTGATGGTATGTATGGCGACCAAGTGTGGGTCCAGGAAACCATCCAATGATTTGGATGATCTAGCTTGAGTCAGCATGAATATATATATGTACACACAAAAGCAATAAATTATATATGACATTTATCGATATGATATGAACGGAGACTGTGATTGTACATACTTACAGTGTCCAGCATCGAATGAGTGAGACGTCGAGAGCGTTGAGCGTGTAAAGATCGAATAAATCTTCAAATGTCACCACGAAGACACAATCCTGAATGTTATGCTGTAAATGATCATACCTGAATTTGACAGTGATACCTAAGCGCTGTTTTTCCTATGGCTTATTGGCCTGTGCCATATACCAATTATGTAATATCTAGCAACTAAGTCCTAGGAGTACGAGACGCTCTTCCAGGACGATCATCGGCTCGCCTAGCACGAATTTGTGGGCCAATGGCAGGTATGGGATATCATCATCGGTCTTCTTTGATTTGCCCTTGCTGCCCCTGCTGCCTCGGCTGTAGGTCAACTGTAAAGGTAGCACCGATGGAAGTTGCTGCACCGGGAATATCTCTCGTGGACTAAACACCGGTGCAGGTAGGGGTGGTGAAAATAGGTCTTGTGGAGATGGCACCAGTGCATGTAGCTCTGGTTCGGATTGCCCTTGTGGACCTGCCACCGGTAAAGAAGCCTCTAGACAGATGTCGCTTTTGGGACACTAGATGAAGGTTCCAATGGCTTGCCCTAGAGTCACGAGCTCGTCGTTGGCGGGCTTCGGTAGTGGGACGACCTCGAAATTGGCAAGCACACCATCCACATTTACTTTTCCGAAGCCTAGATCTAAAGGTACACCGTGCACCAAGGCCACGGGACCGGACGGATATACTTGGCCCCAAGCATCGCACAAGGCAACGGAGGCATATCTCACTTAGAGCATGCAATTCGTAGTCTCCTACATAACGATACAAAATTAGCTACTTCAATAGGCCTATCAACAAATTGAGCATTCCAGAGATAATAATTATTACCAGGATGTCGTCCACAGGAAATCTGGCCTCGCTTTTCATCGTAGGATTGGATGCGCAGCTACTCCGACGGTTGGGGGGCTGGCTAGCACATGAGCGGCGGCAGCAGCCTGCTGATTTTCTGTAAATCTTCGCATCTCATCTCTAACGTAATCAGCAAGCTCCTCACTAAGAGATGCATTGATCTCCTCTCGTAGCCGTGCATCACGCTCGGCTTTGTTTCTCTTCTTACTCCGATACAATTCGGAGTTATCTGAGAAACCATGTTTCCAAGGAATATAAAGCTCAAGACCTCTTGTACGACCCGGGTGCTCTTTGTTTCCCAGTGCCACGGAGAGCATGTTTTTCTCCCTAATTGACTGGAATGATCCTTTGGAAGATTCTACACTCAGTACATCCTACAAGAGCCCGACATATCATTTAACTTAATTTCTACGAAGTTGTGGAGTAATGACAAGCTATGTAGTTCGATATCTTATTAGGCGGTGAGACACTTCTTGGTCTGCAGGGTTTCGGAAGGAAATGTCCCCCGACGATGTGGTAAATGACCTCGCTCTAATCCAATTTCGAGCGCGTTCATCCGAGATCGTGGCAAATGGCGGGGCGGTGCCCCACAGGATTTCATGTTCGTCATCGCTACTCCACTGCGAGATTTTACCCGCATACCTAGCTGTGCCGAGTCTGTGGGGGTGTGTATTTTTTGCTTGAAGGGCCTTGTGCGCCGCACTTGCACGTCTGAAATCTTCGGTTGTCTTCATCGCCTTAAATTGTTCCCATTGTGGTTTCAGGAATGGGTACTTATGAAAGAGTGTTAGATCCTTCTCCACAAACTCCTTGACAAGCATGCTCTTGAAGTTCTTCCATGCTTTGCACGCTGCTAGCAAGGCATGTCATTGCACGGAGTCGTGGTGTTCTTCTGGGATCTCAAATGGTGCAAAATTCTCTGTCAGCAGCTCACGTTTCCGAGTCTCACTCACGGTCTTCCACGAATCGAATGTGATCTCAATTCGTTCTCGTGCAACTATTCTGACTGTTCTTCGAAATGCGCCCACTGCTCGGCGAGGAAGGAGAGGGGTTCCAGATCCATCGACCTCTGTGATGGTAAATCGTCCCTGAGGCTTTTTCGATAGTCCTCTTGGCGTTTTGATTTTGGAGCAGACGTATCCGGCGATGATGTTGAAGAACGCGCGGATGACATGTTGGCCTTCTCATATATGAAAAGCAAGATTTAACATATATTCATACGTATATATATTCATAAGTAACATATATTCATAAGTTAAAAAAAACAAAGCAAGAGTTATCAAGAGTTCTAATAAGCCAAGTATATGACTATGAAAAGTACACATATATCAAGTATTCTAATAAGCCAAGTATCAAGTGTTCTAATAAGCCAAGCATATATATGAAACCAAGATACATATATATGAAAAGTAAGCATAATGTATGTGCATGTTAATGAAATTTGATTTTAATTATTGCTCTCAGAAGGCTAGTTGCACAAGAAATATTCTTGGCCATCTCCGCCACAACAGATATCAATCTTATATATATATAGCAGTTGTAGATTAGACCTTAAGCTTTATTTTCAAATTTAGCTATTAAAGTAAGCAATCAGACCATGAACGAAAAGCGATAACAAATATGTGACCTTTTAATCAATCTATTGATTTTATTAAGTATGAACAATCATTGATTAAAACGGGACAGTCGAGTTATTACAACTTAAACTGAATCAAGATTAAACAGTGTATATATGTATGTATATAACTCAATGAGAATCAAATACACAGCTCAGTTAATGATCAGATCAAACAGCTAATGACAAACTCAAGGTCCATCTACCATCACATCTATATATATAAACTTAGTTGTATGCCTTCATCATAGAGCTAGGTCACAGTGCAATCTTTGCAATTTTCAGGTTATGAATCACAGCATACATATACTAACTTATACAAGGGTGGCCCTATGCAAAATGTAGCACATATAACTCATGGGATTAATGATCTTGATCATCAAAATGCAAAATATTGACACCAGGGTTCACAAAAAAAGCACAATGTAGATAGAGAGCACCTTGGGATATATACTAAAAGCACAATGTAGCACCTTGGGATATATATACTAAAAGCACAATATAGCACCTTGGGATATATACTAAAAGCACAATGTAGATATAGAGTACCTTGGGATATATCAAGATTATGACGGAGACGGCAGCCGACAACAGTGGGCTCGAGGATGGCGACGGCGACGGGCTCGGGACGGCTACGTCGAGCTTGGGGACGGCGGCGTCGTGCTTGGGAAGGCGGTGGCGATGGGCTCGATCGGGAGAGCGAGACAAGTGCTGGTTGGTATATAGCTATAACTGCAGTGTACATGCAAAACCCTAGCTTCTGGGTATTTATAGAAGGCTTATTACAGACGGTTCTATTTTAGAACCGTCTGTGATATCTTTATCACAGACGGTTCTTAGTCTGTGATATTTCTTATCACAGACGGTTCTTAACTAAAAACCATCTGTGATATTTATTATCATAGACGGTTCTTAATCTGTGATATTTCTTATCACAGACGGTTCTAAAATAGAACTGTCTGTAATAAGCCTTTCCTTCCTGCGCACTTACGTTATTACTTACACCAACCAGTAGGCACTGTAATAAAACTTCACAGAGTGTATTGCTTTACAACAGCCCGGTGTATTTCTTTTACAACAGCCTAATGAGCATATATATATATAACTCATTCTCAAAATTCACCGATATATCTCACATTTTCACATATACATAAATGCAAATTCACAAATACATCACACACATACATTGTTATATACATAAATACAAATTCACATATACACATCACATACATGCATTGTTATATACATAAATGCAAATGGCTACATATATATCGCACATTCTCATTCCACTTGCTTATTTTCTTTTAAAAATTAGCCCTTCATGATGATCATGCGTATGTAACTAGTTTCTTCACGTTGTTCATCGTCAACCCTTATGCTATTTCTAAAAGGTGGTAACTCGTCAAATTGATTGTATTCGTCCTCATCCACTACATTCTCTACTCCGACAAGTCTCCTTTTTTCATAAAAACTACATGATGCTTCTTATTTGTCGGGTCGGTTATATAGAAAACTTGAATAACTTGGTTAGCGAGTACGAATGGTTCGTCTTTGTATCCGACACGTTGAAGGTCTATGGTAGTGACACCATACTTGTCAACCTTCACCTGTGGGAGATGCACCCAACGACAGCGAAATAAGGAGATCTTGAAAACCACGTAGTCGAGCTCTCAAATCTCTTCTATGAATCCATAGTATGAGTTTCTCAACCCATCGGTACGGAACGCATCTATACGGACACCGCTGTTCTAGTTAGTGCTCTTTACATCATAAGCCTATGTATAGAATGTGTACCCATTTATGTCATATCAGTGCCATATCACAACTATAAATGTTGACCTTTTTGCCAACCATATGAGCATCTCACTTGACGAGCTCCTAGCAATTTGCTCCTTCAACCATTGTTGAACCGACTGTTGTATTGTCTTATGATCCAAACATCCGGTCGCTCTGAATTTTATTGCTGAAGCACATCCTTGTGCTGGTCGACATAAGGGGTCACTTCAGTCATGTGTTGTAAGACCGTAAAATGAGCTTGAGTATACGCGTCCATATCTGGAGTGATTGCTTTCCTTCTGATAGTTCCGATACCCTTGAGCCTCCCCTCATGACGAGATTGAGGTACATCTATCGGTTCAATCTGAGTCATATAATCGACACAAAACTCAATGACCTCTTTGCTTGCATAATCTTCGACGATACTGCCCTCCGGCCGAGATCAATTCCGTACATAGGACTTGAGAATTCCCATGAACCTCTCAAACGGGTACATGCAACGTAGAAATACGTGCCCACACATTTTTATATCCCACACAACGTGAACAATATGATGGACCATGAATAATTCTAATTGCAATAGGGAGCATCTGTGTTATCAGCACATGACAATCATGAGACTTCATGTCATTTAACTTCAAATTTTGCATTGAAATAAGTTTCTTCATGATGCCAGAGTAACCAGACGAAACTTTGACACCATACAAGCACTGGCACAGTTCTGTTTTCTCAACCTTGGACAAAGTGTAACACGCAGGGGGAAGGTACGTTCGTCTATTATCTATTTATCTTGGTGCTAACTCAGGCCTGATGTCCATATCAGCCAAGTCAAGCCGTGCTTTGATATTGTCCTTTGTTTTATCAGGAATGTTCAGTTAGAGACAACTGTCACATATATTCTTCTCTACGTGCATGACGTCGATGCAGTGCCGAACATCTAGGTACTCTCAATAAGGTAAATCCCAAAATATTGATCTCTTCTTCCAGATGTTCTTCTCATGAGCCCTCAATTTATGTCCTTTTTCGATGACAACATCTAAATCCTTAACTATATTATAAACCTATTTTCTGCTTAAATGCTTTGGAGCTGAACCGTCCTCCTTCTCTCCATCAAATCGTTTGTTCATCTTGTGGTATGGGTGAGCCCTCTGAAGGAACCGGCGGTGACGCATGTACACGATTTTGCGAGAGTGTTTCAGCCACACACTCTCGGTACCATCTAAGTAGTGAGTATAAGCTTTGTCACCTTTTGTACTCTGGCTAGATAGGTTAGCAAGGGTAGGATAATCATTTATGGTGCAGAACAACAAGGAGCGTAAAGTGAAGTTCTCTTCTTTGTATGCATCACATATATGTACCCCTTCGTTCTACAGTACTTTTAGATCTTCCACCAACGGTGCTAGGTGCTAGGTGCACATTCCCAGGTTGTTTTGGCCCTTGGATAAGTATCGATAGCAAAATATACTTTCGCTTCATACACAACCAAGGAGGAAGGTTATAGTGCAAAGAGTCACGGGCTAAGTGTTATGTCGGCTGCTCATGCTACTGAAAGGATTCATTCCATCTGTACTCAATCCAAACCTTATATTCCTCAGTTTTGCACCGAAATCTGTAAACCTCTTATCGATGTTTCTCCACTGGGCGAAATCAACAAGGTGTTTCAGTATTCCATCCTTCTTGCGCTCCTTCAAGTGCCAACACAGCAGTTTTGCCTCATTTGGATTCGCAAAAACCGCTTCAAACGGGGAATTATAGGAAGATATCATGCCACCTATGCAGGACGTCCTTTCTTTACCTATGTTCCCTCGCCATCATCTAATTGATTGTTACGTTTGTATCAAGATACGTTGCACACGAAACATACATGCATGTTTGTATACTCTTTACGGTAGAGGATAAGTCGTTTGGATATACATGTATTCTTTCTACTTCCATTCCCAATGGACAAAGAATCTTCTTGGCTTTATACGTAGTTTTAGGCAACTCATTTTCCTCCAGAAGCATGCCCGCTAAAAGACCTAGCAGCGCCGTGATACTCTTATCGAACCAACTATTGCTTGCCTTCAATTTCAACAGTTCAAGCACAGCTAACAACTTCGTGTACTTTGACCTGCAGCACGTGAACAAAGGTTTCTCCGAGTCCTCCATCAAGTCTCAGAATTTAACATATCCGAGTCCTCCATCAAGCCTCAGAATTTAACATACTCTCTCTCATCATAGTTCTCTTCTACATCATGAAGCATTTGATCCAGATTGTCATCGTGCAGCCTATCATTGACTTCACCGGTGATGTCATCCGGCGGCATATCATTGACTTCACCGGTAATGTCATCCAGCGGTATATCATTGACTTCACCGGCGATGTCATCCGGTGGCATATCATTGACTTTGTCATGACTAGTCCAATATGTATACCCTTTTTTGAAACCCCTCCGAATCAAGTGCGCTTCAATCTGCTCTCGATTCTTAAACATCTTTAAATCCTCGTAGTCAGTGTATGGACAATACATATATTGCATCCCCTTATTCAACATATCCTCCTCGGTAGCTCTTGTAAAAGCAGACACGCCATTAATGTACTCTTCACTCACACGGCTTGCAGTATACATCCAGCTTCGGTCCTATATTATACACATATATAACAATTTAATTAGTATTGAAAACCACTTGCATTGAGGCTAGCTAAATCTAAATTAGCTAGATCTTCAAAGTATATATATAACAGTCTCCGAAAATTAGCTAGATCTAAATTTTGATACAACAAAAAACAAATTTCATTACTAACCATATTTAGGCCAACCAAAAACTTGATGAATCTTCAAATCTCTCCTGCCAAATAAGCCTCCTCCCACCAAATTAAATGGCCTGAAAGCCTTGCCGCCTCCAGCTGCAGCACCGGCTAGATCTGGATCGAAATGAAAACAAATGTGGTTCTGACGCGTGCAATAAATACCTTGTCGGATTATCACAGACGGTGTTTTAACAGAACCCGTATGTGGTAATGGAATATCACAGACGGTTTTTAATATAAAACCATCTGTGATATTCCAGATATTATCACAGATGGTTTTTAATATAAAATCGTCTGTGATATTCTTGATTATCACAGACGATTTTTAATCTGTGATAATCTGGAATATCACAGATGATTTTATATTAAAAATTGTCTGTGATAATCTGGATTATCACAGATGGTTTTAATATAAAATCGTCTGTGATATTCCAGTATCACAGACGGTTCATCGGTAAGAACTGTCTGGGATACTCCTTTTTTTCGCCACAAACACCACAAACGGTCTTCAAATCAAAACCGTCTGTGATAGTGTACATCACAGACAATTTCACAAAACTGTCTATGATTTGGCGTCTAGTATTAGGCTTTCTGCAGTAGTGTATGAACATCCATATCCAAATCCATGGACCAAATGTCAAACTAATAACACGACCAAAATGCAGGAGCTGAATTGCAAGCTAGCACAACAAGCGCGCAATCACCTGTATATTAATTACATGCATGCATGCATTCCACATTTGCTGGTTGGGCGGCTGTCGAGCTGTTGCGGATAGCTCGACAGCCGCCCGGGCCTGCCACTTGCTGTGCCATGCCATTGCCTCCTGCGCCAGCTCTCTTAGCCACGCGCCTTGCCTCCTACTGAGCTACCCTAGCGCTGTATGTGACACATATTGCCTGCTGTGCCTTCTGAGCTGAGTGGGCTATTTTTGCAAAAATGGGTGCTAGGGAGCCAAAATTGAAAAAAAATGTTACAATAGGGCTAGATACGCGAACAATTCAAAGGGGGACTCGTATAACTGTATCGATGGAGTGTGACAATATAATGGTGCTAACATGGCACACATCTGTACTTTCATACCACCATTATGTTATGTATTGTGCCACCTTTCGTTCAACGTTGTACATGGTTTGAATTGCTGACACTTATTTGGGTTAAGAGTTCTATTAAATCGTTATTTGGAAGCGGTTTTTGTTGTTCTTTTGTTAACTGATTTTTTTCTCTGATTCTGGTTTGTGTTAAGAATGCTGGGTCATCTTGAATTCTTGATTGCTAGGATTGTGTTGAAGACATTAGCTATTTTTACTTTATGGAGCCCTCAATATGACGTTGCCAATGTGTATCACATATCCTAATAGCTGTCTTTCAACTGCAGTTAGGATGCGATACACTTCATAATGTTCTCATGATGTTTGTGATGCAAATTTGCACTGGTATTCAAATAGTTGAGTAAGGTTATAATCACATCGGTATTTGGTATATTAATAGCTATGTTTCACCTGAAATTTGGGATGCAATAAATTTCATAATGTTCTCATGATGTTTGCGATGCAAATTCACACTGGTATTCAAATTTTATTGAGTATGGTTGTAACATATTGTTAATTGATAGTTGTATAAACTTGATTAAAATTTAAGAGCATCGTTTGTTTCAGACAACCAAATATAGACTGCTGAAATAGTATGTATCTCTGAGTCCTGTGATATTTAATTATCTGGTTGCCACGAAGTTGGTCATGCAGGAAAATGCTGTTTCATTTAGCAGCAAACTTCATTTTTTGGGTAGTCTTATAAAACTCGATTTTCATTACTTTGTCTTCTATTCATGATCCTGTTTAATATTCCTTCGCTCTTCATTACTTTGTCTGCTATTAAAATTCAATTTTTTCTGTGGTAAAAAGTTCTTATGAATTGTGAAGTGGGGTTAATTATTTGACTTCCAAATGTGTAGAATAGCAACACTGGTTCGTGCAACTATTATTCGCTTATTGTATACATCTTGTCCGCTACGTCCATCTCGGTGGTTGGCAGTTCTGCAGAATATGGTATGTTCACATTGCTTTG
The DNA here is from genome assembly GCA_036346265.1 of Melocanna baccifera. Classification (NCBI taxonomy): domain Eukaryota; kingdom Viridiplantae; phylum Streptophyta; class Magnoliopsida; order Poales; family Poaceae; genus Melocanna; species Melocanna baccifera. The sequence continues at coordinate 13,973,705 of CM070691.1, read as the reverse complement.
AAATTCAAAATTTTTTGCTTATCTTCTATGGTTTCTTGTATTTGTGTGGTGCTTGTAATGGTTGCATCAGTTTTTCCCCACCATAAACACAGAAACATAATACCATAATGAAAGAGGAATACAATTACTGTCCTTAGTTTTGTCCTTAGTTTTTGTGCTACTACTCTTTAATTGCTTGTGAACACATATACTGTTATTACATGTTGTTCCTGTAAGTAGGAATGGATGGATGATATATTGATATATTGCAATAGCCCATGGGGCATATATATAGTACAAGAGGACATAAGACATAAAACCCTAGACATGGGAAGAGACCTAAATACCCTTAACACCTCCCTCGAATGCAAAGCATATGCAATAGCATTACATTTGGAAGGGTTGACACTAAAAAGAAAAGACACAAATATCCTTAACAATCAAGCCGAAAAGGGAGATAGAAGCATAGTGGCACAGATCGAAACCCGAGACGGCGGCGGCATTGCGCACAAGAAGTGCAACGGAGGCGCGATGCAGAAGAAGCGCGGCGGTCTTAGAAACTCGGGGCGGCGGCTCAAAGAGAAGAGCAGTGGCATCATGAAGACTTGTACGATCTGCAGTTGCTCAAAGAAGAGCAACGGCTGCGACTATGCGAAAAAGAAGGAGAGGACCATGCCATCCAAGAGGATGGACCGTGGCTAGCAAAGCAGTCGGCTGATTGACAAGGATTTTATGTGGACTCACATGACTCTGACGAATTGAAAAAGAGATACTACGGATTTGGATGGACGCAACGGAAGACGCAAAGAAAAGAAAAAGACTCAAGATTTGGAAATTTTGCAGATAGATCCAAGGTTACTAACATGTTAGTTTTATCATCCCATGGCTTAGCATGCCTTGGCAACCGCACGCTCCTCTGCTGCTTTCTTGTCCTCCTCTCCCCAAAGCGAGCGCGCGAGGGAGACAGACAAGGAGAGGGAGAGGGAGACGCCGCCAAGCAAAGCCCAACCCACCCCGTGTAGCCATCCCATGGAGAAACCCTAGCTCGGGCGCTGGCGTGGCGAGGAGCCGAAAGCCAGGGGTGGCGGCGTGAAGGAGGCGTGGGTAGGGTAGGAGGGGCTCGGCGACGGGAGGTGGTGGCGTGAAGGAGGCGCAGCGACCAGATCTGACGTAGGCGTAGCGGATCTAGAGGATGCCGGGAGCGGTGGGGTGGGGCGCCGGTAGGAGCAGCGGGACGCGCGGTGTTGCGCCGGGCGTCGTAAGAGGAGGTGGCGCAGGGGCTGGGAGGAGGAGGCGGCGTCAGAAGGCGGTGGCGCGGGCGCGGTGGCCGGGAGGCGGCAGCTGCTCGGGCGACGACGCAACTAGATCCGGGCGGGGTGAGGCCGGATTTGACGCGACCGGCACGAATCCAGGCAGGGGAGGAGGCATCCCGGCGAGGAGGCAGCCAGATCTGGCGGGGATGGGTGGATCTAGCATAGAGGAGGCCGGATCCAGGCAGCAAGACCAGCTGTGGTCAAATCCGTGGCGGCGGCGGCTGAATCCAGGCAGGAGTAGGCGCGGACGCGGGGCGATAGCACTCGACCGGGAGGAAGCCCTGCGCTGGGCGCGCACGAGCGTGATGCTGGCGGCGGCGCCGGGTGGAAGAGACGATGGCCAGCGGCGGCCGACGAGGATGGCCGCCCCTTGGAGTGGAGACACTCCTCCCGGGGGCAGCAGTGGAAGCATGTAAAGGGGTTTATTGGTTCTTCAACCTTGCTCTGATACCATGTAAGTAGGAATGGATGGATGGATGATATATTGATATATTGCAATAGCCTATGGGGCATATATATAGTACAAGGGGACACAAGATACAAAACCCTAGACATGGAAAAAGACCTAAATACCCTTAACAGTTCCAATTATTGATTTTGTGATGAGTATTGATATGCCATGCACGTGGTTATTGTTCATGTGAACAGTGCGCGGCTCCTGTTCACACACGACACCGATTTTATTGGATTAGTTTCCTTACAAATAAGATTAGATTTGTTTGGATAATCTATTTCCATAATATTAGAGATAAGTTCTTTTGGGGGGGGGGGGTCAAGCTATCCAATTTATAAAAGGATGGGAGTGTATATTATTTTTATTAAGCAATAAGAAAGTTATTCTAATCTCTCCCTCAAGTTCTCCCTAGTCCATGATCTCTCCTTTGTCGTCTTGGTCATCTTCTATACGGTATTTACTCCAATGAACTAAAGTTCATTACATTTGGTATTAGAGCTGATACCATGACTTCTGATGCCGAGTGTCCATTTGCTAAGGCCCTCGACCTTAGCTGCAAGATCAAACGCATGCTAAAAAAGATGATAGCAGTAGAGGAGAAGGCGCAAGCAATTATTGCTGTGCGAACTACGTCGGTACCACCGACACCACCTCCACTGCCATCGACAACGCATCTCTCAACCTCATTGCCTGTAGTCGTGCTAATGGTGCCTATGCCAAGGAAGAAGCCCGTTGTACAATGGCCCGCCTCTCCATGCGGGTGGCCAACACGATGCCTTTGGAGGTGGAACGCGGCAAGTGATGTGTGGGAGGTTGCGACGTTATCGTATCCCTCACCCATCCATTGCATTTGGTGGCGGAAAGGGTAGCAGCACTACCCAGTGCTCGTTGTCTTCGTTGGTGGCATCTTCGTCAACGTCAAGCATTTTTAAGGTTCTTGTGTCTTCGTAAATAGTCAACATCAGTGGGGCTTCCTAGGGTTGCTGCTATGGCCACCACCACAGCTCGAGGACGAGTTGCCACGAAGGGAGGGAGAAGATGTCATGTGCATGGTTACTATTCACATGAATAGTATGCGGCTCCTGTTCACGCGTGACACCTATTTGGTTTGATTAGTTTTCCCGATTTGATTGGATTAATTTCCTTATAAATAAGATTATATTTGTTAGGATAATCTATTTTCATAATATTAGAGGTAAATTTCTTAGGGGTCAAGCCATCTAATCTATATAAGGATGAGAATGTATCTTATTTTTATTAAGCAATAAGAAAGTTATTCTAGTCTCTCCTTCAAATTCTTCTCTCCAGTTCATGATCTCCCCTTTCTCCTAAAGCCCCTCCCTTTAGTATTGCCGTTCTGGCCATCTTCTGTACGATTTTACCTCGATGAACTAAGGTTCATTATATGATATCATATCTATAGAAGAGTAGAGAAGGATTGGCATAGATACCATACAGCTAAAGGGTTAGGGTGGCTTTGTATATATATGGCCCGGTGTAGGCATGCAAGGAAAGCATATATAAGAAAGACGCATACAAAGTAAGCGCATACAAGGAAAGCATATATAAGGAAGGCGCATACAAGATAAGCGCATGCAAGGAAGGTATCTAATAATTCTAATAATATCTCGATTGGCATACTATTCCTCTTGTCATTATAGTAAACACTATAGTAACTAGATTGTTGTAGCTAGCATGGCTCCATACTGTTTAGTTCTAGCATCTCTTTTCTCCATAGTATCTTTCCTCTTTAATTGTAACACCCGGCTTCTCAAAAGCCCAGAATGTTACCCACAAATACAACCACTACCAAGTTAAACCATCATTTAATCAATACGAACAACTATGCTTCAAAATAAGCATTCAACATAATAATAAATGAAAATTGCAGCAACACGGTAATCAATAAATTGAGATTAAGATGAACCAATTAATCGATAAGATGAATCAATAATAAAGCTAAACAAATGAACGCATCAAGTAGCAACATAAAGAGCCATTAAGAGCTAAGTAAAACCATTATTCATCTATTTGTTGCATGGATAAAACTAAATTGTTTATGACAATAAGTGAATGAATCGCTAGGTGGAGTGAAGGGCTACAGAAGTACAAAATTCAATGTTCTACAAAAGTACAAAATTCAATGTTTTGCTTTACCCATACACCCTTCCACGTTCACCTAAAAACAACAACAATGAGCTGGCTACCTCTGTAGGTTTTACTCAAAAGCATGCTGGAATAGTCAAATAGCTTTACTGTAGCTACTTGACTTACCACCTTGGCCCATATGCATATGTCATGAGTGCACTGTTTCATCATTTTACCACACGTCATATATATCATCGAATTATATCATACTGAACAAATGAGTAATCAAATGTTCCATCACATGAATAAATCAACAACAATGAACGCTTATCAAGTATCATCTGACATTTACTATGTCCTTGCCTTTTCTAGTTGCGACGATCAGGTTAATTAGAACATGATACTAACCCCGATACTACTGCTATAGTAATTACCCAATCTCAATACAAGCTACATCAATACAAGACAACAATTAAATGACAATGCTCCTACACGCTTTCCAAATCCACAATATTCCCCTTTACCAGACAATCACCCCACTGCTGTAAAGTACTAAACATAACGTAACTTTCAACTCCCAAATCCTATTATAGCAAACCATACTAGTTCTATAGTTTACACAATTTTCTGCAACTACTTAGTTGGCCACAAGCCCAGATTAAATCATTAATCCCCTCGTTTTTAATCCAGAAGACTGATCTGCCATCTTTTAGACAACAGATTTAATATTTTCATATCTATTAATATACTCATGTAAGTGTAGTAAACTATGACATTTTTAAAAACTACAGAAAATTATTTACCACTTTCTAGTTATGTCAAAATTTTAATTTTGACATCTAATCAGTTACATTAATAATTTTCCACGACTGCGTCCAGCAGCAACCGGCTCTGGACAACAATCTTCCAAAATTCATAACTTTTGTTCTGCTCATTCAAATATCATGTTCTTGAACTCTCTGTAATCTTTAAGAAATTACTTGCACTTTTCATATAGACCAAATGAACTAATTACTCCATTTACTATTTTTAATTTACTGTTCATTCTGGTGCTTCAAGGTGACTACAATTCCCTAGACGACAAGCTTACAAAATTCATAACTTGAAATTTAATCGTCCAATTGACATGATTAAATATTCTACGGAAAGCTACCAAAATTTTCTATAATTATCTAGTAGATGACGTTCTCAGATTATGCCCATACGACACCCCAATAAGCAATAGAAAATTACTGCACATTAAACCGATCTACTTGTTGATCCCCCGGACGAAAACTTACTGGCTCCCTCTCTAATCTAGATTTTTAATCTCTAATTAAATTAACAATACAAAAAGAAAATAAACAGATCGTTACCCAAATGATGAAAGCCAAAGCCCTGATCTAATCCTCGTTTTCCCTTCTCTTCACCCTCCTAATTCTTCCCTTTGCTGTGCTAATCCTTTCAACTTTTCCCATGATTCCTCTCTATGTGCGCATTGCAGACTTGGCCAGCACACCGAGACGTGACCGCGCGTCCCACGTGCGTGTGCACTAGCGTCATTGCATGCGGGTGAGCATGTACGGCAACACTGGCGCGTGGCGTGATGGAGTGCTGGTGATGGCGAGCGCAATATGCAACCAAGCCATGTCGTGGCTTAGCGCCTAGGCGTGTGTTGTCAGTGGTGGTTGGGCAGCGCGTGGCGGCTGCTGGCAAACGATTACACGAACTGGAGATGGCGATCGATGGGACTGCGGACGTGAGTTGGCGGCGCCAGGAAAAAGAAGTTGGCTAGGGCTTGTTGGATTCCTCTCCTCCATGATATTCCTTTTAACATGGCAAGAGATCTAATCAGACTCTTAACTCCCAGTATGACTCGTTTTAGGAAACAACTCCACGGCTAAAGATCCAAGCATCCCATTTTCCCGTACCCCTTTTCTTCTACTTACGCACAGGTTCTCAAGGGGGTATTTCCAAAATATTACATTAATTGCACACTGATGGAATGCTATTGGTAATATATACCTGTTGAACATTTTCTTGCCTTTGAATTCTCTGATTCAATTCGCATCATGATCTCATTCAGCGAACTGGTCCAGTTCAACTGGATATGTTCTCTTGGAATATATGGTATCTTTTTTTTGACCATTTGCATCATTTTCTGAGGGGTGGTAGCACTGGATATGTGCTCATGACTTTTGGTACTTCCATAATGCATCTAGTATGCACGAGGGTCACAGGCTTATTAGTTCATTACATTAGTAAGGATTCTTCAGGAGGAAAATCGTTGCTTTGGATATGTCATTATTTTTGGATACCATTCCGGTTCTTGCTATGTCAGTGACAAGAAACACAAGTGAAGTCCTGTCCAGTTCTGGACATGATCCCCTTGACAGTACTTCTGAGAATGATGTATATTATGGAGAAGACGAAGACAACATGATTTCCAGCCCAAAGCAGGAGCAAGTACACTGGTCTGCTTCTATAATCAATCAGTTTCCTCGAAGAAATAAGAACCTCAGATACCGCACCAGGTTTTCTGCAGCAGAGTATGTTACTGTACATGATTTTTGCATCTATCAAGTCCACAATATCCTGAAGATATGTAATTTTTTTTGTTTCACGTGTCATTTTGGTATGAAAACAGATGATTTCATTTTGGTATGAAAACAGATGTTTCACGTGTCATTTTTGCATCTATCAAGTCAACAATGATTTCATTTTGGTATGAAAACAGATGCGTTAGCCATGTGCCAATTGCAGTCGGAATAGAACCAACTCATTTTGACCTCTTGTTGGCAAGGAGTGCAATAGCTAAAGGGACTTATTTATCAAATGATTGGCTAGTGCTTAAGCTACAGGAGTTGGTGTCACTCTCATAACAGGTCCAAACATAAAGCAGACACTATATTCAGACCATAGAACTATTGAAAGAAGCTTTGTGTCAAATTCTGCAATTAAAAGCTGACAACTACATTTGTGTGAGGCCCCCACGTCATTATCCCTCGGATAATCACGCGTGGCATACGGATTACTATTTGCCTGATCAGTAAGACACTGCTTCAGCAAATAATAAGCCTTTATCAGAGTAGCGCAACAGAACAATAATATAGATACTGTCTTCTTTATTACAACAGTTACCACAGGGCTTAAAGTCTGGCTTTACAAAAGTAGTTAACAAAAGTATAAACTAGCACCCTAGGGCCCTCCTGCCCGCTCCACTGGGTCGCCTACTCGTCCCAGCCAAAGTATGCGGGGTCCACCTTGTCTGGCTCCTCCGAATCGTTATCCTCCTCTCCCGTGAGCTCTGCGACTCCTGTCTCCCCCTCATCCTGCTCGTAGTAAGCCTCGAGCGGAGTAGGGTCTAACAAAGGAAATTAATAGCAAGGGTGAGTACCACGGTACTCAGCAAGCATAATATTAGCAAAGTGCACTGTATGTCTCTCATGTCCTTAAATCCATATTCTAATCTTTTTATTTCTAAAATACTCTTACCCAAAATAGCTGTCATCTTGTGATAAAAACTTTCTATTCTCATACCCGGTGGGGCAAGATCCTTTGTGATCACCGTAGTCCGCAATCTAGTGGACTGGCATGAATTCATGATTTGGGCACTGCGCAGGCTTGTACCACTGTACCCAAAACTACTCTGAACCTTTCTGAAATAGACTTTCCACACTGCCTTAGGTGTGGAATCAGGCTCAAAGTACAGAACCTTTCACCGATTACGTTACTCCATCCATCAGCCCATCTATTGTCCATCGGTATACCAAGTTGCTCGCTTGGGCACCACCGATTTCCAATAGTGTTTGGTTGGACCGGCTCCCGGCTCCAACACTCCCCCTTGTGCTTACCCTGTGTGGTGGACTGGTTAACGTAACAGGATACTAATCTCTGCCCGTCCGAAACGGGAGATTGGTTGGTACGTTATTTACGGTTCCCAATCCGAGTAAAAATGTGGTAAGTCCTTACATCATAGCCATATGTAAAGGGGTCCACCTGACCTTTCTCATTCCTTTCCCTGAACCCCTTTACCCACCTCATATTTACATATATATATATATATATATATATATATATATATATATATATATATATATATATATATATATATATCTCATTCAGTAGTCTCTTTGCTCTTCTCAGCAGAACCACGGATCTTAACTTCTTCTCTTACTCTTTCTCTTTCTTCTTCTCTTTCTCTTTTTCTTTCTTACTCTTCTTAACTCATTCTTGCTTACATCTATACTAGTGCATTTCTTCTCTTTCCCAGAAAACAGTTTTCATGCATTTAAATATACATAAAACAGTTGTTCAAAAAAAATACTGCATAAAATTGACATAACTAGGTGCATGATCAAAAAATAAAACTTGCCTGAGTCGTAGTGTGAACTGGGATCAATAAAAAGTGGTTTTGCTTCCTTGACTTACGCCGGCTCGGATTCTGCAATGCCGAGGCTAGGCTTAACAAAATAGGTAATTATAATATTAATTTTTAAAAATTCATTTTCCTTCCTTATATACATATACACACAACTATATATATATATATATATATATATATATATATATATATATCTATATATATGAGTTCTCACGCATATATATACATACATATATACACAAGACTATATATATCTATATATATGCGTTCTCACACATATATATACATATATACACAACTTTACCAATTAAGAATTTAATTACTAAAATTTTATTAACTAAATTATCTAGTTGAAATGCTCTTGAAATGATCAAATTTACAATTATAAAAAGATTTTGATAAACAACAGAAGCCTGAAAATCGAAATTACAGCAAATAGGTTCCAATTCCTCTCGGCCCACGGCCTCTTGCGCACGCGCGGCCCAGCAGGCCCACGCGGCCCACCCAGCTCCCTTGCCCTACTTCCACCTCAACCCCCCACTTCCTGCCGCCGCCTCCCTCTGCTCCCTCACTTCCTACACCGCCCCCTCTGCTCATTCTTTCTTCGCCTCCCTCTCGACTCCTCTCTGCGCTGCAGCCTCTCGGCTCTCCTCTCTACTGCCTCCACCGCTGGTCCCCCTCTCTCTCTACGGCCTCCCCTTCTACTTCTCCCCTGGACCTCTCCGCCGACGCTCCCCCGCCGCCGCTCGGCTCTCCTCTCTCCTCCCTCCGAACCCCTCCTGGCTCCTGCGCCTCCCCCTTGTGCCGCCTCTCTCTCTCGGCTCCCCTCTGCGCCGCATCTCTCACTTTCCCCCTTCCCTCCTTCTCTCTCCTCCCTACCCTAAGCTCTCTCTCTCTCCTCCCTACCCTAAGCACTCTCTCTCTCCTCCCTACCCTAAGCTCTCTCTCTCGCTACCGAGCTCCCTCTCTCTCTCGGTGGCTTGGATCCGGACGGATCTGGCCTCGGCTCAACAGGGAGTTTACTACTGCTTGACTGCTATTTGCTCTGATACTTATTTGATAGTTGGACAGGGAAAGATGGTGGGGGACCTACTTGCTGTCGGCTGGGAAGGGGAGGTTGGGGTGGAGGGTTGCGGGATCTTCTTCATGTGGTCGCTGTCGGAGGAAGAAGATGTGGATCGGTCTGCGCCGGCTGTGATTGACTTGCGGTGGTCCCTTCTTTGATGTTTCCCTTTTTGGCTTTTTGTCCCCGCTGGTGGATGTTTGTGTTGGTAGTGGTCGCCTTCTCCACCTCGTAGCTCCTTCCTTCTAGCTGCGGTGGCTGGCCTGGAACTTCATCTCCTGGCCTCTGGCTAGAAGGACACTGGGGAAGGATGGTTGTGCTGGTGGTGGTTCTTATCTTCGGCTTGTGGAGTTTTGGGGACTGTGTGCTTTGGTGTTACGGTTGGTAAGTAGGGAGTAGATGCAGTGAACTTGTGAAGGGGAGGGGAGGTTGTTTCTGAGCCGGTCCTTGCTGGTTTTCATCGACTGGGAACAGCTGGCTGCGTCCTTGAGCTTATCTCTTCCTGAGTCTTGTGTCCCTGTGCTGCACATCCTCTGGTCTGAAGGGTGGCTTGGGCACTATTGCTACAGTTTGGGCTGGACATATTGGTGGGCTTTTGTGGCTGAAAAAGAATGGGTGCTTGTGGTTTTCTGTGAGCTGGATTTTGAGAATGACAGTGGGCTTTGTGGCTTGGGAACAATTGCTTTATCCCTTCCGCGGGCTGAAAATGAATGGGCTGGAATAAATGTGTATATTTGTGGTTTCTTTTTGGGCTGAGGTAAGTTTGTGGGTTTTGGTTTCTCGAATTGCCGGATGATGACGCCCACAGAGACGAGAGGTGCCGACCGGTCCGGGACGGTCTGGGAAGTCTCTAAGACAGTCTCGCACTGGCCCTCGCAGCCCAAGGGCAACTGACGGCAATCCGCTTCTTCATTCCTTTTATTCTCCCTTGGATTGCTAGCTATCTAGTTCTAGCTACTAAAGAAAGCAGGTTTGGTCGGACACTAATGGCAGTCTAATTGCAGGTTATGGATGAAGGCGCCAATCGGCTCTCACCCCGCAACCACGAAGATACACCACTCCTCCCTCCTCTTTTGAAAGATCATTTTTGTAAATATATTGTAATTAATATATTTGATGCAATTGCAAATATGGAATTCAATTGTAAACTGGTTTGTAAATATTTTTATGAAATGCATTGCAATATGTAAATTCATTTTGTATTTGAAATTGTAATATAGTTTGATAAAATGCTATGCACTCAGGTAGTTTTAATTTGTACCCAAAATTGAAATGGAATTGATGTGGTGAATGCTTACAATGATTAATACATAACTTAATAATTACTACTGATTGCTAACTTAAATAGGGTATTAGGGTTAGGGTTCTTTCAGCCTTCCCCCCTTTAGACGATTTCATCCGCGGAATCGGATCTTCGCTTGAATAGGTTAGGATAGGACTCGCGCAATTCCTCTTCTTTCTCCCATGTAGCTTCGCGCACCGAGTGATTTTTCCACAGGACCTTACAAAAATGAATAGTCCGATTCCTTAACTGTTGGTCTTCTATTGCTATAATTTTCACTGGGTGTTCATATGTTAAATCCGCTTGGAGGGGAATGTTTAAATCCGTCAAGTGTTGAGAAGGCTCACATAGACATTTCCGAAGTTGTGAGACTTGAAAAACATCATGTATCCTGGATAGCTGTGCAGGAAGCTCTAACTGATATGCTAAGGTTCCTTTTTGTTGCAAAATCCGAAAGGGTCCGACATATCTAGGACTTAACTTTCCTTTTACTCCGAATCTGTGAACTCCCCGCAGCGGTGAAACATTAAGATATACGTAATCTCCAACCTTAAAGTGAATGTCTCGCCTGCGTTGGTCTGCATAGCTTTTTTGTCTGCTTGGTGCTATTTTAAGTCTTTCTCTTATGACCTGGATTTTTCTCATTGTTTTCTCTCACTAATTCTGGTTCCATTAGGGGTCTTTCTCCTGTTTCCTACCAACATACAGGGGATCGACACTTCCGTCCCTACAAAGCCTCATACGGTGCCATTTGAATACTAGCCTGGTAGCTATAGTTATATGCAAACTCTGCAAATGGTAAATATTTATCCCACAAACCTTTGAAATTCAACACACACACTCTCAACATATCTTCGAGGATCTGATTCACTCGTTCTGTTTGACCATCCGTTTGAGGGTGATACGCAGTACTACAATTTAATTTAGTACCCAATGCTTTGTGCAAGCTTTGCCAGAATCCAGAGGTAAAAACTGATCCTCTATCTGAGGTGATAGTCTTGGGTATTCCATGCTGGGAGATAATCCTTTCTACATATAGCTCTGCCAATTTGTCCACTGAATATTTTTGGTTGATGGCAACAAAATGGCTGATTTTGTTAAGCGGTCCACTATAAACCAAATAGCATCTTTCTTTTTAAGGGTTACAGGCAAACCGGTAATAAAATCCATACAAATATCTTCCCATTTCCATTTTGGAATTTCTAATGGTTCCAGTAGTCGTGTCGGTCGCTGATATTCTGCTTTGATTTTCTGACAAGAGTCGCATTGGCCAACATATAAGGCTATCTCTCTTTTCATATTAACCCACCAAAAATTCTTTTAGGTCCCTATACATCTTCGTTCCTCCTGGGTGGATAGTATAGTGAGTGTCATGGGCTTCTCGTAGGATAGTTTTCTTAATATTATCATCCTTCGATACACAGATCCGATTTTGGCGCCATAGGGTTTTCTGTTCTTCAAGACGGAATTCTGATGGCTGTCCTTCTTTGATCCTTCAGGTTTCTTCTCTAATAAAAGAATCCCGCATCTGCTTTCCTCTAATTTGGTCTAACAAGGTTGGATGAAATGTCATGGCTGCTATTGTGGCCTAAGTTGTAGATGCTCTGACTTCTCTTCTCATTTTGGCTAATTCTTGTGTTATCTCAGAAACAGGATTTTCCAAAATTGCCCGATGGCACTCCACTTTTCGACTGAGGGCATCTGCTACTACATTAGCTTTTCCAGGGTGGTAATTAATAGTAAAATCATAATCCTTAATTAATTCCAGCCGTCTCCTCTGCCTCATATTCAATTCCTTCTGAGTGAAAATATATTTGAGGCTCTTATGGTCACTAAATAAAATGCACTTGGATCCATACAAGTAGTTCCTCAATATTTTTAATACAAACACCACTGCTCCTAATTCCAAATCGTGAGTAGGATAGTTGACTTCGTGGGGCCTTAATTGTCTAGATGCATAAGCAATGACTCTCTCTTTTTGCCTCAGCACACCTCCTAATCCATGTCTGGAGGCATCACAATACACGACATAATCTACCCCATTAGTGGATAACCAATCCATGCCTAGAATTATTTCTAGACCGCTCAAGTCTATGACATAAAGGTCGGCTAGAAATTTGGTATTTTGAATAATAATAGTTGGCCCTTTCTTATGGATGATACCTCTATTATGCCTGCTGGCGTACTCACTACCATGGCTTTATTTAGAGGCTCATATGGCAATTTATTCCCTTCCAAAAATTTTCGGGAAATAAATGAATGCGTCGCCCCTGGATCAAACAAAATAGTACCCAAAGATGGTGGAATTAAAAGCATACCCGAAACCACATCAGTAGCTTCTCCCACTTGTTCAGCGGTCACATGAGTGAGTCTGGTAGTTCCTCCCTTCCCAGTGCTGGCTGAAACATTCTGAGTACCCTTAGCAGGATTTTGCCTGACATTCTGATAAGGTGCTGCAGCTATTAGGCGAGGTATATTGGTAGGAGGTAGGGCTTGTACTGAAGTTTTCTGAGGGAAAGGACAGTCAATCTTGCGGTGTCCTGGTTTTCCACAGTTGAAACATGCATCAGTTCCCTTCAAGCAGTCTTTGGTGAGATGACCAAATCCGCACTTAGCGCATATAATGGCGAGAGCTACTGGTCTCTGTGGAGTTGCTGGTCTTTGGTAAATAATTTGGTGGGGCTAGGGTTTTGGAGGCCCATATGTAGGTGGATTAGAGGAATGTGAGGAAGAGCGGAATTTATTTCCTAATGGGGCACACTGATCAGTCTTTGCTTTCTTCCTCCTTTCCTCACTAAGGTTAGAATGCTCACTCTCTAGTATAATAGCCCTATTCACCAGGTCCTGAAACTCAGTGATTTTGTGGATAGACAGAAGCATTTTAAAATAAGGATTTATGCCTTCCTTGAATCGATCTATTTTTTTCTCCTCAGTATCCACATCCGTGGTGGCATAGCGGGAAAGATCATTGAATTGGCTAAGGTAGTCAATCATCTTTTTGTTTCCCTGTGTCAGGGCTCAAAATTCCTTTTTCTTTAACTCTAGTCTGCCCGTGGGGACATGGGTTTCGGTAAACCTCTGCTGAAACTCCTCCCATGTAATAGGCTGCTCGCTAACTCTATTACGAGTATATGTAAGCCACCATGCGGCTGAAGGTCCAGTCAGCTGATGTGCTGCATATCGGAGTTTCTCCTCATTAGTACACCCCACAATATTTAACTTTTTTTCTATCTCCACCAACCAGTCACTAGCATCCAAAGGATCTGTGGCCTTAGCAAAAGTAGGGGGTCGAGTCTGGAGAAAATCTCCAAGGCTGACTCCTGGAGCAGCAGGAGGGTGGGGTGCTGCTACACGAGTCAGTAGTGCCTCCATGAATTGGTTTTGACTCTCGTGTGCCTCCTTCCTGGAGTTTTCTAGAAATCTGAGAACTTATCCCATAACTCCTAACAGATCTGCTGGCCTGGAGGAGGATTGTTGACTGGGGCTCGGTACATCTGCTGGAGGTGGTTGCTCGCCTATGGGTCTTGGAGGGTTTTCTGGCGGTGCTCCTTCAGGCACAGGCTGGGGAAAAGGACCTAATCTCAGTCGCAACTCTTGCTCATTCCGCTGACGCTCATCCATCCTACAGAGGCAAGGCGACAGGTTTTAGTTGCAACAGGTAAACAGTTCTACCCACAACCATTCTCTCTTCACTAGGTGGCGGCCAGGCTTCCTAAATCTTATGTTTGTTCAACAGTCAAATTTTAAAGAGAGAAGACTTAGGGTGAGTTATAGAATTTAGGATGAATTAACAGCTAAAAGCATTATATTAGGGGTAAGAATGCATGGTTATACATAGGTTGAGGCTTTAACTCTTTCTTAGGCAAATAAACCAGAAGGCAAAAAGAAGCACGTCGAACGAAATTCCAAAAGAAGAAAGAAAGGAGAAAAAGAGAATCCAATCCTATGCTACCTGGGATTCTCGTACCCAGCTACGCTCGAGAACCCGCTCTCGAGACCACCCAAAACTACACGTTTGGGACCACGCTCAGAGCTCATCCCTGAGTACGCCCAGGACTTCGTTCCTGGATACACCTGGGCTACGCGCCCGGGTGCGCCACGAACCACTCGTTCGGGAAATCTCAAGTTTAGCAAAAATGAGATAAGTATTTTTTCCATCACCAGTCTGGAATTAGTCTAGGTTTTATGTATGTATTAGCGCAATTTCTAAAGACTGATGACTCTCTTTTTCAAAATTGAGAAGAGCGGAAAAGAAAGCTATAGGCAAGGTTCCATCTTGTCCAAAGACAAAGAATCACCTTGCCAGAAGTCTAGCTATATGCCGCTATCCCCGGCACACTACTACCTTAAAAGATCTGCTCACCCCTAGGGTTCAAACAACCTGTCCTATGTTGCATGGCTAGCCTACCATGTTTAACAGTACTGAATTTAAAAAGAGAGAATGCTAATCAAATAATAATGCAAGACATGCATGCAGAGCATCCTCATACAGATAACAATACTGACACATAAGGAACAGAAATAAAAACATGCAACTCAACATAGGAGAATCAATAAAACCTGCAGCCCTGCAGATGAAGGGTTCTACATTACCTTAGGTAAATATTACTAAGATAGAGAAGTTTTTGGAACATAATAATTTTGAAGTGGACTAGAATGGAAATTGACATTTAGACGAGAATTAAATAAGAGCTAGTGCAATATAGCAAGTGAGAATGTCCACTTAAGCATATCTACAACATCTATATTATTAGCGTGGCCCTATCTTATTGCTCTGATACCACCTGTGAGGCCCCCACGTCATTATCCCTCGGATAATCACGCGTGGCATACGGATTACTATTTGCCTGATCAGTAAGACACTGCTCCGGCAAATAATAAGCCTTTACCAGAGTAGCGCAACAGAACAATAATATAGATACTGTCTTCTTTATTACAACAGTTGCCACATGGCTTAAAGTCTGGTTTTACAAAAGTAGTTAACAAAAGTATAAACTAGCACCCTAGGGCCCTCCTGCCCGCTCCACTGGGTCGCCTACTCGTCCCAGCCAAAGTATGCGGGGTCCACCTTGTCTGGCTCCTCCGAATCGTCATCCTCCTCTCCCGTGAGCTCTGCGACTCCTGTCTCCCCCTCATCCTGCTCGTAGTAAGCCTCGAGCGGAGTAGGGTCTAACAAAGGAAATTAATAGCAAGGGTGAGTACCATGGTACTCAGCAAGCATAATATTAGCAAAGTGCACTGTATGTCTCTCATGTCCTTAAATCCATATTCTAATCTTTTTATTCCTAAAATACTCTTACCCAAAATAGCTGTCATCTTGTGATAAAAACTTTCTATTCTCATACCCGGTGGGGCAAGATCCCTTGTGATCACCGTAGTTCGTAATCCAGTGGACTGGCATGAATTCATGATTTAGGCACTGCGCAGGCTTGTACCACTGTACCCAAAACTACTCTGAACCTTTCTGAACAAGGCTTTCCATACTGCCTTAGGTGTGGAATCAGGCTCAAAGTACAGAACCTTTCTCCGATTACGTTACTCTATCCACCAGCCCATCTATTGTCCATCGGTATACCAAGTTGCTCGCTTGGGCTCCACCGATTTTCAATAGTGTTTGGTTGGACCGGCTCCCGGCTCCAACACTCCCCCTCGTGCTTACCTTATGTGGTGGACTGGTTAACGTAACGGGATACTAATCTCTGCCCGTCCAAAACGGGAGATTGGTTGGTACGTTATTTACGGTTCCCAATCCGAGTAAAAACGTGGTAAGTCCTTACATCATAGCCATATGTAAAGGGGTCCGCCTGACCTCTCTCATTCCTTTCCCTGAACCCCTTTACCCACCTAATAATTACATATATATATATATATATATATATATATATATATATATATATATTCGTCGTAGCCTCTCCGCTTTTCTCACAGTAACCACGGATCTTAACTTCTTCTCTTTCTCTTTCTCTTTCTCTTTCTCTTTCTCTTTCTTACTCTTCTTGACTCATTCTTGCTTACATCTATACTAGTGCATTTCTTCTCTTTCTCAGAAAACAGTTTTCATGCATTTAAATATACATAAAACAGTTGTTCAAAAAAATACTGCATAAATTTGACATAACTAGGTGCATGATCAAAAAATAAAACTTGCCTGAGTCGTAGCGTGAACTGGGATCAATAAAAAGTGGTTTTGCTTCCTTGACTTACGCCGGCTCGGATTCTGCAATGCCGAGGCTAGGCTTAACAAAATAGGTAATTATAATATTAATTTTAAAGAATTCATTTTCCTTCCTTATATACATATACACACAACTATATATATATATATATATATATCTATATATATGAGTTCTCACGCATATATAAATTATCTAGTTGAAATGCTCTTGAAATGATCAAATTTACAATTATAAAAAGATTTTGATAAACAACAGAAGCCTGAAAATCGAAATTACAGCAAATAGGTTCCAATTCCTCTCGGCCCATGGCCTCTTGCACGCTGCTGCCCAAAGAGCCCACGCGGCCCACCCAGCTCCCTTGCCCTACTTCCACCTCAACCCCCCACTTCCTGCCGCCGCCTCCCTCTGCTCCCTCACTTCCTACACCGCCCCCTCTGCTCGTTCTTTCTCCGCCTCCCTCTCGGCTCCTCTTTGCGCTGCAGCCTCTCGGCTCTCCTCTCTACTGCCTCCACCGCCGGTCCCCCTCTCTCTCTACGGCCTCCCCTTCTACTTCTCCCCTGGACCTCTACGCCGACGCTCCCTCGCCGCCGCTCGGCTCTCCTCTCTCCTCCCACCGAACCCCTCCTGGCTCCTGCGCCTCCCCCTAGCGCCGCCTCTTTCTCTCGGCTCCCCTCTGCGCCGCATCTCTCACTTTCCCCCTCCCTCCTTCTCTCTACTCCCTACCCTAAGCTCTCTCTCTCCTCCCTACCCTAAGCTCTCTCTCTCTCTCCTCCCTACCCCTCTCTCTCCCCACCGAGCTCCCTCTCTCTCTCGGCGGCTCGGATCCGGACGGATCTGGCCTCGGCTCAACAGGGAGTTTACTTCTGCTTGACTGCTATTTGCTCTGATACTTATTTGGGAGTTGGACAGGGAAAGATGGTGGGGGACCTACTTGCTGTCGGCTGGGAAGGGGAGGTTGGGGTGGAGGGTTGCAGGATCTGCTTCACGTGGTCGCTGTCGGAGGAAGAAGACGTGGATCGGTCTGCGCCGGCTGTGATTGACTTGTGGTGGTCCCTTCTTTGATGTTTCCCTTTTTGGCTCCTTGGTCCCCGCTGGTGGATGTTTGTGTTGGTAGTGGTCGCCTTCTCCTCCTCGTAGCTCCTTCCTTCTAGCTGCGGTGGCTGGCCTGGAACTTCATCTCCTGGCCTCTGGCTAGAAGGACACTGGGGAAGGATAGTTGTGCTGGTGGTGGTTCTTACCTTCGGCTTGTGGAGTTCTGGGGACTGTGTGCTTTGGTGTTACGGTTGGTAAGCAGGGAGTAGATGCAGTGAACTTGTGAAGGGGAGGGGAGGTTGTTTCTGAGCCGGTCCTTGCTGGTTTTGCATCGACTGGGAACAGCTGGCTGCGTCCTTGAGCTTATCTCTTCCTGAGTCTTGTGTCCCTGTGCTGCACATCCTCTGGTCTGAAGGGTGGCTTGGGCACTATTGCTACAGTTTGGGCTGGACATATTGGTGGGCTTTTGTGGCTGAAAAAGAATGGGTGCTTGTGGTTTTCTGTGGGCTAGATTTTGAGAATGACAGTGGGCTTTGTGGCTTGGGAACAATTGCTTTATCCCTTCCGCGGGCTGAAAATGAATGGGCTGGAATAAATGTGTATATTTGTGGTTTCTTTTTGGGCTGAGGTAAGTTTGTGGGTTTTGGTTTCTCGAATTGCTGGATGATGACGCCCACAGAGACGAGAGGTGCCGACCGGTCCGGGACGGTCTGGGAAGTCTCTAAGACAGTCTCGCACTGGCCCTCGCAGCCCAAGGGCAACTGACGGCAATCCGCTTCTTCATTCCTTTTATTCTCCCTTGGATTGCTAGCTATCTAGTTCTAGCTACTAAAGAAAGCAGGTTTGGTCGGACACTAATGGCAGTCTAATTGCAGGTTATGGACGAAGGCGCCAATCGGCTCTCACCCCGCAACCACGAAGATACACCACTCCTCCCTCCTCTTTTGAAAGATCATTTTTGTAAATATATTGTAATTAATATATTTGATGCAATTGCAAATATGGAATTCAATTGTAAACTGGTTTGTAAATATTTTTATGAAATGCATTGCAATATGTAAATTCATTTTGTATTTGAAATTGTAATATAGTTTGATAAAATGCTATGCACTCAGGTAGTTTTAATTTGTACCCAAAATTGCAATGGAATTGATGTGGTGAATGCTTACAATGATTAATACATAACTTAATAATTACTACTGATTGCTAACTTAAACAGGGTATTAGGGTTAGGGTTCTTTCAATTTGCATGGCAGATAAGCACTGGTCAGTTTGAAGGCATGCAACCGATAGGTGTGCAGCTTTTATGTTTGATTATGGACAAGGTACCTCAGCTCTTTTGGAGATATTATACCCTTGACATAAATACATAATCTTATCATGTAGTGTGATGCCATCCATTCACTTTTATAGTTAATTCAGGGCAAATATCAAGTTGCATTAGAATATGAAATAACTGCTTGCCTACACGGCTTGTAGTGCATGTTTGTTGCCATTAAAATGTCATGAAACTATAGTAAATAGTTTGGTGAAGTATAATATTGTATATGTGTTTTGAAATGATTTAGGCACCTAATAACTCACGAGTCATGACTGATGGATAGTGCTTTATCAGCAATAACTGTCTCTTACCATTTAATTAGGGCCATTTTATAAACTAAATGGAGCAATCGTATCATTAAGCTATTTTTTGGGATTCCATGGTCTGGGCCACCCTTACACAAAAGCTGATTGTGCTCATCAATACTGAAAATTATATAAGCCATCTTACCTGTTGTGGCGCTGGCAAGCCTTGTTGTAATATTGAATATTCATTGGTATCATATCATATCATATCATATCTTTTTTAGTGAAAATGATGTGAGTAGATTTGTCATAAAAATACTTTTGCGATCTTATATTTTATTATTCCTACAAATATACTATGATAAAAACTAATTGTCAAAGTTGCATCTCGGAGGCCATGGAACCTCAAAACATCATGAGTTTTAGGAGGTGTTCGTGTTGGCTATAGCTGATAGCTTTTGGCTGAAAATAAATAGTAATGACGGAAAGAATTAGCTTTTAGAAGAAGGGGACAAATGGTGGGAAAGTAAGGTAGAGATGTGTGCACCGTGACCCCCTGTCTTGTCCTTGGAGCGAGACGGGAGTGAGAGAAGTATGGTTTAATAAGAGTTGGAATATTATCTTAATTAGTTTGAAAGATTAGATTTTGTTGTTAGGGGCTCAACCTCTATAAAAGAGGAGCTACATGCTACCATTAGAATTAAGCAGTAAGAGAATATTCATTGGTATCATATCATATCATATCTTTTTTAGTGAAAATGATGTGAGTAGATTTGTCATAAAAATACTTTTGTGATCTTATATTTTATTATTCCTACAAATATACTATGATAAAAACTAATTGTCAAAGTTGCATCTCGGAGGCCATGGAACCTCAAAACATCATGAGTTTTAGGAGGTGTTCGTATTGGCTATAGCTGATAGCTTTTGGCTGAAAATAAATAGTAGTGACGGAAAGAATTAGCTTTTAGAAGAAGGGGACAAATGGTGGGAAAGTAAGGTAGAGATGTGTGCACCGTGACCCCCTGTCTTGTCCTTGGAGCGAGACGGGAGTGAGAGAAGTATGGTTTAATGAGAGTTGGAATATTATCTTAATTAGTTTGAAAGATTAGATTTTGTTGTTAGGGGCTCAACCTCTATAAAAGAGGAGCTGCATGCTACCATTAGAATTAAGCAGTAAGAATGAATTAATCCAGTGTAAAGATTAGATTTTGTTGTTAGGGGCTCAACCTCTATAAAAGAGGAGCTGCATGCTACCATTAGAATTAAGCAGTAAGAATGAATTAATCCAGTGTCTCTCCCAAACTTCATCCTAGTCCCTGATCTCCCACTCCTAAAGCCCCTTCCCTCAACCGTGCCGCCGTCCTAGCCCTCCTGTGTATGGTAGTTACCCCCGATGTATTAGGGGGTGATCAGAATAGCGATGGCTTTTGGCTTTTGGCTGAAAAAATACTGTAGCTGGCTGAAAAAACACTGTAGCTGAGTTAGTGGATAGTGTAGTGAATAGTGAAAAAAAGCTGAAGCTAGAAGCTGAAGCCAAAAAAAAGCCAAACCGATCACCCCCTTAGCGTACATCAAATTTCAGCTGAGTCTGTCTTAGCCATTTCGGCTAAAATTTGGAGCTGCCTTGTTCTCAGCCTTTTCTGGCAAATCATTGGGGATCTCAATATCAGCTTGTTTCCAGTTTTGTAAACTCTGCCATGGTCGCTTTTTTACTGTTGGTGAGCCAACCATTGTTACTAAGTCGTTGACTAGACTAAATGCCCACTTACTGGTAGGCAGGCTTGCTTTGTGCCATTGACTTGACTTGCGCTGGCTTGCTTTGGGTGACTGGTCGGTTGGCTTAAGGGTGGTGTGTCCCAGTGTCAGGACATCCAACATAGTGCTTCGCGAGAGAGTAAATGAGGGTCGAGGTCATGACAGCATGCACGTGAGCCAGATCGGGACGAGGGTGAGGTAGCATGTTCCTCCATCTGTTGCCAGTAATAACCCTGCCTTCTCATCTGCTCCTCTGTCCCTTGCGTAACCTTCGGCTGCTGTCGCCTATACCTCCAGTAAGTCTTCCTTCCTCATCCCCACTGTCTAGTCTCCTCCGCCTCTCACTGCTGTTGCGACTTGCTCACTCTCTCTGGTTGACGACTTGGTCACCTAGGCCAACCCAAATTTAACCTGATAATCTCTTAAGCAAGCTGCTACTGAACTTTTAGTAGACTAGCACTAAGCAGCTCAGCTGGACATGAGAAATACAATACTGGGGGCCTCTCCTGTTTTCTTGGAGTTCAACAGGAAGGGCCCTCTGCTGTATTGTCCTCAGCTAATTGCAAGGTAAGATAGGGAAGGTAAAGTAAATAGTAAAGGGACCTTTATGTTGATGGCATTTCTACATGTATTTTATTTAACAGCCTTGACTTGTGGTTAAGCACTACCAATTACTTTTTGTAACAAAAATATGTCTTCAACGTATTTCATATAATCAAACTAATTACATTTACAACGAGCGGTGATGCATATCTCCAGTGGCGGACCCAGAGCTAAATTTTAGGGGGGGCTAACGAGACATAATGTACAAAAGATAAACACACTAAACATAAAATGAACTATATTTTGCAATCCAAAATCATACATAATTAGAATAGGAACATAGTAAAAATACAAAATACAACAAAAATTGTACCTTGGTAATAGATAATATGCCTTCTAATGCCCATAAATATATGTAAGCAGTTATTTGCACACCAAAATTAGCAAACTTAGTGTTGAAATCAGAAATTGTATTTATGACTAGTTACAAAGATTAAAAAAAGGATGAAACATACCGGTAATTAGGATTAAAATACTAAATTAATCACAATTACACAAATTTAAAATATAGGTTTGTGTTTCATACCTACAAAATCAGTAAATCATCACCCCAGAATACTTATTATGTTGCTGACAAAAGGTGTCTATCTGATGCTGCAATGTTCTCTGAATTTCCTTAACAAACTGATCTACTAAAGAAGACAATACAAAATTGATTAATAAACTAAAGTGAGTTTCAACCTTTCTCTCCTTTCTCAGAATATCAGACAAGAGACAACTGTCGGCAGTCGGCGCACACGGCAAATCAAATCACCACCGTGAATAAAAAACACCAGCCCGGCGGCACACGCATAGACGCACTAACGCAGTCTCTCTCGGGCCCGCAGCAATCAGTCTCCACTCGGCGTCTCCTCCCGTTCTCCGCACTCTCGCCTTCTCCCGTTCTCCGCTCGCTCCGCCTCGCGCGCCGCGCGGCGCGCCTCGGCCGACCGGCTGCCCTGACCGGGCCTCCCTAGTCCGGCCCCAACCCCCAGCCCCTCCCCTCCCAGCTCGACCGGGCCTCCGAGGTCGGAGCTCGGCTCAGCGAGATCTGGCCGCAGCGCCAGCCGGCCGGCCGCCGCGCTCGCCGCTCGGCTCTCTTGCTCGGCGTGACGGCGCGGCGGCGCGCGCCGCCGCAGCTCTCTAGATCTGGCTAGGCGGCGGCCGGTCGCCGGAGGTTGCTCTCGCCTCTGCCGGCAAGATCCGCACGGCGCGCCTCGACTACTCGTGCTCGGTGGATCTGGAAAGGGGATGAGGATGAACCGATGAAGTGCTGTTGGCCTGTTGGTGTGCTGTGTTGTTGTTGATGTGGGATTCTGGGTATTTTTTGGTGGGCTTTGCTGGTTGCTGCAATGTTGTTTTCGGCCTTGTTACCTTGTATGCGGCCCAAATTTGTTGTAATGTTGTATTGGCCTAACTTTGCTGTTGCTGTAATATTGTCATGTTGTTCAGTACTTCAGTGGTCGGCCTCACCGAGAGACCGCAGCTTCGGCCGACGGTGGCGTCCCAGCCGGAGTTAGGGGGGCTAGGGGGGTATCCATGCTCCGGCCGGTGGTAGGGTGGGCGCCAGCCCCCCTTGACCCACCGGTCGGTCCGCCACTGCATATCTCAACTTCATATGGGCAATGAATTTGCACATCCAAAGGTGAGTTACTTCCATCATCTTTAGAATTTGACAGCCTTTATTTCTTCTAAATTTTCTGAACTTGTTCCATTTTAGTTTACTCAATTTGTGCACCAGTGCTTCTAAGCTTTTTATTGATTGATTTCAGAGAGTTGAATGTCCTATGTCAAGCAATGGCTATTCGTTCCACCTAGCTAATCGTCAATGGGAACTATTGGACAGGGGTGTTCATAAACATGTATTCAACTTTGACAAGGTATGGATGCAACTATATTCCCTAAATGAATTACAGATATTACATGTTAGTTTACTTGCAGATGCTACCATGTTTTTTTACCTCAAATTTCTTCATGGTTTATTGAATCACTACTACAAAAACATTTATATTAGACGCCTCATCACAGACGGCTCATAAGAACCGTATGTGTTAAATGTAATCATAGACAGTTCTTGATAAGAACCATCTGTTATATTATCACAGACGGTTCTAAACTAGAACCATCTGTGATATTTCGAATATCACAGATGGTTCAATATCACAGACGGTTCTTGATCAAGAACCGTCTGTGATATTGCGGAATATCACAGACGGTTCTTAACTAAGAACCGTATATGATATTGGCATATCACAGACGGTTCTTGATCAAGAACCGTCTGTGATATGTTTCCCGCCTCCTATATCCCTAAAATTTCGTAGTTTCCTGCCTGAGTTCGAGTAGGATTCTGTTTTGACACACCTTCAGTAAAACGAGCATAACTTTTGCATATGGTGTCCGTTTTCAACGTTTTTGTACTCGTTGGAAAGCTAACAACGAGCCCGATAAAAAAACGACCAGCTTGTGCTTGTCGCCCTCGAAGACCCCTAAAATCGGCCATCTTTAGCCTCAAATTTGAATCGCAAGTTTTTTATTTCTGTTTTTGCCAAAATTTTCAATCTTCCTTTCGAAATTTGGGATTTGTCTCAACTGTAAAGTTGTAGATCTCGTTGAAACCTTTCAGATGAGTATATATAAGCCATATAGAACTTTATTATTTTATATTTTGAAACTAGTTGTTTATATTGTATCGGTATATGTATAGCTAGTATCACAGACGGTTCTTAATAAAGAACCGTCTGTGATAATTTTTTCCCTGACGACTGGGCCCGTTAATCCTCCTTAACCTAGTTCCAGCTAATAGAAATCGACTAACCCACACCCCACGGATCATAACTCTTCCTCTTCTATAAATACTCACCCGAACCTATTCGCCCCCTCCCTTCAAATACATCGTAAGCTTCCTCCCTCCATTGTTTCTTCTAGTATTTCATTCTGTGGATTTTAGGTCTCCATCGTATATAGTTTCCATTGTTGCTAATTACTTTGTTGGGTTTAAGGCTGTCTGGGAGCTTACAGTGAGGCGGCTGCTAAGAAGGTCTACCTGAGCTGCATCTTCTATTTTCTTTCTTCTCTGTTGCTCAATTTGTAATGGAAATGGAATGTTCTCTGCTATTGTAATGGTGGATTGTAATCTTGTGATGTTGTAATGGTGGATTGTAATGAAAATAAAATATTCTCTGCTATGTTTGATATCGTATTTACTTGTTTTTGCTTATTTTTAAAAAAGCATAGCTAACATTTTCTGAGGCTAATTGAAAAATAGAAAAAAATTTAGGTATAGAATGAACTATCATAGACGATTTTGTAATATAACTGTCTGTGACTCACACATCACAGACAGTTTTAAACTAAAAACCGTCTGTGATATTTACATATCACAGACGGTTTTTAGTTAAAAACAGTTTGTGATTATCAGCTATCAAAGACGGTTTTTACTTAAAAATCGTTTGTGATATTTACACAACAGACGGTTTTCAAACCGTCTATTATAACCTTCGATATCACTGACCCATAAATTCAGACGGTTCAGAAAACCGTCTGTGGTGATGTTTTTGAACCGTCTGTGATGATAATTTCTGTAGTAGTGAATGTTACTTTTCTTTGCCTAGTTTATCGTTCCTGTGTTTTATTGCTAGGGCGGTTCATGTTGACACCGAAACGAAAAAACTATCCCAAAAAACCAGACCTAACCGTGTTGACCGGTGTATGGGATTCAGTACGGTTGATGAAATCGTCAATCTTCTGAGTTCGGTAACTGTGGTAAAAACCGAATGGAAACCAAAAAACCGAGAAAACCAATACCTCATAAAAATCCTTGAATTGAAGCCCATGTCCAGATCTGGTCCATAGCAAATGGCCTGGCCGTTACCATGCTACATTCTTTGTTGGAAGCCAACATTCACTGTGTTTTTTGCCTCATTTGTCATACTTGTTGCTTGTTAACTTGTGATCACACGCAAAAGTTAGTATATTGTTTTGCAATTCATGCTAACTTTGCTAAATATGGTATTTACCAATACCGTACTGAAATAATTTGGTATTTAATGACATTGAATCGTATATACTGAACCAACGATACCGTATTTACCAAAAAAACCGAATGAATAGCCCTACTTGTTGCATGATTTAACATATGATTGTACTTGTTGGATTGAAAGCGTACCAGACAACCTGGGGGGTGAATTGGTTGACTAAAACTTCAAAATCGAATTGCGACTAAGAACAACAACGAAATAAAATAACCAATTTGCATGAGAAGAATTAATCACAAAACTCACCAAACTCTTCTCGTGAACTTTCTCAAGAGCTCATACAGTAGTAGCACAAAAAGTCATAAAGAAAACTTCCATGCTCTCTCTCTAAATTTCAGTAGCCCTTTTTTCCCTGGCCACAAGGACTAATATACATACTTATACAAGGACTAATCCAACTACTATACAAAAGCACTTAGTGATTCGAACATGTACACAACATTTAACTTAGAGTAGGGACTCCTGTTACACTGGTCTCTACGCAATATAGCTCGCTCTCGCTCACTAGTTGCTATGCTACATACTTATACAAACACTAATCCAACTACTACACAAAAGCACATAGTGATTCTAACATGTGCACAACATTCAACTTAGAGTAGGACTCCTGTTACACTGGTCTCTGCGCAATACAGCTCGCTCTCGCTCGCTAGTCGCTATGCTCCTAGCCATGTGTTGGTCGCATGCTCCCACACGCATGCCATCTGGCCAAGACAAGCATTAAAATTGTTCTTTGTCTTCTCTAGCATGTCCTTTGGCCTCTTACGTCCTAAACATCCATTGGACTCCACGGCACATCCTATGCCTCTACGTCCATGGATATGCACGGGGTTGGAGCTCAGGTGGTAACGAGGATGTGGGTGATGGCGAGGATGAAGATAGGAGTGCTGTGGAGGTGCCGTGGTAGAAGCCTGACAGCCGACAAGAGGAGAATAGGGAGCAGCCGGAAGAAGAGATTAGAGATGAGGTAATTATTGCTTACTTTATTCATTAAACGGCTAACATCTTATGTCCCTGAGGTTGCTTTCCTAACAAATCAAAGCATATCTTAACTAACAAGGAAACACTCAAGCCATAAGGAAACTAACCACTCTTGTAGATAGAAACTGCACTATTCCCCGTCCGGCGCAGCAACTTCAGGTTGTGCAGTGGCCAACCGAGCACCCATGCGTGACACTGGCCCTCCCTTTGCACGATGCTAGTATACATTACCAAAGTGCCTAGTGAGCATCTCTGCAACATTTCTCCCCCTGGGGAAACAGCTTGTCCTCAAGTTGAAAATGAGGATGCGCCCCCAAAAAGTTGTCCAAATGCTCCCATGTCGCATTGGTTTGTTGAAGGCCCTGCCACTGCACCAGAATTTCCCATGTCCCCTTTTGGCGGCGCGCATGAAGGATAGAGTCGGATTGGAGGACCACCTTGCCGTATATTGTAGGAGGAAGTGCTGAAGGATCCGTGGGTGGAGGCCCATGATATCGCTTGAGAAGCACAACATGGGACACATCGTGTAGTCTAGCACCATCCTAAAGATGAAAGCTTATAAGCCACCATTCCAACTCGGCTGATGATCTAGTAGGGACCAAAATACTTGGGCGCCAGCTTTTGACGAGACCTCATGGCCAACGATGCGGCTGGGCAGTGATGAAGTCTCCTGTGATGCATCGGAGATACATGGCGATGACGCGATTCACTATTTCCATCTACTCATTAGACTGGGGGTGAAAGGTTGAACTAAAGTTCAGTTGAACCCCCGAGAGACGAAACAATTCCTGCCAGAAGTTGATGGTGAAGACGGGGCCCCGGTCGCTGATGATGAACACTGGTAGTCCATGGAGGCGAACAATTTCGTCGAAGAAGAGCGATGCGACTGACGCTGTCGTATAAGGATGTGTGAGAGGGATGAAGTGCGCATAGCATACATGGAGAAGCGGTCCACCACGGAGAAGATCACTGACTTGCCATGGACCTTGGGAAGCCCCTTGACAAAGTCCATGGAATTGTCCGTCCAAACTTGGCTCGGCACCGATAGGGGTTAGAGCAACCCAGTGGGTGCACATGCTCGGTTTTGTTGCGTTGGCAAGTGATGTAGCTCTTCACCCAATCTGCCATGAGGGCGCGGTCACCCAGAATGTAGAAATCTGCATGCTGCCGATGCAGTGTCTTCTGTGTGCCTTCGTGGCCCATGTCGTGGAGGGCATCGAGGATGGATGGCACAAGGGAGCAGTTGGCTGGTAAGAAAATGCAACCATGTGCGTCACGAGCCCATCCATGACCGCCCAAGGGGCTTGCAAGGTGCCTGCTACGATGCGTCTGTTGTAGTCCTGGAGGACCGAGTTGGCTACGGCTTCTTAGCAAATCTCGTCAATGATGTGCAAGTGCGGCAGTGAGATAGCCTAGGCAGCTTCCTCGTCCTGGCGTGGAAGTGTCTACCACCTTGTTGAGGTGTCCTAGGTGAAAATCTACCATGAAATCGTAACCACTGGTGTTCTGGGATGGTGGAGAGGCGCTGATCAGACAAGAACTTCAAGCTGTAGTGGTCGGTACACACTGTAAACGAGTGTCCCTAAAGGTACGCGTGCCAATGGCGGACGGCTTTGACAAGACCGATTAATTCTCACTCGCAAGCCTCCAGTTTGGCATAGCATGCTGTGATCGATCTGCTGAAAAATGCCAGTGGCCGACCCCATACTGAAGAACTGCCCCGAAACCTAAAATGGAGGCATTGCAGTCAACCGTGAAGGCCTTATTGAAGTCGGGCAGCAGGAGCACTGGGGCAACCTCCAGTGTTGCCTTGAGTGATGCGAAGGCTGCCACCTCAGACGAAGCAAAACTCTCTCGCTTGAGGAGGCACGTCAAGGGCGTTGCGGGGCCCCCATAATTTTGGACGGACTTACGGTTGTGGCCCGCAAGTCCGAGGAAGCCACGCAAAGCCTGGATAGAGCAGGGTGTGGGCCACTCCGTGATCGCCCAAACCTTGTCGTCCATGGCCACTGCTTGTGTGGACACCACATGGCCCGAGTACGCTACTTCGCGGTGACCGAAGAATCGTTTGCTGTCCTTGAGAATGGGTCGGTTCTCCTTTAGTGTGTGCAACGCCACGCGTAAGTGCCTTTAGTGGTCCGCCCATGTCCTACTGTAGATGAGGATATCATCAAAAAATAAAGGACGCGTCGTAAAGGCCGAAGATGCTGTTCATGAGAGGCTAGAATGTTGCTAGTGCGTTGATCATGTTGAAAAAGGCATGACCTAGAACTCAAAAAGACCTTTGTGTGTGCGGAAGGTTGTTTCCTTGACATTGTCGATGTGCATATAGACTTGGTGATATCTGGAGCGGAGGTCGTGCTTGGAAAAAATTGGGCCCCATGGAGCTCATTCAGAAGCTTGCCAACAGCAGAATCAGGAACTTGTCTTTAACGGTCTTGGAGTTGAGAGCACAGTAGTGCCAAGAGCTGTCCTATTTTTTCACAAGAGTATCTGGCGATGAAAATTCAGATGTGCTCTTGTGTATAATACCTTGAGACTCCATGGCACGACACTGAGTTTTGAGCTCCGTCTTCTGTGTAACCACATAACGGTAGGGGCGAACAAGCATTGGAGGAGTGCCGGGCAGTAAATGGATGTGGTGATCGCAAGACCGCGACGACGGCAGACTCGTAGGTTCCGCAAAGAGGCTCCGAAACTCTGTAAGGGCTGTAGCAGTGCTAGCCCATCACAGAGGTGCGCCCGGGTTGTCGTTGGTCCAGCCACACCAGTCCATTGGATGTGCCGCCTGCCGAGCCAGGATATCTGCAATGTGGTGAAATCCCACGTGATTGTCCCCAATGTGCGGAGCCATTGGACCCCCAACATGACATCAAAGGCACTGATCGGAAGCCCATAGCAATCAATACAGAAGTGCTCAACGACAATTTGTAGAGGAATCATCCAAGCGAAGCCGGCGCTAGGCACCCGATCACCATTAGCCACCGCCACACGAAGTTCTAGGCGAGGCACCAAGTGGATATTGGCGGCATGGGTGACCTCGGTGCGCATAAAGTTATGGGTGGAGCCATAGTCCAAGGCAATGCAATCCATTGACCCCAGCCGAATGCGCAGTTGCATGGTGTGACCCAAGCAGATGCTAGTTGGAGCATAGAGGAAAATGCAAGGGTCCTTGTCGACCACTGGTGTGTCGGCCGAATTTCTACCCGTGGTGTCATCCTGATGGAAGTCAATGAAGAGGCGCTTACACCTATGGCCACGATGGAAAGGCTCGTCACAATTGAAGCACCAGCCCTTCTTGCGATGGTCATCCATCTCAACTCCAGCAAGATACTTGAATGGCTGCTGTCCTAGCAAGGCTGGAGAAGTCTACGATTTCAGAGCAAGCAGACTGGGAGGGTGAGGCTGGAACGGCTGGGCCACGACCACTTGAGCCCTAAGCTTGTATGAACGTGCCAAACTCATGGCCACCGGAGGTCTACGGGTTGGTGGAGCTCGACATCCGTGCGTAGCAAGTCGAAAAGGCCTGGTGTGAATAGCTGGACCTGCTGGCGGGCAGTCAAAGGATTCGCACGATGGAGGAGCGCCAAGTACTTGTCTTGATACTCCGCCCCAATACCCGTGAGGCGCAACCGGGCGAGTTCCCCCAAGGCTTTGTTGCAAATTGGTGGCCCAAAACAGTGGCACAACTCCATGAAGCACTACCATGTTGGGGTACCCATTTCGCATTGCAGCTAAATGTACCACTACTGCGCTACTCCTGTCATGTGGTAAGATGCTAATCACACCTTGTAACTCTCTTCGGTCCATTGGCCCTAGAAGAATTGCTCGGAATGGGCTAACCAGACCAATGGGTCGTCCTTGCCACCAAACGTCGAAAAATCCAACTTATGGTATCGAGGCGCGGTTGGTTGGTAAATGTCTGGGGAGGGCAAAGAATGTATGGGTGGGATGGGGGAGATGGGGCATGTATAAGTGTGTAGCGAGATGGATGGTGGTAGATCAGATGATAGTGGCAGGGAACCATGGTATTGGTTGAAGGAGTGGGCAAGATGCCCGTACCCCCTGCCGTAGATGCGGAAGCAGATGGCATCATCAGCTTGCCGTTGTTGGTGGATGATAACACCCAAGGTTTTGAGACAAGTCACCAGGGAGGCCTGGGTGTGGCCCTGTTCTACCAGTTGCTCCATTATCTTGCCGAACTGATTTTCCACGAAAGTGTCATGTGAGTCAAGACTTACTCTAGGCGCCAACCCAAGAATACTGAATCGGCTGCAGCAACAGACAACTAGATGCGAAACAGTCCCTCCGTTTGGTAAGTGGACAATATTAGTAATAAGTAAGATACAAGGAGTTAAGAGTTTGATTCCAATTCGGAATAGTCTAGATAGTCTTTGCCCTATCCAGTATATATGGACTAGGTGTGTAATTGAGAGAAGGCAATAAAAGATCAAACTTCTCAATACCTTCTCAGGTTTTCCC
Source organism: Melocanna baccifera (assembly GCA_036346265.1). Lineage (NCBI taxonomy): Eukaryota > Viridiplantae > Streptophyta > Magnoliopsida > Poales > Poaceae > Melocanna > Melocanna baccifera. The sequence continues at coordinate 13,942,552 of CM070691.1, read as the reverse complement.
GTCTTCCTCTGTTTTCTGGTGCCCTACCCCTGCACCCATCTCCTAGGTCACGCCTCTCGACCAAGACGACGCCTCCTGGTCGCTGGTAGGGTCCTGGAAGGAGGCCTATCGTCTTCCACAGCTATCAATTCCATTTGACAAGCCGAACTCGTGACAATTTGGTATCAGAGCCAATGAACGGGACATCTGAGATGGCAGCTTTGACCCAGCAGATTGCTGATTACACGGCTTCCATGACAAGCAAGATGACAACTGAAATCGGACCTGACGGTGGAACTCATGAGCATGAAGCAGCACATCAGTATGCTGGAGAAGTGCTTGACACATGCAGGGGATGGATTGCTTGATGCACCTCCTAGATTAAGCCCCCTCCCACCCTTTTCTATAACGGCATTCTCCCAGCCAGTTCAGCAAGGTGCCTCCATTGGTCCCAACCTGCACGAAATGTCATTCCCAACATTTGATGGGAAAGACGATCCATTGGGGTGGCTTAACCGCTACGAACAGTTCTTCCGCGGGAAACAAACACCAGAGGCCAACAAGGTGTGGCTGGTTTCCTACCATCTCACCGGTGTCGCTCAGCAATGGTATTACCTTCTAGAGCGAGGCGATGGTGAACTTTCATGGACACTCTTCAAGAAATATTGCAACCCACGTTTGGTCCGCCTATTCGGAACAATTTCTTGGGTGAACTCGCGAAGCTGTAGGCAGTGGGCGCGGTGGAAGACTATCAAGGAAATTTTTTGGCCCTCTGTCAAGTCGAGTCATTATCCCCTTCTCAGCAGGTGGAGCTCTTCACCTTAGGGCTGCAGGAGCTAATTCGGACCAACGTGGAGCTCCAGATTCTGGGCAGCCTCCAGCTCGCCCTGGCACTGGCTCGGGCGCATGAAAAGTTCCATCTGCTGACATCTTCCCTGCCTCGGCAAGCGGTGCGGTCTTCCACGTAGCAGTGACCGACAAGTGGTTATTCAGCAAGCACTAGGTCTACTTTGCTTTTCTGAAGGTTACCTTCACCAGCGCAGAGTGATGGACCGACTGCCCCAGCGTTATCTGCACCACCAACTCTGCCTTGTCGCTAGTTGACCGCGGCTTAGATGGTTGAACGCCGGCTGTGCATCAACTGTGAGGAAAAGTTCATGGTTGGACACCGCTGTAAGCGCCTCTTCTCACTAGAAATCATCCCGGATGCTGCTTCTTAGGATGTTCTTGCCGGTGACCCAAAGCCACTCAACGAGCCAGCTATCTACATGCGTTGACAGGGATTCAACCGAAGTCAGCACAAATAATGAAACTGCCGGTGTGGGTCGGCTCAACCAAGCTCATCGCCCTGCTTGATTCGGGTTCCACCCACAATTTCATCAACGATGACGCGGCTTGCCCGGCGGACCTTCACTTCCAGCCCCAACTAGGTTTGCACATTGCCATGGCGAACAGCAAACATATCTCTTGTTCAGGGGTGTGCTGCCAGACCACCTTACTTATTGGCACGGAAACCTTTCACCTGGATTGTTACTCTATTTCTTTAGCCGGATTTGATGTGGTTCTTGGAGTTCAATGGTTGCGCACCATGGGACCAATCGTGTGGGATTTTGAGCGCATGACTTTGTCCTTCCAGCGAGAGGGCAAACTCGTCACCTGGTAGGGCGCCCAATCAGCTTCAGGTTCCCTTCATGCTATCACCACATCAACAACTGACCTGATGTCTGAATTATTGGATGAATTTGCTCCTTTGTTTTCTAAACCCCACGGATTACCACCCTAGTGTCCTCAAGATCATCGGATACATTTGCTCCCGGGCACCGCATCGATTGATGTCCACCTTTACTGTTACCCCACATCTAGAAGGATGAACTTGTGTGTCAATGCAACGGCATGCTACGATAGGGCATTATTCAACCAAGCACCTCTGCGTTCTCCGCGTCGGTATTGCTTGTCAAAAAACAGGATGGGTCGTGACGGTTTTGTGTGAATTATCATGCTTTGAACGAGCACACCATTAAGGATAAATTCCTGATTCCTGTTGTGGAGGAGCTATTGGATGAGCTCAAAGATACCCGGTTTTTCAACTAAGTTGATTTGCGCTCCGACTATCATTAGGTCCGAGTGCATCCCGCCGATGTGGAGAAGACAACATTTCGCACCTTTTTGAATTCCTGGTGATGCCCTTTGGATTGACGAACGCGTCGGCCACATTTCACGCTTTGATGAATACTATCTTGTGTGCTTTCCTTCGCCGCTTCACTCTGATGTTCTTTGATGATATCCTTATCTACAGCTCCTCATGGTCAGATCATCTTCGACATGTTCATATGATCTTGCAGCTCTTGTGTGACCATCGGCTCTTTCTTAAGAAGTCCAAATGTTTCTTTGGGATGACCTCTCTATTATTTGGGTCACATCATCAGTGCCGGGGAGTCACTATGGATCAATAGAAGGTTCAAGCTATTCTTGAGTGGCTAGTACCCAAGTCTGTCCGTGCGTTGTGTGGTTTTTTGGGATTGGCTAGCTATTATTGACGCTTCGTTAAGGATTATGGGGTACCGGCTACCCCACTCACCATACTCATGAAGAAAGCTTTGTGTGGATAGATCAGACCGCTAGCGCCTTTGAAGTTTTGAAGCATACCGTTTCTCCATCTCCTATTTTGCATCTACATGATTTTATACATGATTTCATTGTGGAGTGCGATGCTTCTAGATTGGGCATCGGAGCTCTTCTTCACCCAGGTGCGGGTCCAATCGCTTTCTTTAGTCGTCCAATGGCTCCACGCATAGAAATTTGGCGTCTTATGAACAAGAGCTTATTGGATTGGTTCAAGCCATCCAACACTGGCGCCCTTATCTATGAGGTGGGGCATTCGTTCTGTGCACGGATCGCCAGGACATCCAGACGTTTTTCGAGTTGCAAGAGCTCAAGGATCAAATTCTGGGTGGTACAGCCGCACCTGACTAGGGCTATGTGGATGATCATATCATATTTAACGGCAAGGTTTATATTTCTAAGACTTCTCCACACCTCCAGACGGTTTTGGCAGCAGCACACAAGGCTGGGCATAAAGGGATTCAAAAGACTCTGCATCGTTTGCGTACTAACTTTCATGTGCCGCATGCTCGCCAAGCGGTTTAGGCTTTTGGGCAATATTGCCAAACTTGTCAACGCAATAAGACTTCTCATTTACATCCAGCAGGTCTTCTGTAGCCTTTATCGGTCCCCACTCATATATGGCAGGACATTGCAATGGATTCTCCAAATCATTGAGGGCCTTTCACGGGTGAATGGTAAATCAGTTATCCTCACTATGGTCAATAGATTCTCCACATAAGCGCATTTCCTTCCACTTGCACATCCTTATACTACCACCTCGGTTTCCAGGGTGTTCTTCGATGAAATAGTTCATTTGCATGGCGTTCCCTTCTCCATTGTGAGCGATAGGGATCATGTACTAGCAAATTTTGGGAGGATCTTTTTGGCTTGGCTGGTGTTCAGCTCAATAAAAGTACATCTTTTCACCCACAATCGGATGTCAATCTGAGGTTGTAAATAAAGTCATCATGATGTGTTTGCGCTGCCTCTTTGGTGATCGTCCCCGTCAATGGCTGTAGTGGCTTCTACATGCTGATTATTGTTACAATACTTCACATCATTCATCTCTTCGTACCACGCCCTTCAAGGTTGTATATGGTCGTGATCCTCTGTTGCGCAGCTATGAACCCAATTTGGCGAACGTGGTAGCTATGGATCAACTTCTTCAGAGCAGGGATGAACTTCTACAAGATATCTGTGCTCGTTTGCTTAAAGCCCAACAGTAATACAAACACAACTATGATACTCATCACCGAGACATACACTTTAGTGTTGGCCAGTGGGTCTAGCTGCGCATTCATCATTGGCCTGCGGCATCTCTTGCCCTGCATACTCATGGCAAGTTAGCACCTCGCTTCTTTGGACCATATTAAGTCAGTGAGAAGATTGGGTCTGTTGTGTATCGTCTTCGTCTTCCTGTCACAGCCAAGATCCATGATGTCTTTCATGTCAGCCTTCTTAAACCTTTTGTGGGCGAGCCTCCTGTTGTTCCACCTTCTTTGACGACTTTATATAATGGTAAGGTCATTCCGCAGCTAGCTTGGGTGGTTCATGCCTACAAAGTTCGCGATCGTTGGCAAGTTCTAGTTCAGTGGCATGACCTGTATTCGGCTGAGGCATCTTGGGAGGATGTCGCCACATTCCAGAAGTTGTATCCCCCTTTTCAACTCGTGGACGAGCTGTTTCTTTAGGAGCGGAGAGATGTCATGTCGGGCAAGACCTATTCCTGGCGCCAACCAAAGAATACTCAATCGACTGTAGCAATTGACAACAACTAGATGCGGAACAGTCCCTGCCTTTGGTAGTGGAGACAATATTAGTAATAGGTAAGATACTAGGAGTCAAGAGTTTCATTCCAATTCGGAGTAGAGTCTAGATAGTCTTTTCCTTGTACGATACATAAAGACGAGGTGTGTAATTGAGAGAAGGCAATAAAGATCAAACTTCTCAATACCTTCCCTGGTTTTTGCGTCTTTGTTTTCTAGCACCCTACCCCTACGCCCATCTCCAAGGTCACGCATCTTGATATGGGGTCGCCCGATCTTCTCGACGTAGGATCTGGATACTCACATGGATTTGATGAACCGTAGTGATCCCCCCGTTGCCAATGCAAAAGCTAGCACTCTATAATTCGCCCAACCTCACGTGCTGAACTTCACGATCACCGATGAAGTTCTATCGCGTTTTCAACTCCCAGCGGAAAATGTTGAACAATCTTAATTTCAGCGAACTCCCAATTCTCAGTGGAAAAGGTTGAACAATCTTAATTTCAGCGAACTCCCAATTCCCTCAAGTTGGTTTGGCCAACGGAAAGAATAAGAGTATTCTATTATCAAAAGTGGTTCCCCTTTACAATGGGGGTCTACCGCTCAATATATAGTCTCAGCCTAAGACTATTCAATACTAAATTTTCCATATGGTACTATTCATGTGCAAGCTACTGTAGCATGGTACTGTTAACGGGCCTAGTATTGTAGCGCGGTACTGTTCACGGCCTGGTACTGTAGCGCGAAACTGTTCATGGGTTGGATATTGTAGTGCGTACTATTCATGTGTGGCACTATTCTTGGACTGATCATTGTTTATGCCGTAGACTTGTGCTTCCTTGAATGACGGCCACATATCCTTGATCTCCATCCATCGCTGACTCTTCAAACCTGAGTACAAGTAAAACATTATTTTTAGGTAGTATAAAATTCTCATTAAAATTAATGACATATTCATTAAGGAGCAGGTTCACCTGAGATTGTAGTTTCTTGGCTCGTGCTCTTGATATTGGTCCTGTTATTGAAGTCTCATTACTAGCTTTGGCATTACTAGCGATGTCCTCATCATCCTCCCTTTCTTGAAAAGGAATCGACCTCGACTCTATACAATCTTGTCCAAAGAAGGGTGATAGATCAGCAACATTAAATGTAGAACTTACCCCATAGTCATCACCAGGAAGCTCAATCTTGTATGTATTGTCATTGATTTTGGCAAGAACTTTAAAAGGTCCATCACCACGGGGCATCAATTTGGATCTACGATTCTGCGGAAAGCGATCTTTGCGAAGGTGTACCCACACTAAATCACCTGGTTCAAATAGCATTTTCTTTCTAGATTTATTAGCTTTGGAAGTATAAGCACGTACCTTCTTTTCAATTACCTCTTTGGTTGTGGCATGGAGCTTTTTCACGAAATCAGCACGTTTAGAAGCCTCCATATTTGCACGTTCTTGTAGTGGGAGAGGAAGTAAATTAAGGGGCGTGACTGGTTTGAAGCCGTACACCACCTCGAATGGACTCAATTGAGTTGTAGAATGTACCGCCCTGTTATATGTAAACTCCACATGTGGTAGACAATCTTCCCACTCTTTCAAGTTCTTCTTTATCATGGTACGTAGCAACGTTGAAAGTGTGCGGTTCACCACCTCCGTTTGCCCATCTGTTTGTGGGTGATAAGTCGTTGAAAACAACAACTTTGTCCCAAGTTTGGCCCACAAAATCTTCCAAAAGTAACTCATGAACTTGACGTCGCGATCTGAAACAATGGTTCTTGGCATTCCATGCAATATCACAATCTCCCTGAAAAATAAATCAGCTACATGCGACGCATCGTCGCTCTTATGATAGGGAATAAAATGTGCCATTTTAGAGAACCTATCCACAACAACAAAGACTGAATCCCTTCCCCTCTTGGTCCTAGGCAGTCCTAACACAAAATCAATTCTAATATCTTCTCAAGGAGCATTAGAAACAGGAAGTGGAGTATACAAACCATGTGGATTGAGTTTTGACTTCACCTTATAGCATGTGATGCATCTTTGAACAAACCTCTCGACGTCTCGCCTCATCTTTGGCCAAGAGAAGTGATCAGCCAACATCATGTAAGTCTTCTCCCTTCCAAAATGCTCCATCAATCCTCCTGCAAGAGATTCCTTCAATAATAACAAACGCACAGAGGAATCTAGAACACATAGCTTATTCATGCGAGAGAGAAAACCATCATGAATATGAAACTTATCTCACCCTTTCCCATCTTTGCAATTAGAATATCGAGCTGCAAATTCATGATCGGAAGCATATAAATCCTTTAAACTTTCCAACCCTGGTACCTTTACTTCCAACTGAGTCAACAGCACATGTTTTCTAGACAAAGCATCAGCTACCACATTCTCTTTGCCTTTCTTATATTTGATAATGTATGGAAAGGTCTCAATGAATTCTACCCACTTAGCATGTCTACGATTCAATTTCGCTTGGCCCTTTAAATATTTCAAACATTCATGATCAGAATGTATTATGAATTCCTTAGGCTAAAGATAATGTTGCCAAGTTTCCAACATACGCACAAGAGTATATAGTTCTTTATCATAAACAGGATAATTCAATTGTGCACCATAAAGTTTCTCACTGAAATATGCAACAGGTTTTCTTTCTTGCATCAAAACACCACCAATACCTATTCCACTAGCATCACATTCAATCTCAAAAGTTTTTGTGAAATCAGGTAAAGCAAGCAATGGTGCTTCAGTCAAACATTTCTTCAATTCAGCAAAAGTTTTGTCTTATTTTTCTCCCCACACAAAAATCACTCCATTTTTAGTTAATTCATTTAATGGGGCAACAATGGTGCTGAAATCTTTCACAAATCGCCGATAGAAACTAGCAAATCCATAGAAGCTACGAATTTTACTAACATTCACAGGGATTGGCCAATTTCTAATAGTTTTAATTTTAGATTCATCAACTTCAATGCTATGAACTGAAACAACATAGCCTAGAAACACAACCTTACTAGTGTAAAAAGTACACTTCTCAAGATTGCATACAAGCATTCTTTCTCACTTATAACACTTGTTTGATGTGTTCAACATGATCATTTAAACAACGGATATATATCAGAATATCATCAAAGTAAACTACCACAACGAGACTCCGTTTTGGATGTTCCACATATGTATGGAAAGCTGAGAACGAGACTTTTCCAATGGCTCTGGTCCCATATCAAAATTCCTTCTGAGTCAACAGGAATCATCGAAACAAGTGGACGTTCAGAATCTGTCAGGGTGCTACGCCACTATCCTTTGGCCCATTAGGGTGCGTCCAGGGATTTTGCACGCCCCTCACTCCCTTATATACAGCCGCCACCCCCACCATCAATTGATAACCTGAGGAGACGTGGTGCTGCGATTGCGGGGTTCAGAACGTGTTGTTCGGAAGCCGGATCGATTTGTGTCGCGCCTCCACCAAATCGAACATATTCAGAACCTGTTGGAAGATCGGGACCCCGTCCCCATCAAGTGGTAATCAGAGCTTCAGGTATTCCTTCAGGTTCGAGTTTACCCTACCTTTGTTGTTTTCGGTTTCATCCTAGAGTCCAAGAAAAAGCCCTACAAAGAAAAATTGTAGTAATAGGTTGTTCCCTGTCCCAGATCTCGTTTATCCTTTTGCACAATTTGATTTCAGAGTCCGTAGTGTTGAGTTTGTGTCCTTAGTCGAGTTGTGCTGCTGGTTTAGATCGTATTTTGTTTCGGGTTATCTTGCATCCGCTACCTCTCCTACAAACCCTAGCTGTCAACTTTTGTTTTCCCACCCATATCCCACCCTCTATTTTTGTCTCGTGATCACCCAACACCATCCCCCACCCTTTTCCCGAGCCTCCGCCCCCAATTTCCACCAATTTCATCCACCCGATTTCGTTTTGGCCTCCACAGAAACCATAACTCGGAGGCCCATCTTCAAACGGCCGTAACTTTTGCATACAGACTCGAAATCAGGCGATTTTTTTTTGAAATTGGGTGAAATTAAATTCGGCCTGCAAAGTGCATTACTCGAGCTCCGAACTTTCGTCACCGAATTTACAACACATTCATCATTTTTTGTAGGCCACACCTTACATCCAATTGAGGTGAAACTTTGTGTGGTTCCTATTTCTGTGCTCTGCTTTGTGAAAAAAAATAAAAAAAAGAAACAAAAATTAAAAAATTAAAAAATTTGCTTATAGTAGAGAGGAGAGAGAAAAACACACAAAAAGTGCTCTCCGTGGCTAAAAAAAAGAAAAAAAAGAAAAAAGAAAAAAAAGAAAAAAGAGAGAGCACAGTTTTAGGTGACAGAGATTCATTCGTTTTGTGCTGTCTTTGCCTGACCATCTTTGTTGCTGTCTTTGCTTTACTATTCTGGTCGATTCCTTGTTCATCATATCATATCTGCTATAGGACACATTTAGGCCAGCAACTAGGACCAGTGCTTTGGACATTTATTCAGCATTACTATCTGTTATTGATTTGTGTTCCACTCACCTATTTGGCCTTCCAAACTCCATATACATACTTTCGGACAGCACAGTTTTTGATCTTTGCAATCGTCGGATCACACTCTCGAGGTATCACGAACCAGCCACCGGTTGTACCACCTACTGTTTGCGATGGTAAGAACACTTGTAAGAGCTTGGTAAGCCACTTCCTTTGCGGGTTTCCACTGTCCTCCTTTGTAGTTTATAGGGATAATCCTTTTGTTTTCCCTGTGTTTTCTACTAACCATGGCAGGATACGAAGGGGATGGGACACCATTCGACTTCAACGAGTGTGTTAGTCGCGGCCAGCTACAAGCTGCGCTCGACAAACAAAATGCTTCATTCACTGATCTCGGCGCGCGAATGGACACCATCGTCGCCGCCATTGCCCAGTTGAACACCACAGAAGGCATTGAGCGGCTGGAGCAGCGGATGGCTGACCTCACTGGTCGGATGGACACATTGGAGACACGCCTACCACCTGTCAATGACGGCCCTCGTCATGATGATGACACAGTGTCTGATGCGGATGGCAACATTGATCGGCGTCTTCAGCAAAACCGACATGGTATGGGAGGTAATAACCAGAACCGTCATGGTCACGACGATCCTTTTGCTAAAGTCAAATTTACCATTCCATCTTTTTTTGGTCTTTATGATTCTGAAAAATATCTTGATTGGGAGATGACGGTAGAGCAGAAGTTTAATTCTCACTTGATTCCTGAACAACATAGAGTTAGACAAGCTACTAATGAGTTTAAGGACTTTGCTATTATCTGGTGGAATGAACTGGGTACCATACATTTACAACCTGATACATGGGAGCGATTAAAAGAAGCTATGCGTAATCGTTTTGTTCCTCCCTCATATAAACGTGATTTGAGAAAAAAATTACAGCGCTTAGAACAAGGTGATAGTTCTGTTCAGGACTATTATGCTGAGCTTCAAAAGGGTATGGTGCGTTGTGGGGTTGTTGAGGAAACGGAGGATAAGATTTGTCGTTTCTATGGGGGGTTACGGCGTGAAATTCAGGACATTATTGATTATAAAGAATTTACTACTGTCAACCAGTTGTTCCAGCTTGCTATGCTTGCAGAAAAAGAATTGCAGGGATGCAAGGAATCAGCGAAGGCAAACACCGGACGACCCTCCTACACGCCGCGAACGACTACATCGACGGGATTGCCCAAGTCTTCTTCGAGTTTTCGTTCTCCTCCACCACCTGTGAACAAGTTTGCAGCAGCGCCACCGAAGCCACCTTCCACGACACGCCTTGCAGATTCTACAAAAAATCCTTTGCAGGGTCCAGCCAAGAGCTCTTCTTCCGTGGCTTCAACGGGCCGCTCCTCCAACATTCAGTGCCATCGCTGCCATGGGCTTGGTCATGTCCAGAAGAATTGCCCTAGCCAACGGGCATACATCGCCACAGAAGATGGAGGCTACATCAGCACTTCGGATGTCGAGGAGGATGATGATGTTGCTGCTGCCTCAGACGACAATGGCGGTGGTGATGACAACTTGGTCCTTGGTGGGGCGTCCACAGCGACGCTACGGAGCATCATTGTGCAGCGAGTCCTCAGCACACAGGTACAACAATCCGATAAGCTTCAACGCCATAATTTGTTTCAGACTTTCTTCGCAATCAAGAACCGGCGCGCACGTGTCATCATTGATGGCGGAAGCTGCAACAACTTGGTGAGTTCTGATTTGGTCAAGAAGCTTGGCTTGACCACGCGACCACATCCACATCCATACCATATTCAGTGGTTAAATGACTCTGGAAAAGCTAAGGTAACACAAACATGCCGAGTCCATTTTTCTATTGGTGATTATTCTGATCATGTTGATTGTGATGTGGTTCCCATGCAAGCATGCTCTCTTTTATTGGGTCAACCTTGGGAATTTGATAATGATGCTTTACACCATGGTAGTAGTAACAAATACACTTTTATGCATAAGGGAAAGAAAGTTACTTTACTACCTTTGTCCCCAGCTGAGATTATAGAGGCCGATAGGGAGAGAGCTGCTGCTGCTAATGATCCAAAGCAACATGTTAAATCTGAAGAACAGTAAGTAATCAATTTGAAAAATTCTGTTATGCTTGCCACAAAATCAAACCTTGCTGAAATTGATGATGTTATTGATACATGCTATGCTTTCGTGTGCAAAGATGCTTTATTTTCTCTTGATAATATGCCTTGCACTTTTCCTGCTCCTGTCACTAACCTTTTGCAGGAGTTTAGAGATGTTTTTCCTGATGAGATACCTCCAGGACTTCCTCCCATTTGAGCGATTGAGCACCAGATTGACTTGATCTTTGGAGCGAGTTTGCTAAACAGTGCGGCATACAGGTCCAATCCCGAAGAGACTAAGGAGATTCGGCGACAAGTCCAAGACCTTTTGGACCATGGGTACGTACGTGAGAGCCTTAGTCCTTGTGCTGTTCCTGTTCTTTTGGTTCCCAAAAAAGATGGTTCTTGGCGTATGTGTGTAGATTGTAGAGCCATTAACAACATTACTATAAGGTATCGTCATCCTATTCCTAGGCTAGACAACATGCTTGATGAGTTGTATGGTGCTATAATTTTCACAAAGATTGACTTGCGTAGTGGATACCACCAAATAAGAATAAAACTTGGCGATGAATGGAAAACTGCTTTTAAAACTAAGTTCGGCTTGTATGAGTGGTTAGTCATGCCTTTTGGGTTAACTAATGCACCTAGCACTTGGCAAATTTGTGGTCGTTTACTTTGATGATATCTTAATTTATAGCAAGTCAATGGATGAACATTTGAATCACTTACGTGCTGTTTTTAATGTTTTGAGAGATGCACGTTTGTTTGGTAACCTTGAGAAGTGCACCTTTTGCACGGATCGAGTCTCTTTTCTTGGCTATGTTGTAACTCCACAGGGAATTAAGGTTGATAGAGCCAAGGTGGAGGCGATATGGAGTTGGCCCATGCCCACGATGGTCTCCCAAGTGCGGAGTTTTCTTGGTCTTGCAGGATTTTATCGCCGCTTTGTCAAGGAATTCAGCACCATTGCGACACCGTTGATTGAGTTGACAAAGAAGGGAGTCGTGTTCCATTGGGGGCCATCACAAGAGGAGTCCTTTAATCTTTTGAAGGACAAGCTTACACACGCACCATTGCTCCAACTTCCGGATTTTGGTAAGATTTTTGAGCTGGAATGTGATGCTAGCGGAATTGGTATTGGTGGTGTTTTGATGCAAGAAGGCAAACCTGCTGCCTACTTTAGTGAAAAATTAAATGGTCCTACTCTTAATTATTCCACGTATGATAAAGAATTGTATGCTCTTGTTCGTTCTTTAGAGACGTGGCAACACTATTTATAGCCTAAAGAATTTGTCATTCATTCCGATCATGAATCACTTAAGCATATTCGTAGTCAAACCAATTTGAATCGTAGACATGCTAAGTGGGTTGAATTTATTGAATCTTTTCCTTATGTCATTAAACACAAGAAAGGGAAGGATAATGTGATTGCTGATGCTTTGTCTCAACGCTATACTATGTTGTCTCAACTTGATTGTCGTATTTTTGGTCTTGAAACCATTAAAGGACAATATGCTTTTGATGTTGATTTTAAGGATGTGCTGTTGCATTGTAAAGAGGGACAAGCATGGAATAAATTCATGATCAAGGATGGGTTCTTGTTTAGAGCTAACCGCCTATGCATTCCAGTTGGATCCGTTCGTCTTTTGTTATTGCAGGAGGCGCATGCAGGCGGTTTGATGAGACATTTTGGTGCTAAGAAGACGGAGGACATTCTGGCCACACACTTCTTTTGGCCAAAAATGAGACGAGATGTTGAGCGGTTTGTGGCTCGCTGCACTACATGTCAAAAAGCTAAGTCTCGCTTGAATCCACATGGTTTATATATGCCTCTTCCTGTTCCTTCTATTCCGTGGGAAGATATTTCTATGGACTTTGTTTTAGGATTGCCCAGGACTAAGAGGGGGTGGGATAGCATTTTTGTTGTTGTAGATCGTTTTTCTAAGATAGCTCACTTTATACCATGTCATAAAATCGATGATGCCGTTCATATTGCTGACCTCTTTTTCAAAGAGATAGTTCGTTTACATGGTATACCTTCTACTATTGTTTCAGATCGTGACGCCAAGTTCTTGAGTCATTTTTGGCGTACTCTATGGAACAAGTTGGGTACAAAGTTGTTGTTCTCTACAACATGTCACCCACAAACTGATGGTCAAACCGAGGTGGTGAACCGCACATTGTCTACCATGTTGAGAGCTGTTTTGAAGAACAATTTGAAGCTGTGGGAAGAGTGTTTGCCGCATGTTGAGTTTGCATATAATCGAGCGGAACACTCTACCACCAAGGTAAGTCTTTTTCAGGTAGTGTATGGATTCAATCCCAGTGCCCCTATTGATATTTTACCTTTGCCTACTAGTGAGAGAGTTCATAATGATGCTAAGGAGCGTGCTGATTTTGTTGTCAAAATGCATGAGACTACTAAGGCAAACATTGAGAAGATGAATGAAAAATATAGGATTGTTGGTAGTAAAGGTAGAAAGGAAGTTAAACTTGAACCGGGTAATTTTGTTTGGTTGCACTTGCGAAAGGATAGATTTCCTAAGTTCAGAAAGTCAAAACTGATGCCTAGAGCTACTGGTCCTTTTAAGATAATTGAGAAAATAAATGATAATGCATATAAACTTGAGTTGCCACCCGAGTTCGGGGTTAGTCCTACATTTAACATTGCATATTTGAAGCCATACTTGGGAGAAGAAGATGAGCTTGAGTCGAGGACGACTCCACTTCAAGAGGGGGAGGATGATGAGGACATCATTCCTTCAGATGTAACCGCTGATCCTCCAACCGTTATGCAAGGTCCAATGACCCGAGCTCGCATGCGACAATTAAATCTAGAGGTGAGCTCGTTCTTAAGCGATCCTTTTTATAGTTTTGATAATAGATTGCTACCTAATGATGTTATCTTGCTTAGGAACATTGGAGAGGGTCATGAAGTACATGGAGAGAGGTGTGGAGGCGGAGAAGACCAGCAAGGACGTCCAAGTCAAGCCGGAGGCCCAGTCCAACTCGAGTTCGAGTCTGCCTCGGCCTTCAGGACCAGCCTGCAGTAAAACGGACGCCCAGGACGCATACGGACTCCGTTTTGGACGTTCCAGATATGTATGGAAAGCTGAGAACGAGACCTTTCCAATGGCTCTAGTCCCATATCAAAATTCCTTTTGAGTCAACGGAAATCATTGAAACAAGTGAACGTTCAGAATCTGTCAGGGTGCTGCGCCACCGTCTTTTGGGCCGTTCAGCTTTGTATCATGTTGGAACCCATTAGGGTGCGTCCAGGGTTTTGCACACCCCTCACTCCTTTATATACAACCGCCACTCCCACCATTAGGGTTGGGTTTTGCTTAAATTAATTCTGTCTTGAACAGTTTTGTCGTTCATCGGTTTGTGAGACCCCAACTTTCGAGTGCTAAACCAATACATCTGCAATTCCGTTGTGTTCTTCCTTGTTCTTGCTTGTGTTCTTCGATTCGCAGGCGAGGATTAGCCTTCTTGGCAAGGTCAACCGGGCAGCGCACGGTTGATAACCTGAGGAGACGTGGTGCTGCGATTGCGGGGTTCGGAACGTGTTGTTCGGAAGCCAGATCGATTTGTGTCGCGCCTCCACCAAATCGAACATATTCAGAACCTGTTGGAAGATCGGGACCCCGTCCCCATCAAAAAGGCATCACTAACCATTCATACAAGCCAAATTTCGTTTTAAAAGCAGTTTTCCATTCATCATCATGTTCCATTCTTATTTGATGGTAGCCACTACGCAAGTCAATCTTAGAAAAGATAGTAGAACCACTTAACTCATCAAGCATATCATCTAATCTAGGAATAGGATGACGATAACGAACAGTTATGTTGTTAATAGTTATACAGTCTATGCATATTCTCTAAATTCTATCTTTCTTAGGAACAAAAATAACTGGAATGGCACAAGCACTAAGGCTCTCGCGTACGTACCTTTTGTCCAAAAGTGCTTGCACTTGGCGCTGAATCTCCTTTGTTTCTTCTGGATTTGTAAGGTACGACGGCCGGTTAGGAAGAGGGGCTCCCGGGACTAAGTCAATTTGATGCTCAATACCTCGAATAGGTGGTAGACCAGCGGGTATCTCCTCCGAAAACACGTCGTTATAAACCTGCAAAACTTGAGAAACAGCACTAGAAAGTGATGTTAAATCATTAGTAGAAAGCAATGCATCCTTGTACAGCAATACAAGGTGCATCAAAGCGGGATCATGTTTTATCTCTCTTAGATCAGATTTGGTGGCTATTATGACTAAGTTTTTCTCTCCCTCACTCTTGCTTTTACCTCTTGGTTTTGGTTTGAAGCTCTCACTCACCTTTTGTGGAATCACACTCTTTGGTTCATTCCCTTTCTCACTCTCAACTTGTATTTCAATTTTCTACACATTATCATTTACAATTTGAGGAGTCAACGGTAGCAGCACCACTTATTTTTTATTCCACCAAAACTTGTATTGATTAGTTCTTCCATCATGAATCACAGCACGATCATATTGTCATGGCCTTCTTAGCAGCAAGTGACATACATCCATAGACACCACATCACACTCCACCGTATCACGATAAGTGCCAATTTCAAATTCAACATCCACGGTTTATCCCACATTCAATGAATCTCTCTCATGCAGCCACTGGATCTGATATGGAAGTGGGTGTTTCTTATACTTCAATCCAAGTTTATTGCAAAGCTCCTTCCTAGCCAATTTTGACAACTCCCACCATCAATGATTACCTTGCAAAATTTATCATCTTTGCTAACTTGAGCTCTTATATGGAATAAATTGCAGCGCTATTCATGGGAAGGCTTTGGTTGTACACTCAACACTGTCGGAGCACATACAAGTATAGGACCAACACCGGGTTCACAATACTCTATATCTTGCTCCACCTCATGTGCATCATCATATGTCTCTAAATCAGCATGATGATCATTCTCTTCTTCACTTGCAGAATCATATTCCCCATTCTCTAATATCAACATCGCCGTATTATTTGGGCAATCCTTTTGTATATGATCAAGACCAAGGTATTTGAAGCATTGTATACCGCTACTCTTCGCTTTAAAACCCACAGAAGAGGAAACACTAGCTGCTGGATTTGATAGCTTCCTTGTACTTAGAGTGACTTTTTCCTTCTTGCTAGATGATGAGCGAAAGCTTGAACCACCACTTGGGGCTGTTCGTTGGCTTATTTGTGATTTGGAACCATATCTTCCTCCGCTGGACAGTGTACGTGCAGCAAAGGACGTTGATCTTGCAAACTTAGCATCCTCTTGCAATTGTCGTTCTGCCTTTGTAGCTTGATGCATTAACTCATAAAGATTGGTATAAGGCTGAAAATTGACAATTCTTTTGACTTGATGGTTCAAATCTGAGAGGAAGCGTGCCATGGTTTGCTCTTCTTGTTCTTAAACTTTGGCTCGAATCATGGCTAGCTCCATCTCCTTGTAGTACTCCTCCACAGAATGTGCTCTCTGCTTCATATTCTGCAATTTATCAAATAGATCACGCTTGTAATGATGAGGAACAAAACGGGCTCTTATTTCCCGCTTCATCTCTTGTCATGTTGCAACAGGGTTTTCTCCATTCTTAGCTCTTTGAGTAATGACTTGTTCCCACCAATCCAAAGCATAACCTTCAAACTCAAGTGATGCCAACTCTATCTTTCTCTCATCCGTATAGTGATGCATACGGAATATTTTGTCAACATTCAATTTCCAAGTGAGATACTCCTCGGGATCAGTCCCACCTGCAAACTTGGGCATGAAAAACTTGAGCTTGCCCAATCCATCATCTTCATTGCGTGAACGATGATAATGGTCATTGTAATGCAAAAGCAAAATCACCATCCTCTTCCATCGCATGTGCAACACCACCACGCCCACCACGGCCTCCACCTAGACCTTGACCACGCCCTCCATGGGCCCCTACTCGTCCTCCTAGCTATGGTGGACGCACCACGTTGGCCGCCACTCAGTGTTGCGGTGCAGGAGGTACATGTGCAGCAGCTTCTCCTCCTTGAACACTTGATTCATCGCCACCATTGCGAGCTTGTATGAGCCTAGAAAGGGCCCCAATGTCCTCCCGCAATTGGCGCATATTTTCATCAGCTTGTATCTGCATATTTTGCATATCCCTTGCAATTTGATCAGTAAAAGAATCATGCTTTTCATGGAGTTGGTTGAGCCCTTGGTGTAGCTCACGTTGAAAGTGTTCGCGGAGTGCCCCAAATTGATATTGCTTGACAAATGCCTGAGTTTCATTTGTCTTACCACTCTCATCATGGTGTTCTCCTCCACCTGACATAGTTAGTTATGCAAGAAACAAATAGCAGTGTATATAATAATGCTTTGTGAAAATCACTCAATCTCCCTATGTCCTCTCTCCAAGTAAAGTTCTTACCCTTCTGAAGTGAATTAAGGTCAATAAAAACTTACACCTAGTAGAAGTGACAACAGCATAGTGATGATCAAGCGAATTTAAGAGTGTTCACTACTTGCACAACAACGGTTATATGGTGGAGCTTGGTATGAAAGTGTTTATCCTACACTATTTGAAGTTTACGATATTGTAAGATCAAGTAATAATCCAAGTTAGAAATTTTGCCCAAGTACTGATCCAAAAGGTTTAAGTGAAGTATAAGAACGCACACGCAAAGATAAATGTGATTTAATACAAACAAAGGAATGAGCTAGCTGGAAGCAATATGAACGTAATGATGAAATAGCTCGTTTTGCATCAAGTACTACGAGAGATTGCTCAAGAAGTTAAATTACACAATCTGAAAATTATGATCAGAATTGGCTAACCCCAATTCGGCCAAAGCTCACTTTTTTTCTCTTTGCCGTGGCTATTTCTTTAAACGGATTGCCTTTTCTCTCCTTTTTTTGTGTAGGTGGCCGAACTATGGTTGTTTGAGATGCCTTCACAAGTTCAAATTTCAGCAAGTGTGCAAAATATTCAAGAACAGCCCTATATGCAATATTCAATAACTAGTGTCAATTGATGAATAAAAGTATGAATGAAGCTCACAGACTGCTATTCGGAGATATAACCAAGCGAATCAACTAGATGAAACAACTAGCAACTAGATCAAACAACTAGCAACTTAATCTGAACAGCAAGGTAGTATAGCGGCACACGTGATATTTTTTTCTCGGTACTGTAGCACAACAATAGTAGATCAGTATTTTTTGATGTGGACAAAATGAATAAGCGACGCAAAGGGACACAACGATCAGCACCTAAACAAAAATTCTAATGGACTAAAACCTAATTAAACTCACGCAAAATAACAGATTAATCTAGAGATTCGGATTTTTTTGTGGCAAATTTCGGTTTTAAAGGACTATAGGAATAGAAGTAAAACAAACTAAGAGTAAGAGTAAATAATCCTACCGAGGAAACCGCGCTCAGATACCAAGATAATATGGGGTTGCCTGATCTTCTCGATGTAGGATCTGGATACTCACATGGGTTTGATGAACTGTAGTGATCGCCAATGCAAGAGTTAGCACTCTATAATTCGCCCAACCTCACGTGCTGAACTTCACGACCACCGATGAAGTTCTATCGCGCTCTCAATTCCTAGCGGAAAAGGTTGAATAATCTTAATTTCAGTGAACTCCTAATTCCTAGCGGAAAAGTTGAACAATCTTAATTTCAGCGAACTTCCAATTCCCTCAAGTTGGTTTGGCCAACGGAAAGAACAAGAGTATTCTATTATCAAAAGTGGTTCCTCTTTACAATGGGGGTCTACCCCTCAATATATAGTCTCAGCCTAAGACTATTCAACACTAAATTTTTCATGTGATACTATTCACGAGCAAGCTCTCGTAGTACGTAACTGCTCACGGCCCGCATCAGAGCGCGATCGTTTCACGCCTTTGTCATCAGAGCGGAATCTGTTCATGGGTTAGATACTGTAGCACGTACTGTTCATGCGTGGCACTATTCTTGGGCCGATCATTGTTTATGCCTGGACTTGTGCTTTCTTGAATGACGACCACATATCCTTGATCTCCTGTAATATCCTGAACGTCGTTTCGGCGTCGGTTCCTAAATTAATCGCGGAGTCGTCCGGATTTTCAGTAAATCACGAGAGGTAAAAATAAATTCTTCGGAATAGTCTAAAATAATTAAAATAGAATTAAAATATTTAATTAAAAGGTTTTGGTCTATCCGGAGGGGTGGGACAGCCACTTTTGGTCAACCAGCCCAAATGGGGGCCCGTACCCCCTCCCAAACCCTAGCACCCCTTTATAAACCCCCTCCCTTGGCCCCTCCCCCCTTTTTCTCACCCCAAGCCGCCACCTCCTGCCTCTTTGCGCCTCCCCTCTGCCCAAGTGCTGCTGCAAGGAGAAGAGGGAGAAGAAGGAAGAAGGGAAGAAGGAGAGGAAGAAGAGGGTGATCCCAATCCCCTAAGTGATTCTCCCTCATCCCAATCCCTCTGATTTCTGCTATTTTAGGGTTCTTAGCCCAAGGTTTTGGTGGGGATTAGGATTTAGAACCCCCGATTAGAGAATCCGTACTGTTTGCCTGTAGATTGATTCGCGTAGCATTACTGTTTGTGCCGTTTAGACCCCGAAAATGATTTTTCCCGAGGGTCTCCCCAAAAGGAAAAACGTAGAGGACGACGATACACATCTATTATATTTTTTTCAGATTTTTTGGCTGTGTAATTTAGGTGTAACAGGGTCTAGAATCTCGCTGTCCGTTAGGGGTGCATACAGGGATAGCCGCTGTTCAGATGGGAATTAGGGGTAGAAGATGATTTTTAAATTTTTTGTCATAATTGAAAAAAAGGTAGGTAATTCAGTAATCTAGCTTTTGTAAAATAACTAGAATTTTTACAGCCCTGATCTGTTCTGGGGATGCGTTACAAGTCGGCTGTCCAGACTTTCAAAACAGAGGACGTCCTCTGTTTTGTGCATTAGATATCACCTTGTTAATAACAAGATAAAAATATATGATCTACATGAAAAGTGTAGGTGTTTAAGTGAGGAATCTAGATATATAACTTTTGTTGTGATTTGTTTTATATTTTTAAAGATAAGAAAATGTTAAGCAGCGCCGCTACAGTGGGAATATTGTAGAACCGTTACGCGGGGAAGGATGTTGTGGGGTTTAGGGTTTTGGTGACACTTTTCTTTGAGAGTCATGATTGTATTGCTGTGTATTGTGCTGAGAGGTACCTTTTTGGACAGGCGGATTTGCTTCTGATCGATCGTGATCTCGTCGCTTCGCCGGTAGAGGCAAGTAAACGTAGCAGTTGTGCTACATGTTTAACTTGTTAATTATTCTACCTTCGCAATAATTTATTCTCTTAATTTGAGGTGCTATGACATTGTTACATGTTTCCTCAATATAGTCCATGTGGTAGTATTTTAAGAACTCAACTGTTTATGATCTTGATGGTTTATTTGTGGGTATGTGAAATTGTTCTTGATGAAAGAAATATAGTTGTGGAGTAGTATTCTTTATGAACATTTGGTGGTATAGGTGGTAGTATTCTTATTGAATACTTGTGGTTGTGGGGGGTAGCATTCTTGATAAATATATTGTGGACTATGTGGTTGGTTTCCCTATAGATCAATTGATTATGATCTTGGTGAGCCGAATGTGGGCTATGTGGTAATGATCTTAAGTATCATTGGCATTGTGCTTATTGAGACACAAGTGGATTATGAAAAAGTATTCTTGATCATTATATTGTTGATCTTCGTGGTTAAATTATTGTGGTTTATGATTATCATAATATTCATATCATGTCATGATATTTGCATTGTGGATGTCGCCGCTTATAGCCGTGACCGTACCGGTACAGCATCGTACATTGCCGTAGTACAATGCACACTCTTACCTTGTTAGGTAAGGGTGCAGTGGAGCATGAGTATTCATATGCATTGCATTGTGGAAAGATCATTTACATACTTATGCAATGTATTGTGGTGAAGTTATTTTGCAAATAAATGCAGCTTCATAGTTGTAATGTGGATGTGGCTCATGAGAGACACTTGTGGTATGAGGAATGTGGCGGTGGTCGTGGAATGGGGTTCACCCCTTGTGTTATGGTAGGGGTTGAGATTGTGGTATGAGATTCATTTATCTTGTGGTAACTGTTGATAGCAGTGGTGAATGCGAGAAATAATAAAGATAATGAGGTAAAACCTATTGATGCTTTCTTGTCATTGGTAGTGGTAGTTGGTTGAAGTTATGAAGTAGACAAACGAGATTTATTGCTAATGTTTTATTATTGTTGGTAGTAAATATGGTTAGGGCTATATTCGTGGTCACCGTGGAGAATAAATATTGATGATTAACAACATTGTAGTTTGATTAACTTGTTAAACAGTTTGCTTGCTGAGATTTTATCTCACTCTTGTTTTCCCCCTTCCAGGTGATTCTCGAGCATGCATAGGAAGGGTAGGGCGGCATATCACTATCACACACCATATGATGTTTTATATTGTAATAAATAAGTGTAGTATCTGATTATTCATCTTTACTCTCATTGTTGATCATGTATAGCTAATAATTTTAGGCTGTGGTTCACTTTAATCGGTTAAAATTAATAGCAGTTGTTCCTTAACTAATAGTGTTCCATTACATTTGTTTTAGTATGCTTCTGCTTATCTTATCATGATTTAGAAAATTGTTGCCAGTTTATGTTATCTTATAAATTGGCTACCTTGAAGAGTGGTTTAGTGGCATCCCAGGATAATGTGGGTCTTGGGGTGTTACATCTCCATCCATCGCTAACTCTTCAAATCTGAGTACAAGTAAAATATTATTTTTAGGTAGTATAAAATTCTCATTAAAATTAATGACATATTCATTAAGGGGCAGGTTCACCTAAGATTGTAGTTTCTTGGCTCGTGCTCTTGTTATTGGTCCTGTTATTGAAGTCTCATTACTAGTTTTGGCATTACTAGCGATGTCCTCATCACATCTCCACCAAGACGACGCCTCCTAGTTGCCGGAAGGGTCCTGGAAGGAGGTCTATCGTCTTCCACAGCTATGAACTCCATTCGACAAGATGAGCTCGTGTCAGAAAGATTTTATATCCTCTTCATTTGAAGCTTGCGCATCGGAAGATTCCTTCTAGAACATGCTCGAGCTGTAAACCTAAGCAATATTTGGTTTTACCCAAATCTTTCATTTCGAACTCTGATTCTAGGGAAAAGCTCGCTCCCACTATATCTTTTAGGATTCTGATGATATTCAGATCATCTACACACACTGAAAATATACAAAATCCATTCTGGGATCGTTGTATAAATACACAGGGACAATCCTCATTGTTCATGTAGCCTTTCTTGCATAGAAAATCGCTTAAGCGATTATATCACATTCTGCCTAATTGCTTAAGTCCGTATAGCGATTTCCTGAGTTTTACGCTGTACAGGTTTCTATTTGCTCTGTCTTGGTTCAGAACAAGGATATATTCAGATACCTTCATATGAATGTCTAAATCCAACTTTTCATAAAGGTATGGCATTACCATATCCATCAATTTCATTTCTAAATTCATATTTACTACCATCGAGATTAAATATCTAAAAGTAATGCCACCCATGACCAGGAAATAGGTTTGTTCATAATCAACTCCTAGACATTGAGTGAAACCTTGAGCAACAAACTATGCTTTATATCTTACAACTTCATTTTTTTCTTTTCTCTTTCGAACAAATACCCACTTATGCCCAACGGGGTGCACATGGGGAGGCGTGCGACTTACAGACCCGAACACCTCTTTTTTATTCAGAGATAATAATTCAGTTTCTTTTGCCTTTTTCCAATCCTCCCAATCTAATTTTTTCTTACATTTAGCGAGCGATGCAGACTCTATATCAAGATCAATGATGGTGGAAATTTTCTTTGCAAAATAGATATCAACAT
Source organism: Melocanna baccifera (assembly GCA_036346265.1). Lineage (NCBI taxonomy): Eukaryota > Viridiplantae > Streptophyta > Magnoliopsida > Poales > Poaceae > Melocanna > Melocanna baccifera. The sequence continues at coordinate 13,919,703 of CM070691.1, read as the reverse complement.
TGGCTATTGTCCTATTCATGCATTCTCTTATGTGTATATAGTTTATAGCTATTTCATCTTGAAATAATTCTTGTAGTTTTTCTGCTTGCTCACCGCTCCTTCTAGTTGCTGCGACAAGTTCCTTTAGTTTATCAGCTCCAATGCGTGCGCACATATCCTTACCGATTTCTTCCTATATGGGAATGTTCAGATCCGGTAGGCCCTTTTCTGGAGGTGTCATACTGGTGCCAGGTCTTAATTGGCTCCCCTGCTGGTATTGGGAAACTTTGGTGATTGACTATGTAAATCATTCTTATCCTTTTTTACCAGACGTCTATGATTACTTGGGATTCGAGGGGCCGAAGTTCTCGTCCTTTTATTCTGAGGCCTCTGGACGAGATTAGGGATACCTTCAATTTTGTTTGGTATTTCAACCCTCTCTGGTGCATTGTGTGTAGGCACATGCAACTTGCTCATGCTATTTAAATTACTAAAGTGATCAGATAGTTGATTTGCTAATGTCTACAAATCAATGTTCTTCTGGACTTTTCTATTTGCTTCACTGTTGCGCAGGTCATGTGTATGGATTCCCGTGGCTTTCCATGTAATGTCCTGATATTTTTCATCAAGTGGTTGATTTCCTCTCCCTAATGTCGGAAAACTATCTTCATCAGATATACTATAAGCAAAACGAGCAGTATGCACATCTCCTATCACGGGGTCTAAATATCTTATTATAGATGCTATCTTATAACCAACGTATATTCCTGACTTTCAAAGAGGGCCCATTGCAGTCCACTGTGATGGAGATTTAGGTACATAAATCTTGCAACCAAACGTATGGAGATGAGAGATTTTTGATGCTAACCCTTGCGCTAGTTGCATTGGTGAATGGATGTTATATGTCGATGGTCTAAAGTAAATGAGAGTTGCTATATGTAGGACTACGTGTCCTCAACATGTAGTTGGTAAATTATAATTCTACAAAAGCGGTCGGGTAATGAATTTAATCCTCTTAACTAATGCCTCTTTGCTAGTCCATTTTTGATGTGAACATGCGGGACGAAATGTTTAACTTTAATTTCCATTACCATGCAATAATCATCAAACGCCTTTGAAGTAAATTATTCGGCATTGTCCATTCTGATGGACTTTATATAATGATCAGGAAAATTATTTCTAATTTGAATTATCTGCAATATTAATTTTGCAAAAGTATGGTTTCTCGTAGATAATAATCATACATATGACCGTTTCGAGGAAGCATTATAAGCACCATAAAATATTTAAATGGCCCTGACAGAGGTTGCATAGAACCGCAAATGTCTCCTTGGATGCGTTCCTGGAATCTAGGGAATTCATCCTTTACTTTCATAGTAGAATATTTAGTAATTAATTTCTCTGTGGCACATACGGGGTACACAAAATCTTCTTGATTAGAGAAATTCTTTACAGTGATATTATGTCTCTGTGAATTGTTAATTATATTTCTCATCATCCTAAGACCTGGGTGGCCCAATCATCATGCCAAAGATAGAAAAGTTCAGTGTTTCTAAATGTAGTTTTCAAAGCAGTATAAGTTGTGGGCGCCTTAATATTAGTGTAGTATAGCCCAGATTCAAATGAAGGAAGTCTTTCTAATACTCTTTTTCACTTGCTTTACACTTTGTATTGACAGGTATTCATTACCATATTCTTTTTCAGTCTCAACATAAAAACTGTTAGCGCGAATGACTAAAGTTATGCCCATCGGGAGTATAATTGTGGTTTTTTTCAGAGCCTATTATATAGGCATCGATACCAACGATTGTCATAAGGCTACCAGCATTCTTGCAAATCAACTGAAAGAATTGTATCTCTCTCAAGGTGGTATTCGTTGTGCCGCGTCAGCTAAGCACACTTCATGGGGTACCATACGCATTCTAATATAAAGTACATTATTAATATGTAGTAGAAGATAATCAACACAAAAAATAAAATACTTAAAATATTATAACATATCATGCTATTATTGACTAGAAATAATGAATGAATAAATTACTTAATATCATCCAACCATCACGAAAATATAAATCGTTTGAGTACCATTATTGTAAGCCTAACTTATTCCTCTCACACATGAAATGAATGACAATTAAAGTATATATGCATTTTGTGCATTAGATTGAATCTGCTAAGAAATCTGAGACTTCAGCTGCTATCTTCTCAGGGGTGAGATGCTCTCCCTGAGAAATCATAGAGGCGACAATTGCAATGTCAAGAGGGGGTGCGGCTGCAAGAGTGGTGTCTACCTCAATTGGTGCAGGCTGCTGCCACCCTTCTTCTTTTTGGCCTGAAAGGCATCGACGACGTGTTGCAGCTCTTTGCAGATCCGTGACCAGTGCCCCCACTTGCCACACTTGTAGAAGGTTGGTCTTAATGACCATAGGGTTTGTTGTCGCGCTTTGGTTTGTTAACCTTATTTTCTGGTGGAGCATTTAACTAGTCTTTCTGAGCTGTGGCTTTGCCCTTCCTTCACCTTTTCTTCATTATAGGCTTCCGAACCTTGTAGCTACCAGCGTCGGTCTCATGGCCAGCAAAGCTCCTAGGTGGTTGTGCGACAAAGTTCTTATAGAGAACTTCACCTTGAGCCTCTGCAACCTGTATGGTATCAATCAATTCAGCATACTTCTTATAGTCGTCTTTACGATAGTTGTGCGCAAACTGCACTGTACTAGGGTAGAAGGTGGAGAGAGTCTTCTCAATCTTCTTTTCATCTGTGATCTGCTTGCCACAAAGTTGAAGATTGGTACAAATTATATGCACAGTAGAGTTGTCCTCCCTAACTGTCTTGAAATTAGCAAATCTAAGTCAGACATATTCCTGCTCTGCCTGAGAAAGAATGATGCACTTTAGCTTCTCGAACCGCTTGTATTCACTCTTGAGAGTGAGACAAAGGTTGTGCTAAGGAAGTGAAGTACTCAATTATTTATCTCAAGTATGGGTTTGGCATCGTGCGGTACACTAATCCCAATGGCAGCATGGAGCTTCTTGGCTCCAAGTACGATCTTGACATCAGAAACCCAAGTTAAGTAGTTTTAGCCATGCTGGGCCAGCTCCTCGAACTCCCAGTTCGTGAGGCCTGTCATATACATGTGCATAAAAGGAATTTATAAATTTTGAGTTTTCTTGGGTTTTCAGAAAATCAAGATCATAAATCAAAATTTTAAAACTTCCCCTCCTTCCCGTGCTACCACGTGGATGATCGATCTCCATACCTGCCGCCACGTGGCAACATCCAACCACACTCTTGCCATTTTACTCGCACGACGGCCAAGATCACCTAGCCGCCACGCATCGGCCATCCAACCAACCACCTCCCCTTGGCCTCCCTCTCTCTGCTGGTGGACCCTGCCCATGCCTCCCCTCTCTCCTCTCTTTCACTCCTAGCCACAAAATGCTCCTCCCCGCCACGCAGCGGCCATCCAAGCCTTCTTCTTCCTCTGGCTACCCCCTCTTCCCCATGCAACACCACCGCCATCTCCGCCAAAATCATCACTGCCATTACCGCCATCGTCGTCCCCCCCTGTCTGTCCCCTTCTTTCCTTTCTCCCACACCGCGCCAACTTCCCCAATTTTTAGCCAAAACTCATGTTGCTCCTTTCCCCCTTCTCCCCACAAACACCACTAGCTGCCGAGATTTTTAGTGAGCAATTGACGCTTGCTCTTCCCTCTGATAGCCTATAAAAGGAGCCCCATGGTAGCTCTCCCCCTTGCACCACCCCTCCGTCTCTTCTCGCCCTTTCCATGCGCCCAGGCGCCCCTAGCAACCACACTGAGCTGTCCCTTCCCATGCGCCGGTCGGACCTCCGGCGAGCAATCGTAGGCAAAGGAGGTCACCCCGAGCTTCGGCACTAGTGCCCTCGCCTTCCTCAAGTTGACGTCGTCCTTCCCAGCCCCTTCATGGCCCCCGAACATCACCAGAGCTGCCCTTTGTTGGATCGCTGGAGCTCCGCCGCCCCTCTCCCCTTTTCTACCTTGCAGCCGCCACCTCTATCGCGGCAAGGATTTCGGCTGCTGTGGCAACGATTTCGACCACCGTGGCAAGGATTTTGGCTGCCGCGGCAAGGTTTTTGCTGTCGTGGCAAGGACAACCGGGGAAGAAGGAAGGAGAGGAAGTCGACTGTGTTGGGCGCAATAAGTGGTTTGGGCGCAATAGAGGTTGGAAGTCTACTGTGTAGTAGAGTGGGATTCAAGGTGCAGTCTCTATTCGTGGGCAGTTTTAGAGGTCCTAATGATTTTTATAAATTTTCTCATAATAATAAAAGTTGTAGATAATGTTGTAATACATCTGTTGGTAGAATTTCATAATTTTTCGAGTAGTGTACTATTGATGGTGGTCTATTGAAGTTCGCTAGACAGAACTCTGCTGCAGATGTTGTCCTCTATTTTCCATTACATATTACACCCTTAAAATGACAGAATAAAATTATGGTGTCTTCGGGAAAGTTATAGCTCTCGTTCTGTAGATTTTGAAAATGCTATTTTTCGCTACAATTTTATCAGTGAATAAAAAGAGTTGAAAAAGACAAGCAGCGCTGCTGCAGTGAACCGAGCGTGGGAACGGCGGTTTGAGAGGGAGTTGTCGGGTTTTGGGCATAGTGGCTCTTTACTTTTCAGTTGTAAATGATATGTTGTAGTTTTGTGCTGAGTGGTGATTTATGAACAGGTGGCTTCGCTCCTGACCGTGCTAGAGCCCTTCGCCCCTTCGGTAGAGGCAAGTAAACGTAGCGGTTGTTGCTACAGTTTAGTTTATTAATTTTACTACCTTAACTAAATTTGCTGAATGTGTGATTATTAATTCACCTTAAAGTTGAGATGCCTTGCTGTGTGATTTGCTTTAATATACACATTGTTATCTATGTGGTTATGTTCTTAATGAATCATTCGTGGCCATATCATGCATGTCATAGCATATCTTTACATTGTGGATTTGTTGCTGTACCTAGCCACGACCGTACTAGTACAGCATCATACATTGCTGTAGTACAATGCACACTCTTACGTTGCCAGGTAAGAGTGTTGTGAATCATTTGCATATATATGCATTTGTTGTGGATCATTTGCATACATATGTATTTCATGAGGATCATCCTTGTTGGTTGTGGTTGCTTTACCGTTGTTGGTAGTGGTTGCGGTTGTGGTTATGAACAAGGCTAATGAGGATTAATTGCTAATGTTTTACCGTTGTTGGTACTGATTGTGGTTGTGGTTATGAATGAGGCCGATGAGGATTAATTGCTAATGCTTTACTGTTGTTGGTAATAGTTGTATTTGTGGATATAAATGAGGCTATTGAGAATTAATTTATAATGCTTTATCATTATACCACGAGACATTAATTGATGCTTAATCATCTGTGGTTTAATTAACTTGTTAAACAATTTGCTTACTGAGATTTTATCTCACTCTTATTTCTCCTCCCTCTAGGCGATCCTTGAGCATGTTTGGGAAGGGGTAGAGCAGCACGTCACCATGCATAATTCTTCATGAGTTTGTTGTAATAAAATAGAGGATCTTTAATCGTTTTTGTTCCACATTATTGGGTAGTATAAGTTAATGATGCTAGGTGGCGGTTGGTTTTTCATGAGTTCAAGCAATCTAAGCTAGATTGATATATGATGTTGTGGGATGTTTTATGTTCTTAAAATGTTATTTTTTATATCTCCTACTATTTGTTTGTCCTTATACTTCCGCGTAGTTTTTAGTTCTAGAGGTGCTAACGGATTTTCCTGTAATCCAGCTAGAGGTGGTGTAATTTAGTAGCATTCCATCGTAATGTGGTTCCTGGGGTGTTACACACCCAACCCCTCAAGTGCCATGTCACTGCCACATGTCCACCACCTAGCTGACAAGTCAGCAAAATGCCCCGTCAACTGCCATGTCGGTGCCACGTCACCCACCGTGACACCTTGGCCTCCCTCTAATCCGTGGACCTGGTCCACGGTGGACTAGGCCCACATGTCCGCCTTAGACCCAGCTAGGGCTGACGCTAGCATGACATCATACATCCTTTTTCAGTAGAAAAATAATTTCAAAAATCCTGATTTATTCATTTTCTACGATTTCAAACTTCCGGGAATTCGTTCACCTTCATCCTAACTCCGATTGAGCCTGTTTAAAATTTTAAATTAATCTAAAATCAAGATCAATCCAAATATACAATGTTTTCAAATTTTGGAGTTCATTTAAATTTTATTTGAATTTAGATTTTTTATAATGTATAGACCACGACGACTCTACAGAGTTTTACGTCGACGATTCGCATCCAACTGCAGAGCAAGGCAAGTCACACTCCTTGATCATGTTGATCCCGGATTATGAAATAAAATTATTTTGTTTTAAACTATTCTACATGGATATGTTTATTCAAGGTATTTTAATTCTAGTTTTAAATTTAGTTAATGCCTATTTGTTATTATCTCCTTTGACATTGATTTTTGAATACCTTGTCACCCTAGAATTTAACTCTGGTTAGTACACTAGTATGGGTTAGAGAATTTTGTATTAAAAGCTTAGACCTGTTTAGACATAATTTTTATGTTGGGATACCCTTTTCATATAAAATGATAAACTCTTAAAAAATATCATTGACTTTAGTGAGTCAAGAAACTCAATGAAATATTTTAAAATAAAATATAAAACTTGGTTTAGACTTAGGCTAACGGATGGGTGGTGGGTGCCGGCATGCATTGTTGTTCAGTGATACAATGTTGATTGTTAGGCACAAGGGTATGTGGTTTGAGCCTAAGTTAAATTAAGGACCGGTCAGTGTGCTACTGTTACAAAACCCTTATCGTACTACCACAAGGCTGGTATGGGACAGTGCTAGCTGACTAATTTGCATGTCTCAACCTGAGTCTCGTCGTAGGTTGAAAGTGAGCATGGCGTAGGCCATGTGAAGTCTCACTCGGCTTAAGACGGGATCCTGGTTTGGTGGATTCCTTACTGGGGTAAAATCTTAGTATTAGCTTGGTTATGTTGAAGGTTTTGCTTTGTAAAGGCCTTGTCATAATCTTCTCACCGCACACCAAAGGAAGTGTGCTTATCCGGTGGCAATATGGAATGGTCATATCTTGTGAGTAAAGCTGTATAGCCGTGCTCACGGTCATGGGCAATCTAAGTAAGGTTTTTCATGGACTAAACTTTGGTTTTCAAAAAGGTATCTAAAAAGCCTTATGGATGGATGGAATCCATAGGAGTTTTGAAAAGTATATGGATGGATGAAATCAGTATGAAATCTTTTGGAAAAGATGGTCCGGGTGGGATGGCCGTGGTGAGGTTAGTGTGGGGGGATGGACCTGCACTAACAACATTAATTTTAGTTACAAATTCTGCCTTTACTTATGGTATTAAATTCATCTCTTTCAATCTATTTACTGTAGTTCATTAAATGTTGTTTTACACTCAAACTAACTCTACATGTCTTCCTTTGTTGCCTTTAATATTATATTGCATTTTCCCGTGTGACTTGGTGAGTACAAGCTGGTACTCACCCTTACTTTGACATCTCAGAGAAAGGCGACTTTGACTATGGTGAAGACCAAGATAAGTAGACCGCGTCTTACTGTCGTTTGCTTGTGGGCACTATATGCACTAGCTGACCCTAGACTAGTGCGATTTATACAGAGGATCTGGGAATTGTTGCTTCGGGGTCCGACAGAGATGGTATCAGAGCCAGGGCGACTCTAAGACGTGACTGTAGATAGCATAGAATAGTTTAACCTTAAGGACCTATATTAAATAATAAAATATTTTCAAAAAGTTTTGCATATCCTTACCTTATAATCTATGATAATCATATCTCTCAATTCTTTCTCATCTTCATGTCATTACAAGAAAACATATTTCTAACTCTCCTCTTGTTCAAACAATTATAGATAGACATTTATCAAGATGCACTAGATGATAGGACATCACTTCACCTTACTCGTCACCAAGCGAACTGGACAAGGAAGTCTTAGCTACAACTTTAAGGGAAACAGTTACTCATTTGAAAGAGCTAAGCAAGAAGCCACTCATAAAGTAGTTCTTCGTCTCTGCCGCCACTTCAATCTTCGCATCAAAGGGTCACGCTTTCTACCTCGAGCTCTACGAAGGAGCACACTAAAACAACCCTTACCCCTTTAGGTTAAGTCATTAAGCTAGCCAGTAGACAATGTTACGAGCTATTAATTTTCTCTTTTGTCGATAGCCGTAACTATTACCTATTATTTGCTTAATAAAGATTTTGCGAAGTTAAGAGTTTTGTGTTGGGTTATACAAACGTCCCCTGTTCCCTCTTTGCCTTGAGTCTTATCTCTCCTAATTCTTAAAAGCATCAAGGAGATGATGAACACCCGAGGTAACGGCAATGGTAACAACAACCACAACGGAACTAATGGAGGACAGAATGCTCCCGTCTCTCCACCACCTCCTGCCAACGGACCTGATTGGGCCCAAATGATGGCTAACCAGAACCAACATATTCAACTACTAGTACAGACTATCAAAACCCTGCACAACCTGTTCCACAAATATCAGCTCAAGCTCCACAATCAAGACTGTCAGAATTTATGAGGATGCATCCCCTGACCTTTTCCAGTAGCACTGACCCAATGGACACAGATGATTGGCTCAGAGCCATAGGAAAGAAACTAAACATTATGCAATGAAATGACCGAGAAAGAGTCTTGTTCACTTCTCAACAGCTGAATGGACCAGCTTCAGAATGGTGGGACACTTACACTACTGCTCATGCCAACGCTCAAGCCATAACTTGGAATGAGTTCATGCAGAGCTTTTGCAAAGCTCATATCTCCACTGGCACCATCACTCTCAAGAAAAGGGAATTCTGAGCTCAATGACAAGGACGTCGCTATGTGAATGAATACCTATAGAAATTCAACCAGTAGGCATGCTACGCACCAGAAGATATCGCTACAGAAGAGGCCAAGTAGGAAAGGTTTCTTGAAGGACTCAATGATGACCTACCGATTCAACTTATCTCCAATGACTATGCCGACTTCCGCCAACTAGTCAGCAAGGCTATCCGCTAGGAGTCCAAGCATCAGGAAATAGAGAATCGAAAGAGATAGATGTATGACCAGCATACGAGTAACGCAAGCATTCCCATGGTTAGAAGAACTTTACCGCAGGCCAATAAGTTCCAACTGTCATCGTCAATCGGAGAACGAATCCCGATCAACACTGCTCCCAACATCGAGGACAGCAAAGTCTTGACAGTTGGCTTTCCACAAAAGGACCTAAACTCAGCAGCAAGAGTTACCCTGTTCCAATTGCCATGAGACAGGACATTTTGCCAACAAGTACCCCAAGAAACAACAGATAGCAGGGAAAGGAACATCCGGAGCACCAACAGCCAATACCATTTAGACAGCTAATAAAAGGCCGTAGAAGTGGATGAAGAAACATCTGAATCAAGTCCAAACTCAAGCCACACAAGGTCAGATCGAAACCCATCTTCTTGCAAGCCCATCTGAATCTTGGCGACGAGATTCTTTTTAACGGGGGTAGTTTGTAACAGCCGAGCTGTTTCATTTAATTTAAATAAAAATAATTGCTTTTGTCGCCTGAAATTTTAAAAATTTTATTTGCCTAATTTTCTGCTTTTAAAAGGGCTTTTTCTCAAAAAATAATTTAACTAAAAACATAATAATAACATTAAATAAAGGATATTTTGGATTTATGTAAAAATCCTAATTCAAATTAATTATTTTAACTCATCTGGCTTTTATCTGAATTTTCTGTGATTTTCTGGGATTTAAAAATCAATTTTAAGATTATAAAGTATTTTAGTGTAAAAACTAAATACCAAATTGAGTTTTAAATAATTTTCCTAAGTCCAAAATATTTCTAGGAACTTCTGTGAATGTTTTTGGAATTTTTTTATTTTATCTGGTATTTTTCTGAGCCTTTTTTGAGTTTTCTTTGGTTTTAAGAAAATGAAAACCGAAAATCAAAATTTTAAAACATTCCCCTCTTTCCCGAGCAGGCACGTGGACAGCCGATCTCCGTCCCTACCGCCATGCGGCAACATCCGGCCACACCCATGCCATTTTACCCGCGCGATGGCTGAGATCACCAGATGGCTGCCACATGTTGGCCATCTGGCCAACCACCTCTCCTCTGCATCCCTCTCTCTGCCAATGGACCATGCTCGTGCCTCCCCTCTCTCCTCTCTTTCACTCCTAGCCACCGGATGCTCCTCCCCACCACACGGTGACCATCCGAGCCTTCTGCTTTCTCTGGCTTCCCCCTTCTATTCCCTGCGCAACGCCGCTGCCATCTCCGCCAAAATCATCACAGCTATTACCGCCATCCTCGCCACCCTCGGTCTTCCCCCTTCTTTCCTTCCTCCCACACCCGCTAACTTCCCCAATTTTTGGCCAAAACTCGCGCTGCTCCCTTCCCCCATCTCCTCGCAATCACCGTCGGTCATCGAGATTTTCAGCGAGCAATTGACGCCGACACTTCCCTCCAACAGCCTATAAAAGGAGCCCCTCGGTAGCTCTCCTCCTCGCACCACCCCTTCCCCGTCTCTCCTCGCCCTTTCCATGCGCCCCTAGCAACCACACCGAGCTGTCCCTTCTTGTGCGCCAGTCAGACCTCCGGCGAGCAATCGTGGGCAAAGGTCACCTCGAGCTTCAGCACCAGAGCAACACCTTCCTCGTGCTGACGCCATCCTTCCCTGCCCCTTCACGGCCCCAAGCATCGCCAGAGCTACCCTTTGCCGGATCTCCGAGCTCCGCCGCCACCATTCCTCATCGTTGGCCGCTTTCGAGCTTCCCTAGGTGCCGCGCTATGGTGAATTGGGTAGCTCTTACTCCCTTCTTGCCTCCAATCCACATGTTGTCTGCCCCCGACCATTCCACCACTAGCGAGCCCTAGGGCCCCGCGCGCAACCACCACTCAAATGAGACACATTAGCACGCCACCCGACATGGCAGCCCACGAGGTGTCACATGGCCGCACACATCAGTGCCACATAAGCCCAAATCGACACAATTATTAGATGCATCAAGCCTCTCTGCCACATCAGCGCCCCTAGTCCACGTGTGCGCCACCAGGGCGCTACGTCATTGAGTTTGAGTCAGCATCCATTTTATTGTCACGTGGCATGCCACATCAGCACCCAACCCCTCAGGTGCCACGTCACTACGATGTATCCACCACCTAACTGACACGTTAGCAAAATGGCCCCATCAGCAGCCACGTAGGCGCCATGTAACCTACCATGCCACCTCGACCTCCCTTTGGCCCATGGACCTGGTCCATGGTGGACTGGGCCCACATGTCAGCCTTAGACCTAGCCAGGGCTAACATCAACATGACGTCATATATCTTTTTTCAGTAGAAAAATAATTTCAAAATTCCTTATTTATTCATTTTCTCTGATTTCAAACTTCTGGGAGTTCGTTCTCCTTCATCTTAACCCCGATTGAGCCCGTTCAAATTTCTAAATTCATCTAAAATCAAGATCTATCCAAAATATGTAATGTTTTCAAATTTTAGAGTTCATTTGAATTATATTTGAATTTAGAGAGTTATTTTTATGTGTAGACTACGACGACTCTGGAGAGTTTTACGTCGACGATTCACATCCAACTGCAAAGCAAGGCAAATCATACTCCTTGATTATGTTGAACCCACATTATGAAAGAAACTTATTTTGTTTTAAATTATTCTACATGCATATGTTTATGCAAGGTATGTCAATTTCAGTTTTAAATTTAGTTAATACCTATTTGTTATTATCTCTTTTGATATTGATTCCTGAATACCTTTTTACTCTAGAATAAAACTCTAGTTAGTACACTAGTGTAGAGTAGAGAATTTTGTATCAAATATTTAGACCTGCTTAGAAATAATCTTTTATTATGGGATACCCTTTTCACATAAAATGATAAGCTCTTAGAAAGTATCCTTGACTTCGATGAGTCAAGAAAGTTTATGAAATATTTCAAAATAAAATATAAAACTTGGTTTAGACTTAGGATAATGGATTGGTGGTGGGGTTGGCATTCATTGTTGTTCGGTGACACAATGTTGATTTTCAGGCACAAGGAGTATGCGGCTTGAGCCTAAGTCAAGTTAAGGACCGGTCTGTGAGCTACTACTGTAAAGTTCTTACCACAAGGCTAGTTTGAGACAGTCCTGGATGACTAATTTACAGGTCTCAACCTGAGTCTCGCTGTAGGTTGAAAGTGAGCGTGGCATAGGCCATATGAAGTCTCACTTGGCTCAAGAGGGGGTTTTGGTCTAGTGGATTTCTTACTAGGGTGAAACCTTAGTATTGACTTGGTGAGGTTAAAGGTTTTGCTTTGTAAAGGCTTTATCATAATCTCCTCATCGCACACCAGAGAAAGTGTACTTATCAAGTGGCAATATGGGATGATCTTGTTTTATGGATAAAGTTATACAATCTCTATAGAGTGTATGAGTAAAGTTTTCACGGATTATATTTTTATTTTCAAAAATGGTTTATGAAAAGGCTAATGGATGGATGGAATCCATAGGAGTTTTGAAAAGCATGTGGATGGATGAAATCCATATGAGATCTTTTGGAAAAGATGGTCCGGTTGGGATGCCTATGGTGAGGTTAGTGTGGGGGATGGACCTGCACTAACGATATCAATTTCAGTTACAAATTCTTTCTTTACTTGTGGTATTAAATTCAGTACTTTCAATCTATTTATTGTATTTCATTAAATGTTGTTTTACGCTCAAACTAACCCTACATGTCTTCCTTTGTTGCCTTGAACATTATATTGCATTTTCTCGTGTGACTTGCGGAGTACAAGTTGGTACTCACCCTTACTTTCACATCTTAGAGGATGATGACTTTAACTACGGTGAAGACCAAGACGAGTAGGCTTTTCGGCCAAGGTTTTTAATGAGGTAATTCGTGCAACACAACATAACATGTATCATATACTCTCTTTCCAAATTTTTTCTGTTGTGTTTTTGCAGAGTTTTGATGAGACATAAAATGTGTTGGATGAGTGTCTAAGGGGAGTGTTATGAAATCTGGGCTTATGTCTGCAAGCCTTAGCCCATGGTGGGCACCCCATCTCTTAGTCTATAAATAGAGGGTCTCAATGATTATATCATGTACCTTTTGGGGCAGAAAAGTAATAAAGAGAAAAGAAGTTCCCCCATCTCTCTATGTTTAATCTACTATTTGTTCCTACATTATTTTGTGTTTGATCCTTCTTCTGTCTAGGAGGTAATTGCTCAAACTGGACTCACCAGCAACGGTTGCTCAACACTTTCATCTATGATTTAAACGCTGGATGCCAGGATGTCCGAATCCTATGTCACAAGTTCGATCTGTTAAGAAATCGATGTAGAATGAAGTAGATCAATCAATCATACAAGAGACACCAATTGAGAGAGAACATCAGAGAAAGCAATCTTTATTAATTCTCAGATCATACTACATGGTACAATGGTCTCTCTATTTATAGCCTAAGTCTACTAGGAGCAATTCTGATGTTTGTTTATACCAGAACCTTCTAGGTTTCGTAATACTCCCCCTTGGACGAATACTACGGTATGCACATGTCTCACTAAAAACTCCTCCAAAAAATTTAGTGGGAAAAAAGGATGTAGAAAAGAGTACATCACCTCTGTTTCTTGTGACACACTTGTTGCTTCATTGAAAACCTTCACGTGAGAACTTAGGAAAAACTCATAAAAGGAAAAAAAGAGTGTAACATTTAGATCTTCAAGATTATGTACGTCTCCTAGTCTTATATAAGGACTATGGTTCAGAGATCTACTCCCCGTGACCTTATAACTCTTTAAGCCGTCTCATCCATGCCTCGAACACATTTATGAAAACTAGAGGCTAAGAGGGATTTCATGAGTAAATCTGTCATGTTATCATAAGACCTAGCCTTTGACTCCTTTATCTTTCCATTCTTCTAGAGCTCATGAGGATAAAAGAATTTTTAAGCAATATGCTTCGTAATATTACTCTTAATATAGCCCATTTGCATTTATGCCAAATAAACTGTATTATCTTCATAGATAATGGTGGGGGTCATCAACGATATTTGTGCCACATGACTTCTGGATATAGATAATCATTCACCTGAGCCAAGCATATTCTAGTGAGGCTTCATACCACGATATGCATACGCCTCGTTAAAAGCTCCTTCCAAAAACCTAGTGGAAACAAAAAAATAGAGAAAAGAGTACATAGCACACACTAAAATGTATTGTAGTTGTTGCCTCATTAAACCTTTTAAGCAATAAAACCCAATGGGAAAACTTACTAAGGGAAAAGGAGTACAACTCTTATCTTCAGGATTTGCAACACTTATCTTTGGGATTTATAAACTTTCTTTAGGATATATTATAATCTTCAAGACTTTTATCATGTTCATTGATTGGACTTATATTGATAGGTGGTAAAACCTTCAAGATCGTGATCATCAAGTCAATACCTTCTAGGAAATCTCATACATATCTATAAAAGTTTAGCATATGCTCCTTGAAGATCACTTCTGGTGAAGTCTTATTATTCCAATGCCTTAATGAATTTACCATTAACACCAATGTATATGATACCTTCATTATAATAGAGGATATTACCACCCCATCAGCCTCTGTGAAAGCATTTAGGCTCCAAAAATGTGGTTTTGGTAATTAATGACGATTTATAAATATGGGACTAGTATGTGTGTTGAGGATTGTATAAACTAAGTCTCATAAGTGTGCAAAGGACAAAAGCAATTTGCATGCGAAATGGACATCAAGTAGGATAAAAAACAAGGTACATAAAATATAGGATCTCTTTTAATTTTCACCGGTCTTAGGAGAAAGTTTGGAAGACCGGATTATAAGATAGTCACCGTACTATTAAGAATCATTGAAAGTTATTTGACAGCATGCTCTTGTACCATTTGGATCAATTTAGGATCATGCATGCACATGAAACTATGTTTGAAAACAAATTGTGCTCTCTTTCAAAAATCGGAAGTACCGTCGCATTAATCGCGGAACTACCGGAGTCCGGTACTACTGTCATGCAAATCGCGGAACTACCGGACCACGGTAGTACCGGATTTTCAACGGTACGTTTTTTCTAGAGAGCACCCTTGCTGGGGACTTGAACTCACTGAAATCGGTAGTACCGGAGTTAACACGGCGGAACTACTGCAGTGCGGTAATACCGCACCTTCCAGCGGAACTACCGATATTTAGAAGTACCGGCAAATTCCAGCAGTACGTTTTTTCCAAAGAGTACCCGTGACAAACTTAAGCTGGCAAAAATCGAAAGGCCGGGCATTGCATGGCGGAACACCGCAGTGCGGTACTACCGCACTGCTTTTTCAACGGCTAGTTCTCACGCTCTGACATAGCCGTTACTGTGTGCTACAGTGAACTACGGTAGTACCGCACTTAGAACGCCGGTAGTTCCGATTTCCCTGATTTTTCAAATTAAATCTTTGCAACGGCTAATTTTGGTTGGTGAGGATATAAATACCCCTACTAACTCAAGGACATGCCGTTGAGGAAGTATTGAACATCTTTGAGCCTAGAGCATTTATTTCACATATTTTTCACTCTTGTGCATTCATTTGAGGTATTGTGAGTCATTTTCAAGTGCATTCATTTTCTAGATTGATCCTTGGCAAGTGAGCGCCGTCAAGTGAAATGTTATCTTTTACTTTTGGTGCTTGCCGGCACCTAGACGGCTTGGAGGTTGATCATGAGGTGGTCTCTTCAAGAAGTTTGTGAAGAGGTCCGAGTAAAATTGTAAGTGGCTTGGTGCTCGTCATCTCCGGAGAAGAGCAAGAGTAACCAATAGTGATCGAGAAGTTGAGGCTTAATTTGTGAAGCCGATCCAAGAGCGCTTGGGCTTTCCTCAACGTGGATTAGTGAAGACCGGCAAATCTTCGATACCATGGGAAAAACATCGTGTGTCCCCTTGTGATTATTTCTTTATCTTTCTCTAGCATTTATATTTATTGCTTATGATACTTTAAGTTTACTAGAATTGAATATGTTGAATTTAATTATTATATTTGTCTAGCGTTGAATTGTACTTATTAGTTTTAGAAGGCAAATTTTTATAACCTCCTATTCACCCCCCTCTAGTCGGTTATCCTTGATCCTACACTCTGGTAGGAGATGCACTTCTCATATGCTTATGTAGTGCACTTTTGGTGCTTAGTTTCTTCATTTCATTTCCTCAGGTCTTGGATAGGTTCTTATCTACTTCTAGAGATCGCACAATCGTGGGTGTATTTTCGATCAACTAGTAAGTTAATTTCTCTTCAGGGAAATGTTCTCTCTTCTAGGAGATATTTTCTCTTCTGGAAGACACTCTTTCTTCGACCAAGACTTTTATCTGCTATAATGGTTCAGCTTCAATTTCTTCCTTTCATTTTTGACCTGATATGAACACTTCAGGTGCTCAGCTATGGACTTTGGTTCTGGATTTATGTTCTCATACGAGAAGTTTTAGTAATTTTAGAGGTAAACTGGTTGTCAATAACTTTTCTTCAAAATATCATCATAATTGAGTGTCTTTTAGTATTAATCAAAACTTTCTTATTTCCCAAACGAAAGATTATTGGTTGTTTCGTGTTCTCCAATATTGTAATATGCGTGCATCTAATTACTAGGGTTTTCATCTTCAGAATGAGCCTCTTTATGAGATATTTCACCTTCAAGGTGAGTTCTCTTCTGGAGTATTTAATGAGTGTTTAATGATTATTTTGACTCATGTCACTAGCCTTGGATCCACAGGCATCCCCGTAGACATTAGATCACTAACCAATAAGTCAACTTCTCAAAAATGGAAATGCTATTCATCCCAGGGTATTTCAAACTTAGCAACATATTTACTTCAGAAAAATAATATATAACTTCTCCATGCAATGGGAAAAGAAATCTGGTAGTCTCCCCGCTTCTAGTGTACAGGAATATCAATTAAACTTAAATTAAGCTTGGTTAGTGCGTGAACTCTATACTAAAGATTTTTCTTTAGAAAAATATCATGGCATTTGAAGATTTTGGGCATTTCTCTCCCCTTAATGCCGAGATTTGATTTTGCTTAACAGCTTACTTCAAAATCCCCTCAGTATGTTACAGTGGTGATATCATATGGAAAATGATTGGTTCTCATAATATGCACCGATCCTTGATCAGGGGCTTTTTACTTGATGTAGTGAGCTAGATATTTATTAATATAGTGGCATAAAAACTGCACATCTCTACTTCTGGTAGATTATCCCAACGTCTAGTGAGTTATTAATCTGTGACAGCAGAAAATATTCTAGCTTCTTATGTATTGCCCAATGTTATAATCTAATTACTCATACTTTTGACTTAAAATTTGGATCATACAAACTTCTGGTTTTGTGTTAATGCAACATGTTTTGATCGATCAGAGTATTATGTTTTGACAACATAATATATATATATATATATATATATATATATATATATATATATATATATATATATATATATATATATATATATATATATATATAGGATGCTTTCAAGAGGATAGATATAACACTGCCATATAAAACATAACCATCAATTAATCTGTATGAAATATATATTCTACTAGAATATAATTCTAGTTTAACCTCCCAGATGAAATAATTATTCACTAGGAATATATCTGATAATTGGGAGGTAATTTCTATGCCTGCTATAATTTATGATGTCAAATAAGTATGACAGATGTAGATCATTGAGGATCATCAAAATCCAATAGGTCATCTAGTATTTCAAGAATTATATTTTCTTTAAGAAAAAGGCTATAGCTTCCAGTGGCATATGCATGGTAGCTTCAGGCTACCATGTAACTCCCATGAATGTGGTCGTATGCCAACGACAAACATAGTACTTGGGGCAAATCAATTACCCTTCGAAAGTTGCAATGATTTTTGTTTGCCAATAGTGGATACCAGTTTCAATTATATCTCCAAATTATAGCTTCAAACTTATTTGCTTCTAGATTTGACCTAAGATATGCTATAATACTCGTCATTACTCTTGTGTTTCTGCCTCAAAGGCTCCAATATGCCTCAAATACCCCAAATTCCTCCCCCTTTTTACGCCAATCATAAAATTGCAAGTGAAAGCGCCTACTTCTAGCATTTGCTTTGAATTAACTCAGAGTTTTAACAATAAATTGCTATTATACTACTTCAAGAGTAAAATTTTATCGTCGTGAAACCGACATACACTTTGTAATATGGAAGATGAGGTTATTTATAGACCTCAAATCTTTGGGGTTTATAGTGTTTTCTAGTCGAAGTGATTCTTCTGGGATTTAATATTTGACTAAATTTCTTATGTCTTCAAGATGACACTTTCCTATTGCCATCTGAGCAATAATGAACTGAGGCATATCATTCTTTTCAAATGGTAGGCATAATATTTTTAAAATTTATTACATACATGATTAATTGTTTTACTGCAGGTAAGATATGCTTCTAGCAATGTGTTTTATTAAGTAATTATTCAGCAGGGGTAAGATTTTAACAAAACAACTTAGACCAAATATATTTATGACATTTGGGAAAATAATTATCTAATGCACAATTTCAGCAGCAAAAGATAAAAGGTGCTCTTCATAAGCAATATTTACTTTTATCTATTTAGTAGATAATTTATCATTTCCTAGAATTTTTCTAGCAATATTCGGGATTTTCTGATAATTATTAAGGCATTTAAGTAATTTTTAGAATTACTAACCTATTAAATAAATCCCCAAATACACAATGCCAAGAAATAAACCATAACAGAAATATGAATCTTCCGAGGTGCACAAGTCTAAGATTTCATAAATTTACGGAAACTCATATACCTAAAAATCATGTTTCTAGGATTTACTAGAATTTTCTAGCAATTTTAATGTATTTATGCTAATTAATAAGCAATTTTCAAAATTACTAAATAAGCAAAAATAATATGCTGAAGAAAATAAATCCAGAAAACACAATAATGACAAAGGTGCTAAAAGATTATAATGAAGGTCAAATAATCTAAAAGTTAATTTCTCTAGAGAGAAATTTGGTCTGCTAGACTTATCTACTATTTTGACAAACTCCGGGATCAAAATAATGATTATCATATTTTTTAGCAAATTGTCATAATTTACTCGAACTTCAAGGGTTTAATTGCAAAAACGGCAGACAGAAATAAATTTATTTCACCCTCCCCTTTTTTATTTTGTTTTGGGCCGGATTTGGGCCATATGGCCCATGAGCCCGAAGGCCCGCTTGTCTGGTGGCTAGGAATCCCCCCCGTGGCGGCGGTAGAAGGCTTGAGTGAGTGAGCGACGGGCGGTGCCAAGCAAACGGCGGGCAGAGGCAAGCGCTGGTGACTGGATGCAAGTGTCGGTGGTTTCGGGCCATAGCGCCAACTACATCGGGCGTTGGCTGTGGCTGGCGACCTCAAGCGTGGGGTTGGCGACAGCCGCCCTACTGGGGCGACGACGCCGGTGGGGGGATCGAGGCGTGCGGCAGTAGATGTGGTGGTGCGACTGGGACGCACGGCAGTGGAGGCAGCCTACGGGGTCACGGAGGCGGTGGCAACTGGTAGCCTCGGTGCGTGGGTTCGATGGCACCTAGCACTTGGAGTGGCTTGTGCGAGAGGTGACAATGACTCATGGCGAGCAAAACCGGGCACCGGCGAGGGGCCTCCGTTGGTGAAGGAAACAAACAGCGGCAGCGTATCCTTTGTGGGCGCGTGAGATTCGGCGGCCGTTCTTCGAGTGCGGTGTGGCGACAGGGCGGCGCCGGTGGCTTCGGGCCTTGGCATTCAGCGCGCGGCGATGTTTCAGTGAGTTTGGGATGGCGGGAACGAGCGGAGGAGGCAATCGTCTTCGAGCACGGAGGCGCACGGGCGACGGTGAGCCGTGTTTGGCTTCAAGCGTGGAAAACACCTTTAGCGATAGCTGCTTCGAGCAGCATGGCTGCTTCGAGCACGGGGCACACACGATGGTTGACGACTTCGAGCTTCATCGAATGGCGGCGTCCGAGCGGGCGTGGGCACGTGCTCGCAGAAGCAGACCGATGAACGTCCTTGGGTGTTGATGCGGCGTCGGCCGGCGGTGGCTCAGGTCCCAAGGAGCGCGGCGCGAGGTGGCGTCGGCTCGAGCGATCTTTGTGGTGACTTGGCGGCGGTGGGTTCGGCGACGGCGGCCGATTTTGGTAGACGGTAGCAGGACGTCTTCGGGCATCAGGCCGTTGGCTGGTGATGGCTTTGGACACGTCTGATGAGATCGATTCCCTCTAAAGTGTTGGGTTTTCATTTGTGTTGATTTTGATTTTTTATTCTAATTAGATGATTGCAAACTGATCTGGAGACTAGATGATCGCCCATTCTACTAGATTTTAGATCTAGTATGCAAAATTTTAGATCAATCTACTGTTAGAAACAATTGACACAAGATTAATCTAAACATGGCATTGCTTGAGAATATAGAATCAATCAAGATTGAAATATAAACAGCAATGCATAATAAATTTGTTTATGATTTACATACCGTGCACTTTGTAGATCGATTTGTGCTAATAACGTGTTAAGAAATTGATATATAACAGATGAATGGCAACACAATCACATAATCAATCAATCATCACGAACGGAGTAGAACGAAGTAGATCAATTACAGAGAAGATAATTTTGATATTTACTTATACCGAAATCTTCTAAGTTTCTATTAGATAAACTTTTTTGACCATTGGAATAGGAACCGAAGAGAGGTGTAGTACAAGAGTGGCCGAGTGCGTTCGGGGCAGATGCAGGCTTATGGCGGTGGCACGTATTTTCAAACCCTATCCAACGGTTGGAAAACCAACAATTTACTGCGCTTCGCTTCACCCATCATTATGGCACGGGACGGGAGCACTGCCGAATCGAGGCCCCGCTGGCTTAGCCCCTGTCAGAAAAAGAAAAAACCGGAAGAAAAGGAAAGATGTCCATCCCTCTCCAAACCCCCACCCCCGCCGCCTCCCTGTCCTCCGGTCGTCGCGGCTCCCAGGGCTCCTCCCTCTCCACCATCACCACCATACCACACCAAGCCCCAAGAATGGCTTCTTGCCCTCTGTTCCTCCTGGCCCTACGACCCCCTCCGCCCCTCGCTGGCCGCGCCCGCCTCCGCCGTAGGCCGGGCTTCCGCTGCGCCGCCTCCTACGGCCCTCGGGAGCGCCCGCCCAGGCCTCGGCAGCAGAAGCAGCTGACGCAGCGCCCCGACCGCGGCGACGCCGTGGACCCCGTGGACTTCCTCGCCAAGATCGGGGTCTCCGACCGCGCCTTCGCCCAGTTCCTCCGTGACCGGTACGTTAGCCGACCGTCTGGTATGGTTGGGGAATGTGCATCCGAATCGTCTTCCTACAAACTCCCAGTCCAACCTCCAGTTCCCCCTGTGCTAAATTTGTTGGAATTGATCCATTGATGGGGTCTTAGTACGCATTTCCAACCAATTCCCTCATTATCGGAACAAGGGAGGTGGGAATGGGTTGAGATTTTTGACGGAAATGATATGCAAATATAGGTTTTTTTTGGGTTTTAATTGTTGACGAGCGGGGTAGGGTTTGGTTCGCCAGTTTTGTTTATCCGTTAGGAAAAATGGGAAGCGCCTGTTTGCTTATTGTTAGGCACAAGGCTTTGAAGGACCGCAGATGGGCGCTGCACTCTCGGTTTATTGATCTGAAAGAGGCGTCCTCTGGGTAAGCCTGCTACTACCATGTTGTTGTTTCAATCTTCTTGTTCTGCTCGGATTCTTTGGTGGGGTGATGCGGCCAGTGGTCTGTTTGTGTTTTTCTGGTAGGTTTGAGTTAATGGGCATGCATCGACCTCGGCAGCACCGGGTGGATTTCATGGAATGGGCACCAGGTGCGTGTATTTTTTTGTGTGTGATAAAGTTTGTATTGGTAGGTTCGGTTATGCGGCCAAAGATGATAACCTTGAATCTTGATTCATGGGTATGGAAGATGGTAAAGTTCAACGGTAGGTTTAGCTATGTTTGCAGCAGATGATGTGACAATTATAATCCTTCTATCTACAAGACAATTATAATCCTTCTATCTATCTACAAGTCTCATCTCATGGCATTTTTTACCCTGTTGCTCTTCTGCACAAAATGAGAATAGCCTTTTGTGGTTATGTTTCTAGCAGTTGGAGCAGTTCAACCTGCTTCGACACACAAGGGCCCTCATTTATCCCATGTGTATTTGGATTGTCTAAAATTCTACATCTCAACATGCATTCATCATGAAATCAATGAAATGTCTTTTTTTCCCCAGAGTACAATTATGTGGATGATTTTGATAAAGGTGACAATGGTGTTGATGTTGAAGATTTAATCCATAGAATGAATGAAGAATATTGGGAACCTGGAGATGTTAGGTCACGCAAGTCTCGAGTGGAAAGCCTTGCAGCTCCCGATGGCCCGATGCCACAAACAAAGGAGCATATTCTTCTTGCTCGATAGGTAGGTGTGCCATCACTTGTTTGTTTCTTAAACAAAGTTGATGCTGTTGATGATTCCGAGTTACTAGAACTTGTAGAGATGGAGCTTCGTGAGCTCCTCAGTTTCTACAAGTTTCCTGGTGATGAGATTCCAATCATCCGTGGATCTGCCTTGTCAGCCTTGCAGGGGACCATTGATGAGATTGGAAAGAATATGCTATATACGGATAAGGAAACCGATGCATATAAGGAAAGGAATAATACGATTTCTATTCTTTCTCTAATACCCTTAACAAAATGTTCTCTCTGACAGCCGGGTAACCTTTTCTCCGCTGCTAGGTAAACCTTTATTGCTTTGGGTAAACCATCACAAACTGCAAGTCGATAGTGGTCCCTAGTGTTGAGTATAAGTGAATTGCCCGTCTTTCCTCATCAGTTTAAGCTTTCGGGTGAACTGGCTGGTGCATGCAACTCAATATGGCATTAGAGCTAAGAGGTCTTGAGTTCGAGACCCAGTTGACACAATTAAAAAAATAATTGCAGCCTAATTCTATTTCACGTCTTAGGCCTGAAGGAGTCTACACGTGAGGGGGAGTATTAAGTATAAGTGAATTGTCCACATTTCCTCATCAGCTCAAGCTTTAATACCATATTGAGTTGCATGCACCAGCCAGTTCACCCAAAAGTTGAACTGGCTGGTGCATGCAACTCAATACCTAGCTGGAATGACTACCCATGCACAAATGGAGATTATATCTGACGAACCTTTGCAATGCTCTCTATGCTGATTGGTGATAAATCGAACTCAAGGCACTCTACATGTCATCTTGTATAATTCAAATCTTGATTCTGCAACAACGTACCCATAGTTCACCCATCTTATCTTGGTTTGCTTGATCTTGAGAGGATACTAGATTATTTGATATTGTTCCACCTTGATTCATATCACAAATGCGCACATATGAAATTGCAATCAGATAATAACTCTCAACATTGTAAAACTATAGAAACTACTATACATGGCATCTCATTGTTTTACGTATTTTAGTTAGCTTTACTCACAGTTTGAGAACATATGAAGTAATGAATTGTTCGTTATTGCTGGAGTAATTTATATTGTGAAAATAATTGCAAATGTTGGATTTTGTCATTTGAGGAAGTATCATCTGATGCTAAATATTACCCCATTATGTTATGAACAATATAACGATTACTCCATTATGTCATAAAAGTGTAGGAGGGTTCTGTTTCTTTAAAACAAGCGCATTTCACTTGCAGGTCACCAATTATTTCGCAGTCAGTAGCAGATTTGGCACTCCAGATGAATTCAAGAAATTAGTTGATGAGGCACATGGTATGCTTCTTAAGATCATTATTTTTCTACCACATTGGAAAAAATCCTTTACATTTATATGGTGGTCTAGGAGGAGGGAGGGATCTATTCACTTCTCAAGATCATTATTTTGGGGAGGAATTTATTCACTTAATCACTTCTCAAGATCATTATTTTTCAACAACACTGGAAATTCACACAATAGTCTTAAAAAAAATGTGTACATTTATATGGTGGTCGAGGAGGTAGGGATCACTCAAACACTTCCAATTTTTCTTGCTTTTTACTTAAATTGCCATTTACAGGTCGTAGTTGAAACAGCAAAGTGTTTACTATGGAAATTCTTCCCTTATACTGCTTGTGTGTAATTGGGCATCTTCTAAGTGCTTTCCATGCATTATGTTTCCTTATGCATGCAATTTTGGAACATCAAGTGACATACTTGTAGAAAATTTTCACATCTTACAATGCAAATATTTTGAAAAAAGTGAAACACTGGTTAACTTTAACATCTTCTCTTTTTTCTCATCCCTGGTTTGCTCAGGCCTTGGATTAGTGGTGCTTCTTGATATTGCCCACTCCTATGCATCGGCAGATGAATTATGGCTCCAACAATTGTTACTTCCACAGCGGTATTATAACTTAAACTTTCTTTCTTTTTTTTTCTTTTCTTGAAACTTTGTGAAATTATGTTGTGTTCTTGACCAATCATGGGAAGAATAAATTTGGAAGACATTAATGTGTTATTTTGAATTTGTAAAATGGGGAGTTTAAATGCACCATGTTTGCTCTATAGCACGTGTGTGGCCCTGACTTAAACAGTTTGAATTGATGGACTCTACAAGGGCCATGATCCTTGCTAACATGAGCCAAAAATTTGAGTTTGGTATGGAACATCTATATGTGGGTTAAACTGCTTAATATGGTGGTAGCATGTTGTTCTTATCAACTGAATAGAACCCAATAAATCATTAGGTCCAACAGCACGAGTAAAATGATAGCACAATCAACAGCTAGCTTAAAGCACAAAGACCTAATTGAGCTAATCTAAACACATTGGTCAGTGCAATTTTTCTTTAAACTCAATAGTTTATAATATAAATTTACAAGATTTTAATGATTATTGGTAGCTATTTGTTATGAATATTGTGTGTATTGATATGAGACCCAAATGGTCATATATATAGAAGAGTACAAGGGATATATGCCATATAGAGATAAGGCATATGTAGAATAGGATACAAACTCTATATATGCCATATAGAGATAAGGCATATGTAGAATATGATACAAACTCTATCTCTTAATACAACTCTATCTCATCTCCTTAACACCCCCCTCAAATGTAAGGCGTATGCAATAGCATTGCATTTGAAAAGAGTTGTTACTAAAATAGTAAATAAAAAAACCGTAGTCCGAGTCTTGATGATGTCGTCGTAGCATGCAGTCCTTGAAAAGGGCGGCAGTCGGCGGTGGAGAAGAGGATGAAGCAGGTAGTGCCGAACGTTCTTCCACTCAGAGGGGAAGTCGTCGGAAGGCGGGCTGGAGGGCGCCTTGATGGCGATCGACGAACGGCGGGGCACAGCATCACGTCGGCTGGAGAGCAACGTTTCTTCTTCGGAGACCACCGTGCAGCACCACGGGCAATGGATCGGCGGGCACACGGAGGTTGGAGATCAGGAAGGAGACGACGCTATACACATAGGGCAGCGGCCGATGGGTAGGCCGAAAGAAAAAAAAGACGACGCCACACACAGAGGGCAGCGGTCAGTGGGTAGGCCGACGCACAGAGGACGGCAAGAAGACGCCGCACACAGAGGGCAGCGGTCAATGGGTAGGCTGACGCACGGAGGGCGGCAAGAAGACGACGCAGCACACAGAGAGCAGTGGTCAATGGGTATACCGACGCACGGAGGGTGGCAAGAAGACGACGCCGCACATAGAGGGCAGCGGTCAATGGGTAGGCCGACGCACGGAGGGCGGCAAGAAGATAACGCCGCACACAGAGGGCAGCGGTCAGTAGGTAGGCCGACGACGCACGGAGGGTGGCAAGAAGACGACGCCGCACACAAAGGGCAGCAGTCAGTAGGTAGGCCGACGCACGGAGGGCGGCACTACTCTCTGAATTGCTCTTCTTTTTTTTTTTAAAACTCAGGGGCGCCCACCAAGGACAGTTCACCGGAGAAGAGAATTTGAGGAGGTGGCGTGTGAGGTGGGCAATCCGCCGAGATGAAGTGGCGGAGGTGGACAGATCCGATTTTCTCTTTTTTTTGTTTCCTTTTCTTTTTTTTCTTTTTTCTTTTACCTAAAAGGAAACCCACCCGATTGGATCTGGACTGATCCAATCGGTGGTAGACAATGCTGAGGCCTTCTTGGGCGAGGCGCAGGTGACTGCTGCGGCGGCAATGACGGCAGTCGGCGGCGCAGGTGGTGGCAGTGGCCGGTGGCAGATGGCCGTGGCGGCCGGTTGGCGCGATGGTCGTGGGCTCGGCGGCGCGGCAGCGATGGCAGATGGTCGGCGAGGCGAGCCGATGCAATGCGGCCGGGTGGCGCGCGCTGGAGATGGCGCGGGCGATGGCCCCAGCGGCAGCGCGGCCCAGAGCAGGCGGCGGGGGAAGCCAGGCGACTCTCTTCCCCACGGGCGGCGAGAGGCGGGGCCGACGGCCGGGAGGCAGCAGGGTGGTCGACGGCGATGGCAACTAACAGCGGCGGTTGCATGGAGCGGATGCGGCCGAGGCGGGGGACAGTCGATGGAGTCGAAGTCGGATCCGTGGCCCTGGGCTGCCCCGACAACGGGTCTTGATGGCGAGGTCGGCGGAGATATCACGCATGGTGACCACGTCGCCATCTGGATCCTTCGGGATGCCAGCGGCTAGTTTGATGTCGGCTAGGCGTTCCGCGGCCTCATCTGGCGTGTCGGAGGTCTTCTCGATCGCTCAAGGCGTCGCGGGCGACCGCCGTCGGCCACGCCGTCGGCCGGAACGCCGAGGCTGCCGGTGCGGCGCTGCGCGCCGCCTTGACCCTCAAGGTAATCGGTGATCGTGCGAGGCACGTGTCGCAGAAGACGCGCCCTTGGATGACGAAGTCGGGGGCATTGGTGGCGTGGGTGGCGCCGGCGAGGACACAGGAGATGACGTCGAGGCTCTCGTTGCTCCTGCTGGTGATCCTGCGAGGACTGGACGCTCGCCGGCCCCGACGGCTGCCGCCTCCCCAACCTCGCCTTCTTCGCACAGAACTCCCCCTCCCATCTCGTCCAGGTTGTCGATCTGCTGCTGTCGAAGACGTGGACCGAGACGAGACGATGCGGGCGCATGTACTCGGAGACTGGTGCGCGGGGCTGCGTCGGATGGCCTCGCTGGGGTCCAGGCCGAAGACTCACCTTCGATATGGCTCGTGCATGTTGCAGTGAAGGCGTTGCCGAAGAGCCCCGCTGTGTGTGCGACAGGCGTGACTGGGAGCCGCCGTCTGGGCGAGCGCGTCCTTGCGCACACGGAAGAGGAGCCGCTCGTGCCAGGCAGGTTCCGCGGAGCCGACCAATGCGTCCCCGCCGATGTGCCACGCCCCGGTCTGTGCGGCGTAGATCTAAGAATTGTTGGAGAGGTGGCCGCCTCCGGGAGCAGAGATCAATCCTCCCGGGGGCAGCAGCAGCGGAAGTAAATCGAGATCGAGATTAGGGTTTTAGTCTAAGCTCTGATACCATGTTATGAATATTGTGTGTATTGATATGAGACCTAAAGGGTCATATATATAGAAGAGTAAAAGGGATATATGCCATATAGAGATAAAATATATGTAGAATAGGATACAAACTCTATCTCCTAATACAACTCTATCTCATCTCCTTAACACTATTTGACCTGATTTCTGCCTTTTAAGACAACTGTTATGGTTTACTGAATGGATGGTCGAACGGGTTCGAAAAACCAGAGGTTACTGGCCTATAATCTCCGGTTACCGGAAATAGTAGTCGGTACCGAGATAAAAAACTGGCTAGGATTACTCAAATGTAAATTTAGATTTATGACTACATAATGTAGTAATGCACTTCCTAAGTTGGCTTTGGCATTTGGTGTGCTAGATTATCTATTGTATGAAGTAATTACGCATCAATTATTTTTCTTCCATGCCTTTTTTCGATTTTCCTAGCAGTTTTGCTGGTTTTTGACCGGTTACTGGTTTCAAACCGCCCAAACTCAAATTTTGAATCACAAACTTCGTCCGGATTTTTCCAGGGATTTCCAGTAACCGGCCGGTTACCGTTACCGACCGCTAGCTAGGATTACCCCCAGTTCCAGGTTTTGGAACCTTGGGTGGAAGTGACATATTGATAATGTTGAATAGTAACTATGGGCATTTAAACCGACATGCCTAGCCTTAATGTTGACTGCTGAATATGATTTGACAAGATGTATTATTTAAATTTTGTACATGCTACAAGGTCTTATTAGTAAATATTCTTTGATGCGCACCTTGAATTTTTTCGTAATGTATTTCATCCCTACGCCTGTTTGAGATTCTTGTATGCTTCTTTGCAACTACAACATCCTGGTCGCGATGGATCCTTGGTAGGAAAAAGAGGACATCAGAAATATTGGGGCTCCAGAATGTTCAGATATGATGATGTTGATGTTCTACACTTGTTGTCAAATTTAAATTGGTAAAACTGTAAAAACTGTGTTGATATTGCATTCTTACTTTGCAAAATAGTATGGCAAATGACTTTGTTTTTCTGTTCTACAATCTACCTAGTTAATTATGGATCTCTTACTAATCTTACCCGTGGGTCATAGAATACCAGATTGATGGATTCCAGTTTCACTCACTGTCTTCTATGTTATATAATCATAATGGTTTTTCTACTTTACTGGTGCCATGGAAGAGTAAGTGCTCTCGACTTTTCATTGTTGACATTATTTGACTGTCTTGTATTGAAATTTACTAAGCTGTTCTCTGTTGTATGGAAGTGGAACAACTTTGTCTATCTAGCTAACGTGAATTTGGCACCATGAGGATCTGTAGTTTGTACTAGCATGTGGTGTGGGTAGCAGTACCACTGCCAACTAAAATGATTTTTTTTCCTTCTCACCCCCACTCCCCTCTCCCTTTCTATCTGTTTTCTGTCATTGACCTCTGTACTAACATTTTTGTATGGAGCACTAGGGGAGGACCCTATTTCAGTTTTGTACAAGAAAGATCAACGGAATCTGCAAAACTTCTGTACTTAACAATGTTCAGGATATTGATTTGGTTCATAGGATCCTACAATCATGTGGGACCATCCTGACCCTGATCCTATGTAGGATCAAAATTAAGTAGAACAATATAAAAGGGGTCTAGACTCTATTTCTTATAATCTTTAGAATTGCGATTTTTGAGGTGTGAACCTACCCTATCACGACCCTATGAACTCGATCATGTCAATATGAAAACAATCTCTCCTAGGTTCCCGATCTTGACAACATGGGATAAGATATAATTGATCCAGAACTATGGCTAGGTAAATATAATCAGATGCTTGGTTAATTTTCGACCTGTCTAACGTCTGAAGCTCAATTTGGAGAAATCGATCAATAAATTGTGTGTGGGAGAAGCTGGTGCCATGTTCATGGATGGTTGCTGTTTGCAAAGGATCAGTTGAGCCCTTAGTTGTAATTCATCACTCCCCCTCCTGAAGCTGCAGTTATTTTATGTTTCTGGCTAAACATTCAAAACAAATCAAACCACATATGTACAAAATATGTAACTCTAATCAAGGATATGCACAAAGATGTTGTGACTATCGTTAGAACATTCGGCGTAGGTATTAATTTAATCGCGGAGTCGCCCGGTTACTCATTAAGTCGCGGGAAGGGGAAAATAAAAAATAAAATATATGGGAAAAACATAAAGTGAAAAAAGTATGAAATATTTATTTTTTTTTAAAAAAAACTTCTTAGCGGACTGATGGGAGGGTGGGCCTGCCACCTTGGGCCAAGAGGCCTAAGGGGGGCCGAAATCCCCCCACCTAACCCTAGCCGCCCCCACCCCTTCCCCCTTATTTCCCTTGCGCAGCCCCCCTCTCCCCTTTCTTTCCCCTAGCCGCCACCCCTCTTTTCCCCTTTGCGCCACCAACCCTCCTTCCCCTTGGTGCTGCCCTAGTGCAAAGGAAGAGGAAGGAGAAGAGAAGGAAGGGAAGGAAGACAGGAAGAGGAAGACGAGAAGAGCAAAGGTGTGATCCCAAGGCTAGGTAATTATTCCTCATCCCAAATCCCTCTGATTTCTGCTGTAATTAGGGTTCTTAGCCTAAGAATTGGTGGGGATTGGCAATTAAATTCTCCAATTAGTGATTCCCTGTTGTCTGCCTGTAGATCAATTCGCGTAGCGTTACTACTCGCGCAGTTTAGACCCCCAAAACGATTTTTCCTGCGGGTCTGCCCAAAAGGAAAAACGTGGAGGACAATGAGACACATCTCCTGTATTTTTTTCAGATTTTTTGGCCACGGGATCTGGGCGCAGTAAGGTCGGGAACTTTGCTGTCTGTTAGGGGTGTAGATTGGGGTAGACTGCTGTTTAGGTGTGATTTAGGGGTAGTAGATGATTTTTATGCTTATGGTCACAATTGTGAAAAATGTAGAGAATTCATTAATCTAACTGCTGTATAAAAATTATAATTTTTAGAGTTTTGTACTGTGGTTGGGAAGCGTTAGAATCTGGCTACTCAGATTGCTAGAACAGAGAACGTTATCTGTTTGCGCATTAAGTTACACCTTGCTAGGAACAAAATAAAAATGTGATCTGCATGAAAAGTGAAGGTATTTAAGTGAGGAATTCAGAAATATATCTCTCTCTGTAGAAGGTTTAGTAATCTTAAAGATACAAAAAAAATTAAGGAGCGCTGCTACAGTGGGAAGAATGTAGAACTATTAAGCGGGGAAGGATGTTGTGGGGTTTTGGGTTTAGCGATATCTTTTCTTCGTGAGTCACGTTTTCATCGCTATATTGTGTGCTGAGAAGTACTTTTTTGGACAGGTGGTTTTGCTCCTGAACGCGCGTGATTTCGTTGCTTCGCCGATAGAGGTAAGTAATCGTAGCAGTTCTGCTACCATTTAATTCGTTATTCTTATTACTTGCAATCTACATGACTCTCGTATTTTGAAGTAATGTCATGGTTGCTTGATTTACAAAAGAGGTTGTAGTAGCAAATAATAACTGATTGTTATGCTTTGGATGGCCTGCATGTAGTCATGACGTACTTGCTATATGTGTCAAATGTTTTTTTCTCGAACACGCAGGAGAGCTGCGTATCTTTGCATTAAGAAAGAGATAATTACAGGGGGTAGAAACCCTTACTGACCCAAAACACAAAACACAAACCAAACACACTTAAACTCGCCTAAGGCACAAGAACAAGAACGACCTCGACCAGAGATGATCTAGACCAAACCCTGTGATGGAGCAGTTAGGTAAAAAATACCCTTTGCTCCAGCCAGAGTCCAAATCCTCATCTCGTCACTGACAAAAGACAAGAGAGCCCTAACACTCGGTGTAGCCCCATCAAAGACGCAGCGATTGCGGAGATTCCAAAGAGACCATGCCCCCAAAATGATGATGGAGTTGAGACCTTTCCGGACCTGGCCATCAACTATATGTGTCAAATGTGGAACATGGATATAAATTCATGGTGGATATGTTGATGTTTCCTTGAGGTTAAATTCATGTTAATCATATTGATGCCCCTTATGAGGTTGAAATTCATGTGGTTTATGATTATCATATCATTCATAACATGTCATGACATTGCATTGTGGATATCGCCGCTTATAGCCGGCCGTCAGACGTCTGACAAAGATCGTACATTGCCGTAGTACGATGCACACTCTTACCTTGTTGGGTAAGGGTGCAGTGGAGCATAGCATGTATATGCATTTAATTGTGGATGGAGGAATTACATTCATATACTAATGGTTTAAAACCTTATGAGGCAGGACTCGTGGTAGTCCTTGTGGTTTAAAGAATGAGGTTGTGGAGTGTGGTTGTGGTCATTTAATATCATAAATGACGTTGTAGTTTTGCTTGTTGTTTGAATAACCTGTTAAACAATTTACTTGCTGAGATTTTTATCTCACCTTTGTTGTTTTCCCCCATACAGGAGATCCTTGAGCATGCATGGGAAGGATAGAGTGGTACCACAATAATGCACTTGATTCGTTGATTCATACTGTAATAAAGTCAAAGGGACTATAGTCATTTGCCTCGCTATTCGTTGATGTTTGCCTTAAAATAATAATGTTGAATTTGTGGACTATTCTTTTGGTTAAACTGCTAGAGCTTGTTTTAATTATTGAACTTGTTATCAATATCTTTGTTTTCCTTAGTTGATTATGCTTCCGCTTAGTTTGTCATGATTGGAAATTGTTGCTGGTTTAAATTACCTTGTAAATTTGGCTAGCGGTAGAGTGGTTTAGTGGCATCTCAGGGTAATGTGGGTCCTGGGGTGTTACATCTGCGGTCACACAAGGCAGGATTAAATCCACAATGATGATATACATGATTGGGTGGGGTTGCACTAATTGAAGAGAAGCTTGTCTAACATCGCTTGGAATGGTTGGACATCTCCAACGGAAGCCTTCTGAGGTACCGGTACGTAGTGAAAGTTGAAGACGTACCAAAAACGTAAGAAGAGGTAGAGGTCGCCCAAGACATGGGAAGAAGCAGATAAAAGAGATTTGAGGGATTGAAATGTATCCAAAGAATTAGCTTTGGATAGGAGCATATGAAAGTTAGTGATCCACATACGGAACCATGACATAAGATGAAGGTTTAGGGACGGCGTTTTAGTCTCTCAGTTAAGATGACAGATTGTAAGGTTTAGAGTTTTATCCTTGTAGATTTTATTATAAGGCTCTCATTTCTTTGAACTTGAGGGGATTTTATTTCTAGCCCATCCTAACTTGTTTAGGGTAAAATGCTTTGTTGTTGTTGTTTTGACATGTCCTCTATTTTCTTAAAACGATACTAACTATGATTTATGTAATGTACTTGTCACTTTTCTTCAAACTCTTTATGCTCATCAGAATGTTAAATTGTAGGTATTTCAATCAATATGTTGATAAGGATGCGCTGATATATCTAATTCTAGCAAATGAGATGTTACATGAGCTTCATCCAGATATTATAACAGTAGCAGAGAATGTAAGTTACCGCTGTACTAGATTTTCTCTTTCCTGTAAACATACTTCTTGGTATTAAACATGCAGTTTTGTACTGAGATATAGTTATCATCCATGTTGAACTTGGTGTTAGCCTTTTTCTGAGGTAGTAACTGATTTTAACATTTAGAGGCTTGTCTAACAGAGCTAAAAAGTATATAGTCATATATGCTTTTCTTCAGTGTTGGGTTACTATTCTTACCCACTATTCAGTGGATAATTTTTTGCAAGGTCCACCAACTGATGATTTGTTAATCCAGCCTGTGCTCCTAATACATATTTTCTACTGGGTCAATCTTTCTATTCTAGAAATGTGGTTGTGGCATCTTGAAAATGTTCCAGAGCGAGAATGGAGCATGGATAAGGTTTGCATGCTATCGTCTTATGTGGCGAAGTGTATTTTGACTTTGGGATGAAGGGTTCTTTTAGTTTCCTTGTGGAATTTCATCTTGATTGTACAGTGCTAAGACAATGTTTTTCCAATGCTTCAATAATATTATCCCTTGTTTTCTTTGTCTTGAAGTATTATATTTATTGTCTAAGGACTATCTTGGATCATTTTGCAGATTATGGAAGTATTAATAAGCAGCAACGATAATATGCTATCTTACGTTGAAAATCATAACTAGGTGATGCTATTTGCATATTTTTTGTTCTGGTCTTGCCAATTATACCATGTTCTTGCATCATTCTTAGAAAGAAGGGAAGAACTTCTAAATCACTATGCAAATCAATTCTTAGTTTTCAGACTGAATCACTCTCAGATACCTGGCCTATTTGGTTAACTTCTAATGATAATTGTTCTTGTATATTGCATTGTACCTTATTTCCATCTAGACATTTATTCAATTCTTTCTCTTGTGCAACTTGTTTTGCCAGAACCTACCATATAAGACGTCCGTAGGTTATCTCAGCTCATACATTGTTGAATAGGATATCATAATGCTGTGAGTTTGGTGTGTATATGCACATGGGCAGATGTGCAAGTCATGCTTCATTGTCTTTGCCATCTACCATGCATTCATATCTGCTTATGAAATTTGGAATTCTAGTCATGCTGTTTGGTATTGTAATCAAACGAGAATAAACCTGTTTGCTTGCAATGGGTTTATAGGAGAGATTTGAGAACATATTGCGACCGTATGTTTGATGTTTAGTATGTAGAATTGTCTTTACTTTTTAAATTCTGTAACGCTATACTCTAAAGGTAAGGATTCTAGAAATTTGTGGGTTTATGGTTGAGCTAATCCCTAAATGAAAATATTTAGAAGTTTGTAGTGGGGTATATGCTTGAACTCTAAAGATGCATTTTGCCTTGTTGGATGCTTATAAGATGTCACGAGGCATTTGAGATGATGTGGGGCTTTCTTACCACTTCTTTTGAACTCAAATTTATAAGAAGATAAATATATGTTACTAAAAGGGAGGGGGACTGGTCTCCAGCAAATTTCTATTGTTTTTCAGAAAAACTATGCTGGCCTTATGCTTCTCAATGTTTTCCAATTTCCTTTACGTTTGCTTGAAATAAGCTATGACAGTTTGGGCAAAGGTTTGGAAAATTTACAACATAGTATCCTATTGCATAGTTTGAGCGAACTGCATTTGTCATCTATTATCCTTATGTAATCTCAGAAAATCTGGATTGAATTGGTCAATACTTGTTATAAATGTAGGTGAACCTGCTATATGTGTAGTTTCGTATTTGCCTATAATAACCAGCCTATTACTTTAGTTTTATTTGCTTTCGAGGCATACTCCGTATATCATTTCGGGGTTCGCGTCGCTCACCGCGTCCACGTCGCCTCCGCTCCCCGTTCGCTCGACGTGTGCGCGCGCCCTCGCCTGCGCTCCGTCAGACGCGTGTGTACGCTCGATAGCAAGCCGCGGCTTCTTCCGTGGTTACCGAGCCGCGGCTCACTTCCTGCTTGCCAAGCCACAGCGCCCCTTCTCCCTCCCCCATCCGGCGCTCCCCCTCGCCTCCCCCCCGTGTATTTCCTCTCCCCCCGCTGGCGCCCCTTCTCCCTCCCCCATCCGACGCCCCCCCTCGCCCCTCCCCCTCGGCTCATCTCCTCTCCCCCCCGCCGGTGCCCCTCCTCTCCTGGTCTCCCCTGTCGCCGCTGTCGCTCCTCCTCGAACTTCTGGCGCTGGCCCCGCCTTCCTCGACGCGGATCTGGTCGGATCCGACCAGATCCATGGCGGGCCCGCTCCCACAGGTTGGTACACCCTCCTCGACCTTCGAGCGCCGCCCCAATCGCCTCCTCCTCCCCCCTCCGGCGCCCCTTCTCCTTCCCCCATTCGGCGCACCCCCTCCCCTCTTCTCTGTCCATGAAATTTCGTTTGGTTTTGTGCATTCCCCTCTTCTTCTGTGAACATACTCGTTGTGGACAGTACAGACCGAATTGATCTGCTATTTTTGGATTAAAGATTTGTGCTTGGTTGCTGCCGATTCAATTAGATCTGGGCCTAAATTGTTAATTAGTCTACATAGATATGGTTCTCCATTTTTTGTTGTTTGTCTATCATCTGATGGCTGTCTCAGTTTTTATTATTGGGTTTTTGTCACCTTCTTTTGAACAAAGCGGTTTGTCTTTGCGCAGATTGCCTTCTCGTGTCGCAAGGACTACAGGCTCGCCCACCACTCAATGGTCCTCCAATCTGCTCGGCTCACTGCACGTTGCATTGAGGCTGATTGGTTCAGTAAGTTGACTTGGGGCTTTGCGTTGCAGGCGAGGGCTGTGGTCGGGGAGGGGGTAGGCAACGCGCCGCGTGGCATTGCGATGCAACCTAGCGGCAACAAGCTCATCTGCGCCACGGCCAAGGGTTGCAGGTGCGTGATCCTGCTACTCTCTAACTAACTGCTTGTTGGTGATGAACTTTTGAGGCTGCTTTGGCACTTCGACGATGGATTGGGAGATTCTGAGTTGGATACTCATGCCCTGATCCAAATTTGTTGAATTCAGCTTGTATGCCTAGGGTTAATTGTGATGTAGAATGATGACTGGGCTAGATAATTTTGTTTTAAAAACATTGTGGTACAGTTCTCCCAGACACCCAAAAGGCTTACATACAACCCCTATACAATTGAGTGAGGGGTTTTCTACAATTGATTGTGTTGGTTCAGTTGAGGTTTATAAATTATAAAGATCTACAGAGCCTTCTATAAGTGCAATTCCTTAGTATCCAACAACAAGAGTTCTTTTCCCCTCCTAGGAGTGGGATTATAGTAACAAATACATGCTTCATGACTTGTGGAGAAAAGATAATGTTTGCGCTTTGAATTTCTCAGAATTTAATATAACGAATGTTATTTATAGATTCATAAGATAACGAGGTACAAAATCTTAAAAGAATGGAACGGTATCTATTTGATTTACACCTTATAGCTATGCAGGGTTTATGTGCTATCCAATTAGTAATATTTTTTTAGCATGGTGTTTCTGTTGTTATATTTTTCTGATTTAACTCAAAGTAGGCTTAACTACACTGGTTAAGTGATCATTCGAGTAGCACAGATATTCTTCCTCACTTTATTACTTAAATGTTATCTGTACTGTTGCACTTCGGTTTTCCTTTTCTGTTTGCTTTCATGAAGTCTAGGACTTCATAATTAAATCGTACACTACAATTGTTGGTTATTCAAACTGGTTTTTGAAGAGTTTACTGTTCGCCTTATTCCAAGAGATGCTCCACCGCTTGAATCTGTTGGACCGCAGATGCTCCACCGCTTGAATCTGTTAGACCGCAGAAATGTCTTGCTTTTAGCATATATGGCGTAAAATTTGCCATTGGTGGTAAGGCATCGGATTGTACTATGTTTTTTTCCTTGGTAAGTTTTAATATACACACTTGGTTTGAACAATGGGACTGTATATGTGTGTGTGACTATGTGTCTGTACGTACCTACGTATGATTTAGTGTTTCTCACTAATATTGCTGACCTCTGTTGTACTGAATTATTTCCGGCGAATATTGTTTCTGCTGCCTTTACTGCAGGTGCAAGAAAGATATGAACAAGGTGTTATATTCAGGTTTGGTTATTACTTCTTAAATGCGCATGCTGAATACTGGGGCTATTTGCTTACTATCCTGCCCCTCTAATGCTTTATGAATTTGCTGATGCTATTTGGTAGATTAATGGAAACAAATATCGCCCCCATGATTGGGTAGGTTGATTTCCAGTATCTTATAGAGCACCAAGTAAGGACTGCATACTGTTCAATAGTTCATGGATGCCATGACAAATAGCCATTTGGATGATGCCTTTCTCGACTGTATGGATGTTTCTTCAAAGTGAAAAAATGAATAGCATCGCACATGTTGAGCCCAATGAAGTCGCCAGTTGTTAATGTTAAAATATAATATGTTTTGCCACATGAATGATGTGCCATTCCATTGACTAGTGATTTCTAATGACAGCCACAGCAACATGCGCTCCTCAAACTATATACTTATGCTCTTCTTAAATAGCTATCTTAATATGTGCGTCTAATGACCACCTTAATACTGTCAGCCTATGTATTTAACATATGGTATTACTTGATTTTATTGGAATGGTTATTTGTAAAGAATGAAGTATGTAACTATATTTGTACAACAAATTATTGTTACCTATTCATATTCTCCAAGTCTCTTACTTAAATGACATGTTACCTAGCGCGGCATTGCACTGCTCTCCCACAGATGTTGCAAGTTGTTTAGAGACACCTGTGTCTTGAGCACCAAGCTTAAATTGCATAAGCTGTTGCTATTGTTTAGAGACTCTAATCGAATGATCCTAACATTTTTGCCCTGTGCTATGCAGTTCTGTCTGGTTGCACTATTGTATAAATCTAGTTTAACATTGGGTGTAAATTGTGGACTTGTCAAGATCATGCATTATGTGATGTGCTAATATGTATACTGGTATGTGGATACTCCAAGAAATAGGTTTTTATTACGTATGTTTCTATCAAATGTAATGTTTTTTACTGGTTCAAAATGTAAATCATTGTTGGATCCTATGCAGAAATTCAGGGAATTTTTGTTGTTAAAGAATTTTGTTGGAATCCACAGCCCAAAACTGATTTCTGGATCAAGTAGAGGTGGTTCAGCTATATTCAAGTTACAGTACAATGGCCCGCTTGCTTGTTTACCACAGTCCCCTCAATTATACAAGCAGATGGCTGTTTGTATAGAGTTTGAACGTGTATTTGAGGTTGGTCCTCCATCTAGAGCTGAGAATTCAAACACACACAAGCATCTGTGTGAGTTTGTTGGTTTGGATTTTGAAATGGAAATTAAGGAGGATTATTTCGAGGTAAGGAAGATTGGAAAAAATGATTTAGTCCATTTATTGAAGTTATGATGACTAAGTACTGATTTCCTTACACAGGTTTGCAACATTATAGATGCCTTATTCTTAGCAATATTTAAACACTTGAATGAAAATTGCAAGAAGGAACTCGAGACAATAAATAGGCGGTATCCATTTGAACCTCTCAAGATACACATTCTTGCTTCTTGTTTTATGGTTCGTATTATGTTATTACATTGCAGCTGTAGCTCAGGCTGCTGATTTAAATTGTACCAATTCATGCAATACCTATCTTATTTCTTTCTTACAATTCAGCAATTGCTTATCTAATTCAGTTTCGATATTGCTTTGTTTATCCTATTATTGTTACAATAGAATGGTTCACTTAATTTTTAATGCTTTTTCCCCCTTGTATGCGTTGTTAAGTTTGTGCCTTTTTTTTCAGTGCAAGAACATTTTGGTCACCATTATTGTTTGATGCCACTTATATTGTTTGATTTAAGTTTGTACCTCTTTTATTTCGTTTCACACATTGGCTGGCGTGGCGTGACGCCACGCCAACGTGGCTAGTAATCTTATCCTAAACAACATTTGTTGGGGAATGGAATGGCACGTAACACCGTACAATTTAGAATGCCATGCACACACACAGTTTTTCTTTTTTCTTTTGGAGAAACCCCATATGCAGAGTATTAATATTTGGCCTATACACTTCACCCTTAAAAATGTGTTCCAAGTTCTGGATTTGCCAAAGTACCATATAGCTAGATGCTTATTTCAACTTTACTCTGCAGATGAAAAATAAATGCATGTCCCACCATACTATAACATGGATAACATATATCTTTGGCTATTTTCCATTAGTTGAAATCTTAAACGGTAATACCCTTCACCTAGACATAGAGCATAGCACCATGGCATGCAAGGGAGCATGGCAACAGTGCAGTAGGGCATATGTTACAGCCGTTTGTGCATGCAAACTAGAGAGAGATAGCAGTGCACATGCATATATGAGAGTGAGGCCCCGCTCAAGTTAGCTTTTTTTCGGTTTCAGCTTCTAACTTCAGTTTTTTTTCACTATTCACTACACTATCCACTAACTCAGCTATAGTAAAAAAAAGTCAGCTACAGTGAAATTTCAGCTAAAAGCTAAAAGCCATCACTAAAACGATCACCCTCTGAGGCTAGATGCATGCAATGACATGCAAGCTGTAATTGCTGTGTGCATGAGCAAATTAGTACGCTCGTCACTCACCTCCGACAAGCAGTAGGTGCATTGGGGTGGCTAATGAATGTGTGGGCCACAACGTTTTTTGCACAAGGATGTAGAAGTGTATTCTAGGCACGTTTTAAACAAATAACATAAAAAATGTCTACCTCCTAATTTTGATAGAAAAGTTACTCCAAAGGGAGAAATTCGAACTTCTTTTGAGTGTAAATTGTTTCTTCTCATTTTTGGGATAACAGTTATAAAATAATGGTGTTTGAAATGGAATAAGTTCATTTTACCCCTCTCAACTTTACCCAAGTCCAAATTTCACCCTCAACTCTAAAACCAATCACTTCACACTCCCTAAATGTGAAAATCGGTGCAAATCAACCCCTCGCCGTAAACCACCTGGCATGACTCATGTATACTTTTGTGATAGTATTGACAAGATATGTGTACTTTTTTATAGTATTTACAAAATATGTGTACTTTTATGAAATAACCAAGATTTTATTTTCCTTTTACCTTACATTTTGTTGGGCATTATTTCCCTTCTTGCTTCTCTTAGCACAAATTGGTTTTGAACTTGAAATTTTAAATGGAATTATGATAAATTAAGAACTATGTTGCAATTTGTGTGGATATTTTCATGTTGATATGGTGCAAAATCTGCAATGAGTTTTTGCTTAGTGATGGTTAATTTGGACTAGATATGTCCGTAAGTTTAAATGGGATGCATTTAATTTGTTAGTTATATATCTAAAATTATTATTTGATGTTAGCTTTTGGTTAGTTTTGAGTGAATTTTGCAAAACTGCAAGTATTTTTTTTGGGTGAAAACTCAGTAAACTATACATTTTATAGAACTACATTTGTTTTGGCCACTGGCAGGTGAGTTCGACCTGTTGGATTCCATGACATTTAACGAAAAGCAATGGGTATGGGTTTATTGAAATGTTATGCTAAGCATGCCATATGCAACATCACGTGCACGACAGGAGCAACCGGCTAGTGTCACGGCCGGCCGGCCAGCCAGCCAGACGTCCTGCAGGGAGTCCTAATCCAAGAGGAGGATTAAGAAGGTTGAATAGAGTTTGTAATTGAGTCCGTGAGTTAGTAAAGATAGAGTTGGTTAGTTAGAGATAAAGTTACTAAGTTAGAGATAGTGTTAGGGATGGAGTCCGCATGCTAGGAGGCAACTCATCCTCTATATAAGCAGGCTGTGTATGTGAGTTTTAGGCAAGCAAGAAGAATTGTGGTATGAATTAGTCTCTCTCATCTAAAGTTCATCATCCTAGCCTATGATCTCCTTCTAAGATCCCTTGATTCCCATCTCTTCAGCTATGCCGCCCCAGCCCTCCTCAGTACGGTCATTACAAAGCATGTGTAGTCTTATGACATGCAAACTGAGGTATAGTTTTTTATGCCAAAATATATGTAATTTTGCGAAATTTACTCATTTTTTATTTTTCTTGACGGACTTTGTGATTGGATTCTCACATCTGATATTTTCATAGAGTTTATCAGGGCGGAAGTCTTTTGCTGAAATAATTCTTAATACAGGAAAGTGCTCCTATGGTTCTATTGATGATGGTTCCATTTTCAGGGCTTCCTCATTGCTCAACGTATGAGTTTATCCCTAACCTGTAGTTATGTAAATCCATTCATGACTGCACCACCTCTTTAATTTCATATGTATAGAGCTTCTATTAGCTACCTATACAATCAATTAACATGATTGGCATTTTCACAATAATATCAGCTACATGCATTGATGAGGCGACGGGGTCCCGATCTTCCGATAGAATGATAACTTCGATTTGGAGGAGAACGATTTTGACGATGCGGCTACTAACCGGTCACGACCAAAACGCCAAGCAATCGCTAAACCACATTCTGAGTCATTATCAGCCGTGCCAAGAACGCTGTTGACCTGACTACGAAGGTCTATTCCTGTATGCAACCGAAGAACACACAAGAACAAGATAAAAAACAATCTCAAATTGCAAATAGGATTGAAATACTTGAATTTGGTGGGATTTTCCCGATCTTCCGATAGGATGATAACTTCGATTTCGAGGAGAACG
Source organism: Melocanna baccifera (assembly GCA_036346265.1). Lineage (NCBI taxonomy): Eukaryota > Viridiplantae > Streptophyta > Magnoliopsida > Poales > Poaceae > Melocanna > Melocanna baccifera. The sequence continues at coordinate 13,878,119 of CM070691.1, read as the reverse complement.
ACTTTGACGATGCGGTTACTAACTGGTCACGACCAGAACGCCAAGCAATCGCTAAACCAAACTTTGAGTCGTTATCAACTGTGCCAAGAACGCTGTTGCCCTGACCACGAAAGTCTTTTTTTTGCATGCAACCGAATAACACGCAAGAACAAGATAAAAAACAATATCAAATTGCAAATAGGATTGAAATACTTGAATTTGGTGGGATTCCGAATAAGGATCTTAACAGGTGGTCGTCCGACACAACTGAAGATACAAGTTGTAACACAGGCAAACTAAACATAAACGAAATGCAGGAAAACTAAAGGGGTGCGGCCTCCTTAAATAGGGGAGTGGAAGCCACACAAAACTAAGAAAACAAGGGGTGGCATAATTTTACTGTTCACGTGAACAGTAGCATGCCCATAAATTGTGGGGATAGCACTTTCCTCTTTGGCCCATGCATTACAAGGCCTGATTTGGCCCAAACAGGTGGTGTAGCAACTTCTTTTGACGATTGCAGGCGGTACAGAAGGAATTTTAAGGTAAGACTGGATCCGTTGGAAAGAGGACGAGAAAAGTTTTCCATCAAGTACTCATGGACCTCAAACGGACTCCGTTTGTAAAAGTTATGCTTGTTTGAAGTTGAACCTATCAGGCTGAATCCGAACTGATCTAGAGGTCGAATTGGATTCCAAAACGTGTCCCACTTAAACTCTTGCTTGAATTGGTCTAAAAGTGACGTGGTGACCACAAGGAAGAGTTGGGGGAGACGTCGATATGATCTTGATATGTTGGTTGGCCTCCCTTTTGAGAGATCCCAATTACGAGCTCGTTGTATTGATGAATCCTCCTTGTATAGCTGATAAATTAAGTGATGCGTATGAACTCTTGTAATTCGAACAGCAACCATTGCTAATTTGGTTGTAACCACCGGGGCCATGTCCTTATCATCCTCCCCTTCTTGAAAACAAAGCCGTCCTCGGCTTTTGATATGCTGAAAATAGGGTAACAAAGAAGCTAAGGTGTATGCATGGTATATGTATATGTCATCCGTTTTAACAATTCTTTGTTGTTGCATACTTAATGTTATAAAACCGTAGTAATTATCAAAGCCCATTGTATTAGTAACCCAGAAGTTAATGAATAATTCAAAATTTCTCACACAGTAATTATTGCAACTTGTTCTGCAAATGTAAGTGATGCGTTTATGCAAGTCAAATCTCTGAGGTTGTAAACTTTCATCGGTAACACATATGGGCAAAGCTACAACTTTTGGAATCAAACAAAGTTTATCCAAATAATCAGATTTCAATCGAGTAATAGCACATTCATCTAGCAAGGGTGAAAAGATTTGTAAGTTATTCTCTCCATCAACTACATTATTCAGATTGTCAATGCTAGATGGTTCAATAAGAGGAACACATAAGATTTGAATTGTCGCTAATTTTTATTTTTCTCTCATAATGAACAAGATTCAGCACACCAGAATTGTTATTCAAAATAACAAGCTTCAATTCATCCATGTGATCACAAGTTATGCATATTCGATATACATAAAATTGATTGTCTACACCATAATCTCCAATCAAATTGAATTTATATGTGTAGGCATGAGTACATGCTAATGATTTTAAATATGAAATTTCAGCAAGATTCTTAATCACACTAGATAACTCTCTAGGATCATTGAACATGACATAGTATAAAGAATCTTCAGGAGATATTCTAGTAAGAACTTTCTTATGAGTAATCAATTCTACATTATGTAAATTAAGCAAAGAAATTTCAGAACATGAAATTTTCAATTGAACACATGAATTCTCAAAATTACTCACCTTTTTATATTTAAATTCAGTACCATAGTTATTACCTTTATCAATATCCTCAGTTGATGTAGGTGTTGTGGGTATCAAATCTTTATGATGAAGTAAGGAGACAGCAAGTACTTCATCTTCAACTGTGATTATCTCCTCATCTTTTGCTTTCAAAAGCACCTGTATTTGAACATTCAACTCCTGTTCTTTAATATCAACTCTCTTCTCTTCAACATGGTTCTCAACTTCCTATAAGTTATTAGTCGCAGAAAAAGGCACAAACAAGGGTTTGTTCTTATGTTTCTTGTCATTAAGCATTCTCAATTTCTTCTCAATCTGACTTTCAACCTTACAAGCAAGTATAAACAAATGAGTGAGAGAATTATATTCTTTGTGAATAAGAATGTCCTGAATTTCTTTATTAAGCCCACATAAGAATCTATTCTCTGTAGCTTCAGCATGTTCCATTAATCCACAACGTAACAAACGAATCTTTAATTCATGATAGTATTCCCTTACAGTTCTACTTTGTTGCTTTAAACATTGCAATGTAGCTAGCAAATAATCGGCATGATATTTAGGAACAAAATCATCTCGCAAAAGTCTTTTCAATGCATTCCAAGTTTGTGGTACTTTTCCATGTCTACCAAAAGACTTCCACCAAAGTATTGCATCATCAATAAAAACACTAGTGGCAGCTCTAATCTTTTGTCTATCAGACCAATCATAATATTCAAATTCTTTGTCTAATGCTATCTCCCAATCAATATATGCAACATGATCAAATTTACCAGAAAATGATGGAAAAGCATACTTAACATTAGTTACTGCATCATCATCGTGTACCTCTCTTTGTAACCTACACATACCTCGTTGATGTGAGAGTCGACGCCGATCGGAGTAATCAACTTTAGTGTGGCTGATGTTGTTGTTCTCTCCGATATCATCATTCTCATTCGACGAAGAGTTTGTAGAAATAGTGCACGTCGAGTAGTTGGAGGTGAATATTTATCCTGAATCTCAACTCTATTATTGATGGTGGAGAGCGTCTTATTAAGCCGATCCAACAAGTTGTTGGTCTCACAAAAATTTCCATTATGTGATCTTGAACCTGTCATGGTTAGTAGAAAACAAGAAAATACACGATAATTATGTAAGTCCCTGTAATCTACTAGCAGTTGGAGCTTGACAAGTCATATATCTCTCAAACTCTTACCAAGCTCTTACAAGTTCTTACCAATACAAAACAAGTGGTGTAACCGGTGGCTGATTCGTGATAACTTGACTCAAGTGATGTGTATAGCGATTGCAAGGGCCGATTCGACGTGATCTGTTCGGTTAGTAAAAGGTGTAGCTTGGAAGGCAAGATATGTAGCAATGGAGAACAATCAGTTAATTTCAGAAATTGCATAGAATTGAATTATAGTTTGTATCTAGCACTTAGCCTATGTTGCTGATCAAATAAGGATAGGAGAAGGCCAAAACAAGTGTGCAGCAATGTAGAGGAGTGATGAACACAAGATAATTAAATAGAATGTAATGTGGAATTGAAAAGCACAAGGATTGATCCAAATCTGAAAATGGCAGATTTCTGTCTACTGGACAAGACGTCGGTATTTTGGCCGTAACTTTTTGTCAGTTGCCTCTTTTTTTATTATGATTCTTTTTTCCCAAGTTTCCTGACGGCTTTTTTTACAACTTTTCTTTTGGGGCCATGTGCTAGGAACCAACAGATAAAATCGCACAAAAATCACAAGTGCAGACTGTTACAGATTCAAACCTGAAATTTGGGTTAAATTGCACCGCAGATATCTTTCAACTGCCTTGATGGAATGAATCGAAATTTTAGGGGCAGTTAGATACGGAAGTTACAGATCTAATGGCGGTGGTTTCACTCAAAAAAGATATCGGAAACAAAAGTTATGATATTTTTGGTGGCGGCTGCACAAGAGAGAGTCTTTTGGCCGAAAATAGAAATTATGGTTTGATGAGTTCTTGATGGTTTTGGATGTGAGGATTTTTTTGGTAGGTTTATGGGACCAAGAATATGACCAGCAACAAGACAAAGCTAAAATGGACACAAACTCAATTTAGCAAACCGAAACAAACAAATTGAAAGCCACAACGGGGTTTGGACAGCGGAAATAAAATCTTTTTGCAGGGAAAATTTTCTGGACTATAGGACATGAAAAAAAGTTAATCTACTAACTAGGGATACAAGAAATCCTACCGGTCAACTGAAACTCTGATACCACTTGATGAGGCGACGGGGTCCCGATCTTCCGATAGGATGATAACTTCGATTTGGAGGAGAACGACTTTGACGATGCAGCTACTAACCGGTCACGACCAGAACGCCAAGCAATCGCTAAACCACACTCTGATTCGTTATCAATCATGCCAAGAACGCTGTTGACCTGACCACGAAGGTCTATTCCTGCATGCAACCGAAGAACACGCAAGAACAAGATAAAAAGCAATCTCAAATTGCAAATAGGATTGAAATACTTGAATTTGGTGGGAATCCGAATAAGGATCTTAACAGGTGGTCGTCCGACACAACTGAAGATACAAGTTGCAACACAGGTAAACTAAATATAAACGAAATCCAGGAAAACTAGAGGGATGCGACCTCTTTAAATAGGGGAGTGGAAACCATACAAAACTAAGAAAACAAGGGGTGGCATAATTTTACTGTTCATAGGAACAGTAGCATGCCCATAAATTGTGGGGGTAGCACCTTCCTCTTTAGCTCATGCATTACAAGGCCCGATTTGGCCCAAATAGGTGGTGTAGCAATTTCTTTTGACGATTGCAGGCCGTACAGAAGGAATTTTAAGGCAAGACTGGATCCGTTGGAAAGAAGACGAAAAAAGCTTTCCATCAAGTACTCATGAACCTCAAACGGATTCCGTTTGTAAAAATTATGCTTGTTTGAAGTTGGACCTATCAGGCTGAATCCGAACTGATCTGGAGGCCGAATTGGATTCCAAAACGTGTCCTACTTGAACTCTTGCTTGAATTGGTCCAAAAGCGACGTGGTGACCACAAGGAAAAGTTGGGGGAGACGTCGATATGATCTTGACATGTTGGTTGGCCTCCCTTGTGGGAGATCCCAATTACGAGCTCGTTGTATTGATGAATCCTCCTTGTATAGCTGGTAATTTAAGTGATGCGTAGGAACTCTTGTAATTCGAACAGCAACCATTGCTAATTTGGTTGTAACTACCGGGGTCATGTCCTCATCATGCATAAATTAATATGTGAGGGATCTAAGAACAAATGATGAAAATTGGCATAAATGGGTTCACCATGTTAGTTTCTGTGCATTTATTATTTAGTAGATCACACTGTTGTGTGTTAGTACAGACAGGGTAAAATTTCTAGTTTGGATTGTGCAGTACCTTCAATATTTGTATCCGGTTGTTGTACTCAGACTCAGTGTTAATTTTCTTCCTTCTCCAAGTCAGTGGACTGTCTCTCACTCCAACGTGCATTGGGATCTCAAACTGGCCAGAATGCCCTTGATGTGTGCTATTTTGATGGAATATAGGAACAACATTTAGCATGAATCACATGATAGAAAACATGGAACCATGAGAACTTCACAAAATAAAGACAAAAAAAGACCGAAAAATACCAGATGCAACTAGGTCCTTGTAAAGTTTAGTTATAGGTGTGTCCAGAACTCCCCATTCCCCAACCTGTTTAAGGCCTATTTCCAGCCTAGAGTATAGAAAACCTGTTAGATTTAGCCGGTTCTGGTTGGTTTCTGCTTCAAACCTGCCAGAGGGAGGATATTAAATATCGGTTGTTTGGAGTAGTTGTTCCAATTTTGTTCAATTTATGGCCAATCCTAAGTGATCTCATGTCATGTGCATGTCATTATGGCTGGCCGGCCGGCAGGGGACGTGAGTCCATTAGGGCCCGGAAGATTGCGCTCTAACAAGAGCAACAACAGTCGCAACAAGCTAGGGCTGGCTGCAGATTACTTAACCCTCAAGTATGGTTTAGATAGAGTTGGAATGTTATCTATTTAGTTTGTAAGATTAGATTTTGTTGTTAGGGGCTCAACCTCTATAAAAGAGGAGCTGCATGCTACCATTAGAATTAAGCAGTAAGAATGAATTAATCCAGAGTCTCTCCCAAGCTTCATCCCAGTCCCTGATCTCCCACTCCTAAAGCCCCTTCCCTCAACCGTACTGTCTCGGCTCTCCTGTGTATGGTAGTTACCCCCGATGTATTAGCGTACATCACATTTCAGCTGAGTCTATCTTAGCCATTTCGGCTAAAATTTGGAGCTGCCTTGTTCTCAGCCTTTTCTGGCAATCATTGGGGATCTCAATATCAGCTTGTTTCCAGTTTTGTAAACTCTGCCATGGTCGCTTTTTTACTGTTGGTGAGCCAACCATTGTTAGGCAGCCATTGGCTAGACTGAACGTCCACTTACTGGTAGGCAGGCTTGCTTTGTGCCATTGACTTTACTTGCGCTGGCAGGTTGGGTGACTGGTCGGTTGACTTGGGTGGTGTGTCCCAGTGTCAGGACAGCCAACACAGTGCTTCACGAGAGAGTAAATGAGGGACGAGGTCATGACAGCATGCACGTGAGCTAGATCAGGACAAGGGCTAGCAAGGGAGAGGGAGCAAACCCTATCAACATGCTGCTGTCCTTGCTCCTCCATCTGTTGCCAGTAATAACCTTGCCTTCTCATCTGCTCCTCTGTCCCTTGCGCAACCTTCGGCTGCTGTCGCCTATACACTAAAGTCTTCCTTCCTCCTCTCCACTTTCTAGTCTCCGCTTCTCACTGCTGTTGCGACTTGCTCACTCTCTCTGGTTGACGACTTGGTCACCTAGGCAAACCCAAATTTAACCTGATAATCTCCTAAGCAGGCTGCTACTTCACTTTTAGTAGACTAGCACTAAGCAGCTCAGCTGGACATGAGAAAACAATACTGGGGCTTCTCCTGTTTTGTTGGAGTTCAACAGGAAGGGCCCTCTGCTGTATTGTCCTCTTTATCTCGAAGACTGAAAACTAATTGCAAGGTAAGATAGGGAAGGTTAATAAGTAAAGAGCTGAGGGACCTTTATGTTGATGGCATTTCTACATGTATTTTATTTAACAGCCTTGACTTGTGGTTAAGCACTACCACCTTTTTGTAACAAAAATACGTCTTCAACGTATTTCAGATAATCAAACTAATTACATTTACAACGAGTGGCGGTGCATATCTCAACTTCATTGGCAATGAATTTGCACATCCGAAGGTGAGCTACTTCCATCATCTTTAGAATTTGACAGCCTTTATTTCTTCTCAATTTTCTGAACATGTTCCATTTTAATTTACTCAATTTGTGCGCCAGTGTTTCTAAGCTTTTTATTGATTGATTTCAGAGAGTTGAATTTCCTATATCAAGCAATGGCTATTCGCTCCACCTAGCTAATCGGCAATGGAAACTATTGGACAGGGGTGTTCATAAACATGTATTCAACTTTGACAAGGTATGGATTCAACTTTGACAAGGTATGGATGCAACTATATTCCCTAAATGAATTACAGATATTACATGTTAGTTTACTTGCAAATGCTACCCATGTTTTTTTACCTCAAATTTCTTCATGGTTTATTGAATGTTACTTCCTTTGCCCAGTTTGTCGTTCCTGTGTTTTATTGCTAGGGCGGTTCATGTTGACACCAAACCAAAAAAACTGTCCCAAAAAAAATCAGACCTAACCATGTTGACTGGTGTATGGGATTCGGTACGATAGATGAAATTGTCAATTTTCTGAATTCGGTAACTACGGTAAAAACCGAATGGAAACCAAAGAACCGAGAAAACCAATACCTTATAAAAATCCTTGAATTCAAGCCCATGTCCAGATCTGGCCCATAGCAAATGGCCTGGTTTGTCAACATTCACTGTGTTTTTTGCCTCATTTGCCATACTTGTTGCTTGTTAACTTGTGATCACACGCAAAAGTTATTATATTGTTTTGCAATTCATGTTAACTTTGGTAAATATGGTATTTATCGATACCGTACTGAAATAATTTGGTATTTAATGACATTGGACCGTATATACTGAACCAACAATACCGTATTTACCGAAAAAAACGAATGAATAGTCCTATTTGTTGCATGATTTAATATATGATTATACTTGTTGGATTGAAATCATACCAGACAACCAAGGGGGTTGAATTGATTGACTAAAACTTCAAAATCGAATTGCGACTAAGAACAACAACGGAATAAAATAACCAATTTGCATGAGAAGAATTAAACACAAAACTCACCAAACTCTTCTCATTAACTTTCTCAACTCATACAGCAGCAGCACAAAAACTCCTAAGAAAAACTTCCATGCTCTCTCTCTCTAATTTTTAGTAGCCCTTTTTTTCCCCTGGCCTTAAGGACTAATATACATACTTATATAAGCACTAATCCTACTACTATACAGAAGCACTTACTGTTTCGAACATGTAACACCCCGACTCTCCATAGGGTCCAAGATGTTATCACCACTTGTTACTGTCTCACAAAAGTGCACCACAAACACTGATAACGCATTAGAACTGTATTAACCTAGGAAAACGTTCTCCAAAAGAAAGCATGCATTAACTAGAAAGTTTACATAAACTTCTAGACATAAGATTTACACAGGATGCTTAGTACAAGACTAAGCCGTGATTCCATATGTGCAGTGCAAAATGAACTACTCCCATATCCATGCAAGTTGTCACTCCAGATCACCCTAAAAAAACAAAGCAATGGTGAGTCCGATGACTTAGCAAGCACACGATAAAACATCACATCAATCCTTATCTATAAGCTGTAATCCAGTTCTACGGCTGTAAGCTGTAAATCACGTTTACTGTAAAGTCACTCTAATGTAAACTATGAACAGTAAATTGGACTACTGTAAACTGTAAATCTCATCTTCTGTGAATTGTAAAACCGATTCACTGTAAGCTGTAATTTGTAAGTTAAACTTCTATAACTATGCCACTGTCCATATCACTCTGTATGCAGAGCATTAAAATGCAATGCATTTGCAACTGTAAATAGTAAGTCAAATATCTGTAACTGTAAACAGTAAACCGAATCTACTGTAGCTGTAAACGGTAAATTACTGTCTGTATCTCTGTTCATGCAATGCAATGAAATGCACATGTAACTGTAAGCTTATACCGGTATAGCGGAGGGTACACCCGTCGATGTCATCCTCTCCCTCCATCCCGTGGAGGTGCCTACCTCTGTAGGACTTTCTCAAGAGCACTCCAGATTAGTCATACGACTTTCTCACCGACTTGGCTCTTATGTACTTTACATGATGCAATTATTTTCAAATGAGACTGTTTACTCATAAACTGTATTGCTCCATATATGATTAATGCATAATCATATACATCATCTCTTGTTTGTTATAAATCAAGGCATGGAAACATAAATAGCAAACGTCCAACACTATTTATTGTTTTAACATGCACTTGCCTATTAACCTAGCGGGCGGTGCGTGGACTGCACTTGACTCGAACCGCCACCTGTACAAACATTAATCATTTCAATACATCGCTAATGCGGTACAAATACACGCGAGCAAATAACATCACTATTACCCGTAAATCCAGTGTCGCCGACCTCCCTCTCACCGGACACAAACCCGCTGTCCCGGTTTTAGTCGGCATACTATGTTACGTGAGAAACGGCAAATAACTGAAAAAGGGGTTCTTGAACCTTTACCCGAACCCAACGACTGGATCAGGCCCCGATCTGTCGTCCCTGAACCGGATCTGGCAGATTTGGCACCGGATCTGGCAAATCTAGCACCGGATCAAGCAATCCCCCCTTTTTTTCTTTCCTTTCTTTTCTCTCTTTTCTTTTCTTTCCCTTTCTCTTCTTTCCTTTTTCTTTCTCTTTTCTTCTTTTCTTTCCTCTCTTTCTTTTTTTCCCCATCGGCCGGCCTCCTCTTCCCTTCTTTACCAGGCCGGCCCCTCTCTCCTTCCTTCTTTTTTCTCACGCCACCAGCCCGGCCTCTCCCCACGCCTTCCCGTTCTCTCGGCCGGCGTCGGCTCCCTCCTCCTTTGTGAGACCCCAGAGCAGCAACTCCAGAATCTTCTGTGTGATACCGCACTAGTCCCAGATCAAAGCTAGTGCACACAGTTAAATAGATATGATACATAACCAACAGCGCTTTATTACAATAATTGAGAGTACAGACCTCGAAGTCTTTTATTACAAATGAGGTTTTAAGACCTCACACCAAACAGAAATTACAGCGGAAGCAAAAGAAACTTCGGCAAGACCCATCAATACGCCACAGGCAATTGACTGGGGAAACGTAACCTAGAAATCCGGATAGCCTTCATCGAATCCATCCACGAAATAGTCGTAGTCCGCCTCTTGAGCGTCGACCTCCTCTGAGAGTTGTTTTAAAGTGTAGCATGTGAGTACAAAAAGTACTCCGCAAGTCTTGGGAAAGATGCAGTAGATGCAGGGCTTAACAAAGGAAGGTTCTTATGGTTCTTTTGCATAAAGCAGCATTTTGTTTCAAATAACATTATGTAATTTCAAAAGCAACAGTTTAACAAAATAATTGCAATACTGAAACTAAATACAATTTTCTAGTGAAGGTTCCAACCACCAACACTAGTACAAAGGCTCTATCCGTCAAGGTTTAAAATTACGGGTTCCAACCACTCTCGCTGACTCTATCCGCCAGGACACACACTCCCGAGGGTTCCAACCACTCCCGGGTTCCCAAAACTTTTGTTTTAGAATCAAAATCAAAGTCTACCATGTGAATGCATTCCTTGCCCGCCCTTGACCGTGGGCACGGCTATTCGAATAGTTTTATTACTCTGCAGAGTGTGTACAACTTTACCCACAAGAGATAAATTATCTTAATAGTCAACATGCTTCCTTTGGTATGAGACCCAGATAAAATATCACAAAGTCTTTACCTCACTCTAGTCTAGTTAGATACCACCCGCTGAGGTTTCACCGCTGAAGGGTTAAATCCACCACAGTCAGAAGCCCCTTCTTGCGCCATGTGAGTACAGTAAATCCCTGTCCCTCACTGTGAGTAAACCAGTAAATCCCTGGCACCCACTTTCCAATGGTAGCATCTAAATTAAACTATCATAAGTTATTCAGCTAGGTCGTACCCATATAGACTTGTGGTTGTACGGTAGTACTCAGTCTGGACAATCACAAGCGCTGGTCCTTAATTGACTAGGGCGGAACATACACTTTACAAGATCTCGTGCTAAATCCGCACCAATCCAATCTTACCATCCGCCCCGGTCTACAACAATTTTCACATATTAATTTATTTAAAAAGAATAGTGGCAACATCAATCGCCACTAAATTTCTCAATACAACAGACTAGTTTAAAGAATTATAATTTCCCATCCAAGGTTACCAAGATTAAATAGCACGACTAAGCATTTTACTACCGTTCTAATATTTGTCAAAGATTTAATAATAATCTCAGTATTGAGACAAAGAAAATCCTAAGGTTACAAAGGTATATGGCATTCAACTACAATTGAGGGCATAACAAGGTTGGATTAACTAATACCTTAAGACATAAGTTATCATTTTATGTAACATAGCAATGCATCTAAATTTAAAATAATAAAATGATTTTAGGAAACATAGGCACAAGATGATCAAAGTAGACTTGCCTTCTTGCACGCCGTATGATCCCTCTTGCTGCGTCTCGACAAACTCTTCGGCTACGTCGAGTTCTACGCGCGAAACGACAAAACAAACAAATAAATAAATGCAAATAAAATCACAAAAATATAAAATATATACTGCAACTTAGATTATGATTTTAGACAAATTTAGAAATTTGAATCACTGGATTCGGAGGTCGGACGAGAGAAAACGGGCGATTGGAAGTTTGATCGGTTTGGAAATTCCAGAAAATGCAAAACGAGAGAATATTCTCTGGAATCTTATTTTGGCTGATTTTTGTTATATTGTGGAGTGTATGACACGTGGGGCCCGGTTGTCATTGGGTACAGATTTTTATTTTAATAATTTATGACAAGTGGGTCCCGCTTGTCATTGACTAAAGGTGAACAAAAATTGGCTAATAGTCCAACCGAAAATTGCATGCCCAGGATTTGAACACACAACCTCATGCATGCACGCACTAACATGTCTCCCCTAGCCAAATGGGCATCTAGTCTTTCTTGGCAAAGGAGCAACAACAAATTAAATAAACAAGATTGAATATGGTTGAAAAAGGAATCATGGAGGGAGACATGGGGGCGCGCACGGGGGGCGGCTCACCGGCGACCGGCGGCGGGGCGGTGTAGGGCGGCGGGGTAGCCGGGGTGGCGGGAGAGGTAGGAAGCGGGAGCCGGCCGAAAATGAGGAGGAAAAGGAAGAGAATGATGAGGGAAGGCCAATTTATAGAAAGATAAGGGAGGGGTAGAGATTTCAGTTTTGAGAAGGTTAAAGGTTGGGGAACGGCCGGAAGATTGATGAGGGTGATTAGGGCGTCCGTTTCCATGCTTTAATCGGGAGTTAAGAGGAGAAAACGGATGGCAATTAAAGCTTTGTTCCGGCTCTAATGGTGGAGGAGAGAGAGAGTGGAAGGAGGAAGAAGGAGAGGTTGAAGAAACATATGACATGTGGGGTCCATGTGTCAGTGAGAGAGAGGGGAAGTGAAGGGGTACGGGCCGTCGGATTTGCGACACGTGGCAAGTGAATAGCTCAAGGCCTTTGGATGAATATGAAGGGGTAAGTGACTTTGCATGGCTAGGATTAAATCGTGGAGAGAGATGGATTTAATCTGAGAGCGACACGTGGCAAGCTAGGATTAATTTGATTTTCATTTTCGGAATAAAATTTCAGAAAATACTAGGAACTTTATAAATACTTAGAAAAATAGCTAATATAGTCTACAAATTCCAGAAAAATCATAAAATATTCCTGGAAGCATTTTAGACTTAGAAAAAATATTTTTAATTTCAGATTTGTATTTAATAATTTTATAAAATACTTTTTAACTTTTAAAATTGATTTTTAATTCCAGAAAATTTTCAAAAATTAATTAATAAATTAGGGAAGGCTAGGAAAAATAAAATAAACTCTTTTTAGCTTTAATAAAATATTTAAAATACTTTTTCTTGCTTTAAATTTTAAATAAAAACTAGAAAAAAAATCCAACTAGGCTCCAGAAAATCCAAATAAACTCCAGATATTTTTAAATAATTATTTTGGAATTAGTTTTGAAGAAAGCAAATTTTTGGGATGTTACATCCTTCCCTCTCTCATGCCCGGCCTCTCTCTCTCCTTCCCGTTCCACGCTAGCGAGCCACCCCTCCCCTCTCCTTCCTCTCTTCTCTTCCTCACGCCGGCTGCTTTCCCCACGCGCAGGCGCTCCTCCTTCCTTTCTCACCAATGGCCGGCTTCCCCCTTCCTCCTCCCTCGTGGCGCCTCAGCTAGGCAGCGGCGTCGGCAGCTGCAAGGGGGGAAAGAGGAGCGGCGGCGGCTGCACGAGGAGCAGCAGCGGCGGCAACCGCAAAGGGAGAGAAGCAGCGGCGAGATGGCACCGGGCGGCGCGGGGACAAGGGCGGCGACGATGCTCGCTTGGGGGAAGAGCGGGGGCGTAGGCAACAGCAGAGAAAGCACACACGGGTAAGCAACGGGGAAGAGTCGAGAGAGCTCAGGAGAGCAATCAGATAAGCACACGGGGCTTTTGCCTCCTCCCTCACCCGGCTCCCTCCTTTTATAAGGGTTGGGGTGGGCTGGACTGGGCCGGATTCGGCCCAGGTATAACATTCTACCCCTTTTAACAGAATTCGACCCCGAATTATGAAGCTTTGTCCTTTACACAAAATAAAACGAACTGTAATAAACAATTCTAGCTCGTACTTGTAGTGAACAACTCTGGGTACTTCTCGTGCATGCGGGACTCCAACTCCCACGTTGCTTCTCGCTCAGACTGTTGGGACCACTGTACCTTAACGTATTTCAACGTTCTATGCCTCCACCTTTTTCGATTCCTCCAGAATCCGAACTGGATGGGACTCGAAAGTGAGGTCTTGCTTAAGGGACAACGGTTCTAGAGTGATCGCATGCTCCGAATCCCTTAAGTACTTTCTCAACATGGAAACGTGAAACACGTTATGCACTCCTCGTATAGACTCAGGAAGTTCCAAACGATATGCCAACTTTTCAATCTGTGCCAGGATCGAAAATGGCCCAATGTACCGCAGGCTAAGCTTCCCTTTGGTACCGAATCGCACAATCCCTTTAGTGGGTGATACTCTCAAAAGCACATGATCGTCCACTTCAAACTTTAAATCTCACCTCCTACTATCCGCATAGCTCTTCTACCTACTCTGGGCAGCAAGTAGATTCTGTCTAACCTCCACCACTCATTCCACTGTCTACTGGACCCAATCTGGACCTAAAACTGCCTTTTCACTTACGGCGTCCCAACAGAGTGGCGATCTACACTTCCGCTCATACAGAACTTCAAATGGCGCGGCCCGAACATTAGTGTGGTAGCTGTTATTGTAGGCAAACTCCGCGAGTGCCAAGTGATCCTCCCAGCTACCTTTCTATGACAAAACATAGGACTTCAGCATGTCCTCCAGTGTTTGAATTGTGCATTCGGACTGCCCATCAGTCTGTGGGTGGAAGGCGGTACTAAACTAGAGTTTTGTACCCATAGCACTTTGCAAACTTTCCCAAAATTTAGATACAAACTTGGCATCCCTATCTGAAACTATCGTTTTAGGCACACCATGCAATCTGACTATCTTATGCACATAGATGGGTGCCAAATCACTTGCCGAGTTCGTCGTGCGAATAGGGATGAAGTGCGCGGATATACTGAATCGGTCCACCACTACCTAAATCGCATCTTTACCTCGCTGAGTACGAGGTAAGCCGACCACAAAATCCATAGTCACGTCGTCCTATGGCCACTGAGGGACATCTAAAGGTTGCAATGGCCCAGCGGGTCGTTTATGCTCAGCTTTCACCTGCTGGCAAACCCCGTAGGACGCTACGTAGCGAGCCACATTCACTTTCATTCTTTTCCACAAAAAGCTCTTTTTCAAATCTTGATACATCTTGTTCTCTCCAGGATGTACCGTGTACGGGGTACGATGAGCTTCCCTCAATATTTTATTCTTGACTTGAGCCTTCTGTGGCACGCAAAGGCGGCCCTTAAATCGTATTGCGCTCAACTCATCAAGGGTGAAATCCCCTGTCTTCCCCTCATCGATACGCTTCTTTACTTATTGGAGAAACCGATCATCTCGCTGCGCTTCTCTCACTCATTCTGGAATTGCCGATTCCAGCAACAACTAAGTCTCAACCTGTGCTGTACGAGCATAACAATACGAAATTCCCATCTGTTCAAAGTCAGCAACGAGATAGCCTAGAACGGAGGGTGTCATCTTGCGACTCAGGGCATCAGCGACCACATTCGCTTTGCCTGGATGGTATTGAAGAGTGAGATCATAGTCCTTGATCAGTTCCAACCACCTTCTTTGCCTTAAATTTAATTCCTTCTGAGTGAAGATGTACTTGAGGCTCTTGTGATCAGTGAAAATATCACATGACTCTCCATACAAATAATGCCTCCAAATCTTTAGAGCGAAAACCACTGCGGCAAGTTTTAAATCATGAGTGGGGTAATTCTGCTCATGCTTTTTCAATTGTCGCGAGGCATACGCGACCACTTTGCTATCCTGCATGAGCACACAACCCAAACCCACTCGCGATGCATCTGAGTAGACCATAAATCGCTTTTCTGGCTCAGAAAGAGTGAGAACAGGGGCAGTTACTAACTTTTCTTTCAAAGTATTGAAACTGCGCTCACTTTCGTCGGTCTATTGGAATTTCACGCCCTTCTGCGTGAGCGAAGACATTGGCTTAACAATAATGGAGAAATTTTTTCACGAAACGCCAATAATAACCTGCTAAGCCAAGAAAACTTCTCACCTCCTTAACATTGGATGGTCTCTTCCAGTCTACTACTATGGAAATCTTAGCTGGGTCTACTGAAATGCCTTCCTAGTTAATTACATGTAACATCCTGTTTTTCTGAGATTTTTAAAGCCTGGATTTTAAAAATGAATTTTCTGGAATTTTCTGAAATTAATTGAAGCTTCAAATGAATTTTTAAAGTTTTAAATGATTTAATATGATTAAAATAAACATTAACATAAGTTGGAAATATTTTATTTGTGTTCCTCAGGTCTCAAGGAATTTTCTGGTATTTTTGGTGAATTTTTGGGATTTATTTGCTATTTTCTAGAGCTTTTAGAAGTTTATTTGAATTTCTGGAAAAAGAAAAGAAAAGGAATTAACCTCAGCCGCCCGATCACCCTCTCTCCTCCACGCGTCGCCAATCCCGCGCCCGCGCCGCCGCCGTACCCTTTCCCGCGCGCCCGCTCGCCCCGCCGCCCGATCCCGCCCGCGCCACGCGTCGCGCATCCCCGCTGACGCGCGGCGGCGGCAACAACCACCGCACCCGCCCGCGCCTCGGCGCTCGATCGCGCGCCGCGCGATCGCAGCCGTCCGCTCCCAGCGCCCGCGCGAACCTAACCTAACCTAATCGCATCCCGCCGTCCGATCTTGCCGCGTGGCCGCATCCTAGCCGTCTAACCCGTCCGCGTCGCGGCCGTCGCCGTAACCGGATCGAACTCCTCGGTTCGCGTGTTAAAACCAGCCGGTCGTCCTCGGTTCGCGTGCACGCTCCGCCAACCCTCGCCGCCTCCGCTCGCCCTCGCGCGCGCCGTCGCCGAGCGCTCGCCATGCCGTCTTTGCGTCTCGCCGTCGCCGAGGTCGCCGGGCGGCGGCGCCGCTGCGTCGCCGCGGTGAGCTCCCGCGCCGTTCGTCGCGCGTCGCCGCCGTCGCCTCGCCTCGCCGCCGCCCTCGCCCTCGCCTCGCCTCGGCGCGTCTGCGCTGCGCGCGCCGCGACCCGTCGCCTCGCGCTGCGCACCGCCACGCGTCGCCGATCCGCTTCCGCGCGCCACGCGTCGCCTGCGACGCGATCTCGCCGCGCGCCGCCGCAAGCCAAGCCAGCGCGCCGCGACGCCTTAGCGCGCGCGGCGCCACGCGTCGCCAATCCGCCGTCGCCGCGCCGCGCAATCCCGCGCCGCGCCGGATCGGCCGAGGCGAATCGGCCGCGTGCGCGTCCCGCTGTCGATCCCGCCGACGCGCCGCGCCGAGCGCCGGCTCGGCCTAGCCACGTGGCAGCACCAGGTAGCGTGCCACGTCGGCCTAGCCCACGTGGCATGACACGTGGTATGCCACGTCGGCGCCACGTCGGCCGAGCCGCCCCGAGCCACGTGGCGGCCACGTCGGTACCACGTCGGCCGGCGACACGTGGCGGATATGCTTCCGCCCAAGTCGGCGCCCCTGCGCGTCGACCGCCACCCCGTGCATCATTACGTGGACCGAGTCCACGGTGGACTCGGAATTTCGTAGACCGGGTTCACAGCACCGTAACTTTTCCGATTTTCCCGAATTAATTTTAGAATTAATTTTCCGGGAGCCCGTTCTCCTCCGTCCTAGCTCCGATTGACCCCGTTCTTTTTTCTAAATTCATCTAAAATCGAGCTCTAGCTGTTGGTTCTGGTTTTGTGAATTTTTGAGTTCTTTTGCTTGTCATTTTATGTGTTTCTTTGTTTTCGGTCGTTTTCTCTCTCGTTAGATTCGGATTCCGGAGGAGCAGGTTTCGCGCCAGAAGACCAGGAGTACCCCGCTGAGCATAACGAAGGCAAGTCGTGTCCCTTGATCATGTTGAACCCAATTTTGCAAACTATTATTTATGTATTTCGTTTTAAATTACATTGCATTGCTATTTTTATTCAAACCTTTGCACAGGTAGTTATTGTCCCAATTGAATTTATACCTCCTTGACACTTTGGAATACCATGATGCCATTGTCACCATAGGTTGGGAAATTTATTAGTGATGCTAGTTTATTTATCACATGGGTTGGTACGATTAGATTGCTTAGCCGGTTTTTATTTACGATTGATCTCATCGCACATGTTAAATTATTAATTTGACTTAATGACATATGGAACTGTGGTTGGTGCCACGTGTATTAAAATTTGTGCCACGTCATTGGTGTGACGTTGGCTTGGTTATCTGGTTGGTTTTGCACTCGGGCGAGTGATCGTGCGATAAAGGGAAATACGGTTGTACTTTGGGGATGTGGCGATCTCGCCGGGTAATGCTAAGGACTTAACTTTGTGCGCCATTGATCTGAGCTTAATCGTGCAAACCACATGTCTATTATGGGATGGACCTGGCTGATTAATTTGTAATACTTCAATTCAATTCTGCCATTGTGATGGACATGGTTGCTGATTTTCATGTGGCGCAAGGGGGGGTGTGATGCGAAACCCTAGCGGGCAGGATTGTGTTGAGGTAGAGCTTTGTAAAGGCCTTGTTGTGATTTCCTTAGGCCTAGACTAATCACATCGTGTGGGTACAGTTGTGCAACCTCTGCAGAGTGTAAAACTATTCGAATAGCCGCGTCCTCGGTCATGGACAGTGCTCGGGGATTTCACACGAGGGTTAGTGTTTCATTTATAACTTGGTGGTTTATGTTGGGAGTAGACAGGTAGTTCACTGTTGGTTTAAACTTGTGAATTGGTGTTCACAAGTGGTTCATGTTTATTCCTTTGATTATCTATTGTTACTGTTTTCAGTTAACTTCCGCTTTCAAGTTATTTAATATATTTCATCAATAAATGCCTTTATGCAAATTAACCTTTCAGCCCTCCTTTGGTAAGCCTTGCATATTATATTGCATTTATTGTTACAAACGACTTACTGAGTACCAATGTACTCACGGCTTTACGCCTATGTTGCTCAGTTGAGGGAGAGGAGTGCTATCAGCAGGAGGTGCCAGAAGGAGAGTACTACGACGACTTCACGGATTAGGCTTCGTTCTCCACTCGATAGCCTGTGGCTTGTCGATTGGTCGCTACACTTTATTTTGGATTTCCGCTGCTATTTTGTTAAGCCCTTCCGGTTAGAGATATTGTAAGCTTGGCCCTAAGGTCGTACTTTTGATATTTTATCGATATTCGAGTTTTCCTTTATTATTGTCGTGTGTATGACTGTGATGACATCTATGTTTGACTGTGTGCACTAGCGTGATCCTGGACTAGTGTAGTTTACACAGAGAGACCGAATTTGCATATTCGGGTCTCGACATTACATGACCCAGGAAGCCCACTTCAGATATCCAAAACTCGCACCTTTTCAACTTGGCAAAGAACTGGTTATCCCTCAGAGTCTGAAGCACGAGCCTCAAATGCCGCTCATGCTCTTTTTCTGTCTTGGAATAAATCAAGATATCATCGATGAATACAACTACAAAGTCATCCAAAAACTTATGTAGCATGCTGTTCATCGTCTCTATAAAGATAGCAGGTGTCGTGACCCGGAACAACAACTCCAAGTCCCTCTGTGTAAATCGCACTATCCCAGGAAAAGCTATTGCACAGGGTTACAGTAATGTATATCATGTAAAAAATCACCACAGAATATTATTAAACGAAGGTACAGCCTTATGGCCAAGTCTTACAATAACGTGGCACAAGGCCAATTGAAAATAAAAGCAGCGGAAAACAGTAAAGGTAGCAGATTAGCCCATCCAGCCTCCCATAGGCGAATGACTGTAAGACGCATCCTATTCGCTAAAATAGTCCTCACCGTCGTAGTCGCCGTTGAAGTCTGACAACAGATTTTAGCAAACTGAGTACATAAAGTACTCCCAAGGTAAGCACGTTAAGTGCTTACATAAGTTACACTAGGAGTTTTAACAGAGTGAATGCATGCATAGGAATAACAAAGGAAGGCTTATTAAGTTTATTTGTGCGAAAAGCAGTACTGAATTTAAATACAGTAATATAAGTGCAAAAGCTGAATTTTTAATACATCATATGAAAACAATAGTTTAACCAAGGTATTATAGTTAATGTAGGCTCCGACCTACACTAAGCTAACCACGGGCATCCCACCCGGACCATTATCAAAACCACTGTTGTTTGTTCGAAAACCAGTTTTATAAAACCAAGTCTAATCTGTGAAAACTCTACTCAGCATGTCCATGACCGTGGACACGGCTATCCGGATAGTTTGTTACTCTGCAGAGGTGTACAACTTTACCCACAAGACATTCCCTCTCACTTGAGCCACGCGATAAACACACTGCCTTAGGTGTGCGGTGGAGAGTTCATGACAAGGTTGCTCCGATGATCCATAGCCAAAATAATAACGCCGCCACTAAGATTTCACCACAACTCGAATCCACGAGTTGGAGCCCCCTCTGGTGCACAATATGAATATTTATTATCCACTGTGTGCACTAGCTTGATTCTGGATTAATGCGACTTACACAGAGGATCTTGAAGTCATTGCTCCGGGGGTCTGACATTAGCCCCGTATGGGCGGTGTGGCTTCGGCCGATGTGCGATATGGAGCTCGATCGCGTTCGGGCGATGAGGCTCAGCGGCGTAGCCTCGTGCAGGAGGCGTGATGTGGTGGTCGGCGCGGCGGACTACGTTGTCATTCATTTTTTTCAAATCTACAGTATAATCAACATATATTATTTCAGGCAATTTAGAAATCGGCATTGTGTCAGCAACTTCAAGTTTGCTCGCGGTAGATTAGAGCAGATTTGTACCGTAGAAATAATCTAGAAAGCGAAAGTTATGGAATTTAAAGCAATCTAGATGGATAATTCAATCTACGAATACTTCGATGATTACCTTCGATCCACTAGAGCGATTTATGCTGATAAAGTATGGAGGAACTGTTGCTGGCAAATCCATTCTAATCGGTTCCTTCTATGCAACTCCTTATCTTTTTTATTGCTTTCTTCTTTATCAGTATTATTTATAATTATTAGGACTTCTATTTATAGACTAAGTGAATAGTGCCTACCAATGGGTCAGACTTGTAGGTCTAAGTCCAGGTTTCCCAAATAGTTTATTCCTGCTTTGCTTATGCACAAATGTGGTGTAACATCCCAAATTTATGGGACTATTGTAATTACAGAATTAATAAAAATCTTTTGTTGTTTGAGGAGCATCTCAAAATTTTGTTTGTCAGATTTCTTGATTTGGACCTTCTAGCGGTAAAATTTAAACAAACAAAAAGTGAGAACCAAGTCTTCCAAAAATCAAATCTGAATTCTCAAAGCTTTGGCAATCCTAAATCCAAAAGAGTTTCAGAAAATTAAAATACCAAGGGTCAAGCTAACATTTTAGGTTATCATTCAACATCCCTGGACATTTAATTATTTCAACAAGAAAATGTAATTGCCAAAGTTTCAAAACTCTTGATAAACTCCAAATTCGATTTTAACAAATGCTAATTATTTATTCAAATTAAAAATCAGTTATAACATTTCAACTCCCTTGGCACTCAGTTGGTTCATCAAGAAGATAAATTGTGAAAATTTTAAATTTGGAAAATCCCCTTCTGGGCCTCAGCCCCACCTTTTTTCCGGCCTCCGGTCCGCTTGGCTTGTTTCCTTCTCCCCTTATCCCTTCGCCTCATTCCCCACCTTTCCTGAGACAACACCGCCGCCAGGCTCTTCTCCCCGTTCCCCTCATCTTTCTCTGCCTGCCCTCTTCTGTGCTTCCTTCTCCGCCCTCCTTCGGCCCGCTCGCTCCCCTCCGGCCCAGCACGGCTACTAGCAGTGCTCACCGGCCACCTCGCCTTGGTCCCTGCCCCGGTGTCCTTCTCTTCCCCCTCGTTCCTCAGGCCCACGCGCCCGAGCACCGCCCACCGAGCCCGCCCTCCGGCCCAGCTCCACTGCCGCCCGTACCCGGTTTCCGCACACTGCCCCTGGTTTGCCTTAAGCCGGCAGCACCTGGTCGTCGGCTTCAATGCCTCCACCGGCCTCACCCCCATCAATGCCGCACCAGCCTACTGATGCCCGAGCCAGTCTCTAGACGTCATATCGCCGTGCTAGCTGCTGACCCAGTCTCGCCTTCACTCGACATCGCCTGCTACCCCTCTCAGTCCCGCAGCGCGCTACCTCGCTTCACCAAGCTAGACGCCGAGCCGAGTGACCACTACCCCCACTGCCTCCCTCAGCGTAGCCTTGCGGCCACGTGCACGCAACCTCCTGCCGCCTTCGCTCTCGGGCCACCCGCCTTCCCACAGGAACGCCATTGATAGCTCGAGTTATGGGCTCAACGGCCGACTAACCGTCCCTATATATATAGCCGTTTCCCCCATGGGGAAGCGCAACCAATGGGAGGGGAAGCGACTTGGTCGCCCACGTGCGCGCGACACCTTGATCTTGTGCGTCTGCGCACCTCAGCAAGACGTATGGTTTCGTCTTCGACTCCGCCTGCAACCCCCAGCTCCGAGTCCGCAACAACGCGAAATCACTCGCCCAATATCACACAAGCTCACAAGCCGCGGAGACGGAGGGGGCCTAAGGGCTCGGCAACATGGCTTCGGCCCGTGAAGCCCTTCACTATGAGAGGCTCCTGTCGTAGGGGAGGCCCCCATCTAAGCCCAGCAGGCCTGTTAAAAGGTTGAAAACCCCAAGTGACATGATTACCCTTGAAGAATATTTGGATATAAGGGTAATATTGTAAAAACACTCCCCATGGTATATATACGTAACACTAGCCATGGGAAGAGCCGGAAGGAAGGCATTGCTCACCTAACTCTTCACTACCATACTCTCTTTCCTCTGTTTGGTCTGTAACCACAACATCTACCTTTTTATTTTTATTTGATGCATTGCATAAAAAAACGTGACAACCATTTTCATCCTATGCTCCTTAGTGGATACAATACCCTATAATACTCTTTGCGAAAGTGTTGCATCAATCTTGTGCACAGGTCATCACCGCATCGCGCCATGCCCTGCCAGCTAGCTATAGCTGGTGCTACCAGGCCAAAGCCCAAAACCGAACCATAGGTCAACCTCCATGGGTCCCTTATGTTAGCGACACGTGGGCCTTTCCCAAACCCTAGATCCTATCTTAGTGCACGACCCACAGTGGAGTATGCCCTTCTCGTAGACTCGGTCCACATGTAAGCCTATCCATATATTTTTTTTCAGATTTTACTTTTTTTAAAATCAAATCTCTTTTAGTTATGGCCCCATCTGTCAGTTTCTATCTCACTTCTCTTTTTCTCTGTTTCCCTCCTGTTCAAACTTTCAAAAGCTTGTTTTCCTCAATCCTATCTTCGTTTAATCTCATTTTCATATCTATTTTAAATAAGAAATCAAGATCTATTTTTCAATACTTATAATTTTAAGTTGGAGTTCGTTTTTATTATTTTGAATTTTGCTTGTGTTTGACTTCTCTCACGCGTAGGAATTGACATCCAGTGGCAGTTCGAGGGAGCCAAAGATCAAAGGACAAGATCATCTGAGTAGGCAAGTTGTATTTCCTAGACCGTGTTGAACCTATTTATTTACTTTAGTTTTAATAAATTTCTTGCATGCATACTTTCGTATTTATTTAATGTCCTTAGTTAATTCCTATTTGATCACTTATCATGTGCTTGAATCGTTGAATACCAAATATTAATTTAGTTGGATTGGGGAACTTATCCATTATCAACGTAGGATTGGGAAATATTCAGTTGGAACACTGTTAATATCCAACGTGAGTCGGCTTAGGTCACAGCCTAGCCATGCTTAGTCTTACCTTGGTATGGAATATTTGAAAACCCCCAATTAATCCTCGTGAATGATTATGGAATTATTTCTGAATTTCAGTAGCAGAGAATGTCATTGTGTTGGTTATAATGTTGTCGTGGTAGTGAGTGTAAGTGTTGGTTATAGGCCCCGCTCACGACAGCGTTTAGTGTCCGCATTTTTCACTGTTGAGCGTTTGGTTCACTGTTTATATTTTTATCCTTTTCTATTTTTTTGGTATTTTTGTGTTTGTTTTCTTTCTGGTATTCCTTTATATTGTCCGTGATACGCTAACATGTCGCTTCTATTTTTAATTTTATAAAATTTAATTATGCCCAATAAGACAACTTAGCTACAGTAAAAAAAATCAATCAGTTACAGTAAAATATCAGTCAAAAGTCATAAGGGCATGTACAACGCAGAGGCGATGGTCGTCTTTAACACGCTAGCATCCAACGTGCATCCGACGTGGAGCGTAATTAAGGAGGGGAGAGACGCGAGCCGTCCTCTCGCGAGACGACGGCCCGCGCTCGTGCTCCCAGGCTCCTCTCGCGAGGCGACGGCCGGCGTTGCGGCGTTGTACGAGCCGTCGTCTCCTCTCGACGTGAGCGGATCCAGATGCGGGCGCGCAAAAATGACAGCAACTTCCTTCCAAGCGCGCCAAATCCAGATGCAGGAGCAGCGACGGCGGAAGCGGCGGGGAACGTGAGGCCGGTGAAGCGGAGGGGAGCAGAAGCGGACGGCGGTGGCGGCGGGGAATGTGAGGCCGGTGAAGGGGTTGGGGATGGAGCTGTCAAACCCTAGGATGCCGAGGCGGCGGGCGGTGAAGCGGCCTGCTCCAGCGCCGCCGAGGGGGGCATATGCGTCGGAGGTGCTCGAGAAGCTGACGCGCGAGACGCAGGAGGCGGTGCGGGGGCTCGAGACAGCCACAGGGGGTGTCAGGGGCCTGGACGAGGCGATGATGGAGGAGTTCGTGAAGCAGTTCGAGGAGTTCGCTGGCACACAGGTATAATTGCTTCAGTATTTCAATTCAGGATGTTCTACTGGTATAGAGTGATTAGGATGTTCATTGCTTCAGTATGATGCTGAAATCCATTGGATGAATTGGAAATTTGCGGGGATGGGAAATTAGGATGTTCTACTGGTATAGAGTGATTCGTTAGTTTAAGATTCTTCTTTGCTTGAAAAAGCAAATGAAGTTGCCTGTAGAAAGGGAATGGATTTTCTTTTGAATAGTAGTGATCTGTTAAATGTACTGGTAAATAGGGAACCAGACAATTGAACTCATATGGGTAAATAGCGATTGATAAAAGAAGGCATAGCTTTCTGAACTACCTATGCATCAAGAGATAATTGTTCATGCTATGTTTGAAGCCTCAACTATGGTTGAGATAAGGGATGGCAATCTCACTATGTTCTAGACTGATAATTGGTTGAGTGAACTCTCTGTCAAGATTATTGCACCCAATCTTTTTGAATGTGTGAGAAGAAGGGCAAGGCAAAAAAGATCTATCAGAGAGGCATTAACAAATAACAATTGGACTGAAGATATTCAGGGAAGCTTATCCATCATAGCTATAAGAGAGTTTTGTTGTCGTACACAGCAAAATCAGCATATGGAGCATTTTTTCATTGAGCTACTAGGTTGCTTGGTAATAAACAGATTTAAAAGTCTAAAGCGCCATTGAAGTGTAAGTTTTTTGCTTGGCTTGTGGTTCAAAGAAGGTCCTCATCCATTTCCAGTGTTTGGATGGGGGTTGGCGCTTCCAATAATTCTGCAGATTACATCTTTAGTCATTCTACCCGAAATCGGTGTGTTCCAGATTCAAGTTTGTAAACCGACAGATCCATTGTTTGTTGATTTGGGTAGTGGGGATGATGCGCGTGGGGAAGGAAGTGGCGCGACGGAGGCAAAGAGGCCCAAGAGTTGCGCGGGGGACAACAAGGTCCTCAACAAGAAGAGGAACTATGCGCAGTTCCACCTAGAGTCAAGCGATCCAATTAGTCAGAATCAGATTGCATGCACCATCCAGTGGAGGCTTTGATGGGTGCTTGCTATAATCGAAGACATACACTTCTGCACTGACTGTCTTGGTAGCATTTATAAATGAATTTTGGGGCATATAGCGAGCTCGGTTAACCTCTCCATCATGATTTATCTGTTGAACTATTTGCACCTACAAAGGGGAGGAAATATTTGCCCCAAGTGTAACTATTTTTCTAACAATAGCATCATGTGGACAAGCCATGAATCTAACATATTTGAAGGTCAGCATCACTTGATGGATCTGCCCCCAACCGCTGCAATTTACAAAATCTTCAATGCTATCTAGTGAGTTTTGTATCCTCAGATTCCTCTAATTCATGTAATGCAGATAATAGTGAGTTTTGTATCCTCAGATTTCTCTAATTCCTGTAATGCAGATAATAGTGAGTTTTGTATCCTCAGATTCCTCTAGTTTCCTGCTAGTATAATTGGTCGAATAATTGGTAGCTGAACTGGCTAGTGTGAAGTTTCATGCCAGTGTGAAGTTTCCTGCTAGTATGAACATGCCAGGAAATGAAGTTTCATGCTGCTAGTACCAATCTATTATGAATCTAACAGCTAATTGCTATCTGGTGAAACACAAATCTTGTTTTGACTGTTGAGATTACAGATACAACATATATTGGTCCAATTCAAAGAGCTAATATCATACTAAGTTGTTCATAACAGTTCAAAAGAGACCACATGCTAACAGACTTCGAGTATAGTTGCATGTGGAATTCAGTGGAGTTGTGCCAACAAGAGGCCACATGCTTGAATCATCAAAAGAGACAATTGTTGGCAGGAGTAGCCACTTCTAGAAACAAAGTTAGCATTGATTCCACTTGCAAGCGAGTGTTTGCTCGGTTGGCACTGTTGATTGAGCACCCCGCTGAAGGAGAGGTTGGCGGCCAATTTTACCCCAAACCACCGACATTCCTTGACCAAGATTTGACTGTATAAGCATTGCTTGTACATGTGCTATTATTTGAACTAGAGAGGGCAAAAGGTTGGCAAAGTATTCTGGTGGTGGTTAATATATTAATATATCATTTATATTGATATATTAATATATTATTTAATATATTCTGGTGGTGGTTAATATATATTATATATATATTAATATATCATTTATATTGATGGTTCTAAAGAATATTGTAATTATGTTCATCTTATTTATGCTTGATCTGTTTTGTATCAAGAAACAACACAATGGTATACAGGAATCATATTTATGCTTGATTATGGCTGCATGTATGCATTAAACAGTTTGCAGACAGTCAAATAGACGACCCATTGTATAAGCTGTCTGTTCAGTTGTCTGTGTGTGAAGTGGAAAGAATTTGCAGACAGCAACCCATCTGTGGGTTGTACATGTTGAGGAACTCTCGCTGGCGACCAGTCCGAGCGATTCCTCTGCTTAGAATAAGAACACAGAGAGGTAGAGAGAACTTCTGTCTTTCTTTATTGCTTCATATGCATTGGGGTGTACAAAATTGGCCATATAGCTCTCTATTTATAGGGGGTGGTGAGGTGCCCACTAGAGATATGGACGAGTTTAAACGAGAGATAGGATCCGTTTAAACGGGAGCCATATCCTGGTTTCCTAATACCCCCCCTTGGGCACTCACCCGACATACTCATGCCTCGTTAAAACTCTATAAAAACCCAGTGGGAAAAATTTGGAGAAAGAGTACATGATGCATGTTATGCTGCGATTGCACGAATTGCCTCATTAAAAACCTTGATCGAGAAACTTCAGGAAAACTCGTCAAGGGAAAAAGAGTACAATTCACCCAACTTCATTTAGTCTTCAAGACTTTTATTCTTTGGGTACTTGATCTTCAGGATCAAGATTTACTAACGGGCTTGAGAGAATTCTCTCCCTGAATTTTGCACTTCTCTAAGTCTCATCATACCGATCCCTCGCACGCATCTTTCAAAGCTAGATGCGGGGAGTGACTTTGTGAATAAATCTGCTAGATTTTCACAAGATTTAGTATGTAGTACTTTAATCTCGTCCATCTTTTGCAATTCATGAGCATAGAAGAACTTGGGGTTGATATGCTTTGTGAGATGACTCTTCACATAGCCCGTTTGTACTTATGCAACGCAAGCGGCATTATCTTCATAGATAATTGTGGGGGTTTGCACAATGTTCATTCCACATGACTGTTGGATGTGGTGAACCATTCAGCGTAGCCAAGCACATTCACGTACGGCTTCATACAGTGCTATTATTTTTGAGTGGTTCGTCGAGGTAGCTACAAGGCTTTGCTTAGACGATTTCTAGGAAATTGCAGTTCCACCACACAGGAATACATAGCCTGTTTGTGACTTTGCGGTATGCGGGTCAGACAGGTACCCAGCATCTGCATAGCCAATCAAGTTCAGATCTTGATTCTTTCTGTAAAATAATCCAAGGTCCTTGCTTCCTTGGAGATATCGGAAGATGTCCTTTATACCCTGCCAATGCCTTTTGGTGGGCTCTGCACTATACCTTGCTAACAGGTTCACGGCAAAGGCAATATCCGGTCTAGTGCAGTTTGCTAAGTACATGAGTACTCCAACTGCACTCAAGTATGGGAATTCCGGTTCCAGGACTTCCTCCCCCTCTTTCCTAGGTCAGAAAAGATCTTTTTCTTGCTGTAAAGATCTCCCGATCATCGGTACTTTTGATGGGAATGTTTTCTCAAAGCCGAATCTTTCTAGCACCTTCTGGGTGTAGGTCGACTGATGTACCAAGACTGCTCCAGGGACATGCTCAAGCTGCAGGCCTAAGCAGAACTTGATCTTGCCCAAATCTTTCATTTCAAACTCTGACTCCAAGTAGGAGCTTGCTTCTTTTATATCTTCCACTGTCCCGATGATATTCAGATCATCTACATACACTGAGATTATACAGAATCCATTCTGGAATCGTCGTATAAATACACAAGGACAGTCTTCATTGTTCATGTAGCCTTTCTTGCAGAGAAAGCCGCTTAAGCGATTATACCACATTCTGCCAGATTGCTTCAGTCCATACAGGGACTTTCTAAGCTTCACGCTGTATAGATTTCTATTTGCTCTGTCTTGGTTCAGGAGAGGAATTCCTTCAGGGACTTTCATATAAATCTCTGAATCTAAGTTACCATAAAGGTATGCAGTCACAACATCTATCAATTTCATTTCTAAATTCAAGTTCACTGCCATTGAGATCAAATATCTAAAGGTAATTCCACTCATGACCGGGGAGTATGTTTCTTCATAATCAACTCCAGAACGTTGAGTGAAATCTTGTGCTACCAGCCTTGCTTTGTATCTCACTACTTCGTTTCTTTCATTTCTCTTTCGAACAAATACCCACTTGTGCTCTACGGGGTGCACATAGGGAGGTGTGCGGCATACGGGCCCAAACACCTCTCTTTTGTTCAGAGATAGCAATTCAGTTGCTATTGCCTTCTTCCAATCTTCCCAATATGATCTTTTCTTACATTCAGCGAGCGATGCAGGCTCGGGATCAAGATCAATGATTGTGGCAATTCTCTTTGTGAAGTAGATATCAACACTGGCTGTTGTCCTATTTAGGGACTCTCCCGTGTGCACATAATTTATAGCTATTTCTTCATGAGTTGCTTCTTCTGGAGCTTCATATTGCGCATCGCTTCTTTCAATTACGGTGGCAAGTCCTTTTAGTTTTTCGGCTCCGATGTGTGCGCACACATCATTGCCGACGGGAATATTTAGATCTGGTATGCCCTCTACTGGAGGTGTCATACTTGTGCCAGGTCTCAACTGGCTCCCCTTCTCATTCTGGGGGACTTCATTCTGAGGCCTTTGGACGGGATTAGGGATACCTTCAATTTTCTTTGGTATTTCAACCCTCTCCGATGCATTACGTGCAGAAAAATGCGGCTTAGTCACGCTCTTCAAATCACTAAAGTGATCGTGCAGTTGGTTTGCTAGTGCTTGCAAATCGATGATCTTCTAGACCTCTTTTTCAGTTTCACTAGTGCGCGGGTCATATGCAGGAAATCCCATGGCTTCCCACGTAATTTCCCGACATTTTTCATCAACAGGTTGATTTCCTCCCCCTAATGTCGGAAAATTATCCTCATCAAAAATGCAATCGTGGCGGCAAGATGCAAATCTCCGACATGGGTTCCAAATACCGATTATGGATGCGCTCATAACCAACGATATCCCGTCTTACGGATAGGGCCCATTGCGCTTTCTTTGCGGAGGGGGTATAGGTACATAAACCTTGCATCCAAACCTCCTGAGATGAGAAATTTTCGGTGGTGACCCTTGCGCTAGTTGTATAGGTGAATGGATGTTGTAGGTCGAAGGTCTAAAGTTAATGAGATTCGTTGCATGTAGGACTGCGTGTCCCCAACATGTAGCTGGCAAATTACAATTCTGTAAGAGGGGTCGGGCAATAAATTTAATTCTCTTGATTAAAGCCTCGCCAAACCGCTCGGTATGGACATGCGATCAAATGCTCAACTGCAATCCCCATCGCCATGCAATAATCATCAAATGCCTTTGAAGTAAATTCTCCGGCATTGTCCATTCAGATGGACTTGATGCGATGATCAGGGAACACATTTCTGATGCGAATGATTTGCGAGATCAATTTGGCGAAAGCATGGTTTCTTGTGGATAATAAACCCACATATGACCACTTTGAGGAAGCATCAATGAGCACCATGAAATACCTAAATGGCCCTGAGATGGGCTGAATAAGACCGCAAATGTCTCCCTGGATGCGTTCCAGGAATACAGGGACTTCATCCTTCACTTTTAGAGTGGAGGATCTAGTAATTAATTTCCCGGTGGCACATGCAGGGCACACAAAATCTTCAAAATTCGAGAAATTCTTCACATTAATATTATGCCCGTGGGAATTGTTAATTATATTTCTCATCATCCTAAGACCTGGGTGGCCTAATCTGTCATGCCAAAGACAGAATAGTTCAGAGTTTCTAAATACTGTCTTCAGGACAGTGTACGCTGCAGGCGCCTTGATGTTGGTATAATATAGCCCAGTTTCTAGTGAAGAAAGTTTTTCTAATACCCTTTTGCCATTCTCTTCGCGCTTCGTGATGAGCAGGTATTCCTTACCGTACTCTTCTTTAGTCTCAACGTGGAAACCATTGGCGCGAATATCTTTAAAACTTAGGAGAGTTCTAGTCGATTCTGGGTACAATAATGCGTCTTCAATGACCAAAGTTGTGCCTATGGGAAGTATAATTGTGGCTCTTCCGGAACCAATTATACATGCATCGCTTCCGGCGATTGTCGTAAGGCTGCCATTACTCTTACGAATCGACTGAAAATACTTAGTCTCTCTTAAGATAGTATTCGTGGTACCACTGTCGGCAAGGCATACTTCCTCCATAGGGCGCCACACGTGCTCTAATATAAGGTATTTTATTAATATGTATTAGAATACATACAACACATAAATAAAACACACAAATATTAGAACATATCATGCCATTGTAAACTGAATAAATGAATGAATTATTCCAAACTCATCCAACCATCACGAGAAAACAAAAATAAAGTACCATCCATGCAAGTTCTAACTTGTCCATTTAATGCAAAATAAATGATAATTAATGTCTCATGCATTCTGTGCATCAGACGGAATCAACTAGGAAATTATTGACTTCTTCGGCTATCTTTTCAGGCGTGATGTTCTCTTCGAGAGAAATCATGTAGGTGGCTGCCTCTAGGTCGTAAGGGGGTGCTGCTGCCGGAATGGACTCAACTTCCATCATATCAGGCAGCGGCTCATGATGCTCCCCCTCAACAGCTATAAAGTGAGCTTCAGGCTGCCCTTTGCCATTCTTCTTCTGGGCTTGGTGGGCATCAATGACATGCTGCGGTGCTTTACAGATCCGCGACCAATGCCCCCACTTGCCACATTTGTAGCAACCTTGGTTCCCTGGCCATAAGGTTTGCCACTCTCCTTAGCCCTTTTGTCACTTGAAGCATCTGACTTGCCTTTCTGGGCAACGGCCTTACCCTTCTTTCCCCTTCTTTTCATCAAGGGTTTTCGCACCTTGTAGCTCCCGGCGTTGGCCTCGCGGCCAGCGGAGCTCCCCAATGGCTGAGAGACATAAATCTTACGGAGAAGTTCGTCCTGAGCCTCCGCAACCTGCATCATATCAATCAATTCGGCATACTCCTTATAGCCGTCTTGATGATAGTTGCGGGCGGATTGTACAGCATTGGGGTGAAAGGTAGATAGGGTCTTCTCAATCTTCTGCTCATCTGTGATCTGCTTGCCACAAAGTTGAAGATTAGTACAAATTCTGTGCAAGGCAGAATTGTAGTCCCCGACCGTCTTGAAATCGGCAAACCTCAGTCCGATCCACTCCTGCTCTGCCTGAAGAAGAATGGTGTACTTTAGCCTCTCAAACCGCTTCTTGAGTGCGGTCCAGAGTGCTAGCGCGCTTTTCTCCGCCATATACTCATTCTTGAGAGTAAATGCAGAGGTGGTGCCTGAGAAAATGAAGTGCCTGATCATTTTCCTCAGGTGTGGGTTTGGCGTCATGCCGTCCGCCAATCCCGATAGCTGCGCGGAGCTTCCTGGCTCCAAGTACTATCTCGACATCAGATGCCCACGTCAGATAGTTCTTGCCATGCTGGGCAAGCTCCTCGAACTCCTAGTTCGTGATGCCAGTCATCTACATGTGATGAATGGAACATATAAGTTTACTTCAGGTAAACATGCATGAAATTATTTACTGCAGGTAAATAAATGGTACAATAAATTCTCGTAATGTTCCATAATTTTCTATATATTTTCCATAATTTACTGCTAATTTTCAGTGATTAAAAGCAATTAAACAATTACAATTAATCAAAAACAGTAAATAAATACATAAAATACATAAAACAATAATGGCATAAATAAATAAGCTTCAAATGCTGAAAATAATGCAAAATTTGGGTTCCCGAGGCCCATTTATGCTAGAATACAAATTTTCAGCAAGTTTTGCATTTTCTGAGGGTCTATACGCAAAATTTTCAATTCGGAGAAATTTTTTCGCAATTTCTTGAATTTTCTAGGGGTTTTCTGTAAAAATCTCCTCTTTTCGGCCGAGCACCCCCCCTTTTTTTCGCTGGGCCGAAATTCTGGCCCGTTCCCCATTCGGCCCATCGGCCCGGTGGCCCACTGAGTGGCACAAAAGGAATGGGGTAGGGTTTCCCCTACCCCCATACTCCATAGAGGCGCGCAGCGACGCGTGGGCGGCGCAAGGGAGGCGAGGCGCCGCGAGGCGGCCGTGCGGGGGCTGGCGGCGCGTCGCGGCGGGCGCGCGCGAGCGCTGCGGTGGTGCCGCGCGAGCACGAGTCGCGGCG
This sequence comes from Melocanna baccifera, assembly GCA_036346265.1. Taxonomy (NCBI): domain Eukaryota; kingdom Viridiplantae; phylum Streptophyta; class Magnoliopsida; order Poales; family Poaceae; genus Melocanna; species Melocanna baccifera. The sequence continues at coordinate 13,845,258 of CM070691.1, read as the reverse complement.
CGGCGCGCGCGTGGGTGGAGGCGAGGCCAGCGGCGCCATGCGCGTCGCGGGCCGGTGCAGCGGCCGGGCGCAGTGGGCGCATGCGGCGGTTGTCGCGAGGTTGCGCCATACGGGGCGGTGCCAGGCGGTCCGGCCGAGGCGACGACGACGATGCCGACGGCCTGTGTAGGGGCCGGTGCGCACATGCGGGTGCAACGGCGCCTCATGGGGGATTGATGGTCGGCCGGTCGGCAGCCTGAGTTTGATTTTTTTTCTTTGTGCAATGGCCGAACAGAGAAGACAAAAACCCAAGCAAAATTTTCTCTTTTCTAATCTACGATGCAATCAACATCTACCCTTTTTCACAATCTACCGATCGACATTGTGTCGGCGACTTCGTGTCTGCTCGCGATAGATTTGGGCGGATTTGCATTGTTTTCTACAGTACAATCAACATCTACCCCGTTTCGCAATCTACCGATCGACATTGTGCCGGCGACTTCAAGTCTGCTTGCGGTAGATTAGGGGGATTTGCACCGTAGAAAATCAATCTAGAACGCAAAGAAAAATGCAAATTCAAAGCGATCTAGAAAACCAATCTATTAAGTGTTTCGATGATTACCTTCGTTCACCGAAGCGTAGTTGTGCTGATAACGTGTTGAGGAACTCTCGCTGGTGACCAATCCGAGCGATTCCTCTGCTTAGAATAAGAACGAATCAATCACAGAAACACAGAATAATAGATTGAACACAGAGAGGTAGATAAAACTCTTGATCTTTCTTTATTGCTTCATATGCATTGGGGTGTACAAAATTGGCCATATGGCTCTCTATTTTATAGGGGGTGGTGAGGTGCCCACTAGAGATAAAGACGCGTTTAAACGAGAGATAGGATCCGTTTAAACGGGAGCCATATCCTGATTTCCTAATAGTACATACCTTAAGCCATCGCTATTCCGAACTCTGAACGCTACCATAATGTTGCCGTGGTAGTGAGTGTAAGTGTTGTTTAATTAATGAACTTGTGAACTTGTTCCAGACTTAACGGGCGGTTAAGTGTGTTGGATAGCGCCAGCGTGCATAGTTGCCGTATGCAGACGCACGTGGTAGGAAAAGGTAGGACATTTTGTTTTGATGAACATTCAAACATTTATTTCTTTTATACCGCATGTATAATTTGAAATTCATTTGAGCCATCATGCATGTTCCATGCGTATTCTTGATCTACGAACAAGACCAATATTACATATATATACATATATATTCTGAAACAGAGATTTTTTTTTTGCTTATTGCACCATCACGGGTTTTGTGTGCAACAATATCTTTTCATATGTTGCAGTAGCATATTGCGTTTGCTGCACTACTAATCTTGATATTATTTCAGTGGTATCTTTGATTTTGTTGCGGTGCCTTGCTTTGTTTCAGATGTATTTTGATTTTTTTAGTTGATATTTTATATTTGTTCCAACAGCATCTTTGTATGTTGCAATAACCTTTTCAATTATTAAATACATGTGCAAGACAACTAGCTGTGACACCTAGCTCGAGTGGTGTTGGCTCAAGACAAGTTGTCGTGGTGCGTTTAGTTCCACTTTAGAATAATCTTTTTATATCGAAAAGGCTAAAAGTGTAACCGAAGTGCCATTCCTGCTGCTCGGTGTTCTGAGCATTAATCGGATTTTGGGCTCATAGTGTTACACTTGCTAGCCATGGAACATAAGAGTATGTGTATTTCTAGATGCTAAACCAATGTTATAGAAAAGATAAATTTCTTAGCACCGATATTAAAGGACAGAGGAGTGAGGACTAAGCCTGAATTGCATGGCATTGAAATAAATCTTGACATCTAGTGCTATATCAGAAAAAATTGAACTTTTAGCATATGTAAATAATGCTAAGAGTTAAAATAAAAATAGTTAACAATAATGATATATCTATTTTAACGTCTATTTTAAATATTAAAGAACGTACGTGCTGTGATACCCCAATAGTCGTACATCATCGATGACCACGTGTGCCACGTTATTCCTCATGTTGGGGTACTGCTTCCGACCCAACGTTCTAACTGTTTCGACCCAACGTTATCACTTCTATATTTATGATCTTTTAAATAATATATTATTTTGTCCCTTGAATAAATATCTTTAATATTGATCAACAAGTATGTGACTTATTCGTGAAACTCTTTATTTATGTTTTTGATATTATTCTAAATTATTCCTGATCTTATATCATTATGTGGGACAATTATGATTTACAGATCAACACATGTATTGATTGATGATCATGTTTCACGAATCATGGATATAGAATATCAAATCAATAATGTGGACACATGTTATAGAACATGGTGTTAGATTGACCCACCATGAGACACTATGGGAATTGTTATATTCTTAAGTGTCATCAGTTGGTCTCATATATAGTGTATGTGGGATCCTTAGACCTGAGATCGTCATTGTTTCCTACATGTGTAATAGTTTACTTAGGAGTTACCAAATATTACTCCGTAACTAAGTGATCATAAAGATAGCTTTCGGGTTTACTATGAAATATGCAGAGGGATTTAAGCGATCAAGATGGAATTTGCCCCTCCTATATAACAGGAGAGATATCTTTGGACCACTCGATGTGGTTAGATTAAGGAAGTGCATAGCAATACTGAATGTAATTGAAGAGTCAATCACAACTGAGTAATCTATCACAGGTTCGAGTGAAAGATCGAGCTATCATAGAATAGCACGCTTCTCGCTTTGAGTTCGATCTGATATCGTGAGGTAAAGGGATCCGTACATAAGCATTATATAGGTTCGTCCGATATGATTTTTATGTATATTTGGGGGTCATTATGTCCTGTTAGGCACCGCTACCGACCTATAGACTGGAAAGGAGTTTTCGGCCCATGGCCAAATGTACATAAAATTGTAGGGTCACACACTTAATGGGCTGGGACAATAAGGGTCTGGATGATAGTTTCCGAGTGGGCTTCGATATCCACTCGTATCAGATATGGATCTGATTGGAGGCTATATAATGAGAGGTGCGGAGGCTTAGGAAAACATCCCAAGAAACCCTAGTCGCCACCTCTCATAACCTCTACCGTGCGCACTAGTGCTAACACACTGACGCACGGTGTTCCCTCCCTAGACGTATGGATCGCGGTAGAGGCGCTGCTACGACTGTGGCGCTGATCGGGACGATCATAAGGAGGAGACGGTTGACCGGAGGACGATCGACTACTTTCGTTTACATCGACGCGCTCTTCGTTGAATCGACTGCTTCAACTCTTCTTCCGCTGCATTGCGCGTCTAGTGGTAACGATCTATGATCTCGTACTCGCAAGACTTCTTGATTTATACGATAGAAATTTTAATTTACGTGAGTGTAGTCTATCCGTATCCCAAGACTAACAACACGTGCACAGACAGGAATCGCTAGATGTTAACCGCGCAAACGTTTCTCGAACAGCAATCGATGACAACTGCTAGCAAACCTTTTCGCCACGACAGCTGCCGCCGGTTCGACACTATAAAAGGAAATGCAAACATCAATTATGGGCATAAGAATTTTCGTCGACATACACATCATTCACAGCTCTTCCTCCATGACAACTGCCAGTGGTTCGACACTATGAAATGATATGCTGACATCAATTATGAGTATATGAATCTTCATCAACCTGCACATTATCCACTCTTTTGACATTCATCGTAAACATCTTAACATCTTGTGATATATAACGAATTCATACCGAGTAGGGTTACATTCGCACATCCAGAACTAGAACCTGTTTAATTCCTGAGTCATTGTAGTGACAGTTCCTTAGTCTTGATATTTGCGCTCCATGCATTTATTTTATCAGAAGTTTGAAAGATTGGTGACCAATCACCGACGAATAAGTATAGATGTGAAAGACAAGCATAGACCAAGCAGACAACGCGTCTATTCTTTCCAGTTTATTTCGATCTTTGCCTTACATAGTTTATAATTTTCTTTGAATAAATAAATAGAACAGTTTCTTTATTGCCATTTTAGAGAGGCTTATCGGGATAGTTTTTTAGAAATAGCTTATCGCTTTTCAATTCATTTACATAGACATTCGCACTAAGATCAAAAGTCATAAGCTAAACCATAAATTATAAATTGCAGCCCAAAAGAACATACCTAACTCAAAGCACAAATTGCAGGAACATTATCAATTGCCATTAACATCTTACTCCACCAAGACAAGAAAACGATGTCATTAGCCACCAGAACTAGTCTAGAAAAGAAAGAAAATAGCCACCAGAACTGTGAGAACTCGTACATCATTATATGATCCATACCGAGTCATTCATTGCTCACACAAAAAGTTTTTGACATGTATAGCATTATTTTTGGCATAGTATGTGTACCGTATTTACAAAAATAGCCTTTTGTTTTACCACCCGATAGTTGGCAGCAGCCTACCACCCCACCACCAGATGGTAGCAGCCTACTGCCCCATGGCTAGAAGGCAGGTAATTAAGCCAACTTAATTACTTGTCTTAATTTTTTGCATACTATTTATTTGAATTTTGAAATATAGCAAATAAGATCGGAAAATTACAAAATTTATGTGTAGCATGTCGACATAATGTACTTGATTGTGTAATTTTTGGCAATTTTATCTACTATGAATGTTGCTCAAAAATTTATACAATTACCAGATAATGTTCAAAATTTTAAATATAGCAAATTAGCTCAAAAAATTATAAAGTTTTATGTGCAGCCTCTTACAACAATGTACTTGATTGTGTAATGTTTTGATAATTTTGTCTTCTGTGAATGTTGCTAAAAAATTCGTATAATTACCAGGTGATTAGCAGATGCGGTATAGGTGGGTCATTTCATTTGCTTTGCTTTGTTTAATCCGCAATTTAGTTTTCTTTTCTTTGTTTAATCCGCATGTGAACAATCACAGTGGGCCATAGATATTTGGCTCATATAAAAATTGAGCACTCGTGCAGGAAACAGACCACCGCAAGTGTCACTTGTATTACGTCTATCTCCCCATGCGCAGTTCACTCCCGCCATTATCGGCCGTCATTAGTGTGTGCTTTGCTATCGCTCGCTATAAATTTTAAGTTGCACACAGTCGCATTCTTGCAGTCTCTTCGCTCACACTCCTTATCTACGCTCTTCATCCGCTTTCTTCGTAACCGATTAAATATTGTTTAGTGTCGTTATAAGCAATCATATTAACATGTAATTTTTTGTCATATGAATTGTCTTTATTAAATATGTACGTAATTAGTTGCAATTATTTAGGTGTAATTAATTTAGTCCTAATTATGTAGGATAATTAATTAATTTTCTGTTAGCAAGTATATGTTGTTTAATTATATATATTTGATATACTTTTATGTTGATGCATTACACATGAAAATCGTGACTACTAAGTGTAGCAATTAATTAAACTGTAATGTAAGAGGAAAGATTATATTAGAAATAAAAAAAAGAATCTCTAGCAAACTTTCTGTTGCATCATGCATGTTGCGTACTAAACGTGCGTGCCCTGTCAACCTATCATGTGAACCTAGGCTAGCTACCTGAGTAGTGCTACTCCTATCTCATATAGTATAAAAAAAGCTGGGTTAATTATCACATTACCTTTAGACTGTTCTTTATGGACACAAGTATCACTCATGCTTGTAGTACTATTTTATGATAGCATATCATGTTATTTAGTCCATAAAGCCAGTGAAGGTTATGATGTGACAGAAGCCTATATATGTATATTATATATATTATATATATTATATATATTATATATATTATATATATATTATATATATATATATATATATATATATATATATATATATCAGATCTTAAGCCGCACTATTGCTCATTAACTTAAGCACTTAATTTGCTTGCTTTTGATCAAAATACATCTGAGGTACAGAAAATAAAAAACCAGATATATAGTAAAACAAAACTGTACTAACAAACAATTACGATAAGTAGCATTAAGTGCAAAAGCTAATTGGCCCAGATATTTTTCTTGACCAGATTATGAGCATGTGTTCATATGCACCATTTATTTCGAGTAGTACACATTTGCAGTATTCATTTTAGTTCTAAGTGTACATTATTTTATACTGTCTATTTCATCATAAATTTTAATTTGTAGTATTTTACTATCATTATCAATCTTCGTACTAATATTTTGTCTATCCTATTTGTTGCAAGGTATGTCTATATCGGAGCTTCTCGAACAGTTTTATGATGAGAACCATTGGTGCCACTCATGGATGACCAGTGACACGGCTGGTCCTCTACCCTTCAAGTCGTGGGGAGGGAGAGATCATTGAGAGCTTGACAAGCGCTACATCCCAATCTTGTGGGCCTCAGGCTTGTTACCCTTTGCGAGGCTAGTCTCCATCGAACGCCAGTTCACCATCGACGGTAGCTTACTCATGGCACTTGTGGACAGGTGGAGGTCCGAGATGCACACATTCCACTTTCGATGGGGTGAGATAATGGTCACTCTATAGGACGTCTCATTCTTGACCGATCTCCCTCTCTAGGGTGATGTACTTGTTCCAGCCCCGACAACAGTGGACTACAAGGAGAGGCTAGCAGACCGGTTCAGCCTATCTATCCTAAAGGGTTCTCGTGGTGTCCCCTGCACTTGGATGAAGAATTTCAGTGTGTGCCCATAAGTTGCATCGCTCTAGGTCATCAGGACACACCTCGTCGTGTACCTTATTCAGATCTTTGGTTGGAGCATGTATTTAGCCACACATGATGATATTTGCAATGCCACATTCATCCGCTTCATCGAGCCTTTAGCTGACGCAAAGTTTGGGGTGATGCCTTAGTACAGCTGGGGATCAGCCGTCCTATACGCCACATCTTGGGGGTTGTGTGACGCTTGCCAATGCGGCACTAATGATACCCCCAACCTGACCGTTTGCTATGTGCTTCGCAGCTGTGGAGTTAGGAGCACTTCCCTGTCGGGTGTCCGACCATCGTAACTCCAGTGCACCCGTTCGATGAGTTTGTTGACCTGATAGACGGGCCCACTATGTAATGGGAACGGGGTCCCGATCTTCCAACAAGTTCTGGATATGTTCGATTTGGTGGAGGCGCGACACAAATTGATTCAGCTTCCGAACAACACGTTCCGAACCCCGCAATCACAGCACCACGTCTCCTAAGGTTATCAACCGTGTGCTGCCCGATTGACCTTGCCAAGAAGGCTAATCCTCGCCTGCGAATCGAAGAACACAAGCAAGAACAAGGAAGAACACAACGGAATTGCAGATGTATTAATTTAGCACTCGAAAGTTAGGGTCTCACAAATCGATGAACGACGAAACTGTTCAAAGACAGAATAATCTAAGCAAAACCCAAACCCTAATGGTGGGGGTGGCGGCTGGATATAGTGTAATATCCCGAACGTCGTTTCGGCGTCAGTTTTTAAATTAATCGCGGAGTCGCCCGGATTTTCGGTAAATCACGGGAGGTGAAAATAAATTCTTCGAAATAGTTTAAAATAATAAAAAAAATAATTAAAATAATTAATTAAGAGATTTTGGGCGGTCCAGAGGGGTGGGCCAGCCACTTTGGGCCAGCCAGCCCAAACGGGGGCCCGTACCCCCTCCCAAACCCTAGCACCCCCTTTATAAACCCCCTCCCTTGGCCCCTCCCCCCTTTTTCCCACCCCAAGCCGCCACCCCCCTGCCTCCTTGCGCCTCTCCTCTGCCCAAGTGCTGCTGCAAGGAGAAGGAGAAGAAGGAAGAAGGGAAGAGGAAGGATAGGAAGAGAGGGAAGGAGAAGAAGGGAAGGAGAAGGAGAGGAAGAAGAGGGTGATCCCAATCCCCTAGGTAATTCCCTCTCATCCTAATCCCTCTGATTTCTGCTATTTTAGGGTTCTTAGCTCAAGATTTTGGTGGGGATTAGGATTTAGAACCCCCGATTAGAGAATCTCTGCTGTCTGCCTGTAGATTGATTCACGCAGCATTGCTGTTCGTGCCGTTTAGTCCCCGAAAACGATTTTTCCCGAGGGTCTCCCCAAAATAAAAAACGTAGAGGACGACGATACGCATCTACTGTAGTTTTTCCAGATTTTTTGGCTGCGTATTTTAGACGTACCAGGGTCTGAAATCTCACTGTCCGTTAGGGATGCAGACAGGGACAGACCGCTGTTCAGATGGGAATTAAGGGTAGAAGATTTTTAAATTTTTGGTCATAATGGAGAAAAAGGTAGGGAATTCAGTAATATAGATTCTGTAAAAGAACCAGAATTTTTAGAGCCTTGATCTGTTCTGGGGACGCGTTACAAGTCGGCTGTCCAGACTTTCAGAACAGAGGACGTCCTCTGTTTTGTGCATTAGGTATCACCTTGTTAATGACAAGATAAAAATATGTGGTCTACATGAAAAGTGTAGGTATTTAAGTGAGGAATCTAGATATATATCTTTTGCTGTGATTAGTTTTATATTTTTAAAGATAAGAAAATGTTAAGCAGCACCGCTGCAATGGGAATATTGTAGAACCGTTACGCGGGGAAGGATGTTGTGGGGTTTAGGGTTTTGGCGACACTTTTCTTTGAGAGTCGTGACTGTATTGCTGTGTATTATGCTGAGAGGTACCTTTTGAACAGGTGATGTTGCTGAATGCACGTGATTGCTTCGCTTCAGCGGTAGAGGAAAGTAAACTTAGCGGTTGTGCTACATGTTTAACTTGTTAATTATTCTACCTTCACAATAATTTATTCTCTTAATTTGAGGTGCTATGATATTGTTACATATTTCCTCAATATGGTCTATGTGGTAGTATTTTAAGAACTCAACTGTTTATGATCTTGATGGTTTATTTGTGGGTATGTGAAATTGTTCTTGATGAAAGAAATATAGTTGTGGAGTAGTATTATTTATGAACATATTGTGGTATAGGTGGTAGTATTCTTATTGAATACTTGTGGTTGTGGGGGTAGCATTCTTGATGAATATATGGTGGACTATGTGGTAGGTTTCCCTATAGATCAATTGATTATGATCTTGGTGAGCCGAATGTGGGCTATGTGGTAATGATCTTAAGTATCATTGGCATTGTGCTTATTGAGACATATGTGTATTATGAGGAAGTATTCTTGATCATTATATTATTGATCTTCGTGGTTAAACTATTGTGGTTTATGATTATCACAACATTCATATCATGTCATGACATTTGCATTGTGGATGTCGTCGCTTATAGCCGCGACCGTACCGGTACAGCATCGTACATTGCCGTAGTACGATGCACACTCTTACCTTGTTGGGTAAGGGTGAAGTGGAGCATGAGCATTCATATGCATTGCATTGTGGGAAGATCATATGCATTTTTGTGAAATGTATTGTGGTGAAGTTATTTTGCAAATAAAAGCAACTTTATAGTTGTGATGTGGATTTGGCTCGAGAGTCACTTGCGGTATGAGGAATGTGGTTGTCGTCATGGAATGAGGTTCACCCCTTTTGGTATAGTAGGGGTTGAAATTATGGCATGAGATTCCTTTCTCTTGTGGAAACTGTTGATGGTAGTTGTGGATACGAGAAATAATAAAGATAGTGAGGTAAAACTGTTAATGCTTTCCTGTCATTGTTAGTGATAGTTAGTTGAGATTATGATGTAGTCAAACAAGATTTATTGCTAATGTTTTATTATTGTTGGTAGTAAATGTGGTTAAAGCTATATTTGTGGTCACTGTGAAAAATAAATGTTGATGCTTAACAACATTGTAGTTTAATTAGCTTGTTAAACAGTTTGCTTGATGATATTTTTATCTCACTCTTGCTTCCCCCTTCCAGGTGACTTCTCGAGCATGCATGGCAAGGGTAGAGCGGCACATCACTGTCACACACCATATGATGTTTCATATTGTAATAAATAAGTGTAGTCTCCAGTCATTCGTCTTTACTCTCATTGTTGATCATGTATAATTATTAATGTTAGGCTGTGGTTCGCTTTAATTGGTTAAAATTAATAGCGGTTGTTTCTTAACTATTAGTATTCCATTACCTTTGTTTTAGTATGCTTCCGCTTAGTTTATCATGATTTAGAAGTTGTTGTCAGCTTATGTTATCATGTAAATTAGCTAGCTTGTAGAGTGGTTTAGTGGCATCCCAGGATAATTTGGGTCCTAGGGTGTTACATATAGAGGAGTGAGGGGCGTGCAAAACCCCTGGACGCGCCCTAATGGGCTCCAACATGATACAAAGCCGAACGGCCCAAAAGATGGTGGCGCAGCACCCGGACAGATTCTGAATGCCCACTTGTTTCGACGATTCCCGTTGACTCAGAAGGAATTTTGACATGGGACCAGAGCCATTGGAAAGGTCGTCTTCTCAGCTTTCCATACATTTGTAGAACGTCCAAAATGGAGCCCGGATGCGATCTGGGTGTTCGTTTTAGTGCGGCCTGGTCCTGGACTCCGAATTGGATTCGAAGTCGGCTTGAATTGGGCCTCCAACATGATTCGACCGCCCTTGCTAGACTTGTGCGCCTCGTAGCCCTTCTCCAAGTACTTCCAGGTCCTCTCCATGGTTCCTAATCATAATTAAATCATTAGGTAGCAATCGATTCTCAAATGAACAAAAAGAAGTACTTAGGAACGAGCTCACCTGTAAATTCAATTATCGGGTGCGAGCACTAGTGATTGGTCCTTGAATGTCAAGTGGAGGAGTGTTGTGTGTATCCGAAGAAGTGATGTCCTCATCACTATGGGTTTCCGATGGATTGGTGCCTGTCTGTGCTAGGCTAAGAGCAGACCGTCGATGTAACACCCCAAGATCCACATTACCTTGGGATGTTACTAAATCACTCCACAAACTACCAATTTACAAGATAACATAAACTAGCAACAATTTTCTAAAATATGGTAAGCTAAGTGGAGGCATACTAAAACAAAAGTAATGGAACACTATTAATAAAAGAACCACCACTACCAATTCTAACCAATTAAAACGAACCACTATCTAGCATTATCAATTTGAAACAAACCTCAACGAGGGAAATAAATCTATGACAAGACTCCACAATTATCACAACATTAATTATAAGATGGTGTGTAATTATGTTGTGCCGCTTTACCCTTCCCATACATGCTCAAAGATCACCTGGAAGGGGAAAAAAATAAGAATGAGATAAAAATCTCAGCAAACAAACTATTTAACAAGCTAATTTGACTACAATAGTTTAAGCTTCAACATTTAATTTCCACATTGACCTCAATTATAGCCTTAACCACTATTACTACCAACAACCACAAAACATTAGAAATTAGGTCTCGATTGCCTATTTCATAACCACAACCACCACTACTACCAACATCAATAAAGTATTAACATATTTTCCTCACTAACCCTATTCTTTTTCGCTACCACAACTGCTAACAACAGTTACCATAAAAGAAAATACCTCATGCCCAACTACATCCCCTACCATACCACAAGGGGATGAACCCCCCATTCTACGACCACAGCCACATTCCTCATACCACAAGAAACTCTCATGAGCCAATTCGAAGTTACATTTGTTTGCAAATCAATCATCTAGAAGAAATTGCATAAGTATGTAAATGATACATCCACAATGAAAATGCATATGATCCACTACACCCTTACCCAACAAGGTAAAAGTGTGCATCGTACTACGGCAATGTACGATGCTGTACCAGTACGATCACGGCTATAAACGGCGACATCCACAATGCAAATATCATGACATGTTATAAATGATATGATAATCATAATCTACAAGAATTTAACCTTAAAGAACAACATCATATTCATCATGAATTTAACCACAAAGGACAATAACATGTTCAACATGAATACCACCTCATAATCCACATATGATTCAATAAGGATATTACCCATAATTCACATTCGGTTCACAAAGACCAAAATCAATCTACCCAAAGGTAGTACTACCACATAGGCCACAATTTATTCATTAATAATACCACCAACTAGCCCACAATATGATCATTAAGAGTACTACCACCTAGATCACAATATCCTCGTAAGGAATACTACCCCACAACCACTTTTATTTTATTAAGAACTATACCACATAACCACAAATATTTCATCAAGGCATAGCCAATTGATTGCTAAATTGCCACCATATAGACCATATTAAGGAAGCATGTAACCATGGCACAACATCTCAAATTAAGAGAATTAACTAGTGTGAATGTACATGATTAACGAGTTAAACAGTAGCATGGTCAGGAGAGAAGCCACCTGTCCAAAGCATTCTCAGCACACGACTACAGCAAGATAATTGCGACTTAAGAAAATATAAACGCCGCTAAGACCCTAAACCCAACAATCCCCACAACGCCCGACGAACCTACGCCCAGCCCACCGCTGCGGCGCTACTTAATATTTTTGTATATTTAAAAATATTAAGCCGTTTACAATAATAATATATTTCTAGAATCTACACTTAAATATCTTTACTTTTCAATTATATCACTTATTTTTATTTTGCTTCTAACATGCTGTAATTTAACGCGTAAAACAGAGCATGTACGCTGTTCTGGCAATCTGGACATCCAGCTTCTAACGTACCCCAACCACAGTACAAAGCTCTACACATTATGATTTTTTACAGCAACTATATCTTCAGATTCCCTACAACTTTCGTTATTGGGAGGAAAAATATAAAAATCATCTTCTACTCCCAATCTACATTCGAACAGCAATCAATCTCATATTCCACCTCTGCTAGATAGCAGTCTTCCCGACCCTGCTGCGCCCAAACCCCGTGGCCTAAAATTCTAAAAAAATATACAAAAAATAGATCTCGTCGTCCTCTACAATTTTCCTTTGACCAGACCCGTAGGAAAAATTGTTTCACAAGTCTAATATGCACAAACAGTCGTGTTGCATGAATTGGTCTACACGTAGACAGCAGGAATTCCCTAATCAGTGAATCAATTTGCTAATCTCCATCAATTCTCATGCTAAGAACTCTAATTATAGTAAAAATAGAAGGGTTTGTGATGGGAAAAAAGTTACCTAGGGGATCCCTTAGGATCTCCCTTCTTCCCTTCTTCTCTTCTTCTTCCTCTCTTCCTTCTCTTCCTCTTCTTCTTCTTCTTCTTGTTTTCTCCTTTCACCAATGGACAACACTTAAGGGGAGGACAGTGGGTGCAAGGGGGGAGGAATGTGGTGGCCAAGGGTGGAAAAGGGGGAGGGGCCGGCCACAAGGCTTATAAGGGGGTGGGGGCAGCTTAGGGTTAGGGAGGGGGTGCGGCCACCCCTTGGGCCCATTGGCCCAAGGTGGCAGGCCCACTCTCCAGGCAGTCCACTAAGAAGTTATTTATTTATTTATTTTATTGTTTTCTCATTTTTGACTATTCCATGTTTTTATTCTCCCTTCCCGCGATTTACCAAAAATCTGGCGACTTCGTGATTACTTTAAAAAACCGACGCCGAAACGACGTTCAGGGTATTACAGTCGAGGTGCTACTTGCTATGACAGCGACATCGTGTGGGGTCCATGAACTGTAGACTTCGTGGAGAGTATATCACCGTACAAGCTGTCTGTTCAATGCATGCAGGATGCGGCAGCAGACTCATTGTTCATCCACCATATCGCCCTAAGCAGATCACGCATGATGACAGTCTGCAATGCTCGATCGATCACCATAGTGCTTCATGGCGGTATGACAGCGTGAGACAGTTGCAATTTATGATCATTTCATTTATGAAATTTATACTGGTTATTACTGAATCTGTTTCATATGTCATTTCAGTTGGAGCGGGTGCAACACATCGCAAGCACGTTGGAGATTGCCCTTACCAGCCCGGATACACCACCGACTGTGCGGAATACTTTGAAGTACATCCTAAAACAGGCCAAAAAATAATGGTCAACCTGAGCTACGACCATTCAATAGAGCACGCCGTGCACCACAGGCACCCAGTGGGGGCACCATGCTCACCCACCAGGTCATCGCGACCTAGTGAGTCTGGCCAGCCATTGTAGTACTAGCTGCCGATCATCCGCAGGCTGTATCGATAAGGAGGTAACTTACGTATAAACCTAGGTTTTTTGTTTTCTTGTTAGGCCTTATGTTCCGCTAACATCATGGTGTTATCCCACCACAGGTCCATCGTCGAGATGCATCAATTTTGACCTCTGCACCACCTACACAGACTACCGCTTTCTATCGTTCATCTTCGCTACACATCCAAGTGGTATGAGATTCACATTCTACATCTAGAATATTTATTGTGACTTATATCGTTTCATCTTGTAGCCTCCAATTCAATGTGGAGGTGACGTCGAGTTCACCGACGACAATACGGGCCTCCCAGATGCTTCGAGGGAACAGTACACAATGTGAGGGTTTGCAACGTACATAGGGCAGAGCTCAGCATTTAGACCATACCTAGGGTTTGGAAATTTCGGAGGGCAGAGCTCCTCCGGCTTCATTGCCACATCATACGGTAAAGGAGAGAGCTCTTCCACACCATAAGGGGGATTTCAAGAGTTCTTCATTTATGACATTATTGCTGGCGGCCTGTAGTTCGGCATGTCTTAGCAGGACGACATCAACGCTTACCGGACCCATCCTACTAGACCACTGTTGGCCAGTGAACAAATGGAACGGTTGCCATACCTCCTTTGAACTGAGACGCATGCTCTGGACTGGCTAGCGTACCCCACGGGACATGCTCATACTCAACGAAAGACAAGGCCATGCACGGGGAGGCAGACGCGGCTAGGAGATAGCAGTGGCTTAGATGAGTGAGCCATATTGCATCCCGTGCGATACATTTTTGTACTATTTTGTGTACTTCTACAAATATTCATAATGCATAAAATTCTTGAAAAAAATAGGCAATTACTATGACTATATCAGGATACTCTGTACATAAAATTTCACAATCTTTACAGCTCGTTTGCTACATGTAACATCTCCTACAAATATCATAATCATATGAATTTTTGAGCAAAGTTCATGGTGGATAAATTTGCCAAAACATTATAAATAAGATAGGTAATCAAGCCGGCTAATCAGCTAGCTTAATTATGTACCGTCTATTGGTGGGCAACAGGCGGCCTACCGTCCGGTGGTAGGACGGCAGGCATGGCGGCTGCCACACATCATCTCTGCGGCGTTGCCTCCCGGCCACCGGATGACAAAAATGCCATTTTTGTCAACACACCGTGGATACTGCTATTTTTGTAATTACGCATGCAACAATGTCATATATACTTTTTTCTCACACAAAAGCCCTGCATCGGGCCGTGTACGTCATCCTTCGTCTGAGGCCATCTCAGTGTTAGATTCACTACATCACTATCATATCACACCGTCGCAAAAATACTTCTTTGATAGTGTTTAGCACATCATCCTCTCATAGCTAAGACAAGATCCAAGACTAAATAAAACATCACTTGTTTTTTTTACCCACACTAAACTCTAGCACTATATCACCCTTCTGCATATAGTCTCTAAGGTAGTGTACCTAAAGTCAATGTACTTATTCCTAGAGTTTTGAATTGCATTTTTAGCAATATTAATTGCACTGGTGTTGTCACACAGAAGTGGCACACTATCTAGAGCTAACCCTTAATCTCTAAGCATTGAGGTGATCCACAAGATCTGAGAACAACAGCGAGTAGTTGCAACATATTCTGCTTCCATGGTAGACTAAGCTACAGAAGAATGTTTCCCAGAGGACCAAAGAAACGAGAGAGGTGCCTAAGAACTGACAAGTGCTAGAAGTACTAATCCTATCAATCCTACCCCCAGCAAAATCGACATCCGAAAACCTTCGAGGTGCAAGAGAAGAAGAGTGAGAGTATCAAAGACAGAATTCAAGAGTGGAGTGCAACTATTTGAAAATGCACTTCACCATTTGGCAACATGAGGCATGAGTAGAAGCCTCAAATCGAGTGCACAAACATGCGACGAAGTGTGTGTCTGGCCTTGAAGCCATGAGATAGAGCAATGATCCAATCATGCTCTGATTCTCCTTCTGATTCACATGCACAACATCCTCATTAGGATCAGGTGCAGTAGTTGTTAGCATAGGTGTGGAAACTGGCTTTCCATCTTGTCAAACTTATTTAGAAGATTCTTTGTGTACTTCCTTTGATGAAAAAATGTACCTTCCTTGGTTTGTTTGATTTGGAAACGAAGAAAAGTATGTGAGTTCCCCCATCATGCTCATCTCAAATTCCCTACTCATCAACTCCGAAAACTTGGACACAAGAGCATGAGACAAACCACCGAATATGATATCATCCACATAGATTTGCACAAGAGAAAATCACTACCGTGCCTAAGGGATAACAATATTTTATCCACTTTCTCATTTCAAAATCATTTTTCAAGAGAAAACTCTCACGCCTATCGTACCATGCTCTAAGAGCTTATTTGAGACCACACGATGCTTTAGACAATTTGTATATATAGTTGTGAAATTTAGGATTTTCAAAACCTAGGGATTATTTAACATAAACTTCCTATTCAATGAAACCATTTAGGAAGGTATTTTTGAAATCCATTTGAAACAATTTAAAACCCCTTGAAGCAGCAAATGCTACGAAGATTCTAATTACCTCAAGTCTAGCTACAGAAGTAAATGTTTCCTCAAAGTCAAGATCCTTTACTTGAGTGAAACCCTATGCAATGAAATGTTCCTTGTTTCTAACTACAACCCCATCCTAAATTTGTTTATTTTTGAAAACCCATTAGGTTCCAATTATACTATGTCCATGAAGAGGTTCAACAAGCACCCAAATATTGTTCCTATCAAAATTCTCTAGTTCCTCATGCATGGCATTGATCCAAGAACTATCAGAAAGTGTATGGGTGACATCTCAAGGCTCAAAAGGAGCAACATATGCAGACTGTAAGCAAAGTTCAAAAAGATGTGACTTTGAGCAAGTGACTCGCTCATGGGGATCACCAATTATCTGCTTAGAATGGTGTATCTTAGGGATATGTTGAGGAGGTCTTGAAGGTGGTGCAGAAGTGCCCTCTACCTCATGGGTTGCGGTGGTAGGAGTAGAACCACTTGGCGAAGAAGACACTGTGGGAGCTGGCTGATTAGCATGAGGTGAAGTAGTGGAAGCAGGCACCTCAATTGGCTAGGATGGTGAAGAGATAATAGCAAGATCCTCATCCTTACCATCAAAATCCTCCTCAACAAAGATACCCTCAAGGTCAATCTATGTACCTGAAATATTGGGTCTAGTACCAGGACTAGCCTTATAAAAAATAACATCATAAGACTATGATTTTTATTAGTCTCTAGGTTAAGCACCCTGTACCCTCGAGAATGAGCAGGATAACCCAAAAAGATCCCATTTGAGCTATGTGACTCAAACGTATCAAGATTTCCATACTTAAGAATAAAACATTTGTAACCAAAGACTCTGAAGTGACACACACTAGGCTCATGACCAAACCTCAACTCATATGACATCTTGCCTAAGGAGGATCTGAGAAACACACTATTTGACACATGATAACCAGTTGCTATTACCTCAGCCCAATACCTCCTAGGAGTGCTATACTCATCTAGCACTCCTAGCCATCTCAACTAAGGTAATATGCTTTCTCTTAACTACCCCATTTTGCTATGGAACATGTGGAGATGAGAATTGGTGTTCTATCTATTTCTCAGCACAAAAGGAAGTAAAAGAATTCTTGAACATGGTCCCATTGTCACTACAAATAGTTCTCCATGAACCTAGAAGGTCTACACTCAAGCGTCGAGTTAGCTCTAGAAAAGTGACAAAAGGCATTATCCTTAGATGCTAAGAAGTAATCCTAAGAACACTTAGAGCGCTCATCAACTATCACTAGCACATACTATTTCTCTCCAGCTAATTGAACTCTAGATAGACCTATAGTATCCATGTGCAGTAGATATCCTAAAACATTAGTCATGATCATGGACATAAGTGGGTGCAAAGTAGCAATCATCTTACCATGTCTACAAGGTGCATACACTATTTTCTCACTATCCTTGAACATAGGCAACCCACAATTAAGACCCATTCCACTAACTCATATCAAATGATCTAGCCTATGTGCCCTAGTCTCCTATGCCAGAAGTAGAGATCACAAGACTCAAATGCTATAAGATATCATAACTTAGAACTTGAGGACTCAGTAAAATCAGCAATAAAGACTCTACTCAAGCGAGAAATCCCAAGACCAAATCACCAAAAGTATCAAATACTCCACATGCATGTTTCTTGAACCTAACCTCAAGACCATCATTAATAAGCTGAGAAACAGACAGAAAATTGTACTTCAACTTACTCACCAAGGCAACATCATTGAGAATGAAGTTACCGTTGACATTTACAGTGCATTTGGCCATCACACGTCCTGTGGTAGCATCCTCGAAGGTGATCAACACATCGATGGATGCATGAGTTAGGGAGAAGAACCCTATAGAATCTCCTGTCATGTGGTGTGAACACGCGGAGTCAACAAGCCAAGTGTTCCTGTTCCTTAGTTGAAAAGCCTACATAATAGACAAAAAAAAGACATCGGTGTCTCAGTATTAGGTTGAGTGATAAAAGACAAAAGAATCCAATACTAAAATACATGAGAAGTAGCAACATTAAAAGATCCAAAGTATGAGTTAAAAGATCCAAAGTATGAGTTAGCATGAAAATGCACATGAGTACCTCCTAAACCTCTCTCAACCCCTCGCCTAGGTACACTACCAAAAAACCTACGCACATCCTGTCTAGGAGCTACCCATGGCGTGCACCTATCCTCATGAACTCCTCCGTTTGAACTCCTCCCCTCGAAAACTTCTCAAGACTCTAAATCAATCACGGTGTTCCTTCTTTGCTCTATGAAAGTAGAACTGAACTATATAGCCATCATTATTGCAGTAGGTGAAATAGTATTTGACCTTTTTAGGTGTCACACTTACTGACTTAGAAGCACCCTGGTTCCAAGAAGGTTCCTGGCCAAACCCTGTTGGCTTAAACATAATTTTGTTTGGCTAAGGGGAGATACCTCTATCTTGCAACTTTCGAGAACTCTTCAGGCTTGAGGAGGAGGATTTCTCATGTGCTCAAGGTGGTCAAATCCTAGACCCCTATTTGTTGTGCTAGCATTGGATTGATCTAGGATCATGCTAAGGTTTTTCTTTCTACTGCAGAACCTCTCAAGAGTCTTCTTCATGTAATCATTCTCTCTAGTTAAGTTTAGACATGTCTCACAACCCTTGCTCCTAGTAGCCCTAGTATACCTCTTATGCACAGTAAGAACATTACAAGACACACACTCAGCATCCTTAATTATTTGCATTTGCTTTTCAAATTTGACCCTAAAGTTCTCATCATGTCATATAAATCATGATCAATTTTAACACAAAAAGGACATGCAATAGAATCAATAGGATCAACTTTTCTAGAATCATTCATACAAGCAAGTTTTTCCTTAGCATATTTATCTTGTAAGGTTTTATTAAGTGCCTTAACAAATACTCTACACTACCATCAAGCATGGCACAAGCAAGCTCATCCAATTCCTAGAACACTAGCAAGTTTCATTTCAAGCAAAGCACACTGAAAGTAAGGTTTAGCTTAAGCACTCATGTCGCCAACACATAAGCAAGCACGGTTAATTAGCACTAGACTTCAGTTTTTCCACCTCAGCCTTAGCAGGTTTCAATTCATTAGCTTGTGAGGAATGAACCAAGAGCCTAGCAAGATAAATAGTTTTAAGCATGGCTAGATTGTCCTTGGCAACTATAAGTTCCTGAACGACATAGGAATGAAGAATGGTGCCTATTGTGAAGCAAGAATTAACCTTACCAATTTCATCCCTAGCATTTATAAGTTGTTCAATAACAGAGGAATCAACTTTTCTAAGCTTATCCAAATTAGTTTGTAACACAAGATAGCATCACAAGATTCATTATCAGGAATCAAAGATCTAACCCTACAACCTCCATCTTGAGACTCAAAACCATGAACTCCAAGTTTTTATTCTTGTTTGTGCATTTCTTGAGCATTTTTTCTAGTTATCACAACCACACGAGCAACATCATCACAGGAAGGAGTTACCTCATTGGGCTTGTTGTATAGATCATCCACACTGGGTTGTCCTCATGAGCCATGAATCACATCCTGTCGAGAAGCCAGACTAGAGGGGGTGAATACGTGTTTTTAAATTTCCTTTGGCTAAAATCGAGTTTATAATGTGGAAGTGTAAATCAATTCGGTTTTGCACAAGGCCTAAATCATCTAGATTTATCTAAGTGCACCAACACCATAAGTTTATGTCAAAGGCTTGTAATTCTAAGGTGACAAGCAATCAATTTAATTTTATGAATGTAAATTACTTGAATGTAGATTGAGAATAAGAGAACAAACCATAATTGACATACGATGTTTTATCATGGTGTTTAGAGACTTGCCGATCTACCTAGTCTATGTTGATATGAACCTAAATGAATTGGACCAGCTTCACGAATTAAGTCAACCACCTCAATTCTACTAATGGTAGCTCTTTTCCACTTTGGGTAGATGAGCTCCAACCTTTATAACACATTGGGCCTTTTCATAAGCTTCTTGATGAGATCACTGAACCATGATGTCTCCATACCATTTAGGAGTTAGCAACCTCTAAGAGTAATAAGCCAAGCCCCTTACTTTTCTCACCAAGTGCAATACATGCACAAGCTCAAGTGGATACTCAGTCCATCTCTAGATACGATACATGTAACTAGAAATATTTCTCCTTACTCACAAGGTATAACACATGCACAATTGAGAGGAGAAGCTTACAGTAGCTCAAGAGAATCAAATGGAGTGCCAAAAAATTGTCTCCCAACTAGCCAAGGGGGTATTATAACTCTTACCACAAAAACTAGCTGTTGATGATGAAATTACCAATAATCAATAGGAGCAGTAGTACCACAATTTACATGGTGGTAGTACCGTTCTACATTGCCAACACTATAAACTTTAGCATTAAATACTTAAAACTAGCCATTACAAAAGATGCAGTAGTGCCGACACACAAGTTGCAGTCATACCGTCCTAAAGTATGAGAAGAGCTAAAAACATGCTCTTTGGAAAAGATCAACTGCCATACAAAGCACGATCATACATAAGACCTTGGTCGGACCATCTGGCCGTACCGGGTAGTAGTACCGCCAACAAATGGGCGGTAGTACTGGCCTGGGCAGTCATATTGCAAGTAAAAGGGTGGTAGTACCGACCCTAAATTTTAGCATAGATAACACTTGAAAGAACAATCATAACTTTTGACTCTGATATCAGAATTGAATGATAGTGGACTCTATGAAAAAATTATTCAAAGGGCTACACAACCCACTTATTTGCATAATCTCAATTATATTAGATCAATATAGAAAGAATAGGAACTCCAAAGAGTCACTACCATAGTATAAATCCAAGGAAATAGCAACAAACAATTTTACACCATGCCAAGTGAAAATGACTAAATTCCAACAATTTGTAAAATATATTTTTAAACTTAGATCATGCCACAAGGATTAGGTACATGGATTCCAATTATTTGCAAAATATATTTGCAAAGTATAGTCACACGCTACAAGGAGAGATGCATGAGCCATAACTATTTAGGATCTTCAACACATGAAAGCATCCACTACTTTAGGATCTTGACTTGATGACCATCAACACATGATGTCATTTTTCATCTAGTCTTGATTTAATGACGATCAACTTATAGATGCCTTCTCAAGTCATTCTTATCATGGGACCTAACCTATTTCACCAATTCATCAGAACTATTAGTCCCACAAATCGATTATCATTAATTACTAAAACTCACCATTAACTCATAATGGATGGGCTAGATTCTTCAGTCTTGCCTCACTGTTTATCCTCTTCATCATCCCTCTCTAAGTCCATGTCACTCAAGCCAATCTCCTCAAGAGCTGAGAGGACCTTGTAGATGATATTGTCACTCAAGTCCATCTCCTCAAGAGCTGAGAGGACCTTGTGAATCACATTCTCATAGTTTGCCTTCTTCTTCTTCACATAATGAGCATGTGGCTTCCTCCTTGTCACAAAGCTTGGGACATTGGCCTAGATGTAGTTAGGCTCACCGCACTCATAGCAAGTGATAGGACCTTCTCTCTTTCTCTCCCTCCCATTGTTGTAGGCTCATGAATTTTCTGGATATGAGGGATAGCTCTTCTTATAGGATTGACTCAACTTGCTCATTAGTTAGGACAGAAAGGCGAAACATTGAAAAACCTGACAAACTAGAAACACCAAAAGAAGAACTAGAAGAAGCGCTCTTCTCAGGATTAGTACCAAGACCATAGAGTGGATTTTGGACTTTTTCTTGTCCCGAGCAAGAGCATGGGTTTTTAGCTTTAAGTAAAGCAAATCAATAGTCAGATCACTCAACTTGTTGCACTCCTGAATGGTGGTAGCCTTGGAATCCCAAATGGTTGATTCAAGAGCCCCCAAGAATGCACGACCTTCTCAAACGCAAGAAGATTCAGACCTCAACTAATTCACAGGAAGATTCAAACCTCAACTAACTATCTTGTTGAACCTAGCAAAAAGCTCATCTAACTCACTAGGCCTCATCTCAAAGCAATTGAACACAATATTGTACAAATCCTAGCATTGTTCCTTGATCTAAGAAGAGCCCTCATGATAGGTCTCAAGAGTAATCTACATAGTGGGCAAATGATATACCAGATAGTACACGCTCCTACCCAAGCCAGTAAACAAGATGTTCCATTCTTTGTCGTTGTTCTCCACATCTGGAGCATTCTCTAGAGTAATGACATAGGGAACCTCGAATCAATAGTTCACCTTCTTCCAAATAGCTCGACCTTGGCTTTGCAAATAAAAAGCCATCCTATTCTTCCAATAGGGATAGTCAGCCCTATTGAAAATAAGAGGCTTGGATGAATACTATCCAACATCATAGCTCAAAGACCAGCAAAGATCTTATGTAGAAGAGCTCACTAGGCTCTGATACAAATTGTAGGATCAGAAACAGTAGTCAGAGGGGGGTTAATGACTACGATCAATTTTTCCATCTAGGTATTCGAGATTTATCACTTCAGTAACTATGGAAAGCTAAGTAGATCAAAGCCTAACTTACAACAGCAAAAAGTCTCTAGGGTTGGTCTGACCACTCCCATAGGTGACGGTTTGACTGGAGGCACAATGACGATCTAACCACTTGAGCTCCTAGCCTGAAATTTCAGCATGACTACAAATCCACATATTGATCTAACTTTTCATCCAAAGCTCCAAATCATTTGGAATTTGATACACACCTTCCCTACAATATGAGGAACCTATTCCAACTAACAATTTCAAGAATCATTGTGAAAATTCTAATCTTTATCCATTTTAGAGAAGGTTGTGCCAAAACTAGGCGAGAAATGGAAATGACAATATGGACAAGATCATGGATTCTAGATGGTCAAGATGCTCTTAGATGAGATCTAAGGGATGCCAGCAAGCCAAATGAAAAGAAACAAGGTAGAAATAGGTTGAATCAAGAAAACCCAAATCCAACTCAAGAAGGTAAGAAAACCAAATAAGAACACAAGGGACATGATGAGCAAGTTTGATTTTCTATTACCACTTTAACATGAAGGAGTATAGCCACTCTAACTAGAGGACAAAGCCCCAAGGCCAGTTTCAAGCACTCTTCTCAAACCATAGTTTCTCTCAACTTGACGAGTGCTATGTCTCAATTCTTGCCTGTCTCTACTCCTTATATAGTGGAGGCTCACAAAAAACACTAATCATGGCTTCAAAGTGAATTTATCCACCATACACACATGGGAACCTAGTAACCCATTACCCACAAGGGTTTTTCACTCACGCATGCTTTGCAAAGTGTCTTCAGCTTTACCATCTTGGAGATACCTTGACCTGATCTGCTTAGGCCTCCATTGTAGTTTGGCATGTTGCTCACTTTTTTGGTTTTGGTGCCTATCTTGCACTTTGGTTAAGTCCAACCATCTCACCCACCTCCATGACTGCTCTCAACCTTAGTTCTCCCAACCATGTTTCGGTCTATCTCGCTGTTGATCATAGTTGACTCTATAACCACTACATAACAATAAACCAAGCAAACCATTTTTTGGCACAAGTTCATTCCAACTTGACTCACGTTAGTCTATAATGTATCATGCAATACATATGACATAATTCCATAGAGCTAGAACAAGTTTCAACTAAATTCATCATTTTTCGCTCGAATTCATTTGATCCTAAAAATCTCCTAGCTGGTCTAACCACCCTTACCATGCCGATCAGACCACCAGTGGTCTAACCAGTCAGACCGCTTAACTCCACGAGAAAACACCCACTCTAGAATTGGTTAAATCCTATCTAGTGAAAATGCATCTTCAGACATGTTTACACAAGTGTTAAGTGTCCATTTTCCAAGTGACCACATGGCTGGTGTAACCGCTTGCCCAATGGCGATTAGACCGCCCTTAGTGAGCTGGTCTGGATGATGTTCGACCAAACCTCTAACTGGTCAACATGGCATGATCACTAATTGGTTGGCATGAACTCTTAATGGTCAGCGGTCCGATCAAGGCCGGTCTGACCACCAAGTTGAGGCCGATTTGATCGCTGCACAGCTGACAGACCCCCATGAAAATCAATTAAACTGCCCAAGCCTGAAACTTCTCCCAAGACATTCATTTGTATTTCTATCAACTCAAATTAAATTTATCACCCTTAAAGGTGTCACATACTCATCATAGACATGGGGTGACCTCCTAATGGTCTTACACTGGTAAACAAGACCACTTTGGTGGACATATGCACATAACCCATCCAAACCGTCCGATCTGTGATCCACGGAGGAGATGCTTCCCCTTTCCCACTGACGAGCATTTGCAATTTGCCCCCGCCACTGAACTGACCTAATCTCCAAAACCCAATCCCATAGTCTTGTCTTCTCCCAACATGCCTCCTCTGCTCCTCCCCACCCCTCAAATCGACCGCCACGCCACCATTCTCCATTGGTGCCTTCCCTCCTCGTCTGACAGCCACCCCCTCTTCCGTCATCACTGCATCCCCCCACCTCCCGCGTCGCTGCATGCACCCTAGGGTTTTCTCCCTTGCCGTTGTTAGCAACTCGTGCTCCCTCTTCCATCGACGCCCGCTGCCGCCATCCATCCACCCTAGCAAGCGTAGCTAAAATCAACCCAAACTATTTTTTTCCTCTGTGTCTTCCATTTCGGAGGTAGACTTTTGTCGTCTTGACCTCACTATGATGTAATTTTGTTTTTGCTTATCTGACTTACAATCCTTGCTGTAATGAACTGATTAATCCCTGCTACCAACAAAGAAATATAATGATTAGAGTAAATTGTTCAGAAGTAGTTTCACAAAGTGATTTGGTTGCTATGTTTCACTAAATGGTATTGATTGTTGTACAGAACAGTTTCAGAATTGACATGATTGGCAATTTTCTTTTTTTTTTGTGAAGTGCAATGTTTTCTAAATATTTGAGAACTGCCATGTTTTCTGAATACCAGTCATGTGCTAGCAGTAGCAATAGATAGCAGCTGGTTGTTCAGGCCCAAACAGAATACCAGTCAAATGTAAATGTGCACTAAGAATGTATAGAGCAAATGGATGTGTTGTTTTAACAAGTTATGAACCTCATACTATTCATGAACCGAAAACTTGCTTGCTACAAATTTGTGCTGTCTAGGAGACATTGAGCCAACATATCCAATGGCTGTTCAGGCCAAATCATTAGGTAGCATAGAAAGCAGCCAGGCAGAATGACCTCAAATAATTGAATTCAAGTAATTTTTACATCTTCAGAGGTAGAACAAAGCACTTAATTCAAGCAAACTGAAATAGTGACTTGTATGGTAAAACTAGTGAAGAGGATCCAAACAAGTCAAATGACCACTTTAGAATTTTTATACCAAGAAGAAGAAGGAAATTTTGGCAACATGACCTCGAGTAATGCACACACATGTTCCTCGCATTTCTCCACATGGAACCTTACAAGCAGTGCATATGTTCAATTCATACATGAAAGAAAATATGTTCCCAATAGTAAGGTCCATCCATCCATTCGTACAACACATATACATGCACTAGTTCAGTAGAATGCACCCTTATTGTACATAAGACATAGTACAGACTTTGCAAACCATCACTAGAAGCATGAAATAACAAGTAGACCCATCACTAGAAGCATCAAAAAGCCGCGGTGGTGGATGGAGGAGAGCAAGGATTTGCATGGAGAAGCCAAGACAGGGGGTCGCCGGAGTGGGGGCCATGCAGAGGAGGCGGTGCAGCTGCAGGCCAAATGCTAACCCTTTGGCAGGATGCGTGGGAGCAACAGACTTTATGGGTCAGGCAGCACGGAGATGGGGTGGGAAGGGCCAAGCAAGGTCGTTGAGGTGTCGTCAAAGCGGGGCCATGTAGGGCCATGCAGGCAATGGCCAAACCCTTACTCTCTGCAACACCCTGTCCATCCTCTTGGCTAGGAATGCTACCATCATTGCATATCTTTACCTTTTTCAACAACTACTAATAAATTTAAGCAAACTTAGTTTTATTCATATGGCAGTGACTTAACATACAACGTATCATTTTTGACTCTAGTTACCCTGTCATACTAGTAGACTCTAAACATACTAACAAAAGGTGGTACATATAGTGCTACCAGCATGTGAAGTTATTCATATGCTACTTCCGTCCGTGCATAATGTCCTCAATGATCACCTAAAAAACAACCAAAGCAAGGGTGAGTCTGGAGATTTAGCAAGCACACAATAAAATAGTGGCATTAACACACCAATTTAATAATTTCTATTTTTGTGATCTGTACATCTTTATCTCTATAACTGTTTCACTGTTGTTACTTTTATGCTATACAATATATCTGTAACTACATCACTATTTTGTTCTATTTTCACGCAATGCAATGCGATACGTCTGTCACTGTAACTTATACCGGTATAGTGGAGTGCTCATCCATCAATGAACCCCTTTACCTCCATCCTTGGAGGTGCCTACTGAAGTAGATCTTTATCTTTTTACTATCATAGGATGCCTGCCGAAGTAAATCCTGTGTATGAGTGCAATGCATAATGCAACATTTCTTTAATGTTAACATTCAATCATAAGCTATCACTCACCATAGTATGATTAACATGTAATCAAAAGCACTGTAAACATGGCACAAAACACCAAACATTCACCACAATCCACTATTCTACTATGTACTTGCCTGTTAACAAAGCGAAGCAGAGCGACATGTAGATGGCGATGTTCTTGAACCACCACCTGAATGGCAATCAACTAGACTCAATATATCATAGTAGTACATGCACTTAGGCGAGCAACGACGGCCCTACGTGCAAGGCTTGACACTGGCGAACAAGTCGCTTTATGGATTTGATGCGCGGGGTATTAAACCACACTTTTTTTCTTCTTTTTTTTTCTTTTTCTCCACTTTTATGTTTTCCTTCCTTTTCTTTCTTTCCTTCTCTCTATTTTTTTCTACTCGCTCGAATAGCCCTCCCCTTTTTTTCCCTTTTTACCTTCCTCTCCCTTCGAACCTTATCTCCTCTCTCTATCACTCTCTCTCTTTCCATCCATTTTAGGTCTGGCCAAAGGCCCCAGTGCCTCCCGGCCGACTCAGTAGCTCACCACCGGCTCAGGCATGTCGGCCCCGAGCTCACTGCTGGCAACCAGCTGTCGAATGCCAGCCGGCACCCACACGCCCCCAACGTTCCCCCTTCTCTCCCCTCTCCCTCCTTACTCTTCCTCCCTCTTGTAGGATCAAGGATGACCGACTAGAGGAGGTGAATAGGAGGTTATAAAATTCTTGCCTATTTAAACAAGTTAAAGCAATTTATCACAAGACAAGAGTGCTATATGAATCAAGCCTATTCAATTATACTATTTCTAAGAAATCAATATAGCATAAACTAACTAGCACAAAGGAGAATGAACAATGTATCAAATTGCTTAACAAGTATATAAATACTAAAGTAAGGTAAAGAAATGATCACAATGAGATACGTGATGTTTTTTTTGTGGTATCGAAGACTTGCCGGTCTTCACTAGTCCACGTTGAGGAAAGCCCAATTGCTCTTGGATCGGCTCCACGAATTAAGCCTTACTCCTCGATCACTAGGGGTAGCTCTTCCTCCTCTCCGGAGATGACGAGCTCCAACCACTCACAATCAGCTCGAGCTTCTCCACAATCTTCTTGAAGAAGTCACCTCGCAATCAACCTCCTCGTCGTCTAGGTGCCGGCAAGCACCAAGAGAATAGATCATAGATCATCGATTTCATTTGACGGCATTCAAGTGTAAATGGATCAACTAGAAATGGATGCACTTGAAAAACTTTCCACAACTCAAAATGAATGCTCAAATGAGAAAAGAGAGTGGAGTGAATGCTTTAGGGCTCAAATATGATCAATGCAACTTCAGCAACCTGCCCTTGGGCAGGTGGAGGGGTATTTATACCCTCACCAACCAAAACTAGCCGTTGCAAAAAAAAATTTCTAAAAATTCAGGGAAATCTAAACTACCGTAGTACAAAGTGCGGAACTACCGCAGTTTACTGTAGCACACAGTAATAGCTATGTCAGACGGTCAAAAATAGCCATTTGAAATTTAAAGCGGTATTACCGTCGTTGTAAGTGCAGTACTACCGCACTACGGTAGTTCCATAAGTCAGTGTGGTACTACCGCACTGTTGTTGCTCCGCCGTGCTAGTTTCGGTACTTCCGATTTCTGGCCAGTTAAGTTTTTCTCAAGGTACTCTCTGGAAAAAGCATACCGGAAATCGATAGTTCCGCACTGCGGTAGTTTCGCCTTTGAAAATCTGGTACTACCAATTTTTGTTGAGTCTAAGTCCTTGGAAGGGTGCTTTCTGGAAAAAACGTACCGCACAAAAGCCGGTACTACTGCACTGCGGTAGTTCCACTGTTTGCACGCCGGAATTACCGCACTGCGGTAGTTTCGCAAGTCAATGTGGTACTACCGATTTTGCTGAGAGAGCACAGTGAGTTTTCAAACATATTTTCATTTGTATGCATAGTCCTAAATTGATCCAATATGTACCAAAACATGCTATCAAGCTACTTTCAACAATCTCTCTTAATAGTACGGCATCTAACCCATAATCCGGTCTTTCACCTTTTCTCATAAGACCAGTAAAAATAAAAACGATCCTATATTTCATGTATCTTGGCTCTTGATCCTTCTCAAGTTCATTTTTCATGCAGCTTGTTCTTGTCCATTTCACACATAAAACTTTGTCTATACAATCTTAGCACACACATTAGTCTTATATTCATAAATCGTCATTAATTACGAAAACCCTAAACTTAAGGGCCTAGATGCTTTCAGTCTCCCCCTTTTTGGTAATTGATGACAACACTTGAATTTTAAGAGAGAAGAAAGATTTTGAATGTACTTTTTGCATGAGAACAAGTCGCATACTCTATTTTTGACTTTTGAAAGGGCAATTGAATCTTTCATTTTATTGCAAGGACTAAAGTGATTCCATTTCTTTCAAAAGTCATTTTTGAGATACTTCCCCTAAATATGTGCATAGATGGAATTGAGTTTAAGTTGCACATTTGAATAATAAATATATTGGGGCTTTGATAAACATGAATTTCAAGAATGTACAATATGCAAATGACAACAATACTTGAGATTTCATAAGACAATAATGAACATGAACTAAAAAAACATGAAAGTCATTACATAACATAACTGTTCATCAAACATAAACTAACGACAACGAAGATAATCATTCATAGTGTTAATACACCACATAGTCTATTACATAAATAGGAAGCAAAAGATAATGCCTTGATCTTGTTCTTCTTCTTCTCCTCCTTTCCAACTTCTCCCATTTTGGCATCAAAGTACCAAAAAGGGTCACTCCTGGGCATCCGGATTTTGAGGAGAAGCATCACGTCGACGGCGGTTGCGACGCTCGTAGTGGCGTGGAGCTACGGTGTTCTCAAGAGCTGTCATACGGTCACTGAGAGTGGAGAACTGCTTGGTGAGGGAGGAGACATTTCTGCTCAAAGTGGTCATATTGTCTGTCAGAGTAGTCATGCTACCACTCAGACCCATGACCGCGGAATAAAGCTGAGCCATTGTCACCTCTTCCCCTTGCGGCCCCTACTCCCCCTGCTGCTGAGAGAAGGAAGCTCTAGGATGTGCACTAGGGCGCGGAGGCATAGAGATTGGGGCCTTCTCATGAAGCTTATACGGCTTGTGAACACCTCCCTTGCCGCTTCTAAACGGGCCGGTCTTGTGAATGATGAGAGCCATGATGTAAGGTGCAAAGTTGATCCTTCGGCTTCTGCCATTCTTTGAGGCGTCCATTTCTCGAATCATAAGGTCAATCACATTAAACCTTGTGCCTGTAGTGATATAGCGAATCAGGTTCCAAGCATGCCCTCTGATGACGTCATAGTTTCCACTCTTGGGCAAAATGGTGTGATTGATGATCCGGTTGATCAGACAGGGTATGGGTTGCAGACCATGAAATTTTGTAGGCACAAAGCTCACACAGCGATTATAGAACTCTGAGCATTGGTGAAGAGGGATCGTAGGTCTTTCAAACACCTTTTCATGTCCGTTGGAGAAAGTGTTCAAAGCTGCCTCAAGCTTTCCCTTGTTCAAGCTCATGTATTGATCTCCAGTCATCTACTCTAGATTCTCAAAGTTAGGAGAGATCCACAAAGTAGCATAGAACTGGCGAATTATTTCCTCATTGTAATCCAACTTTAGAGAGACCAAGTGGAGAAGACCAGCTTGCTGAAACATGCGCCAAGTGCCTTCAAACATATCCAGCCTGTCCATATGATCCCAATTCACATACTTGTGATATGCAAACTTGTTATTGAGGTAAATTTCCTCATACACTTGTTCCTGAAACTGATAATGAAACTTGGGATTGGAGGTGTTCTTGGGTAGGACATACTACCGACGGTGCCTGAGGATGGCGTAGTCGTCGCTAGTCTTGCGACGTATGTCCCTACACTCATTCGCAGCTGGTCCTATGTCCTCATCCTCATCCTCATCCTCTTCTTCTGCTGTTTCAGGGACCTAACTATCAGAAGAAGAGCTCATGTGCTGATCAGACTCGATCTCGAAACCATTTGAACTTTTTATTATCGCTGCCCACTAGAGTCCGTTCAAACGACTCTTCATGCTCTGGCTCAGCAGGAGGCAGTGCAGGGACAGATCCCTGTCGAGAGGAACCCTGGCCTGAGCTGCCAGCATAGACCTTCGTGGTGAAATCCCAGATTTTCTTTAGAGCATTTCTTGTCTTGGGAGCCATCTTGAAATGAGATAATATTGAAGTCAAGGAAGTGCTAAGAGGTATGAAAATTAGGTTGGAATTGAATGAAAACAACATGCTGATAATTCAGAGAAATCGGTTGTTCTGTAGTGTAGAGGGCGGTAGTATCAGGGTGCGGTAGTTCCGCTGAACCTCGTGGCAGTACCGTAATGCGGTAGTACCGGGGTCAAGTGCGGAAGTACCGCCCAACGGTAGTACCGCACCCTCGAGCGGTATTACCGATTTTCCTGAAAATTTTTAGGGCAGATTAATCTATGAGTTCAAGTGATGTTTTTGATGGATATGATCCAATAGAACGATGTTAAATCATCTAACATCACTAAAACTAGCAATTTGCCCAAGAATATAGCATCAAATTTGTCTACATTTCAAATTTAACCTATTTGCATCAAGAGTTCAAAAAAAGAGATGAAATTTGAAGTTCGATCCGAAATACCTCAAGGAAGAGAGGAGGTGAGCCCTTGTGATGAAGATTCAAGCCCAAGAATGACGAAAATCCCACCGGATTTGGAGATCGGGGTGGGGATTTGAGTAGGGTTCTTGGGGGTGAGAGAGAGAGAGGGACAGGAGAGTTTTCAAGTGCAATGAAGGAATGAGGAGAGAGGGAACGGTTTTGGAAGGAATAGGGAGAGAATCCCAGAAGTAACCGCCCTCTTTATGAAAAATCGGTAATTCCGCACATACCCGCGGTATTACCGCATAGCGGTAGTACCGCACCTGACTGCGATAATACCGCACAACAGTAGTACCGCACATGCAACAGTGGTAGTTCCGATTTTTCTAGGACTTTGCTAATTTTGAGATTATATTTGAGATTTTATGCAAATAATCCCTAGTTTTGCACTCAAAGAAGAATCATTCAGGATCATTATGCATTAGAGAACCTATTTGAATTCTAACAAGAATAATTTTTAAGAGCATACAAGATTTTGGCAAAAAATCTTTGATAAATCACCACAAAAAATACTCAAACGACTAAAATAACACACAAACACATGCAGCAAGGGTTCAAACAATGTTTGAGAAGTCTAAAACATTCAATTCATTCCTCAACTTGTAAAAGCGGCTTTCATCTAAAGATTTAGTGAAAATATCCGCTAATTGATTCTCGGTTCTTATGTGGCTAATTTCAATATCCCCTTTGCTAACATGATCTCTCAAGAAATGGTATCTAATGTCTATATGCTTCGTTCTTGAGTGTTGGACAGGGTTATTGCAATTTTAACCGCACTTTCATTATCACACAAAAGAGGCGTTTTGCCAAAATTTATTCCATAATTTATCAATGTTTGCCTCATCCATAATAATTGTGCACAACAACTACCCGTGGAAACATATTCGGCTTCGGTGGTTGAAAATGCTACGAAATTTTGTTTCTTTGAGGACCAAGACACTAAGTGTCTTCCTAGCAATTGACAACTTCGTGAGGTGCTTTTTCTATCCACTTTACAACCCGCATAATCGGAATCCGAATATCCAATTAAATCAAATTTAGCATATTTTGGGAACCACAAGCCTACACTAGAGAAATATTTTAAATATCTTATAATTCTCTTTACGGCCATTAAATGGCACTCTTTTGGAGATGCTTGTAACCTTGCACACATGCAAACGCTAAACATAATATCGGGCCTAGATACGGTAAAATAAAGCAAACTACCTATCATGAATCTATAAAGCTTTAAATTTACTAACTTACCTCCTTCATTAAGGTCTAAATGCCTGTTAGTTGCCATAGGAGTCTTAATGAGCTTTGCATCCTCCAAGCCAAATTTCTTGAGTAAATCTCTTGCATACTTGGTTTGGCTAATGAAGGTTCCATTCTTCAGTTGTTTGATTTGAAGTCCAAGAAAATAACTTAATTCACCTATCATGGACATCTCAAACTCTATAGACATCACATTACCAAATTCTTTGTAAAAGTCTTGGTTAGTAGAACCAAATATGATATCATCAATATAAATTTGACATACAAAGAATTCATTATCAATAATTTTAGTGAATAATGTAGTGTCAACCTTCCCAATTTTGAATCCTTTAGTGAGTAGAAAATCTTGAAGACACACATACCATGCTCTAGGAGCTTGTTTAAGCCTATAAAGCGCCTTTGAGAGTTTATAAACATGGTGTGGATTCTTAGGATCTTCAAACCCGAGAGGTTGCTCAACAAATACAAGTTCGGTTATTTTTCCATTTAGAAACGCACTTTTAACATCCAATTGATAAAGTTTTATATCAAAACACGACGCAAAATGTAACACCCCAGGACCCACAATACCCTGGGTTACCAATAAACCACTCTACAGCTAGCCAAATTTTCAAAATAATTTAATCTGGCAACATTTTCTATACATGACAAATTAAGCGGAAGCATGACCAACTAAGAAAACAAAGATAAAGATAACAAGTTCAATAATCTAAAACAACCTCTAGCAGTTTAACCACACGAATAGTCCGTAAATTCAACATTGTTTAATTAAAATAAACATCCACGAATAGCTAGGCAAATGGCTAGAATCCTTTCGACTTTATTGCAGCATAAATTGATGAACCAAGTGCATTATAGTTGTGCCGCTCTACCCATCCCATGTATGCTCAAGAATCACCTGTAGGGGGGAAAACAAGAGTGAGATAAAATCTCAGCATGCAAACTGTTTAATAAGCTATTCAAATTACAAACAAATATACAACACTTACCACATACTGTTTAACAAGCTAATTAAACTACAGTAGGTTAGTCATCAATAATTATTTCCCACAACAACCACATTTATATCCTCAACCCCGAATTACCACCAACGATGGAAAAACATTAGCAAATAAAGCTTGATTGACCACTGCATATCCTCAACCACTACCACTACCAATAACAACAAAGCATTAATATGTTTTATCTCACTATCTTTATTATTTCTCACAACCACAATTGTTAACAGCAGTTACCATAAAAGAAAAGGATCTCATGCCACAATCACAACCCTTGTCTTACCGCAAGGGGTGAACCCCATTCTACGACCGCAACAACATTCCTCTACCACAAGTGACTCTCATGAGCCAATTCCACATTAAAACTGAGAAGTTGTATTTATTTGCAAATAAATTCCACTACAATACATTGCATAAGTAGGCAAATGAACTATCCACAATGTGCATCCACATTCATTAAACCTCTAAGACTTCCCATGTGTCAAGCCACATAAGGCTTTCAACAACTGGCATATGAATGCAGTTTCACTATCCACAATGTAATGCATATGCATACTATACTCCACTGCACCTTTACCCAACAAGGTAAAAGTGTACATCGTACTACGGCAATGTACGATGCTGTACTGGTACGGTCGTGGCTATAAGCGGCGACATCCACAATGCAATGTCATGACATGTTATGAATGATATGATAATCATGTACTACAAAAATTTCAACCTCAAAGGAGCATCAATATGATCCTCATGAATTTAACCTCAAGGAAACATCAACATATACACCATGCATTTATTTTCATATTCCGCAGTTGGCTCTTTAAGCAAATTACCACATGTCTACCAATACTCATCCAAAGCATAATAATTGATTATTATATTGCTACCACAACCTTATTTAAAAATCATGCAACCATGGCATATTATTTCAAATTACGTAAATTATGTATATTGCAAGTAGTAAGAATAACAGGTTAAACGGTAGCACATCCAATACGTTTACTTGCCTCTACCAGCGTAGCGACGGAATCACGCGCAATCAAGAGCGTAGCCACCTGTCCAAAAGTCACTCTCAGCAAACAACTACAGGGAGATAATTGTGACTTATATATAAAAAATATATATAAACGCCGCTAAGTCCCCAAACCCGTCAATCCCCACCATGCCCGTCGAACCTACACCCAGCCCACTGCTGCAGCGTTGCTTGTTTTTTTTTATAATTTTAAAAATATTAAGCCGAACACAGCAAATGACATACCTCTAGAAACTACACTTAAGTATGCTCAATTTTCAAGTAGACCATTTAATTATATTTGTGGAGTATCATGATGTAATTTACCGTACAAAACAGAGGACGTGCTCTGTTCTGGCATACTGGACAGCCAGCTTCTAACACTTCCCAACTACAGTACAAAGCTCTAAAAAATATAATTTTTATACAAAATCTAGACTATTGAACTCCCCACATTTTTCTCAATTGTGACCAAAAATAAAAAATTCATCTACTACCACTAAATCACAACTGAACAGCAATCTGCCCCAATATACACCCCTGACAGACAACAAGGTTCCCGACCTTTGTGCGCCCAGATCCCGCGGCCAACAAATCTGAAAAAAAAATATAGGAGATGTGTCTCGTTGTCCTCTACGTTTTTCCTTTTGGGCAGACCCGTAAGAAAAAATCGTTTTGGGGGTCTAAACTGTGCGAACAGTTACGCTGCGCGAATTAATCTACAGGTAGACAGCAGAGAATCACTAATTGGAGAATCTAATTGCTAATCCTCACCAATTCTTAGGCTAAGAACCCTAATTACAGCAAAACTCAAAGGGATTTAGGATGAGAAAAAATTACTTATCCTTAGGATCACACCTTTTCTCTTCTCCTCTTCCTCTTCCTCTCTTCCTTCCCTTCCTTCTCATCTCCTTCTTCTCCTTGATCTTCCTTTGCACCGAGGGCAGCACCAAGGGGAGGGAGGGGTGGTGGCGCAAGGAGGAGGGAGAGGTGGTGGCTGTGGGAAGAAAAGGGGGAGAGGGGGCCGGCCACACATATAAATGGGGGGGCTAGGGTTGGGAAGGGGTGTTCGGCCACCCCTTGGGCCTTTTGGCCCAAGGTGGTAGGCCCACCCTCCTGCCAGCCCGCTAAAAAGTTTTTTTTAATATATATTTTATACATTTTCACTTTATGATATTCCAATAAAAATTTATTTCTTCCCTTCCCGCGCTTTACCGAAAAATCGGGCGACTCCGTAATTAAATTAAAACCGACTCCAAATTGACATTCAGGGTATTACATTCTCCCCACCTAAAAAGATTCGTCCTCGAATCTAACTCCTCAACCCACGAGACAAAAGAACAATCAAGGAAAGAATAACCAAAGGATAGTGTATCTCAAGAATAAAACATCCCATGGGAATAACAACTACGGGTTCTCACCCGCCTCGAAGAACTTGGGTTCTTCTTCTACATTTGAACTTCAAGCTCCCACGTCACCTCCCGCTCGGACTGATTCATCAAGAGGGCCTCCACATACCGGGTGGTCCTCCTCCTCATGACCAGCTCCGACGAGTCCACGATGCACGCTGGTCGACACTGAGCACCTGCAACCCTTCCGTCAGCTCTGAGTGGCCAACATAAGCTAAGAGTGAAAATCACTCGACAGACCAAAACAATTATTTTCTTTTCCTAACTAGAAAAGACTACGCCTCAACATAAAATAATTCAATTTTGCGAATGGCCTCTGCCAAAAAAAAACACCCAGCATAAACAAGAATCAAAAGAGCATTTTACTACTCGAGATGACAATAACTTTTCAATCCATTTCTTTTAATAATTTAACTTCCTTGAACCAAGAATTTCCAAATCACTGCCCAACACACCAACTCATTTATCTTAAGTTGGCAACCTCAACAATAATCTCAAACTGAGTACATCATTTACACCATTGTAGATAGACTCTATTGCCCCCGCAAATCATACTCTAGCCTAGCCCTCGACCAACGAAATTATTTTGACAGATAATTCTTAATGCACATCAATCCCTTAAGGCAAATTTCACATCACTCCCACACATACTCCTTTACTACACCACAAAGATGCTATACACGATCCTCACACTATTGGAAAACCACTCTGATTCACTATTTGTACACAAAATCACTGAGCATCTAAGATTCTAGCGTAACAAAAGGTGAAACCCAGACTCAGCTTTGGAGACTCCTACAACAAACTTTCCATATAAGATAGGGAAGTCCTCAGGTGAAAACCCTACTATTCCACAATTAACATATGCTCAATTCTTAACATCAACAAATTGTTTGACTCCAAGACAAACATTCTATTTAAATCAAATCCTTCCCAAGGATTATTCCACGAAAACAATATATCATCAATTGTACCATAAACATCGTGACATTTAAAGGTTCCACAAAAACATCTACTAGACCACCACTATCCAATTGCCATCACGCAACAAAGAAAACTTCGCAACTCAAATCGGTCACCCTTTTCTTAAAAGAAGAGGTAAGAAGGATTAAATTCCAGCACACAGAAAATCACTATCATTCACAGTAGCCACAAGACTAAGAGAAAAATAAAATAAATTGCAATGAGCTTGGGAAACACAAGATGAGATCATCTGAACCTCAAATACTTCTAGTACACTCTTTCTTTTAACAAGAAATGATTTTTCTTTGATTACCACATCCCGCCAGTTCCAACAAAAATAGGTTTGAAGATCACAACACATGATTTAGTTAAAACCCAATAAAACCATTCAACACATCGCCTTACTCACAATAATTTCAACTACCACATAAGTCATAAGGTCTAAAAAGATCACAACCACAAATCTCAAATCCTTTAATTCAATCTATATCATGGAACTAACAAATTCCTTTATTTATAAAACATTCATCACCATAATCACAACTACATGCTATCAATTGTTTTAACAACAAAATAAAATATTCTTTACAAGAATTATCATATTCTCCTACTCCATATTTTTTCCAAAGGAACACCATAAATCACTTCATTATGTTCTTATTATCTAAATAAGATTCCAACTACTTAATCTAGGAAAAACCTAGTACATAAGCCACCATATTAAAACAAGACTCTTTAACAAGATGATATTAGAACATGACAACCTCACAAACATGCTAGTATAAATCTCTTATTAGATTTCATACAATTAATTCTTACTGATGCTCAACTCTAATTTAGCAGAAGTTAAACGCACTCTAGCTATTACTGTCAATAATTGATTATTATTTCTGTCATGGTAGCATTCATGATCCTATCTCTGTTTTGCAATCACAAAAACAATTATGAGCATAGATTCAATATTCCACCTTACGTTCAGAAATTAGAACAGAATGACTTTAAACATCAATAATACCAGCTTTATAAGACAAGATTCCACAAGTCAACACATCAACCTTCACCTATTTCTTTATACATGTTTCACCAATTTAGCGTGGCAAAAGTTACATGAATTTAGCAGTTGTACATGCTCATCAAGTACGTAAAGAGAGGACAAATTAAAGGTTAATATTACCAAGACAATATTCCAACACCTCCTTACTTAACCATCCCAAATAGTTAGATTAATTACTTAAGATCAAATAATCAAATCTACCCAATAAGTTGGAAATTTAAGTAACCACAATAATCAAACTACTTTTTTATATTCCTCAATAACTGTATAAGTTCTAAACATGTATCGACAAATTCTTAGCTACAATCCTTCAAGAAACTCTAATAGGACAACATCATATTAATCAACCTCACTTCTAAGGATATTGGTATAAATTAATTATGCACCACGCTAGCATCTCAACTTGATAATTCACAACTTATCAATTATTTACATAATTGCCACCTCCTAGTTAAACATAACAAAACATCATAAAGAGTTTTAACACTTCCTTTTAGAAAAAAGAAGAATCAAACTTCAATAGTCAAAATAACTCAAAAGAAAATGCATAGAGTTAAGGCTTCCACCAGTTAACGAACTTTCAACATAAAACTTTGATTTTTTCCAATATATCAAACGAATAAAAGAGTCATGTTTTCCAGTAAGAAAAATAGAACAAACATGGAAAATATCAGTCTCTCCAAAAACACTGCTCACGAGCAGCAAAAACAACCCATCAATCAGGAAGAAACAATATTTGGTGTCAAGAACAATTGGAGACCTATTGGCACCCAACAACTGCAATAAACCGCTAACTCGAGAGAAATTCATTAACTGTAATAGGCCAAGAATCGGCCAAAAATCAACTCAAGGAGGATAACACTTTTCTAAAAAACTTACCCACGACATCCGCAACTAAGTTACCCGAAGTAACTACATCACTATCCCTATACCATGAACGATGGTATAAACTGGCAATGCCCAAGGCAACAACTACAGTCACAGCTATTATCATTGACTATTCTCACTTATAGCATCCATAGAAACAAATCATAATCAAACAAGATTATCTCATAACATAAATCATCAATACAACATGTCTAAAGTATGAATGCAATGCTTGACCAATCCCATCCTACTATGCACCAATGTGTCAATTTAATATTCTAATTACCATGGACCTAAAGCCCGCTCTGATACCAACTGCAACACCCCACGACCCACAATACCCTGGGATGCCAATAATCCACTCTACATCTAGCCAAATTTTTAAGATAATTTAATCTGGCAACATTTTCTATACATCACAAATTAAGCGGAAGTATGACCAACTAAGGAAACAAAGATAAAGATAACAAGTTCAATAATTTAAAACAACGTCTAGCAGTTTAACCACACGAATAGTCCATAAATTCAACATTGTTTAATTAAAATAAACATCCACAAATAGCTAGGCAAATGGCTAGAATCCTTTCGACTTTATTGTAGCATAAATTGATGAACCAAGTGCATTATAGTGGTGCCGCTCTACCCATTCCATGTATGCTCAAGAATAACCTGTAGGGGGGAAAACAAGAGTGAGATAAAATCTCAGCAAGCAAACTGTTTAACAGGCTATTCAAACTACAAACAAATATACAACACCATGAATGTTACCACAAACTGTTTAACAAGTTAATTAAACTACAGTAGGTTAGTCATCAATAATTATTTCCCACAACAACCACATTTATATCCTCAACCCCGAATTACCACCAACGACGGTAAAACTTTAGCAAATAAAGCTTGATTGACCACTGCATATCCTCAACTACTACCACTACCAATAACAACAAAGCATTAATATGTTTTATCTCACTATCTTTATTGTTTCTCACAACCACAACTGTTAACAGCAGTTACCATAAAAGAAAAGGATCTCATGCCACAATCACAACCCTTATCTTACCGCAAGGGGTGAACCCCATTCTACGACCGCAACAACATTCCTCTACCACAAGTGACTCTCATGAGCCAATTCCACATTAAAACTGAGAAGATGCAATTGTTTGCAAATAAATTCCTCTACAATACATTGCATAAGTAGGCAAATGAACTATCCACAATTCGCATCCACATTCGTTAAACCTCCAAGACTTCCCACGAGTCAAGCCACATAAGGCTTTCAACAACTAGCATATGAATACAATTTCTACATCCACAATGTAATACATATACATGCTATGCTCCACTACACCTTTACCCAACAAGGTAAAAGTGTGCATCGTACTACGACAATGTACGATGCTGTACCGGTACGGTCGCGGCTATAAGTGACGACATCCATAATGCAATGTAATGACATGTTATGAATGATATGATAATCATAAACCATAACAATTTCAACCTCAAAGGAGCATCAATATGATCCTCATGAATTTAACCTCAAGAAAACATCAACATATACACCATGCATTTATTTACATATTCTGCAGTTGGCTCTTTAAGCAAATTACCACATGTCTACCAATGCCACGACCTTATTTAAAAATCATGCAACCATGGCATATCATTTCAAATTATGTAAATCATGTATATTGCAAGTAGTAAGAATAACAGGTTAAACGATAGCATATCTGCTACGTTTACTTGCTTCTACCAGCGTAGCGATGAAATCACGCGCGATCAGGAGCGTAGCCACTTGCCCAAAAGTCACTCTCAGCATACAACTACAGCGAGATAATTGCGACTTATATATAAAAAAATATATAAATGCCGCTAAGTCCCCAAACCCGTCAATCCCCACCATGCCTGTCGAACCTACGCCCAGCCCACTGCTGCAGCGTTGCTTGTTTTTTTTATAACTTTAAAAATATTAAGCCGAACACAGCAAATGACATACCTCTGGAAACTACACTTAAGTATCCTTAATTTTCAAGTAGACCATTTAATTATATTTGTCTCCTATCATGATGTAATTTACCGTACAAAACAGAGGACGTGCTCTGTTCTGGCATACTGGACAACTAGCTTCTAACACTTCCCAACCACAGTACAAAGCTCCAAAAGATATAAATTTTATACAGCATCTAGAATATTGAATTCCCCACATTTTTCTCAATTGTTACCAAAAATAAAAAATTCATCTACTACCCTTAAATCACAACTGAACAGCAATCTGCCCCAATCTGCACCCCTGACAGATAGCAAGGATCTCGACCTTTCTGCGCCCAGATCCTGTGGACAAAAAATCTGAAACAAATATATTAGATGTGTCTCATCGTCCTCTACGTTTTTCCTTTTCGGCAGACCTGCAGGAAAAAATCGTTTTGGGGGTGTAAACTATGCGAACAGTAACGCTGCGCGAATTGATCTAAAGGCAGACAGCAGGGAATCACTAATTGGATAATCTAATTGCTAATCCCCACCAATTCTTAGGCTAAAAACCCTAGTTACAGCAATAATCAGAGGGATTTGGAATGAGGAAAAATTCTCTAACCTTAGGATCACACCTTTTCTCTTCTCCTCTTCCTCTTCCTCTCTTCCTTCCCTTCTCTTCTCCTTCTTCTCCTTGATCTTCCTTTGCACCGAGGGCAGCACCAAGGGGAGGGAGGGGTGGTGACGCAAGGGGGAGGGAGAGGTGGCGGTTGGGGGAAGAAGAGGGGGGAGAGGCGGGCCGGCCACACATATAAATGGGGACGGCGGCTAGGGTTGGGAGTGGGTGTTCGGCCACCCCTTAGGCCTTTTGGCCCAATGTGGCAGGCCCACCCTCCTGCCAGTCCGCTAAAAAGTTTTTTTTAATATCTATTTCATACATTTTCACTTTATGCTATTCCAATAAAAATTTATTTCTTCCCTTCCCGCGTTTTACCGAAAAATTGGGCGACTCAGCAATTAAATTAAAACCGACTCCGAATTGACAATCAGGGTATTACACAAAAGCAAGCAAGATTCTAATTGACTCAAGTCTAGCTACGAGAGCAAAAGTTTTATCATAATCTAATTCCTCGACTTGAGTAAAACCTTGAGCTGCTAACCTTGCTTTTTTTCTTACCACAATTCCATTTTCATTTTGTTTGTTGCGGAAGACCCATTTTGTGCCAATCACGTTGTGCTCCTTGGGTCTTTCTACTAAACTCCACACATCATTCCTTATAAAGTTGTTTAGCTTCTCATGCATGACATTTACCCAATCGGGGTCATCTAAAATATCATCTACAACCTTTGGTTCAAGAGAAAAGAGTAATATTCACAAAAGGAAGGTAGTCTAGAGCGAGTTTGAACACCTTTACTCATATCACCCAATATTTGGTCTATTGAATAATCTTTGTTCAAAGCGTTGTTGAAAAATAATCTAAAAGAAATCCTTCATCACATCGACTTTGAAATTTTGAAAGTCGAATACATTTTCTTAGAATAAAGCATTTGCATCCAAATACTTTAAAATAAGAAATATTTGGCCCCCTTCCCATGAGAAGTTCATAAGAAATCTTTTTCAATAAACCATATAAATAAAGGCGATTTATGGCATGACACATGGTATTAATTGCTTCCGCCCAAAAGATATCGGAAGTATTATACTCATCAAGCATTGTCCTAATCATTTCAATAAGTGTACGATTTTTTCTCTCTACCACTCCATTTTGCTCCGGAGTATCAGTTGTGGAAAATTCGTGCTTTATTCCAAATTCATCACAAAAATCTTCAATTTTTATATTTTTGAACTCGGAACCATTGTCACTCCTAATTTTCTTTATTTTAAAATCAAATTCATTTTGGACCCTTTTTGCAATGCATTTGAAAACTTCGGGGGCTTCACCTTTGTCATTTAAGAAGAAAACACATGTATATCGGGAATAATCATCCACAATGACTAAACAATAGCTATTGCTCCCTAAGCTCTTGTAGGTTATTGGCCCAAACAAATCCATGTGTAAGAGATCTAATGGTTTAGATGTTACATGATACTTTTGGATGGATGAGAATTAGGCACTTGCTTTTCGGCTTGACAAGCTGATCGTGCAAAAGTGCACACCCACAAGTGTACGGGCTGCCGCTAAGATAGCAGCGAGTGTCGTGTTCGCCTCAGGGACTAGACTACTGCCGGGGTGGCAATTCCCCGCGGGCGGGCCCGCGGAATATCCGTGGGGCGGGCGGGTAATATCCCCACGGGAAGCGGGCGGGGCCCATGAAGCTAGCGAGGCGGGGCGGGGTCATCCTCACATGCAGGCCCCACGGGGACCCGATAAAAATTAAAAAATATATATTTAATAATAGATTATTATTTTTAATATAAGAGATTGTATTCTTTTCTTGTATATTTAGACTAAAACTTGAATTTATATGTTAGAATATATATTTTGAAGCTATATTTTTAAAAATAATATGCTTAAGTAATTATAAATTAATAAATAAAATCAAAAATTTATTTTTAAATAATAAATTTAATTTTTTTAATCCCATGAGGACCCAGTGGTCGGGTCCCAGCGGGATCGGGGGCGAGGCAATCTCCGCGAGGCTAAGCAGGCGGGGCGGGCGAGTTCGCGGGGCGGGCGGGCCATGAGGCTTCCCCGCCCGCCCGCCCGTTTACACCTCTAGACTACTGGCGACAGAGCACCAAACCAAAGCTAAGTCGAGCGAACAGGTGAAACGAAAGAGAAACTGAAAATCCTAAAGAGACTACAGGAGCTGAAGAGGAAAGGGAAGAGAAGAACGACAGATTTTGGGACCGAAAGAAAAGAGGAGCCTGGTGATTGGAAAGAGAGAAGCAAAGATGCGGCGAGAAGCAAGAAAGAACAGAGATAAGAGAGAAGAAGGGAGGTGAGGTTATAATACGAATAGATAGAAGCAATAGGGGGCTAAGGAAGATTGCTAGGGAGAAAAGAAAGGGAAGAGCAAAGGAAGCTAGAGAGAGAAGAGCGAAGACATCGAGAGGGAACTGATGTAGAAGGGAGGACGAAGAAGGAGGATCGAGGATGGGACGAGACGATGACTAACACTAATCTACGACCAAAACTACCACTACCCCTTCCTAACTAGCAAGTAACAAACAAGGCGATTACAAAAAAAAAAATCTAACTTAAGCATGACAAAGAGTAGTATATCTACACTAATGTTTTTGGTCTTTTCAATTTACTATTGGAACTAAAAG
Source organism: Melocanna baccifera (assembly GCA_036346265.1). NCBI lineage: Eukaryota > Viridiplantae > Streptophyta > Magnoliopsida > Poales > Poaceae > Melocanna > Melocanna baccifera. Next base: position 13,800,646 of record CM070691.1, on the reverse strand, counting down.
AGTAGTTACTGAAAATTAAATCTAACTAACAGAAACTAATCTAATAATAAAACTTCTAGCAAAATAAAACATAAAGTCTACAGCAACTCAAATTTTAAGCAAACTGGTGACCTGAAACTAGACAAGGGCAAGATCAATACTAGCATTGCATCTAAAGCATTAACACAAGTGAATTCTAAATCTAAACTACTAGATAGCAACTGGATCAAACATGCAAAATCAGTAATTTAAACAAAAGACAGGAGCATGAGGAACATTTAAAATCATTGTTTGTCATTGCCAAATTCATAACATCATTCATCGTATCACAAGATATAAATATAAGACATTCAGCATTTGCTCATCATTTCATACAAGAAATAGTTGTAGTTGAAGATAAGGCTCGGAAGTATTAAACCGAGGTAACAAGTAACAGCATGTAGAAGTGGTAGTAGAATGAAGATGAAGCAGCAGGGATGCAGACATGTAGAGAATCAGCAGGAGCACTGGAAGTTGTCTTCGGCAGCAGAGAAGAGCAATCACAGAAGCACAGACATTAGTACACAGCAGGCAGCAATCAGCACCCCTCGGCACCAGCAGCAGCAGGAAAGGGGCCTCTCGGTCAGCAGAGAGGAAGTAGCAATAGCAGTACTCGGCAGCAAAGCAATAATCAAGCAGCTGTAGCATTCGGCAGTAAGGACTGAAATTCCAGCAGCAGTCGCCAACAAGTAACCCGCACGGCAGAGAGTAGCACCACACGGCAGCATAAATCAGCAAATAGCAACTAGCTCGGCAGCAAGGCAGCATACACACAGCCGGCAGAGGAGTAGCAACAAGTACACAGCAGTTTGGGCAGATCAGAGATCAGCAGCAATAATATCAACACAACAGCAGTACATCAACACCCAAACAGCAGTTCGGCAACCATTCAGAACAGCAGCAATAGGGCGAGCAGGAAAGGGGGGAATGGCTTGCGGCCAGCAGATCCAGCGACAGCAAGGGCTAAGGGGGTCTCTCGGCCTGATGTAGCAGAGGCAGGGGGGAGCGCTAGAATGGAGTTGGGGTTTGGAGGTGAGGCGGCTGTGGAAGGAGCAGGATGAAGAGTTGCAGTGGGGAGATGGGGAAAAAAAGGAGTGAGGCGCAGGAGGATGGAAGGAGGGAGGAGCTAGGTGGCGGCGCCCCTCAGGAGGGAGATGTAGGAGGCGGCATGGTTGGTGGTGAGGGTTCTGGGAGATGGGGTGGCGGCTTGAGGAGTGGAGGAGATGGTTGTTGCACAGGAGGCAGGTGAGCAAGGAGTGGCGGCTGTGAGATGGTTGGAAGGATTGTGGAGGGTTGGGGGAAAGGTGAGGTTGAGCTATGGGGAAGATGGTGCTGTTGATGGAGTGGTTCGGCTGGAATGATGGATTGGTGAAGGGGGATGGATGGTGGCGGCTGGGTTGGTTGTATCTGTTGTCTGATCTCTCTCTCCCTCTTTTATATAGAATTTTTAAATAATCCTAATACATGATTTTGCTCTTTAGCCTCTCGTTTTTTCTTATTTTTTAACCTTAGTTCCTTTCCAATGCGTTGATTTTCGCTTTAATCCTTTGCTTCTTCCAATTTTTGATTATTTGTAGATTTTTACGCCTTGTTCGCGCCGATCTGCAATTAAATAGCAAACGCTGTAAATAGTCCTAATTGAAGGCAAATAAATGTGTAATCAATGAAATTATGCCTATTTGTGCCACTCAAAGCAGGGTTATAATATAGAAATTAAATTGCAACATGATGAATATCACAAGCACTGCAAAGCTTGTTTTTCTCAAACTTCACATCCTTCAAACCAACAACTAAATCATTTTTGAAAAGCTTTTTGAGTTGAATCATGCCCACATGACCCAACCTCCTATACCATAACCATCCCAAATAGGTTTTTTCTAATAAACAAGTTTTCAATCCTGAGTCATTTGAATTAAAGTCTACTAAGTAAAGATTGCCAAAACGAAAACCTTTGAAAACAATTTCAATATCCTTTTCTTTCGAAATTGTAACGCCATCTTTCGAAAATGAGCAAATTTAACCTAAATCACACAATTGAGCAATTGATAACAAATTGAAATTCAATGTCTCTACCAAAGATACATTAGAAATGGAAAGATCATTTGAGATAGCAACTTTACCCAAACCTAATACCTTTCCGTTGCTATTATCGCCGAAGGTGATTGTCGGGACCCGGAACGACAACTCCAAGTCCCTCTGTGTAAATCGCACTAACCCAGGAAAAGCTAGTGCACACAGGGTCAACAGTAATGTATATCATGCCAAAAATTACCACAGAATATCATTAAACGAAGGTACGACCTTATGGCCAAGTCTTACAATAAAATGGCACAAGGCCAACTGAAAAAAGCGGAAAGCAATAAAGGTAGCAGATCAGCCCATCCAGCCTCCCACAGGCGAATGACTGTAAGACGCATTCTACTCGCTGAAGTAGTCCTCACTGTCGTAGTCGCCGTCGAGGTCTGGCAACAGAATTTAGTAAGGTGAGCACATAAAGTACTCCCAAGGTAAGCACATTAAGCACTTACGCAAGTTACACCGGGAATTTTAACAGAGTGGATGCATGCATAGGGATAACAAAGGAAGGCTTAATAAGTTTATTTGCTTGAAAAGCAATACTTGAATCTTAAACACATCAATGTAAGTATGAAAGCTGAACTTTAATACAATATACGAAACAATATTTGAGACAAGTAATACCGTTAGTGTAGGCTCCGACCTACACTAACCTAACTACGGGAATCCACTCGGACTATTATCAAAGCCACTGATGATTTGTCAAAACCAAGTTTTATAATGAGAGACCATGTGGAGGTGTCCCCATGTTTGTGATGAGTAATTGACAGTTATTTTAGTGAGTTTGAGTTTATTTTGGGTATTCAAGGGTTAAGTACATTCACTCATGCTAATCTTGTTTATACTGTTTCGTGCGGTGCTATGTGACGGTTTGCTTGTCTGTATGACTGCAGGACTTCGGAGCTAGATCATGGTGAGGCGAGGAGGACTGGGAGAGACACAGGAGGTGTTGAGGTCCAGATGGTCAAAAATACCGAAGATGATCAAGGCTGCTGAGGTGGTTGCGAGCCGGGAGAAGACGAGGAACCGGAGCTACCCGTGACGAACACGACGGGCGATGACGAGCAGACCAGGACTAGGCTCAGGGAGGAGTCGAGGTCCAGACGGCCGAGGTGCCGGTTGCGGGAAACTTCTAGGATGGTGCTTGAGGGCAATTTGGAGAATTGACTCAAATTTTGGTGAAATAGCTGGTTCCCTCCATTTCTCTACAGGTGTTTGACCCTTGCCACGTGTGTGTATGGAGCAAGGGAGTGGGTGTTGGACTGCACTTCTTGATTTGATGTTTTTAGACAGGAAGCAAGATGTGTTCTCCTTTTGTCTCGTGTGTGTGCATGTGAGGCATACATAGAGAGGTCAGGATAGTGCTATCTGCCTGGGTGAGCAAGGTTCCAGTGTGTGCGCGTCTGAGAAAGTAGAAGCAAAGGAGATGGGGATTCTCTTTGGCCCAGAGTGTTTAGCTTGAGCTAGTGCATGTGTGCATTTTGGCTAGTTGGTGTCTCCTGCGTGTGTATGCTAGGGAGGCAAGAAATGTAGAGAAAAGGGGTTTGAGGGTGAGCTGAGGCAAAACTTCATGTAATCATTCCTCTCAATGTAAACATTCATCTTTTTGCAATGAATCAATTTGAGAAGTCCTGTAATTGAGGTTCTTTGCTTTTGTTTTGCTCTCTGTGCTTCACTTCCTCTGTGTGTGATTTTCTAGGGTTCTTGAGTCAAGGCATCTCCTGCTCTCCTATTCTCCCAGATGAGAAATCAAATGAATGGGTGGATTATTCGTGTGAGCTCATCTCTCTGCTGATTTCAAAGTCTCTTGAGCAAAGGAGTTCAGAATGAAAAGTAATTTGGAAATTTGTCCTCTCTCTCTCCTCAAGTTGCAAATTTTGCTCAAATCTTCAATTTCTTGCTCTCCTGATGAATTATCTTGTTCCTTGGAGTCTTGACGATATTTAGCTTAAAGCCCAGTTAGTTTGTCTGAAAATCATCAAGCATTCCTTGGATTGTTTCTCTATTTTTCAGTTTCTGCTTGGTCTTACTGTTCAGCATCTTTAGTTTGGCCAGCAAAGATTTCTGAATGCAGCCAGCACCTTCTCTGCAGATTTTCTCTTTTCGGATAACAGCATCTCTATTTTCAACTTGTAGTATTTATTGTACTTTCGGCTACTGTGCTGGATTTGTTGTCAAACTTCTGAACTGGCTTTCTTTTGTTTCTCTGCGGTTGGTCTGAGCCCCTAGTTCAGCCGTATGCAGTAAACTGCAGACTGCGTTCTCAGTTTTTCAGTTATGTTAGGGTGCAGCCTCAAGATTCCAGTTTCGACTGTATATTTGCTGCAGTTAGTCTGTTCGGTCACTCTTGACTGCTGTAAGTGACCGCTGTGCTACATGATTTACTGCATGGTGTCGGTGCTGTCTCCCTGATTTCCTTTCGGTCGACAGTGTGTACTCTGCAGTTTTCGGCTTCTCAATTTCCTGCAGATTCCAGTGTCCTGTAGGTTCGGTCCTACAGATCCCACCTTCAGTTTTTGCCCGTAGGTCTTCAAGTTTCGGCTGTTTCTGCTCCTCTTCTGTAGTTCTTTGTTGCTAGCAGTCTTCACTCAAAAACAGCACGTCTGGTGCTGCATTGTTCTTATTTTCTTTAGCTTCAACGCTCGGTTTCTTTTATTGCATCAACCAAATGAATCATTGCGCCCTCATCATTTCGATTCTATTTGCCAGTATCTTTGCTTGTACTTTATCTTGGTGATTGAATGTCCTACAGGTATTGCCGATCTACAGTGATGTCCCAGAACTGAAGCTCCTCGCTGCTGTGTAGATTTCTTTTGTCTTGCTTCCGAGAGTGATCTGTTGCTGTTTGGACTGCTGGTTTCACTCAGTTTGGTGCTGCTCCACTCCTACTACTTCCACTACATGCTTTCCTGCGGTCTGATGTTCTGAACTTAGTCTTAAATTGCTAGTAGTCCTTGCATGCGATGATGAATGACTGTTGAATGCTGGTTATATAACTTGAGATGCAACGAATGATGGCATGATTTATGCAATGATAGTACTATGATCTGAATTGTAAGTCTGCATTCCTGTCTTTATTTTAAATTGTTTGATTTTGCATCATGATCAATTAGCTATCTAGTAGTTTGTCATATATGCCCTTAGATTTAGAATCTTCTTGTGCAAATGTTTTTTGATGTAATATTAATTATGATCTTGTCTTGTCTAGTTTAATTTCATCTGTTTGTTTAATCTTGAGTAGCCTTTTAGCCTTTATGTTTCATGTAGATGTTTAAATGTGCTTCATAGCTCTCATAGCTATCGGAGAAAAGAAATTTGTGAATACTCGAGGGCAAATTTTAAAAGGCACCATTCACCCCCCCCTCTGTTGTCGTTTTCGATCCTACATATAAAATCAAGTCTAATATGTGAAGACTCTACTCAGCATGTCCATGACCATGGACACGGCTATCCAGGATAGGTTTTAACTCTGCAGAGATGTACAACTTTACCCACAAGACATTTCCTCTCACTTGAGCCACGCGATAAACACACTGCCTTAGGTGTGCGGCGGAAAGTTCATGACAAAGCTGTTCCGATGATCCATAGTCAAAATAATCACGCCGCCACTAAGGTTTTACCACAACTCGAATCCACGAGTTGGAGCCCCCTCTAGTGCCATGTGAGACTTCTCGCGGCCTACGCCACGCTCACATTCAGCCTATAGCGGAATTACATTTGGAACATCATAAATTACTTAGCCAGGTCCGTCCCATACCGGACTTCGTAAAATGATTCACAGAAACGGTCCTTAAGTTGATTTAGGCTCAACCACATACTCATATGCGCGACAATCAACCAGGTGTCACCAAACACGAGGCATGCCGGCACCCACCACCTAACCATTAGCTTAAGTCCAAATCATAAGTTTCTATTTTTCATTCTTAACGATTTTTATAAACCATCCTTCACTCACCGAAGTGAAGATATCAATTTTCAAAGGCTGTCATTTCATGTGAAAGATTGATCCCACCAAAATTATACTAAACCAGGCTAAACATTTCTATAAAATTTCTAGTCCATACTATGGTACTAACTAGTTTTCAGCTAGGGCGACAAGGTATATGAATTCGAGATTCAAATTGGCCATATTCAAAGGATTATGGGTATATTTAACATTTAAATTGAATTTAAATTAAATTTGAATAGAAGTACGCATGCATATACAGTGAAACAACATAAATAAATTTGAAATATTATGTTCAACATGGTCAAAGGTGTAACTTACCTTGCTCGAACTCTTGCTGAGAATTGTCGAAGTCGAACTCTCCGGAATCGTCAAAATCTAACGTAAAGAGCCAATTCAAAAAAAATTTGAATAAATTCAAAATTTCAAAAGGATACCAGAAATGGATAGATCATGATTTTAGAAAAATTTAGAAAATTGAAGGGGTCAATTTAGAGTTAAAATAAAAAAGTTATAGCCTTCCAAATTTTAATACAATTAAAAAAGAAAAAAACCCAATTTCTGGAATTATTTTTAAACCGAAATACATTTATGACATTAGCATGAATTATTTTCCTAAAGGAAAACCTCAATTATGACGTCAGCTCTAAATTACATTTTCGGCCGAATTGTTTTTAAACGGGAAATCGGTTTTATTGCGTCAGCATTACGTCAGCCCTGAAAATTAATTATTCGGAGTGAGGCTGACTTGTGGGCCTGGTTTACGGTGGACTGAGTCCACGGACCCGAGCAATGCTGAGGTGGCAACCGGGCGTGCGGGGAGAGTGGTGGCGCTGGCGTGGCAGGTCTGGCGCGGACGTGGCGTCCACCGGGCGGCCACATCGGCTACCACGTCAGCCCTGCCTGCTGACGTAGCGTGGCCGCCGGCGGCGGCGCTTGGGGACCGATGGTCGCCGGCGAGCCAGGGGGCGGTGGCACCAGCCGAGGTGCGGAAAATGCAGAGGGAAAGGCGGGGGAATGCGTCGGTACCTTCTATTGGACCCGAGGATGGCCGGAGCGTCGAGTCAGCGGAGAGAGGCGGCGGCCAGAGGAGGGGTTTACGGCGGCGGAGGAGGTTCGGTGGTGCAATGCTTCGGGGAAGGGGCCGTCGGGGATCGCCGGGGCACGAGGAACGTCGGAGAGGCGTCGGTGAGGCTTGGGGAGGCTTGAGGCGGCGGCGATTGCTCGCTGGAGTCGTTGAAGCCGCAGAGAGGAATTGAGCATAGGGGGGCTCTACGGGCTTCGGGACTTGAATTGAGAGGCGAGGGAGAGGCGGTGCAAAGAGAGGGTCCTCGGGGTACCCTTTTTATAGGCGGGAAGAGGTGGTAACGACCGCGCATAACTCGTCGGTTTTGGAAACGGCCGGGAACTTAATGCGACGGCGCACAGGGCGTAATTCCGGGAAATAATGCCAAAAACGGATGCGGAGAGGTGACAATTTGAATTTGCAGTGGTGCGGGAGAGTAATTGGCTAAGAAACCGAAGCTTTTAAAGCTTCGGTTTTCTGTTTAATGGCGGCGGCGATCGCGCGAGGAAAAAGGAAAGGGTGCGGGGAAGACGGATCTGACAGGTGGGGCCCACCGGTCAGCGAGAGAAAACGAAAGGAAAGGGGGAAGGCAACGGTCGGATCTGTGACAGGTGGCAAGGGAGGATGCTCGGGGCCGCTGGATCTGGGACGAACCGTTAAGTGAAAGGGAACGATCGAGATTCAATCCGGCAACGGAGGTTAGATCCGAACCGCTTGAGTGCTTTAAGTGATAGGGGATGGCTGAGATTTAAATTGGCAACGGGGAACGGCGCGGATTAAGCCACGCGTCAGGCGGAGAAGAGAGGGGAGTGGACGAAGCGGTAAGTAGGATCGGGCGGTGGGGATTGAATCGGGTGGGGAGGCGGATGGCTTGATGCTTGACACGCATCGGCCAGAGGAGAGGGGAAGGCGGGATGGATCGGTAAGTTAGATCGGACGGCTAGGAAAGGATCTAGCGGGGCGCAGATTGGCCCGATGAGCGACAAGTGTCAGCCCCAGAGGGTTTTTGGGATTTACTTTCTTTTTGGATTATCTAGAAATGATATTAAGCTTTAGAATACTCAGAAAAATACTAAATAAATTTTAAAAATTCTAGAAAAATTCAGAGAACCTCCTGGAACTACTTTAGACTTAATTAAAATATTTTCAACCCATATTGATAATTGAATTTTACAAAAACACAAATTAACTTTAAAGGGAGGGTTTTAAATCTTTGCAAATTTCTACAAATTATTATAATTACAGATTTGACTTTAGAAAAAATAAATGCACTTATTTGACCTTTATTAAATGAAATACTTTTATTTTGGACTTTTATCAAATGGAGATTTTAATTTTCTCAATTCAGGGCTTAGAATAAAATCCAGGAAAATTCATTAAATTCCAGAAAACAATTAATAAAGGAATAAAATTTTTGGGATGTTACAGTGATCTTTTCATTGCTCCTATTTTTAAAAGTGGTGAACATCTTCTGGTCTCTGGTCATGTGTTGAGTGCACCCACTATCTAGCACCCAATGCCATCCACCGGTCTTGTAGTTCACCTATAAAAGAAAATTAAGTTTTTTTAGGTACCTAAATTTGCTTGGGTCCTTGGAGGTTAGTAACCAAGGCTTTGGGCACTCAAATAGCATTCTTTTTCGCATTAAAAATTGAAGTGCCAATAAATTTTGCAATAATTTTACCACTACTAGATGTTTTTTGGAGAAGCAAGTCATGAGCTTCTTTTAGCTCCTCATAGGATTCCTTTAGAGAGATGTGTTCGTTGCTTAGTTCCTTGAATTTTCACATTTTTTTCAAGAAATTCATTCAAGTCAATTGGCATATCCATCAATTCATCATATGAAGGCTCTTCATCATTATCACTAGTTTTTTATCTTTTCTCTCTTAGCCATAAAGCATGTCGGAGTTGAGAAGAGTGATGGAGCCTCCTTGATTGCCATCCCGACGAGTCCCTTCTTCTTGGAAGACTCATCCTCTTTGGAGTCGGAATCCGAATAATCTTAATCGGAATTCCACTCTCCAATATGGGCTTCGTTCTTCCCATCTTTGCGAAGCCTATTGAAAAGCTTCTTCTTGGAGTTGAATTCCTTCTTCTTGGATGACTTGACTTTGTCATCCTTTCTTGTCAAGCATTGAGAGGCAATGTGCCCCTTCTTATCGCACTTATAGCAACAGATGTTGCTATAGCGCTTGTTGTAGTCGAATGATCACCCCTTCTTGTTTGATCCTTGGCCTCCACTTCGGTGTGGATGCATCCTCATGAATTTCTTTATTCTTCCCACGAGGAGTGCCATCTCCTCCTCGGAGTCATTTTCCTCGTCCTCGGACTCTTCGCTTGATACCGCTTTGGTCTTGAAAGCGGTGATGTTCTTCCCCTTGGAGGAGAATTGCTCCAAGAGCTTCTCCTTATCCTTCTTGTACAACTCGTTGGTAATTAAATTACCTAAGAGTTGTGTTGGTGTTATCCTTGCCAACTCGAGAGAGTTAAGAAATAGAGTCACCAACATCTCATACTTCTCCAGCAACGCCCTAAGTATTTTTCTCACAATATCAAGATCCGTTAGCGACGTGCTAAGGCCCTTGAGCTCATTTACAATGTTGTTCAATCGAGAGTACATCTCATTAATGCCTTCGTGTGGCAACATTGTAAATGTCTCATATTTTATCCGAAGTCTATGTAATTTGGCTTTCTTGACCGTGGATGCTCCCTCATGAATTTCCGAGAGGGTTGTCCAAATAGCATGAGCAGTTTCTAGGTTGCTCACCCTATTGAACTCATCCGCATTCAATGCTCCAAACAATGCATTCATGGCTTGGGCATCTAAATAAACGTTACGTGCATCTTGATCCATAAGGTGTAATAGATCGAGAGGCATAATATAACCCTCATTTACAATTTTCCAAATGGTAGGGCTCCATCAAATTAACATTCTAATTTTGTAATAAGAATAATTTATGCCATCAAATTGTGGTGCCTTGCCTATCGCAATCCTCTCGCTAGCCATCCATTTCTCTGTAGACGGTTAAGTCTAATGAATGAGAGACCAAACTCTGATACCACTTATAAGATCAAGAATGACCGACTAGAGAGGGGGTGAATAGAATGTTATAAAATTCTGGCCTATTTAAATAAATTAAAGCAATTTATCACAAGACAAGAGTGCTATATGAATCAAGCCTATTCAATTCTAATATTTCTAAGTAATCAATATAGCATAAGCTAACTAGCACAAAGGAGAATGAATAATGTATCAAATTGCTTAACAAGTATATAAATACTAAAGCAAAGTAAAGAAATGATCACAATGAGACACGCGATGTTTTCCCGTGGTATCGAAGACTTGCTGGTCTTCACTAGTCTACGTTGAGGAAAGCCCAATCGCTCTTGGACCGGCTCTATGAATTAAGCCTTGCTCCTCGATCACTAGGGGTAGCTCTTCCTCCTCTCTGGAGATGGCGAGCTCCAACCACTCACAATCGGCTTCAGCTTCTCCACAATCTTCTTGAAGAAGTCACCTCACAATCAACCTCCTCGCCATCTAGGTGCTGGCAAGCACCAAGAGAATAAATCACCAATTTTGCTTGACGGCGCTCAAGTGCAAATAGATCAACTAGAAATGGATGTACTTGAAAACTTTTCACAACTCAAAATGAATGCTCAAATGATAAAAGAGAGTGGAGTGAATGCTCTAGGGCTCAAATATGATCAATGCAAGTTCAGCAACCTGCCCTTGGGCAAGCGGAGGGATATTTATACCCTCACCAACCAAAACTAGCCATTGCAAAAATTTATTCTAAAAAATCAGGAAAATTGGAACTACCGCACTTTACTGTAGCACATAGTAACGGCTATGTCAAACGGTCAAAAATAGCTGTTTGAAATTTAGAGCGGTACTACAGCCATTGTAAGTACGGTACTACCGCACTGCGGTAGCTCCACCGTGCTAGTTCTACTACTTCCGATTTCTGGCCAGTTATGTTTTTCTCGGGGTACTCTAATGTGACGATTGTGGAGAACTCAACGTTGATGATCCAAAGGCTTCGACCAAAATAGATCGATCCCCTTGCAATCACTACACCACTGCTCCGATGGTTATCAACCGTGCCGAACGCGGTTGACCTCGCCAAAAAGGCTATCTCCTGCAAGCGAATCGAGAACACAAGCAAGAGAGTAGAAGATGCAATCTGAAATTGTATTGTGAATAAATATTAAGTTCACAAGTTGGGGTTTCTCAACCGGACGTGCGGTGAGACTGCTAAGTAGAATAAACTTTTAAGAAAAACCCAAGAAAAATTAAAGAGGTGCGACCTCCTTAAATAGGAGTGCGGGAGGCTGCACTTATCTAACAAAAGGGGGTACGGTACTATTTACGGGTACTGTTCACGTGAACAGTACGCCCATGATTACTGCCGGCCCAAATAGTTTAAGTGTGATTACAAGGCCCAAGGCCCACTTTGACTCAGACTGGAAAGTGACGTCACTTGTTTTGTAGTTTTTGATTGGCTCGGATGGAATTTCGAGGTGAGACCAGATTCATCTGAATGTAGACTCCAAGATGTTTCCAATGAGTACTCACGGGCCCCGAGAAACCTTCTAGGTCAAAAGTTATAGTCGTTTAAAGTAGGCGCTATCTAGCAGTCCGAATCTGAGTCGAACTCGCGAATATGAGTTGGATTGCGCTTGACGGTTCCACTTCTACACTTGAGCTTGCGTGGTTCTTCTCCATGGTTTCTAAGGACAAGAAAATCACAAATCTTAGGAAGTATAGAATGCTCAGCGGAAATATTATTGACTCCTAAAAACGAGTTTACCTGATAGTTGAGTTGACGAGCACGTGCCCGAGTGATTGGACCTTGCCCATCATTCATGGAAGCAGCAAGAGGAGTGTTCATATCAGTAGACGACGTGATTTCCTCATCTTGCCCATTATTCATGGAAGTGGTAAGAGGAGTGTTCATATCAGTAGACGACGTGATGTCCTCATCATCCTCCCCTTCTTGAATTGGAGTCATTCTCGACTTAAGCTCATCTTCCGCACCGAAGAATGGCCGTAGATTTGCAATGTTAAAGGTGGGGCTAACCCTAAAATCTGCAGGCAAGTCTAACTTATATGCATTATCATTAATACGTTCAAGCACTTTAAAAGGGCTATCTGCACGAGGCATGAGTTTAGACTTTCTCAATTCAGGGAATCGCTCTTTACGCAAGTGTAACCACACAAGATCACCCGGCTCAAAAGTAATATGCTTGCGTCCCTGGCTACCAGCAACTTTATATTTAGCATTCATGAGCTCAATGTTCTCTTTAGTTGTCTCATGCATCTTAAGTATCAAATCAGCACGTTGTTGAGCATCAAGATTTACCTTCTCCGAAGCGGGAAAGGGCAACAAGTCAATAGGTGCACGAGGGATGAAACCATAAACAATCTCAAAAGGGCATTTCTTTGTGGTAGAATGCAGCGAACGATTATAAGCAAATTCCACATGAGGCAAACATTCCTCCTACTGTTTTAAGTTCTTTTTAAGCACAGCCCTAAGCATGGTAGATAATGTTCTATTGACTACCTCAGTTTGTCCATCGGTTTGGGGATGACAAGTAGTAGAAAATAATAGCTTAGTCCTCAATTTAGCCCACAAGGTTCTCCAAAAATGGCTAAAAAATTTAGCATCACGGTCTGAAACTATCGTATTCGAGATACCATACAAGCGAACAATTTTCTTAAAGAATAAATCAGCAACATTTGTAGTATCATCACTTTTATGACATGGTATAAAATGAGTCGTCTTAGAAAATCTATCCACGGCAACAAAAATACTATCTCTCCCCTTCTTTGTCCTAGGCAGACCTAAAACAAAGTCCATAGAAATATCTTCCTAAGGTGTGCTTGGCACAGGGAGAGGTATGTATAAACCATGAGGATTAAGTCGTGACATACCTTTTTGGCACGTGGTGCAGCGGGCAATGAAATGTTCGATGTCGGGCCTCATCTTTGGCCAATAAAAGTGGTGGGTCAGAATGTCCTTAGTCTTCTTCACGCCGAAGTGACCCATTAATTCTCCTCCATGCGCCTCTTGTAACAACAAAAGACGAACAGAGCTAGCTGGAATGCATAGCTTGTTAGCACGGTACAAGAAACCATCATGCACCACAAATTTATTCCAACCCTTTCCCTCCTTACAATTAAGCAACACATCTTTAAAATCAGCATCATGCACATATTGCTCCTTTATTGTCTCTAATCTAAAGATTTTGAAGTCAAGTTGTAAAAGCATGGTATATCTCCTAGACAATGCATCAGCTATTACATTTTCTTTGCCCTTTTTATGTTTAATGACATAAGGGAAGGACTCAATAAACTCAACCCACTTAGTATGTCTACGGTTCAGATTGGTTTGACTTCGAATATGCTTCAAAGATTCATGATCAGAATGTATTACGAACTCCTTGGGCCATAAATAATATTGCCATGTTTCCAAAATTCAAACTAGAGCATATAATTCTTTATCATAGGTAGAATAGTTCAAACTAGGCCCACTCAATTTTTCACTAAAGTAAGTAACAGGTTTTCCTTCTTGAATTAACACGCCACCAAAATCGATGCCACTAGCATCATATTCTAATTCAAAAGCCTTGCAAAAATCAGGGAGTTGAAGCAAAGGGGCATGTGTTAACTTATCTTTGAGAACATCGAAAGCATGTTGTTGCATGGTGCCTCAAGTAAAAGGAACACCCTTCTTTGTAAGCTCATTCAGCGGTGCAGCGATGGTGCTGAAATCCCGAACAAAACGCCGATAGAAGCCAGCGAGCCCGAGAAAACTCCGCACTTGTGTGACCGTTTTCCATTCATCTCTTAATTTCATTCTAATCTGGTGGTACCTGCTACGCAAGTCAATTTTTGTGAAAATAATATAACCACTGAACTCATCTAGCATATCGTCCAACCTAGGAATAGGATGATGGTACCGTATTGTGATATTATTAATGGCCCTACAATCAACACACATACGCCAACTACCATCTTTCTTAGGAACCAAAAGAACAGGAACAGCATAAGGACTCAGACTTTCTCGTACATACCCTCGGTCCAAAAGATTTTGGACTTGTCATTCAATTTCCTTAGTCTCCTCCGGATTGGTTCTATACGCTGCACGGTTTGGCAAAGTCACTCCCGGAATTAAGTCAATTTGTTGCTCAATCCCTCTAATAGGTGGCAGTCCCGGGGGTAGTTCAGTTGGAAACACATCCTCATATTCCTGCAAAAGATTAGTGACAACAGACGGCAAAGAGCTAGATATATCATCAAGTTAAAATAAAGCGTCTTTGCATATCAAAGCATAGCATGGCATATCATTGTCGACAATTTTAGTAAGATCAGATTTGGTTGCAAGCATGATACAACCCTTTAATTTAATTCCCTCAGTCCTAGAACTAGATGCCAATTTCTCTTTCTTATGTGGGAAAATTTCCTTCACTACTTGTTCATTTTCAGATTCATATTCATGTTCTTTCCTCTCATTTGCAGCTATCTCTGTTTCACATTGCACAATTTCAGCAGGTGTCAAAGGTAGCAAAATTATTTTCTTTCTTTATTCATAAGAGAGTACTTATTACTTCTACCATCATGAGTTGCATCGGTATCAAATTCTCATAGACGACCTAATAAAAGTGAGCAAGCTTGCATAGGTACTACATCGAAATCAGCTACATCATGATAGGAACCAATGGAAAAATGCACTCTCGCAGATTGTGTGGCCTTCACCTTACCGCTGTTGTTGAACCACTGAATGTGGTATGGATGAGGATGTGCACGTGTGGTCAAGCCAAACTTCTTGACCAAATCTAAATTCACCAAGTTATTACAACTCCCGCCATCAATTATGACACAAACACGGCAATCTTTGACGATGAGGAACATCTGAAACAAATTATAGCGCTGTAGCTTCTCCACTTGCTCCCTTTGACTGCTCAACACTCGCTGCACAATTATGGTCCTATAATTCTCCGTAGCAGCGATACCTAAAATTTCCTCCTCTTCGATATGTTCCTCTGGATCATCCTCATTACCTGCAAGATTAGCTGCAAGAGTATATTCATCCTCAACATCACTAGCACTTACATATCCACCATCTTCTGTCGCAATGTACACCCGCTGACTTGGGCAATCTCTCACCTAATGTGACGATGGCCCGATCTTCTGAGAGGTATTGATAAGTCGATTGTGGAGAACTCGACGTTGATAATCCAAAGGCTCCGACCAAAACAGATCGATCCCCTCGCAATCACTACACCACTGCTCCGATGGTTATCAACCGTGCCGAACGTGGTTGACCTCGCCAAGAAGGCTATCTCCTGCAAGCGAATCAAGAACACAAGCAAGAGAGTAGAAGATACAATCTGAAATTGTATTGCGAATAAATATTGAGTTCATAAGTTGGGGTTCCTCAACCGGACGTGCGATGAGACTGCTAAACAGAATAAACTCTTAAGAAAAACCCAAGGAAAACTAAAGGGGTGCGACCTCCTTAAATAGGAGTGAGGGAGGCTGCACTTATCTAACAAAGGTGGGTGCGGTACTATTCATATGTACTATTCATGTGAACAGTACGCCCATGATTAGTGCCGACTCAAATAGTCTAAGTGTGATTACAAGGCCCAAGGCCCACTTTGACTCGGACTGGAAAGTGATGCCACTTTTTTGTAGTTTTTGATCAGTTCGAATGGAATTTCGAGATGAGACCAGATTCATCTGAAAGTAGACTCCAAGTTCTTTCCAACGAGTACTCACGGGCCCTGAGAAATCTTCTAGATCAAAAGTTATGGTCGTTTGAAGTAGGCGCTGTCCAGCAGTCCGAATCTGAGTCGAACTCGCGAATATGAGTTGGATTGCGCTTGATGGTTCCACTTCTACACTTGAGCTTGCATGGTTCTTCTCCATGGTTCCAAGGGCAAGAAAATCACAAGTCTTAGGAAGTATAGAATGCTCAGCGAAAATATTATTGACTCCTAAAAACGAGTTTACCTGATAGTTGAGTTGACGAGCACGTGCCCGAGTGATTGGACCTTGCCCATCATTCATGGAAGCAGTAAGAGGAGTGTTCATATCAGTAGACGACGTGATGTCCTCATCTTGCCCATCATTCATGGAAGCAGTAAGAGGAGTGTTCATATCAGTAGATGACGTGACGACTGAGAGAGCACAGTGAGTTTTCAAACATATTTTTATTTGCATACATAGTTCTAAATTGATCTAATATGCACCAAAACATGTTATTAAGCTACTTTCAACAATCCCTCTTAATAGTACAGCATGTAATCCATAATCCGGTCTTCCACATTTTCTCCTAAGACCGGTAAAAATAAAAATGATTCTATATTTCATGTACCTTGGCTCTTGATCCTTCTCAAGTCCATTTTCCATGCAGTTTGTTCTTGTCCATTTCACACATGAAACTTTGTATATACAATCTTAGCACACACATTAGTCCCATATTCATAAATCATCATTAATTACCAAAACCCTAAACTTAGGGGTCTAGATGCTTTCACCTCTCTCTCTTGGGTTCTATCTGTCCCCAATTTGGGGTGCAACCCTATCGGGTCCATCGACCACCGGCCGTCGGTCGCCTCCTCCATCGCTTCTTCCCCTGGCCTCCAGCTCGAAGACGCTGCCCTCCATGGCGCCTCCCCGGCTCGGCTGATAGTCAACCTACCTGCGCCACCCCTTTAATTCAGACGTCGCCACCAGCTGTCGGTGCCTATCGCCGACCACCTAGTACAAGCCCTTCAGCTTCGCCGCCCCTGGAGGATGGCAATGTGTTGGCTGGGCTTAATTAAGGAGGTCACAACTGGCCTCCTTCCCCCTAGAGTGTGCATTGTCATTTATGACCTCCTTTGTCGGCTCTCTGGTTGCTGTTTGCCTTAGGGGCCTTTTGGTCCAAATGGCATTGCATGAGCTTTGGGGGTTTTCTACTACGGCAGGTAAGTCGATGAACATGGGCATTGGCTAAACTTTTCTTGCTAAATGATGAAGCCCGCAAATGCGAGAGATGCCAACCGGCCCTAGACGGTCTGGGAACCTCAGTGAGCGACATTACACTCGGCATTTTATTTTCCTTTATTCTCCCTTGGGTTGATTTCATTTTCTCGTTTCTCCTCTCTTTGCATTTTTCTGGTATTATATTCTATCCCTCTTAACAGAATTCGACCCCGAATTCTAGTGTTCAACAATCCATACGGAAGAATCAATATAAAAGAATTGCACATAAAATAGCATTAACTCATACCTATAGAGAACAACTCTGTGTACTTCCCGCGCATGCGAGACTCCAACTCCCATGTCACTTCTTGCTCGGACTGATGCGTCAAAAGCACTTTACCATACTTTATCATTTTGTGCATCAACACCTTTTCTGATTCCTCCAGAATCCGAACTGGACAAGACTCAAACGTGAGTTCTTGCTTTATGGACACTGGTTCTAAAACAATCTCATGCTCTGGATCTCGCAGGTACTTTCTTAACATAGAAATATAGAATACATTGTGCACTCCTCGTGTGGACTCAGGGAGGTCCAAATGGAATGCCAGCTTTGCAATTCGCTCAAGAATTAGAAATGGTCCAATGTACCTCGAGCTAAACTTCCCTTTGGTACCAAAACACATGATGCCTTCAGTTGGAGATACTCTCAGGAGCACCTGATCCCTCATTTCGAACTCTAATTCTCACCTCCTAACATCCGCGTTGCTCTTCTACCAAACGCATGATGCATGAGCTTTGGGGGTTTTCTACTGTGGCAGGTAAGTTCGTGAACGTGGGCGTTGGCTAAAATTTTCTTGCTGAATGATGAAGCCCACAAATGCGACAGGTGCCGACCGGCCCCGGACAGTCTGGGAACCTCAATGAGCAACATTACACTCAGTATTTTCTAAGGCTGCTAGGTCCTGACAGCAAAAACATTTTATTTTCCTTTATTCTCCCTTGGTTTGATTTCATTTCCTCATTTTTCCGCTCTTTGCATTTTTCTGGTATTACACCCTCTTCTTTTGCCGGTTCGATTTGGGGATGGAGAGTAGGACGCGCAGGGTGCGGGGGTGGGGTGTGTTGGGAAGAAGGGGTGAAGACGCGGAAGGATGGGGGGATGTGGCGATGATGGAAGAGAGTGTGGCCGATGGAGGACGGTGGTGTGCTGGCGTGGCAGTCGATTTGAGGGGTGGGGAGGAGCAGAGGAGGTGCGCTGGGAGAAGACAAGAACACGGGTTTGGGTTTTGGCGATTAGGTCAGTTCGGTGGCAGGGGCAAATTGCAAACGCTTGTAAGTGGGAAAGGGGAAGCATATCATATGGGGATCATGGATCGGGCGGTTGGGATGAGTTATATGCATCCACCAAAGCGGTCTTGTTCACCAGATATCTCCACTGTATCCTAACTAGTCAACTACTAGCCAAAGTTTGATCGGATCACAGTAATTTTGCCTCCAATTTGCGTTGCCACTTGTGTACTCCCAAAACCACATTGCGACCATAACACATAACGCAAGGGCGATGGCCTGGCTCAGCCGCCTCATGGCCTAGGCTGAGCGCCTGGTCTGGGCTGTGAGGCGTTGGCTGGCTTCGTTGGTTTGCCCGGAAGGGCGTCGGACTGCCGGGTACACACATTGTATATATGGGCTAATCCCTACAAACTAATTTTTTGGGTACGGTTTCCTATGCACCCCATGGGCCAACGTGGATCCGCCCATGTTCAGTAGCGAGAAATATCCTTACCAATGTTTCTTTCTTGCTAAGAATGATAAATATCTGGGTCTGCACGGGTACATTGGGAGATCAAAGGAGAAGATGTTCCAATATATAAAAGATAAGATTTGGAAAAGAATGCAGGGGTGGAAAGAAAAAGATGTTGTCTAAAGCTGGCAAAGAAATCCTTGTGAAAGTAGTGCCGCAAGCTATTCCCACTTATGCTATGTCTTGTTTTGACCTCACTAAGAGTTTTTGCGATGAATTGAGCACCATGATTTGTCGTTACTAGTGGAGCCAACATGACAAAGAGTAGAAGATGCACTGGTTTTCTTGGGAAACGCTAAAAAGATCGAGGGATGATGGTGGACTAGGATTCCGCAACCTCCATGGTTTCGACATGGCCATGTTAGCAAAGCAGGGTTGGCGGCTTGTGCACGATCCTAATTCACTGTGTGGCAGGATCTTGAGTGCTAAATATTTCCCGAGCGGCAATGTGTTGGGAAGCGATTCTGGTGGACGGCATGTCATATACATGGCAAAGCGTGTTGAAGGGAATTTATTTGCTGAAGAAAGGTCTTATATGGAGTGTGGGAGATGGCAACAAAATCCATATCTTGAATGATCATTGGGTTCCGAGAGGAATTACGAGGAGGCCTAGCATACATCGGGGCAAAATTTGCTGCAAACAGCACATGAACTTATTGACCCAATCTCAAACCAATGGGATGCCCAACTGGTTCAGCAGACCTTTTAACGAGGATGATGCATCCATAATCCTTGCAGTCCCACTTCGTAACAAGATGAATGAATTTTTAGCATGGCACTTTGATCCGAAGGGGACTTTTCTCTGTTAAATCTGCATATCATGTGTTTACCAATGTTCATGACAGAGATGCTGGAAGAAGTCAGGGGAGCAATGATCCAAATCTGATAACAGGGACGACCTTTCATTGGAGGAAAGTTTGGTCAATGGATGTACCGAATAAAGTGAAAATGTTTGTTTGGAGACTTGCACATGACAGCCTACCATCACGCAGAAACATCGACAGAAGGGGAATTGAAATCGACACTGGATGCCCACTTTGTTGAAGGATGGTGGTCACACATGCTTGAAATGTAAGTTTTCAAGAACTTGCTAGCATTTTCTGCAACTAGACAATATCATGCCTTGTTTGGGAGGCTTATTCCGGATCGGGATTCATGTGGATGTGGCCCATCCATGTATCCTGGTCCATCCACGTAGATTCCGACCGGGAACAGACCTCCCAAACAAAGCATCAGGGAACAACTTATCCTGCGATGTTCAGAATAGAACTTTCTAGTTCACATTTGGTCCCTCCCGAATGAGTTATATATATGTCATTACTTTGCTTTGGATTATTTGGTCGCAACGTCATTATTTTGCTTTGGCTTATTTGGTCGGAACGTAATGCCGTAAACACAGGGGATAAACATCGACCCTACTTGACAATCTGCTCCTTAGTTCAGCGTCATTCCCAAATCAGGAGGATGGGGTTTTGTGATTAGAGACTCCTCTGGCCATGTTGTGGGAGCAGGGGCGGGAAATATCCTGCCTATCGACGATCCTTTTCATTCAGAAGCTGTGGCATGTCTCCAAGCCTTATCTTTTGCTGCTGATGCTGGTATGGGGCGTATCGAGATTGAAACAGATGCAATCAATCTGAAGGTGGCTTTGGAAAGTACATACACGGATTTCTCAAGACTTGGTGTCCTGTTTAGAGATAGAAAATACATGCTCCTTTGTAATTTCTTAGAATTCAAGGTCTATCACTGTCCCTGTGCTTGTAATCATGTAGCTTATGAATTGGCTAAATTTCGTAGTAGTCTAGAACCGGCAGGCATTATGCTGTGGCCTGATTCGGTCCCTAGCTGTGTAATCTATAACACCCTAACCCTCCACAGGGCTCAAGATGTTACCACCACACTGTTACTGTCTCACATAGGCACGCCATAAACAGAGTTAGCGCCCGAGAACTGTAATAACAGGAGAATCCGTTCTCCTGTAGCATACTATAACTAGAAAATTTGCTTAAACTTCGTAACATAGAATTAATCATAACGCTCAGTACATAACTAAACAGTTATCTCACATGTGCAGTACAAAAGGAACTACTCCCATTCCATGCATGCCGTCATTCCGGATCACCCTAGAAAAAAACAACAAAGCAAAGGTGAGTCCGAAGACTCAGCAAGCACACGATAAAGCAGTACATCAATCCATATCTGTAAACTGTAATCCAATTCTATGGCTATAATCTGTAAATCACCTCCACTGTGAACTGTAAAACCAATCTACTGTAATATGTAATTCTACTGTGAACTGTAAATCCATCTACTGGGATCTGTGAATCACCTCTACTGTGAACTGTTAAGTCAATCTATTATAAACTGTAAATCACGTCTCATCGTGGTGCAGTAAGCCAATCTACTATAAATCGTATGTCACATCTCTTTGTGAACATATCACGAAATCATAAATCAATTTGGATCGTGTGATCAGTAAATCATATCTCATCAGTAGCTGTAGATGTAAATCAAATCTACTATACACTGGAAATCACATCTACTGTGAACTGTAAAACATATTCACTGTAAAATGTAAACTGTAAATCAAACCTCTATAACTGTTCCACTGTCTGTATCACTCTGTATGCAGTGCAATAAAATGCAATGCATACATGGCTCGTAAATCAACTCTACTATAATCAGAAATCAGTAAATTCATTTCTTTATGTAAATGTAAGTATAAGTTAAATCTATATAACTGTATCACTGTTTGTAGCATGTTGTATGCAGTGCATTAAAATGCAATGCATTTGTCACTGTAAACTGTATCACTGTCTCTTTGCATGCTATGCAATGAAATGCAATGCCTCTGTAACTGTAGCTTATACCGGTATAGTAGAGGGTACACCCGTCGATTTCATCCTCTCCCTCCATCTCGTGGAGGTGCCTACCTCTGTAAGACTTACTCAAGAGCACTTCGGACTAGTCATAAGACTTTCTCACCGACCTAGTTCTTATGCACTTTGGATGATGCAATGCTTTTCAAATGATGTTGTTTACTCATAAACTGTATTTCTCAATGTATGATTAGCACATAATCATACATCACATCACTTAATTGCTACAGATCAAGGCATGGAAACACAATTAGCAACAATCAGTCATAATTCACTATTCTACCATACACTTGCCTGTTAACCTAGCGGACGGTGTGTGGACTACACCAGACTCGAACCGCCTCCTATACAAACATTAACTATTTTCAATATATCGCTAACGTCATATATATACATGCAAGCAAATAACGTTGCTTTTATGCATAAACTCAGTATAGCCGATCTCTCTCTCACCGGACACCTCCCCATTGTCCCAGTGTTTAATCGGCGTACTACTTTACACGAAAATCTGCAAATAACTGAAAAGGGGTTTTCGAGTACATTACCGAACCCGACGATCGATCGGGGCCACGATCCGTCGTCCCCGACGGATCTGCGGATCCAAAGACCGGATCTGGCAAGTCTGACATCGGATCTAGCAAATCTTGCACCAGATCAGGCGATCCCCCTTCTTCCTTTTTTTCTCTTCCTTTTCTTTCTATTTTCTCTTCTTTCCTTTTCTTTCTCCTTTTCCTTTTCTCTTTCTTTTTCTCACCTAGCCAGTCCCTTTTTCCTTCCTTCTCTTTCTTTCTTCTTTTTCCCCCTCTCCTTTTCTTTTCTCACGCATGGCCGGCCTCATCTCTTCCTCACGCCCACGCCTCCTCCTTCCTCCACCAGTCGGCTGACTCCCTCCTCTCTCTCCTTCTCCCCTTCCTCTCCTCACGTCGGCTCCCTCCTCTCCTTCCCCTCTTCTTCCTCCCTCCTCAGCCCCCCTGGATGCCTCTCCATCGGCCAGCCCTCCACGCCCATGGAGCGGCGGCAGTAGCAGGGTGGGGAGGCGAGGCGCAGGCGAGGGCAACGGGGTGAGGGGCGGCGACAAGCAGGGAGAGTGGAGGCGTGAGGTACGGCCGGGGAAGGGCAGCGCCGACGGCTGCGACGCGCGCACAAGAGGCGAAGGACACGGAAGCAGCAAGAGCAGTAGGGGGAACTGAGAGAGTTCGTGGGGGAGGAGAAGAAGCAAATGCTGATTTTTCATCCTCCCCCCACCTGGCTTGCCTTTTATACAGCTTGGAGTGGACTGGGCTGGGCTTCGTCCAGCCCAGGTATGACATAATCTCTCTTGTGGCCAGCGATTCCACTTCGGCCTCAGTTTAATGGAATTTCCATTTCCACTAAAAAAATGTTTCTTGCTTTCAACAGTCATTCAGCACCATACTAGCCGTTACAGACAGTCGGAGTGAGGAGTATACTCAATATGCATTTTTCACGCTAAACGCTCGAACCCTCCAATGGCTAGTTTCTTCGGGGGCTATAAATACTTGGTTTTGGCACTCCACCCCTTTTAACCTTTCAAAAAAAATTACCTAGTCTAAAGAAAAACAAAAAAGGAATTCCATTGAATTGTATTTTTATTGATCAATTAGAATTGCCTTCTGGAACGTATAATTGTCTCAAAAGGGCCATAGCTTACCCCTCTCGGTACCATCATTGCATGTATTCGAGGCCTTGGACTATTGCAGATTGATACACACCTTGAGCATGCCGTTCATATTCTTGAGGTAGTTGACAATGATTCAAGCGCATTTGCATTTGAGTATGAGCTTCTTGGCAGCTGATTGGAGTCAAGCGATCGTCATCGACATGTTACACTTCGTTTACGTACGCATGAGGGCCTGTGACACAGACGGCTTCAGGAAAATGGCTTGACCGTACGAAGCTGGTCTAATTTGTTCGGACTCTCCCCATGTGAACCACGGAAGATCAACAAGTCTCCCAGCACTACGGGAAAAATAACAATAATATTGCGTATCTTAATTAGACATAGACACTATTATTTAAGGTTCTCTTGTGTAAAACTGATTTGTTTAAACTCTGCGATCTTAGCCAAAATAAATTAAAAAAACCGCTTATGAAGCTATCTCGTTGAACCACATCATCAGTAAATTACGAAACAAGTACACTATAGCCCCCTAAACTCTTTCAAAAGTTCAAATTTCACCCTCCAACTCTTAAGTCCAAATTCTCTTTCGAAAATCCAAATTTCATGTATTTGTACCTTCCTACCGTTTAATACAATAGTTACGTGGTAGAGACAGCTTTACAGATAAAACAAGTTGCCAACAGAGCTAGCCTCGCTCTTAGACCTCGTAATGACCATGACATAAAATATTCATGTTTGCACCGAGGGATTCCAGATTATTGCAGCACAGCTCTATTGCTGACTGATAAACACATTTACTTCTACAAATATTTCCTGCTAGTGATGTCCCAGCTCATCATAAAGGAGGGCCAATAAAAACGAAGTTAACGTATAAAATGAAACCAAAATTTGTTTCCTCTAATCAAGAAGAATCACTCTGTGCTCTTGGTGGCCTTGTATGTATTCACTAGCTGCATCTGTACATCCTGCGAGACAGTATTGTGCTCCAGATACTCCATCGTAAATTCGCCTTTTCCCTGCAGGACATGCATCAAAATAAGTAAACAAGGAATTAAATGGGAAAACCATCATACACGTTTTATGTGTTTACAAACATTTTCTCTTACTCATCCAAAGGAGTTGAAACCAAAGAATGGTGATTGGTGAGTGTGAACTGGGTTATAAAACCGACAGTAAACAGCCGATTCCTTGCCATTCTCCAGTTTTAGGGTACTTAATAACTATATGAATGGAAATGTATTGCGCAGTTATGGAAGATTGAATCAGGGATAAAAAAACCAACAGTTACTGACCGGTAACCACTGGTTACCGGAAATCCCGGTGGGTACCGGGAGGAAAAAACCGGCCAAAATCGTGGTGGTTAAAAATGCACTTTCTAGGTTGGTTTAGTCCTTTTTTTGTACTAGATTATCTATTGTATAAACTAAATATGCATAAATATGTTAGTCTCAATATTTTGTGCTAGGTTTTCTCCGCCTTTTCCTAGTTTTTAGCGGTTTTTCAGGTTTTTTAAGCTATTTTTCTAGTAACCAGAACGGTAACCGGTTTTTAAACCACCCAAATTCAAAATTTGAAACGTAAATTTTATTCGGGTTTTTCCGGTAATCTACTGGTTACCGTTACTGTCTGCCGACCGGGTTTTACAACGGTTCTGAGATTTCTATCCCTGGATTGAATAAACAGACTTGAATAAACATATGGGACAGAGAGAGATTTAACCAGAAAACCACCGGGAACCAACCAATTCACAGCTCCCTGGTGGGGTTTGGGATATTTTTCTATTCAACCTTAACCATGAACATAAACAAATGAATAAATAAATTCAGAGAATATGCGGGACAAACGATTTCCCAGTATAAACTATTCGATTGTTGAGGACTTCAAGCAATGTTAGTGTGAACGAACCTGAATAGATACACAGAACAAATAGAAAAAAACATGATGCTATCTGTTCTATTCAATTTTAACAGAACGTGGACCGACCTAGTGGTTTGACCGGAAAAAAACAAGGTCTAAAGACTCGGCCGATCTGATCTACATCACCAGAGTTTCTGCAATTAACCTGTCTTGAACCGGAGAAAACAGGGTTGAATTGGCGGTAGTAGGACCCTCAGGGATAATCCATGTGCGGGGCAGGGGTCGAACTCCCATGGCCCCCGTGGGGACCGGTACAAATAAAAAGCATAACGTTTTAAGTACATTGTTAAAGTATAAATGAATTATCGGTCTTTCTTCATCAGTTTAAGCTTTTATGTGAACTGATTGATGCATGTAACTCAATATGATATCTTCACCTAAAAACTTAAACTAATAAGTAAAAACCGACAATTTACTTATACTTTAACACTCTCCTTCACGTGTAGACTTTCTCAGGCCTAAGACGTAAATAGAAGTAGGCTGCAATTATTTTTTTAATTGCGCTAATCAGGTCTCGAACTTAAGACCTCTTGGCTCTGATACCACATATTGAGTTGTATGCAGTTTATCCAAAATCTTAAACTTATGAGGAAAAACGAACAATTCACTTATACTTCAACATCCCCTACATGTAGGCTCTCTCAAGTTTAAAACGTGGAATAGAAGTGGACTTCAATTGTTTTTTTAATTACGTCAACTAAGTCTTGAACTCAAGACCTCTTAGCGTTGATACCATATTTAATTATATGCACCAGCTAGTTCACCTAAAAGCTTAAGCTTATAAAAAAAGACGGATAATTTACTTATACTTCAACATACATATTATATATTTTTAAATATGAACTATGTATTCCTTTTATATGTTTGGACTTAAACTTGTTTACATTAGGATTTAAGTTTTGAAGCTATATTTCAAGAAAAAGTACACAAAATACTTATATATTAACGAATAAAGTCATATGAACATTAAAAGCGGATCCCTGCGGGGATGAGGACAGGGTAGGGGGAGGTTTCTCCCCTTCTCCCCTGTTAGCCATGGTGGGGGCAGGGCAGGGGTGCTCTTAGTGGGAGTTGGGGCATGGACGTAGGTGAGCCCCTGCCCCTCTTGTCATCCCTACCCATACGAGTTGCAAATCTTCACTACTTTTGTAAATCATAAATATAGTTACCATATGAACACTGAACATTGCTTCTACTGACTACTTTGTAGAGTGCTGTTTCTAAGTGCATTGAATGGTAATGCCTATTATGAACAGGGCTTGTATTCATTTATGAGGCCAACGGGCTGGCATATATACACATACAGGTGAAGTATATATGCAGATAACCCCTTATACAATAGGAAAAATACATACAGGTATAATATATCTAACACCCCTCTTAAACTTATGGTAGATCAACAACATAAAGTTTGGAGAGATAGAAGCTGTGTTATGCCCTGGACTGTGCCTTTGTGAAAAAGATAGCCAACTGAAGCTCGGAAGACACGTACTGAAGAGTAACAACCTAGTTTTGCACCTGTGTCCGTATGTAGGAAGTATCAACACCAATATACTTTGTAAGCTTATGCTTCACCGGATCTTTAGCAATGCTAATATCATATATACTGTCAGAGAAAGAGGAGTCGGTGCAGAAACAGAAATACCAAAATTCTGAATTAACCACTGTAGCCAAGTAACCTCCGCAGTCAACAAAGTCATAGCTCGCAACTCACTCTCAGCACTCGAACGAGAAACTGTTGTTTGCTTCTTAGTCTTCCAAGCAATGAGAGAACCACTAAGAAAAATGCAATAAGCAGAGACAGACCGGCGATCAGAGGGATCACTAGCCTAGGTGGCATCAGAATATGGCTAAAGCTGTAAAGAGCTGAAGCGAGGAAAAAAAGATGACGAGATATAATTCCATGAAGGTATCGTAGAACATGAAAAAGAGGACTATAGTGGAGCTGAGTGGGAGTAGAAACAAATTGACTCAAGATATGCACATGGTACAAAATATCAAAACGAGTGACACCAAGATAAACAAACTCCTAACAAAGTGACGATAGCGAGTAGAATAAGAGACTTACCATCAGTGGAACAAAGATAAACATTAAGCTCCATAGGAGTCTAAGCTGTGCAAGAGAGGCACGATCAAGAAGATCCTGAATATATCTTTCTTGGGACAGTTAGATACCCTCAAGAGTAAAAATAACATCAACACTAAGAAAGTAATGAAGTGGACCCATATTAGACATGAGAAAGTGCTCATGAAGGCACTCCTTGACAAAAGTGATGTACTGAGAATCTACAGTAATGATCATATCAACATACAAAAGGAGAAGCATCCGACCACGAGGCGAAGTGTGAATAAAAAGAGCAGAATCATGAGTACTGGCAGAGAAACCAGCTGCAGTAATAACAGAAAAAAAAACGTTGAAACCAGACATGAGGAACTTGCTTGAGGCCATAGAGAGATCGGCGAAGGCGATAAACCAAACCCTCAGGAACATAATACCTAGGGAACGGCTGCATGTAGACCTCACACAATTTGCTATTGAGAAAGACATTCTTGACGTCCAACTGAGAGATAGACCATTGTCGAACAGATATCACAGCAAGAAGAGTACGAACAGTGGTCTTATGATCGATATGAGCAAAGGTCTCATCGTAATCATGACCATAGTCCTGCTGAAAACTACGCGCCATAAGATGAGCCTTGTAGCGATTAAGAGAACCATCAGAGCGGGTCTTAACTTTATAAACCCACTTGCACGTGATAGGAGTGACACGTAGGATAAGGAACAAGATCCCACATGCCAGTACACTCAAGGATAGCAATCTTCTCTACCATCGCATGCTGCCACTCCTGATGAACAGCAACATGATAAAAAGTTAGTTCGGCAACAGCAGCGGCAGCAAAACCAAAACGCTCATAAGGTCAAATAGACTGACGATCGTGACGAGCATAGCGAGGAAATGGGGCCGAAGTGGATAACCCATCAGAAGGAGGGCATATCACAAGAATTCTCAACTTGCGGGTGATGAGTTTAGTAGAGTGGATAAGGAACAAGGTCAGGAGTAATCTCAGTAGAAGGTGCTGGTGGTGAACAAGGCGCCAATTGGAAAGGAGGCACTGGAGAGACCACAGGCTGTGGTGAACAAGAGATGCTAAGTGGAGGAATAAGAAAAACGAGGATAGAAAGGATGAGATTTATCAAAAGTAACATCTTGAGAAATCCGCATCTATCGGTCAATAGGATCCTAACAATGATATCCCTTGTGTTCAGCACTATATCCTAGAAAAAACGCACTCAATAGACCATGCGGTCAACTTGGTGCGCTCACGAGGTGCAAGGAGAACATAGCGCACACACTCAAAGAGGCGAAGACTAAAATAATCAGGAGTCTTGCCACAGAGACGCTCAACTGGGATCCCACCCTGAAAAGCAAAGAAATGATGAGTATTAATTAGAATAGTGGTAGTAGAAACAGTCTTAGCCCAAAAGTGTGGTGAAACAGTATAAGCAAGCACGAGAGCACAAGCTGTCTCAAGAAGATGATGCTTGCGTTCAGCCATACCATTCAGAGCATAAGCACCAGGACAAGAAAACTGAGAGAGTTCTCTGTTCAACAAGGAAACCACGAAGAACTCCTGACAAGTATTCCCTGGCGAAATTAGTGTGAAAAACGCAAATAGAAGTCAAACTGAGCACGGACCATGGTGGCAAGTCTTATAGATGGATGGAACCTCACTATGAAATGACATAAAGTATATCCACGTATGCCGAGAAAAATCACCAATAAAAATTATATAATATCAATAACCTTTCAAAACAAAAAGAGATGGTCCCCAAACATCAGAATAAACAAGATCAAAAGAACGCTGAGACACTGACTCACTAGAAGGACATGGGAGTTGACACTATTTACCAAGCTTATAACCCTGACAATTAAAAGAGGCATCATCAGACACAGATCTTAAAAGACCACGACAAAGTAAAGAAGACATACATAACTGACAAAGAGTCCTAAACGATGATACCATTGAGCAAAAGATGCGGTGGAGGCAATGGTGGAGACAAGACTGACAAGGGGAGCGGAAGGAAGATGAAGCCAGTCAAGCTTCCAGAACTATCGTGAGTCACGACGGTGAGGGCCAGTACCAACTAGAGTCCCCGTGTGACAGAAAGAGCAAGAATACGAAAAGATGAATTTGAAAGAGTGCCTTGTCCCGTGACAGAAAGAGGTACCATCTGCTATTTGAACAATGATAGGACCAGCTAAAGGACTAATGGAAGTGAAAGTGGTGGAATCAGATGTCATATGAAAAGAAACATCATAATAAAAAATCCAAGATAATATACTTGAGGAAGAAGTAGAAGGTGGTCTTTCACCGAAAGACTGAGCAGCAGAACCAGCAAAACTTGACGATGCAAAGCAACCATGCAACCTAACAGTGTAAGAAACTACTGAGTGTCAGAGGCACTAGGACTCCGCTGAGAGGAGGAACCTCTAGTACCCTTCGGAGGATGAACACTACGACGAAAATCCTTCTTCCTATAGTAGAATTACTCTACATGTCCATCCTTGCTGCAATGTGAAGTGGAGTCCCCTTCCAATAGCAGCTGTCGCTGGTGGAGGCACAACTGAGAAAGGAGTAACCGAAGGCGCAACAGGTGTAGAAGCTGGAGGGGCTGCCAAAACCGAAGGAGACGATGGTGACAACAGTAGACCCGCACTACGTAGACGAATATCCTCAATGCAAACAGCTGCAACAACCTCCAAGAGAGTCAAACGAGGGTGGCGAGCCAACAACTAAGTACACGTCTGCTCAAACTCAGCTCAGAGACATGTTAAGAAGTCGTAGATGTGGTGAAGCTCTAGGTAAGACTGTGACGCTGACAGCACTAACAAGTGCGACAAACATCTGACCCCAAAGATTTGATTTGACACTACCACAGACAGCTAAGCATAAAACTCGTCCACAGTAGCATCTCCCTACTGCAGCGACTGCTCCTGATACACAACAATAAGGTACAAGGAATCACCAGATAGCTCGTAGCGGTTGTACAGATGCGCACACATCGCCTGTGCGGAAGGAAAACCAATATCACCAATGAGATGCACCTCCATGCTAGCAACCAGAATAGCAGAAGCACAAGTATTCTCATTAATCCATGTCTTGTAAGCAGCAAACTGAGTCTTAAAAGTCTCCATGGTATCCTCAAATGTCTCAGATGTCTTTGTACGAGTGTCTTCGGAAGCATCCTTCGGGAGTACAGACTCAGCAAGTTGCGTAGGACGAGACGGATAAGGCAACTCGTCAGTAAGAAACTTCTAAAGGCGCTAGCCACGCATGTGAAGGCGCATATACTGAAACCAGTCCTGATAATTGAGACCATCGAAGATCACCGGACAACGAAGAACAGAAATGGTGCCTGCAAAAGAAGACATTTTTTCTTTTCTTTTCTTTTTCTTTTCTTTTTTTTTTTTGGGGTTGGTTAGTCAACAAGACTTGAATCGGTCAAGAGCCTAATCCGATCTTAAACCGTGACTCAAGCCAAAGCCAACAGAGTCTGTGTGGCTCACAACACGAAGATAGTCGAGAGGCTTCGGCTCTAGCGATGTGATGGTAGTGGCCGATCTTCGGCCGACGGTCGGTGCAAGCTTGGAGGTGAGTCACACCAAGCAAATCAGGTTGGCTGCTCCGGTGACAAAAGCTCTGACAACGGCGTCTCGATCGATAGTAGCTTCGGCGACGGCAACTCCAGCTTCAACATCACCGACAACAACGAACGGCGACGCCGGTGGCGATGGGCGTGGATCCAAGCGTTGACGGCTACGTAGATCGACGGAACAGAGCAGGCAGCGACAACAAGCGTGGATCAGGGCAGTAGGTGGCGACCGATGACCTGGGACAGCGACACCGACCGCGATGGGCGTGGATCCAGGTGACGGCTACGTAGATCGACGGAAAGGAGCAAATAGCAATGACAGGAGTGGATGGTGAAAGCCCCCAACCATTGTCGGCTCGGCGAAGAAAGACCCAAGAAGAGGGCAAGGGCGGCGGAAGAGTAGCATGACAAATGGGATAGCGGCAGGAAAGCGACGAATGGTAGCAGCTGGAGAGACAAACCAGTGGCAAAGCCAGGCAACGACTCGACAAAACCTTAGGTACGCTCTGATACCATGTTATGAATAGGGCTTGTATTCATTATGAGGCCAATGAGCTGGTATATGTGCAGGTGAGATATATATGCAGATAACCCCTTATACAATAGGAAAAATACATACAGGTATAATATATCTAACAATGCCAAAGGAATTTTCTGGATATACAGAAGGTGTTCAGAATAACGATGGCTTATGACTTCTTTACTGTAACTAGTTAATTTTTTATTATAGCTGAGTTGACTTATTTAGTATAATTAAATTTAAAAAAAATTAAAAATAGAAAAAACATGTTAACCTATCATGGACAATACAAAGAAATGCAGAGAAAAAAAGAAAAAAACAGAAAAAATCAACAGGACAAAAAAGCCAGCGTGCTGGCTTTTTGCCGCTGAGCGGGGCCATAAGCAGGAAAACATTGGGTAGACTCGTGAACAAGGACAAAAATTGACCTGTGTCATTGACCGAAGCGCTGTTGAATATCCGAACATATTGTTCAGTGGAACCTGAAAGAGAGCAGGACGAGATGCTAAGTGTACTAATAAATTTTAACAAACAATGTACATAGTACTCGTCCCAACATCTACATTACGAATTACACATGATACTTGTTCCTTGACTATAATCTAGTAATGTGGTATGTCTATTGTGGGGTTGAGTAGGACAAAAGTGAAAAAGTTCCAAAGTGAAATTTATTTTGCAAAATGTAGTCCGAGTTGTCAGTGTACATTAGTACAACCTCCATGATAACCACCTCCAGATCTGCCACCCATTACAAAGCCCAATATTGTAATGCTATGTGGTTAGTACTGTGATGCTATTTCCTCTTACTTCAATTGTCTTCTGAGACATTTATTACAAACCATAGAAAGACAAAGTCAGCACCACTGATTACTACAACCGATAGTGAGACACTGACGGGCTGACTTATCTTCAGATCTGCCAATTTTATTACAAGCCAAATAATGTAGCGATATCCAAGCTATTTGATTGGTAGAGACCACACGAAGCAAGAAGAACTGGAAGGAACAAAGGCTTACGTACATGGCACACTACAACTGTGTCGTCGCCTTCCTGATCATTTCCAACAATTATGCCCTTTCTCCTATTTTACACATGAAGCAAAAGAAAACAGACTTAGTATAGCTTGAAGGATTAATGTATGAAAATAAAATTTCATAAGGCCGGGGTAAGCCACAGCTTGCCAAAATATCACCAAGGGTGTCAATGACATGTGGTACCAGAACCCATTTATTATCATCACAGCCGACCGTACTCTGGCAAACTGAACTTTTCATGTGACAATTATCCTTTTAAGTAAATTGCATGCAAATATCTACATTTCTTGAGTAGAGACTAGAGAGAACATTTAGCATGAAATCACTTATCATGTGTTAACCATACATTAAAGGTAGAAGCATAGTTTGTTGAGATCAAACACTCACTTGTTCATGTCACCGGTTACTGTGCCCTGGAACTCTGTTGGAACTTTCAGTTCCACCTTCATCACGGGTTCTAATATTACAGGTTTGGCAGCAGTATAACACTGAAAAAAGAAGGAATAAATTTATGAAGAGCTTACATTAAAGAACAAATTTATGTAAAGCACTTGTTACATTCTCATCATAGTAGTGTCAGAATTCACTAGTATGAATGCCATTTGTACCCAAATAAGAAGTTACTAGGCTCACCTGTCTAAAAGCATAGATAGCAGCTAGCTTAAACGCAAGCTCACTGGAATCCACTGCATGTGAAGCCCCATCAGTCAGCACAATTCGAATATTTTCAACAGGATGCCCTATCAAGGAACCCCTACAGTAAGTAGAATGGAAACACTTATCACTGCAAACAAAATAGAAAATAGCTTAACAAGCGAGGAAGAGATAGACTCACGAATTGCAAGCTTCTTTAAAGCCCTTCTCGATCGCTGGTATGAAGTTTGAAGGAATTGCTTGTCCAATAATCATGTTCTCAAATTCGAATTTACCATCAGAACCTGATGGAACAGGCTCAACGTACCTGCATATTGTTGCTTCTTGTCATGACTACTCCAAATGAACTTCAACAGAATATCCTATGAATTTATTTGGCGAACCAAATCTCAGGAAGGCATATAAGCAGTTAAGCACAGGAACTCACTTATGGTGAGGTAAAATGGAAGCATTTTTTTAGCTTGAATTTGGCTGATCTCAACCCTTTCTTGTGCACCAATATATATATTCATGCTATAAGCACATTGCTTTTGCAAGATGAACAAGTTTACAACATCATAACCCTTAAGGTGCAAATTAGCAATATCTTTTACAATAACATGCATATCAAGTAAAGTATACCGGCAAAGAAAGAAGGTATGGCTACCAAGTTTACTTAGGTATGGCATTGTGGGCTTAGGCTTTGTATGGCATTGTGGGCCTGTGGCGACTTTTGAAAAGAAATGATTTTTCCCATGTTTGGATATATCAATTAGTTAAGTGCATCTTTTTTTCAAGCCATAACAGCAATATCTTGCTTCAATTGGTAAAGCTTCTCATAACTAACTAGATTATAAAAACATAGTGACTAGGACACAAGTCATCATAGCGCCCAGTCACTGCCTATGTATCCAGTCACCACATGCTGGTTGCCAAGACCACTCGCCTCACCCTGGGTGGATCAGTCATCAATTGGGATGTCCATACATCTTTGTCACGACATTGGGCGATTGACAGTGAGGAAACACCGTTGTCGTGGTAGTCGTGCTAGGTGGTGGCAGTCATTATTTTTCTTACTATTTAGTAATATTTTTCCCAAATATCCAAGTTAATATTTTGACAATATCCACAACCAATACATATCTACATCCCGAATCCAAATTCGCATATGGACAAAACCATCCGAATCTGATTGGGTACTAAAATGTCTTCCCGAATTCGATCCCACTCGATTTCAGCATCAGATCAGACGGGAAATGTCCGATCTGATTTGTGCCCTCATGTGCACCCATATCAGTGAATGAAGCAGCATAAGATTGTGGAAGAACTCTTTGTTGCTACAAAATGGACAGCACAAATATTGAAGGAACCACTTCCAACTGTTGTGCTTGATATCGATCAGGACTTCCAGAGAATGAAAAGCAAACATGGTAGCATTCCAAAACTCTCAAACACAAGATCTAACCCAAGATCGAAAACAATAGCAGAAAAATTGATTGATAGGTCATAAGTACATGAGTGTGTTACAAAACTAGAGGCATCCTATTACTTAAGACTAAGCAAAACATGATATGATACTACTTAATGACGAAAGGAAACATGGCAGTAAGACTATTTTAAATGTTGTTATATTCTCCATTTCGTGTTAGTGTCTTCTGCGAGAATTGCAATACTAATGGCTTGATTATTACATGTATTTGATATTTGCTGGGCATAGTCGATCTCCTAGGCATCCAGGTGCCCAGGAGGCAACTCACGATGCCAAGGCACTGTTCCAACCTTGGTGTACTTCATGACCACGTTTCCCACAATCCAATATTCGTCCTACAAGCTGGAATGGGGAGCGTGGTTGTTGAGTTGGTAGATCGAGTCGCGTTGCCATGCTACCGAGTGGCTGACGACTTGCTGCTACTGCGAGCCACTACTTGCATGTTGCTGCCACTAGACCAGTACTACACTACCACCTGCTGCTACTAGCCTACTACTGCATTACCACATGATGCTGCCTGTTGCTGCTAGTCCACTACTACTACATCTAGGTCTAGAACAGAGCATAAAAACAGAGAAGTAGAGGAAGGAGAAGGCTCATAGAGGTAGGGAGGAAGGGAGACTAATCAGGCTTGCGATGACACAAGGATTCGCAGGAGCTGGCTATGGAAAGCCGACGGCGCGGCAAGAAGAGCTTCTAGTCTAGGACTTTGGGGGTTCATCAGTCACAAACCAAAACAGTTTTGTATTGTGCTATTGGGCCAGATGGGCTGTCGCAATGAAAGGGCCTGGATGGGCTGTAGGATTGATATATCAAGGGTTTCATCAGTCACAGATACTTCCTGCCTTTGCATGGCCACTGGCAGCTCACACCCTTACTATATATATATATATATATATAGGAGCATATCTAGTGCAAAAGGGTATTTCAGTGCAAAAGTGCAGAAACTTCTAAGAGCCATCTGATCTAACCTGTACGGCTCAGATTAAGGAAGGTGGAACCCCCACCCCATAAAACTTAATCTATGCAGGGGGTTTTGTGAAAAATTGATTAAATGAATTAAATGAGGTGGGGGTTCCACCCTCTTTGATTCGATCCGTACAATGTAGATCCGATGGCTGTAGAGAAGTTTTTGCACTTTTGCACTGAAATACTCTTTTGCACTAGATATACTCCCTATATATGTATATATGTATGTATATATGTATGTATATATATATATGTATATATGTATGTATATATGTATATATATATATATATGTATATTGTATATATGTATATTGTATATATGTATATATGTATGTATATATGTATATATATATATGCATTATAAAGTATTTACCTATTTTTAAGTGAACGAACTGAAGAAAAAAGCAAGCAATGAAAGTTAGATTGTCAAGAACTATTTGATTAATATGAACTAACCCACAAACTCGTCCATATTGACCTTGACCACCAGATTGCTTTTTGTGCAAGTAATCAAATTCAGCACGCTGGGTGATAGTTTCCCTGAAGTTCACACGAGGTTTCCCAACCTTTGCATCAACCTACATAAGACACACCTATTAGATTTATTCGGGATTTCAACAGCCATAGAGGATTGAAGATGGTTTAACATTCATGATAGGAATGTGGTGCAGTTGATGAAAGCAGTAGACAAGAAAGTATATAACAGAAGCTCAATCAGACAGGCGCGCTGCAGTTTTTTTCTGAACTCCGAAATGTAGTGCCCAGTAGCACCAAGATACACAAATATATGGGTTATTTGGTTTTGAGTACTCAACTCATCATAGAGAATTGAAGATGATGAGGTCATCCTATGATTTTGGTTGGATAAATCAATTACTCAATTTGTAGACTTTGTCTTCATAAGGGATGGCTTGGACATGTCACTAACTCATCCCATTCCACAAACCAAACAAGTAACTTTCAGAGTTAGGATTGAACGGTCCATTCACCATCTGATTCCTCAAAAACCAAACACCCTGATGTTTCACCAAAGCAGTGCAAAATATATTTGCATTTAACAGATGTTCGGGGCATTACCAAATACCCAGTTGTCCCTTTGAGCAAAGTACCCCATTGATGTCAGGAATTGAGGGAAACAATTGATGCATTACTAATTTTGACCAGCAGTCTATAATCTATACTCCTCAGTTCTTTCTTGAATAATGTTTTAGAAGCGGTGTTGTCAAACTTTTTAAGTTTTGACCACCAATACATATATATTTATCTAAATTGACCGCATGAAAACTATATTGTTAGATTTTTCGCTAAAATACTTACATAATATTATATTGTTACCTATACTAGTAATTATAGAACTTAATGGTCAAAGTACCACCTTGAAAACTGTAAAATGTCAATAACATCACTTAAAGAACAGAGGGAGTATACAGAGTACATGGGACATGTGCCCAAGGATAAGACAATATGGGAATAAAACTAAACCTAGACTAATACAATAATATCCTTAACAATTTAAGCAAATTATGCTGGAGAGTCCACCATTAGCTAGCAAGCTGTTTGATTTCCATGTGCAAAACATGCCAAAACTGGCTACAAAAGCTATTTCCTCACTAACAAAGGTAAGATGGGTAGTTGCTTTACTGTATTCTGTTGGACATATTTACTTTCTCTGTTTCCTTAAGTGAAACTGGGGATTATCTGCCTCAATCGAAACAAATGAAAGCTAAAATGGACATGCAATGGACAAACTAGGTTAACTAGTTCATGAGGCAAATAAGGAAAAGGTTTGGTTGTCTGTTAAGAACAAGGATTTCCTGAACAATTGTAGCAATCCAGCATGGCATAACCAAGGATAAAAATATTGGCGGTAACTGGCCAGTTACTGGCCATACCGGTCCGGACCGGTAAAAAATGATCGGTCCAAAAAGTTTTAAATTTTAAATTTTAATTTTGAATTTGAATTGATGAATAGTAATTTTGGGTAGCAACCGACCGGGAACCGGTCAAACAGGGCAGTAACCGGCTGAAAACCGGTTAAATTCAAATTCTGAGTTTAAATTTGATAATTGAAACCGTATGATAGAAACCGGTTACCGGTACCAGCCAGGGTCCGGTATTTTTTCCATAACCGGTTTTTGAATCCTTGGGCATAACAAGCTTTGAGTAAAGTTAACAAACATCCATCATGTATCAAGTATTTTTTCTCTTAAATAGGCAAGTGAACCAAGTATGCCCTTGAACTAATTGTTTTTGTACCTTGTACTCTCTCCTGATGCGTTCAACATAGATATCCAAATGCAGCTCACCCATACCAGAAATAATTGTCTGCAAGCAAAACTTATGCTTTAGAAACTTCATAAGGATAGAAATAAAAAAAATACAATAGATAAAATAACAAACCTGTCCACTCTCTGGATCCAGACCTACACGGAAAGTAGGATCTTCTTTCTGAAATCGATTCAGTGCTTTTGAAAACTGAAATGTTAACGTAATTAATTATTCAACATATTTAAGATATCAAAATAAATATAACACATGGTTTCTTTCAAATAGAAAGTTACTTGTCCTCCAGAATCTTTAGATATAGGGGAAACAGCCAAGGACATCACAGGTTCAGGGACATTCATGGAAGTCATAGTATATTTCACTGCCCCATCTGTAAATGTATCACCTATTGATGCAAGAAGTGGAGAATCAGACGCAGAAGAAATCCAAAAAACACCAACAGAACTTGGAAAAGTATATGGCAATATGGCACAGAGAATATTTCTTGAATATCCTATATATAGCTCATCGATTTACCTGACACACAATCAACACCAAATACAGCAACAATTTGGCCAGCATGTGCTTCTTGAATATCCTATATTGACGACAAAATGTCTTTATATTAGCCTATAAATTGATTTGCTTATAATGGAAAATCATTGATATTGATCCAATCGAGCTGATACTATTCAAGAATTAACTTCAAAAATTAGGTGCAACTTACCTCCATCTCATTGGAGTGCATCCTTACCAAACGAGGAACCTAGAAACACAAAACACCCATTAGATCAGAGAAGGCAACCCTTTTAGCATAATTTTGGAGAAAATTGGCTCAGTACCCTCACAAAGAGGTATAAATTTGAAAATACCATCCAATGTGAGGATGACATGTGCGGTCCAGGGCCACATGTTAGTGATGTTAGATATGTATTATATAGTTGTATATTTACCCTATTGTATAAAAGATTTCCTGCATATATGTCATACCTATATATGTATATATATTGCCCCATTGACCACATGATGAATATAAGTGCTATTCATAACATGGTATTAGAGCAATACCTAGTGTTTTGTTATACCTAGGGTTTTGTGCTTGTCGCATCATCGTTGCTCACACTGTTGCCGCTCAGGTTCGGCTCCTTCGTCAACTGGAGCCGAGTCGCTGTTGGGGATCTTAGCCGGTAGTGCTCCACCAGCCGCCGGATTCACCGATCTTCACCTGTTGTCTCCACCGCGGCTCATTGAGACTCCTTCATCAACTGAAGATGGGTCGATCGCCGCTGCTACTCCGAGCCGTTGATGTCGACGTTGCTTGCGGGGTCGCCGTCGAGAGATCCTCCAAGACCGCTATTGTGACTTCCCCAGGCCGCCATTTCGGATCTTCCCACCGAATCTAGCGTAGGAGCCGACCAACCGGAGCCACTGCCTGTCCCGATCTGCGCCGACAAGCCAAAGCCACCGCTTGTCCGCCGATCTGCACCGACGCCGCCCGTGGCCTACCGCTGACGAACGCAGTCAAATCGGGAGTGGTCATTGCCGATGATGGTCACCGCCGCCCGCCGGACGCTTCCCGTGGCCACCCGTCGAGGGACACCGTCGGATAGCTGTCGACGTCGGTCGTCGCCGCCCACCGGGCGATCTCCATCGCCCGGTGGTCTCCCCCTTGGTAAGATCTAGTTGGCTGGTAAGCTCTAGTCGGTCCTGACCGACTGAGTTCTTTTGATCGCGTTGGTCTTGTTCTTTTGACCGAACCAAAAAAAAAGAAAAAGAAAAGAAAAGAAAAAAGAAGGAAAAGAAAATGTCTTCTTTTGTATGCACTGTTTCTATTCCTCGTTGCCCGGTGATCGTCGATGGTCTCAATTATCGGGACTGATTTCAGCATTACGCCTCCATATGCATGGTCAGCGTCTTTGGGAGTTTCTTACTAGCGAGTTGTCTTGTCCGTCTCGCCCTACTTCACCTGTTGAGCCTGTACTTTCGAAGGATGCTTCTGAAGACTCGCACAAAGGCATCTGAGGCGTTTGAGGATGCCATGGAGACTTTTTAGACTCAGTATGATGCATACAAGACATGAATTGATGATGATACTCATGCTTCTGCTATTTTGGTTGCTAACATGGAGGTGCATCTCACTGGCGATGTTGGTTTGGCTTCCGCACAGACAATGTGGGCGCATCTACATAACCGCTACGAACCATCTAATGATTCCTTGTACCTTACTGTTGTGCGTCAATAGTCATTGAAGTAGGGCGATACCACTGTGGATAAGTTTTATGCTCAGCTATCCATAGTATAATATCAGATCGACTCTTTAGAGCCAAATGTTTGCCGTATTTGTCAGTGTTGTCAGCGTCAACAGTCTCACTTGGAGTTTCGCCGCATCTACGACTTCTTGACACGTCTCCATACTAAGTTTGAGCAGACTCGTGCTCAGTTGTTGGCTCGCCACCCTCGTGTGACATGGTGCGGGTCTGCTGTTGTCACCGTTGTCTCCTTCGGTGTCGGCAATCCCTCCAGCTTCTACATATGTTGCGCCTCCGGTTACTCCTTCCTCAGTTACGCCTCCACCGGTGACAGCTGCTATTGGCAGGGGACTCCACTGCATATATTGCAATGAGGTTGGACATGAGGAGCAGTTCTGCTACATGAAGGATTTTCGTCATGGTAGTTGTCCTCCGAGTAGCACTAGAGATTCCTCCTCTTAGCGGAGTCTTGGTGCCTCTGACACTCAATAGTTTCTCACACTGTTAGGTCACATGGTTGCTTCTGCATCATCCAGTTCTGCTGGTTCTACTGCTCAGTCTTTCGGGGATAGACCACCTTCTACTTCTACTTCTCATTCCTTAGGTATATCACCTATTTTCATTAGTCTTTTAGCTGCTCCTATAACTGTTTAAACAACAGATGGTACCTCTGTCACAAGACGAGGCACTCTTTCAAATACATCATTTTATGTTCCTGCTGTTTCTCATGTTCCAAAACTAACCATGCAGCTCATATCTGCCAACCAACTCACTGATCATGGTTGACGTGTTATTCTCGATTCTGATTCTTGTTATGTTCAAGATCGTCACATGGGGACTTTAGTTGGTACTGGCCCTCGCCACCGTGACTCACGATGGCTCTGGGAGCTTAACTGGCTTCATCTTCCTTCCGCTGCCTCCTATAAGTCTTGTCACCTCCACCACTGCCTTCGCATCTGCTGCAGCATCCACCGCATCTTTTGCTTAGTGGCATCATCGTTTAATACATCTTTATGGGTCACGTATATCTTCCTTGCTTCATCGTGCTCTTTTAGGGTCTGTGTCTAGTGATGCCTCTCTTAATTGTTAGGGTTGTAAGCTTGGCAAACAACTTCAACTCCCCTATACTTCTAGTGAGTTAGTGTCTCAGTGTCGTTAAGATCTTGTTCATTCTGATGTATGGGAGCCAACTCCTGTTGTTTCAAAAGGTCATCGATATTATATAATTTTTATTGATGATTTTTCTTAGCATACGTGGATATACTTTATGTCATCTCGTAGTGAGGTTCTATCTATCTACAAGACTTTTGCCACCATGGTCCGTACTCAGTTTGACGACGGATGCGGATATCGTTATTGGGATCATGTTGGACGACAGATGCGGATTTTTCAGGATGTTACTTCTGATGAGCTTCGTCCTTTCTATCCTCACTCCTCCTTCCTCTACTTCAACATCTCTTATCGAGGTACTTTCTTTCCTGTTTTTCCTTCCACCCCTACAGTCACCACTCCATCAAAGCCTTTGGTCTCTCCGGTGCCTTCTTCCCAGTCGGCACCTTCTTCAACATCGACACCCTCTCCCAAGGTTACTCCTAACCTTGTTTCTTGTTATCCTCTCTACTATACTTGTCGTTCACGAATTGAGGATTCTTCTGATGTGCCTTCTCCTAATGGGTTATCCTATTCAGCCTCTCCTCACTATGCTCTTCCCGATCGCCAGTCTATTCAACTTCCTGAGCATTTTGGTTTTGCTGCCGCTGCTCTTACCGAACCGACTTACCATGATGCTGTTGTTCATTAGGAGTGGTAGCATGCGATGGCAGAAGAGATTGCTGCCCTTAAGCATACTGGCACGCGGGATCTAGTTCCTCTTCCTACGCGTTACTCCTATCACGTGCAAGTGAGTCTATAAGGTTAAGACCCACTCTGATGGTTCTCTTGAGCGCTACAAGGCTCATCTTGTAGCGTGTAGTTTTCAGCAGGAGTATGGTCATGACTACGATGAGACTTTTGCTCGTGTTGCTCACATAACCACTGTTCTCACTTTTTTTACTGTTACCTCTATTCAACAGTAGTCTACTTCTCAGTTGGACGTTAAGAATGCCTTTCTCAATGGCGAGTTGTGTGAGGTCTACATGCAACCGTCCCCTGGGTATTCTGTTTCTAAAGGTATGGTTTATCACCTTCGCTAGTCTCTATGACCTTAAGCAAACTCTTTGTGCTTGGTTTGATCGTTTCTCTTTTATTATCACTGTAGCTGGCTTCTCTTCCAGTGCTCATGATCCTGCTCTTTTTATTCACACTTCACCTAATGGTCGAACACTTCGTTTGTATATTGATATGATCATTACTGGAGATCTTTGTGATGACACTAAGCACTATCGCTGAATTTTGAAGCCCCCAATGCACCAATTAAAAGTTGAGGTAAAAAAATACATGTGTACTGATTCAATTCTAGCAGATTTAATGCATATCGAAGTGATGTCGCATACTATTTAAAAATAATAATTATAGATTTTAGAGTTATCTAAAACACTATGAGCACAAAGAAAAAAATAACTGCCAAAAATTAGCATTGTCAAAGTACAAAAAGAAGAAGAAAATTTGCAACATTTTCTTCGCCTTAAATTCTAAAATCAAATATATTTAATTTTGGATATTGCAAATTTATTTATGGAAAATTAAAAATAAACTAGAAACTTCAAATATACAAATTTGCATTCAATACAACTTGTTCCGAGACTTTAAACTTCACGTTCCAATATTTAATATTTCAACTAAAAATTATTGAACTCACGTTATATGTTTAAAAAAAATTAAGGCACTATGTTTAAGTAGTAACAAATTAAAATTTTAGGGATAAAAAAGTTTATGGGTCATGAAATCAATATTTCAAATGTTAAATTGAGAGCATGAAAAATACAAAACCAAATTTCTGTTAGCGGTAATAATAGTTTTCAATTTTATAAATATTAAGTGTAAAATCCTCTAGTTTTAAACTTGAATTCAAATACCCAACATTTGAATTTTAAATATTCTAAAATAAGTCAAAGCTTTAAAAGTACAAATTGAAAATTTTAGGATTAAAATGCAGCGATGGAAGTTTTCTAATATATTCGAATTCAAATATGAAATCAGACACATGAAACACCATTTGGCGGCCACAGCTTCAACTGCCTTGCTGGGACATGGAATTAAGTCTTAAGTCTTACTTTGATCTTCTTCCCTGTATTCACATTGTATATGAAGTCACCCTTCCTTATCACACCATCATAGATTCTAGAAAGACAATAAGAGGAAGAAATGATTAGTTTTCAAATGAAATAATAGAACTGTATTCCAGTAGAGTAATAAAGCAGCATGCTAAGGCAACAAAATCAGTTTGTCGAAGAGCTAGAATCACCTTAGATATGTCAACTGACCAAAACGACCTTCCTCAAGCTTAAAGGCTAATGCAACAAGTGGCTCAGCTGGTGTTCCAGCCAATAAGACCTAACATCAAGCCAGACAGTAATTCATCATGAAATCTAAGTAAACACAGATTTAACAAAAAGAAGAGATCCATTATTAAATATAACGGACGGCTATGGTACAAATGCTTGTTTCTACTTCTCAGCCTTCTCCACTTAACATATTTTTCCATCTGTCCTCACTTCCGCTATGGATGAGTGGTGGAAAAGGAAAGTGCTGTAAAGCTCATAAAGGAAAAAAGTTTGTACCATAGTTACTCTTATCAAATATATTGTAGAAATTTTGTGCTACCTTCTCTTCAGATTTGTTTTGATCAAGGGCATAGTTTTCAACTTCCGTTGGGCATGGTAGATAGTCAAGCACACCATCAAGAAGCAGTTGAACACCCTACAAAACCAGTCAAAAAGGTCAAAAGTGTAAGCTCTGAAACATCCAGCAATTAATTTGTGGAACATTTCACTGTTAGCATTAACAATATAGATGCCTAATTGCAGGTTCACAAAAGTTCTCATCTGAGAGCACTCAAAATTGCTTATCTACACCTAAACCATCAAAGTTCGTTAATCAGTACAAATATGTGCTTCAAGAGGTGATTATTCATGAATTAAACAGTTCAAATTGTTCCTTATGTTTACATACAGTTTGCCTATCTATCCTAGAACAAATGCAAAGCACATGCTCAATCCAATACATATCACTATGTACACTATTCTTCTACAGTTCTTTAAAGTCCGGCTCTAATGACCACAATGAAGTGTACATACGAGAGCAATATTAAATCTATCCTATAACTGTTGGTAAAAAAGAGACAACAAATGCAAAGCAAATGCTCGATCCAATAAATATCACTATTTCCACTATCCTTCTATACGTCTTTAAAGTCAGCCTCTAATGACCTCATGAAGTGTGATACGAGAGCAATGTTAAATCTACTACACTCCAATGTACCAATACAAGTTAATTACAGAACATATCACTAATCTGATTCAAAATTATAAAATGGAATATACTTTAATGTCCTAGTGAGCTCCTAATTAGGTTCCCCAAGGTGAGTGAAATCATGTTTTCTCTCTTTTTCTCTCCCTCCGGTCAAAAAAAATGATTTACAGGACCGGATGCGAGACAACAAATGAAAAG
Organism: Melocanna baccifera; assembly: GCA_036346265.1. Taxonomy (NCBI): domain Eukaryota; kingdom Viridiplantae; phylum Streptophyta; class Magnoliopsida; order Poales; family Poaceae; genus Melocanna; species Melocanna baccifera. Next base: position 13,755,902 of record CM070691.1, on the reverse strand, counting down.
CAAATGCTCGATCCAATAAATATCACTATTTCCACTATCCTTCTATACGTCTTTAAAGTCAGCCTCCAATGACCTCATGAAGTGTGATACGAGAGCAATGTTAAATCTACTGCACTCCAATGTACCAATACAAGTTAATTACAGAACATATCACTAATCTGATTCAAAATTATAAAATGGAATATACTTTAAATGTCCTAGTGAGCTCCTAATTAGGTTCCCCAAGGTGAGTGAAATCATGTTTTCTTTCTCTTTCTCTCCCTCCAGTCAAAAAAAATGATTTACAGGACCGGATGCATAACAAGAAAAGAAAGAATAGTAGTGGTGCCTGCGTACAATTGTACAATCTTAGAATAGAGCTCTTGTGAAGGTGGGCAAAATATCAGTCATCTTTTCTTGTTTGTCATTTGCTTGTAATTGTAGTGTTGTGCTTGATCGGGGGTCTAACAGCAGAGTCTGGCTGCAATTCTCAGGTCTTGTTCGGATCTCTTGTTTTAACAAAATGGATTTTGTAAAACTGGTTTTAACTCAATTGTGGTAAAATCTTGTTTAGATACTCCCAACAGACATGTGCATAACCAAAACCAGTTATTGCTAAACACAAATTATCAAGGTAACAAAAAATACTCTGGGTTTTTAACAAAACTAGTACATGTATCCCAATTTTTGAGTTTGTTACCAACGCGTGTACTTAAAGTCATGTTGCTTCATGTTGTGCAAACCATCTAGGAAGCACCAATACTCCGTTGAACTGCCGTACCCGTGTCCGATACGTATCTGATAGAGCGATACGTTCCGATACGCGACGATACGGTATCGGCGGAGTATCGGCGAATTTCAGCCAGAAAAAAATTAAAAAACCCCCGGTACGGCTCCGATACGGTGGCGATACGTTGGCACAATTGAATTCTGGCCCAATAAAAAATACGGCCCAACACCGACGCCTCACGCGCAGCCGCCCTACACCCGAGCAACCCCTCCACGCACAGTCCATATTTTCAGATCTAGCGCCGCCCCCTCCACGCGCGTCTCCACAGGCGACGCCGCCTCCCCGCCGGCGCACCACCTCCCTCCCTGCTCTCCACGCCGGCGCGCCGCCTCCACCCCGCTCTCCACGCGACGCCGCCCCACGACGCGCGCCCTAGCCTCACCGGAGATCCGTTGCTCGAGGTCCGCCGCTCGAGATCCGCCGCCTGGAGGTACTTCCCCGCCACTCCCGCCGCTCCCTCACCCCACCCCCGCTTCCCCGCCGCCTCCCTCCCCCCGCCTCTCCCCACCGCCTCCCGCCTCCCGGCCACCTCCCATTGCTCCCCCTTTCTCCCGCCGCTCCCCCCGCTACTCCCCGGCCGCTTCTCCCCCTCTGGACACTCAAGATAATTATTGAACTTAATGCCAGTTTGCCATGTGCACTCAAGATCAATAACTAGCCGAATTATTGAACAATTTTGAATGACCCAAACTTAATGCAGACATGTATAATTAATGTTGGTCTCTGGTCTTATCATTTCAGGGACTTCAGGAAAAAGTACCTCACTGGTTCATTACCAGCGTTCATCGGAGAATTGACTGCTCTCAAGTACATGTAAGACTTTGAGCTCAAAACATTATTGCATTACAAGTCTTGATTTCCACCAATCTTACATGTACTTGTTTGAGGCGGCGGATCTTACATGTACAGGGAGAGTAGCTCATTTAATTGCTTGGCATTTGTTCTGATCTTTTAATTTGAATGATCGTTTGTATATCATGAGTAGATGACAATACTATCATATTAAATTTCAATGTGAGATCTTTATATTTTTTTGCTATATACTATCATGGTAATTATTATTGGCTATTTTGAAACTGTACCTCTTGCTATTTTAGGAGATGGATCCAATTGATGTAAACAACAAGCCGTTGTGGAAGCATGTTAATATTCTGGAGAGATTTACTGGTGGTGGAGGAAATGTGCAATTCAGATGTAAGTATTGTGCTTGGGAATACTGTGGAAGCTACTATAGAGTTAAAGCACACTTGCTTAAAAAGTCCAATACCAGGATCAGAATGTGCCCAAAGGTGACAATAGCTATCCTTCAACAGCTTCAGAGTGAAGTTGAAGAGGCTGAAGAAGAAAACTAGTTTGTAGCATTCAATTCATCAAGGTAATATCAGTTTCTCCCTCTCATAGTCTATTTACAATTTTTTATTTTCAACTATATATATATATATATATATATATATATATATATATATATATATAAAATACCGTATCGACGTATCCTTGTTTTTGGAAAATATCGTATCGCCGTATCCGTATCGCCGTACCCGTATCACATATCGGGGCATCCTAGCAAACCATCACGTGTAAGCCATTCTCACGTAAGTTATGTTCTTCCGTACTTATTGTGCAGGTTTATTGTCTGCTTGTGCCAGTATATGGAAGACTAGAAGCCTAGAAGGAATAGATGGTGATACAAATTAACTTGATTGGCCATTAATTTTCTTTACATCTCTTCATGAAATATATTAATAATTAATCTTTACATGTAGATGAAGACTCAAGTAACCCCAACAGTCATTGTGGTTTCCTAATATTATCAATAGCGAATGCATTCTGTGATTGTAATGATATGATCCAAGCCAAGCATTGGTAAAACTCATTTTGGTTTACACAAGCCAAACAACCCCAACAGTCATTGCCATCGTCCCATCGCATGAGCACAAGAATCAACCAGCGTCCAAGGTTCCATGAGTCATGTTGCAATTTTGTTATGGTTATGGTTTCCTAATATTATCGGAAGCGAATGCATTTTATGGTTGTGATGATCTGAACCAAACACGGTATTGGTAAAACTCATTTTGGTTTACACAAGCCAAAACAACATATTCCATAAACTCATACTAAAAGAGTAGCAGCTTAAAAGTTGTTTTCCTAAAATTCATTGCAAAACTGGTTTTGTGAAAACTGATTTCTAATCCATGGGATCCAACCAACCACTGAAGGTTACCCCAAAAACCGGAACGGCAGACAAGATGAGGATTGGTGGCTGCAAGGATCTTACACATCCAGGGATGAGAGTACACCAGGAATGAATTGACATAAAACAAACGTGCAGTTTTGTAAAACATAAGGGCTTGTTTGGTTCATAGCCTAAGGATGCCTAAGTTTACCACAAATTTTTTGCCTAACTTGCCAAAGTTGTGGCAATGAAAATTGGCACCACAACCAAGCTTTCCTAAGGGAATCTTCCCATAACTCCTTGTGCCTATGACATGTGGCACCCAGATGAAAAAAATGTTTGGCATGCCTAACCCGTTGCTAGGAACCAAACACTAGCCTAACTTGGTCAGACTCGCACAAGGGAGTTGTGGCAGACTTCAGAGTAGCAGCAAGGTTGTATGCCTATGGTTGTTTGCGACAATGTTCGAGTCTTCTACTAGCAATAAGACAGAATTATAGCAATACTTTCTCAAAATTGCAAATTCAAACAAGTACTTTTAACTTTGATTTACAATCTTTTCTTTTACTTAGTGCAGACTACTGCCCATATTTCTACCTTTGGCAATTTATCAGACATACATTTAAATTTAGTGTGATTTGCCACCTGTTGCAGATTCATTCATGTACTTTAAATTTTGATTTATACCATCTTTACTTTTGACTTAGTGCAGACTGCTGCCTTATTTCGACCTGTACTTTTAAACAAATTGCAATCATTAGCATCCGATATATTTACAAATTGTTTGAAAGAATATTATGTGTTAATTTGCTCCCGGTACAAGAGTACAGGCAATAAATTATAAAAAAACATAAATTAAAATTACAGGAAGAACGATAAAATTACAGGTAGAACATTATCAAAACTAAAAACACAGATGGTAATATGCAATTTTTGAAAAAGTGCAGATTGGTGCTGTGCAATTTCCTCACAAGAAAAACTTAAAATTGAATTGTTCCATACCAAATAAACTAGTTGATATCCATTTCATTCAAAAGTAGCCTCGTTTGTCTAAATCACTGCTGTTAGTTTTCACACTACCATAGTTGCTACCACTTCAGATAACAGCTGGGCACCGGGCCAATACTGTTAAGTTCTATAACATGATCATATTTTAAGATCTTTAGAAATTCTGTTCAGGTTTAGCACACATTTTTACAATCATAAGGTATTTAGGATCTTTCAGTATTACTGGCAATAGAAAGAGTAATTGAATAAAAATTAGAGAAAGGACGGAAAAATGCAACCATGAACCTTATTTTTGAATGCACTTCCCATGTATACTGGTATGAACTTGCGCGCTGTTGTTGCTCTTCGGATAGCCGCCTGGTCAAAAGAAAATAAGACACCAAGAAGCACGAAAATCACTTACAAACTAAATAAGAAAGTTATCAATATTCTACTATTCCTAAAAGATGATATAATACAATTAGGAAAAGTAGGAAAGTACGATCAAAGGTAGATTGTAATCATAAACTTATTAGAAAAACTAGTTAACGCTATACCGTTCAAACGGTGTAGCTTCGCTAGCTCTCCCCCACCTTCTCTCACTCACCGGCAGAGCACCACAAGGACAATAGCAGAGGTCTGCCGATGACAGGTTCACCCCCCCCCCCAGGGTTGTAGAGGGAGGACAGGGAGGCAGTGGGCCGGCGGCGGAGGGTAGTGGGCGGTGCCAGAGGGTGGTGGGCAGCACGGTGAATTTTAGGTTGGGCGGAGTAGGGACGGCAGGGGAGGGGCAAAGGGCAACGCGATGAGGCCGCTGGCCACCACTGGTGAGGAGGGGGCAGGGGGAGGTGAAGGAGGAGCAGGGAGCTACAGCCGGCACTGGAAAAGAAGCCGGGAGGGCGATGCGCACGAAGAGAGGGAGAGGAGGGCGACGGCCAGCACCGGAGAAAGAGGCAGGTGGAGGTATACCATTGCAACGGTATACCGTTGCGTAGCATCTCCCTAAACATACATGTCAATAGATTAATAGGGTAATATCAAATCATAAATATTATAAAGTTCAAATGTGCAAGAAAAATATTGTCAGCATATTTTGAACATATAGACCTTATTATGAATTTTCTAATATCTGTTATAAAACAATTGCTGGATTTTTACATTCAGCATTCTCAAATGTGTAAACAAAATATCTTTTTTTTTTTTTTGAACTGGACCACTAAGGGTTCCACTAACCAGTGGCACTGGACATATCGCCAGCGATCAAACTGGCCACAAATTCGGGGACCTGGTCCATGAACACCTCTGAACCAGAGCGCACAACGCTCGCCCCATAAGCAGCAAGGCTATCAGCCACTTTGTTGCAAGATCTCGGGCAGGACCGGACCTCATAGTGAACAAAAGATTCATTCATAAGAGCCTTAATACGCCGAAAGATGCAGCCTTCTGGACTCCTGTCCAAAGAGTCAGACCTCAGAGCCTTCTCCAAATTTGTTGCATCAGTCTCAAGAATAATTCTGGTCATTCCCAGTTGTGCCACCCTCTTAAGACTTCTCAAAGCTGCAAGTGCTTCAGCATGAATGGGGCTTGTGAGATGCTCAAGATGTCCACATCCCCCCTCCAAGAACTCACTGTGTGCTATGCAACAAAGCCCCAACCACCCAACCCCGCTGTAGCACGATAGGAGGCATCAATATTGATCTTGTAGCGATGTGATGTGGTGGCGCCCATTTCTCGCTTCTTTCCTAGGTCTTTTCTCGCCTTTCCTTTTCTTCACTTCTCAAAATCTATCACATAGTAACTCACGCTTGAATATAATTCTCATGATATTCTTTTTTCCCCTACGTTTGTTTTGTTTCTGGCCGACCACCATTTCCAGAGCAGCACCCAGACTTTCAGTTGTGTATCAGCATTCAATTTCCAAATTTCCATAATAGCTTCCTTTCCTGATTTGCACTCTGCCAGCTTCAACCTGATTTGCTCGAGGTCCATTAGCCGCCAGATTTCTTTAACCCCATGGCATTTGAAAAAAAGGTGACCACAATCTTCATCCATCCTATGGCACATGGGGCAAATTGTTTCACGCTTCACTCCTCTTCTAGCTATGTTCCTTCGGACTGCCAAGCTATTATGTACAAACCGCCATAAGAACATCTTGACTTTGTTTGGTAGCGGTAAATTCCATAGTTTCTTCCAACCAAAAGCTTCTGGCTTTGTCCCCATTTCAAGTCGACGATCTCTACCTCTTTCATGCTCTCTTCGCTTCTGACCACCTTGTATGCAGATTTTACAGAGAATTCCCCTTTGATTGTAGTGCCAAGTCGGCCAATCATCCGCACTATCATCCGCCGCCATTGACAAAATCATATCTCGCATCCTGCTGCCAAAAGGCACTAGCTCTTCATCCCAAGTGCCGAGAATCGTTAACGAGTTCAAGAATCGTAGTCAATAAAGATGTGCCTCTCGGGTGGCCACCGACGTAGCCCTAAGGAATCCATGGATCCTCCCAAATATCCAGAGAATTTCCATTACCCACCCGCCATATAATCCCTCCCGAGGAGTTGAACGCCATGAAGGATGCTCCTCCGTGTAAGAAATGCCCTCGTGCCTTGCATTGCGTATGTTGTCGTTAGTAAAATACTTTGCCTTGAGAAGTCGGGTCGCAAAGATTGTCGTGGTTGGTTAGAATTCTCCATGCTTGTCTTGCTAGCATGGCCAAAGTTGAATAAATGTAAATCCTCGAACCCCAAACCACCCTCCTTCTTTGGCAAAGTTAAATTATCCCAGCTTAACCAGTGGATTTTGTTCTCCTTGTCATTTTGATTCCACCACCACCTGCCAATTAAAGAGTTCAACTCCTCACATAGACCTTTTGTGAGATCAAAACAAGACATGGCATAAGTAGGGATAGCTTGTGCCACTGCTTTAATCAACACCTCCTTTCCTGCCGTGGAGAGCATCTTTTCCTGCCAACCTTGTATCCGCACCCAGATCTTCCTTTTTATGTAATCAAAGGCTTTCTTTCGTGATTTGCCAATTGAGACTGGGAGGCCTAGATATCTCTCGTTTTTTGCTTCTGACTCAATGTGCAATTCAAGTTTTACCTGCTCCCTGTTTACTTGCTTTGTGTTGGGACTGAACAAGACAGAGGACTTGTCTCTATTAATCATCTGACCCGAAGCTCTTTCATACACATCAAGGATTCTTTGTAGTTCTTTGGCATCCTCTGTTCTTGCTCTCATCAAGACAAGGGAGTCACAAGAAAGAATAAATGATTGATTCTAGGTGCCGCCACACACTTTGATTCCTTCAATTTTCCCATCGGTTTGACTTGTTGCAAAGATGGCGTAGAGGGCTTCCGCACGTATAATAAATGTGTATGGGCTTAAAGGATCCCTTGCCGAGTCCCCGCTGTGGATTCACTGCATCGTGTAGTCATCATTAACCTTAATGCGATATGAGATCATGACACATTGCATGATCAATTCGATCCACCTCTCATGGAAGCCTAATTTCTCCATCATTTTCCTCAAAAGGTCCACTCCACCCGGCCATAGGCTTTACTCATGTCCGCTTTATTGTCGCGACTCCTACTTTACCTCTTTTCACGGTTCGTAGTGAGTCACCATAGGCTATCAAAGACATTATCGTGAATCGACGTCCCCGACAAAAGCACTCTGTGAAAGAGAGATAATCTTCGGTAGGATGGTCTTCATCCTATTTGCAGCGGTCTTTGAAACCAGCTTGTAGGCAACATTACAGAGACTGATTGGCCTAAGATCTTTGAGCTTTTCCGGTTTATTCATTTTCGGAATCAGAACCACTACTGTATCATTCCAGCCCTGTGGCATATTACCTCCATTCAACACATTCAGAACCTCCTGTTTCACCTTGTCACCCACTAAAGACCAGAATTTCTTATAAAAGATAGACGGAATTCCATCGGCCCCCGGAGCTTTCAAATCCCCCATGTCTTGCAGGGCTTCCCAAACTTCTTTATTAGTGAAAGGTGCAGTCAATCCCTCATTCATATCCTGAGAGACCCGAGATTGCACACACCCAATAACCTCCTCCATCTGATCACCTGCACTTGACATGAAAAGATGTTGATAATGGTTAGCAATAAAATTTTTCAGGCACTTCCCCGCCACCACAGCTCCTCCCTCCTCCAATAATTTTTCAATACGATTCTTCCTTCTCCTCTCAGAAGCTTGGGCATGGAAGAATGTTGTGTTTCGATCTCCTTGGGTCAGCCATGTAGAATGGGCTCGCTGCTTCCAGTAAGAGTGCTGCTGGTCCAGCAGCCTCTCCAGCTTATAGCGAAGCACATGCTCTCTATTAATTTGAGCTTAGCTCAAGCTTCTGCATCGGCAGATCTCCAACTCCCTCTTTGCCGCTGTTATACGCTTCTCCAACTCTCCCAAAACACATCTATCCCATTCCCACAAATCACATAACAGTTTTTTCTGGATCTCCATCAGCCTTGACTCCCCCTCCTCCAAAGCTTTACACCACGCTTCCTCCACTCTAATTGGACCCTCCTCCTCCTCCAGCCAACGCGCCTCGAACTTCCTCATTATTTCCGAAGTTCTCCCCCATTCATTTCTCTCCCTCCCCCCTAGTTCAACGATGATTGGTCTATGATCCGAATGCCTTGGATCACCAATGATTACACGAACCAGGGGAAAGTGAGCCCTCCAGGCACTGTTGGCCACCGCTCTATCCAGCCTCTCTTTCACATAGCTGTCCACCCTATGGTGTAAACAAAATATCTGGGTACAAACAAAACTAGCAACAAACCACAGATTTATTTTTCCAACAAACAAACCTATGGATATCATCTCCGTTCAATAATCATTTTCACAGCTGGTCGAAAATTGAAGTTACAAATTTTAACATGATTAGCAGGTAACATTTAAAGAATCATTTTTCATCTAAACTTATCACTGTTGACATGATTTAAGAGTTAATTTAGAAAATTTGGGATGTTACAAAGGGAATATCCACTATCGGACCATCACAATGCCTTTAACATGGCTAGTTCAATTATGACTGTTGTTTAGCAAGAGATCAGTTTCATAAGACGTAGCCATAAGCTGGAAAAATTTTCAGACGGATTTTCTGCTTATATGTGTATAGTATGACATATTTCCATGAAAATGATCTATCTGGACAAAAATGATAAAACCAACAGAAAATAATAACGAAGAGAATAAAATTATAAATATCAAGAAATTTGAAGAAAGTAAGTTGAGTTAACCTTAAGCTGATTAGCTGGTATTGGCTCATCATTGAGAAAAGCTTCAGCAAGCTGATCATCCACTTCAGAAACAACTTCAATAAGTTCACGTCTCTTCTCCATGACTAAATCATGCATGTTGGATGGAACATCAAATGCAACAACATTCTGGCTGCACATTAGAAAAGATGTGTCATCCAAGATGCCAGACACAAATAGCCCTGAGGATGAAATGCTTGTAAAGAACAGGGACACACCCACTACCACCCTCAAACTTATAAGCCTTCAACTCCACAAGATCCACAAGGCCCTCAAACTCCTCTTCCAATCCTATGGGCACTTGTACAGCTGCATTGTGGTGCCGGAGTTTGGACCGTGCCTTAAATAGAAAGAATAAAAGCAGTAATCAGCCAGAAACTGATGACCACATATAACCGCAAGATGACCTCACAATATCAAAAAACTGAGGACTAAACACAATCATTATACTCCTTTAAAAAGAAAGTTGGTGGTGACGGTGAGTGTGCCATCCCTCTCCCCTCCCCTCTCCTCACCTCACTTCAAAAGATCTTTTGTGGATGGATCTACATATCATGGTTATTAAGTCGACAAGTCGACACTACCCTCCTAATGACCGACTAGTCGACTAGTCGCTGACTAGTCGGCAGGTACTGTTTATATGACAGTGATATGTATATACTATATTAGTATATCATATAGGCATATACATATGTATATATTTATATATAACAAAGAGGAAGAGAAACAACAGCTGCTGCCTAGCCTGCCTGTGTTATTATGTGCTATATATGAACAACCGCTATATATGTGCAACTTGTGAACAACTGCTATATATGTGCAATCGGCTGCTCTTTGAACCCCCATATGCACCTTCTCCCACCTCCTCCCGTCCAGACACCGCCCACCCCAGGACGCCGCCGCCTCTCCCCTCAGGCTTCCGCCTCCTCTCCGAGCGCCGCCACCTCTCCTCCGAGGCCTCCCCTCCGCCTCTCCTCTTCCCCGGACGCCGCCCCAACCCAGATCCGGGTTCGGCGCCTCTCCTCTCCTCTACCCGCACCTCCACCCTTCCCGGACGCCGCGCCTCCCCCGGACGCCGCGCCTCCACCCGGACGCCACCACCTCCCCTGGAGGTCGCCACCTCATCTCCACCCGTTCGCCGCCGCCTCCATCGCGGATCCGGCCTCCGCTCCACCGGACGCCTCGCGCCGCCGACGCCGCCCAGCCAGATCCGCCTCTCGCGCGGATCGGGCTCCCGCCACCGGATCCATCTAGATCCGGCCACCGCCGCTTTCCCCGTGCTTGCCCCGCCTCCCCAAGGTGCCCGACTTGCCGTCGCCTGGTCGACTAGTCGACGACTAGTCGACCAGGTGCCCGACTTGCCGGCGCAAGTCGAGTCGCCGGCGCAAGTCGTTACCAGGCCACCGACTTGTCGACTAGTCGTCGACTAGTCGATGACTTAATAACCATGCTACATATACATGTGTGTTATTTGCAGGATCGTCTGCACATGTGTATATGTATGTGGCTCGTTGATCTGATGCGAATTATGTATGCAATTTTTTATCTTTTGAGGATAATTATTTCTGCTTGCTTTTGCAGCTTAGAACATATGATATATTTATTTGAGATCCATCACAAAGCACAGGCACTATGCTACAAATGATGCTTTCAAATAGTCTCAAATCACAGCAACTAGCCAACTATAGCATCAAACTGTAAGCCTGGTCCACATAACATATAACAAGTAATAAAAAAGAATTGCAAGGTTATGTACAAAAGAACATAAAAGGCCAAGATGTTGCTTGGTTCTCATTGTGAAAAATTATCAGCACAAAAAGCAAAACCAAAAGACAAAGCTACATCTACATTCACCTCAAACAAATCACATCTCTCATCCATCAGAAGTGGATACAAAATTTTTGGGAAAAGTTAATGAAATAAATTTGCCAGAGGCCTCCTTGGGGCCAATGAGGGTTCTGGTCCTCCCTTCCATCAATAGTTTCTAAAGAAAAACCTAGTTTTTACGACTTAGTTTCTAATAAAAAAAATGCTATATTGGCCTCCTCACATAAAGACCTCTTGAGTATATTCCATAAGGTTGCCCCTCTCTTTATTCTAGTTCAAGTTCTGCTCCGCCAGTAGAATTTAGACAGTTTGCTGTCATTAACATGTGGTTCAGAACAACTGCACTGGCAATTTTGAAGGTGCGGTTTATCTTCAGAGAGTAAGGAGTGAATAAAAATGGCCACTCTCAAAGTACAAGGGGAAGTTGGATGTTTGAGAGCACAAGGAATAAATTAAAATTCTCCAAAAATATAATTTTTAATTGAACATTTCATATAGCTATTTGTGGCATTATTTTGAAGGAGTGATTATGGTACACGTGCTTGTATATTATGCACTTTTTTCCACCATCCACTACTCATCCTACAAGTGGGAAGTGGGAAAAGAGTGTGCAGAAAGAAAAAGTCCAATTACACTTTGTAGTTAAAGTTACCATAGCTATTGTGACCTAAACTCCGGAGGTTGTAGTCATGGTGGATCGGACGTTGTAGTCATGGCGAACCGGAGGTTTGGGCCGGTAGTTCCAGTGCCTAAGCGCCGTGATGGCAGCCTTGGCACTCGGCAGGGAAGCTGGAGGGAGGAATAGAGAACAGGGGAGGAACTAGGGATAAAATCTTGGCTCAAGTTTTATTCATCACGAGGACTGTGCATATATAGAGCACAATCCTTCCAAACCGAATTACAACTGAAATAGGAAACTTATCTCTAATTATAACCCTTTCCTAACAACTCTAGCTATAGCTGTATATAGACTCAAAAAGACATATAGAAACCAACTCAGCAAGAATTCAGTACCGGCCCTATGGCGCAGGCGAATCCATTGCTGCTGCTGGCTGTTTAGTCCTCCTCTGATACTTAATAGCCACCCCTTTTTAAAATTACATCCGCAATTGGTCTTTTTCAGATATTTTAACTACTCAGTAATACTCCTACTATTCTAAAAGAAACAATATAAACTCAAGCATATTGATTGTCTCAAGTAGGAAAAAAGTCCATATTGTCCCTTGCTCCTTTAAAGTCCAGTTTTCCCCTTTTACTTTCAACTGGCCAATTTATACCTTGCATTTTCAAAACATTCTTTAAATTGAATGCAAAACGAAAGATAAGCTGATTAATAAATAAAGGGTGTAAAACATTCAGAGTTAATGTGCAGGTGGTAAGTTGAACTTTCCAAGACTAGAGAGGATGATGTGGACTTCTTTTCCATTTTGACATGTTTGCAATGTCTGTTGTTGATGAATGAGCTCGCCAACTATCTTGTGACAGAATGTTCAATTAAAAACATATTAATAAGGTTTCAACAATGACAATTATGGAGCATGCGCACTAGAACATACATTGACTAAGCAGTAAGCACTAAGTTGCAAAGTAACGTAGCAAAAACTTTAGTGTTGTTTCTTCAGATGCAATAAAAGGAGCGTTGATCACCATACCATGCTCTTTACTTAACAAGATGCTTATAGTTTACTTAGCAATATGATACTACAACGGCATTTACGAAGTGTGTCCTCACAGAATGAAACATCTAATATACCACAGAAGTCAGCTTCATGCTCACCTGTTTAAGAACTTTCCATGGATCAGCTCCCATACGGTCCAACTTGTTGATGAATGCAACCCTCGGAATTTCATATCGTCTCATTTGCCGATCTACAGTAATCGATTGGCTTTGTACGCCACCAACACTACATAGCACAAGTATAGCACCATCAAGAACACGGAGTGCCCTTTCAACCTCAATGGTGAAATCCACATGACCTGGAGTATCAATGATATTAACCTGCATTCAAATTGTAGCATGAGATTTAAAATCCTTATTTAAAATCCTTATAACAAGAACAATGTAAGATAACCAGACAGGTCCAAACAAAAGCATTATTTGGATAGAACAATACCAGGGATAGTTATCTTATCCATGCTTGTACACATGACGACATAACACTGTTACTTATGGGGATCACTCACTACTAGGTCTGTGCAAGGTTTTAGCAGAGCTGCCTCAACCAGTCATATTGACCCAAACCCGCAGATCCTGGTTTGAATTCCAGTGGTCAGGGCCTCTGGGTGGCTGGGTTATGGGCAGAAAATGCCTACTAAAACAAGCAGGTGGGTCTAGCACAAGTTGAACTCAGGCAACTCGTCCAAATCAGTCAATAGTTGCCATGAAGGACATGTGGATCAAAACCACTCCTTTCAGATAGTTGGCCACTTATGCCCCCACTCACAACAGCTCAGGAAGATTTCCCAAATGAGAATCCAAGAAAGGCAGTGGGGCATCTCTAGCACCACAAAAGGCAGTCATTGGAGCTCCTCTCTCTTCGGTGGTGGCTGGCAGCTCCTCCATGAGTTTACAGATTACATCCCTATCTTATGCCAATTCGACATCAGTTGTCGCTCTGTTCCTCCCATCATTATGCTTTTGGTAAAGTTTATGAGGCTGCTACATTCGTGGCGTCAACAATCATCATGTGTTTTACAATCAAAACTGAAAACATTGATCCTATCTACATTTTTAACTCAATTTTTCAGACTTTCTTCATACATTTTATACTGCCAAGACATACAGTGGAAAAAACAAGAAGTCAAAAAATAAGCAAACCTAGCTAAACCATGGGAACCAGCTAACTCAGCATAACCCACCCTCCTCTTTATCTCTACTAATCTACTATCTACTAATAATATAAAAGGGGAGTTTATATGTTCACCTCAACCCCTTCCATTTTATCCACGCACTGACAAGTGGGCCATGACGTCAATGCCCCCTCTTCCTCCAAAATTGTAGTTCAATCGCCTGCTCACATGCCTCGGCACTCAGCACCATCACCAACTGCCGCCTCCCCTTGAGTCCTAAACTGCCTTCCTCAACTGCTCACCACCCTCCCATGTTCAACGGCAAGCTGCAGCCCTCTCCGTCCAATCCCAATCTCCACCACCACTCCCATACGTGCCAATCATCAGATCTGACGCCGCCTTCACAACCGGCTGCGCGCCGTCGCCAGTACCGACTTCCCAATGCTTGATACCATGCCCACACAACCAATGTCGGCCAACATGGCCCGCACCACTCACTGTTGGCCTATTGCCCAATCACCCTCCCTTCCAACGTATTCACCATCCCCCCTCCTCTTTCCTTCCACCGCTGCCACCATTCCCCTTCCGCTCCCCTGTAGTTGGCGGCCATGGCGGCTTGGCGCATGCACACGCGTGACCTCCAGGATGTGGCTCGGATCTGGATGCCATGGCTCAGACTGGTTTTTGGTGGCACCGGCCAACTATAAACTTTGCCGACGATGCACTACACTGTGGTAGCTCGACGGCGAATTCTAATCCCTTATCCGTGTAGAGCCAACATCTTGACATGAAGGGCATAACAACGGCAGTTCTACATCAACTCTTTGCAACTTTGCTGGAGCATTTCTTAATAGTTCCCATTATCATGTTTGCAATTGTGTCACAGGTCAAGTTCGCATATATTAAACTTTCAGTCTTCTTCATTGTTTCTAGCTGATTGTATTATTTTCTGGTTGCAATCAATTGGACATTTTCTAAAAAATCCTGGTTAGCAATAAGATAGTTTATGAGTTGACTGTTATATGCCATTTTCAAATAAATTATTGTACTTTAAACAATCTTTTTGTCTTAAGTGGAATTAGGCGCGGTGCGGCGCCTCACCACCTTCACACAACAATATCGCTTATGGCGCGCGGCGTGGCGACGCCATATGACGTGTGGTGTGGCGACATTATATGCATATCTTAACCTAGTTTGGCAGTAGCAAAAGCATATCATTATCAACTAGCAAAGCATATCAAAGAAAGAAAGAAAAGGGTGCTTGTGGGCCGGCCCAAAGGCCCATGCCGGCCAGAGCATATATGGGGGCAACGGGGCAGGAGGGCTCCTGCCCTACTTCACTCCCCCGCCGTCGCCCTGCCCCCTAACCACCCTCCCCGGCTCCCCACATTCCCCACGCAGAGCCCCCGACTCGGAACCCCGCCCGCGTCTCCTCCCCTTCGATCTTGCCGCCGCCCTGACTACCTTCTCCGTCTCCAACGCCGCCTCCATCGCCCTTGCCGACCACACCCTCAGCCACGCCTCGCCTTCCCCGCCGACTGCGCGCGCGCTCCCTTGCCCACGCCGCTTCCTCGCCGCCTGCGCGCGCTCCTCGGCCACGCCGCTTCCTCGCGTCGCCTGCGCGCCGTTCCCTTGGATTGCGACAGATCCGGCTGCGGCGACGGCGGATCCGGCGCCGGTGAAGCGGGAGGCAACGGCGGACTAGCGGCGGCGACGGATCCAGCGCCGGTTAAGCGGAAGGCGACGGCAGATCCGGCGCCGATGAAGCGGGAGGCAACGGCGGATTGGTGACGGCGAAGGATCCCGTGGATCAGGCTGTAGCGACGGCGGATCTAGCGCTGGTGAAGCGGGAGGCGATGGATCCCGCGGATCTGGCGGCTGCGATGGCGGATCTGGCGGCGGCGGCGACTCCCTCGGTCCCTCCTTGCTATTTCGCCGTCCGGACGGCATACACCTCCATGTCGTCCGGACGGCATACACCTCCGGTCCGCCACGGCGATATGGCGACGAGATATCGTCAATATCTCGATGCCTTAATAACCATGTCCAGATGTTTTCATATATAAACCGATAAATAGTAGTTTCAGTTGTGTAAGATTTGTGATATTGAGCTTGAGCTATGCCAGGTTAAAGTGCAGTAGTCTCTGAATGTTTGGCAAAAAAAGTAGTTCCTTTGCCATGTAACATATAAATAAATAGCTGCATACAGTCAAGATTAAGTTAAAGGAAGTGTAAATGGATAGTAATGCTGAAAATTCTTATCAATTAGATGTTCCTTCCGAAACATTGAAGCTTTTCTTCCAAATCAATTCATTATTGATTTTCCATGATACGAATTGATTTCCTATTATTCAAGTTTCGCATTAGTTTGCCATGCAATGAAAACATTTCAATAATTATTCCCTACCAATTGTCTGTTATAAGTGATTGACCAATAGCGGCAATAGAAGGTCCCAAGAACATAATAGTTATTTGTTTGGGTACTTGCTCAAGTTTCTTCTACGGCCATCAACGTTTTGGTTTGCTCTGACAGTTCAGTTGAGCATTGAGAACTCCCGTATAGAGAAGCATGAAGGAGGTCCTCTCGCGTACAAACTATGGAGCATAGATTCACAGCCTCATGCACAAAAAGAATACTGCGCTTTTTTGGTTTTTATCCCCATGCCCATTTTGTCCGTAAGTCAAAATAGTAATTCTTCATTTCATGTCTTTATCTGCTGAATTCACCAAAATGTATGCCTAGGTATGCATGTATTTTATCCCAGATGGCATGTTTTTTGTTGCTATTTTAGGCCACTTAAATTTGAATATTTCTTAGCATGAATCCCTTTTCTTTGCAGATTTTATGTCTTTGCATGGCAAAATATTCTAGCATTGGGTTCCTCAAACGTTGTCATTTGCTAGATGTAATGATTGATAGATTCCAGGCTTAAGGACCTGGAAGGATGTTATGGCTACATGTTGCCAGGCTCTATTAATGATATAATGAACCCTGCCTTGTTTTAAGATAATTGTCAATGGTTTTTGTAGGGGTTGTTTTGGTAACTACATAGAACTCAGTTAAATTTCGATGTTCTGAGACATGCAAGGGCGGTCTATATAAATTCAAGAATACAAAAATATTTTTTTGCTTCAAAGGATGAGTGCACAGTGCCTTGAAGTTTGATTTTTTGTTGCAACGCATGGACACTCGGCTATGTAAAGATAAAATTAATGCCCATTGTCCGTTTTTATATTCACGTTTGATGAGTTAAAGTTAGCCCCCAAATAAAGAAGCACAAGAGTCAACACTCAAACAGAGTATTATCTCACAGTCAATTCATTATATGATTGTACAATTCAAGCAGTTCACTACCCCTTCGCAATTTTTCTTTAACCAGTAAGCAAATCACGGTGATCCAGGGACGAGATCAGAGGGAAATGAATCTACTAGAAAATGAGGAAGAAGGGGAGAAACATGGACCTGGTATCCGTTCCAGGTGCAGTACGTAGCGGCCGACTGGATGGTTATGCCCTTCTCGCGCTCAAGGTCCATGGAGTCCATCTTTGCGCCGACGCCGTCACGGCCACGTACCTCATGGATCTCGTGGATCCGGCCGGTGTAGTACAGGACCCGCTCCGTCAGCGTTGTCTTCCCGGAGTCTATGTGCGCGGAGATGCCGATGTTCCGCATCCGCTCCATCGACTCCCGCCACCGCGCCACTTCCTTCTCGTCCCGCGCCCGCAGCGCCGACGCCGACGACATCGCCCGCCGGGCCGACGCTGCCGCGGCCGCTGCCGCCGGCGACGGGGCGTCAGGGAGGGGTTGGAGGAGGAGGGAGAAAGGGCGGAAGGAGGAGAGGAGGCGAAAGGCGGAACGCCGGGCCATGGCCATCGCCGCTTACAAATTTCTTGGCGGCGGCGGTGGCTGTGGCGGCGGCGGCGGCGCCGGGGGGGAGGGGGTTGCCTGGTTACACTAAAACCCTAGGGCGCATGTAGAAATGCGTTGGGCGTTGTGAAGGGTTTGGACAAGACAGCCCAGTTTGTTGATGATTTATAGCTTTTTACTGATTTATTATTTATTATAGATCAGTTAACTTATTTGACATAATTAAATTTAAAAATAAAAAAATATGGTAGCTCATCTTTATCTTTACTATTATAAAAGAAGGAGTTGGTGGTTAACCCGTCGTCACTCCTCTCTTCTCAGCCATTCGATCTGAATATAAGATAAAATCCGAATCGTCTGTTCACTCCTCCCCTCCCTCCCTCCCTCCCACCCCGCACGCCCCTAACCCTAAAATCCGAACCGCTCTTCCCCGTATCCCCCTCGCTCTCCCTCCTCGCACCCCCGCCTCCCCCTCACTCTCCCCCCGCCGGCCCCCCGCTCTCCCCTGCCTCCCCCTCACTCTCCCCTCGCCTCCACAGATCCGCCTCTCCCCCCGCGCCGCCGCCTCCTCCCCCTCCCTCCCAAGCGCCGCCACCTCTTCCCCTCCTCCCAAGCGCCGTCACCTCCTCCCCTCCTCCCAAGCGCGCGCCTCCTCCTCCTCCTCCCCACCTCGCGTAGCCGCCTCCTCCCTTCCTCCTTCTCGTAATCTCGCGCAGAGCAGCGCGCGACACCAGAGCCCCACTCCATCGGTGCGGCCGACTGAATCGCCGAGGATCCCGAGGCGGAGGCGGGAGGAGGAGGAAGGGGCCCATGAGCCTCGCGGGCCCCGCCCAGAGGCGGTGCCGCGGCGAAGGGCGCACCTCGACATCGCGGCCGACCACCGCCGCTTACCGCAAGGGCGCGGGCAGCTCGTGGCGCTCGACGAGGCTCGCGCGGACTCGCCATCGGCGGCGGCGGCGTCCTGCGGCGTGCCCCGACGCCGGTCGAGGTCTCACGTGGCGCCCCGAGCGCACCGCCGGTCTCCCGGCGCCGCCCGATGAGCCATTGGTCCGGCTTCGGATGTGAGGAGGTGCTCCCGATTGGGGCTTCTTTTGATCGGATCATGTGCGCATATACGGCATGCCGCTTCCGCTCAATGACGCGTTGTGATGCGAGTCGTAGTGTGTCTCTTCTTAAGCTTCGTGGATCGTTCTCTTCGCGGTATCCGATAAATACCGTGTTTGTTGGCTAGATGGTGAACATTTCAACAGAAGGCAAGCTTGCCGGAAACAAGATACACCGGGTTGCTTCAACTCATTGTTCACTTTCTCGTTTTTGGAAGAATGATGCGCGTCGACGAAGTCCTTGCGATTGATGGGCCATCGCGCGGATGTCGCCGTTGACTCTGAGGCGCTCTCGCTCACGACAAGCACCCCGAGCGTCGCCTCAAAGCATCTTTCAAGGTATAATTGACCCAAAGTTGGGAAAGTTGGAATTTTTAACTGAATTGCTTCGTAAATGTGTGAAATTTAGTTGAATTATACCATGGTTATAAACAAAATAGATGTCTGCTACTGTACTGTAATTGTAGGAACATTATGTTTACCGATTGGATGTGACCTGTAATTCTAGGACTACTTTTTTGTATCTGTCGTCATCAGAAATATGCCAGAGCTGCATGATAAGCCAGTAGCAGTTTGCTATTCTGACAATCCTAAAGGAACTACGGAAATATCAGCTGCAAACTATCCTGCACGAAACTATGGTGCTTTTATATTGTTTTTTCAAAGTTACAATTGGAACTTAAAATCTGGTTATGTCAACACATTTGAACATAGTTGATGTCCTCTTTTGTGGATTCCAGGGATAAAGGCTGGCATGTTTGTTAGAGACGCCAAAACTCGGTGCCCTCACCTAATGGTTGTTCCTTATAACTTTGATGCGTACGGGGAGGTATGCCTTTTAGTTTACTTCTTTTGATGGTCAATTCCTAAAAAACTTTTTGTTGAAACACTACTTTTGTTATAATTGAGATGTTGGAATTATTGTAGGTTGCTAACCAGTTCTATGGTATTTTGCATACATATTGCAGTAAGGTTCAGTTTGTCTTTGGATTATCCATTACTCAAAGATGTATTCATGTTGATACATCCTCATAATGATAGCCACATATACATCTACACGCCTTAACAATGTTATGCAAAATTCGGGCTTTGAGTGCGATGAAGCTTTTCCGGATATGACTCAATGCATACATGATAATCCGGAGGAAGTAATACTGAGAATCAAAATGAGATTTTTGGTACAACAAAGTGCACCGCCAAAGGTTTGTGATTCTTGAAAACATGCTCCTAGCTCGCTTAGCTACGGATCTGCAAAGCCAAATGGACGAAGTGCTTTATTTCCTCCGAGAAGGTATATGCATTCTAACTATGCCCATCCTTAGCTCTATACAATAGCTCCATGTACTAGGTGATTTTGAATTAGTGCTGTTTGGAACAACGATTTTGTAGGAATTCTATAGGAATTGCTCTATACAAAATTCTTGCATGCAAAATGGGCCCTTACAATTGGTGAATTAGTTGTTGGAGCAAGATAACGAGTTTTAAAGTATTGTGAATCCTACATTATCATTCTTCTATTAGCTGCAAGGTATAGACTTTTGTGTACTTGAGAGATGAACAACAATCCTTGTTGATAAAGAAAGTGTATATACTATTGTTTTACAAAATCTTACATGGAATTATTTCCTTGGGTATAGCTTGTTGGTGGTTGAGTTCAGGTCAAGGTTCCAATTCCC
This sequence comes from Melocanna baccifera, assembly GCA_036346265.1. NCBI lineage: Eukaryota > Viridiplantae > Streptophyta > Magnoliopsida > Poales > Poaceae > Melocanna > Melocanna baccifera. Next base: position 13,735,434 of record CM070691.1, on the reverse strand, counting down.
GTTAATGTTTATGGCATAATGTCATATTTATCAATTGGTTTGTTATTCTCCAAGACAGTCTGACAGTTATTTATGTACTAAGAATACTATAGAAAATATTGTTTACTATCATTTCTGTACATATTATTGTATGTAGTGTTTGTTTTATCATGGTTCACTAATACGATGTTTGATTTATTTACGAGTATGAACATGTATGTTTTGTTTGAAACATGATGACGTAAGATAAAGTTGATATTTATTATTCAATTTGATATCATATTTGATAGTATGCATCACTTTTATTTGGTTTTCCATTGCAACGCACGGGCACCTTACTAGTCATGAATAATACAAAGAAATACGGAAAAAAAGAAAAGACAAAAAATCTAAAAAAACCAGAAAAAGATGAAATTACTGAATAGTGAAAAAAAAGAAGCCAAAAGCAAAAATTGATTTTAAACCAACTTGAGCACTACTAAAAGTTGCCGGTCTGTTGGGTTGAGCTGATTTGCTACAAGTTGCGCGCCACGCGGACGCACCGGCGGCATGGGCCCGGCGCAGACACAATCCATTTAGGCATAAAAAAAATAAATAGATCATATTGTACCAGCCCACGAGTCATGGTCTGAACCCAGACACAGTCCACAACTATGCCATGCCAGCACGGACATGGTTAAGACTTAACAGGCCGTACTGGCACGGTTAACCCGTTGTTGTGGCTACAGACCAAACAGAGAAAGAGAGGTATGATAGTGGAGAGTTATGTGAGCAATGTCCTCTTGGTCTTTTCCAAGGGCTCTGTATGATATATATGTGTTCCCTCGTAAGGAGCGTCTTTACAATCGTAACCTTACATCGAGCCTCCTTCCAAGGGCAACTACGTCCTTGTACATGGTTTATAACCTTCTCAACAGGCTAGCTGGGTTTAGGTGGGGGTCACCCCTACAACAGGAGCCTCTCATGGTGAAGGGCTTCACAGGCCGAAGCCATGTTGCCGAGCCCTTTGGCCCCCTCCGTCCCTGCGGCTTGCGACGTTGTGTGATTGTGGGCGAAGATGATTTAGCGCATGTAGCCCCTCGTGGCTCCGCGGAGTCGAAGCCGCGGGACCGCAACGGAGTCAATATCGAAGTTGTGCGCTGGGTGGTCGTAGGCGGAGTCGCAGTTGCGCTGCGGAGGTAGAGACCTCGTCGATGCGGGATGAGCAAGCAGGCGCGGGAAGTTGGGATGTCGCATGCGCGTGAGTGACCGCGTCGGTTCGACTCCCGCCGGTTGGACGCATGTGGTCGGCCGCGTCGGCTGGACTCCCGCCGGTTGGGCGCACGTGGTCGGCCGCGTCGGTTGGACTTCCGCCGGTTGCGCTTCCTGAGAACGGTTATATATGCGGCCGTAGCGGCGTGACGAAGTATTGCTGGGACGGCTTGTCTCAAGAATATGCCTCTTCCGCTCACGAGCATGCGACAGGCTTAGCGTCAGTTAGGGCGCTCTGTGCATGCTTGTGGACGGAAGAAGGTACATTCTTGAGCTGGCAGAAAGATTTGCGCCCCGCGCTGAGGAAGAGACGTTGGGCCTGTTGCTGAGACATCCTCTGAGCCTGGGGCGTGCTGAGGCGTTATGTCCCGAGATGATGGTGGCCGTGGCGCTGCGAGCGGTCGGACGACCGTCAGTGCGCGCGCCTTTCTGGTGGCTGGCTTCACGTCAATCGGTGTGGACTCCTTCCGACGGACCTGCCCCGCTAGCGCTCTCTGCGACCTAGCATCCATGAAAAGACGTTGGCCACATTAGGGTGCGAAAACGGTTCCTTCTGCCAAGAATGGTAAATATGGAATGCGGCAGGTGCCGGGGTTGCCCTGAGCCACCGAAGTAGGGGGCGCTTTCGGGAGTGTCGCGCCAGCGCACAGGTACGCGTCGAGATGACCGAGCCGGAGGCGAGCGCGGAGTTGTCCTGCGGACGTGAAGGTCTCGTCGAGGGCGGAGACGAAGCTGTCCCGCAGAGGCAAAGGTCCCGTCGAGGGCAGAGCCGGAGCTGTCGTGCGCTGATTCCGGAGTAGACGTGTGGCAGAGCGCTATTTGGCGCGTCGTGCGCTGTCAGGCCCTTTTGCGCGATCACCGTTTGACTGGGCCTGGCGCACGTGGGTAGTTGTGCCGGTTCAGCTTCGATCATGGGGAGGCGAGCGGTTTGCCTCCCGCCGATTAGCCTTACCGGTGGCGTGGGAGGTGCAGGGGTCTTAAATATCTCCAGCTGTGCACTTCCTGCGTTCTGGTCGCCTCACCTTCCAATTGCTAGTCGCACGCCCTCAATCTCGTGTCTTCCTTGCTTCGTCCGTCGTCGCATATCTCTTAGGAGGACGATGGCGCAGGACGGAGAGCGCGCTCAGCCAGTCAGCGATAGGGCCGTCTTCCGGCGGTCGTCGTCGCTCGAGGTGGAATACACACTCAAGGGGTGCGACTCGGCGCAGGCGGATGGATGGTGGGCGGCGGAGAGGATAGAAGGTCCGTGCTCCCGCATGCTGGGCTCGACGCTGGTGACGGAAGAGACGATTCGCGACCTCCTGCGCGAAGAGAAGCTGTCGGACCGTCAGGAAGTGCGACTGCCTGCGATCGACGAGACCGAACCGCATCCTGAAAAGTCTGAGGCGATCGTGTTTATCGCCTATTTTGAAGCCGGGTTGCGCATTCCGGCTGCTCGACTTATCGGGGACGTCTTGCGGACTTTGGGGCTTGAGCTGGCGCAGATAACGCCGAATGTGATAGCCCGTCTTGCCGTGTACAGCTGGGCATTGCGCACGGAGGCATGCTGACAACCGCATCACTATTCGTGTTTCTCCACGACGTCCGGTGTGCGTCGGAGGATCAGGGGGACGGGGCGTTTCCCGGCTTCGGCAGCGTCGACCTCGTCTTGCGTTCGCAGTGCGAGAAGATTTTTCCCGCAGAGTCTAGTCGGGCGGAGTGGGAGCCGAATTGGATGAGGCGGTGGTTCTACCACCGCGTGGCGAATGGTAGCGGCCTTGAATGTTCGGGGCAGCCGGTGTGCTGATAGATACTGAGGATGAGCGAATAGCGCGGAGGCTTGTGGGGATCACCGCCCGCTTCAACATGCGCGACCTCGCTGAGGAGTTCGTCATGTATGGCGTGGCGCCACTTGCTACAGAGTGGCGTGTTACTCCTGGGAAGCTTCGGCGCGACAACGTCCGTCCGTCCGTGTCTTCGCTACCGAGACCCTCCGGTCCGCGTAAGTTGCGCTGGAGCTTAGCTTTCGTGTGCTGTTCCTCGGGGTCGTTGTTTTACATCGTGCCCCCGTGCCACTCGCATGTGCTTCCCTGGAAGACGTGGAGCGTGCGGTGGGTGCGTTCCTCGGACTGTATACGGCTAGGGAACACACATTGCGTGTAGCTGCCACCACGGAGGCAGGTCTGGGGCGGCTGAACCGTGTGTGGGAAGCCTTGGGCATTAGAGTGCCAGAGCGCATTGTTCCAGCCCCAAGCCCACCTCTCCGCGATTCCGCGGGGGAGGGAGTACCAGCGGGCGCAGGTTCCGACTCGGCGAAGCATGCCGACTTAGAGGCAGGCACGGGTGCTACTTCGCCGCCAGCCGGCGTTGAGGCGGAGCCATCGTTCGCGGAGGATGCTGGGGAGGAGTTCATTCCTGCCACGGTGGAACCTCCTCCTGCGGCGGTTTCCAAGGTGAGGCCGTCCTCTTATTCCCCGAAGGCGAAGCGGCCCCGCACACAATCGCCCCTTCGCTCGCCGAGGCGGTTCGTTGTAGCGAGTAAGGTCGGAGCCCGATGGGACTCCGACTCAGACACCGAGTGCCTCGGTGTCCCCACAGCCCCGATCAGGTCTGCGGCTGCCGGGGGCGAGGGCTTGGTGGAGCTAAGCTCCGACACAGAGGTCCCCCCGCCTGGTGGGGTGGCCGGGGATGCCGAGATCCTTGCGGATTCGGGCGGGGCTGAAGGTAAACTTACATTCCTTAGTGTGACCCGTTATGCGTTCGTAGGGCTGACCGCCATGTCCCCTTGCAGCAACATGGTTCCCCGAACGCGGGCCGCCCTCGGAGCACGAGGACGTTCGCTTAGAAGGGACATCCGACGCCGCCGAAGTTATCGCCGCGGATGCCACCCGACATCTAGCGGACTTCATCCCTCGAGCAGAGGTGCTGGCAGCATGGCAGGGGGTCGCGGATAGCGCGGCCACGAGTCTAGACCGCGATGCGCTGCAGGCTTGCGGGTCAGGACTGCTTGGGAGAATGCTAGAGGTCTCCGAAATGAGGGTAAGTATCTAACCCTTGGCGGCACGCAGATAAGTATCTAACCCTTGGCGGCACGCAGCCCTTTGGAGGTGTACTAACCGCGTTATCGTGTAGACCCTCGCCCTTGGTCGAGCGCTGCAGGCGGTCCATGCCCGCGAACAGGATGCATTGGGGGACCAACTGTGCGCCGCTGAAGGAGCTCTTCGCGCGTCAGAGAAGCCCATCTCATATGCCGAGGAGCTTGTGGCGGCGGCTCGGTGGACGGCAGTAGAGGAACGGGACGGCCTGTTTCGGCAGATTGCCGTGCTGGAGGAAGAGAAGGGCCGCCTTGCTGCGTCTCTGAGAGAGTGGGACCAGGCTCTGGGTGACGCCTCGGCAATGGCATGAGAGGCTATGCTGGCCCTGGAGGGCACCCTTGAAAACCTTGTGGCTGAAGTGCCGCCCCATTCATTCGGACTCGAAGAGCTTTCGCGGACACTTCGGTGGATTGGGGAGGCGGCCGATCTCGCTCAGGCCGCTGCGACGTCCTTTGGCAATCACTACTCCTACGTGACCGCATGCCTGGCGTGTGCTCTTCTCCGGCACCGGGGCTGCCGTCATATCGACGAATTGGGTGACCCGCAACTGGAGATGCCTGCTGGGGCCGGAGTGATGTTTTGTGTCGTGCGCGTTGTTCGGCCCGCCGTTCGGTTTTTTCACGAATGGATCTAGGAGTACATCGGGGAGGCCGCGATACAGGTGGAGCTACGGCGGAACATGTACGGCGAGGGGAACCTTGGCGAATGGCTGGATGGAGTTGCCCGGTGCGACGATGATGGCGCCGATGGCTCGAGGCAGGTGTGACCCCAGAGTTCTTGTGCACCGGTGTGCGTTGTAACCTCTGTATTCCATGCTGCGAATGAAGTGAAGATTGCTTCCCTTCTTTGACCAACCGCGCCATTTTATTTTAAGCAGCTGCCCGATGGGGACCGGCTGCTGATTTCTAACACCGTGACACGGCGCCGTTTACGGCGCTGGTGGCGGGCCGAAGACTCGCTGAACTTCTGGGCGAATCGACCCTCGACGGGTGAGGCTTCGGCGCGGAAGGCCGTCCAGGCGAAGCCGGACGAGTAGCGTTGGCCTGGGGGGCTTTATAATCATTTTGAAGCAGCGCGGTAGATAAGCCGAAGCGTTCGTCCCCGCCGTCATTTTTGGGCACATCCTCTTTGTGCTTTTCTTATGAAGTTTGTTGGCTAGTCGGGGTAGACGCTCAAGGTAGGCAAGGAGCTGGCGCCCAGACGAAATAGACGCACGAGCGCTCGGTCTCCATCCCTCGAGGTGGCGGCAGCGGAGCTGGTGCCTAGTCGGAGTAGACGCGCGAGCGCTCCGTCCCCTACCCTTCGAAGTGGTGGCAGCGGAGCTGGCGTCTAGTCGGAGTAGACGCGCGAGCGCTCCGTCCCCTACCCTTCGAAGTGGTGGCGACGGAGCTAGCGCCTAGTCGGAGTAGACGTGCGAGCGCTCCGTCCCCTACTGCTGGACGGGATAAGGATGAAGTAGACTTGAGGAACGACAGGAACCTAGCTCCATAGGCCCTGTCCCAAGTGGTCGATAGGGGGCCTCACGGGTGCAACTGTTGCCCCGCAGTTCCGGACACTGACGGGACAACTGAGGCGGGATCGACGGGGCTTTGCGCATGTGGCTTTACAGCTGCGAGCGAAGTGTCCCTCGTCCGTCGTCGAGTGCTTCGGGCCCCCTAGGATAGGGGGACACGTGGAGTGTAGCTGGCGGAATCTTATAGTTGAAGCGGGGCGGCACTGTTGCATCACATGCCCTTGGGGCGGCCGATGGGGCTCTTGAGGCGTGATTTACACGGTCTTGCTTTCGGAGCTCTTTAAAAGGGCGAGTGGCCAAGTGAAGCGGCACTCGCCTTCCCAGACATCGCGCCCCCGCAACTTCTCCTGTCGAAATCGCCGCCCCAACGTGCCCCGACTTCGTCCAGTAGCGCCGAGGGTTCCGGAGCGCGGCTGATGCTGCCTGGATGATCGCGGGGTCGGACATTCCGCCCATATGAGGTGGATGCGACGCCGCGATGTGTTTTCCCCTCGTCAGTTCGTCGAAGAGCCGTGGCTGGTGCGGGGTGGTGGGCAATTCACTTGTATTTCAGCAAGGAAACTCCTAACTTTGGGAGTAACTTCTTCGTCGCGCCAGCGAGATCGCCCGTGAGATGGGTGAGCTTCCACGAGCGCGTTTGTGTCGTCATCGCCTCGGCAGAAGCGCGGGCTGTTGAGCTCGTGTGCCGCCCCACCTCCCCGGGTCTGTAGATCTATAACAATTGGCTTGTACCACTATAGATTATGAAATAAGAAGTCTAAATTTGACATTTAGGAGATTAATGTCATTATCACTAATATACTTGTACCTTCATAGTACTAGAGGATACTGCCATAATAATATCTTCCCCATGAAGATGCACTTTGTAAGTGTTTATATGACACACTTCTGGTCTTATTATTCCTCATTTCATTATTTCGGGTCTATATGGGTCTTTGACCACTTCTAGAGAATACATAGTCATTAGTGTAATTTCATATGTTGACTGGTAAGTCATGTATTGACTTATTCCTTCAAGGAAAATGCCCATTCTTCAGGATGACATTTATTTAATAAGTAAGAGATTTATATACATGTTGCGATTTTCTTTCCTTCTTATTAGTGAACATGAGTCTTTCATGGATTTCTTCGTACAGATTTTTAGAATCCATTAACTGCATAATTTCATTCATGTCATTTACCAGAAAATACTATATAGCGGAATATATATTTATTCATAATGGGAGAGTATCGGTCTTTTACAAGGACATATGAACTATTATTGTTCACCACCTCATTATTTTCATAACGACCCATTAAGTCTGAACTTGCTAGTTCTAAGACATACTTTCAGTGGTTATAGTTCAGCCTCAATTACTTTCTTTATTTGACCCGATATGAGCGCTTCAAATATCTCTTGCCATGGATTGTGGTTCCAGATTCGGATTTTGGTTAGAGAAACATTAGCAATCTTAGAGGCACATTGTCGACAACTATTTGATTTCTCCCAATCCTCAAATTTTAAGGTTATTTTATTGTTAACCAAATCTTCGTCATTTCCCAAAATGAAAGATTCTTGGTTGTTGGGCATTCCCAACATTTATGCTTTACGCTTTCTTATGTTGCTAGGTTTTTATCTTCATGATAAGGCTCTACGGGAGGACTTTCTCACCTTCTTGGTGAATTTTTTCCAGGAATCTTAAGGAGTGTTTAACCATTATTTGACTACTGTCATTTAGAAAATATAATCCACAAGAGTCCCTGCAGGTTTAGATCACTGACCAATAAGTCACTCCGCTTAGATGGATATACTATTAAAAAAACCCAGGGTATACCACTCTTAGTGGTGAGTTTTCTTCTAGCAAGCATAACTTGGTTAAACCTTTATAATTTGTTAGCAAATTATCTGGCAAGTTCCCGCTTCTGGCTTACTGGAGTATCAATTAAATTTCTAGCTTAGCTTGGCAAGTGTGTGAATCTTAACACTAAATATCTTTTTTGCCTAAGAAAATATCAAGGCATTCAATAATTTTGGGCTTTCTCTTCCCCTAAAACCAAGATTAGATCTTTCTAGCATACCATAAAAATCACCTACCATGGGTGATGAGGATTAAATAAATTTCTAAATATGACTTTAATATCTAATTAAGGCCAAAGGACCCCCGTAGTTGTAAACCAGTAAAGGTTGTTTCCTGAGTACCTTGGTTGGAGATACACTATGCATATTGCTTGGCCAGATTACCGCTCAAAGATTTTATGAACTCGTACCTAAACTTGATTTCAGGATATTCCTTCCGTGTGATGGATGGAACACATGCCTTATCCACTCTAGATGGCACGATGCTTTTGGCCTTGAGTCTTTGACAACAACAGCCATGCAGTTGTTACCCATATTGATCTACCGCTAACAACAACCGATGATCAGGCGTCCTCTCTCTAATAGTAACTGCATTCCCTACCAAATGCACCGGTTCTATAAGGCGTCTTCCCCGATGGATAATTGGCATCTTTTCGTTGGTATTTAAGGCGGGACGATAAAGACAATTAATATCTTATTCAATTCAATGTAATTAGGGCTAGTCTTATGCCTTGTCAAGGGCACCTTGTAATTGGTTCATAGCAGTAAAAAGCATCCCTGTTCCCTCCCAACGATCTTAGACATTTTCTCATATTATTTTATAAGATCGGCAACTCAATCGTCAATAGTTGGCGGTGTCTGTGGGGAAGAAGGTGTTGAATCCTTGAAGTTCTTCTTCATTTAGCAATTTCACCCTTCTCTATTCCCTATTGTCATTACTAATGCGATCATGGCAGCGACTTGGGACGAGAAGAACTGGTTCAATTTGGTAGACTATGCCGACTTCGATATGGACGCAAGCATGTGCGCCATGGAACAATTGCCTCGTCATCATCCTCTTCCATTTCAAGCTCGTCGCTCGTTGAAATTAGTGAAATCGATCGAATGGAAGAAGATCTGCTACCCCCCATCAATGACACTCCCAGAGAAATCAGTTGTTTCGACCATATCAGACTGTCTAATGCCTCTGCAAGCCTGGTGTTTTCGACCAGCAAATTTGGCAACAAGAGTGCAACACCACGATTTGAGGGTCCGAGTACTCTCGATACAGTCGTGGGTGAGCACTATTCGCTGACAGCTTCTACGTATTCTAGGAGCCAATAAACACCTGGTCGCAGTGTCAAATGCAATTACCTCTAGCAGAAAGCTGGGTGAAGATGCTAACGCTTAGCATTCAATCGGCAACCCATTGGATCAAGCTGAGTCCACTACAAAGCCCACCAGAGGTGGTAATTTTCAACCATTCCCTATTGTGGAGGCTTCTTGCTAAAGCAGTGGAAGGTTCTCTCTTAGTTTTGATGGAAGCTCATCAGGAGATTCATGCTGGAGGCATGAAGTTAATGCAAAAGGTGAAATCGATCAAGTTGCCATGCACGATTCTTCACGATAGGACCTGCCAAGATCTGCTGGTCAAAAAGGTGCTATCACTCCTACATCATCCTAAGAGGACAAAGGTAACAGAGCTGGTGGACATCAATTGGGTAATCTTCCTACTTCTACCCAACCGCTCCATTGTATTTTAAACAACTTGGATCTTGGTTTGGCAAAAACTTTGGGATATGCTCAGGTTGTAGGCCAAGTGTCGGAAATCCTCCAGCATACCATGCGGTGCACAGAGATGTACAGGGAACAGATGAATTTGCAAAGTCATATTCTGACTTTGTTCGAGCATTCCTCCCTAAGCAAAAGCCAACGTGGTCTGACTAGAAATAATCTGACATCTCGAGCAAGTCCCCCTCAAAGATTCCACTAGGGGAGTATTAGGGAAGATAGTTTTTGACAATTAAGCCACTCCCCTCCTCTTGATGAGGGAGAAACGCTTGGATCAGGTGATCTGCGGTATTATCTGAACCATGCAGCTAGTCAGAGACACCATGTAAGTGTTCACGACCGGGTTGGGGCACTAGTTCCTCAGTACGACTAACTACTGATGGAACTAGTCTCCCACTAACTACAATCTGGTGCCCTTCCAAAGAAGACACCATGACTTGATCACATGATATCAGGCTTTCTCCGCTGGTCTTCAAGCAGTATACTGGCCAAATAGGTTTCGACCTGCAAATCTAGAAAAATTCGGTGGAACTCAAAATCCATTAGAATTTCTTTAGATTTATACTACCACCATTAGGGCTACTAAGAATGATGATAATGTGATGGCAAACAACTTGCCCATAGTCCTTGAAAGGTCTGCCCGGTCTTGGTTGCCTAACCAACTGGTCAAATCAATTTACACCTGGAAGCAGCTCTGCGACCTGTTGATTGCAAACTTTCAAGGGACGTACAATCTCCCCGGTAAAAAAGACGATCTCCACCGAATCAAGCAAGAACCCAATGAGACTCTTTGATAGTACATCAAGAGGTTCAGCTAGGTTTGTAATTTCATTTGTGGGGTTACAGATCTTTTGTTATTTGGGCTTTCAAAATAGGGTTGAGAAACCAATAGCTTACGGAGGACATTGTAATAAACCCTTCAAGAATGATCGTCGAGTTGTTTGACATGGATGACAAGTACACAACCACTACCAAGGCAGTTGAATAGAACAAGGCGATCGGCTGGATAGGGAAAATTTCTCAACCTAGCCTAGAGAAAAAGGAGAAGAAGCCCAAGAAGTCTCCCAAAGGTAAGAAGAATCACAAACCTAATGCTAAGGAGGTTCTCATGATTCCAAAGAAGTTCATTATGGGCAAGAATGATTATTTCGGTCAAAACAAGGCAAAGCTCCGACCGATGAATCCAAGAAAAATAAGAAGTGGTGTCTGCTTCACCAAGTGACAAGGCATGATCTATGTAACTGCCATGCCTAGCAGATGAAATCAAAAGATTATTATTTAGGTAAGGGTCATTTCCCTTCCATTTAAGATATCGAGGAACTGAGCTTCAAGAAAGACAAAGATAGCGATGAAGAGATGGACTATTAGGAGCCACAACTTACCATTGATATGATATTCGGTAGGTTCTCCTCCCATGAGTCCAGGCACCATCTGAAAGACTATAGAGTGGGAGGTGAACCTCATCGAATCTCCGATCGCCGTCAAGCCATCTAGGTGGTCAGAGACAACTATCTCCTTGAGGTGGGAAGACTGTCCCATTCCTTTAACTCGACTAGGTAGGTTCCCTATTATCGTAGAACCTACTATAAATAATTACAAAGTCAATTGAGTTTTAGTAGATGGTGGTAGTTCTCTCAACATTTTATTTATGGTGGCTCTAGAAGAAATACAAGTTCCCAAGTCAAAAGTAAAGCTCGTGAAGTATGCCTTTCATGGCATAACTCTGGGATCTACTGCTAAACCGATAGGGCAAGTTTCCGTACCGGTGGTAGTCTAAATAACTTCTTAATAGAAAGAAATCTCGTTTGATATGGTAGATTTTGAGACCGCATACAATAAGATTCTTGGTCGACCAGCATTGCTTAAATTCCTAATAGCCACGCATTACGACTATCAAAGTATTAAGATGTAAGGACCAAAAGGGATCATAATAGTTCGAGGGGATAGAAAGATGGCATATGCATGCAATCGTAAATCCTTAGAACTGATCGATGAACTTTTGACTAGAAATGATAACCCACCTTCTATGCAGCAAAACACTCAAGACCAAAGGTGGCCCCAAAATCCTCTGACCAAGTCAAGGAGGTTTCACTCGACAAGGTCAATTCTCCAAAAAAAATGTCAAAGCATTGTTTGAACTCGAAAATGCTATTACCACCTTCCAGAAGATACTGGTCGGGATAGGACTTGATCCCAAGTAGGAAGAGTCACTCATTTCCTTCCTCTAAGCAAATTTGGATGTATTCACCTAGCAAGCATCCGACTTGCCCAGAGTCCCCAAGGAGGTGATCGGGCACATGCTAGCACTCTGGATTGACAAAATGGTCAAGCAAAAGCTTAGGCGGTTTGCACCCGACTGGAAGGAGCCAATCTAGTCAGAGATCGACAAGTTCTCAAGGCTAGATTTATTCATAAAGTCGACCACCCAAAGTAGCTCGCTAATCCTGTAATGGTTAGAAAAGATAATGGAAAATGACGAATGTGTATTGATTTCACAGATCTTAATAAAGCTTATCTGAATTATGACTTCCCCCTTCCACGTAACGATTAGCTTGTTAACTCTACTTCCAGGTATGAGTTATTAAGCTTTTTAGATACATATTCAGGGTACCACCATATTTGTATGAGTAAAGAGGATGAAGAGAAAACTTCTTTCATCATGCCATATGCCACTTTTTGCTATGTAAAGATGTCATTTGATCTCAAAAATGTTGTGTTACTTTTCAAAGGTTAATGCAAAAAAATTAGTCCATAGATTGGTCGTAACTTAAAAGTCTATGTTGATGACTTGGTCATGAAAAGTATCAACATTGGAAATCACATCTTTGATCTATAAGAAACTTTCACTAACTTAAAAAGACATAACCTTAAGTTAAATATGGAGAAGTGTGTGTTTGGAGGCTCTATGGAAAGCTTCTTGGATTCCTAGTTTCAGCTAGAGGAATTGAAGTAAATCCAGAAAAATAGTGGCCATCGAGCAGATGTGCCCTCTGACCACAAAAAAAAGTCCAAAAACTAACCAACTATATAGCAGCGCTAAGTCATTTCATAGCACAGCTGGGAGAAAAAGGATTGCCTTTATTTAAGCTTCTTTAGAAATACGGAAGTTTCAAACTCCTTGTTCTACCTTGTGGATGCCAAGACGCCACCGCGCCACCCCTGCTTCAACCCCAAGTGGTGCTTCAAGTAGCGCCTATAGCTCCCGTAGCGCCACGATGAGGAGGTTGAGGCGCGCCGCCTTGAGGCCGAGAAGAAGCGCACCCGCCGTGAGCGCCACTACCGGAACCACCACTCCTACCACCTCGCTGGCGGCCACGGCAACCAATCCTTGTCGTCCAAGCCCTTGGTTGACATCCAACCCGTCTCCCCCAAACTCGTCCGGCTCAACCATTCGCCCCCATTCCTCCTTCCCTCCTCACGTGCCACCACCTCTCCTCCCCCTCGCGTGCACGAGCACAGGTAACGCTCCCTCCACCTATCCTTCTGGTTCCAATGGTTTTGCTCTCGTCCCATGCACGTGAATGCGTGATCGATCATGTCAATCCGATTCAGCTCGTTGATTGTGATGCGGATTTTGCTCCAATTTGTGTCTCTGCTATAGCTAGAAACGTAAAGCGTGGGATTTTGGCCCGGGCGAGGAGGATTGGAGATGCCCGTGTCTGGGGTGGTGTCGAGGAAGGTGCTCCATCACTGTGCACCCGCTCTAGGTAGCCCGTCAAGCACTACAACAAGATCCTCGCTGACATGATCTAGTTCCTTCCCTTCCATGGTTCCCTTTACTCACCATGAATTCGGTTCCCTAGAGACCCATAATGCGGCCTAATTTTGTATTACGTAAAAAGATAGATAGAAACAAAATGAATTTTCGTTGTTATCGTGCATTATTGTACTGTTGATTACTATGGTTGGCTCATCCTGTGTCATGTGAACATTTTGCTATTACGTAATTATTATGGACTGACTAGAGCCCCAAACTAACGATGTCTATGTCTGTGTTATTGGCCTCCTTCTGTCATCCATGAACTCCTTAGGATACAGGGACAATCGTAGCATCATCTTCTGTTTCAGTTTGCTCAAACCACTAGGTTCATCATTTATAGATCTTTTGTTTTCATGAAAAACATATGGGCATGGCCTACATTGCTTATGGTAGTACCTCATGCTCTATGAAAACATCACATAACTTCTTGAGCAGCAGGAAGAGGAACTGAACGACGGCAGGATCAGGAAGCTGCGTGAGTATGTTGCTAGAAATTCACATCGTGTGCCAAAGGTTTGTTCACTGTTGCCTTAATTTTCCTTATATACTACAAATAATTTATAGCTACCAAAGACCTGCATTCTCTTGCATCTATTTCTGTAGATCACATCATACTTGGAGCAAAGGTGTTACAAAGAGTTAAGAAATCAGCAGTATGGCTTTGCAAAAGTAGTTGTGCTAATATACCTTAAGTTATTGGTCTCTTGTAAATAACAGATGTGAGTGTTTTCGACATTCAGTTTAAATTGCAATGAATTACCTCTAGTGTTCGGTTTTCAAATATAAGGCTGTAAAATATAAAAACTAATTTGCTCAGTTCAAGCCACTACTAGCAAGTAGCTTATTGACCATCATGCACACTCTTTTGGATCAAACAAGGCTGGATGACATGCGCGTCATAGGTTGTGAAACCTTTTTTGATTTTGTTATCTCCCAGGTATTCCATTTCTATAGTCAGTAGTCGACCCTTTCATTACACACATCTATTTTAAGCGAAATTATCTTATGACTTTTGTGTTGATTCCAGGTGGATGGCATGTATCAATTCAATTTGGAAGAACTTATTCCAAGACTTTGTGAACTAGCTCAGGTAGTGTAATTTCCTGAATGTCGATTCGGCGTAGGTTTTTAAAATAATCGCGAAGTCGCCCGGTTTTTCGGTAAAGCGCGAGAAGGGAAAAAAATAAAATTATGGGATAACATTAAATTGAAAAATGAATGAAATAGATTATAATATAAAAAACCCTTTTAGGGGCTGGTTGGAGGGTGGACTTGCCACCTTGGGCCAAAGGGCCCAAGGGGGTGGCCGCACCCCCTCCTCCTAACCCTAGCCGCCCCTTTTAATTCCTTGTGGCCGCCACCCCCTCCCTCCTTCCCACCCCCAGGCTGCCACCCTCTTCCACCATTACGCCACCTCTCCTCCCCCATTGCTGCTGCCCCTTGGTGCTAGGAGAAGGCGAAAAGGAAGGAAGAAGAAGAGAAGGAAGAGAAGAAAGGAAAGAAGAAGAAGAAGAAGAAGAAGAAGAAGAAGAAGAAGAAGAAGAAGAAGAGAAAAGAAGAGGGGTGATCCCAAGGAGATCCCCTAGGTAACTCTTCCTCGTTCCAAACCCTTCTAGTTTCGCTGTAATTAGGGTTCTTAGCAATGGAAATGATGGGGTCTAGCAATTCGATTAGAGAATTCCTGCTGTCTGCATGTAGATTAATCCATGCAGCGTGACTGTTTGTGCAGTTTAGACCTATGAAACGATTTTTCCTGTAGGTCTGTTCAAAAGGAAAATTGTAGAGGACGACGAGACCTATCTTCTTTATTGTTTTTAGAATTTTTGGCTGCGGGATTTGGGGGCAGCAGGGCCGGGAACCTTGCTGTCTGTCAGGGGTGCAGACTGGGACAGATTGCTGTTCGGGTGTGATTTAGGAGCAGTAGATGATTTTTATATTTTTGGTCACAATTGTGAAAATGTAGGGAATTTAGTAATCTAACTACTGTATAAAAATCATAATTTTTAAAGCCTTATACTGTTGTTGGGGTGCGTTAGAAACTGGCTGCCCAGATTGCCAGAACAGAGAACGTCCTCTGTTTTGCGCATTAAGTTACACCTTGTTAGTAACAAAATAATAATAAGTGATTTTATGAAAAGTGAAGGTACTTAAGTGAGGAATCCAGAAATATATCTTTCTCTGTAAACGGTTTAATAATCTAAAAGATACAAAAAAAAGCGCTGTTACAGCGGGTAGAGTGTAGAACCGTTAAGCAGCCCTGCATGATTTGATGAATAGCTATCATGTATCGGTTCTTCCTTATATTTTCACCAAGTCATATTAGATGAGCATTTCACTTTGACAAAACAAATCTGAATGAGTTGTTAGGGGAGTTGCAATTTGGGCAACAATGCTAAAGTGCAGTGCTAATCAAAGTTTTAAGTGTTATCATACTCATTTCTAGAGTTAATTTAATCATAATTTTTCTTTTTTTGGTAGTGTAAAGAAACAGGGCTAGGGGAAGCTGCTATACAAGAGGTCTTCAATCCTCCAATTGTAGTGCCTATGTCAAGACCACATGAGGTTGAGAAAACGAGGAGGGATCTTCCAATAATAATGATAGAGGAGGAAATAATGGATGATATCTATGAAAATTATGTGGTAATTCTGTGTGGAGAAACATGATATGGTAAAACTACTCAGATCCCTTAGGTGAGTGTGTGTGCGAACACATGGTGCGTGTTGAACATTGGTTCAACCTAACAATTTTGATACTACTTGCTTGTGTTAAATAGTTGCTAGCCTTTTCATTGCCCTTTATGCTACTTGTGTTTACAGTTTCTATATGAAGTTCGCTTTGGCAAAAGCAATCGAGCTGATTAAAAAGGGATAATTGGCATCACCCAACCATGACGTGTTGCTGTTCTTGCCATAGCTAGGAGGGTGTCCTATGGGCTAGGACTAAGGGGGTGATCGTTTTAACGATGACTTCTGGCTTTTGACTGAAATTTCACTGTAGCTGGTTTTTTTACTGTAGCTGATTTAGTTTTTTGGGCATAATTAAATTTAAAAAAAATGTAAAAATAGAAAAAAATATGTTAACTCATCACGGACAATGCAAAGGAACACGGGAAAAAAAGAAAAATGCAAAAAAGCTCAAAAAATCTAAAAAATTCAGAAAAAGACAAATTACTGAATAGTGAAAAAAAAGCTGAAGCTAGAAGCTGAAGCTGAAAAAAAACTGAAATGAGCGGGGCCTAAAGCTAGGAAAGGAGGTCGGTTTTCAAGTTAGGCATGACAAAATGGTTGGAGGTAAATGCTCCATCAAATTCATGACAAATGGCATTTTGCTACGAGAGGTCCAAGTTGTGTATCTCTTCACTTGTCTGCTTCTACCAATCTATTTATTCAAGAGCTATATTTTCTTCACTCAAGTTCTTGTTGTCGCTATAATTTATGCTAAAAGGTTAACCCATAACCAGAAATGTAACTACGAGGTATGTCTGTCGTTTTCAAGGCCATAACTATAAATGCGACAAATTTGTCATGTCTACTGGCCTGCATAAACAAATATAGCAAGATCTAATCTTGCGGTCAGTGGTTCTGTCACATGCTTGAGGTTACAATTCCCTGTCATTAGAATTATGGGTTGCATGGATAGCTTATCTCTGCTGCATACATAGATTCATCATTCCTCTCTATGATATCTAGATTGCCATTATAATAGATTTAACAACATTTACTATTTTTTTTTGCAGCAAAGCATTTGATGTTTCTATTTTGAATTACTTCTCAACTTGAGGAAAGAATCAAGGATTAGAGAGAAAAATTATATTGTAACATATTTTCTAATGGTAACTACATTGTGCTTTTAACAAAAAGTCATAGTGAAGATGCATTTCCTTCTTAAAGTTTTCTTGGGCATTGCACCCTTAGCTGTTGTGGTTCATTTATGTTTCGCTATTACATGTGAAAATGCTTCGGTTTTTGTACGCCATATTTCCTGTACACCATGTAATGACACTAGGGGTATTTTTTTACATTTTCTATTGTTTTAAACTCAATTTCTTTTGAAATCTCCAGCAAAGCATGACCCAAATAAAAGTAAAGTGGCATATAATCTAGTTGTAGGTATAGACATATATGTAATAAATAGTAGGAAGAAAATGGATCAAAATCAAATGAGATTTAATATTGGCCAAAGTCACATGTTAATTAAGATTAACAAATTGAGCATTTTACAATGATTAAGATATTTGAAAATTAGGTAATATGGATTCACAAATAGAGATCATCTTGTATATAATTACCTAAGATCCAAACTTGAAAAGATAGGCCTTATATAGATCACATGTAATTAAAAATATAAATATCACGAAAGACCTTTTTAAATAGTAGCTAATATAAATAGTTATCATAAACCCAAATAAAAGTACAATGACATATTGTCTAGTGATGAATATATATACATGTGTTAATAGGAGTAAATTTGTGAAAATCAAGAAAGGTTTTAATAAAATAAAAATGTTGGAAGAGCTAACCTTGAGTAGTGGCATATCTAAAAAAAACTTGGTAAAAAAAATGTGTTATTAAAAGTTGTTTGTAGCCTAAAGGCTAAATAAAAACATTATAAAAGGTAGCTACGGGAAAGCACCCTAAAGTCACAAACACAAACTCTAAAATGAACTCAAAAAGTTAAATCAAAACACCTCACGTATAGAACCACTGTCCTAAATCATAAGTGTTAACGTTCGACAAAATACAGTTCAGCTAAATCCATACATCTGTCCATAGGTATACCCTAACTCATAGAACTTCCTTAATAAATATAAAATTATAAAAGAACTTATTAAATGAAATGGATCGAGCCATGATATTTTCCAGTCGGCTATGCCTAGCCATCTTTGAAGCCGAAGCAGAATGTTCTGGCAAATACTCCTCTCGTCATAACACTTCCTTTATCCTTTTACTATTCCTCGCTCCGCTCCAACCCCGTTGACCCCGTCAAATCTTCGCATCCAATCAATCCTACCCTTTAACTCATAATAAAGTTAAATTGAGTCTATTTGGATTTTCTTGAATCTTCTTGAGTTATTTGCATTCCATTGCTTAGCGCGTAATTAGAGACTGGAATCATGAGGAATCAGTAGATCCAGCGAGATCAAGACCCAGAAAACAATGAAGATCAGAAGCTCGAGATCAACAAACAAGAAAACTTTAAGTAAGCTCAAGACCACGGTAAACTGCGCCAAGCGAATCAATACTTTGATCATTTTGAATTTCCACTTTTAGCAAATTACTTCCATTTAAACTATCAAATGCATACTGTTATTTTATGTGTTACATTATGCTGATTTTTTACTTTAGCTAGCTGCCTCTTTTAAGTGCTATTATTATACCTTCCCGGCACATTTATACTGTGAACATTGTTATCCCTAGGAAAAACAATTATAAAAGTAAGAGTTTCAAAAGAAGCGGTTACATTTATACTACTCGACCTAGTAATGCTTAGTTTTCGGGGGTGTTGAGAATACCCCAAGCACATATGCAAAAGTGAAGAGCAAGTTTTGGGAAAAAGTTGTGATTAACAATGGTTGGGTATGTTTAAATGATGGTTATTTTAATGCCCATAAAATCCCTAAAATTGCTTATATGTCTGGGCGGCTGGTTCGGGGGCATGGTGCATTGGTGTGCACGAGTGTGTAGTTTTGTGTTAGAACCGCCCAGATAACATAAGGACCGAATTGGGTCATGACCTCCCATTGTAAAACAGTGCAACCACAAGTCTGCAAAGTGTAACTTGGCTAAGTAAACTATATTGAACCTCGAACTCATCTCACAGGTTGGGGAAAGAAGTACCGGAATGCCAAGGCCTGTTGTGGCTAAAGGGACACCGAGTAGAGGGTGAATTTTTCTCAGTCTTACTAGTACTATGGGGAGTGGAGCCTGGAGGTGCTGGTAATAGTGATTAACATTCTGTGCAACGTATAGGACCCATCGCAAGTGGGAGCATCTTATAGGGTGAGATGAGACCCTGAGGCCAGGTACTTTTGAAAAGTTGCTGTGATGATCTACTCAACTGCATGACTAAGGAATCATGCGGGGCAACGAGCGGATTGTCTCTTGTGGTGAAAGTGTACAAACTCTATAGAGTCAAAACTATTCGAATAGCCGTGCCCACGGTCAAGGGCGGACATGGGAACTTAACTCTGATATAGTTCTATTTCAAAAACAATTTTTGTGGGTGGAAACATGGAATGGGAAAATGAAGGACGATGGATTGTCCTAGTTTGAGTTGTCCTAGGTGTCGTCCTAGTCGTAAGTTAAGCAGCTGTAACGCTGAAAACTGGCAATGTTGTTTAAATGTCCTGTGGTGATGGATGAGATCTATATTTATTCTATAAAATCTTTTTCTCAAAAGTATTATGATTTTAAGTCCAAATGGCTAAGTCTAGGAAATCTTTACACATATATCTTACATCCTATGAAAAGCAACTTTCGACAAAATAAAATAACCAGAGCCTATTCTTTGTCAAGCCATGCATATTATATATTTGCACTCTATGTATTGGCTCGCGGTGCACGGTGGTTAGTGTGCTCACTCTCGCTCACAAAATCCAGAATCAGGAGTCAGATCGCTATACTTCAACAATGCGCCAAGTCATGGTGAAGATGAAGATGGAAAGGCCAAGAACTAGGTCGCGAACCCCTAGTTGGCTGCCTGTGTGCATGTTCTATGGGTCCCACCTCTGTGCTTCGTTTCCGCTACTACTTTCGTCGTTTTTGGCCTAATGGGCCCATGTGTAAGTATTTTTTTTATATTTGTCGTTTCCGCTACTACTTCTGCTTGATATGTATTTTGATATTCAGTAATGTATCGGTGAGCACTATCTACTGATCTAGAAAATAGTACGGTGGAATCACAGAGGATTCCAGATCGAAAATCTGGGTCCTACACTCCCCCACACTCTTCTAGAGTAGACTCATTACTCCCTGTGTGTACACAACAAACATGTGTATTCATTGCTGAAAATCCTTTTTATTAGGTTGGTAGGGCTTCAGGACAGAGGGATATGATTAACTCATATTGTCGGCCACTACACGCTTCATTGGGCGTATGACTGTGCAATCATAACAAGACCTTTACAAAGCTAAGCCATCAACCTGGCTATGCTTCCATAAAGGTTTTACCCTAACAAGGAATCCACCAGATCGAGGCCCCCTTTTGTGCCGTGTGAGACTTCCCATGGTCTACGTCACACTCACATTCAACCTATATCGAGACTCAGATTGGGACATGCTAATTAGTCAACTAGGACTGTTCCATACCAACCTTGTATATGATAGGGCTTTATAGCAGTAGCTCATAGACTGGTTCTTAAATGACTTAGGCACTAACGACATACACCTTGTGCCTAGTATCCGTGTTGAGCCACCGAGCAACAACGTATGCTATTAAGCACACACCACCTAACCTTTTGCTTAAGTCTAAACCAAGTTTTATATATTTTTTAAATATTTTATAGACATTCTTGACTCACCGAAGTCAAGAATATGGTTTAAAAGCTTATCATTTTATGTGAAAATTGTTATCTAATCTAAAGTTATTACTATGCAGATCTAACCATTGTTACAAAAATTCTCTAGCCATACTAGTGTACTAATGAGAGTTTTAATCTTGGGCGACAAGGTATAAGAATTTGCAACATCAAAGGGGTCATAGCAAATAGGCATTAACTAAAGTAAAGGAAGAATTAAAATACTACGAATATAAATTAAGCATGCAATGTAATTTAAAATAAGATAGTTTTATTTACAAACTAAGTATAACATGGTTAAGATGTGTAACATGTCTTGCTCCGCAAATTGATGTGAGTCATCAAAGTAGAATTCTTCTGAATCATTTTAGTCTACACATGAAAATAATATACTAATTCAAATAAACTCTAAAATTTAAAAACATTATATATTTAGATAGTTCATGATTTTAGATAAATTTAGAAATTTGAACGGGCTCGATCGGAGTTAGGATGAAGGAGAACGGGCTTCTAGATGATTAAGTTCTAAAGAAATTGAATAAAATAAATTTCTGGAATTAGTTTTCTAAAGGAAAAGATATTTATGATGTTAGCAAGAAATTTCTGGTTTTGTGGGGAATTAGTTTTCTAAAGGATATTAAAAATTATGACGTCACCATTGAATTTAATTTTTGATCAAATTAATTTCATAAAGGAAAATCTAATTTATGACATCATGCTGACGTAAGCCCGCACGTGACTACTGACATGGCACTTTATGCTGACGTGGCTACCACCTGGCTGACACATGGTGCTGACGTGCCCTAGGGGCGGTTTGGTGCTGACATGGTGTGCCACATGGCGTCCACATGGACCTACACCATTAGGTGGTAGGCCACGTGGCGGCCACGTGATTGCTCGTGCTGGTATGGCAGGCAAGGTGCCATGTGGCTTCGTGTGGCCGTTACGCGCCGAGTTGGAGCGCCATGTGGTGCCACATGGGCTTGGCGTGCTGATGTGGCAGAGTCGACGAGAGGTGGCGCTCGAGGCCCTGTGGTCACTGGCGATGGGGTAGGCGGCGATGGTCGGTGAGTGGCAAAATAGGAAGAGGGTGCTGAGGCAGATTGGATGGAACATTGGGTGGTGTGAGGCAATGACTAGAGAAGGCCGACAACGATGAGGGGCGGCGGCGGCTCAGGTCTCTGGCGAATCGGCGGCTCCAGTGGTGCCTGAGTTTGGCAAAGTGGTTGTTGGTGATCCTTAGGTGTGGTGAAGCCAAAGGCGACAGCGGCGAGCTTCGGTGATGCCCGGTGCGTTGGCAATTGCTCGCTAGAGCGGCTCACTCGCGCAGTGAAGGGGGAGCACAGCACCAGAGCATGTCGGCTTTAGAGAGTAGAAGAGGAGCAAGAGGGAGGAGGGACAGAGTAAGTGGGTGATGGGGGGAGAGTTTATAGCAATGGAGGGGCCCAACGGCAGCCGAATTTTTCGCCATAGATTGGGCAAGGACGGGTGCGAGAAGAGGGGAGGTGGGCGTGAGTCGTGCGGGAGGGGAAGGGATGAGGTGGCGCTCATGCGGGGAGATAAGAATAGCGACCGGGAAAGGGGGAGCCGGCTAAACGACCGTGGCGGTGGCGCACAGGGAAGCAGGAGGGGCGTGGGGAAGAAGAAGATGGGCGGAGCCCACCAGCTAGTGGGAGGGAAAGGGTGGAGAGAGAGAGGAGATGGGTTCGAGCAGTGACGTGGGTGGATCCGGGCCATCAACGCATTGCCCAGGGGTGAGGGCGGGATTTTAAAATTTAAATTTTCATTTTTGACTCTCAGAAATCCTAAGAAAATAACTAAAGGCTTAGAAAATAGCAAATAAATCTAAATAAATCCTATACAATTCCTAAAAATTCCATAAAAATGCAAGGAACTCAAATAAAATAAAATAAACTTTCTTTGACCGCAAATGCACACAACTTTTAATAACTTTTGCTCTAGGCCTAATTAAAAAGGGGGGATTAAATTCTAGAAACACCCAATAAATTTCAAATAAATAAAATACAATTTTAGGATGTCACAGCTTTCTTTGGAACTAAAGATGGCTCTACTCAAACGGATCGTTACAATGATAACAATAAAGCAGAACGATGAACCGATGACATCAATTTACTTGAAGAATGAAAAACACAACCTTGATATGATTGGTGGTCTACCAGCAAGATATGCAAAGGTACCACGGTAATAAGGTGCAGCCTCGTAGACTAGCTATAGGTGATCTGGTTCTCAAACAAAAATTAGACCTAGGCAAATTGCAATAAACTTTTGTCTAAATGAGAAGGTCCATACATTGTGGTCGAGTGATCAGACCAGGCTCGGTACGATTGGCGATGTCAGATGGGCGTATTTCATGTAATTCTTGGAGCATTGATCAATTGCGTATGTTCTATGTGTAATATACTTTTTTATTTCAATATTTCAATAATGTTACATTATATTTCTTTCCTCTCTGATGAGTATTTTATTTGTATTTTATTGTCCAAAGTTTGGTCATATACTGTTGTCTAAGCTAGTCGGAGAGATCCATTTTCCTCAGTTCTCTTTCTAAGGGATATCTTTTACTTTTGGTTTTGACATGTTCATCATATTCCATGTGGATTCCTGCCATAACCAGCACATTGATGGTTCCTACGATAATCTGCACACTCTTCTCTCAAAGAATAAAAAGTAAAAGAAGAATCACATAGACAACTAGACATAGTTGTTTACATGCTCGGGGATTTGAAGGCTTTCTTTCTCACTTGGACATTCTGTTCTTTTTCTTGTTTAAACCTGGTCGAGACATGAAAAACCTTCTAGCCGAAATCTCTCCTCTATGGACGTGGTCCAGCCCACTAGAAGGACTTTCCTAGCGACGGTATTTTTTCAACTATCTATGCCACTAGTTGAAACTCGAGTATGAATATGTTTCAAGAAGTATTGTTTATGTCTTCAGTTCTCAGCAAATCTTACGACTAGTTCGGACAAAGTTCACAAATAAAAGCACTTATCTTTCTTACATAGTTTCTTATCATTCATGTCATCGACAAGTCATATGTCATAAAATTTTCTAACCTCGTACTAGACTACACTGTATTTTGATTATGGGATTGGTATCTAAGGCTAGTCGAAATCATCTACTGGCTCTATCCAATGTGATTTCCTACTAACAACTAGGTCTATTCTAGAACATAACTCGAATTGTTTGTGTATACCGCACTAGTCTAGGATCACGTTAGTGCACACAGTATAACATAGATGAAATATCGACCATATGCACAATAAAATAACAAAAAATAATCAAACATTAATAACTATCAGCAATAATTTAAGAAAAGTTATTTTGCAGAAAGCAATAATTTAAAGTAAATACTGTAAATAGATTGAAAGCAACTTTAAGAAAAACAATAATAAATAAATAACTGAATTGAATAAACCACTTGTGAATCTCCCATTCACAAGCTAAATCAATAGTGAACTAACCCTTCACCTTTCAACGATAACCAACTAAGTTTTTAAGAAAATTCTACACCTCGTATGAAATCACTGAGCGTTCTCCAGAACCAGGGATACAACTATTCGAATAGTTTTACACTATTTAGAGGTTGCACAACTGTACCCACACGATGTGATTAGCCTCAACCTCAACTCAATCCCGCTCGCTAGGGTTTCGCATCACACCCCACTTACGCCTTATGAAAATCAGTAACCATGTTAATCACAATAGTGAGATTAAAATTAAAATATCCTAAATTAATCAGTTAGGTTTATCCCATACTAGACAAGTGTTTTGCACGGTAAGGCTCAGATAAATGGCACACAAAGTTAAGTCCTTAATATTACTCAGGCGAGACTTCCACATCTCTCGAAGTGAATCCACACTTTCCCCTTTACTGCACGATCACTTGCCCAAGTGAAAACCAATTCCGTATAACCAACACCAATGACATACCAATATCATGGCACATAAGTTTTATAACTGTGGCTCCAACCACTATTCAATGTGGCTCTAACCACGATTCAATATCTTATTAAGTCAAATTAATTAATTGATCATATGTGATGACGAACCCATCGAACTATAAGCATAGCTAAGTATATTAACCGTACCACCTATGTGACATCTAGTATGGTATCACTAAATAATTTCTCAACCTATGGTGATAATAACATCATGGTATTCAAATTATCAAGGAGAGATTAATCAATTGGGACGATAACTACCAAGTACAAGGATTTGTAATAAAATAGCGATAGATGATAATTTAAAACAAAATAAACAAAAAATAGATTGAAAACTAGATTCAACATGATCAAGAGACATGACTTGCCTTGGCCTGGCTTAGTGAGGAACTCTAGATCTTTTGGCGGTGCTCTGCTCCTTCGAAGATGCGATCTAACGAGAGAGAAAATGACTGAGGCACAAAAATAAAATTAAATGAACTCTAAAAACCTCAAAACTAGAACCACAAGATAGAGCTGAATTTTAGACGACAGACTCAACACAGGGAACAGTGCACGACGGACAGGGTGCTGACGCGGTGACTAGGCTGACGTGGCAGCTGACTGGGATGACACATGGCACTAGGGCTGATGTGGCATTCTAACGTGGCATGCTGACGTGGCAGCTGGGACGGCTCGGTGCTAACGTGACGTTGACGTGTCAATGACATGTGGCACTACGTGGCAATTAGGGCTGATGTGGCACTGAACTGGCTACTGACTCGGACAGATCTGGCTCACGCGCTTACGGCATAGTGGCGGCTGACAGGTGGGGTCGGGAGGTCAGCGACTCGGTTCACGGTAGGCTTGGTGCTTGGAGAAGATGAATCGATGCGAGGCGCGGGTGTGGTGTGACGTCGGTATGATCCGACGGCGACGGTTATGTCACGTGGAAAAATCTCGGCCGTCGGTGTAGATCTGAACGGACGGTCGGGACAACCGAATTGGACGGTCCAAGAGACAACGCGTGGCATGGCACGTGGTGCGAGGCATCAGTTCGGAGTGCAAGGGGTCATGGACGGGTGCGTGCATCGAGGGGCGGTGCTGCTGGTGGTGACGCGAGAGGCGGTGCGAATGTGGGAAGATGCAAGATTCACCGGTGGCGGGACGGTGGAGCTCACCGACGGTCTGGTCGGCGGACAGCGACAGACGGCGGCTGCGTGAGGCGGGGTCTTCCTAGATGGCGGTAAACGGGTTTCGCAGCAATCTCTGGAACCGAGCTCTCGGCGACAGCGATGGCGACGGCGGTTACGCGAGAACGACGAGGCTGGCGAGCGGCTCGGGGTGCGGGAAAGCAGAGATGGGCGAGGTTTTTATGTGCGTATCGAGGAAGTTTGGCTCGGGCATGGGACGAAATCCATGGTGGAGACAGCGCGTGCGGGGCGGAGTCTGGGTTAGGCACGTGAACCGAGAAGGAGTTAGGGACGAACTCTTCGCAGCGATGACGATGAACAGTACACGGCAGAAGGCACAAGTGAACAGCGACGGGCTTGCTGGATGGAGGACGCGTGGCAAAGGGGGGATCAGGCGGCTGCGAGGGTTTGGGCTGGGTGAACAAGGATGGGCCGGCCGACACTGTGCTATGGATTTTTGAAGTTTTTCCAGAAATCCAAATAAAATAAAAGAAACTCTAGAAAATAGCAAATAAACCCTAAAAATTCCCAGAAAATTCCTTGAGACACAAGAAACCCAAATAAAATATTTTCAGCATATGTTAATATTTATTTTAATGAAATTAAATCCTTTCAATTAATAAAAATTTATTTTAAGCTTTAATTAATTCCAGAAAATCCAATTAATGAATTTTATTTTAAAAACTTTAAAACGGCTCTGAAAAATAGGATATTACAGACATCCATCTGGGGTTCTCGATGGCCACCCGACCAATGAAAGAGAGGTTGTCTTCCTTGCTAAGTGTCATGTAGAACCACAAGTTCTTCCACGATGACCCTGAGGACTTAGAATGTATTCTTTGGCCTACCCGTCGTCGAGCCGTAAAGCGTAGCTTCTAGGTGACGCCGCCAACATTCCCAACTTTGTCATCATGTAGAAATATCTAAGGAGTGCCAAGCTAGGTAAAATCCCCAAAGATGCATCACCGAGGTAGACGAAGATGCTCAGATTAGCAATCAAATTGGGGACGAGGTTTACCAACTTGATTTCATAATCCTTGGAACTTCGAAGAGGAACATGTGCGCTAGTAATTGGAACCCTCACTCAATGTACGCCCAAAAGATCATAATCATGCCTTCATTCCTACTCAAAAATTTCTCTCTGATCGCTGACCACCATAGGATCAGACCTTGTCGGGAAGCATCCATTCCTTCTAAAGGGCCTTAAGCTTCTTTGATCCATGCTTCGACACTTGCCAGTTGGTGATTAGATCTGACATGTTGGCTAAAGTGGGGAAGATTGAAAGGGGATCGAAAATGATTCAAGGCTACAAGCGAAGAGCGCGAGGGTGGAGAAGAAGATGAAAGGTTTTTTTTTCCAAAAGCGAGAACACCAAGGCGATGCTCAAATGGTTTTATAAGGGTTTCGCTCTAATTGCAAAAGTGGGTTACCCAATCTGAAGCCCAACGGACACAAAACCTTTTAGTTTCGCAGTTAATTTCTCAACTTTAAAGTGAATTCGAATCACTTCTTTACTTTTGCAATTAAAGGAGTAGCTTATTGATTAAAATCCAATTGGAAGAAATTTGTACCATAAATTCACTTGAATGTTCAGGGGTTAGCTGATGAGGATTAAATAAATCCCTAAATATAGCTTTAATATCTAATTAAGGCTAAAGGACCCCTATGGTCGTAAACTTCCAAAGGTTATTCCCTGAGTACCCTGGTCGGAGATACACTATGAGTGTTGCTCGACTAGATGACCGCTCGAAGATTCTATGAATTGGTGCCTAGACCTGATTCCAGGATATTCCTTCCGTGTGATGGATGGAACACGTGCCTTATCCATTCCAAACAACATGATGTTTTTGGCTCTTAGTCTTTGACAACAACTTCCATGCGGTTGTTGCCTACGTTTATCTCCCGCTGACAACAACTAGTGATCAGGCACACTCTTTCTTACAATAAGTGCCTCCCTGACGAGACACGTTGGTTCTATAAGGCATCTCCCCCACAGATAATTGGTGTCTCTTCACTAATATTTAAGGTTGGATGATGAAGACAATTCATGTCTCATTCAATTTAGTGTAATTAGGGCTAGTTTTATGCCTTGTCAAGGGCACCCTATAACCTATTCATAGTAATAGAGAGCATCTCTGTTCCCTTCCCAATGATCTTAGCCATTTTCCTCATATTATTTCATAAGATCAATGACTTGATCGTCGACAATGGGCATTGGAGTAGTGGAATCTCATATTCCACATATATCCCCAACTACAGGTGAAGGCCTATAGATGTATGCTATGGTAGTGATATTATGTGAAATATTTCATTCTTTCAACACACACTAATTTCATTTGGGTGTTATTCATTATATGAGTAAGATAGACTTTTATTGTTGCAATGGCATGAAAATTTGTATGACTCAAGCAATTTTGTGGGTAATTATTTTGTGACAAAGATCCCATACAAGGATATGAGAGTTGGCAAACTTGTTCTATTGTCTAGCTTCTTTATTGTTTGCCCAAATTGTGATCCAAATACTATACCATCTGATATGAATAAATTAGTAGTCGATGCATAGCGGTGGCCTGATCTTCACGATACAGTAGAATAACGTCGGTTCTTCCTTGTTTTGCTATTGCACAGCCTCCAATGGATGAACTAGGGTTTCAGTTATAGAGATGATCTACAACTAAACAACAATCAATCTCTTATCTTTGTGCTGATCATAGATGGATGATAGGGTTGAATTACACTAGATGAAGCAAACAACCGTGTCTTTCCAAACCATAAACAAGGAAATTGACCATGAATCAGAAAGTTGAGCCTTATATGTTCAATCTACAAATCGAAGCACTTGATCTGTGAAATCACACTAAAACTGATGAAGACATGGCCCCGGTGGATATAACCATATTTGATGAGGACATCCCTTCCATTGATATCGCCATGCTTAGTACCCAGCCAGGACTAATGACTTGAGCTCGAGCACGCCAACTTAATTATCAGGTAAAGTCGTTCCTTGCTGTCCAAACACGAAGTTATCTGAATTGGGTGCTACTAACGACTTGTGATGATTTTCTTATGCTTAGGAACTTGGGAGTTGAACGAGCTAGGTGTAGAAGCAACCAAAACAACCAAAACAACAATCGGCTGGATGTTGGTGCGAACAAGAGGATGTTCGGACCGAACGTTCAGACCTCCAGGAAGCACCATCTTGTTTGGGTCATAACTTTTGATTCGGGAATCCGTTCAAGGCTCATGAGTACTTGTTGGAAAGATCTCGATGTCTACTTTCAAACGGATCCAAAATCACTGCCAAATTCCACTGGAGCTGCCCGAAAATTGCAGAAGAACGTTCAGACCTCCAACCTGAGTTCTGGGCCTTGTCTGTAGTAGAGCCCATTAGGGGAGCGTCCAAATTAGGGTTTTCTCACTTCCCTGGCTGTGTTTTCCCTATTTAAACTAGCAGCAGCTACCAGGAAGGGTGGGTTTTGATTAGATGCAAGTTTAGGTTTTGCTACTTCCTTATAAACGCGTGTGTTGGCTAAACCACCATATTTACTTGTTTCAGAACCCCGCATTTGTGTATCGGTTTCACCTTTTGAGTATAATCCGTGAGTTTTTGCTTGTTCATCTTGTTCTTGCTTTGTTCTTCGATTTCTAGCAGGTTCAAGGTTGTTCTTGGCACGGCAAGAACAGCAACAACGTGGTTTCGGTGTAACTGTCGCTAAGGCGCAGCAACCCTGTGGTCGTTGTAGTCGGGCAGCACAACGTCGAACTCCCATCCAATCGAGTTACCCGCACTCTCATCGAAAGATCGGGAACATCTTCCCTTGCCAGGTCTCCATCAAAAACCCTAATCGAGAAAATCTCAACATGCACACACAAATTTGTGCCACAACATAGTGTCTTTTTCTTATATTTGTCAATGCCAAAACTGAAATGACCCCTACCATGCGGGTTCAGCTCCCAACTAGAGCACGTAGGCTCACTTTCCTAGTTAGGTTCCTCTCAAAAACCTTCGGCTTTCTAAAGGAGCATAGTAGGAGTGATGCACGTGTCATTTATTTGATCGTGCACATAGGAGGCGTGTTAGATACGTGCGAATAGTCATGTTATGGTTGTGCACGTAGGTGTGTTAGTGTATGATGCATGTGTATGTGAGTCATTGTAGTTGTATCCAAGTTCTCATGTGTGTAGACTCTGATGAGAGTCTCTGTTGCTGTCAAGTTGAGTCATCGGAGAAAGACAATTAGAGCTAAGGAAGATGTGAAAGCCGTCGGTAAGATGTGTCATCGATGGTGAAGAAGTGAAAGATACCGAAGAATTGTGTCATCAGCGGCATGGTCAGCAAGAAGAAGGCAAAACTCTTTGAAGATGTGTCAGGAGATCGGACTTCGTCTTGTGAAGTTTAACAAGTCAAGATTATGGGGGAAATTGTTGGAGCTAATCTTGACTCATGCTAGTTGTGTTGAGCAGTCTAAAATCACTATAGCACTCGTAAAAGTACTGTGGCAGTTTGAAAATCATTGTAGCAGCCTTAAGTTACTATAGCAGGGAGCAGTCATAAGTCGTAGGAGCCTGAACGTGGTCTCAGCGAGACCAGGTCTTCCAGGTAGTACACGATATGCGTAAGTCCACGGTCGTGGTGCGAGATGTGCGCAAGTCGTGGTGTCATGGCCGGTAGAACCATATCACAGAGTGTCTATTTATATTCTTTGTAATAAGTCTGTTAATGTAAAAGGAGTGAATAATAGAGAAAAGGAAAAAATGGCGTAAGCTGTGTTACGCGTCAGAAAATTATTGTATTCTTTGTTATTCATTGTATTCCCTATGAAAGTGTGTGTCCATAGGTAAACCGCGTGTGTGATCCTAGTGTTGTGTTCCAACACCAATTAGTGGGAGAAGATCAGCGTCAGGAAACAGCAGGTCTTCATCCATCAGGATCTCCTACAAAAACATGTACTGCAAAGACTCATCGGCCTGCTCCACATCATCCGAATTAATCCTGCACTTATTTCCACCTGCATCAGTAGCAACATCTTGTACATCACAGCTTTGCTGCACCACCACAGTCTCATGATGATCATCAACATTTTCTTTCTGCTTTTGCTGCTGGTCATCAGCAATACCAAGAGCACCATTACCATTGCCATCGGCATTTCCACCAGAATTTACAATGTTTCGCTCTATGACATTCAGCGGGATAACATTCGGATCAATATTACCAACAGCTATGGGATCAACGTTGTTGGCCACCGGGAAAGGGCAAGCAAACTGCGAAGGGGACAGGGATTGGAAAGGAAAGGTGGTGCCACTCCGCCCTGCTGTGCAGCAACACCACCACCACTATTGTTGGCGCCGCCGCCGCCACCAGCAGTAGCACAACAACTCATGTTCATGCAGTAGCAAGCAAAAGGAATATTGGGCAGTGCTCCTGCAGGCCCTATTTTAAGAATGACATTTGCAGCAGTGGAGTTGTTACTTGCAAAACTATTGGCATTATTGCTGTTGTTCTTGAAGAATACGAAATCCCTAGTCTTGTAGTTGATGGGTGGTATTCGCTCATTCTGTGTTGGTGTGGCTCTGGTTGCTACCAAGGGAGATGCTTCTTGCAACATAGACGGAAACGGAAATGGCACGTAGTGAACGCTTGCTGGTGCTGAAGGAGGAGTAATAGGAATCTAGGGAGGATATATAGTAAACTTGTGGTGCTTCCTGGTGATAAGCCTAGCACCAGGGGTGGAACCACCCTGAGGCAAGTGCCTAAGGACCGCGTTGATGAGGAAGTCATAGGACTCGGTGGAGGCGATGGCCTCAGCGATGTCCGAGTTCAGTATAATGTGGCGATTGTGTGACTCAGCACATGTCCAAGCACGGACAACAAGCTCCTGGATGAAGAACTCGCAGGCCTTTGTTAGGCGCGTCTGTAGACATCATCACGTCGTGCTCCTCAACACAGATGACCTTCTTGAGGCGGGCCATGGGCAATGTGTGCTCCTTAAACTCCACCATCGCCTCAATCTCCCATTGGCGCCTCCGCCAGAACTCCTCCATTGCACGCTGGTGCGACACCGGCAGTGGTGGCCTCGCCAATGTGCGCACCTTCATACAATGCTCCATTCCCTCCTTCGATCCCATCAACATATATACCTTAGCACCTATATATGCTCACATGGATTGCATGCACACACAATTGATTAGTTACTCTTTAATTTGTTGTTTAATGAACAACAATTGGCTGAATCAACAGCCTATTAGATCGCCCCATAAAGAGATCGACTTTAATTAGAAACTAGCTTGCTTGCCCAAAGTGTGATTTGCTTTTGTCTCGCAATATATAGAATAATAGGATAGAAATAGATTAACAACTACTCGTAAGAATGATAAGATATCTTTTACCTTTCTATAAATTGTAACTCGATTACTACTCAAAATTGGTGATTAATTAAGTGGGTGGTCAATGGGAGGATGAACACTAGGAGGGTGGTTTCTAGAAGACTTCAATGAGGTCATGTTTTTGTAGGCGCCAACTGTATTGTATAGAAGAAAAAGAACAAGAACAAGAACAAAAGGTTACCGGCCCTTTATTGATTTCTTCCAGGTTTGTTGTGTTGCTTTAGCCTTACACGCATCTTTCCATTGTTTTCCTGAAATAGCTTTTGTCTTCACGTGCTTGAGCCATCCATTTCTCGTGCTCAAAACCATCAAGAGTATCACAGTGACGTAACGCATCCACGCACAGGTGCATGCACGTACACTTGTTGCTCTCCATCTCTATGCTTTGCTTGACAAATCCTTCAGGTCATGCTTATCTATGGAGGATTACTAGCTTAAGGATGGGTGGGGTATGCTTATACACAGGAGCCTTCTGGACAACTTGAATAATGGATGGTCATGAATCATGACCAAGTTAAGCACGCGAGGGGCGCAAGACCAGTTTGATGTGATCATGCCCTATGTACAAGATTTACATGCAAGCCAAAAACACTAGGAAAAGTTACATACCTTTTTCATTTCTACTTCCCTTTTACTTTGGTTTTGTTATACCAATGATTATTTGCTATGTAAAGGTGTTCCAGTGATTATTTAACAGGATTAATTGATCATGTGTTGATCTCTTCCTGCGGACCTTGCGTGCATTCCGGCGTTCATGTGCATGCCTTTTATTTTGTGCTTTAGACTATGTTTTAATTGACTCCAGCTTCTAGCAGAAGCTTAGAAAAGCGAAATCCAATACAAACACACTACTACAGAAACAATAATAGTAGACGCCAAATCACAGACGGTTTTTGTGAAACCGTCTGTGATGTATACTATCACATACGGATTTTATTAAAAACCGTCAGTGATAATCTAGTTATATATTCATTGCGCCGCTCAAAACCGCATCTGTTATCATTTCGATCCAGATCTAGGCTGGTGAGCACCTGAAGGAGGCAAGACTTTTTGGCTATTTAATTTGGTGGAAGCAGGCTAGCTATTTGGCGGAGAGCTTTGAAGATTCATCAAGTTACTAGTTGCCCTAAATATGATTAGTAATAAAGTTTGTTTTTGGTTTCATCAAAATTTAAAGCTAAATTTCGGTGACTGTTATTGAAGATAGTTTACATCTACTTGGTCGTACATGATCAGTTTCCGTCATATGGGAGGCCAAATTTGTCAACATTGTTGGTTATAATTGGTTCCTCGATCGCTAGGAGCTCGTCAAGTGAAATGCTAATATAGTTGACAAAAGAGTCAACATTTATAGTTGTGACATGGCAAGGATATGATATAAATAGGTACACATTCTATACATAAGCTTAGGATGTAAAGAGCACTAATTAGAACAGCGGTGTCCGCATAGATGCGTTTAGTACCGATGAGTTAAAAAACTCGTACTACGGGTTCATAGAAGAGATTTGGGAGCTCGACTACGTGGTTTTCAAGATCCCCTTATTTCGGTGCCGTTAGATGCATTTCCCACAGGTGAAGGTTGACAAGTACGGTGTCACTACCGTAGACCTCCAACGTGTTGGATACAAAGACGAACTATTCGTACTTGCTAACCAAGTTGTTCAAGTTTTCTATGTAACCGATCAGGCAAATAAGAAGCGACATGTAGTTCTTCATGAGAAAAGGAGAATTGTTGGAGTAGAGAATGTAGTGGACGAGGACGAATACAATCAATTTGACGAGTTACCTCCTTTTGGAAATGGCATAAGGGTCGACGAAGAACAACGTGACAAAACTAGTTACATACGCGTCAATCATTATGAAGGCCTAATTTTTTTAAAAAATATGCAAGTAGAATGAGATTGTGCGATATATATGTGTAAATTTGAATTTATGTATATAACAATGCATGTGTGATATATATGTGAAAATGTGTGATATATAGGTGAATTTGCATTTATGTATATGGGAATAGTTATACATATGTGCTAGCTTATGTATTGTTGGACATATTAATTCCAAAACAATAGGTTGGTGTAGCTAATAACTCCAGAACAAAGATAGGTGCTAGCTTATTACAGGTGGTTCTATTTAATAACCGTCTGTGATATTAATTATCACAAACAGTTCTAAACTAGAACCGTCTGTGATATTTAATATCACAGACGGTTATTAAATAGAACCGTCTGTAATAAGCCTTTATATATAACCCTCTAGCTAGGGTTTTGCGCGTACTGAGTTATTAGCTACACTAACCAGCAGATCGAGAGCACTCAAGACCTAATGTCGCCGCTCTCCCAAGCCTGTCGCCTCCTCCAGCCCCTGAGCCCGTCGCTGCCTCCGGTCCCCAAGCCCATCGCCCTCCTCCTCCCCTGAGCCCGTCGACGACTTCCCCGAGCCCGACGCCGCCTCCCTGGACGCCGGTGCCCCTCCCTCGCGAGCCCAGCACCCTCCTCCCTCGCGAGCCCAACACTCTCCTCCCCCAACTCCGGCGCCCTCCTCCCTCGTCCACATTTAGCAAATAAAGGTGCTGCATATGAATATGTACTTTTGGTTTCAATTTAACCTCTTGTTTATGAATATATATACTTATGAATATAGATCCATAAGTAGAGTACTTGTACTGATTCAGTGGCATGAATATATATCCATAAGTAGAGTACTTGTACTGATTCAGTGGCATGAATTTATACTCGAGCTTATGAATATATACTTTTGGTTTCAATTTAACCTCTTGTTTATGAATATATATACTTATGAATATATGTCCATAAGTAGAGTACTTGTACTGATTCAGTGGCATGAATATATATCCATTTAGTAAATAAAGGTGATGTACTAGTGGCTATACTTGTTGATTTCTACTTCATAAGCAACACGAGATTAGGTTTAATGACAGTAGCCGACATACCTGTGTAGGTTCCACTAGATTTTAATTGTAATTATACCAAAATGGAACAGGGTAATATACCTTAATTTCCTAAGTAAGAATAAAACCGACTTCACACTTATCGACCGATTAATCGATAGGTAAATACATTTTCTCCATACATAACTACATTGTACTTTTTCTTTCCTTTCAAATGACTCAGGCTAACTTTTTGGAATCACGTAGGTCGTTCGTCACGTACATTGTAGACTTACATGGCTCGACGGCCAACACCTTGGTAGTAATACCTCTTGAATTAACATATTCTATTTTTTGCAGTGCCACCAGCAGCCGTCGTGCAATACCTGTGGATTCTACGTTTGCCACCATATAAGACAACTACTCGATTCCTCAAAGATCACCAATTTTAAGGTTTGTCAATCTTGCTATAATTATTTCATACTTATCAAGTTATATATATACGCACATTAATATTCCTATCGACAGGCTGCGCACATCACTACAACTGCATTGGAACAGACCAACCTTGCACAAATTCGAGGAGAGTGCGCATTCTTTTTTGTGTCTAAAGTCATAAAATCAAATGGAGAGTTCCACAACGTAGAATGATATTTTGTTTGGGATAAGATTGGCATTAATTATATATGTGTATTTGTTAATAGATATTTTATTTTATTTCAATTAATTGATTTGCCAAATGAATGTTCTTATTTCTGAAATGAATTGAGATGTGAATTGGATGTATACATGTATATGTTGATCTAGTTGTTTCAGAGGGCATGGCTAGCATTTCCTGAGCCAAAAAATAGAAATAGATTTAGAGGAAGAAATGAATATCGTAGACGATTTTTATTAAAAACCATATGTGATAATCAACTATCACAGACGGTTCGAAAGCCATCTGTGATGACCGCGTATCATTACTGACCTATCAATTCAGACGGCTCACAAAACCGTCTGTGATGACGTTTTCCAACTGTATGTGATAACGATTTGTGTAGTAGTGACACCAAGCTTTTTCAAGCGACTTCTCTACTCCTCTCGCTACTGTCTTGCTCTACGACAAAGCAAGGGTCACAAATGCATCACACACCTCACTCCTCTCTCTCTCCCATTATGCACACACATCTCTCTCTTACTTTTTCGACAACTCACCCCTCTTTCTAAAATATTTCTTTCAGACACTACTGTTTATTTTTAACCAAAAGTCATAAAAGTGGTGCTACAGGACAGTACTACTTTCCTTTTAAGCTA
Source organism: Melocanna baccifera (assembly GCA_036346265.1). Taxonomy (NCBI): domain Eukaryota; kingdom Viridiplantae; phylum Streptophyta; class Magnoliopsida; order Poales; family Poaceae; genus Melocanna; species Melocanna baccifera. The sequence continues at coordinate 13,699,030 of CM070691.1, read as the reverse complement.
GCGTCACCATAGTAGTACCAGAAGTGTATCCTCTGTCCTATCAATACCACATAATCTTTACAACCACATTATGATGTACATGCAAATAAATATCCAGAGGGGCAGAGGGCTTGGGAGCGACGAACACACTTCGTGTGATGAGGATATCCCAATAATTACACTAATTTCTAATCATTCTTCATAAATTGTTTCTTGTGTCTATGTTTGTGAGTGTAGAAAATTAAAAGAACATGTCCAACAAGAGGTGAGGGAGGACGGAACACGTAATACAAACACAAAGGTTAAGGAGAGAGGTGCTGGTTGCATAGACCCAGGAGGCATGTGGGTTGTACATAAGAAGAAGCCTATAGCGCATGGAAAAGAAAGAAAGGAGAAGATATGGAGACCTAAGTCCAAGCTGCAGCATTGTGAGCTAACTCTTTCTATTTGGCCATCAAGTCCAAGCCCAAGCCAATATGGCAATCGATACCGAAAGCGTCAACAAGCCCACCAAGTTCTTTGGATAAGATTCCTAAACTTAATTCAGATCCAACTCAAGATCATCCAACTTTAAATTCAGAATCAATTCCGAAATCAATTTGGAGTCAGTTCAGAGTAGTCTACAAGATTGCATTAAAAAGCCAGTAACTTTTACAAACGGAGTCCGATTTGGGCACTTTTATACTCGTTGGAAAGATTATTCCATGTCCCACTAAATGGATAAGGCCTCAGCCTCAGAAACTACATGGATTGACTGATATCTCTGAAACAATGCGACGGCCAAAAATTTATGTATTTGTATTAGAGTCCAATTCCTATTAGTTGTTTTAGAAAGGCTATAAAGGCAAGGGGTGAGCTCCATGTAACAGTGGATGAAATTATTTGAAGTTTTATATAGAAATTTGATCTTTTGATCATGGAGAGTTTGCTTAGTTTCTAGTTCTTTCTAAACTTTGTTCTTGTTGATTCTTAAAAGAATTGCTAGAACTGGTCAGTCATGATCAATCAATTCGTATTCCAACTATGTACTAGTTGTGTGGATTGATTTCCTTATAAATATTGTGATTCAGTTGCTATTGCTGCGGTCTTGTTCTAGACGTAAAGTTGCTGCAATTTCATATTGGATTGTTATCTTCAAGTTTTCTTCATTTGTCATTTGTGATTATCATCACAAGATCAAGCCACCCGTATCACGGATCCACTTTGGATGCATTTTTTTCTTATAGGTTTGAGGGCAAATGGTGTTTTCTAACAATAAATTTATGAGGCAATTGGGTGCAACCAAATACATAGTTTTAGAAACCATGGTACTTTTTAAGTTCTAAAAATATACTCTGTGTTGTTGTTGTGTTGCCGATGATGGAACACAGAAAAGTAGAAGACACAAGATATAGTTTCAATAGCCTTTGTCTCTTTATTGATATCTTGTATAGGGATGTGTTGTTGGGATACAAGTAGACTACATAAGTGCATATTATAATTTTTACCGTGTAAATGAAGAAATCATGCGAGTAAGAGATCATAGAACATTACTATTAGACGTGCAGTGCAGTAGAAGTAGAGTTAAAATAGTCGGTTCAACGTAATACGTGTTAGTGTAGTGGAAGTAGTCAATCGTTCTCTACCTAACTGTCTTCTCCTTGTGATCATCCTGATCAGCGCCACAGTCACAGCAGTGCCTCTATCAAAGTCCACACGTTTCGGGATGAAATGCCGTGTGTCAGTGCGCTAGCACCAGCATGCTCGGTAGGGGTTTTGAGAGGTGGCGGCTAGCATTTTGAAGGGTGTGTCTCGAGATACCCTCCTTAGCCTTATGTCTCTCTTAATATATAGTCTACAATTGGATCCTTATCTAACACAAGTAGAGATCCGCTCGGAGAGTTACCAATCAGATCCTTATCCAATACGAATATAGATTGTATCCTATTCGAAAAGTATAATCTGGACCTTTATTATTCCAACCCGTTAAATGTGTGACCCTGTAGGTTTATACATATTTGGTTGTGGCCCTCCAACTCATTTATGGTCGACAAGTCAGTAATGATCCCTAGTAGGGCTTATCGACTCCCAAATATACATAGAGATCATATTGGACGAACCTATATAGCGCTCATCTCTTTGCCTCACAATACCGAATCGAACTCAAAATGAGAAACATGTCATCCTATGATAGCTCGATTCTTCACTTGAACCTATAGTGTATTGCCCGATTGTGATTGACTTCTCAACCACATTCATTATGGCTATGTACTTTCTTGATTCAACCACGTCGAGAGGTCAGATATATCTCTCCTGTTATATAGAAGTGGTAAATTCCATCTTGATCGCTTACATTCCTCTGCATGTTTCATATTAAACTCGAAAGTTATCTTTATGACCACCCAGTTACAGAGTAGTGTTTGGTAACTATAATCTCATGTCTAAGGATCCTATATATAAGAATGAGACCAACTGATGACACTTAAAAATATAATAATTCCTACAGTATCTCATAGTCGGTTAATCTAATATCTATTCTCTAACTTATATCCAAATTGTTGATTTTATATCCCCATGTCCATGTTCCGTGAAACATGATCATCAATGAATAAATGTGTTGATCTATGAATCATAATTGTTCTATATAATGATATAAAATCAGGGATAATTTAGAATAATGTCAAAATAAGAATAAAGAGCTCCAGGAACAAATCATATAGTTGTTGATCAATATGAAAGATATTTATTCAAGGGATAATAACATATTATTGAAAATATTATAAATATAGAAGTAACATAATTATCTCTATAATCACCTCTAGAGCATAATCACTAACACATGAAAATTGCCAACCCTTACCCGGATTTGTAGGGTGATGGAGATTACCTTAGTTCTATATAGCTAAATAAGATTTTTTTAAAATAATCTATTTCTTATTCTGAATTATAGTAATATAGTTGTTTTTTTACACTAATGACCCTCTATCGCTCAACCATTGAGTGACTTGGGCTAGTTGCCCAACGGTTGGGCGATAAGTGTTCAAGTTGCTCAACGGTTGATCGACTAGTACTAGTGGCTCAACTGGTGGACAACTTGGACAATTGGCACATTTGCATGCTTTTTTCTAAAATATTCGAGCAGTACGGTGTATGTGAGTTGAGCGACTAGGGGCTAGTTGCCCAATAGTTAAGCGACTACCCCAAGTCACTCAACGGTGGAGCGACAGAGGGTCATTAGCGTAAAATAAAAAACACAGGTATATTACTGTAATTCAGAATAAGAAATAAATTATTTATAAAACTCGCTAAATAATGTAGGAATAAATTATTATAATGGATCTGGTAGGCCTGTTTAGCTAACGTATGCGCGCATAGATTATTCTACAAATTTTGGGACCTTTTTTAAAAACCATGCTTTTCTGTTATGGTGCAGTGTGACAACTGACAAGGCTGCCTCCCTCGTCTAATCTTTGCATGCATGAAAACCATGGCCCATCATTGAGGGTGGAAACGAGCCGAGCCGAGCCGGCTCGAGCCAGACTCAGCCGAGCTTGCACTGAGCCATGGCTCAGCTCAGCTCAGCTCATTTAGAAATCGAGCTAGAATGCAGGCTCAGCTCAACAGGTAGCTCGAGCTGGCTCGCGAGTCAAGCTAGCCAGACCAGGTCATGGTGGCCAGGTCGCTTGTTAGTGCAAAACGCTCTTGAATTAGCAGATTGAACACGGAATTGACAACATCACGTGTAATTAGCAATTTGTAACACAAACAAGCAATCTGCTTGTAAACAATCATGTAATACAAGATCAAAACAATCCTACAGTCCTACAGAGGCAACAAAGATCAAATTAGGAAGGGTGCCACCCCAAAAATGCCATGAGGGAAGCATCAAAGTCCCATCACACCATGGCAGCATGAAGAACTCCAACTTCCTATACAAGTTCATCATGCCTGCACTACAATATGGTCACAAAGGATGGAACAATCTAATCAAAACCTGAAACAATTACAGTAACCAGATAAGCAATTTAAAATTCTAAATCAATCCATGTGACTTCTTCCATGCCTTATTTCCTACTTTGTCCAAATAGCTAAGTTTCTGGATCATCAAGAGGAAATCAAGAACGAACGAAGCTTACCTTGGCGTGCAGGGCCTCGGCTTCCCGGATGAAGAATGGCGTGCACGGCCTCGGCTTCCCGGATGAAGAACTCAGCGAGGGACAAACCATCGGCGCCGAGTAGGCCGGTGCGTTGCGCGGGCGCTTGGCGCGCTCGATGAGCGCAAAGACGATGGAGTCCTCCTCGCGGATCAGCGCATCGCACACCGCCCCCAGGCTCAGCTGCTCATGTGCGGGAGGACAGATCGACGACGGGGGGACGGGTGGGAGGACAGATTGGCGGCGGTGGCATGGGGGCAAGGGAGCGGGGAGGGAGGCGGCAACATGGGGAGCGGGGGAGCGAGGATGGAGGCGGTTGCATGGGGGGAGCGGGGAGGGATGCGGTGGCACGAGGGGGGGCGGTGGTGGGCGGGCAGGGAATGTGAGTGACTCGTGTAGTGGAGACCAAGCGGGCAGGCGGGGAATGAGAGTGGAGACCGAGCACACTGTTGCACCGACACGATGTTATCACCACCCAGCTCAATCGAGCTCCCAAGCCACTCGTAAGTGGCTCGGGCTCGGCTCGTTAGTGAGCCGAGCTGCAATATGGGCTTGGCTCATTGGGGAAAGCTTTGAGTCAAGTTGAGTCGAGTCGAGCCAACTACGAGCTCGAATAGCTCACGAGCCTCAAGCTTTTTGCCTAGCCCTACCCATCATAGTTTTTTCGTTAATTTTTCTTCTTGTTATTCTATTGTACTAGTGTACTATAATCTTCCTAGTTCTATTTCATGCGATAAAGTGTGTTCTTTTTTGTTTCAGCTTATAGCTTATGGTTGCGATTTATGACTTTTAGGATATTCGTGAGATAGAGTACAGAATAACAAAAACTTACGTGTGATTTTGACCGATATAAATAAAGTTATTACAATGTATATTACAATCAACTTGCAGATAAAAAATGCTTCGTTTGAAAAACTAGTTACTGTAGAAAAACCGAAAAATAACTTTTGAAAGCTGAAAAGAAGAGACCTTAAAATTTCACACAACTAAGAAATGGGCATCACAAAAGTAATGTCCAAATTTGGAATTTTTATATAGAATTCAAAAAAATTCATCTTTCATATTAAAATCATGCTTTAAGTTCTTATACATTCAGATTTCAATTATCAAATGTAAAATTTTGGAAAATAGATGATGTAACAGTATGATTAGGGCATTTTTTTATTTGTGGACAAATTCATCACCACAAGTTAGGAAAAATTATGTGTATATGATTGAGGTAAACGGCTAAGAGACTAATGGTAGACCATAACTTCCGCTATGAACCAAACGAGATCCTAAAAAGAGTCAAATTTGCCTAACATATGTGTTGCAAGGTGTGGCAATGAACCACATGTCCTTAGGGCCTATTTGGTTTATTGCCATAGTTTGTCACGCTAAGTTAGTCAAGTTTGATTTTTCATGGCATGTGTTTGGTTTATTGCCACAGCTATGATTGAAGCGTTATGGATAAGCTATGCAAGCACAATTTCAAAAATCTACGCATAGACAATGAACCTTCGCTAGTAATAGATCACGGAATTACCACTAGACACATAGACTCATAGTGGGAGTAGAGTTGATGTAGCGTGTTGGTGCAGTAGTAGTCATACTAGCCACATATCTCCTCCTCCAACTCCTTTTGATCATCACAAGTTGCGGATCAATCTAGTGCTTAAGCTTTGCATCAACACCTCCAAGGTATCCACATGTACGGGGCAAGAACACCACACGCTAGATTGCTAGCACCGGCTCCTTGGTATTGGATGAGGAAGGTGTGGTGATTAGGGTTTAGAGAATTCTGAAGTCTTTTGTAAACCCTATGCCACTGCTCCTCTATTTATAGAAATCCATGATGGGCCTCGAACTTGAGGCCCATTAGGAACTCATTGCCTACATAAATTTAGATCACCATCTGAATTATATCCCAGCCTTTTAAGTGTGCGACTCTATAAGTTCACGTACACTTGGACATGGCCCGAGTAGTACTACTCGTCCACTAATCAGTAGTGGCTCTAAGCAGACATGCCGACTTCCAAGTATACGTAAAGATCATATCAGACGAATCTCAACAAAACTTATATACATTTCTTTTTGTCTCACGATATCGGTCAATCTCAAGGCGAGTACATGCCATCCTTGTTGGTTAGCTTGACCACTCTTTCTTGATCACATGACTTGAATTTCCAGACTACGGTTAAATCTTTAACCGCGAGTAGCATGGCTATATATTTCTGAAATCCAATCACTTGAGAGGACTAGAGATATCTCTCCCATTGTATATTTCTGAGATATCTCTCCCGTTGATCTACCATGCCTCGATAGATGCATCATGACAAAACCCGAAAGTTATCTTTATAACTACCTAGTTACGGAGTAACGTTTGACAACCCCTAAGTCATCCATTATGCATCTCAAGTACGCGCCTTGACCTCAAGTCTAAGGACATAACATACACATTGTAAAGATCAACTGATGATATGTAAGAATGCAACGTTCTCGCACTATCTTATGGTGGGTCGATCCAATCCAATGTTCGCTAACATGTGTTCATATTATTGGTTTGATATCTCCATATCTATGACTTGTAAAACATGGTCATCAACCAATACATATGCTAGTCTATTCACATGTGTCCTCATATATTTCCGACTAGAGATCATTTAAGAATAATCATCGCAGAAATATAGATTTTCACAATCAAGCCATATACTTACTATTAAATATTGATGATATTATTCAAGGAACAAGATAATATATTATCTAATAAATTATAAATATAACAAAATATAATCATCTCTATGATTGCTTCTACGATATATTTCCAACAATGACAAGATACACTTTCTTAGCCATATGGTCTATCTTTCATGCACTCATTTTTTGCCACCATTTGCCTAAGTTGTGGTGGCCAATTTCTTAGACACAAGAAGTGTGGCATGTCATACTTTGCCACAGCTAGCTTTGGCGACGTGTGGTAACCAACCAAACAAGGCATGAAGGTTGTAGATGATTTTGAATAGACGTAGTGATGAGGACATGGCCCCAGTGGATACAACCATATTAGCACTATTTGTTGTTCTAATTACAAGAATTCCTACGCATTACTTAAATTATCAGGTAAGCTTGTTTTTAGGAGTGCTTTTATATCATTTGAACTATATGATGCTACATAATGATGAAAATGCATATTTACGTAGCTATACAAGGAGGATTACATCAACACTACGAGCTCGTAGTTGGGGTCTCCAAAAGGGAAGCCAACCAGCATATCAAGAGCATGTCGACATCTCCCCCAACTCTTTCTTATGGTCACCACATCACTTTTGGATCAATTCAAGCAAGAGTTCAAGTGGGACACGTTTTGGAATCCAATTCAACCTTCAGATCAATTCGAATTCAGCCTGATAGGTTCAACTTCAAACGAGCATAACTTTCACATACGGAGTCCGTTTGAGGTCCATGAGTACTTGATGGAAAGCTTTTCTCGTTCTCTTTCCAAGGATCTAGGCTTGCCTGTAAATTTCTTCTGTACACTCCGCAATCATCAAAAGAATTGCTATACCACCTATTTGGGCCAAATCGGGCTTTATAATGCTTGGGCCCAAGAGAAAGGTGCTACCCCCACTATTCACGGTCGTGCTACTGTTCACGTGAACAATATGAATAGTATCACCCCTTGTTTCTTAGTTTTGTGTGATTTTCACTTCCCTATTTAAGAAGGCCGCACCCCTATAGTTTTCTTGAATTTTGTTTATATTTAGTTTGCCTTCGTTGCAACTTGTATCTTTAGTTGTGTTAGATGACCACATGTCAAGATCTTTATTCGAAATCCCATCATATTGAGTATTTCAATCCTATTTGCAATTTGAGATTGTTTATTATCTTGTTCTTGCGTGTTCTTCGGTTGCATGTAGGAATAGATCTTCGTGGTCAAGTCAACCACGTTCTTGGCACGGTTGATAACGACTCGGAGTGTGGTTTAGCGATCGCTTAGTGTTCTGGTCATGACCGGTTAGAAGCCTACATCGTCAAAGTCGTTCTCCTTCAAATCGAAGTTATCATCCTATCAGAAGATCGGCCCCCATCGCCTTATCACGTAGATTATGTGATCAAGTTTTATAACTTTAGAATAATTCTTTTTGAACAAATTTAGAGCCTGTTCTTTTCAGCTTCTCAAAACGGTTTTTGACTTTTGCTACAGTACCTAACTTTCAAACGAAATATTTTTTTAAGATGGAGTGTACAAGTTAATTATAGTACACGTTAAAAGCCCAACATCTGTACCATCCAAAATCGCAAGCGAATATCTCTCTCGTCTTAATCTCTGTCGCAAACAACTAAAATTCAAAAATTTCAGCCAAAAACCATAAACCGTAGCCAAAAAGAACAGGCCCTTAGTTTAACTTTTTTTTAACTAAGCAGCGATGATAAATTCAGACGAATTATTATTCATAGCCTCATAGGTAGACATGGTTAGTCCTACATTGATGTACTCCGCAGCATGCTTGTTCATTAAGGTGTTAGACATAGGTTACTTATGCCTAATAACTAAGCATTATTTCCCACTAAAATACAGAAAGGACACCCGCTTGAGCTATTTGGCCAGACACTCTTTTGGAAGTCAAGCCCTAAGGCCATATATAGTGTGGTGGAAACTGGTACTAGAAGAGAAGGACTAAACACCGGTGCTGCACACTATAGGGAGAGGCAAATTAAAAAAATCTTGATGGCCCACCCACCAATGAGATAGCAATACATCATAGATTGCATGCATGTAGTGTGGGAGTTTTTTATTTTAATGTGTGGTGGGTCCCACTAGGAGGTGGGAGATGGTGCTAACCACTGGAGCAAAAGAGTAAATCTAGCACTGGAGTTATATGGTAGTGAGGTGATAGATCTGGCACCACCCCACATTGTACATGGCCTAAATATGAGGCTAGGCTGGACCAAAGCATGCCAGTATTGTCCTTGAGGCTAACATTTGCTCAAATCGAAGAAGCGACTAGAAAATAGGATTACAGGCCTTAGGCCAATGTAAACCCTACCTAGCCTTCCCATGAGACGATTAAGAGGTGTTTATATTTGTTTTTACTGATTGCTTTTGACTTTGATTGATAAATAGTAACAATTTATAGAGAGAAACACTTGTGTATAATTTTAGCTGATATAAATGAAGTCATTGCAGTGTTTACTACAATCGACTAACAAACCCCACCTTGAAAATACACTCTGTTTGAAAGTTAGATACTGTAAAAATGCAACTTTTAGAAGCCAATACGAATAGAGCCTAACTCAAGGGGTCGTCAGCAGGTAGGCAGCAGTGCATATCTGCCTATGAAGCATCGTGTGTCAAGCAACAAGCATAACACGTACATAAATTACAAGAAGTGATGTGGCTTTTGGCTTCTGTTTTTTGATTTTTGGCTAAAATGATACTGTAGTGGCTATTAAATATTCTTGATGCATTCAATTAAAGGAAAATAAAAAAGAATAGAAAAATATAAAAACAAGTAACATCTGCACGGATAATGCAAATGAAAAAGAAAAGAAGAAAAGAAACAACGTTAAAAGCCAACACATTTGAAATGACTTTTAGTTGTCAGAAGCTATTGATGTTTGGAATGAAGCCTCACATGGTTCAATTCCCAGTCCGAATGAGATCCAAAAAAAGCTTAGATGCAATCATGCGCAGCTATGTGTAGTAAAGATCCCAGGCCCTGTTCATTCTAGTCGGAATGAACACATTGGCTTATTAAATTGTCTTTTTTTTTGCATTGTCTGTAAAGATATAATATATTTTTTTTATGTTTTTTTATTTTTTAATTAAGTGGTTTAAAAGAAGTTAATCAGGCCCTTCGGTAAAAAAAAAAACCAAGAAACATGGCCGAGAAACAGGAACCCTCCACCCCGGTCGCCGGTGGGACGCCGTGGAAGGGGCGGCTGCGCTCGCACCACGCGTCGCCTCTCAATTGGCCCCCTCTGCGGCTCCCTTCTCGGGCCAAGAACCGGGGCGGGGGCAAGGAGGCCCAAACGTTCAAGAAGCATGCCGCTCCCAAGAACCCGGGGAGAAGCCGCACCCAGGATGAGGACGACGGAGCTGCGTGCCCACCGAGGGTACCTCCGCGCCGGTATCCGCGGCTCGCCGACAGGGATCTGGAGCGCCCGATTGTGATCGACGGGGCGAGCAAGGTAGGGTCCCGTTCTTGGTTGCAGAAATGGGTTCGATTTGGGGCTACGGGATACTTTGTTTATTGAGGATTGCTATACAACATTCGTATATTTTTAGGGTAAAAAATCTGGATATTGTTGTTCTTTCCATTCATTCAACTTCCAAAAAATCTGACCAATTTTGCCTTAAAAAATATAGGAATGTTGTATAGCACTTCCCATTGTTGTTCTTTCCTACTTGTCCAATAAAAGGTTAGCTTTTTACTAGTGATTCGTTCATCTGCTTCTTAATTTCTATACTTTTACTATTGATTGGATCTGTTTCATGTATGTCCAATCCTAATATCAATATGCTCGCTAATTGCCTAATTCGCTTGATTCAATTCACGGTCGATTAGGACTTTTAGCAATTAATGTACAAATATGATAGTATATTCATGAGTCTATTTCTCCCTTTAACGGCATGGCTTGTGAGAAACGGTGTTGTAATTTCTACTTACTCTTGTAGGAATGTAAAGTTAAGGGTAACAAATCAGCAATTACACCTCTTCGGAGATGCCCACGGTTCTGTCCAGATGATAAGAGTTCGAGCAAGCCATTAGTGGAGAAGGAAAGCTACCAGAAACAGCCGTCGTTGTCACCAAATCCCCAGGAAATTGCTCATAACCGGAAGACTCGAAATGCTTTTAGCAAAGACAAAAATCGTGAGAATCCAACAAGGAGTCAGAGAAATGCTGCAGTAAAGCCTTTGGCAAGGATGAAAAGCCCCAAGGAACCCCAGCGATTGGGTCAAGATTTCCAAGATATTTCTCCCAGGAGAAAGACTGCAGATGTATCTTGCAAAAAGAGTGAGATGCAAGAGCTAAAGCCCAATCATTGTGAAGTGCTGACAAGAAAGAGGAAGAGAGGCACTGAAGGAAGGCCCTCATCAAGGAAGAAAAGTCACCAGGAGCCCAAATCATTGCCTCCAGATTGTCAGGAAATTGCACCTAACATTGAACCCAGAAACACCATCCACAAAAAGAGTGAAAATGATCCTTCTTCCACAATGCAGCCTAAAATTGGTGATGATAAATTGATGAATGCTGAGGAAAACCATGAAGAGCTAAGTGGGACGAAAGGACGAGTACTGCAACAGTTTTGTGGTTTAGATGATTGGACAGAAGAGCAGGGCATGGCATTGCGCCAGGCTTACTTCACTGCTCGACCATCCCCACATTTCTGGAAGAAAGTTTCCAAAATGGTATGCCAATCCTTCCATTTTGTTGCTTTAGTGGTGCTGCCTGAAGAAACACTATTCTATATTGTTGTTTTGGCTTGATTAATAAAAAATAATGATAATGCTGCAGTTGAAGTGTTGTCCTCGAAAATTGTTTTTCATTTTTGTGGGTCTTGGTGCTAAGCTCTGTGATATTCCGCAGCAACGTTTTCTTGATGTGCTTTATAAACATTGTACAACAAACATCAAGTACAAGGTTAAATACATGTCCAAAAGATAGTGTCTTGGCAATCAATAAGCTAAATAGTAAAGAGCATTTACATCAAATATGATGAATTGTTAAAGATGTATGGGTTAATTATCATAAGCAAAAAAGAGAACATTCTGCCCCCAAATTGATTTTGCATTCAAGGGGAAAACAGTAATAGTGAACCTAATGTTCTCTGTTTGTTATTTTATGAAACATATCCATGTGAGAAATAGTTTTCCTCTCCAAAAAGAGAAATACCTGTCAAATAGCTAGGTGCAGAAATGTGGCAATGGTCACAAGTAATTTGTAGATGTTGACAAGTGGCAAGTAACACATGGCATAAATTGTAATAAATAGCATTTACAAGAGAGCTAGTCTTATTGATATGACATATCTTTTGCGGGGAAGCGATGGGGGGAGATGAACATGGGTAGCTGGACGTGAGTGAAGAGGATAAGGAGGTAGGCCGAGGTCGCCCTCATTTGTGCTGTGTCGTTCCCAGCCACGGCGAGGTTCTGAACTCGGGGATTTGAGGAAGGAGTACCCCATATAGTCCTTTATATAAGGACTGGACAAAACTAACCAATTTGACTGGGACTCAACTTCTACTAGTAGCAAACTCTGATTCCTAAATTATCTCTAACTCGTATATCTCCTAATTTGTAAACAATTAATGCCTTCCAAATAAACTAACATCTTCCAACTATGTGCCTACGCCAGCGTTGTTGTCCATCGCGGCTGCACTTTTACGCGTCACGGCTTGCCGGTTGCGAGGCCTCCTCATGTAAAAACTTCTCCCAAAGAGGACTCACAACACTTATTTTAGTTCTTCTCAGTACATAGCGACACCAACAGGGCTGTGGCAACATGGTCATCAGATTGTTAATGATGTTAGTTAGATGATGCTTGCAACAAAATCTTACTGTTGCATTATGATTGCTAGTACTTCAATTCTGCTCTGTTAATGTTGTCACAAATGGATTTAAAACGCTCAGAGTTTCAGTTAATTTCTATTGATGTTTTAACACACGTCATTTAACTCATAAAATGTGTGACACCATTTTGACAATCTTTTTGTACTTCATTGAAATACAGTGGTAGGTCATATTGATTATTTAGCATTTTTCTGAGTGTAGAGTGCTTCAACAGAGTGGTAGGTCATATTGTTGACCTTTTATCATTTATTAGTTCAGCAATTTTCGACACAAATCTTTTCAGGTGTCAGGGAAATCTGCTGAAGAGTGCTTCAACAGAGTTCATGCTGACCTTTGAACGCCCACTCCAATTGCACCTCGTCCCAGAACAAGTAAAACGAAGTTTTCTCCTCTAGGACATTTCACATTGTCTGATACAAAATTTCCAAATCTCTTGGAACCTACAGTCAGAAGGCAAAGGACCACCAAGCAGAAGAGTCTAGCAGCACAGAAGACAGTGAGACATTTGCTAAAGAAGCATTGCCTCATTGACCAAGCTCAAGAGGCTGATCACTTCTCAGTATTTGAGACTTCACCAACTGCTTTACAACTGAACATTTCGTTTGAGGATTCTCCTGTTACTCCTGTCAATTATCTAAATTCTGGTTCTCTACACAAGTGCAGTGAGACTTCTTCAGCACGAAAGAAACCATTGCCAAGGTTGAAAACCAAGCAAGCTGAACCGAGCCCAGCAGTTCTGAAGCCTGTAAAGAATGTTATTTTACATGAGAAGTACATTGATCAGTTGTCCCGTAGAGAAGGCACAAAAAGGCCTCACAAAAAGGCTTCAAGCACCAAAGCTACTGATTCTGTGAAGACTCTTTCTGAGCAGCAAGCTGGTGATCTGAAGGTTGCAAGGAATGCTCTCATCTCAGAAGCAACAGACTTCATAAGCCATTTTAAAAAGTTGCAAGCCAATTCCCTTGCGCACGTTTTGGAAAATAATGAAGATGACGAGTGTGATATTATTGATTCTTGCCATGATGATGGCAAATAATGAGGCTGCTTACAGTGTTGATTTCAAGCTGCTTTTAGCATATATGTTCCCCCTCAATGTTAAAGGTTGCACCTGGATAGCATATTGTCAACTAACTTCAGTTACTAGTGTATGACTAACAATAAGTCAAGGAAGTTGCCAGTATATTCTGTCTAGGGGAAATACCAAATTTTCACGCCACGTCCGCTGTTATCATCACCTGCTTGCTTCCGTGGCAGATTGTGTGGTAGAAGCTGTCCATTAAAGGGGAGAGGAGTCCCAACTGTTAGGTCATTCCCTCCAAACGCATCCAGTTGAAAAAGTAAGGGTGGAAGTGACAAGGGCGATCGCACGTGCCGGAGAAGGCGAAGGCGACGTTGGTCGCTGTAGGACGGTAAGGAGGAGACAGCCGCTACTTCATCTCCCTCCGTGCTGCCGTGCAGGTTAGGATTTTCCCCCAATATTATGCTGGATAGTGAAATAAAGGTGTTATGCTGGTTAAGTTAGATGGAAGATGAATTTTTCGGGATTATTGGGCCTAATTTGTTTTTGTCATAGTGCATTGTGTTGTAAAGCTTGATTTTTTTAAATGCAGATCATTTGCAGCTTGTGAGAGAAGGGTTGGGTTTCAAGGATTTTGTGTGTGCAGCTTTTGAGTGCTCTGTCTCATTGCTGACTGTTAAGTCAACTCTCTGTAATTGTGCAGAATATTGATTTTCGCTATTGTCTGTTTCATTGTTATTAAAGTACCATCTATTGATTCAAGGGTCACACGGTTGTGAGGCTTGCATTTTTGTTTTAACTTCGCCTTGTGTGTTATTTTTTCGTTGAGATGCAGTCTTGGGGAACTATAAGTTTGTACGAGCATTACAGCAAGGTAGCACTGTAAAATATCTTGAAGTGATTTTCCTCTTTTTTCTAGTGTTACCAGAATATGCGAGTCCGAATATTTTTACCGTGTTGACACGTATCCCCGTGTTGACACATCTCGGACACTCTCCGACACTCATCGGACACACTTAGCAGCGTTCTAGGTGAAGAGGAAGAGACTTGATAGGGAAAAAGTAGCAACAGCTGTTCATGACCATGACTAGGCGAAGCAAAACTAGATGAAGATTAGAAGAAAGAAATAATGCTAATCTCCTTCTCTGCCATGGCTTTGGTGGAGTAAAAAGAGGTAAAGAGCAGAAAAGGGAAGGCTTCGAATGAAAGAAATAATAGGATGGAAGATGTCAGGGATGAGGTTATAGCCACGGAGTTTGGAAGAGAAAAAATATTCATTTATTAGTATTATATTAGTATATAGTAGCCGAATTTTCGAATCCTATTTTTTTGTTCACAGCATCGGACACCTGAATCTGAGTTGAATTCCGTTTCCCATGTCCGTGTCCAAGTAACACTGCTTTTTTTCTTGTCCTAGCATTTGTTAAATCTTGCAAAATTTTGAGCTTTGCATGACTAATTAATCCTTTTTCAAAGACTGCTTTGTTAACTAATCCTAGAAACACTATCTTGCAAGTTCCTTTGAAAAGTGCAGCAAAAGTTTATGGTTTTTTGTGCTTTGTTTTTCACAGATGGATCAAGGACATATTTATTTCAAGGTTTATTCTGGTGGTTCAATTGGAGGAAGTGCGAGATATGGTGGGGGGAGGGAGGTGTTCATAGACAATTCAATTTTGTTAGGACTACCATATTCCTGATGGGCCTTGTGTGGGTCCAAAGAGGAATAAGATGCAAATTAGGACTTAGGAGGAACATCTGATGTAGTGCCAGTAGAAAGGTTTATTTTTGAATTCTCTGAAAATGCAATATGGTTAAGATTCTGTTTCATGTCAAGACTATGTTAGGTACTTGTAGGTACTCTGGGCATTTTCTGAACTAGGTGGCTGCTACTATGGAATTGTTTTAATCCCTTGTTAAATTCCTGCAATGCGTGATCTAAGCTTGCAATTTAGTTACTTTCTGAACCAAGTAGCTGGTAATGGTGTTGAGCACTTGTCAATTTCTGGAATGTGTTGAGCAGTTCTTAAATTTCTTTTGTGATGTTCTGAGTTATTTTCAGTAATAATGGAGCATGTGTTCTGTTCTGACGAGTGACCGTGCTCAACATGTCATTTTCTTGTGTTGTTAGGACCATTTTCAG
Source organism: Melocanna baccifera (assembly GCA_036346265.1). NCBI lineage: Eukaryota > Viridiplantae > Streptophyta > Magnoliopsida > Poales > Poaceae > Melocanna > Melocanna baccifera. Next base: position 13,683,206 of record CM070691.1, on the reverse strand, counting down.
TTAATCTAGAACCATGTGTCATCTTCAGAAAACTGGAATATGCATGCTGCTGCCGTGCTGTCTGATGCTACAGCCCTGCTAGGCTGCTAGCTGCTTATACCTTATGGATGATGCCACTTAAAATGAATGGTGACAACGAGTGCATGCTAGTATTTCTAGCCCATCAAGGTTATTTTCATTCAAGATCTAATACATACAACTAATGTCAAAGCCTGACACTTCATTCAAGAAACCTAATACTGTTCAAGGCTATTTTCATTCAAGAAACCAGCCACTGATCATTCAAGATATATTGCGTACAAAAAATTATACCGTCCGTACAAGATCTAAAACTGTTCACACAAACTGATTCAAGCCAGATCAAGAAAAAATGGCAGCTGTTCATACAAACTGATCCTTGATACTATCTGATACTGTTCATACACTCTTCTTTCCTACTTAGGGCATAGTGAAGATGGAAATAAAATCCCAAGCATTACATACTAAGGGCATAGCGATCCTTTGGCCTGGTCTGGTAGCGACGGTGGCAGTGCTTAGGGGTAGCCACGTGCCCACCCTAACCCTCTAGGCTGGTCAGACACTGGTGGGGCATGTGGACGTGGCCCTATGGGGTCTCCTACCTGAGTTGCAGGGCGTAGCAGCCTCAACGTACATGTCGACATGTGTTGTGTGTAACTCATGCATGGACCGATTCAGACACCTATGCCCGACGGGGATTGGAACAACCTGAAGGAGGCTGAACTGGTGCATCACCCTGTGCACCGTGTAGTCCTCGATAAACACGTCAAAGACGAGCTTCTTCCATGTCAGCCAGTACGCCTGGTCGCGCCAGCACAATAAGGACATCCCCTTGGGAATGCGGGCCTCCATCACCTGAGTTGAGTATAGCTCACAATGCACGTTGTCAGCAGTGAGGTGGTCGAGGTGCTCGATGAAGTTGTCGTACACACGGGTGACCTGCAGGTGTGCAAACTATGTCTATGAGCCAGAATAGTGGTTACAAAGGATGATCCTAACATAGTAACGATTAATGAGAACACATACCTGTTTACGGCATCAAAAGGGACCCTATGTTCGATCGATCCATGGCGCCCTCATGGTACAAGTGCTCAAACGACCACAGCTGCACCAGGAGGGGGCAACCTGTGAGGACAAAGGTCGGCCTTGTCCTGTAGCAAGCATCACACATGCCGCGGTACGTCATGGCAAGTACAACTGATCCCCAGCTAATGTTCACCTCCTCCCCGTCGGCGATGGCCCTCGCATATTGCACAAGGTGGGAGTCGATGGAGTCACTGTGATTGCTGGTAAATAGTACCCAGCCGAACAGCCACAACAAGTATGCTTCAAGGTGCTGCGACACCTGGTACTCGTCGACCTCCAGGTCCATCCGCTCGACCTATGAACAAACAAAAAATTAAAAAGCCCATCATATGACAAGAATAGTGTGTCACTAAACAGGAAAAATAGATAGCATACAGACCCAGAATTATGAAAGCCACCGCATGGGCAGGCCATACTTCTGTCGCACTAGGAAGACGTAGTATGCTAACCTTGGCCTCCACCAGAAGAAGCCCCTCAAACCTGCCTAGTAGGTCATCGTGCTAGTTGGTAGGCGCGTCCAACAGGGAGGTAGCCTCTCTCATGATGGGTAGGTCGAGTAGCAGCGCGGCGTCCTGCAGAGTGGGTGCTATCTCTCCGAATGGAAGGTGGAAGGTGTGCGTCTCGGGCTACCATCAGTCCACCAGAGCAGTCAACAACGACCAATCGAACGGGAACCGTCGTGACCACTCCGGACCAGCTTGGAACTCCTCGTCATCATCGGCCTGACCGTCATCTTTGTCGGTGGCCTCTACTATCTGCGCGAAAGGTAGAAGGCCGGCATTGCTCAGCCTGCAAAATATGAAGAAGTCAGTACATAGCGAAAATATCATAAAAAGAAATGCTATAGTTTGCAAACAAACTTGTCTCTCCAGCATGGGTTCAGTCTTCAAGCTCGTCAGGGTGTCCGCGTACGGACCACCCCCAACTGGAGCACCTCGTCCCCGACACCACGGCTTTCATGATGCTGTGCGTCCATGTGCCAATCTAGAAGGCCGAAAGGCCAGTCCGAACCACCAAGATCGCGAGCCATACCTGCAATTCAATTTGAAGTTAGCAATTACAACACAATTAGTAGTTTAATTATTTATAGTGTTGCTCCAGAAATTCTATAAATTTGCTTGCATTCTTGCATAAAACCGCATACTCCTCAACATATATAGCCATAGCCACATTTTGGTATTAGGGTTTTAGGGTTTACAGTTTTAGAGTTTCAGGGTTGAAGGTTAGGGTATAGGGTTAACAGGTTAGGGTATAGCCATAGCAGCATTACAACTATTAATAACTAAATTGGCATTAGTTCTACAACTATATTATTTACAACTATTAACAATATACGACTTATTCGACACAACTACACGTGTAATGATATTAATTGCTAACCTACTATGGTTTCGAAAGTATAACTATTAACAACTAAATTTGTGTTAGTTATATGACTACACTATTTATAACTATTAACAATATGCGATGTACCAAACACAATTACACAACTAATAATTTTAATTGCTAACCTAGTTTTGTTTCAAAACTACACATCTAATAATTTTAGTTTCTATCCTACCATATTTCAAAAGTAAATGTACAAAAAAATACAGAGAAATCACTATCGTCGATGCGCAGATCTCTCCTCTCCTCCCTCCTCCCCTCTCTTCTCCTCCTCTTTTTCTTCCCTCTCCTCCTCTCCTCTCTTTCTCTTCTCCCTTTCTCCCCTTCCTCTCTTTTCTCTTGACTGAACCAAAATGAGCGCTTAGCGCTCTGCCGGTCGCGCGTGCACGTGGGTATATCCCCTAGTGACCCAACAGTTAGGCGACTAGGGGTTTGTCGCCTAACCATTGGGCAACAGGGACTAGTCGCCCAACATTTGAGCGACTTGGCCACGTGTCGCCTAACGGTTGGACGACTAGCCCAAACCGTCCAACCATGGAGCAACAAGTGGTTAAAACTGTAAAAAAACCCGCAGGTATAATACTTTAATTTAGAATAAAAATAGATTATTAAAAAAATTAATTTGTTTAATGTGATTTGCAAAACAGCTACTAGGTTTTTCATTTTTGCAAAATAGCTACTAGGTTTTTCATTTTTGGCAACTGCTCTTTGCAGCAACATTTTTAAAAAATAGACTTACATTTGTGAAACAAAGGGAGTATATGTTCAAATTAAGCACAAAATGTTTGCACAATAAGAAAGAGTACGAAATGTAGGCATGCTTGTAAACAAAGGAGGCAGATTTTTACCTCTTACGAGGACATCCTCCTACCCAATCCGTTGTCCATCCTCCTTGAGATCTGCGTCTGTATTTGGAGCACGAGGCAAATACCCACATATACAATAGAAATATGGTACAAAATACATCTCTCTCCCTCACTCATTCCCTCTCTCTCTCTCTTCCTTCCCCTTCTTTCCCTTCTCCAACTGGAGCCGTCGTCGCAAGCTGCATCGCCTTCACAATGGGTGAAGAGGATGGTGCACCTCTGGCAGGGAGGAGGACAAGCGGCTTCGGCATGACTTCAAGGCGGTGTGGTGATGGCAGGGCTTCCGGCGGGGAGGGGGCCGAGCGGCGTAGCGGGTGGCGGTGTTGGCCAGAGAAGAGAGAGATGGGAGAGAGAGAAATTGTGGAGCCTATTGAAATATGGTGTTTAGAAATAGATGGAAAGGGGATGAAATATAGAGGAATGTATCCATACGCGCAAATCTTGAAGCAAATTGAATGGCAGATGGCATCGGGAGAGGTTCTCTGAAGAGGTAAAAAGCTTTTCCCTGTAAACAAAAGCATATGATGCCTGTTTGATATGGCTGCGGTTTATGACTTTTGGCTGAAATTTTTAAATTTTAGCTATTTGCGACAGAGATTACGGAGAGAGAGATGCTCGCTTGTGATGTGCATCATATTTATAACATATTTTCATATCATTACCCTGTTGTGAGTAGCATAAATTGAGCACAAAATCTTTGATTATATATATATTTGCCTCTTCTTTGGACTGTTTACATGTTTTATGATTTTATTGCAGGCCGACGCAAATAAGGTGCAAAAATATATAGAACATCATCATTGGAAAGAAGTTAGGGTTAGAAAATCAGAAGAAGCAAAGGAAAAAATGCAAAACAGCAAAGAAACTAGGGTTTCTTCCCCCATAGCCGCCACCAATCCTATTTAAACTTCACCAGCAGCAAAAACCCATCTTGAACCTGACTTTCTTATTTTTCTTACCCCTTTTCTCTCCTCTCCTTCCTCTACTCGACCGGCGGCGAGGCCAGGCCAGCTCGCCACCGCGCCACCCACCTTCTTCCTCTTTCGCTGCCTTCCCCTTCCTTCCACTCACCTCCTTCCACTGGTGACCCATCTCCACCTCCGAATCGCGCCTAACTCCTCCTTCTCCACCGCAAGCTCTCTCTCTCCTTGGTCCCCTTGTGCTGCTCCTTTCCTCCCAGATCCCCCACCGACGAGCTTCACCAGCAGCCACTCCTCCCCACAGCACTTACTCCCCCATCTCCCCCCTACACCACCAGCACCATCTCCTTCCAGGCCACAACCGAAACCCCCTTCTCCTTCCTACGCCTCTCCCCTTCCTTCTCCATCTTCACATAGCCGCCACCTTCATCTTCCCCTTCTTCCCATCTCCAACTTCCACCCCAAACCAGGCAGCCGAGCACTCCACTTTCTTCCCAATCTTCCCTACACAGTCGAAGACCCCGTTTCCCCTCCAATCCACACAGCTGAAACCCCCCACTGCTCCTCATTCCAGCGCCTCCCCAAATCCCTTTTCTGCGCCTCCCTCTCCCAGATCTTCACCCCCTGGTGTTTCCCCCCTTTGCTGCTGCTATATGTGCTTTCCTGTGCAGATCCGCACCCCCTGTTGCTGCGCGTGAACTGCTGTGCTGTGCTGAATTTCTGCTGCAGGCTGCTGCTTCCTGCGCTTTCTCTGCTGCTCCTGCTGCCGTGTGTTGTTCCTGCTGAGAGCCCCCCTTGCTTTGCTGATTTCTAACCGATCTGCAGTTCCTCCTCCCTGCTGCTACTTGGTTTTTCTGCTGTTGCTGCCGGATCTGCACCCTGCTGTTTTTCTTGCTGCCGATCTACTGCTGATTCTCTGCTGGTTACTGCCGTGAGCTGCTGAGTTTGCTGCCGGCTGCTGCAGTTTGCTGGTACCGAATGATGCTGTTGCCGTGTGATGACTTTGCTGCCGACAGCTGCTGTTGCTGTTTCGAATGCTGCTATTTCTCCCTGCCGTGAGCTGCTGCCGTGAGCTGCTGTGTATGGCTTGTTGTTCTTGCTGCTGTGCTGCCGAGAGCTCCCTTCTCCTGCTGCAGCCGATCTGCTATGTGTTGCCGACTGCTGTTCCTGCCGAGCGGCGGTTGCTAGCTGCTGTCTGATGTAAAGCTGGCCACTGGGCCGTGCCGGGCCGGCACGGCACAGGCCCGTGCTCGGCACAGCCCGTTTAGCACGGCCCGTTAAGCCCCGTGTAATAAACGGGCCGTGTCGTGCCGGCCCGCGGGCCGCGGTGCAAGCCAGCACGGCCCGCCGCGTCGCCGCGCGGTCCGAGCACGGGTTAAGGTTAAGCGGGCGTCTTGGCGGCTAGCCCGTTTAGCCCAAAAAAACAGAAAAAATAAGAAAAATCATAGAAAAATAAGAAAAATTGTAAAAAATTGTAGAAAATTCAGAAAAATTTTAAAAAATATAGAAAATTATAGACATTACTAATCATAAAAATAAATATTTGCAATGATACAATGATCTTTATTAACTTATTAAATTAATCATAAAAATAAATATTTATAATTATATATAAAATTATATGCGGTAGTGCGTGCGCCGCAACAAGACGCCCGATGGCTAAGCGGGCGTCTGCGTCTTGACGCGCCGTCTTGGCGCGCCGTCTTGCACCCTCGGCCCGGCACGGCGTCCGGCGTCTGCGTCTTGCGCTCGGCCGTTCTGGTCGTGCGTGCGTCGTCGTGGCCGGGCCTCTGATGTCGTCTTGTGGTGCGGCCCGTTTAGGCCCGACCCATTTGGCCACCTTTAGTCTGATGGTTGCTTCTTGCCAGCTGGAGATGCTACTGTAGCCTAATTTCTTCTGCCGATCTGAAGCTGATGTGCTATTGTTCACCTGCTGATCTGCTTCCCCCTGCACTGCATCGTCTACAGATCGTCTTCCACAACTGCTCTATATTTCTTCCTGTGGTTTAATTTTTCCAAACTTTGTCTAATTCCTGTTACTAGTTCTTGTGTTAAGTGATATGAACAACTACTGAATGTGTGTTATATATCTTGTGGTGCTTATGGATGAATGATGGTATGGACTTTGGTAGTAACAATGCAATTGTATGAAATGTCTTGTTTAAATTCCGATTCTTGCTTGTTAGTCCAGTAGTTTCATATAAGCCTTGTTTGCATCTGCTCCTAGGTTTAGACTTTTCTTATGATAATGCTTTTAGATGCAATGCTAGTTATGATCTTGCCCTCGTCTAGTTAAAATTCATAATTTTGCTTAATGTTAAGTAGCCTTTTAGCATTTATGTTTCTTAGAGTTAATTTTAAGCTTCTGTTCTGTTTAGTTCTTTTAGCAAAGAAAAGACCAAAAATATTAGTTTAGGTTTACTGTTTTACGTCCTAGCTTGTGTTAGATTTATTTTCCGTTGATGTTATGTTCCGTTTCGTGCTCGAGAGGGTCGGGTTCGTAGTTTAGTTCTAGTCCTCATCTAGTCCCTTCCTAGAACCTCCTTCCGGTCCCTTCTACCTCCTTTTGCTAATCCCTCTGTCTCTCTGCTCCTTCTTTGTCCTTTTGCTAATCCCTCTCTTCTCGCTAGCTGTCTTCCTTAGCCCCCCTCTTGCTTCTTTCTAACCTCGCCTCCTCTCTTCTTCTCTCTTACGCCGATCCAGTTCCTCGTCTTCACTTCACCTTCAGTCCTTTCTTGCTTATCCTCGTCTTTTCTTCTTCTTCTGATCCATCCTTGCTGCTTCTCTCCCTTCTTCAATTTCAGTCGTTCTTTTCTCCCTCACTTCTTCTGTCCCAGTAGTTTCTCTAGGATTTCCAGTTTTCCTTTTCATTCCCCCGTTTGTGCGACTTAGCTTTGGTTTGATGTCATGTCACCGGTAGTCTAGTCCTTGTGGAGAACACGACATCTCGTCGCTATCTTTGCGGTAACCTGTACACTTGCGGGTGTGCACTTTTGCACGATCAGCTTGCGATTTTGGATAGTATAGATATTGGGCTTTTAACATGTACTCTAATTAATGATGGAGGCGGGGTGTCCGATCTTTTGATGAGATTGATAACTATCGATTTTGGTGGAGGTGATTCTTGCGATCCAATTACAACCGTACGACGATGCTTGCACCTTAGAAATCGTTGAACCAACTCCGAGATGTTACTGACTAAGCTGGAAGCGCGATCAACCTGAACACGAAGTTCAATCCCTGCAAGCAATCGATGAACTAGCAAGAATAATATGTAGACAACTGATATTGCGAATAAGATTGATGGTATTGAAAAATAAAGGTGGGATCTCGAAGGTAGTCTTGACAGGTGGTCGTCTGACACAACTGAAGAACAGAAGTTTGCACAATGGTTAAATCTAAACTCAACGAAATCCCCATTTTGGAAAAGGGAGGCGGCGGCTCCTTTATAGGGAGATGACCAGGCGTGACGGCCAAGGAAGTGGGCGCATGTGATCGGCTCAGAAATAGACATGGACTCTTTTGATGATTGTGATCGACTCGAATAGAATTTGAAGATGAGGTTGGATCCGTTGGAAAGTAGATTTGATAATCTTTCGATGAAGTCTAAGAATGTCCAAAATGGAGTCCGTATGAAGAAGTTACGTCCGTTTGAACTTGATACTATTGCTGCAGTCCAAATCTGATTCCAAAACGAGCCCAACTCCAACTTTTGCTTGACTTAGCCCCAAAGTGACGTGGTGACCTTCATTGTACCTTCCATGCATGTCCATGACTCCATATGCTTCTCCTTCATCTTTTCCCATGTTCGTAAGTATAATTAAATCACTTACATTAGGTAGTGGTCTATTCTCAGTAATATACAAGCCTAGGAACGAATTCACCTGGTAATTAATTTGGCGAGCACGAGCTCGAGTAAGTGGACCTTCCAACACTTGCTGTGGGTGAATTGTGTGTGTAGAAACGGTTGTATCTGTGGGAGGGATGTCCTCATCAATTAACTTATAGACTACATCTTAAAAAAATACTCCGTTTAAAAGTTAGTTACTGTAGTAAAAGCTAAAAGCCATTTTAAGAAGCCAAAAAGAACATGCCCGAATTTTGCACCGGAGGGATGGAGTTCCCAAATGCATCGCGTCCCAACGAATTGCATGCCGCACGTCCGGGAAAATATCCCTATGGCAACCGGTCTTCTGCATGCCCTGCAGCTAATATCTCATCCATTTGAGCGCGCGAAGACATTTCCAGCCCAATGCGTATTATACCTTCGCCTGCATGGCCATCTCGTCACTTGCCGCACCAGTATAGCACATTAGTGCAACCATGGCTACTATCATCACTTCTCTAGCCACTCTGCATTCATGCAAGCACGCAAGGGGTGGAGCGCTCCGGTTCCCTCCTTGCCCATGGAGGAGGAGGTGCTACCAAGCGATAAAGGCTACGGCGAGCTCTTGTGGACCTGCGGCGATGGGTGGCCAGCTTGATGATGAGGACATCCCTTCCATTGATATCGTCATGCCTAGTACACAGCCAGGACCAATTACTCGAGCTCGAGCACGCCAACTTAATTATCAGATAAAGTCATTCCTTGCTGTCCAAACAAGTTATCTGAATTGGGTGCTACTAACGACTTGTGATGATTTTCTTATACTTAGGAACTTGGGAGTTGAACCAGCTAGGTATAAAAGCAATCAAAACAATCAAAACAACAATCGGCTGGATGTTGATGCGAACAAGAGAATGTTCGGACCGAACGTTCGGACCTCTAGGAAGCGCCATCTTGTTTGGGCCATAACTTTTGATTCGGGAATACGTTGGAGGCTCATGAGTACTTGTTAGAAAGATCTCGATGTCTACTTTCAAATGAATCCAAAATCATTGCCAGATTCCACTGGAGCTGCCAGGAAATTGTAGAAGAATGTTCGTTCCTCCAACCTGAGTTATGGGTCTTGTCTGTAGTAGAGCCCATTAGGGGAGCGTCCAAGATTAGGGTTTTTCACTTCCCTGGCTGCTTTTCTCCTATTTAAACTAGCTGCAGCTGCCAGGAAGGGTGGGTTTTGATTAGATGCAAGTTTAGCTTTTGCTACTTCCTTGTAAACGCGTGTGTTGGCTAAACCACCCGATTTACTTGTTTCAGAACCCCGCATTTGTGTATCAGTTTCATCTTTTGAGTATAATCCGTGAGTTTTTGCTTGTTCATCTTGTTCTTGTTTTGTTCTTCGATTGCTAGCAGGTTCAAGGTTGTTCTTGGCACGGCAAGAGCAGCAACAAAGTGGTTTCGGTGTAACTATCGCTAAGACGCAGCAACCCTGTGGTCGTTGTAGTCGGGCAGCACAACATCGAACTCCCATCCAATCAAATTGCCCCCACTCTCATCGAAAGATCAGGAACATCATCCCTTGCTGGGTCTCCATCAAGTGGTATCAGAGCTCAAGGTTGCTCAGTGAGAGTTTTATCGCTTCTTTATTTTTACCTACAGTCCAGAAAATCCCAAAAACAGGTTAGAACCGAAATCCCTAAAAACAAGTTAAGCCTTTGCTTGTTCTGCTTAGTCTTGTTGAGTTTCCTGTTACATCTTCGGTTGAGTCGCTGGTTCTAGTTGTCTAATCCTTTAGAGTTTCGGGTTCTACTCACGTCTTGGTCACCATAAGCACCACCCGATCCACCGCCACCATCTTTCCCATCTCCGCAAACAACATCACCACCATTTTCATTTCCGCCGCCACCTCCAAACACCTGTTCGTATGCTTTGGAACTTTCGGACCGCTCCGAATAGCCACTCAAGCCGGGTCCGAACACATTAAGATTGGCCGAACCCACTCAGACCGGTGAAAACAACTGTTCGTATCCTTTCGGCGTTTTCGGACCAGTCCGAACATCCACCCGAGGTTGGTCCGAATAGCCACCAAGAAGGCGGTCGACGGCTACCCAAATCAGAAACCTTTTAGCTTATCTTGTGGTTGTTCCAATTTTTGTGGACTAGTCCGAACCCACCCAAGTCACAGAACCAAGCATCCTTTTTGTCAGATTTGAGTCCCCTTACTTTTGAGAGAGAGAGAGAGTATCTTTTAATTACCTTTTTTTACCCCTGGTCAAAAAAAAGGTGTGTGTTGGTAATATCACTGTGAAATCCTTGTGAAAAGTTTCAGTTTGGTGCCAGTTGTGCAAAAAAAAGAAAAAGAAAAAAAGAGGATAAGCTAAAGGAGGAAAGAAGAAGGGGATTCTCACTGCTGTTTCCTTGTGCTTTTTGGGTACTTTTGGTGCATGATAACGTTTGTGTCTAGGCTCGCGTCTCTAGTATGGTTTATCCTAGTACCAACACTTTACTGTTGTTGAGTGCTTATTCAACTTGCATTGACTAACGTGGTTCCAGTTGTACTTTGAATTTTTCTTGCAGCCACCTATAGCTCCACAAATTTATCTACCATGTCACAGGTTTGTGCTTGTTGCCACCATTTATTGTTGTTCTTGCTGGTTGCCAAACACCACCTGTTTTACATTGGTAAGAACTTGTAAGAGCTTGGTTGCACAGGTTTGAGAGTCTGAGAGCATTGGAATTTGTAGCCACCTAGTTCTACTAGTTGAAAGACCATAATCCTTCTTGTGATTTCATTGTTGTGTACTAACCATGTTAGGAGGAACGGGTAATACACCTCCCTATTCACCACGGACGAAGGCCATCATACAACACTTTGAACGCAAAGTGAGGCTGCACGCTGAAGGCCTTGATGAGGATGTTTGGGTCACCAATGACCGCCTTGGTCAATTGGAGTCGGCCCAGATCGACACCAATTCCAAGCTAACCGCATTAGAGAGCTCCCTTGGGGCTGTTAACACTTCTCTTGTAGGTATCTTGGATCAGTTAGAGAGGATGGACCAGGCTGGTCGTGATGACTTGGGTCGGCGCAACAACAACAGCCACAACACCATGGGCAGCGTTGCGGGAGAGGATGAAAGAGAATATTCTACGGACACCGAGATCGACGATGAAGTAAATGATCTTTCATGTAGACAACAACGACGCAGCCGCCGAGGTATGGGTGCTCGGCCACCACGGCGAGAGGTACATAATGTTGATGACTCTTTAGGCAAGATCAAGTTCAGCATGCCCTCTTTCGATGGGAAGTATAATCCTGATGCATACCTCACTTGGAAATTAGCTATTGATCAAAAATTTATTTGCCATGATTTTCCTGAGGAGAAACGTGTCAGGGCTGCCACTAGTGAGTTTATTGATTTTGCCTCTGTTTGGTGGAGCGAGTACCATTGTAAGAACTCAAATAATACTCCTCAAACTTGGGAAGCCTTGAAACGGGTCATGCAGGTCAGATTTGTTCCTTCCTATCATGCACGTGATTTGTTAAATAAATTGCAGCAATTGAGACAGGGCACTAAATCTGTAGAAGAGTATTATCAAGAGCTACAAATAGGCATGCTTCGTTGTGGCTTAGAGGAGAATGAGGACGCTGCTATGGCATGATTAATGGGTGGGCTGAACTGGGAGATTCAGGACATATTAGCTTACAAAGAATATAATTCAGTCACTCGTTTATTTCATCTTGCTTGTAAAGCTGAAAGGGCAGTGCAGGGACGAAGAGCCAGCATGAGAACTAATATTTCTGCAGGATGTAATAGCGCTTGGACACCTTCAACCCCTGCTGTACCATCGACTCGAACAGCTGCCCCATCTTCCTAGAGCAACAAACTACGTCCCTTTATATCGAATTCAGCACCTTGTGCAACTGAAGCAACATAGGGTGCAACGGCTACACCTACTAAGAGTTCATCTTCAGTTGCATCCTCAGGACGAACAAGGGATATTCAATGCCTACAGTGCAAAGGCTATGGACATGTACGCAAGGACTGCCCAAGCGCACGTGTGCTAATTGTGCGACCAGATGGTGGGTACTCCTCTGCTAGTGATTTCGATGAAGAAACATATGCTTTACTTGCAGCTAACAATGCAGGGGAAGATGATGTGGACAACCAAGATGAAGAGCACATGGGCCAGAAGATGCGGAGTGCTATGAGAGCCTCGTGGTGCAGCGAGTGCTGAGCGCACAAACGGAGAGGGTTGAACAGAATCAACGCCACACCTTGTTTCAAACCAAGTGTGTGACCAAGGAGCGTTCATGCGCGTGATTATTGATGGAGGGAGCTGCAACAACTTGGCAAGCGCTGAAATGGTGGAGAAGCTAACATTGGGCACACAACCACACCCGCAACCTTACTACATTCAGTGGCTTAATAGCAGCGGCAAGGTAAAGGTAACACGGATGGTAAAAGTTAACTTTACCATCGGTTCTTATCATGATTCCATTGACTGCGATGTTGTACCTATGCAAGCATGCTCGATGTTATTAGGAAGACCATGGAAGCATGATAAAGATTCCTTGCACTTTGGTAAATCAAATCAGTACTCATTTGTTCATAATGGCAAAAAAATTGTGTGCACCCTATGTCTCCTGAAGCCATTTTGAAAGATGAACTTGCTAGGGTTAGCAAACTCAAAAATCAGGAGCAAGCTAAGAGTGAGAATCAGATTATGGCAAATGAACATGAGAAACATAAAAAGAAGAACACCAAATCTGTCCATGAAAATAAAAATGAGATCAAGTTGAAAGGATCATGTTTCATTGCTACCAAATCTGATTTGGAGGAGATTGATGATACCACTACTGTCTGCTATGCTTTGGTTTGCAAAAAAACCTTGTTTTCACATGAGGATATGCCATCTTCTTTGTCTCCTGCTGTCACTAACCTTTTGCAGGAGTATGCTGATGTGTTCCCAAAAGAGGTGCCACCGGGGCTGCCACCACTCCGAGGGATTGAACACCAGATTGACCTCATTCCCGGGGCTTCCTTGCCAAACCGTGCACCATATAGGACCAACCCTGAAGAAACTAAGGAGATACAGTGCTAAGTGCAAGAATTGCTTGACAAAGGTTATGTGTGTGAGTCCCTTAGCCCTTGTGTTGTTCCGGTGCTTTTAGTTCCTAAGAAAGATGGATCATAGCGCATGTGTGTAGATTGCCGAGCAATTAATAACATTACCATCAGATATCGTCATCCTATCCCTAGGTTAGATAATATGCTTGATGAATTAAGTGGCTCAATTGTGTTCTCTAAGATTGATTTGCGTAGTGGATACCATCAGATTCGCATGAAGTTAGGAGATGAATGGAAAATAGCTTTTAAAACTAAGTTCGGTCTATATGAGTGGTTAGTCATGCCTTTTGGTCTCACTAATGCACCCAACATTTTCATGAGATTAATGAACGAAGTTCTACGTACTTTCATTGACAAATTTGTGGTGGTATATTTTGATGACATCCTGATATATAGCAGATCACTAGAGGAACATCTTGGTCATTTGCATGTTGTTTTTGATGCCCTACGTGATACCCGTTTATTTGGTAACCTTGAGAAGTGCACCTTTTGTATGGATCGAGTCTCTTTTCTTGGCTATGTTGTGACCCCGCAGGGAATTGAAGTGGATAAAGCTAAGGTTGAAGCCATACACAGCTGGCCAGTTCCCACAACGGTCACCCAAGTGCGAAGTTTTCTCAGTCTTGCTGGGTTCTACCGTCGCTTTGTGAAGGACTTCAGCACCCTTGCTGCACCGCTGCATGAACTTACCAAGAAGGGTGTGGCGTTCAATTGGGCTACAGCACAAAGGAATGCCTTCAACACGTTAAAAGATAAGTTAACACACGCCCCTTTGCTCCAGCTCCCTAATTTCAATAAGACATTTGAGCTTGAATACGACACTAGTGGAATCGGGTTGGGTGGTGTGTTGTTACAAGAAGGAAAACCTGTGGCATATTTCAGTGAGAAGTTGAGTGGGCCTAGTTTGAACTATTCTACCTACGATAAGGAATTACTTGCTTTAGTTCAAACTTTAGAAACATGGCATCATTATTTATGGCCCAAAGAGTTTGTTATACATTCTGATCATGAGTCCTTGAAACACATCCGAAGTCAAGCAAAACTAAATCGTAGGCACGCCAAGTGGGTTGAATTTATCGAGTCTTTTTCTTATGTCATCAAACACAAAAAAGGAGAAGGAAAATATCATTGCTGATGCTTTGTCTAGACGTCACACCATGCTCTCCCAACTTGACTTCAAAATATTTGGCTTGGAAACAATTAAAGAACGATATGCACATGATGATGATTTCAAAGATGTGTTGCTACATTGCAAGGAGGGGAAAACATGGAACAAATTTGTTCTTACTGACGGGTTTGTGTTTCGAGCTAACAAGCTATGCATCCCAGCTAGCTCTGTGCGTATGGTATTGTTGCAGGAAGCTCATGGAGGCGGGCTGATGGGACATTTTGGTGTAAAGAAGACGGAGGACATCCTTGCTGGCCATTTCTTTTGGCCAAAGATGAGGAGAGATGTGGAGCGGTTCGTTGCTCGCTGCACAACATGCCAAAAAGCTAAGTCACGACTTAATCCCCATGGTTTCTATATGCCTCTACCTGTTCCTAGTGCACCTTGGGAGGATATTTCTATGGATTTGTTTTAGGACTGCCTAGAACAAAGAAGGGGAGAGATAGTGTCTTTGTTGTGGTGGATAGATTTTCTAAGATGGCACATTTCATACCATGTCATAAGACTTATGATGCTACCCATGTTGTTGATTTGTTCTTTCGTGAGATTGTTCGATTGCATGGTGTGCCAAATACCATAGTCTTTGATCGTGATGCAAAATTTCTTAGTCATTTTTGGAGAACTTTGTGGGCTAAGTTGGGAACTAAACTTTTATTTTCCACTACTTGTCATCCCCAAACTGATGGACAAACAGAGGTTGTGAATAGAACTTTATCTACCATGCTTAGGGCTATTTTTAAAAAAGAACATCAAAATGTGGGAAGAATGTTTGCCTCATGTTGAGTTTGCTTATAACCGCTCACAACATTCTACTACTATGAAGTGTCCATTTGAAATTATTTATGGATTTGTACCTCATGCTCCTATTGACTTGTTGCCTCTTCCATCTTCGGAGAGAATGAATTTTGATGCTCAAAAACGTGCTGAACTAATATTAAAAATGCATGAAACCACAAGAGAAAACATAGAGTCCATGAATGCTAAGTATAAACTTGCTGGTAGTAAGGAAAAAACATGTCACTTTTGAACCAGGTGATTTGGTTTGGCTACATTTGAGAAAAGATAGGTTTCCTGAACTGAGAAAATCAAGTTGCTACCAAGAGCTGATGGCCCTTTCAAAGTGCTAGAACGGATTAATGATAATGCATACAAGCTTGAACTGCCTGCAGATTTTGGGGTTAGTCTCATATTTAATATTGCAGATTTGAAGCCCTATTTGGGAGAAGAGGATGAGCTTGAGTCGAGGACGACTCAAATGCAAGAAGGGGAGGATGATGAGGACATTCCTTCCATTGATATCGCCATGCCTAGTACACAGCCAGGACCAATTACTTGAGCTCGAGCACACCAACTTAATTATCAGGTAAAGTCATTCCTTGCGGTCCAAACAAGTTATCTGAATTGGGTGCTACTAACGACTTGTGATGATTTTTTTATACTTAGGAACTTGGGAGTTGAACCAGCTATGTATAGAAGCAATCAAAACAACAATCGGCTCGATGTTGATGCGAACAAGAGAATGTTCGGACCTCCACGAAGCGCCATCTTGTTTGGGCCATAACTTTTGATTCGGGAATGCGTTGGAGGCTCATGAGTACTCGTTAGAAAGATCTCGATGTCTACTTTGAAATGAATCCAAAATCACTGCCAGATTCCACTGGAGTTGCCGGGAAATTGCAGAAGAATGTTCGGACCTCCAAACTGAGTTATGGGTCTTGTCTGTAGTAGAGCCCATTAGGGGAGCGTCCAAGATTAGGGTTTTTCACTTACCTGGCTGCTTTTCTCCTATTTAAAGTAGCAGCAGCCGCCAGGAAGGGTGGGTTTTCATTAGATGTAAGTTTAGCTTTTGCTACTTACTTGTAAACGCGTGTGTTGGCTAAACCACTCGATTTACTTGTTTCAGAACCCCGCATTTGTGTATCGGTTTCACCTTTTGAGTATAATCCGTGAGTTTTTGCTTGTTCATCTTGCTCTTGTTTTGTTCTTCGATTGCTAGCAGGTTCAAGGTTGTTCTTGGCACGGCAAGAGCAGCAACAAAGTGGTTTCGGTGTAACTGTCGCTAAGGCGCAGCAACCCTGTGGTTGTTGTAGTAGGGCAGCACAACATCGAACTCCCATCCATTCGAGTTACCCCCACTCTCATCGAAAGATCGGGAACATCATCCCTTGCCGGGTCTCCATCACTTGAGACATCCATAAGCTTCCCGGAAACAGCGGGCGAGGAGGGCGACAGGATCCGGAGGTTGCAAAATGGGCCGTAGGTGCGGGGCGTCGCGCGGGAAAGTGAGAAGGGTCTTGCCGTAGACCTCACGCCGCTGGTGGTGGAGGTGATCGCCGAGACCTTCGGGTGTCGGTCGGTCGGGACCCCCACCTGTCGGAGGCGCGGCTCAGCGCGGCGCTGTTCGTGGGGCTAGCGAGGGCAGGGTGCTCCATGTTCGACAAGGGGCCAGGGAAAATTTTTTCTGTAACACGGCCATTCAATCTCTGAGCCTAAAATATTGCCGTTATACATTAATAATCTTAAATTGCCCCTGTTATTAAAAATTTCGACATCACCTCTCATGTTTATATGACTATAAAGAAAGACAATCAACAAAAATTGAACAAAATATATTAAAGGTAACCGATTTCATAACAGCAATAATCATAACATAATAAAACTTAGGACTTCGCATCCAAAGACACTCGGGACACTTGCACTTGAGGAATGCTCATAACTAAATAGTAATAAGTCCACTATAGTATAAGTATTCTAAAACTCAACATTACGCTCTCTAGAACATGAACTAAGTTACAACCAAAAAGTGCAAGTTCATAAAACTAGATATACTACATTCATAAGTGATTGTCTAGGAAATAAATATTTGCATTAGTGCTTGCATGTGATGTGGATGTGCTAACTCCCCCCTTCATGATGCATGATGGCACTAAGGATTACCTAAAAACTAGCAAATAAGTAAGGATGAGTCTAAAGACCCAGCAAGTACATAACAAAACAGAAAACAAGAATTACATGTATCATTCATTATTCATCAATAATCTCTCTTTTATTTTTCATCAACTATTTCTTATGCATTTGCACCTTATCTTTGACACAATGCAAATGTATATGCATATACACATTTCTTTTCATCTTTTTAGTTTACACCAGTATAGCACAATAAGCCCCCGTCGATGCTCACCCAAGCCTATCCTTTTTTATACATGGACCTCAATAGTCTGTGCTTTTTCATATGTGGGCCTTAATCTCCACTCGAGTTCCTACTGAAATAGATCTTAGTATTCCCACTCCCATGGGATGTCCACACAAAGTAGACCATAGATACCACAAAGACAATCTATTTCCATGATATAAATGCATGCAATGCAACTTTTCTAATTAAGCATATCAACACATTATGTTCTTTTAACCATTATTCAGTAACATATCAGCATTAATTATTCATGTCATGTACCATTACCTATCATTCATTAATATGTCAATATGTAAACAGAAATAATCAACTCATAATAGTATGATAGGTAGTGCATCAAAATTCAACAAAAGCAACCACTATCCGAATTTACACTTTACCATGCACTTGCCCGATTAAACTCGTGGGTGATGTGTGGAAGGCACAGATCCTGAACCCCCACCTAAACAAGCACCAACCCGTCTCAATACTCGTGGCAATACATGCACACATATGAACTGCGTTGTTCAAACGCAAAAACCTGGTACATACAACACTCTTGAATCGGATGCCTTTTCGCTGTTCTGGTGGTTAAACAACTTTAACTTTCAATCTTGAAACCTAACGTAGGAAGCAATCCGAGTTCTAGAATGTACACAAACTTACTCACATAGGTCTAGTTATCACAATTTAAAGATTATGTCATCAAAACTATTATTTTTAGCCCCGATGGGCGTGTTGTCCCATACTGGGCAGCAGCCGCATCGGAAGCATTGTGCCAAAATTGATGTTCCAACATTCTAAATAAAGTTAATAACATTAGCTATAAGTTTCTAATATAATATATTATTTGATTATGCCCTTAACATGCCCAAAACCTCCGTAGAGGGCACAACACATGGAATCTACCTACTAGCTGCATCCCAATCATTCCATACGCATCAATAATACTAGCCACGTCCCCTCCCTTTATTCTTCCTCTCAGTCAGCCTAGCTTCTCTCCTCCCTCGACTGGCTTGGCTAGAGGGTAATGGTGTTGGTGAGTGATGTGGCGCATGACCGAGCAGCCAAAGCAGGGTGCGACGTGTGACGTGTGACGGTAGAGCCATAGCTTGATGACACGATTCGTGTACATGGGGAGGTGATTGAGGGTGAGGTCGACCAACGACAGTGCATGGCATGAAGGCTGGGGAAGGCGTGTAAGACCCTAGGACTCACATTACCCTAGAATGCCACTAAACCACTCTACAGCTAGCTAACAATCTCAAGATAATTTATTTCGGCAACAATGTCTAGACATGAAGCATTAAGCGAAAGCATAAACAACTATAGGAACAAAGATAACGGTAACAAGTTCAATAATTTAAACAACCTCTAGCAGATTAATCAAAAAATAGTTCACAAGTTCATCATTATTAAATAAAATAATCATCCACGAATAGTTAAGCATTTGGCTAGAATTTCATCGACTTTATTATAGCATGAATTGATAAACCAAGTGCATTATTGTGGTGCCGCTCTACCCATCCCATGAATACTCAAGAATCACCTGTAGGGGGGGAACAAGAGTGAGATAAAAATCTCAGCAAGCAAACTGTTTAAAAGGCTATTTAGACTATAAACAAATATACAACATTATTAAAGTAACCACATGTCCACATCCACAATGTGCATCCACATTCATTATCAAGCTAATTAAACTACAATGATGTTAAGTATCCATATTTATTTCCCATAATAACCACAATTATAGCCTTAACCACATTTACTACCAACAATAATAAAACATTATCAAGTAAATCTTGATTAACTACTTCATATCATCTACCACTACCACTACCAATGACAATAAAGCATTAACATGTTTTACCTCACTAACTTTATTATTTCTCATATCCACAATTGCTATCAACAATTACCACAAGAGAAAAGAATCTCATACTATAATCACAACCTCTTCCATACCATAAGGGATGAACCCCATTCCACGACCACAGCCACATTCCTCATACCACAAGTGACTCTCATGAGTCAATTCTACATTGCAACTATGAAGTTGCGGTTGTTTGTAAAATAACTTCACCACAATATATATTGCATAAGTATGCAAATATTCTTTCCACAATGCAATGCATATGCATGCTATGCACCACTGTAGCTTTATCCAACAAGGTAAAAGTGTGTATCGTGCTACGGCAATGCACGATGCTGTACCGGTACGGTCGCGGCTATAAGCGGTGACTTCAACAATGCAAATGTCATGACTTGTTATGAATGATATGATAATCATAAACCACAAGAATTTAACCATGAAGGTCTACCACATAACCCACATTCACTTCACCAAAATCATAATCAATCGATCTATAGTGAATCTTACTACATAGACCACAATATATTCATCAAGATTGCTACTACCACAATCACAAGTATTCACTAAGAATACTACCACCAAGACCACAATAATACCAACTTCAAGGGCATCAATATGATCATCATGAATTTACAACAAGGAAATACCATCATATTCACCATGCATTTACTTTCGTATACCACAATTGGTTTATTAAGCAAATTACCACAATATTACCCAAACCCATCCAAACATAGCAATTGATTAATATCTTGCTACCACATTCGTACTTAGAAAACATGTAACCATGGTATATCATTTAACATTACGTAAATCATGCATATTGCAAGTAGTAAGAATAATGGGTTAAACGGTAGCACATCTGCTACGTTTACTTGCCTCTACCGGCGAAGCGATGAAATCACGCGTGTTCAGAAGCAAATCCGCTTGTCCAAGAATGGTACCTCTCAGCATACAATTCAGCAATGAAAGCGCGACTCTCAAAGAAAAGATATCGTTAAACCCCAAAACCCCGCAACATCCTTCCCCGCTCAACGGTCCTACAACCTTCTCACTGCAGCGGCGTTGCTTTATTTTTTTGTATCTTTAATATTTCTAAGCCTGTTACAAAGGGGAATATATTTCTGGATTCCTCACTTAAATACCTACACTTTTCATGTAGATCACATATTTTTATTTTATTCTTAGCAATGTGTAACAAAATGCACAAAACAGAGGACGTTCTCTGTTCTGGCAATCTGGGCAGCCAGATTCTAACGCATCCCAACCACAGTGTAAGACTCTAAAAATTTTGATTTCTTTATAGCAGCTAGACTACTGAATTCTCCATATTTTTCTCAATGGTGACCAAAAATATAAAAATCATTTACTACCCCTAATTCACACCTGAACAACTGTCTGCCCCCAATCTGCATGGACAGCAAAGTTGTCCTTACTGCGCCTAGATCTCACGACCAAAAAATCTAAAACAAATACAGGAGATGCATATCGTCATCCTCTACGTTTTTCCTTTTGGGTAGACCCGCAGGAAAAATCGTTTTTGGGGACTAAACTGCACGAACAATAACGCTGCGCGAATTGATCTACAGGCAGACAGCAGGGAATCGCTACTTGAGGTATCTAAATGTTAATCCCCACCAACTCTTAGGCCAAGAACCCTAAATACAGCAGAAATTTGAGGGATTTAGGAAGAGGAACAATTACCTAGCCTTGGGTTCACACACTTTTTCTCTTCTCCTCTTCCTCTTCCTCTCTTCCTTCCCTTCCTTCTCTTCTCCTTTGCTTCAAGGGCAGCACCAATGGGGAGCACCAAGGGGAAGCACCAAGGGGAGGGGAGGAAGGTGGCGCAATGGGGAGGGAGAGGTGGCGGCTGGGGAAGAAAGGGGGAGGGAGGGGCTGCGCAAGGGGGGGAAGGGAGAAGGGTGGGGGCGGCTAGGGTTGGAGGGGGGATTGGTTCGGCCACCCCTTGGGCCCTCTAGCCCATGGTGGCAGGCCCACCTTCCCGTTGGCCCGCTAACAGATTTAAATATCTTTTTCATACATTTTTCACTTCATGCTATTCCATAAAATTTTATTTCTTTCCTTCCCGCGCTTTACCGAAAAATCGGGCGACTCCGCAATTAAATTAAAACCGACTCCGAATTGACATTCAGGGTATTACAAGGCGCCGATGGGGAAATGGGGGGAGCAGCAAAACGAAGGAAGGCATGGCGATGGTAGGAGCGGGAGGAGGCAGCGACGTTAACGAGCAATGGCGTGACGGCAAGGGCGGCTTGCACAGGGAAATGACAGCGTGCTGCACAGAGGGGAGGAGGCAGTGTTGTTGGCAGCAGGGGAGAGGAGTGAATCAGGTTTGCCTCCTCCCCTGGCTTGCCCTTAAGAGGGAGTAGGCATGGGCTGGGCTAGGCTAAAGCCAATGCAAACTCCCTTCTTTCTCTTAGGTATATTACATTCTACCCATCTTAATATAATTTGACCTTGAATTCTAACGCTCGATAATATACATGGAAAAGGAAAACAGAATAAACTAAACAAAAAACAACTCTAATTCATACTCATAGAGAACAACTCCGGGTACTTCTTGTGTATACGAGACTCCAATTCCCAAGTCACTTCTCACTTGAACTGTTGCGACCAAAGCACTTTGACATATTTTAATGTTTTATACCTCAACACTCTCCCGAATTCCTCCAGAATCCGAACTGGACTTGATACTAAGGTGAGATCTTGCTTAATGGTCAACGGTTCTATATGAATCTCATGCCCCAGGTCCCTTCAATATTTTCTCAATATAGAAATGTGAAACACATCGTGCACTCCTTGCATGGACTCAAAAAGTTCCAAGTGATGGGCCAACTTTCTAATTTGTGCCAGAATTAGAAATGGTCCATTATACCTCAGGCTAAGCCTTCTGTTGGTATCAAATCGCATGGTACTTTTAGTGGGAGACACTCTTAGGAGCACCTGATCACCCACCTCAAATTTTAATTCTCGTCTTCTCACATCCACATAGCTTTTCTGCCTATTCTAGGTAGCTAGTAGATTCTGCCTATTCTGGGTAGCTAGTAGATTCTGCCTAATCTTCGCCACTCGTTTCACTATCCATGGACTAAATCTAGACCCAAAACTGCCTTCTCGCCCATGGCATCCCAACAAAGTGGCGATCTATACTTCCATTCGTAGAGAACCTTGAATGGCTCTATCCGAACACTTGAGTGGTAAATGTTGTTATAGGTAAACTTCACAAGTGCCAACTGATCCTTCCTGCAACCTTTTCAAGATAGAACATATGACCTTAGCATATCCTCTAGTGTTTGAATGGTTCGTTCGGACTATCCATCTGTCTGCAAAAAAGCTGTACTAAATTGTAGTGTCGTGTCCAGAGCACTTTGCAGACTCTCCCAAAACTTGGAGACAAATTTGGCATCTCTGTCCGAAACTATGGTCTTGAGTACACCATGCAACCTTATTACCTTATGCACATAGATGGGTGCCAAATCACTTATTGAGTTTGTCGTACGAATACGGTGAAGTGTGCAGGCTTACTGAATCAATCCACTACTATCAAAATCGCATCCTTACCTTGCTGAGGTAAGCCAACTGCAAAATCCATGCTAATATCATCCCATGGCCTCTAAGAAACATCCAAAGGCTACAATGATGAGGACATCACTTCTACTGATATGAACACTCCTCTTATTTTTTCCATGAATGATGGGCAAGGTCCAATTACTCGGGCACGTGCTCGTCAATTCAACTATTAGGTAAACTCGTTTTTAGGAGTCAATAATATATCCGTTGAAAATTCGATACTTCCTAAGACTTGTGATTTTCTTGTTCTTAGAAACCATGGAGAAGAACCACGTGAGCTCAAGTGCAGAAGTGGAACCATCAAGCGCAATCCAACTCATATTCGCGAGTTCGACTCAGATTCAGACTGCTTGACAGTATCTACTTCAAACGGCCATAACTATTGATCCAGAAGGTTTCTCGGGGGGCCGTGAGTACTCGTTGGAAAGATATTAGAGTCTACTTTCAGATGAATCTGGTCTCACCTCGAAATTCCACCCGAGCCGATCAGAAACTGCAAAACAAGTCGCGTCACTTTTCTAGTCCGAGTCAAAGTGGGCCTTGGGCCTTGTAATCACGCTTAGACTATTTGGGCTGTCACTATTCATGCCGGTGCTGTTCACATGAATAGTATCCATAAATAGTATCGCACCCCCTTTTGTTAGTTGAGTGCGGCCTCTCCCCCTATTTAAGAAGGTCGCACCTCTTTAATTTTTCTCGAGTTTTTCTTAAGAGTTTATTCTGCTTAGCATTCTCACCGCACGTCCAGTTGAGGAACCCCAACTTGTGAACTCAATATTTATTTGCAATACAGTTCAGATTGCATCTTTTACTCTCTTACTTGTGTTCTCGATTCGCTTGTAGGAGATAGCCTTCTTGGCGAGGTCAACCGCGTTCGGCACGGTTGATAACCATCGGAGCAGTGGTGTAGTGATTGCGAGGGAATCGATCTGTTTTGGTCAGAGCCTTTGGATCATCAACGTCGAGATCTTCACAATCGACTTATCAGTACCTCTCGGAAGATCGGGCCATCATCACATTATACAATAGCTCAGCGGGACACTTGTACTTAACCTTTACTTGCTGGTAAACCCCGCAAGATGCCTCATATCGAGTGACATCCATCTTCATCTTCTTCCACCAGAAGCTCTATTTTAAATCTCGATACATCTTGGTCTCACCAGAATGTTCCATGTACGGGGTAAAATGAGCCTTTCTCAAGATTCATCTTTGACCTGAGCCATTTGTGGCACGCAAAGGCGGTCCTTAAACTATATTGCACTTGACTCATCAAGGCTGAAATGCCTTTTCCCTCATCAAGGCATTTTCTCACTTGTTGAACAATCGATTATGTTGTTATGCTCTCTTACTCACTCTAGAATTGCCGACTCCAGCAACAGTTGCATCTCAGCCTATATTGTATCAGTATGACAATAGGAAATTCTCATCTGATTGAAGTCAATAATAAGATAACCTAGAGTGGAGGGTGTCATCTTGCGACTAAGGGCATCAACAACTATATTCGCCTTGCTTGGATGGTACTGGATAGTAAGATCATAGTGCTTGATCAGTTTCATCCACCTTCTTTGCCTCAAATTCAACTCCTTCTGAGTAAAGATGTACTTAAGGTTTTTGTGTTCAGTGAAAATATCACAGGACTCTCCATACAAGTAATGCCTCCAAATCTTTAGAGCAAAAACCACTGTGGCTAGCTCTAAATCATGAGTAGGGTAATTCTGCTCATGTTTATTCAATTGTCATGATGTATATCCTCAATGCACAAGAGCACACTTGGTTTTTCTACAAGTGCTAGGAACAAACCAGACTTCACCATTCACCAGCCAAGGAACAAGCTGGCAAACACAAAGAAAGAACATGGAGGTGGATTAACTCCTCCCCGGAAGGAGCCTGCAAGGTGACTATCTTCTAGAAGTAGGAAATCATGATCTGGTAGAGATGAACCAGTCCATGCTAAGGATAACATCGAAAAGCTCTATATGAATAACCATTAGGTTGGCAACAAAATCCTCATCATCATCTATTGAAACCATGCAACCAAGACACACCGTGGAGCTAGCAATGATATACCCCAGAGAATTGACTAAAACTAATTGCAAAATCTACTGCATACTCAACTTTGCCCTTCTAGTGAACTCGTGTGACACAAATGAATAAGTAGTGCCAAAGTTGAAAAGAACAAGGGAATCATATGAATCCACTAACAGAGTACCTGTTACCATGTCTGGTCAATTCGTGGGCTCAGTGGCAGGCAATATGTAGACTCTGAGTAGCATCGGGATGGCAAGAGCCCTGACACTCTTTGTGGCGGTATCAGAAATAAAGACGGTGCAGCATACTAAAGTGGAGTAGTTGGTGTAGGATGCCAGTAGCGCCCGACAGGTGATGCCCAGGAGAGAGGAGGCTGCGACATAAGGGCAGTCGCCAACATCTGGACTGACCCTCGAGGTGAAGTGTTTGACAATGACGCAGATACCGGCTCCCACTTGATGATACTAGAGGGTTTTTGCTGACACACAAATGCCCTATGGCCTGCCTAGCCACAGTGGCAATAGTTTACCATCCAGGAGCACTCAGTAGCATGATGACCATCACCACATTAAAGCACATCAAGCCTTGCCCTAGAACAGGACGATAGACTGGGGTAGTTGAAGAAGGACGATGCGCCAATGAAGGCAACATTGAAAACTTAGACTTAGATGACTGTGAGAGATGCTGGCTCCACTTGGACTTCATAGGAGTGGGCCATTGAGATGACCCACCCCCTTATTAAAACTCCTTTTCTGGTCACCACTAGAGGGTTGTAGCCCGTTAGTGAGCTACATCTTCATCACCATCTCTCTGGCCTATTCTACAATGGATCTAAAGTCACGTGGCATGGTAGTTCCCATAACATGTTAGAACTCAGCGTTGAGCTCTCGGTTGAACCTTTTGGCCTTCTCAAGATCATTACTCGTGACCAATGGTACGAAACAGATCAGGTTGTTGAACCCCGTCTCATACTCAGCTACGCCCATCTTTCCCTGCACGAAGGTTGACAAGGCAATCTCCATACTCTTCACGAAAGATTCCAGGTAATACATTACTTTGAACTGCTCAACAAAGATCTCCCAAGTGGTTGGACCCTGGGCAGGGGTCCTAGTTGAAAGGACTCCTTCCCACTAGATATTCGCCTGACCCTTTAACTAGAAAACCACGTAGCGGGCTCTTAGCTGTGAGCTCATCTCTAGGGCTTCAAATTGCCTTCCCATATAGCACAACTAATCCACAGCTTGGACTGGTGTACCTGACCCATCACAAAGCCAACCACTCGTGAAAGTCCATCCTTGCCTCTATTGCAATCAAAGCAACAGTAGGAGCAGCAACAGGTATGGCCGCAGCAGGGGCTATAGGCGCTTGTTGGCAAAACGTGCGAACATCTTCTATAAACTCTCACAGCAAGGCCGAGGATCTTGCCAGATTCCCAGCTACGTATTACTTAGCAGAAGCAACCTCCACATCAAGTACTTTGTGCTAAACCTCTAGAGGTGGCCCTCCTTGGCCATGACCTCGGCCAGCACCATGACTACGATCTCTACCTCTCAGCATATCTTGTCATCCCAAACAAACAATAACACAATCAGTTCATGAACATCCATCCCATACTATAACTAATCAAGAATATGGTTAACAGAAATGTAAATGCCATGTTTGACCCAAACCCCATCCTATTATGTGTCAGAGTGTGTCAAGTTTAATTTGGTTACTTGGCCTAAATCAAGTTTTAGTAATTAATCAACCTAGATCAAGTTTTAGTTAAATAATTAAGCTAAGTTATCAAATTTTCTTCATTGTGGACCTAACGCCTGCTCTAATACTAACTGTAATATCCCGACCCATCCTCTAAGCCTAGAATGGTACCACTACACATTAACAATCTCATATTGGCGCTGCTATTAAAAATTTCTATAGCACCTCCCCTATTTAACTGACTATAGACAGGGGTAATCAACAAATATTGAACAAAATGCATTAAAGGCAGCTAATTCCACAACATCAATAATCATAACATAATAAAATTTAGGACTCCACGCCAAGGACCCTCAGGACACCCGCACCCGAGGAACGCTCATAGCTAGATAGTAATAAGTCCACCATAGCATGAACATACTAAGGCTCATCATTACGCTCTCTACAACATGAACTAAGTTACAAAAAAAGAACTAGTTGACCAAACTAGATATACTACATTCAAAAGTGATTGTCTAGGAAATATAGATTTGGATTAGTGTTTATATGTAATGTGGATGTGCTAACTCCCCCTTCCCGATGCATGATGACTCCAAGATTACCTAAAAACCAAAAAAATAAGTAAGGGTGAGTCCAAAGATTCAGCAAGTATATATCTAAACAGTAAACAATAATTACACATATCATTTATTATCCATCAGCTATCTCTTTAACCACACATTATCATTTAACCCCTTTCATTTTGTATCAACCATTTTCTTATGCATTTGCACCACATCTTTGACACAATGCAAATGTATATGCACATGCATATCTCTTTGTAGGATCGAAAATGGCAGGGGGGGGGTGAATGGTGCCTCTTTAAAAATTCGCCCTCAAGTATTCACATGCTTCTCCTCCGATAGCTATGAGAGCTATGAAGCAGAGTAAAAACACTCACTAGACATAGCAATTACATTGACAACAGATTTAACAACGAACTAGGTCCAAACCGGGCAAATCACAGAATTTAATGAAAATGCAGGTCACAGATAACTACCCAAGAACTTTGCTGCACTTCTTGAACCAAATGAGCTGCACTATACTCTAAACAACAAAGAGACCACAAGAAACAAAGGATTTCATCACCAGAGCAAATAATTCAAATTTTAGCTAGAAATCGCGAAATCAAGTCAACAATCAAATCGATTTTAATGAAGTCTCGAACTCAGAGTGCAGATCTGAAATTACCAAGAGACAAGAAGAGCATCAAAACAAAGAAAAAAAGAACTTTCAGAGCAGCAACAAGGAAGTCCACGATGAACTGATTACACAGGGAAACAATAATCACTGACTGCACCCAAGAATTTCTATTGGCAGAACCATTTACTACCAAGGGGACCGAACTGGAACACCAAGCAGTAAATACGGAAGGAAACCGATCGATGTCATTACTGCTGCAAGCCGAGAGAGGAGATGCAGCCTGCATCCGAGAGGAACAGCAGCAGCAAGCAGCACATACGCACGGCAAACAAACACAGATCAACAGCCTACAGCCGAGAGCGCAAAGTGCAATACATGCTTCAGCCGATCAGTTACCTCACGACTGAAAACCAGTTTCTTGTGCAGTCAGGTTCGCAAAAACAGCAGAGAGGGAGCAGCAGGAAACTTGAAATGGTGCAGTTCGGCAAGATGGACAGCAGAATAACATACATCACAGTAGACCGAAGGTTTATTTTCAGAGATTGGCTGTTGCAAAGTGATCTCATCGCGAAGGATTTGAGCAATGTAAAAGTGAAAATAATGCGATTCGATTATGCAGGACAGCGATCGAAATTTTGCTTTGTCTCTCAAATTAATTTGAAAGAGATGGGACTGCAGCCCGAAAATTTGGACACAAACCGAGCAGTAAACTGAAGCCAAGGACTGCTAACCGAAAGAAATTCAAAGAAGACTTCAGACCACTGCAGATAGGCAGGGAGAAGAAACACTACAAACGAAAATCAGCAAGAACAATGAAAACTGAAAGCAGACTACGAATAATAGAGAAATAATCCTAGGAATACTTGATGATTTTGAGACAAACTAGCTGGGCTT
Source organism: Melocanna baccifera (assembly GCA_036346265.1). Classification (NCBI taxonomy): domain Eukaryota; kingdom Viridiplantae; phylum Streptophyta; class Magnoliopsida; order Poales; family Poaceae; genus Melocanna; species Melocanna baccifera. The sequence goes on along the minus strand of CM070691.1, from coordinate 13,654,375 downwards.
TAAGCTAAATACCATCAAGACTCCAAGGAACAAGAGACTTCATCAGGAGAGCAAGAAATTGAGATTTGGGCAGAAAATCTGAAACTAAAAGAAGAAAAGGCTGACTACCAGATTACTTTTCATTCTCAATTCCTTTGCGCATTAGACTTTGAAAACAGCAGAGAAATGTGTTCACATGAGTAATCCACCCATTCATTTGATTTCTCATCTGGGAAACAGGAGAGCAGGGGGTGCCCTGCCTCAAAACCCTAGAAAAACACACCCTGAGGAAATGAAGCACAGAGAGCAAGCAAACTCCAAGAACCTCAATCACAGGACTTCTCATATAAAATCATGGAGAGGAATGAGTACATAGGAGTCCCGATACACATGGACATTAAATCAAGAACACACCCACTCTCTACATGCTTACTCATTAGCACATCCTGGAGACATACACACAGGGAACTCACTAGCTAAGCTCTAGCACACACGCACTAGCACCTCTTCATCCTGGACCTCTGGGGCTTACTTGCTCAAAATGTGCAGCTCACTACCACGCTAGCATATCCACTGGAAGCTCACTCTACGCACAGACCAAGATGGATGAGCAACATCCCTCCTGTTCTCCTCACATGCCTGAATAGAGAAGCTCACCTCCTCAATTAGCAAATCAAGAAATGGCATACTCCTCCCACTCCATTGCCCCATACACACAAAAGGCAAGGGTCAAAGTCAACAACCAGAATTTTTGGAGGGAAACCACCCACTCCTCTCATTTGCTTGAGTCAAATTACCAAATTGCCCTCAAGCACTTTCCTGGAAGTTTCCGCATCCGATACCCCCGACCGTCCGAACCTCGACTCTCCACGAGTCTAGTCCCGGTCCACTCAGACGCCGTCGTGTTAAATCACGGGTAGCTCGGTTCCTCGCCTCCGACTCGCAACCACCTCAGCGCCTCGATCATCTTCGGCATCTTTGACCGTCTCGACCTCGACACCTCCCGTGCCTAGTCCCGGTCCACCTTGCCTCACCATGACCTAGCTCAAAGTCCTGCGACACACAGCATAAGCAAACCATCACATAGCACCGCATCTAAACAGATATTCCACATTAGCACAGATAAAGGTACTCAACCCTAGAATACCTAAAACAAACTCTAACTCACTAAACCAACTATCAATATCTCATCACAAACATGGGGATACCTCTACATGGTCTCTCAATCTCCCCCTTGATGAGTATATTGACAAACACGGAAAAAGCATAAGTTGAGTTTGTTTGCAAGTCATACATGGTCCGAGAGAAGAAATTGATGCTAATGACCATGTAGACAAAAGGAGCAAAAGAAAGAGCAAGTTTTCCTCAAACGCTCCCAAAACTCCCAAAAGGACTTTTTCTCCAAAATTCTCCCCCTTTTTTGGCAATAGAATCATCAAGATACAAAAGAGAGAATATAGCATGGTATGGTTGAATGTTATGCAATGCTAAGCAATTAGAGCCATGAAGATTATCCAAAATGACTATTTGAGTATTACATCAAGCCATAACGTATATGAAGGCTATCAACATCATGACAAGATATGCATAATCAAGCCAAGCCACGTAAGTAACAATATGAAGATTAGATAAATTTCTTAGCATGTCAAGTCACGCAAGAGTATAGTCTAGCTAGAGGTATCCAAAGATGATGCAAGCCATGTCAATAATCTAAGTGGAACCAAGAAGCTAGAATTGAGTCAATTTAGAGTGCTACAAGTTCAAGAATGAATCATTTGTTTCAGTACTTGATTCTTTTGGTAGTTGAGCAAATTAAGCACAATGTACATGTTTTCTTCGGAAATGCATGGTTGTCTCCAACCAAAAATTTTAGTGATGTGCTAGATCTCAAGCCTTATGCGACCATTCCAAGCGAGAAGCTTAAGGAGATGATCTTGGTCATCCAAAACTCCCCCTGAGTTCATGCCTAGTGCAATGGCAAGCAGTCTCATGAGAAAGAATTGGTGAGATCAGTTCTTTCGCACATAAAAGAGATCTTTTGCTTTCTTAAATAATTGTACTCACTCATGTTTCATCACGAAACTAGCATAGGTCAAACTAAATCTCAATTAAAGATTCAAGACTCAACTTAGCCTATTTGACATGGCGTGAATCATAAGAGGATAACTAAAGACAGACTAACCTGAAAAGCTAACATGACATGTCTTAGTTCAAGTTGTGCAAAGTTAATTAACTTATCAATGGCAAAGGCTTGACGACACATATGAAGCAATGATAAATCTAGCAATTAAGCATAATCATGGCAAGATGTAATGCATTGTTATCATGTCAACTATGGATAATAGTCAAGGCTCCATGTAGTTATATTACAATGAAATGCAGAAAATCTAGCTCCCCCTCAACATGTGAAGCACCTTTTTAGTTCAAGTTGAGTTATAACAATATTAAGCTCCAGAAGCTCCCAAATGAACTCCCCTTGAACCAAAGCTATAAAACGAGAAGCTGGCAAAGAAATCAGAAAAGGCAGTCCTTAAAGTATAGACAAGATATAGAGGATACTATAACTCAGACTGACTCTCATCTACCCCATATGACACTAGGATTATCAGCTGCCCAACCAACACACTAAGGAGCAAACACGTTCCCTGTCTACCCAAGGGTGGCCCAACCCTTGCTAGAACCTATAAGAAGTGAGTAAGCTCAACCTAGTGAGAAGAAAAACAGCTAACAAGCAGCATCCTAGAATCACAAGATGAGAGGAAGAAGTCTGACCATCTAGATACGAGACGCACTCTAATCTATGCTAGAAAGACTAACCCGAATGCACCCAAATGCAATGCAATAGAAAGGAGTAAGGGCATAATATACAAGATAAAGCAGTAAAGCACAAAGCTCCCCCTCACTACAGTCCATAAGGACAAACCACCCCAAGCTCTCCCCGCAAGGCTGAAAACCTAGAGCTATCCAAAGGCTTGGTAAATATATCAGCCAACTGGCGGTCACTCTCCACAAACTGAAGCACTATATCACCCTTCTCCACATGGTCTCTAAGGAAGTGATATCGGATATCAATATGCTTGGTCCGAGAGTGCTGCACCGGGGTTCTTAGCAATGTTAATAGCGAAGTGTTATCACAAAAGAGTGGAACACTTTCTATAACTAACCCAAAGTCCCGCAGGTCGAAGCCATCAAAGTATCTAGTCAGCAGACAATCGGGCGGCGACAACATACTCGACCTCTGCGGTGGATCGCGCAACACCGGATCGCTTCCTAGAAGACCAAGAAACGAGAGAAGTGCCAATGAATTGGCAGGTGCCAGAAGTGCTCTTCCTATCTATCCTACCCGACCAAAGTCTGCGTCCGAGTAGGCTCTGAGGAAAAGACAAGATGAGGAAGAGTACGGATACCATAGTCAATGGTAGCTCGAAGGTATCGAAGAATGCGCTTCACCTGGCGGTGAGATACGCGAGGAGAAGCTCGAAATCGAGCACACGCACACACGGAGAAGTGTATGTCCGGTCTCGAGGCAGTGAGGTACAAGAGGGAGCCAATCATGCTACGATACTCTTTCTGATCAACTGGCTCGCCGTCCTCATCTGGGTCGAGTGAAGCTGAAGAAGCCATCGGAGTGGACACTGGCTTGCCATCACTCATATCAAAGCGTTTCAGGAGGTCACGAGTGTACTTGCCCTGATGCAAGAAAGTACCCTCCCGAGTCTGCTTGATCAGAAAGCCAAGGAAGAAGCTCAACTCGCCCATCATGCTCATCTCAAACTCTGAGCTCATGACATCGGAGAACTGAGAAACAAGAGTATGAGAATAGCCACCAAAGATGATATCATCCACATAAATCTGGACGAGTAGAAGGTCATTGCCATGCCTGCGAATGAACAAAGTCTTGTCCACCTTACCCATCTCAAATCTATGACTCAACAGATAAGACTTAAGCCTCTCATACCAAGCTCTAGGGGCCTGCTTAAGTCCATACAAGGCTTTGGAAAGCTTGTAGACATGGTGTGGGTATTTGGGGTTCTCGAAACCTGGAGGCTGTCGAACATAAACTTCTTCCTCAATAAACCCATTGAGGAAGGCACTCTTGACATCCATCTGGTAAAGCTTGAAACCCTTAGAAGCTGCAAAAGCGAGCATGATTCTAATGGCCTCAAGTCTAGCAACAGGGGCAAAGGTCTCCTCAAAATCTAAACCCTCAACTTGGGAGAAACCCTGAGCTACCAGTCTAGCCTTGTTTCGAATGACTACCCCATCCTCACTTTGCTTGTTTTTGAACACCCACTTAGTCCCAATAACATTGTGACCTCGAGGGGGCTCAACAAGCGACCAGACCTTGTTTCTCTCAAAATTCTCCAACTCCTCATGCATGGCATTGACCCAAGACTCGTCAGAAAGAGCATGATCAACATCCTTGGGCTCGAAAGAGGCAACGAAAGCAGAATGGAGACAGAAAAGAGAAGTGCCAGATTTTGAGCGTGTGACACGCTCAAAAAGATCTCCAATTATCTGTTCTGAAGGATGTTCTCGGACTCTACGAGGAGGTCCTTGATGAGAAGAAGGAGAAGTGGCCTCTACCTCATGAGTGACGAGGTAGGAGCAGAGCCACTAGCTCCGTAATAGCGGAAGGCATGGGCTGATCTCCTTGAGGTGCGGTGGTAGAAGCAGGCACCTCAGGGGGAAGAGGAACTGGATCAGGTAGACAACCCTCATCTCCATCCTCCCGATCATCCACAAATATAGTCTCGGATGCTCTCACGAAACTCGAGATATCGGGCCTAGTCCCCGGACTGGCCTCATCGAAGGTCACCTCACATGTTTCTACCAATTTACTAGACTCGCAGTTCCAGACCCTATAAGCCCGCGAAGAAGTCGAGTAACCTAAAAAGATCCCATCACAGGATCGTGACTCGAACTTATCTAGGTTTCCAGACTTCAGAATAAAACACTTGCAACCAAACACGCGAAAATGAGATATACTGGGCTTTCGCCCATATCTCAACTCATAAGAGGTGCGATGCAAGTGTGCCCTGAGAAAAACTCGATTTGAAACATGGCACGCAGTGGCTATCGCCTCAGCCCAAAACTTCCTCGGTGTAGAGTACTCATCAAGCATCGTCTTGGCCATCTTGACCAAGGTACGGTTCTTCCTCTCCACAACGTCATTTTGCTGAGGGACGTATGGAGAAGAGAACTGGTGCTCTACATCTGTCTCATCACAGAAACTCTTAAAGTAGGAATTCTTGAACTCCGTGCCATTGTCACTGCGGATCGCTCGTAAGGCACCTGGGAGCTCAACAGAAATCCTACGAAAGAGACCTCGAAAATGTGTAAATGTCTCATCCTTCGAGGCTAAGAAAAACACCCAAGAGTACCTCGAGAAGTTATCGACCACAACAAGAACATACCATTTCCCTCCTGCTGACTGCACTCGAGCTGGTCCAACTGTATCCATATAGAGCAGCTGTCCTGGTGCATCGGTCATAGTCACTGTGACTGGAGGATGAGAAGCGGCAACCATCTTGCCGTGCCGGCAAGGAGCGCAAACAAGATCTTTGACCATCTTGAGTTCCGGCAGACCACGAATAAGATCGTGGCCGCTAACTCGAGTCAAGTGGTCAAATCCAATATGACCAAGTCTTCTATGCCAAAAAGTAAGGTCACGGGACTCAGAAGCAACTAAACACCTGAGAGGATCACCAGAAGATTCAGCAAAATCGGCACGAAAGATCCTCCCATAACGAGAAATCCCGCAAACCAAACTCCCCGAAGAATCAAGAATTTTGCAATTGTTTTTCTTGAAACTTACCTCGAAACCGTCATCGGTAAGCTGAGAAACTGAAAGCAAATTGTACTGCAGCTTACTCACTAAGGCAACATCTCTTAAAATGAATGAATCATTAACATGCACTGTACCTTTTGCGATGACGCGCCCAGACGAAGCGTCTCTAAAGGTGATCGTCTCATCACCTGGAGCACGGGCTAGGGAAGAGAACCAATGAGAGTCTCCGGTCATATGACGAGAATAACCGGAGTCCACAAGCCAAACCTCTCTCTTCCCAGCCCGGCGAACCTGAGTCAAACAGAGAGTAAAGGCTCAGTACTGGGATAAATCAAAAGAGATTTTGGCACCCAATACTGAGTCACACGTCGAGCAGAGGAAGTAGCCACACACGACTGACCTCTAGCTACCCTACGCTCTCTGTCGCTCAAAAAGCCAGAAGGTCTACTAGCAGACCTAAAACTGTTATTGGGTCCGACTGCTACGAGGGAGCGAGTCAGAGCACCAACAACACGCTGATCACGCCGCGGATAGCCATCTCGATGGGGGAAACGAGAACTACCCTCAGAACGACGAAAGTCATAACCAGGAGCAGCATGAGGACGAAAAACAGAAAACTCAGAAAAACCAAGTCCTCGATGCTGCCCAAACCCATCAACAGCAGTAATCCTAGACCTCGTGCTGGTCCTAGGTGCACTCGAGTGCAGGGCTGACCACGAATACGCCAAAGTGCTCTTGCACGGTTTCTACGCGCAATCTTGGCGCGCTGCATCGATCGATCGTGTGTCCATCGCCGGCGAAAGGTGCGGTGATACTTCACCTTACGAGAGGTAGAAGTGGCGGTGGAACCACCTTGCCGTCGAGATCCCCGGACATAGCCCGCCGACTTAAATTGGACTTTCTCGGTCCCGGGCTCGGTCTCGATCACACACGTGCTATGGGTGCGAGCACGGCGGTGGATGCTTCCTCATGTCCTCATAGAAATCATATCCTAGACCCTGATTAAATCTGCAGATCTTAGATTGGTCTAGAATAAGATTGAGCTTTTTCTTGCCTCCAACAAACCTCTCAAGAGTGTTCATAAGATACTGACACTCCCGAAAGAGAGAGATGCAAGAAGAGCAGGGGGAAGAAGAGACAGCAGAAGGTAAAGGAGTAGAAGAAGAACCAATAGCAGAGGAACGAATGGCATGTGCATGCACAGCCGACTCAGAAGGGACAGTCCTACTGCTAGCAATTTGGTTCACGTCGCTAGTCATCTCTACCTTACCCTTGGGCTTCTCCTCAACCCCAGCACACACATCACAAGCAGAAGGTTGCTTCTCTAGAAGGTCCTTAGTTAGCTTCACACATTTTTCATCCAAAGCAACGAGTTCAAGTTTTAGTTTTTCACAACTATTGCATGGTGAGCTAACTGGGGCCTTAGTAGCATACTTAGCCAACTTGTTGTTATGGTCAATCATTTCTTGAAACTGTTTTGAGATAGATTCAAGTTCAGCAGTTAATTTAGGGCAGTTCAAACAAGAAGCAATTGGCTCAAGTAGTGAAGCTTGCAGTTCAGCAATTTTATGATCTGCCCGTTTTAGGTTCATCTTTAAATTATTGCAGGTTTCACATGACTCGGGCAAATCCAGAAGCATGGCATAAGGTCCTCTAGCAGCAATGTCCTCAACCTCACATGAGGTGGGAGAAGTAGTCTTATCAGTAGTCAGTAAGGTAACAGCCATCCTACTCAGTTCTAATTCGGCAAGCAGACTAGCATTCTCCACCTTAACAATATCAAGCTCAGAGGACAAACTATCATGCGAGGTCCTTAATTTCTCCATATCACCCAACAGCCACACATGTATCACACTCATCACAGGAGGGACCAGATGTAAGAGCAATAATCTCTAGTGACAATCTATCTACTTCCTTCTCTAACTCAGTAGACCTAGCCCTAGCTCTAGCATGAAAACCACCTAGCTTAAGAAAAGCACGATTGAGCTGGTCGTAGGTGGGGTATACCTCGTCGGAGTCGGAGTAAAGCTCGCTGTCGCTCAGTTCGCCCTCGAGGGCCATGAAGCACATGCCGGAGAAGTCGTCACCGCCATCCTTGAGCTCTTGGTTACCCGTCCCGTCGTCGTCGCTCCATCCTTCCACCTCGCTGAGGTCGAGGTCGTCGAAGGCGGTGAGAACGCGGTGGAAGAGCTTCTTAGCTTTGCCAAAGTTGCGGAACTTCTTCTTGCCTTGTGCAGGAGCTGGAGGCTTCTTGTTGCAATTCTTGTCGGTGAAGTCGTTCTTGCCCGAACCGCCGTAGTCATTCTTGGCCTTCTCCAGCTTGGGGCAGTTTGCCCGAATGTGGTTGGGGCTACCACACTCGAAGCAAATCACAGGTCCTCCCCTCTTTCTGTCCCTCCTCCTCTTGTAAGCATGGGAAAACTTCCGAGTTAGGAGGGCCAGCTGCTCATCCTCGAGCTGCTCTAACTGATCATCAGTTACGTCACAGAGAGCAGCAAGGGAGAAACCACACAACAAATCAGCAAAAGAACCAGAAGCCAAACTGGGATCGGTGACTAGGGCCATCGATCGTGACTTCGACTTTCGAGAGACAATGTCAATCTCGTGAGTCTTGAGGCAGTACAGCGCATCAAGAGTCAAAGTCGAGAGGTCCGTGGTGTCCTTGATGGTAGTCACCTTCATTTCCCAAACACGAAGATCAAGTGCAGCAAGCATCTGTCGAGCGTTATCCGAGTCGGGGTATGTGAGACCGACCGCTCGGAGGTTGCTCAGAATCTTGTGAAAACGCGCAAAGCATTCATCCAGAGACTCCAGCGAGCATTTCAAACTTGTTGTAATCTCGCTTGAACTGGTCCTGTCGAACCGTCTTAATTTGGGTCGTGCCCTCATGGTATGCATTGAGAGTCGTCCAAATATCGAAGGCCAACGAAAGATGCGAAATGCGATCAAACTCGTTTCGGCTCAAACCTTGGATGATGATGTTCCTTGCCTTAGCATTTGCCTCAACATCAGGCATGTTATTCGCATTGATGTCTTCATCGGCAGGAACGGCAAAGTGAGTTTTAACCTTTCGCCAAACCGCATAGCCCTGAGCCTGAATGTAGGACTCTATCCGACTCTTCCAGAAGGGATAGTCGATCCCATCGAAGATCGGGGGCATGGTGGAATACTTATCCGTTGCCATGGCTCACAGACCGGTTAAAGATCTATCGAGAAGAGCTAACCGGCTCTGATACCAATTGTAGGATCGAAAATGGCAACAGAGGGGGGGTGAATGGTGCCTCTTTAAAAATTCGCCCTCAAGTATTCACATGCTTCTCCTCCGATAGCTATGAGAGCTATGAAGCAGAGCAAAAACACTCACTAGACATAGCAATTACATTGACAACAGATTTAACAACGAACTAGGTCCAAACCGGGCAAATCACAGAATTTAATGAAAATGCAGGTCACAGATAACTACCCAAGAACTTTGCTGCACTTCTTGAACCAAATGAGCTGCACTATACTCTAAACAACAAAGAGACCACAAGAAACAAAGGATTTCATCACCAGAGCAAATAATTCAAATTTTAGCTAGAAACTGACGAAATCTGAAGTCAACAAGCAAATCGATTTTAATGAAGTGAACACAGAGATCGCAGATCTGAAATTACCAAGAGACAAGAAGCGAGCATCAAAACAAAGCGGCGAAAAGAACTTTGAGCAGCAACAAGGAAGTCCACGATGAGCGATTACGAAAACAATAATCACCGACTGCACCCAAGAATTTCTATTGGCAGAACCATTTACTACCAAGGGGACCGAACTGGAACACCAAGCAGTAAATACGGAAGGAAACCGATCGATGTCATTACTGCTGCAAGCCGAGAGAGGAGATGCACTCAGATCAGAGAGGAACAAAGAAGCGGCAAGCAGCACATACGCACGCAAACAAACACAGATCAACGACCTACGGTAGAGGCGCAAAGTGCAATACATGCTTCACCGATCGATTACCTCACGATCAAAACCGTTTCTTGTGCGATCGAGTTCGCAAAACAGCGAGAGAGGAGCAGCAGGAAACTTGAAATGGTGCAGTTCGGCAAGATGGACAGCAGAATAACATACATCACAGTAGACCGAAGGTTTATTTTCAGAGATTGGCTGTTGCAAAGTGACTGCTACTGGCCGAAGGATTTCAGGCAACAGAAAAGTGAAAATAATGCAGTTCGGTGTACAGGACAGCAGTACTGAAATTTTGCTTTGTCTCTACAGCAGTTCGGCTGAAAGAGATGGGACTGCAGCCCGAAAATTTGGACACAAACCGAGCAGTAAACTGAAGCCAAGGACTGCTAACCGAAAGAAATTCAAAGAAGACTTCAGACCACTGCAGATAGGCAGGGAGAAGAAACACTACAAACGAAAATCAGCAAGAACAGTAAAACTGAGCAGACTCTGAATAATAGAGAAATAATCCTAGGAATACTTGATGATTTTGAGACAAACTAGCTGGGCTTTAAGCTAAATACCATCAAGACTCCAAGGAACAAGAGACTTCATCAGGAGAGCAAGAAATTGAGATTTGGGCAGAAAATCTGAAACTAAAAGAAGAAAAGGCTGACTACCAGATTACTTTTCATTCTCAATTCCTTTGCGCATTAGACTTTGAAAACAGCAGAGAAATGTGTTCACATGAGTAATCCACCCATTCATTTGATTTCTCATCTGGGAAACAGGAGAGCAGGGGGTGCCCTGCCTCAAAACCCTAGAAAAACACACACTGAGGAAATGAAGCACAGAGAGCAAGCAAACTCCAAGAACCTCAATCACAGGACTTCTCATATAAAATCATGGAGAGGAATGAGTACATAGGAGTCCCGATACACATGGACATTAAATCAAGAACACACCCACTCTCTACATGCTTACTCATTAGCACATCCTGGAGACATACACACAGGGAACTCACTAGCTAAGCTCTAGCACACACGCACTAGCACCTCTTCATCCTGGACCTCTGGGGCTTACTTGCTCAAAATGTGCAGCTCACTACCACGCTAGCATATCCACTGGAAGCTCACTCTACGCACAGACCAAGATGGATGAGCAACATCCCTCCTGTTCTCCTCACATGCCTGAATAGAGAAGCTCACCTCCTCAATTAGCAAATCAAGAAATGGCATACTCCTCCCACTCCATTGCCCCATACACACAAAAGGCAAGGGTCAAAGTCAACAACCAGAATTTTTGGAGGGAAACCACCCACTCCTCTCATTTGCTTGAGTCAAATTACCAAATTGCCCTCAAGCACTTTCCTGGAAGTTTCCGCATCCGATACCCTGACCGTCTGAACCTCGACTCCTCCCTGAGTCTAGTCCCGGTCCACTCGTATCGCCCGTCGTGTTCGTCACGGGTAGCTCCGGTTCCTCGTCTCCCGACTCGCAACCACCTCAGCAGTCTCGATCATCTTCGGCATCTTTGACCGTCTGGACCTCGACACCTCCTGTGCCTAGTCCCGGTCCACCTCGCCTCACCATGACCTAGCTCCGAAGTCCTGCAGTCACACAGACAAGCAAACCATCACATAGCACCGCACGAAACAGTATATTCCACATTAGCACAGATAAAGGTACTCAACCCTAGAATACCTAAAACAAACTCTAACTCACTAAACCAACTGTCAATATCTCATCACAAACATAGGGATACCTCCACATGGTCTCTCACTTTTTAACTTATACCGGTATAGTGGAGTGTTACCCGTTGATGCTCACCCAAGCCCACCCTTTTTCTTACGAGGACCTCAATAGCCTATCCTTTTTCATACGAGGACCTTAATCTCTACTCTCGTGGAGTACCTACCAAAATAGGTCTTAGGTTTCCCACTCCCGTGGGATGTCCACATAAAGTAAACCATAGATACTACAAAGGCCATCTATTTCTATAACATGAATGCATGTAATGCAACTTTTTCATTTAAGCAAATCAACATGTCTTGTTCCTTAAACCATTATTCGGTAACATATCAATATCAGTTATCTATGTCATGTACCATTACCTATCATTCATCAATATATCAATATGTAAACAGAAATAATCAACTCATGATAGCATGATAGGTAGTACATCAAAATTCAATTAATAGCAACCACTATCCAAATTTACCACTTTACCATGCACTTGCCTGATTAAACTCATGGGTGATGCATGTGTGGACGGCATGGATCTCGAACCCCCACCAGAACAAGTACCAATTTGTCTCAATACATCATAGCAACATATGCACACATACAAACAACATCGTTCCTACGCGCAAACCCGACACGTAAAACACTCTTGAATTAGACGCCTTCCTGCTATTCTGGTGGTTAAACAACTTTAGCTTTCAAACCCAAAACCTAACATAACAAGCAATCCGAGTTTTGGAATCTACACAAACTTACTCACATAGGCCTAGTTATCACAATTTAAAGATTGCATCAGCGAAACTATTGTTTTCAGCCCTGACGGCCGCGCTGTCCCATACCGGGCAGTAGTTGTCTCAAAAACTTATCTTCTAGACCTTTGTGCCAAAATTGGCTACAAGTTTCTAGTATAATATATTCTTCAGTTATGCCCTTAACATGCCCAAAACCTCCGTAGAGGGCACAACACATGAAATCTACCTACTAACCACATCCTAACCATTCCATACACATCAATAATACTAGTCAACACTTTGACCTATATACAACTCAATAAACAAGTAGGAGAAAAGGATTTGAAGTGTTACCTTAGCCCCAAATAACTAGATTGAGGCTCATTCTTTTTCTTCTTGGCTTGATTTGGTAGAGTAGGCACTGAATCGGTCTTCCCCCTTCTTCTTTTCCCCTTCCCTTCTCCTTTTTTTTTCTTTTTCCTCTTTCTCTTCCTTTCTTCTTTTCTTCCTTGATAGTTGGCTCCTTCTCTTTTTCCTTAGTTGTCTCCTTGTTTGCCTTCTTTTTCTTTTCTTCTTTCCTCCCAGTTGAGTCCTCCTTCCCCTCACGGCCGACTCCCCCTTCCTCTCTTCTTCCACTCAGCCGGCCCATCTCCTCCCCTTCCTCAGCCAGCTTGGCTAGAGGGTGATGGCGCCAGCGAGCAACGTGGTGTGTAGCCGGGCGGTCAAAGCAGGGTGCGACGCACGACGGTAAAGCCATAGCTTGGCAACATGACTTGTGCACATGGGGAGGCGGTTGAGGGTGAGATCGACCAACAACGGTGCAGGGTATGGCGGCTGGGGAAGGCATCTGGTGCAGAAACACTGGGAAGGGGGTGGGGGTGGGTGGAGCGGCAAAGTGGAGGGAGGCACGGCGGTGGCAGGAGCGGGAGGAGGCAGCGACGATGCATGGAGGGGAAGCTTGCACAGTGAAGCAATGACATGCGACATAGGGGGAAGGGCGGTGTCATTGGCAATAGGGAGAGGAGTGAATTGGGTTTGCTTCCTCCCCTGGCTTGCCCTTAAGAGGGAGTAGGCATGGGCTGGGCTGGGCCAAAACCAGTCCAAACTCCCTCCTCTCTCTCTCTTTTCTTTCTGGTATAGTACACTTTCGGTTTGACCTGGCAGCGAAAGCAACAAATGGGATAAAATTTTGTCATTTCGTTCCAAAATTCGGATGAAATATTCAAATGTGTTTGAATTCTTTACCAAAATTCAGTCGAAATTTGGCCAAAATGTGGGTTGTATGTGTAGCCAAATTTGGCCAAATTCAAATGAAAACGAGTTTATTTGACTGAATTGGTTTTATTTCGGATGGTAATGAAATGGACAAAAAAATAAATTTTTGGCAAAATTTCAGTGAAATTGTCAACCCTGCGTGGGGCTCACCACCACGCCAGCGTGCTTCATGAGCACCATATTGGCTCGGTTCAGCTATGATGCGTCTATTATGCTGAAGTTCGCACTCTTATTTGATTCCATACAACGAACTGAATTGTCTCGTGCTTTTCGCTCAGTCTCAAGAGTCAAGACTAAACTAAGCACTAACGAATCAGACCACATTTTTGCAGTCAACGGATTAAGAAAATGAACAACCTAAATTGATTTGTTTACAGCAGCGAGTCCTGTAGTCATTCCAGGCATCATAGCAAATTAGATCTTCCGACCTTTTGACCAGGCTGCTAAAATCGACTGAAGGCAGAGTATTGTGCGCTCCGCATAGCATTAAAGAAACTAACCACCTTTAAAAAGGGAAATTCAGAAGTCAAGAATCAAGATATACATAGCTAAGTTTTTTATGAGTCTATTCAGAGGTCACACTACTACAAAAAAGTTTATAGTAGACGCCTCATCACAGACGGTTCATAAAAACCGCCAGTGTTAAATATGTCTGTGATATTAGCAATATCAATATCCAGACGGTTCTTTTTAAGAACCGTCTATGATATGTTTTCCGCCGTATACATCTCTAAAATTTCAAAATTTTCCGCATGAGTTCGAGTAGAATTTCGTTCCAACACACTTTCAGTAAAACGGGTATAACTTTTGTATACGGTGTCTGTTTTCAACGTTTTTCTACTCGTTGGAAAGCTAACGACGAGCCCAATCCAAACAAAATGATCGGCTGTGCCTGTTGCCCTCTAAGATCTCTAAGATCGGCCATCTTTAGTCTCAAATTTGCATCGCAAGTTTTTGATTTCTGTTTTTGCAAAATTTTTTGATCTTCCCTTCAAAATTTAGGGTTTGTCTCAATTGCAAAGTTGTAGATCTCGTCGAAACTTTTCCAATGAGTATATATAAGCCATACAAAACTTTGTTATTTTATATTTTGAGACTAGTTGTTTATATTGTATCGGTATATATATAGCCAATATTGTTATATTGGAGTTTGTGATGCTTTTATAGACGGTTCTTACCAAGAACCGTTTGTGATAAATTGGTCTCTGACCGCTGGGCCTGTTAATCCTCACCAACCCAATTCTAGCCAATGGAAACCGACCAACTCACACCCCACAGATCATCTCGCCTCTCCCTCCCCTATAAATACTCAGCTGAATCCATTCCCTACCCTTTATGCGCTTAAAATCTCTCCAGGCTCCTCACTGTCCTCCTCCTCCCATTGTTTCTTCTAGTATTTGATTCTGTAACTTTGTGTTGCTACTTTATGGCATTTAAGGCTGCCTGGGTAAATACTAAATAATTACATGCAAGTGATTTCAAAGGATGGGGGTCATACGGTTCTATTATTTTATGTGGATGAAGTTTTATTTTTACAAATACTTTGAGTTTAAATCAAGAAAATCAATAACTTTTTAATAAAAAGGGGTTCTAAACTTGACTAATAAGCTTTCAATAATACCATCATTACTTCCAAACCTACTTATGCTTTGTATATAGAATCTCCAATAAACATAGCTTCATTTACCGGAAGCACGGCGTATTCGAGATACAAATGTGATTACTCCGGGGAGTTACCCAACTTTACCCACAAGGTTTCATAACTCCCGCGATAGAGTTAAGAAAACAAGGTTGTTTCACTGCTCATCTCTTTATATAGGCTCTATCTGGTAGATTTCCATCTTAGACCCAGGTATCCACTGGCCAGGTCGGAACATATATGCCCATCCTAAGAGGAATCTACCGTTGTTCGGTATGCGTTTACCCCCTCCCATACCAAACTCTCCCTTCTCTACTCCTGTAGAGATTCAATTGCTTTAAGCAGATACTAGACCAGGTTTGACAAGTCAAAACTTGTGGTTTAGCTATCACTGTGTTCTTTACTTAGCATAAGGTTGTCCTTACTCTCGAAGCATCTATCCTCATTCTACTCCAACATATCTTTTTCATTTTTTAAATTCACATTCCACTGCTTGACGGTAGTGCTATTTGTTAGTCTCATGATTTGTTATGATATTCTTTGGTCCAGCTTCTTTACAAGACTACTGGCGAGGATGCTTTTATTTAATTGCATAAAACAGTTGTATTTCGTACACTACCATGATTACTTTTAATAGTATGGGGGTTGTTGTGTGTGTGCGCTCTGAGATGGAGGGGGTGCCGGGGTTTATGTAGCAGTGAACGGCGGTTTTGGGCGTGCCCTGGTACCGACGGCGGAGGTGATCCAGTGGGCTTCGGGAGAGCACGGTGCAGCTGGCAGGGGGAGTGTACTGGCGGTCTCAGAGAGTGTTTTGCGATGATCAATTGACAGTGAAGTGGGTCTTGTCGGCCATGACGGGGGCAATCAGCTAGGAGACGGGAAATCGAGCAGCGGGAGCTGGCTCGTTCTGAGCGGTGGGGCACACAGTGGGAAGGAGTTGGGAGCTGGTCTGAGGCACAGCAGGCGAGGAGTATGGTCCTTGACCATGGTGTGCAGGCGTGGCAGCGGTGGGGTGACGGGCGAGGCGTGGGCGAGCAGAAATCAGCGGTGGCGGTGTGTTTTTGGTTTGTGAACAGTAGCTGCGCGAAAATCCAGCGATGAGGCAAGTCGGCAGTGGTTTTGAGTCGGCTTGGGCTGGGCTGGGTGCGGAATTGGGTTGGGTTGGGCTAGGATTTGGCAAGGACTCAAAAGAAAGCAAGAATTCAAATTTTTGAAAAATTTCATTTTGTTTCAGAGACCACTGGCCACGGTGCGCTCAAGGACAAGCACTTTCTTGACAATGGTGCGTGTGCGTACTTCGGTTCTATCAAGACAAACAACAAGACGATTCGATCTTAATATCACTATCAGGGGGCGTTCGGAATAGTGATGGCTTATGGCTGAAATTTTACTGTAGCTGGCTGATTTTTTTTACTGTAGCTGAGTTGGCTTATTGGGCATAATTAAAATTTAAAAAATGTAAAAATAAAAGCGGCATGTTAATCTATCACGGACAATACAAAGGAATACGAAAAAAAACAAAACACAAAAATACCAAAAAATAAAAAGAAGAAGAAGACAAACCTGCTACAGTGGACGAGAAGCCGACGCCGAACACTGCCGCCGGTCGTGAAGCCATCCTGAGCGGGGTGTTATTCTCTTCTTATGTGAAGGAACGTACATGGTGGTGAAGTTTACCATCGAGATGGTCCGAATGAGACTGACAGGATTAGAGGGAGGGGTAGGAAGCTTGTTGAGACCCGAATATGCAAATGCGGACTCTCTGTGTAAACTGCATTAGTCCAGGATCATGCTAGTGCACACAGTCGAATATAGATGTAATCGCAACCGTACACACGCTAAAGTAAAGGGAAACCTCAAATAGTAATAAATCTCAAAGGTACGACCTTATGGCCAAGCTTACAATGCCTCTAGCCGGAAGGGCTTTAAATCTAGCAGCGGAAATCCAAAATAAAGCATAGCGGCCAATCGACAAACCCACAGGCTATCGAGTGGAGAACGAAGCCTATTCCGCAAAGTCATCAAAGTAACCTCTTTCTGGAACCTCCTGCTGATAATACTCCTCCTCCTCAACTGAGCAACATAGGCGTAAAGCCGTGAGTACATTGGTACTCAGCAAGTCATTTGTAATAATGAATGCAATATAGTATGCAAGACTTACCAATGGAAGGCTAAAAGGTTATTTTGCATGAAGCAATATTTGAAGGTAAATATAATAAATAGATTGAAGGCGCAATTTAAATAAAACAATAATGAGTAAATAATCAAAGGAGATGAAATAAACCACTTGTGAACATCCCATCCATAAGCTAAACCGATAGTGAACTACCTGTTCACTTCCAACAGAAACCACCAAGTTTAAAATGAAATCACTACCCCTCGTGTGAAATTACCGAGCATTGTCCATGACCGAGGACGCGGCTATTCGAATAGTTTGACACTCTGCAGAGGTTGCACAACTGTACCCACACAATGTGATTAGCCTCGGCCTAAGGAAATCACAACAAGGCCTTTACAAAGTTCAATTCCAACCGAATCCTGCCCGCTAGGGTTTCGCATCACACCCCCCTTGCGCCACATGGAAATCAGCAACCATGTTTATCTCGATGGCAAGATTAGAGTCAAAACCTCCCAAATTAATCAGCAAGGTCCATCCCATACTAGGCATGTGGTTTGCACAGTAAAGCTTAGATCAATGGCGTACAAAGTTAAGTCCTTAACATTATCCGGGCGAGACTCCCACATCTCTCGAAGTGCACCAACACTTCCCCCTTTACTGCACGATCACTCGCCTGAGTGAAAACCAATTTGTATAACCACGCCAATGACACACCAATGCAGTGGCCCAAATTTTAATAAACGTGGCACCAACCACAGCTCCATATCTCATTAAGTCAAATTAATAATTCACATGTGATAACAAACCCAATCGTAAATTAAGCAAGGCTAAGCATTCTAATCGTACCAAACCATGTGATAATTAGCATAGCATCACTATTAAATTACCCAATCTATGGTGACGATGGAGTCATGGTGTTCAAATTTATCAAGGAAGGATTAATCAATTGGGACGATAACTACCAATTACAAGGTTTGAATAAAAATAGCAATACAAGATAATTTAAAATAAAATAATTAAATAATAGATTACAAACTGGGTTCAACATGATCAAAGGACAAGACTTGCCTTGGTTATGCTCAGCGAGGTACTCTTGGTCTTCGGGCGTAGCTCCTACTCCTCCGGAATCAGAATCTAACGAGAGAGAAAACGACCGAAACAAGAAAAATATATAAAATGATAAGCAAATGAACTCCAAAAATCATGAAACCAGAACAAAAAGCTAGAGCTCGATTTTAGATGAATTTAGAAAAAAGAACAGGGTCAATCAGAGCTAGGACGGAGGAGAACGGGCTCTCCAAAAATAAATCCTAAAGGAAAACCCTAAAAATCAGAAAGTGCACTGTGCTGTGAACCCGGTCCATGAGAGAACTAGTCTACGGTGAACCCGGTGCATGAAACAGTGCACACGGTGGCGGTGCTGACGCGACAGACTAGGGCAGATGTGGCAGCAGCTGGTGCTGATGTGGCGCTGACGCGGTGGCTGACGTGGCACCTAGGCCGGTTTTTGGCTGACGTGGCAGCCGACGTGGCGTGACACGTGGCATGCCACATGGCCTAGGGCTTACGTGGCTTGCCATGTGGATAGGTCTGACGTGGAAGGGTTTGGGCGTGGCGACGGCGGGATCCGACAGCGGGGAAGAGGACGCGTGGCGCGATCTGGAGTGTTGAATCAGATATGAAGTGATGGTCGAGATCGGAGGCGACGGCCATCCGATGGGCGACGCATGGTGTGGCCCACCGCACGAAGCGTCACGGCAGACGCGGGTGCGCAGACGTGAGCGCGGTTTGGCGCGGCGATCGAGGGAGCAGGCGCGGGGCGCGGCGCGGGAGTGGCACGCGGAGCGAGGGGTGGAGCGGTGAGTGTGGGGGTTCAGTGGAGGGGTTCGCGTCCGGCGGTTCTTACCGACGGGGAGACGGCAAGGATCGGTGAGGTCTCCGGTGGCAGAAGTCCTTGAGGACGGTGGCGAGGACGAGCGGCGCCGGTTGGCGGGAACGGAGGGACTCAGGCGGCGCTCACCGGCGACGAGGACGTTGGCGGGGGTGACGGCGACGCACGGACGGTGGGACGAGGCACGACGGCGCGGCTCCACGAGACGGCTTCAGACGGCGGCGCACGGCAGGGAGGGACGGTGGCGGCGACGGGTGGAGCGCATGAACCGAGGCGGCGGCGGACTTTATAGGCACACAAACCGAAGATGGCTAGGAGGGAGACGACACGGGTTAGGGTTCGGGTCAGAGACGATAACCCTGTGGGTGGCACATGGACGGTGAGGATCGGGCGATGGTGGATCGGACGGCGCGGGCGGAGTAAAGAATGGGGTCAATCGGAGCTAGGACGGAGGAGAATGGACTCTCGAAAAATAAATCCTAAAGGAAAACCCTAAAAATCAGAAAGTGCACTGTGCTGTGAATCTGGTCCACGAGAAAACTATTCTACGGTGAACCCGGTGCATGAAATAGTGCGCCGCGCAATGGTGCGTCGCGGTAGACTTGGTGGCGTGGCGGCGGTGGTGCCGACATGTGGCTTAATGACATGGCACCGAGGCGGTTTTGGTGGCGTGGCAGCCGACATGGTGTGACACGTGGCATGCCACGTGGCCTAGGGCTGACGTGGCTTGCCACGTGGGTACGGCTAACGTGGAGGGGTTCGGGCGCGGCGGCGGGATTCGACGGCAGGGAAGAAGACGCGCGGCACGATCTAGAGCGTTGAATCAGATATGAAGAGACGGTCATGATCGGAGGCGGACGCGGGTGCGCGAACGCGAGCGCGGTCTGGCGCGGCGACCGAGGGAGCGGGCGTGGGGCGCGGCGCGGGAGTGGCACGCAGAGTGAGGGGCGGAGCGGTGAGTGCAGGGTCCGACGGGTGCGGGGGTTCGTTGGAGGGCTTCGCGTCCCGCGATTCTTACCGGTGGGGAGACGGCGAGGATCGGCGAGGTCTCCGGTGGCGGAAGTCCTTGAGGACGGCGGCGCTGCGGGCTCCAGCGGACGGCGGCGGCGAGGACAAGCGGCGCCGGTCGGCGGGAATGGAGGGACTCGGGCGGCGCTCACCGACGACAAGGACGTCGGCGGGGGCGACGGTGGTGCACTGACGGTGGGACGAGGCACGACGGCATGGCTCCGACGAGACAGCTTCAGATGGCGGCGCACGACAGGGAGGGACAGCGGCGACGACGGGTGGAGCGTACGAACCGAGGCGGCGGCGAACTTTATAGGTGCACAAACCGAGGATGGTCGGGAAGGAGACAGCGCGGGTTAGGGTTCGGGTCGGAGACGAGAACCCAGTGGGTGTTACGTGGACGGCAAGGATCGGGCGATGAAGGATCGGACGGCGCAGGCGGAGTCCGGGCGCGGCGCGCTAGAGCGGGCGAGAGCGGGGCTGGCGATGAGCACCGCGTGGTAGTGGGAGGGCATCGGGCGGTGGGAGTGCGTGGGCAAGGGACGGGCTGGGTGGCGGCGGCGCGGGCCGAGCTGTGGGAGGCGGTTACGCGGGAGGTGCACGGTGGTTGACACGTGGCTGGAGAAGCGGGACGAGGGGGCGGGGCCAAGCTGACACGCGATAAGCGGGGAGAGGGTTTGGGTTTTCTAATTTCTTTTTCTTTTTCCAGAAATGCAAATAAAATGCTAGGAACTCTAGAAAATAGCAAATAAATCCCAAAAATTCACCAAAAATACCAGAAAATTCCTTGAGAGACAAGGAACTCAAATAAAATATTTCTAACTTATGTTAATATTTATTTTAATCATATTAAATACTTTTTAATTTCTAAAAAAAATTCAAATTAAGCTTTATTAATTCCAGGAAAATTTCAATAATTAATTTTTTTAATAAAAAGGCTTCAAAAACTCCATAAAATTAGGATGTTACAAAGCCTCATTAGTCATCATGGATCTTGAGGAGCCCACTTAGTCTGTGTTATTGAGGATGAACATATTGGGTGAACCCATGAATGCAAAACAAAGGGGTACCGAAGCATGCAGTCGAGACCTTCAACAAATACACCCAGGTGCAACTCTTAAATAATTTACATGATATTGA
This sequence comes from Melocanna baccifera, assembly GCA_036346265.1. NCBI lineage: Eukaryota > Viridiplantae > Streptophyta > Magnoliopsida > Poales > Poaceae > Melocanna > Melocanna baccifera. The sequence goes on along the minus strand of CM070691.1, from coordinate 13,633,133 downwards.
AAGCCTTAGTACTTGAGTACTATTTTAGGTTTAGAGTACTCTAAATTTTCACCATTGATGTTTGCCTCGAGAATGTGCTCCGATGGCGGCTCTCCGACATCGCATTGCAAGTTGGCATGCAAGGTTTACTAAATTTAGGGTTTAGATCATCCATAACCCCGATATAGAGTGTGGTGAGGGCGGTGGTGGTGGCAATGAGCAAGGCGGCAGTGGTGACGCTGATCGTGAGCACAAAGGAGGGCGGTTGGTAGCGACGGAGGTGATTTGACGACGGTGGTGCTGCTGGATTAACTGGCGGGTGCACAATGATGGGAAAGAGGAGACGGGCGGTCCTTATGCTGTTGTCGACACCGATAGCCATATTAAAGGGCAAAAACAATGGCTTACCGGCTCCTAGGGACGCCGGAGGGCAGTGGGTCATTGGTGGGGTCACTACTACAAAAAGGCTTATATTAGAAGTCTAATCACAGACGGTTCATAAAAACCGTCAGTATTAAATGTAATCACAGATGGTTTATGGTGAAAACCGTCTGTGATATGTTTCTCGTCTCATAATCCCTTGAAATTTTATAATCTCCCGCTTGAGTTCGAGTAGGATTCCATTCCGACACACCTTTAGTAAAATGGGTATAACTTTTGCATACAGTCATAACTAATTTGTACTAGTATCCCTCTAAAACCCCCAAAATCGGTCATCTTTAGCCTTAAATTTGCATCGTAAATTTTTTATTTCTGTTTTTACCAAAATTTTTGACCTTCTCTTCAAAATTTGTGGTTCGTCTCAACTACAAAGTTGTAGATCTTGTCGAAACCTTCAAATGAGTATATATAAGCCATATAGAACTTTGCTATTTCATATTTTGATACTAGTTATTTATATTGTATTGATATATATAGTCTTTATTAAAGACGGTTCATGGTTCAAACCGTCTGTGATAATTATGTTTTACAGACGATTTGTGGTTCAAACAGTCTGTGATAATTTGGTCTCTGACCGTTGGACCCGTCAATCCTCTCCAACCCAATTCCAGCCAATAAAAACCGATCAACCCCCACCCCATGGATCATAGCTCCCATCTCTCCCTCCCCTATAAATACTCAGATGAACCTACTTCATGCGCTCAAAATCTCTCCAGCCTCCTCACCGTCCACCTCCTCGACCCCAACCCCTACTTCATGTACTCAAGTTGGCGCCTACGATGGTAGGCGTTAAGGATATCCAGCTCATGCGCTGCATCAGGGACGAGAGGGCCTAAGCATAGAGGCCTCATCGGTGCGGTTGTGCTTCCATTAGGATCTCTGTTTCTTCTATGTTCTTTCTTCTCTGTTGCTTGGTTTGTAATGGAAATGGAATGTTATCTGTTATGTTTGCTTGTATATTGTAATGATAGATTGTAATATTGTGATGTTGTAATGATAAATTATAATAGAAATAGAATGTTCTCTGCTATATTTGCTGATGTTATCTACTATGTTTGCTATTGTATTTACTTATTTTCAAAATGCATAGCTAACATTTTCTAAAGCTAACTAAAAAATAGAAAATATTTTAGGTATAGAATGAACTATCACAAATGGTTTTGTAGTATAAACTGTCTATAAAGAACACTATCACAGACGACTTAAAACAAAAATCGTCTGCGATACTCACACGTCTGTGAAGAACACTATCACAGATAGTTCTATTTACCAACCGTCTGTAATGAGAAAGTATCACAGACGGTTCTATATACGAACCGTCTGTGATACACGTTCATCACAGATGGTTGGTAGCTAAAACCGTGTGTAATGTGTGAGTATTACAGAAGGTTTTTGGTTAGAGCCGTTTGTGATAGTGTTCTTCACAGACGGTTCTAGTTACAAACCGTTTGTATTGTATTTATCATAGATGGCTTACAAAGCGTCTATGATGACCTTCGATTATCACTAACCCATAAATTCGGATAGTTCAGAAAACCATCTGTGATGACATTTGTGAACCGTTTGTGATGATGATGTCTGTTGTAGTGGGTAGTGGATGAGAGGGTGGTGGCTAGGTTTGGAAGTGAGTACAATCTAATATAGGGGAAGGGGTGGAGATGAGATGATCCATTGGATCCATATCTATTGGTCTAGATTTGAGTACTTTTCAGCAAAAGAGTACTCAAAAGTTCTTATAGCTCTATATTATTAACGCTAGATGTCGTGAATTCGAGACGATATAAGTACTTATATTTGTATAAAAAATATTATAGTAGTGCAAGTGTTCAATCTTTGGCTAAGAAGAATTGTAGAGTTTACATGTGCCCTTGGCTAGTGCAACTCTACATGGTACACTTGATAAGCCTAGACACGAGGGCTGACAGGTTTGGATGGTCATGTAAATTTTAGCCACTAATTAAAGAAATGAACGATTAATATTATATCTTGAAGAGAATGGATGGTTAAAATCTAACAAGTCCTATGGAAGGAAAGTTGTTGAAACTTAAAAGCGAATTTTGTTGGCTATGCAATTTAGTACCCCTCTATTAGTTTTAGATGTGATTTTAAAATAAGTGCAGTCAATCTTTTAAAACTTTTACCATTAATATATACAAAAATATTTAAATTTATTATATAAAAATGATATTACTATATTATATTTGTCATAAAAATACTTTCATGTTATTATATTTTTAATTTTTTAATATATAATTAGAAAATAATGGTTATAGGTGTGCATTGGAAACCGTATCTATGTCTAAAACAGTAAGAACTGATCTTCAAACCAGTGAAAGATACAGGAGAATCTACATTGAATTCTTTTGATGCAGTCTTGTTCTGTTGCTCTGTTTCCCCCACATGAATTAGGAAGGGAAACTTTACTGCTGGGTGCTCGATGGCTCTCGAGATTGCTCAGTTGGTCAGGGATGCCTCGTGGACACGAACGATCATCCAATTGATGTTGATGCGTACATGTACAGGTATGCTGGTTGCTTGCACATCCCATCTTCCGAGTCTGTTCCCTGTACTTCCTTTTCAGACCTAAAGTTTCCTTCGTCAATTTTATTTCAGCTAGTTTTCTATTAATTAGTAAATGGGAAATTCAAGTTTTTTTTCACGAAACAACCTCATCTATTACTCCATAGCTTCACAATACTTTCTATGTTTCCCAATAAGGCTCCATTTACATTTCATCTTATTTCAAAATATGTGTCCTATGAAAATATAGGGTTCATATACTTTCGCATTCATAACATAGCAATGGTGGGATTGAGTGATCAATTGCATCTTTTAATAGGGGTAGTCAAGTCATTTTTCCTTCTCACATTGGTGCGATTAATTGTAAATCTTATATATTGAAATGAATCCTATATTATTTTTTTAGAAAGTGGTGTTTCACATTATAAGTCCATGAAGTAAGAGTAAACAAACCTATTGAGTACTCCTTCCGTTACTAAATATAGGTTGTCCTAGACCGTGAGCGATCAAATGTTGTTTGTTTTGATCATTAGGATGGAATCGACTGCAGCGCTTCTAGGTGCGCGTTAGTGTTAACGTGCACCGATGCCGCTTTTGCGTTTTTTTTGTTCGTGCTTTTTGCCGTGTTCATCCGATGTGCTGCTCTGTTGTGGCCCCCACAAGTGCAACTTATTTGCTTCCCTGGCTGCACCATGTCCATCGTCCCTTCTCGATGATGTGTGTCCTGACTAGTATTAGGTAGGAGTGCAAACGAAGCGGATATTTTTTGACCATTCGTCTGTCTGTTTTAATTCGGATAGAATTCGGAGTAAATTTTCGGATATCCGGAGGTTTTGCCAGATATGGAAACGGATTCGGATATTTTTTGCTAGATACAGAAACGGATTCGGAACAAGCATTATCCGACGGATACGAAACTATCCGGATATTTTTCCGGATAGTTACCGGATATTTTTCCGGATAATTACCGGATTCAAACTTGGATTTAACTCAGAACTTAATTTGGATTCGATTCGGGATAGCCCAACAGGTACTTACTAAAAAGGCCATAACTTTCACAAATTGAGTCCGATTCGAGTGTTCTTGTACTCGTTTTAAGGCTTATTTCAATACTTATGCAATGGATAAGGCTTCATCTTCAAATACATCATGAATCATCTACTATGACCGAAACAATGTAACGACTATAAAATCTAGTTTCTTTTTTGTGTGAGTTCGAGTCTAAAACAATATAAGTTGAGTTATATTTGGTTTAAGGACCATATGGACGTCCCAAAGGGCTATATAAGCCTTGTAATCGTAGTTTTGTAATCATAATTCTTACACATATGATATATATGATTTTTATTTTCACGCATTATCCGACTAAATATTCGTGACCGAGACTAACCGTATTCGGAGCGGCATGTATTCGCTCCATATTTGTGACCGAGAATATCCGTATTCGTATTTGTATCTGGCATTATCCGTGTCAGATTTCGACTCCAACAAAAAATATGGAAAAGGATACAGAATGAGCAATATCTGTCCGTATCCGCTCCGTTTGCACCCCTAGTATTAGGTAGTCTTTGGAATAGCGATGACTTATGTTTTTTTTATTGATATTTTATTGTAGCTGGCTGATTTTTTTACTGTAGCTGAGTTGGCTTATTAGATATAATTAAATTTTAAAAAATTTAAAAATAGAAACGATATGTTAACCTATCACGGATAATACAAAGAAATATGAAAAAAAAATAAAACACAAAAATATCAAAAAATAGAAAATAATAAAAATCTGCACAGTGAATAAAAAAGCTAATCACTGCCGCCCGTGGCTAGCTTCTTGAAAGCTGAGCGGGGCCTTAATTAAGTGACCATGTGTACCCAGTCCAAATCATCTTTACTCGCGTAGCCGCGTAGGGGAATGCAATGTGCCACGTGAGTTTGTCTCAATAAGAAAGTTCAAACTAGACCATTAGTTATAAATTACCCTATGAATTAAGTTTATAATTTATCATTATTTTTTGTGTTTGTGTAAAACATTATTGAAAATACCATTAGTTGCTGGAAAAGTTATCACTTGGACTTTTCATGATTACAACCCTTAGTTATGAATTTACCAACATTTTATGATATGGTGCAAAAAGTTCAAATTTTATCATAAGTTGCAACGTAAGTTATCTTTTGGATTTTTATATAAATTACCACCTTAAGCTATGAAGTTACATCATTTGCGCTTTTAAGTTGTCATATGCAGTTTTGATAAATTGTGACCTAAAGTTTAGAAATTACCATCATTTTGCGAGCTAGTGTAAAAAAGTTTGAAATTTACCATTAATTGCACCCTAAATTATCATTTGTACTTCTCATAAGTTACCACGTTAAGTTATAATTTTACCGTCGTTTTGGTGATTTGGATGTAAAAGGTTCAAAAGTTACCATTAGTTGCACCTATGTTATCATCAGCACTTCTCATAAACCATCACATTACATTATATATTTACCATTGTTTTGGTATAAAAGTTTAAAATTTACCATTAGTCGCATCTTAGTCATCATTTGTACTTTTCCTTGGTTTCTAGTAAATGACCTAATAAAATAGCGGTTAATCTCGTGGCAAAAAAGTAGTAATGAGCGCTCCCTGGTTCGTTTTGTTTACAGCTTGCGATGTTTTTCAGCTGATAACCCAGCAGCAAGGATGCTTCGTGCCTTTTCATCTCAATGCACTCCCCAACGCAAATAAAGATGGCTGGTCTTGATACACATGGTCACTTGATTAATGCTAGTCTGGTTCGCACATCATCGAGAAGGGACGGTGGACAGAGATAGTGCAGCTAGAGAAGCAAATAAATTGCACTTGTGGGGCTACAGAAGAGGTGCAGTGCAAAACGTAGCACATCGGATGGACACAACAAAAACCCAATGTACAAGAGATTTGTCCGTGACAAACAAATCCGCATCGTGCTCTATTGGACGGTTCCACAACTAAGTGCATGTTAAGACTAACACGTGCCTGGTTGCGCGTTAGATTTTCTGAAAATCCAATGTGCAAGAGATTTGTCCGTGAGAAACAAGCCCGCACCGTGCTCCATCAGACGGCTCACCTAGGTGTGCGTTAAGACTAAAGGCATATTCTTTTAAGCTTCTCAAAATAGTTTTTAACTTTTGTTACAGTATCTAATTTTTAAACAGAGTATTTTTTTAAGATGAAGTCTACAAATTAATTATATAGTACACGTTAAAAGCCCAACATCTATACCATCCAAAAACGCAAGCGAGTATCTCTCCGTAATCTCTGTCGCAAATAACTAAAATTCAAAAATTTCAGTCACAAATCATAAGCCGCCGCCATAACAAACAGGCCCTAAGTCGCGTCTTATCACGTGTTAGATTCTCCGCAAATAACTAGATTCTTTACAAGCGTGGCTTCTCTCTCTCTCTCTCTCTCTCTATATATATATATATATATATATATATAGACACACACACACACACATACTAGTAAAGTTCCCATGCGTTGCAACGGAAAACCAAATAAAAGTGATGTATACTATCAAATATGATCTCAAACTAAATAATAAATATGAACTTTTTCTTACGTCATCATGTATCAAACAAAACATCCATGAACAGGGTGGAGGGGAGGAGGTAGGGAGGTGGCGGCGCGAGGAGGGGAGGATGCGGCGGCGAGGGGTGGGGGAGTAGGAGGCGGAGGTGCGGGGGACGGAGAGGTGAAGGCGGCGGTGCGGAAGTTCCTAAGAATAAGAACCATGCGGCAGTAGTTAGAACCTTTCCGTTTTCATTTTCAACACCGAAAGGTAAGCGACAGAACATAAAACAATGGTTTGTCAATATTGCATGATTACATCTCATTAAGCACAATGGGAAAAGAAAAGATCACCTGCTCCCCTGCAAGAGGATTTGGGATATTTTCAACAAGCAAGGGTTCCCGATTCAAAGGGTCTGGAACAAAGGTGTCAACAATCTGAAAAAGCCCAAGAATGAGAAGTTAAGAAAGTGTTATGAAAATAAATACAATGCAACATTGGAAACAGAGACCTTACATCTGAGAATTCACTGATTCAGTGCATACTAAAGCATTATTTCATTATTTGCACCGGATGATTCTATATCATAATGTGGAACTGCATTATTCAACTTCTAAATCTATGAATTTATCCTACATAACAAACCTGAATTCCACTATCTTCTGAATCCATTACATCAGAGTTTTTCCTCTCACTAACAGGAAAACGATCCTTGAGTACATCAATTTGGCCCAACTCAAAATCATCAGCACCTGACACATGCACCTTTGAGTGGAAAAGTTATTAGCAAAGGAAACAGATAAAATAGCTTACTCAAAATTAATACATGGATCATAATAAGCTGCAAAAGGTCATAATAAGCATACTTGTTAACGAGACTGTAAGAAGAAAAACTAACAAAGTTTTCAACAAGGCAACCAGATCTAACCTCCATTAGCTCAAAGCCAATCGACAAGACCCAAAGAAGAGGTTGGTTTCGTATCATTACAGCCTTTCCCCACCAACCCAAGACATGGGCGATAACAAATTCATCAAACAATATCTTCTATGCATAGATCAAACCGTCAAATTTGATGGAATAACAACAACAATAACAAGCAGGGCATCTTCATAAAATAGGAAGGTTCACATGGAAAATCATACATAAATATTTATGAACTTGTTTTTAGGGTTTTCTGGAACATACAGACGGCAATAAGCTCCATAGGATCTCTCTGGTAATTCTGCATTAGGTTAAAGAAAGGTTTGTTAACTCCAATTTTTGCACATTGTGAAACTATTTCATACAAATATATTACCAACTCCAAGAAAAGGGTAAAGGTGTTTCATGAACTGGCGAGCATCATCACGATTCTGGAAAATGAGCAAAAAATTAGAATCATAGCAGACTGCACTATATATCCAAGGTGTATAGCCATTATCCTAAAGTGTCAAAATCAAGTAGTTTGGCATTAAGAATCCAAGAGAACAATACCCAATAGTGAAGGTAGGTAACCTGAAAAAGAAGGAAGGTAAGAGCAACAAGGTAAACAACAGCCAGCCCGTGCACCAGACTCCAAACAGCAGGATGGGGCCTAATAAGTATCCTGTGACAATATTGCCAGAAGGCTGAATTATTCTCATCCAAAAATATCAGCATACAGAAGATTTACTATAGGATCCAAAATTGTTATGAAATCAAGGAAGACAAAGTTTGCATGTATAAAACATAGTTGGGGACCTCTAGGTAATTTGGCTGTTGCCACTTGAAACATCCTGACGAACAACAAGCGCTACACTACTAAAGCTGGAGAAGGGACTGCCATTGCAACTTAAACAACCTGACAAACGATAAGCGCTGCACTCATAAAGCACTAATGTTTGGTTTACATAAAGAAAGGAGGAATACTAACACACGTTGAAGGTGCTTGGAGCGTGCAGTAGGCAAGGAAGACGGCAATCATAGCCCAGACACCCCTGGAAAGTGTCAGTGAGAAAATAAGTCAGTGTCACTCTCTCCAATCATCATGCAATGCTACGAGGAGTGCGGTTCAAGCTCAAAAGGCAGCATCAGCATGCAAGGGTAACCTGATTTTTCTTGGATAAATTTATTCATTACAGGTGTATAACTTCAATACAGCCTAAACAGGATGGTAAAAATTTGAGATGACTTCAACCATACCTCTTAATAGATGTCACACTGCTGTGTGAAGCAGCACCTTCTGGATCAAGAGCTCCATTTGCCCAGCTGAAAATGAATCTGAAGTAAACAAACAAAAATAAACATGAGTTTATCAAGACAAACAAAAATTTCAGATGGCAGAATGAAAACTTCTTATCATTGATTTGATTAGAAAAAAATAAACTGAAAACATGTATAATCAATGGAGTAGATCAAACTAAAATCTACAGTATTGGAAAGGGGGGAGGAGGAGGTAGTGGCGCGGGGGGTTGGGGGAGTAGGGGAGGAGGCGCCCGGGGGGGGGGAGGAGGCGGCGGCGGCGCAGGCTAGGGGAGGAGGATGCGGCGGCGCGGGGGTGGTAGAGGAGTGGCGGCGGCGCGAGGGGGGCGGAGGGGGTGAGGGCGGGGGGGGGGGGCAAGGAGGCTCCCGACGCTTCAAGCGGCAAGCGGCGGCCCCGCACGGATTTGAGCGGAGGAGATCCGAGCGGCCACGGGCGAGGTGATGAAGAACCCGAGCGGCGGCTGGACTGACGAAGTGTCTGTGGAAGAATGGCGGCCGACGGACCCCGGGCGGATGAAGGAAGTGAGGCGACGGATCTGACGAGGCTGTGCAGTGAAGATCTGAGCGACGAAGCGCCTCCACCGAAGGTAGCGGCTCCGGGCGATGAAGGTCCGCGACGGTGGCCCGGATCGGGGCGCAGATGAGGCCCAAGAAGGAGGCGGCGGGGGGAGCGCGGAGAGCGAGGGGGAGGCGGCGGGGGGAGCAAGGGGGAGGCGGGGGGAGAGCGGAGAGCGAGGGGGAGGCAGGGGAGAGCGTGGCAGCGGGGGGAGTGCGGAGAGCGAGCGTGGCGGCGGGGGGATAGCGAGGGGGAGGCAGGGGGAGGCGGGGGGGGGGGGGTTGGGGTTTTCTGTGTAAACGGTTGAGATGCTATCTCATAACCAGATCGAATGGTTAAGAAAAAGTAAGGGAGGACTCATCAACCACCAACTCCTTCTTTTTAAGTAGTAAAGATATATATATATATATATATATTCTTGCTTTACAGCATATTATAATAGAAACATCAGTCAAATTTAGTACTTTACACTGTCATACTCTCGTTACTCTCTTGCACGAAGATTTGTTGAACTTGTATCTAGATGGTAGAGGTATTTTAGTGAGCAAACCAAAGCAACAATAAAAAGAACTTGAGATCTACTATTAAGTGGAAGTAATTCACATACGTTAAATTATTAAAAAAAAATCCTAAATGCATGTAGGTTTTAATACCAAGATAAAAATATGAAAATCCGAACAACATGTGTCAGTCTCGTGTGTCGTATTTCTTGCTATCATGTGTTGTCTCATATTGTTTGAAACTAGGTTGGGTTCATGATGAGGACATCACTATTATGAAAAATTTATCTACATAATCATCATCTCCATCGTCAGATTCAAGTAACAATGATAATAGAAAAACTAGTATTGGTCCAACAGCTGAAGCTTTGCAACAATTGTACAAGGAACTAATCACTCGAGTTAGAGCAAACGAACTCATTAAACAGGTAAATCTGATCATAAGTTTCTTTGATTTCACTGCTAAGGATAATTTGCTACTTAATGCTTCTACTTTATATATTCTCAGATTATTAGGTGAGCAAGAACTTAGTGCTACCAAGCGGGAGGAGAGAGAGACCAACGCAGCAAGAGAAGGTCCAAAAGGAGGAGACGATGACAGTTCACTTATATCAGTGGGAAAAGTCACTAAGATGCTGGAATCAAGTTTTCAAACTCTGAATTGAAGATTGGAGAAGACTACACTTTAGAAGCACAATTGTGTTCAGTCTTCCATTCTGAATTCATTTGAGTTTTTGGCCAACTCCATACGACATGGTTTGGTTTGTATCTATAATAAGATATATTAAGGGTATTTTGGGCTCTAATATTTGTCTTGACTCAGTTTTGAGGTGATGGCAATGTCGAAGTTTTAAATAAACTAAAAATGAATACTTGGGTTTGTAAAGAAAGTTGAGCTGTTGTTAAGATAGTAGTGCGCTACCCTCATAGGCGAGTCATCACATGGGGCCCACCTCATGGGCACACAAATCAAGGCAACCAGCAAGTCACTTCTTATTGCTTTCGATTTAAATTAGGAATTAGAATAAGATATTGAGTTGTTGTCCTACTTTGAGTCTAGTTAGACTTGTACGAGGGTATAAAGTCTTGGTGATGAGGACATAATCCCGGTGGATACAACCATATTAGCAATGCGTGTTGTTCTAATTACAAGAGTTCCCACGCATCAGTTAAATTATCAGGTGAGCTTGTTTTTAGAAGTGACTTTATATCTTATAAACTATATGATGCTACCTAATGATGAAAATGCATATTTACGCAGCTATACAAGGAGAATTGCATCAACACTACGAGCTCGTAGTCGCGGTCTACCAAAAGGGAAGCCAACCAACATATCAAGACCATGTCAACGTCTCCTTCAACTCTTCCTTGTGGTTACTACGTCACTTTTGAACCAATTCAAGCAAGAGTTCAAGTGGGACACGTTTTGGAATCTAATTCGCCCTCCAGATCAGTTCGGATTCAGTCTGATAGGGTCAACTTCAAACGAGCATAACTTTCACATACGGAGTTCGTTTGAGGTCCATGAGTACTTGATTAGAAGCTTTTCTCGTCCTCTTTTCAACGGATCTAGCCTTGCCAGCAAATTTATTTCGTATAGCTCGCAATCATCAAAAGAATTTGTACACCACCTGTTTGGGCCAAATCAGGCCTTGTAATGCATGGGCCTAAGAGAAAGATGCTACCCCTACTATTTATGGTCAAAACACTATTCATGTGAACAATAAAATAGTACCATCATCTTGTTTCTTAGTTTTGTGTGGCTTCCACTCTCCTATTTAAGGAGGTCGCACCCCTTTAGTTTTCTCGGATTTCGTTTATGTTTAGTTTGCCTGTGTTGCAACTTGTATCTTCTACGTGTGTCGACTAGACCACCCAGTCAAGATCCTTATTCGGAATCCCACCATATTGAGTATTTCAATTCTATTTGCAATTTGAGATTACTTGTTATCTTGTTCTTGCATGTTCTTCGGTTGCATGTAGGATTAGACCTTTGTGGTCAGGTCAACCGTGTTCTTAGCACAGTTAATAACGACTTGAAAGTGTGGTTTAGCGATTACATGGCGTTCTGATCCTGACCGGTTAATAGCCGCATCGTCAAAGTCGTTCTCCTCTAAATTGAAGTTATCATCCTATCGGAAGATCGGGAACCGTCGCCTCATCAAGTGGTATCAGAGCTTCAGTTGATCAGTAGGATTTCTTGTATCCCTAGTTAGTAGATTGATTTTCTTTATGTCCTATAATCCAAAAAAATTGCCCTACAAAAAGAATTTATTTTCACTGTCCAAATCTCGTTGTGCTTTTCAATTTGTTAGTTTTGGTTTGCTAAATTGAATTTGTGTCTGTTTTAGTTTTGTCTTGTTACTGGTCATATTCTTGGTCCCACAAAACTCTCAAAAAAAAATTTCACGTCCAAAACCATCAAGAACACATCAAACCCTAATTCCTATTTTCGGCCAGAGGACTCCCTGTTGTGCAGCCGCCACCAAAAATGTGAGACCCGGAAGTAGAAACTCCCAGACCCCCTTGTGTATTGCAGCACTAGTCCCAGATCAACGCTAGTACACACAGATAATCAGACAAAATGATACATTGCCAACAACGCTTTCTTACAATAATAATGGAAATACATAAGTCCTGGCCCAAGGCCTTACAACTGCAGTTCACTGAACCTCTTACACAAAATAAAACAGCGGAAGCGAAATATTCAGATAAATGGCCCATCAATCTGCCACAGGCAATTGACTTGAGCAACGAGACCTAGTCCTCTGGAAAGAAACCATCACAGCCGCAAGCGGAACAGTAGTCGTAATCTCCTTCCTGAGCTTCAACCTCCTCTGAGAATTATTGTAAAGTGTAGTATGTGAGTACAAAAATGTACTCCGCAAGTCTTGGGAAAGATGCATTAGATGCAAGGTTGAACAAAGGAAGGTTATATGGCTCTTTTGCACAAATCAGCATTTTATCTCAAATTTATATACTATTACTAAAGCATTTTGTTAAACATTAAATTTTCATAATCTAAATTTTAATAAGTACCTTAGTGAAGGTTACATCCACCATTCACTGATAATTAGGCTATCTCCGCCAAGATTCAAAACAGAGTTTAATACCACTTGAACTGGTTACATCCACCATACCAAAATCACGAGAGTTCCATCCACTCTCTAGTTTTTTTTCAAAACCTTTTCTTTTTAAATTCAAAGTCAAATCTCTACTATGTGAATGCATTCCTTGTCCGCCCTTGACCGTAGGCACGACTATTCGAATAGTTTTATTACTCTGCAGAGTGTATACAACTTTACCCACAAGAGATATATTATCCTAACAGTCAACATGCTTCCTTTGGCATAAGACCCAGATAAAATATCACAAAGCTTTTCACCTACTCTAGTATAGTTTTATATCACCCGTTGAGGTTTCACCGCTGAAGGGTTAAATCCACCACATTTAGAAGCCCCCTCTTGCGCCATGTGAGTGCAGTAAATCCCTGCCCCTCACTTTGAGTAATCAGTAAATCCCTGATACCCATTTTCCAATAGTGACACAAAAACTAAACTATTATAGGTTAATTAGCTAGGTTGTACCCGTTTTAACTTGTGGTTGTACTATTTTACTCAGATTGGACAAACACAAGGATCGGTCCTTAGACGACTAGGGTGGATCATTCACAAACCCATTATCCGTGCTAACCCGCACCAGCCAAACATTTCATCCACCCTCGTCAAATTTGCATTGAACTTCATTTTTATTTTTATTTTAAAATTTACAGTGGTAACATCTATTACCACCTTTCAAGCAAAACATGGAATCACAAATCATTCATTCACCATTTTTCTCATATGAGTATTTTTTTTACATTTATCAGCTAGACTAAGCATTTACTAATATTTTAAATTCAACAAAAGTAATACTAACTCACTATTGAGCTAAAAATTATCCTAAGTTGACAAGGGTATATGATATAAAATTTTCAAAGGAGGGCATAACAAATTTGGTGCTTATCTAAATTTTAGAATTTAAATTATCAGTTTACAAAACATAGCAATGCAAATAAATTAAAATAATTGCAAAATCTATTTATAAAACATAGGAGCAAAATGGTCAAGGAGACTTGCCTTCTGGAATTATGTTGGAATCTTCCCGAAGTTGCTCTTGAAAATCGTCGGACAGATCGGATTCTACACGAGAAACGAGAAGAACCAAATAAATAAAATAAAATAAAAACTCAAAAATTAAAAATAAATATACCAAATGAAAGTTTGGAATTTTAGATGAATTTAGAAATTTGAATGGGTCAATTTGGAGTTAAAATGCAAAAGTTATAGCCTTCCAAAGTTTAAATATAAAATAGGCTATTTTTTGGATTAAAATTTAAACCGAAAATCATTTATGACGTCAGCAGGCCATTTTCCCGAATTAATTTTCTAAAGAAAAACTGAGATTATGACGTCAGCACCATAATCGATTTTCGGCCGAATTATTTTTGTAATGGAAAATCAAGATTATGACGCAAGCATGACGTCAGCCCTGATTTTAAATTATCCGGCCGAGGGAATGACATGTGGGGCCCGCTCTCGGGAGTGAGGCTGACAGGTGGGGCCGATTGGCTGACGTGGCGTGCGAGGTGATGGGGCGCAAGGTGGCGCCGGCGTGGCTGCCGAGGTCGAGGTGGCGTGCGCGCGTGGCGGCCGTCACCGCCACCTCGGCCGATCTTGGCGTGGCGAGGCGATGGCGGCGGGCTCGAGGACCAACGGTCGGCGAGCTCCGGCGGCGGCGGTGCTGGCCGATGCGCGCAACAGCAAGAGGAGAGCGAGGGGAGTCGGGTGATACCTCGCACGGGGCCCGAGGGTGACCGGAGGGGACTGGCGACGACGACGGGCGGCGGTCGGAGGAGGCGATCGGCGGCGAGGGTCTTCCAAAGGCGCAACCACTCAGGAAGGGGGCCAGGAAGGTGCACTCAACCTCAGTGAAGCTCGGAGTGGTGACGGTGCGGCACGAAGTGGCTCGAGGCGGCGGGGATTGCTCGTCGGAGCTTCACCGGCGAAAAAGAGGGGAGGCGCACGGTGCAAAGATTTTACAGCCGAGAAGAGGGGCAATCGAGTGAGGTGAAGTTGCCGGTGAGGCGAGGGGGTACTCGGGGAGGGTTTAAATAGGCGGGGAGAGGAGTAACGGCCGAGCAATTGCTCACCGGAGTTGAATCGGCCCCGAGCACCAATTGGCTTAATTGCGAGATAAAAGAGGGGGTAACGGGCGGCGCGGGTGCGGTAGAACACAGGGAGGCATATGCGCACTCGCTCGGGTGTTAACGGCGAAGGAAACCGAAGTCTTAAATTTTTGGTTTCGGGCGCTAATGGTGGTAACGGTGGCGTTGATCGCGCGGGGAAGAAGGAGGGGAGCGGGGACGATGGGTCTGACCGAGGGGGCCCACGCGTCAGCGAGAGAAGGAAGGAGAGGAAGGGAGGGGCAACGGCTCGGATTGGCGACGGGTGGCGCAAGAGGAAAGATTGGGCCGTCGGATCTGGAGCGAAGCGGTAAGTGAGGCTCAACGGCTGAGATCTAATCCGACAACGGAGGTTTAATCGGGGCCGATCGAGCGTTTAAGTGGGAGGGAACGGCTGCGATCAAGTCCGGCAACGGGCAAGGACTCGGATCGAGCCACGTGGCGGCGGAGGAAGGATCGAAGCGGGCGAAGCGGTAAGTGAAGGTGGGCAGCGGGGATTAGCTCGGGCGGGAGAGGGGACGGCCCGATGAACGCCACGCGTTGGCACGAGCGAAGGGAAAGGCGGGGAGAGGGAGCGGACGGCGGAGATTGAAGCGGCGGCGGAGGAAGGTTCCGATGGGTGACACGTGTCAACCCGAGAGGAGATTTTGGAAATTAAATCTTTTAAGATTTCAGAAAATGTTTAGAAGGCTTTAAAATACTCAGAAAAATACCAAATAAAATTTAAAAATCTCAGAAAAATTCAGAGAAATTCCTGGAGAGGTTTTAGACTTAATAAAAATATTTTCAACTTATATTGATATTAATATTTAGTTTTAAACAGAAACTTTTAACTCTGGAAAATCCAAATAATTTGAATTAATTAATTTAAAATTATTCTTTCAAATAAAAACAAAATTTGGGATGTTACAAACCTACCCCCTTAGAAAGAATCTCGACCCCGAGATTCGGAAGGACTGGAAAATAGACTAGGGAACTCCGCTCTGAGATCTTCTTCTCGCTCCCAAGTGGCTTCCGACTCTGAACAATTGTTCCACTGCACTTTGCAGAATCTTATGGTTTTGTTTCGGGTACGACGTTCCGCTTCTTCCAAAATTTTGACTGAAAACTCTAGATATAAGAGATCTTCGGTCAATTCCACTTCTTCTAAAGGTATTAGCTCCTCTGGCACTTTTAAGCACTTTTTCAATTGTGACATATGAAACACATCATGCACATCTGACAATTGGGAGGGAAGCTTTAACTGATAAGCAACTTCACCTCTTCTAGCTATAATTGGAAATGGTCCAATATATCTTGGAGCAAGCTTGCCACTAACTCGGAATCGACGCATTCCTTTTAGAGGTGATACTTTCAGATACACATGATCTCCTGGTGCAAACTCTAACATTCTGCGGCGATTATCTGCATAGCTCTTTTGCCTGGTCTGTGCCGTTTTCAACCTGTCTCGAATTAAACGAACTTGCTCTTCTGCTAGTTTCAAAATATCAGGTCCAAAAACTTGACTTTCTCCTGTCTCTGACCAATACAAGGGTGTCCTGCATTTTCTGCCATATAAAGCTTCGAATGGAGACATCTTGAGACTAGACGATAGTCATTATTGTAAGAGAACTCTGCATGGGGCAAACTTCGGTCCCAACTGGCTTTATTAGCTAATGCACATGCTCTCAACATATCTTCCAAGATTTGATTTACCCTTTCTGTCTGACCATCGGTTTGAGGATGATAGGCAGTGCTGAAATTTAAATTTGTTCCCAAAACTTCATGAAGCTTCCGCCAAAATCTTGAGGTGAATTGGGATCCTCTATCTGATACAATCTTCTTTGGGATTCCATGCAAACACACAATCCTTGACATATAAAGCTCTGCCAATCTATCTCCCGAATAAGTGGTCTTAACTGGTATGAAATGGGAAACTTTTGTTAAGCGATCCACTATAACCCAAATTGAATCATAGCCGGATTTTGTCTTTGGTAGTCCAGTTATAAAGTCCATTCCGATCTCCTCCCATTTCCATTCAGGTATCTGCAAAGGTTGCAAAAGACCAGCAGGTCTTTGATGCTCTGCCTTTAACTCTTTGACATATATCACACAAAGCTACATATTCTGCAATTTCCCTTTTCATACTGGTCCACCAGTAACTTTCCTTTAGATCCTGATACATTTTTGTACTTCCAGGATGAATTGAATATCCTGCTTCATGAGCTTCTTTTAAAATTAAATCTTTTATTTCCTTTTTCTCGGGTACTAGTATTCTCTTTCCAAACCAAAGGGTCCCTTCTTCATCTTCTGAAAATCCAGTCGCTTTACCTTTCTTCATATTCTCTTTAATTTCTTTAACATATTCATCCTCTCGTTGGGCTGCCTTGATCTGATCTTCCAAGGTAGGGTGAACCTTCAATCTGAGATGTAATACCTTCGTTAACTATTTCCAGATTTAATCGTTGAAATTCTTCATGGAGGGTTAACTGCTTATATGGAATTGACAGATTATTCATATGACTCTTCCGACTCAAAGCATCGGCTACTACATTAGCTTTTCCTGGATGATAGTGTATTCCCACATCATAATCCTTTATCAATTCGAGCCACCTTCTTTGTCTGAGATTAAGGTCGTGGGTGAATATATACTTTAAACTTTTATGATCTGTATATATCTCACACCGATTCTCGATTAAGTAATGCCTCCATAATTTTAGAGCATGCACAATGACGACTAGCTCTAAATCATGAGTGGGATAATTTTCTTCATGCGGTCTTAACTGCCTTGATGCATAAGCTACCACCCTTCCTTCTTGCATTAGTACACAACCAAGACCTTGTCTCGACGCATCACAATAGACTTCAAAATCCTTTCTAATATCAGTAACATGAATCGGTGATGAAGTTAACCTCTTCTTTAGCTCTTGAAAACTGTCCTCATAGGATTTACTCCATTCAAATTTCTTTTCTTTCTTTAACAACTGGTGGAGGTGCAGCGATCTTGGAAAATCCTTCAATAAAGCAGCGATAATAACTGCTAGTCCCGAAAACTTGGATTTACATTCTTGTCTTGGGTTGAGTCCAATTAAGTACATCCTTAACTTTTCCTGGATCTACAGCTACACCTCCTGCGGAAATCACATGTCCCAAGAACTCAACTTCCTTTAACCAGAACGCACACTTGCTGAACTTGGCATACAATTGATTTTCTCTTAATCTTTGCAAAACTATCCTCAGATGTTCTTCGTGTTCTTTCTCATTCTTAGAATAGATAAGAATGTCATCTATGAAGACAACAACGAACTTATCTAAATAGTCCATGAATACTTTATTCATCAAATTCATAAAGTATGCTGGTGCATTTGTCAAACCAAAGGACATCACTAAATATTCATATAATCCATATCGAGTAGAAAAGGCTGTCTTTGGTATATCTTCAGGTCTAATTTTTAATTGGTGGTATCCTGATCGGAAATCAATTTTTGAGAAAACACTCGATCCTTTCAGCTGATCAAACAGATCATCGATCCGAGGCAAGGGATACTTATTCTTGATTGTTACTTCATTCAGGGCTCTATAATCCACGCACATACGCCGGCTACCATCTTTTTTGTTCACTAGAAGCACTGGGGCTCCCCAAGGTGAAGAACTCGGTCTAATGAATCCTTTCTCTTGCAATTCTTGAATTTGCATCTTAACTTCCGCTAGATCAGTAGCTGACATCCGATAGGGTCTCTTAGCTATTGGTGCTGTACCAAGAACCAGATTTATAACAAATTCAATCTCTCGGTCTGGTGGCATTCCTGGTAAATCCTCAGGGAATACATCAGGGTATTCACTTACTACGGACACATCCTCCAAACTTCTCCCTTTTAAGCTGGTCAATAAACTTCCCTTGTTTGAGGGTGTACTGGATTCATATCTAATCTGAATTCCATCAGAATTTGTGAGAATAACGACGCGATTGGCACAATCTATTTGCCCTTTATACTTGGTCAGCCAATCCATACCAAGTATAACATCTATGCCTTCGGAGTCTATTATAATAAGGTTCGCTAGGAACTTTACTCCGTTTATATCTATGGTTGCTCTAGGGCAAACCAAATTAGTCCTCAATTCTTTTCCAGGTGATTGGACTAACATGATATTCTTTAGCAAATAAACATTCCAATTATTTCTTTCAGCAAAAACTTTTGTTACGAATGAATGTGAAGCTCCAGAATCAAATATTGTAATTGCAGGAACTGAATTAACAAGAAACTTACCCAGAACCACGTCTGGTGTATCCTGTGCTGTCTTTGCGGTGACATGGTTGACGCACCCTTTGTTGAATGTCTGTGGAGTCTTGGGAGTCTGAGGGCTACCACGTCCCTGACCAGCGGTTGGAGCTCTTGCCGGTGTAGGATCAAGGTTGAAGCGAACCGGGGTTACTGCTTGACGTTTATGGGGACAATTATTAGCATAATGCCCCATGTTCTTGCAATTGAAGCATTGCACCCCTGCAGCTGCAGTCCTATTCGGTTGAGGTTGAGCTGCATTTCCAGATCGAGGAGATTGAGGTAAAGGACGGGGTGCAGAAATCGGTGTCATTGATTGATTGGGCAAAGGAGGTCGGCTAAACTGCTGTGAGATGGAACGGTGACGAGAGCTACTCGCAGACTGTTGAGCTTGAAACTTCCTCTTTCTGGACTCGAAGAGCTGACGCTGGGCATCTTCTTGCACAAGAGCTTTGTTCACCAAATGTTGAAAAGTGGGATAGTCATTGGATACTAACTGCACCTTGAGATTAGGGTCCAAGCCTCCCATAAACCTCCAAATCTTGGCTTCATCAGTTGCCACATCCTCTGATGCATATCTTGAGAGTTGAATGAACTTACTCAAGTATGCGGAAACGCTAAGGTTTCCCTGCTGCAGTTGGTGAAATTCCTTCCTTTTCATTTCCATGATGCTCGTAGGTATGTGAGTGGTTCGGAAGGCTCGCACAAAGTCTGCCCACACAATATTCTGAGCATTTTGGTGTGCAGCGCAAAAGTTTTCCCACCAGTTTGCTGCAACTCCCTTGAGTTGATGGGCAGCATAAAGAACTTTCTCATTCTCATTGCATTGTGCCAAATTTAATTTCCGCTCAACTTCCTTTATCCAGTCGTCCGCTTCCAACGGATCGACGGACCCTGCGAAAGTCGGGGGTCGCGTCCTCATGAATTCTCCTAACTTGGATTGGGGTGGCTGAGCTGGTGCTTGATGAGCTTGCTGAACTTGGTTCTGAGCTAACGCTTGAAGAAGCTGCAATTGCATGGCCATCATCTGTTCCAAGTTCGGGGCTTGAGCTGGCGGGGGTGGAATTGGGGCATTGTTGTCATTGGGTGCCTGGTTATTGTTGACGTTGCTCCTTGTATTCACCATCTGAAGCTCCACCAAGAAAAGCACAAGGTAAGAGAGAAAAGCATAGATAAGAAGTGGGGGTGATTAGCAATATCCCAAACCAACACTCAAGAACAAAGCAACAACCAATGAGCGCAACTTTTGAAATTCAAATTAATTTTTAAAAATGGTTGTACCACAAGTGCACGAGGCTTGGTACATTCCATTTATTACATCACATTATCATAAAGCGTTCTAATATCGAAAATTAACTCAACAGGGTACTACTGTCTAACATCTACTGATCCTCCACGATGATGCGCTCCTCAGGATCCTCCTTAGGGTCTTCCTCTGACTCAGTGGAGTGGCTCTGTCCACATGTAGCGTAGTTGTTTGGCGAACGGGACCGAGATCGACTCTGGCTAAACGCAGGCGATCTTGAACGAGAGCAGTGGCGTCCTCTGCTAGAATCTCCAATGTCGATGCTGGGTGGTGGACCGGGGCGTCGCACACTTTTCCGCGCAGTGAGCCTGGTGCGGGGTCCTGGAAATCTGATTGTGGTAGCAGCAGGGGCGGGCAGGGTCGGTGTAGTAGTGGCAGCTCGGAGACGCTCCACCTCTGCTTCGGCAGCAATCCTCGCCTAAACTGCATCAGCGCGAGCAGACTCACTCTGAAGCAGCTGTGCTCGAAGGGTGTCGGAGTGGTCGTAGCTCGAAGTAAGAAGCATCCGAAGAAGTCCTATCTCCCGTAGTGCTCTGGCGTAGGTCGATGAAGTCGCCTGAGTAAGCTGCACCTGGTGGGACAGACAAGGGTCATCCACCACAATCTGGAAAGGTTCCGGGTGAGTCTGTCCTGCTCTCGTAGTCGGAAAGAAGTCAAGGGCGATCGCCGCATTCTTCCTTATGCCTCTTGCACAACTCTGCAATCGCCATCTGAGCTGCATCTTGGATAGCATCCGAGCAGTGGGTCCGAGGATGCTCAATATGACATTCCACCGAGTCAATCTTCCCGTCTTGGGCGTAAATAAACACCTCCATGGACCATGAATCTATAGTCATAATCCTGGTCTTCCGCCCTCTGAAAATGAGCTGCTGAGTGTACTTCAGATGCTGCATCAACTGCCGTAGAAGACTCACAAATGCTCCCTCGCTCTCACCGTGAGAAAGGTGATCTCATGGAGCTGACGACGAAGAACCTGCCATCTACAAATTTGAAAATAGGAGAGATCAGTAAAACTTTTATAGAGTGACAAGGAAGAAAAGAACAAGATACTAAGTAAGAGAAGAGTAGAAGCAAAGAAACTTAAGTTTTTGTATATAAATTTTTACTAAACATAACTCCTTAAGGCTTACTAAAACCTAGGGCTCGTCCTCTGACCAAGTTGGCTCGATACCATACGTGAGACCGGAAGTAGAAACTCCCAGACCCCCCTGTGTATTGCAGCACTAGTCCCAGATCAACACTAGTACACACAGATAATCAGACAAAATGATACATTGCCAACAACGCTTTCTTACAATAATAATGGAAATACATAAGTCCTGGGCCAAGGCCTTACAACTGCGGTTCACTGAACCTCTTACACAAAATAAAACAGCGAAAGCGAAATATTCAGATAAACGGCCCATCAATCTGCCACAGGCAATTAACTTGAGCAACGAGACCTAGTCCTCTGGAAAGAAACCATCACAGCCAAAGCGAGCAAAGAGTCGTAATCTCCTTCCCGAGCTTCAACCTCCTCGAGAATTATTGTAAAGTGTAGTATGTGAGTACAAAAATGTACTCCGCAAGTCTTGGGAAAGATGCATTAGATGCAAGGTTGAACAAAGGAAGGTTATATGGCTCTTTTGCACAAATCAGCATTTTATCTCAAATTTATATACTATTACTAAAGCATTTTGTTAAACATTAAATTTTCATAATCTAAATTTTAATAAGTACCTTAGTGAAGGTTACATCCACCATTCACTGATAATTAGGCTATCTCCACCAAGATTCAAAACAGAGTTTAATACCACTCGAACTGGTTACATCCACCATACCAAAATCACGAGAGTTCCATCCACTCTCTAGTTTTTTTTCAAAACCTTTTCTTTTTAAATTCAAAATCAAATCTCTACTATGTGAATGCATTCCTTGTCCGCCCTTGACCGTGGGCACGGCTATTCGAATAGTTTTATTACTCTGCAGAGTGTGTACAATTTTACCCACAAGAGATATATTATCCTAACAGTCAACATGCTTCCTTTGACATAAGACCCAGATAAAATATCACAAAGCTTTTCACCTACTCTAGTATAGTTTTATATCACCCGCTGAGGTTTCACCGCTGAAGGGTTAAATCCACCACATTCAGAAGCCCCCTCTTGCGCCATGTGAGTGCAGTAAATCCCTGCCCCTCACTTTGAGTAATTAGTAAATCCCTGATACCCATTTTCCAATAGTGACACAAAAACTAAACTATTATAGGTTAATTAGCTAGGTTGTACCCATTTTAACTTGTGGTTGTATTGTTTTACTCAGATTGGACAAACACAAGGATCGGTCCTTAGACGACTAGGGTGGATCATTCACAAACCCATTATCCGTGCTAACCCGCACCAGCCAAACATTCCATCCACCCTCGTCAAATTTGCATTGAACTTCATTTTTATTTTTATTTTAAAATTTACAGTGGTAACATCTATTACCACCTTTCAAGCAAAACATGGAATCACAAATCATTCATTCACCATTTTTCTCATATGAGTATTTTTTTACATTTATCAGCTAGACAAAGCATTTACTAATATTTTAAATTCAACAAAAGTAATACTAACTCACTATTGAGCTAAAGATTATCCTAAGTTGACAAGGGTATATGATATAAAATTTCCAAAGGAGGGCATAACAAATTGGGTGCTTATCGAAATTTTAGAATTTAAATTATCAGTTTACAAAACATAGCAATGCAAATAAATTAAAATAATTACAAAATCTATTTATAAAACATAGGAGCAAAATGGTCAAGGAGACTTGCCTTCTGGAATTATGTTGGAATCTTCCCGAAGTTGCTCTTGAAAATCGTCGGACAGATCGGATTCTACACAAGAAACGAAAAGAACCAAATAAATAAAATAAAATAAAAACTCAAAAATTAAAAATAAATATACCAAATGAAAGTTTGGAATTTTAGATGAATTTAGAAATTTGAATGGGTCAATTTGGAGTTAAAATGCAAAAGTTATAGCCTTCCAAAGTTTAAATATAAAATAAAAGAAAAAGGCTATTTTCTGGATTAAAATTTAAACCGAAAGTCATTTATGACGTCAGCAGGCCATTTTCCCGAATTAATTTTCTAAAGAAAAACTGAGATTATGAGGTCAGCACCATAATCGATTTTCGGCCGAATTATTTTTGTAATGGAAAATCAAGATTATGACGCAAGCATGACGTCAGCCCTGATTTTAAATTATCCGGCCGAGAGAATGACATGTGGGGCCCACTCTCGGGAGTGAGGCTGACAGGTGGGGCCGATTGGCTGACGTGGCGTGCGAGGTGACGGGGCGCAAGGTGGCGCTGGCGTGGCTGCCCGAGGCTGAGGTGGCGTGCGCGTGGCGGCCGTCGGTACCGCCACGGCCCGATCTTGGCGTGGCGAGGCGATGGCGGCGGGCTCGGGAACCACCGGTCGCTGGAGCTCCGGCGACCGGCGGTGCTGGCCGATGCGCGCAACAGCAAGAGGAGAGCGAGGGGAGTCGGGTGATACCTCGCCGCGGGGCCGAGGGTGGCCGGAGGGGCGGCGGACGAGCGGCGGCGGTCGGAGGAGGCGATCGGCGGCGAGGGTCTTCCAAAGGCGCAACCGCTCAGGAAGGGGGCCAGGAAGGTGCACTCAACCTCAGTGAAGCTCGGAGTGGTGACGGTGCGGCACGAAGTGGCTCGAGGTGGCGGGGATTGCTCATCGGAGCTTCACCGGCGAAAAAGAGGGGAGGCGCACGGTGCAAAGATTTTACAGCCGAGAAGAGGGGCAATCGAGTGAGGTGAAGTGGCCGGTGAGGCGAGGGGGTCCTCGGGGAGGGTTTAAATAGGCGGGGAGAGGAGTAACGGCCGAGCAATTGCTCACCGGAGTTGAATCGGCCCGAGCACCGATTGGCTTAATTGCGAGATAAAAGAGGGGTAGCAGGCGCGCGCAGTGCGGTAGAACACAGGGAGGCATATGCGCACTCGCTCGGGTGTTAACGGCGAAGGAAACTGAAGTCTTAAATTTTTGGTTTCGGGCGCTAATGGCGGTAACGGTGGCGTTGATCGCGCGGGGAAGGAGGGGAGCGGGGACGATGGGTCTGACCGAGGGGGCCCGCGCGTCAGTGAGAGAAGGAAGGGGAGGAAGGGAGGGGCGGCGGCTCGGATTGGCGACGGGTGGCGCAAGAGGAAAGATCGGGCCGTCGGATCTGGAGCGAAGCGGTAAGTGAAGCTCAACGGCTGAGATCTAATCCGACAACGGAGGTTTAATCGGGGCCGATCGAGCGTTTAAGTGGGAGGGAACGGCTGCGATCAAGTCCGGCAACGGGCAAGGACACGGATCGAGCCACGTGGCGGCGGAGGAAGGATCGAAGCGGGCGAAGCGGTAAGTGAAGGTGGGCGGCGGGGATTAGCTCGGGCGGGAGAGGGGACGGCCCGATGAACGCCACACGTCGGCACGAGCGAAGGGAAAGGCGGGGAGAGGGAGCGGACGGTGGAGATTGAAGTGGCGGCGGAGGAAGGTTCCGATGGGTGACATGTGTCAACCCGAGAGGAGATTTTGGAAATTAAATCTTTTAAGATTTCAGAAAATGTTTTGAAGGCTTTAAAATACTCAGAAAAATACCAAATAAATTTTGAAAATCCCAGAAAAATTCAGAGAAATTCCTGGAGAGGTTTTAGACTTAATAAAAATATTTTCAACTTATATTGATATTAATATTTAGTTTTAAACAGAAACTTTTAACTCTGGAAAATCCAAATAATTTAAATTAATTAATTTAAAATTATTCTTTCAAATAAAAAAAAATTTGGGATGTTACAAAAAATACCATAACTTTTGTTTCCGGACTCCTTTTTGAGGGAAACCACCGTCATTAGATCCATAACTTCTTTATCTAACTGCTCCTAAAATTTAGCTTCATTCCATATAGGCAGTTAAAAGATATCTGCGGTGCAAGTTGACCCAAATTTCGGGATTGAATCTGTACCAGTCTGCACTTGTGATTTTTATGCAATTTTATCTGTCGGTTTCTAGAACATGGCCCCAAAATAAAAGTTGTAGAAAAAGTCATCAAAAAATAAAAAAAGAATCGTACAAAAGAGGTAACTGACAAAAAGTTACGGCTAAAATACTGACGTCTTGTCGAGTAGACAGAAATCTGTCATTTTCAGATTTGGGCCAATCCTTGTACTTTTCAATTCTAGATTGCATTATATTGCGATGAGGATATCATTTCTATTGATATGAACACTCCTTTTACTGCTCCCATGAATGATGGGCAAGGTCCAATCACTCGGGCACGTGCTCGTCAACTCAACTATCAGGTAAACTCATTTTTAGGAGTAAATAATATTTCCGCTGAGCATTCGATACTTCCTAAGACTTGTGATTTTCTTGTCCTTAGGAACCATAGAGAAGAACCACGCGAGCTCAAGTGTAGAAGTGGAACCATCAAGCGCAATCCAACTCATATTCGCGAGTTCGACTCAGATTCGGACTGCTGGACAGCGCCTATTTCAAACGACCATAACTTTTGATCCAGATGGTCTCTTAGGGCCCGTGAGTACTCGTTGAAAAGATTTTGGAGTGTACTTTCAGATGAATCTAATCTCACCTCAAAATTCCATCCGAGCCGATCAGAAACTGCAAAACAAGTGATGTTACTTTTCTAGTCCGAGTCAAAGTGGGCCTTGGGCCTTGTAATCACACTTAGACTATTTGGACCGGCACTAATCATGGGCGTACTATTCACATGAACAGTACCCATAAATAGTACTGCGCCCCCTTTTTTTAGATAAGTGCGGCCTCCCCCACTCCTATTTAAGGATGTCACACCCCTTTAGTTTTCCTTGAGTTTTTCATAAGAGTTTATTCTACTTAGCAGTCTCACCGCACGTCCGGTTGAGGAACCCCAACTTGTGAATTTAATTTTTATCCGCAATACAATTTCAGATTGCTTCTTTTACTCTCTTGCTTATGCTCTCGATTCGCTTGTAGGAGGTAGCCTTCTTGGCGAGGTCAACCGCGTTCGACACGGTTGATAACCATCGGAGCAGTGGTGTAGTGATTGCGCGGGGATCGATCTGTTTTGATCAGAGCCTTTGGATCATCAACATCGAGTTCTCCATAATCGACTTATCAGTACCTCTCGGAAGATCGGGCCATCGTCACATCATATTGAATTATCTTTTGTTCATCACTCCTATGCATTGTCACACACTTATTTTAGCCATCTCCTATCCTTGTTTGATCAGCAACATAGGCTAAGTGCTAGATACGAAATATAATTCAATTCTGTGCAATTGCTGAAATTAACTAATTGTTCTTCATTGCTACATATCTAGCCTTCCAAGCTACACCTTTTACTAACCAAACAGATCACGTTGAATCGGCCCTTACAATCGCTATACACATCACTTGAGTTAAGTTTTCATGAATCAGCCACCAGTTATACCACCTATTTTGCATTGGTAAAAACTTGTAAGAGCTTGGTAAGAGTTTGAGAGATATGTAACTTGTCAAGCTCCTCCTCCTAGTACTTTATAGGGACTTACATAATTATCATATATTTTTTTTATTTTCTACTAACCATGATAGGTTCAAGATCACATAGTAGGAATTTTTGTAAGTCCAACAACGTGTTAGATCAGCTTAATAAGACCATCACCACCATCAATAACAGAGTTGAGATTTTAGATAAATGTTTACCCCCAGCTACTCGACGTGTACTATTTCCTCCAAACTCTTCGTTGAACAAGGATGATGATATCGAAGAGAACAACTATATCAATCACACTAAAATTGATTACTCCGATCGTTGTCGATTCTCGCAAAATCAATGAGGTATGTGTAGGTTACAAAGAGAGGTACGTGATGATGATGCAGTAACTAATTTCAAATGTGCTTTTCCATCAATTGCCGGTAAATTTGATCCCGATGCCTATATTGACTAGGAGATAGCATTAGACAAAGAATTTGAATATTATGATTGTTCTGATAGGCAAAAGATTAGAGCTGACACTAGTGTTTTTATTGATGATACAATACTTTGGTGGAAGTCTCTTGGTAGACATGTGAAAGTACCACGAACTTGGAATGCACTGAAAAGACTTTTGCGAGATGATTTTGTTCCTAAATATCATGATGATTATTTGCTAGCTAGATTGCAACTTTTAAAGCAACGAAGTAGAACTGTAAGGGAATACTATTACGAATTAAAGACTCGTTTATTGCGTTGTGGTATAAAGGAATATGCTGAAGCTACAGAGAACAGATTCTTGAGTGGGCTTAATAAAGAAATTCAGGACATTCTTATTCACAAAGAATATAATTCTCTCAGTGATTTGTTTATACTTGCTTGTAAGGTTGAAAGTCAGATTGAGAAGAAATTGAGAACGCTTAATGACAAGAAACATGAGAACAAACCCTTGTTTGTACCTTTTTCTATGACTAACAACTTGCAGAAAGTTGAGAACCATGCTGAAGAGAAGAGAGTTCACATTGAAGACAAAGAGTTGAATATTCAACAACGGGTGCTATTGAAAGCAAAAGATTATGAGATAATCATGGTTGAAGATGAAGTACTTGCTGTCTCCTTGCTTCATCATAAAGATTTAATACCTACAACTCCTACATCAACTGAGGAGATCAATAAAGGTACAAACTATGGTGCTGAATTTAAATATGAAAAGGTGAGTAATTGTGAAAATTCATTTGTTCAATTGAGAATTCCATGTTCTGAAATCTTTTTGCTCCATTTACAAAATGTGGAATTAATTACTCATATGAAAGTTCTTACTAGAATATCTCCTAAAGATTCTTTATACTATGTCATGTTCGATAATCTTAGAGAGCTATCTCATGTGATTAAGAATCTTACTGAAATTTAATGTTTAAATCATTAGCAAGTACTCATGTCTACACATATAACTTCAATTTGATTGGAGATTATGGTGTAGACAATCAATTTCATGTATATCGAATATGCATAACTTGTGATCACATAGATGAATTGAAGCTTGTTATTTTTAATAACAATTCTGGTATGCTGAATCTTGTTCATTATGAGAGAAAAATAAAAATTAGTGATAATTCAAATCTTATGTGTTCATCTCTTATT
This sequence comes from Melocanna baccifera, assembly GCA_036346265.1. Lineage (NCBI taxonomy): Eukaryota > Viridiplantae > Streptophyta > Magnoliopsida > Poales > Poaceae > Melocanna > Melocanna baccifera. Next base: position 13,604,483 of record CM070691.1, on the reverse strand, counting down.
AAACCATCTTGCATTGATAATCTGAATAATGAAGTTGATGGATGAAAAAACTTACAAATCTTTTCACCCTTACTAGATGAGTGTGCTATTGCTCGATTGAAATATGATTACTTGAATGAACTTTGTTTGATTCCAAAAGTTGAAGCTTTGCCCATATTTGCTACCGATGCAAGTTTGCAACCTTAGATATTTGAATTGGATAAATGCATCACTTATATTTGCAAAACAAGTTACAATAATTACTGTGTGAGAAATTTTTATTTGTTCATTAACTCCCGGGTTATGAATATAATGAGCTTTTATAATCGCTGCTGTTTTATAACATTAATTATGCAACAGCGAAGAATTGTTAAAATTGATGACATATATATATACCATGCATACGCCTTGGCTTCTTTGTTACCCTATTTTCAGCGTATCAAAAGCCAAGGATGGCTTTGTTTTCAAGAAGGGAAGGATGATGAGGACATAGTCTCGGTGGATACAATATGATGCTACCTAATGATGAAATGTATATTTACACAGCTATATAAGGAGGATTGCATCAACACTACAAGCTCGTAGTCGGGGTCTACCAAAAGGGAAGCCAACCAACATATCAAGACCATGTCAATATCTCCCCCAACTCTTCTTTGTAGTCACCATGTCACTTTTAGACCAATTCAAGCAAGAGTTCAAGTGGGATACGTTTTGGAATCCAATTCAGCCTCTAAATCAGTTCAGATTCAGCCTGATAGGGCCAACTTCAAATGAGCATAACTTTCACATACGGAGTTCGTTTGAGGTCCATGAGTATTTGATAGAAAGTTTTTCTCGTCCTCTTTCCAACGGATCTAGCCTTGCTAGCAAATTCTTTCTGCACAGCCCGCAATCGTTAAAAGAAGTTGTAACACCACCTGTTTGGACCAGATCGAGCCTTGTAATGTATGGGCCTAAGAGGAAAATGCTACCCCCACAATTTATGGTCGAAACATTGTTCACATGAATAGTAAAATAGTACCACTCTCTTGTTTCTTAGTTTTGTGTGGCTTCCACTCCTCTATTTAAGGAGGCCGTACCCCTCTAGTTTTCTCGGATTTTATTTATGTTTAGTTTGCCTGTGTTGCAACTTGTATCTTCTGCGTGTGTCGACTAGACCACCCAGTCAAGATCCTAATTCGAAATCCCACTATATTAAGTATTTCAATCCTATTTTTAATTTGAGGTTGCTTGTTATCATGCTCTTGCGTGTTCTTCGGTTGCATGCAGGAATAGACCTTCGTGGTCAAGTCAACCGCGTTCTTGGCACGGTTGATAACGACTCGGAGTGTGATTTAGCAGTTGCTTGACGTTCTGGTCGTGACCGGTTAGTAACCGCATCGTCAAAGTCGTTTTTCTCCAAATCGAAGTTATCATCCTATCGAAAAATCGGGACCCCGCCGCCTCATCACTTGGCCACCGTCCCTTGTTTGATCATGTTCTAAGAGCTTTCATTGATCGCTTTGTAGTAGTCTAATTTGGTGATATTATGATATATAGGAAAACTATGACTAAACACTTAGATCATTTGAAGTAAGTGCTTGATGAATATTTTGCACTGATAAAGTAGTGTTCCTTGGGTTTGTTGTTTCTGGATATGGAATTGAAGTTGATGACTCTAAAATTGATGCAATTAAGAATTTGTTGTTCCTATTAATGTGAGTCAAGTGCGTAGTTTTTCTGGTCTTGCTGGCTTTTATCGTCGATTCATGAGAAATTTCTGTACTATTGCTACTGCGTTTAATGAATTAACAAAACAATGAGTACCTTTTGTGTGGGGGCTCGCACAATAGGGAGCTTTTGATAATATAAAAACAAAGCTGATAGAGGCACCACTGCTAGCTCTACCTAATTTCATTAAAACTTTTGTGATTGAATATGATGCTAGTGAATACGTATTGATGATGTTCTTATGTAGGAAGGTAAGCCAATTGCTTATTTTTCTAAAAAAATTGAATATAGCTCAACTAAATTATCCTGTTAATGATATGGAGCTCTATACAATAGTATTCTTGAAACTTGACAACATTAATTTTAGTCTAATGCTTTTGTCATACATTCTGACCATAAATCTCTCAATTATTAGAAAGGCTAATCTAAGTTGAACCATAGACATGCTAAGTAGATATAATTCAAAGAAACTTTTTCATGTATTGTTAAGTACAAGAAGAGCAAAAATAATATTGTTACTGATTCTTTGTCTCAAAAGAGTATTCTTTTAACTCAATTAGATGCTAAGGTATTTGGTTTAGAGAGTTTGAAAGCGCTATATGTTGTTGATTGTAATTTCGCTGAACCCTTCGCTTGTTGTTCACATGGAAAAGGATAGGATAAATTTCATGTTCATGATGAAGGAGAAACGATGACACTTCACTTATATCAGTGGGAAAAGCCACTATGATGTTGAAATCAAATTTTCAAGCTCCGAATTAAAGATTGAAGAAGACTACATTTCAGAAGCTCGATTGTGTCCAGTCCTAAATTCTGAATTTGTTTGAGTTTTTGGCCTAGCTCTATATGACATGGGCTGATTTATATCTATAATAAGACATATTAAGGGTATTTTGGGTTTTAGTATTCGTCTTAGTTCAGTTTTGAGGTGATGGTGATATCAAAGCTTCAAACGGGATGAAAACGAATACTTGGGCCGCAAAAGAAGTTGGTCTGTTGTCAAGGGAGTTGTGCACCACCCTCATAGGCCAGCCACCACATGGGGCTCACCTCATGGGTGTACAAGCCAAGGCAATTTGCCAGCCACTTTTTATTGGTTTTGGTTTAAATTAGGAATTAGAATCAAATTTTGAGTAGTTGTCCTACTTTGATTCTGGTTTGGTTTGTACGAGGGTATAAAGCCTTGGCCACTGTCCCTTGTAACCCTCAAATGTTAATTTTGAATCAAAGTAATTTCTTGCTCTTTGATTTGTGCCATGCGCTGCCATGGGAGTTAGGAAGCCGACTAGTTAGCGTTCTGCCAAATTATCGGTTACTAGTGTTCTTGTTATTCCTCATGGACCAGCAACATTGTCTATCTTGGTGTGGTGAAAAGATAGAAATCGAAAACGTGTTGGTAGTTGAATTCTGGTACATGGGAGTTTATAACCGAGACAGATAATTGTGTGCTTCCGTTCATCAGCATCCATAGAATTTCAGGTTAGCCACATATTTACCCTTCATGAGATTATTCTACATCATGAAGATCGGGTACCTCCGTATCAGTTCACATTTGTCAAAGTGTTCATAACCCCAATATAGCTCTAAACATGCAGTCTTCTATTACAGGTAGTTGCTAATCCATGGAAAGGGATCTTATCGACAGGTGCATAATCTACATCAGCTACTGTTCCTAATTCTAACTTTGATTTGACATTAAGTAATTTTATTTTTTTAATTCCAGGTTTTTTTGACAAGTAGAGTAAATGAGTTTGTTGACATCAATCAAATAGAAAACTTTGTATAGTAGATATTAGCTTTATGACCATTAGCTTTGTGCACTCTTATATATAGCAGTTTAGATCCTAGGTGGCAAAAAGAGCTTACTACCTTGTCGGGAGTATACTCCTTACAATATTCTCATGTCCCATCAATTAACAATCTTGTATTCATTTTAAAGAAAGAATAATTACTAATCTTGTAATTAGTGATTTAAATAGAAATATTAATTTTGTTACATGTAAGTGATTTCAGCCAAGTGTGTGGTTCTATTACGGCTTATTACTGTTGGGATACGGGTAGGCTACGTTTGCGCAAATTAAAATTTTCTACCATATAAACCAGGAAACCAGGTGAGTAAGAGATCATAGATCATTACCACTAGACGCACAGTGTAGCGAAAGTAGAGTTGAAGCAGCCGATTCAACGAAGAGCGCGTCGATGTAGTGGAAGCAGTCGATCGTCCTTCGGCCAATCATCTCCTCTCGCGATTGTCCCGATCAGCGCTGTAGTCATAGCAGCGCCTCTACCGAGGTCCACATGTACAGGGATGGAACATCGTGCGTTGGTGTGCTAGCACTAGTGTGCATTGTAGGGATTATGAGAGGTGACGACTATGGTTTCGATGGGTGTATTTCAGGATGCATCTCTTAGCCCCCCACACCTCTTGTTATATAGTCTTCAATCGGATCCTTATCCAATACGAGTAGAGATTATATCCCACTCGGAGAATATCATCTGAACCCTTATTGTTTTAGTTCATTAAGTGTGTGACCTTGTAGGTTCATGTATATTTGGCCATGGGTCGAAAACTCCTTTCCAGTTCATAAGTCGGTAGCGGTCCCTAGCAAGACATAATGACTCCCAAATATATATAAAAATCATATCGAACAAACATATATAGTGTTTTTGTATCAATCCCTTTGCCTCATGGTACCAGATCGAACTCAAGGAGAAAAGTGTACCATCCTATGATAGCTTTTCATTCACTCGAACCTGTAGTGGATTAGTTAGTTGTGATTGACTTCTCAACCATATTCGGCATGGCTATGCACTTCCTTAATCCAGCCACATCGAGAGGCCCATAGATATCTCTCCTGTCATATAGGAGGGGTAAATTTCATCTTGATCGCTCATATTCCTCCGCATGTTCCATAAAAAACCTAAAAGCTACCTTTATGACCACCTAGTCACGGAGTAGTGTTTGGTAATCTCTAAGTAAACTATTACACATGTAGAAAATAATGATGATATCAGGTTTAAAGATCTTACATACATTATGATGAGACCAACTAATGACACTTAAGAACATAATAATTCCCGCAGTGTGTCATGGTGGATTAATCCAACATCATGTTCTCTAACATATGTCCATATTATTGATTTGATATCCTATATTCATGATCCATGAAATATGATTATCAATCAATACATGTACTGATCTATAAATTATAATTGTCCCACATAATGATATAAGATCAGGGATAATTTAGAATAACATCAAAATATAAATAAAGGGTTCCAGAACAAGTCAGATACTTGTTGATTAATATAAAAGATATTTATTCACGAGACAAAATAACATATTATTCAAAAGATCATAGATATAGAAGTGATACAATTATATATGATTGCTTCTAGGGCATATCACTAACAATTAACAATTCTTGCCACAATACATAGCATGAATTGTATCAACTTAGTTCTAAGCATGCAGAGTCTGCAACCTGTTTTTGTAGCTAGTCATATTTTAGTAATGCGCACCTCTGAAGAACTACACACTTTGTATTTGTGTAGTCATTCACTTTCTCTAAAATCTATTGCAGAGATGCCAAAACACAAAGCGATGCAATTAGATTTCCAAAGTTTTATTTCTCGTTTTGATTATTGAATTTGGAAAAAAAAAGTTGTCAAAATTTATAGGCATGGAAGACAAATTTTAATGGTGACAAAACACTACCACGAAATGAGATAAACATTAGTTAGCATGAACACACCCATATAACTCCATAGTCACTCAATTCTAGCTTGACTGTACCTTCCAGTTCATTTTGGGCTACGCTACAAAATATGGAACTTGTACTCCTCGTCTCAACAGACCGGATGGTTGCAACCTTTTGATTTTGGCTGACCCAATGGGCTATCCTAATCCCCCCTTTACCTGCCTACTCGCTTTAATCATCTGCCCACCCCGCGACACCACCTCGCCCTCGCCCCACAACCTCCACCTTTGCCATTTACCAATGCCTCACTGCACATTCCCCCCACCATAAGATTTGCATGTTTTCTGTGTTAGAAATAGGCCTATAGAGTAAGATTTATTTTCTTAATTTTAAAACATACAAGGTTTAATACCATATTGCTAATATGAGGTAAGGGAGACCAATTTATATAGTGAAATCTATACCACTCTTTGAATTATAAATGGGGATAGCATGAGAAAGATTTTGGCTAATCACATGCGTACGCACGCATGCGCGCGCGACGCACGACCGTGCCGTGACATGACGCATCACTTGGTAGACCAAGTCCACCTTTTTTGCTAAACCGTGTATCACTCTCTCTGTGTGTTTAAATGAGATTCAAACATTTGAATTTAGAGCTTTATTGGTTTGATGACAGATAATTACCAGTGGGTAAATAGCTCGTTAAATATGTCAGTTACAAGTAGGTAAATGACTGTTTTAATCATACAAGTTATCAGTCTGTCTTAGTGCGTCACTTGGCATATCAAGTCCACCTTTATTTTTGTTGAACCGTGCATCACTCTCTGTCTCTATTTGAATGAGATTTAAACATTGGAATTTGGGACTTTATTGGTTTGATAACAGGTAATTACCAGTGGGTAAATGGCTGGTTAAATATGTTAGTTACTAGTGGGTAAATGACTATTTTAATCATATCAGTTATCAGTCTCTCTCTATATATATGCCTGGAGAGATCCAGAGTATAGAGCCAAGAATCTCACAACCTCCACTCTCTTCCTCCTGCAAACTTGAGCTGTTGTGCTACGCTGTTTGAGCCTCGTCGACTCTTTTTCCCGACGTGCACCGTGAAGAAGGGGAGCGGTATCTCCGAGCCATCGCTGCTGTAAAGACCTGCATGGGGGCAACAATAAGATTTCTGGACATCGCACATCTGCGCGACTGCTCACTGCACTGCGTCATCTATGTTTTGCATTGCATCAAGCCTGCGCTACTTCCTATTCTTTATCAAGTCAAATAGTAAGTTGTTCACTTGTCTGATCGACTTATGTACACTACTACAGAAAGCCTAATACTAGACGCCAAATCACAGATGATTTTATGAAATCATCTGTGATGTACACTATCATATACGGTTTTAATTTGGAGACCGTCTGTGTTGCTGAAGGTGTATCACAGATGGTTCTTACCGATGAACTGTCTGTGATACTACAATATCACAAACGGTTTTTAGTTATAAACCGTCTGTGATAATTCTAGATTATCACAGACGGGTTTTAGTCTGTGATATTCTAGTATCACAGACAGTTTTTAACTAAAACCATTCTGTGATATTCCAGTATTACAGACGATTTTTAGGTAAAAACCATCTGTGATAATCCTGTTATGTATTTATTGCATCGCTCAGACCGCATCTGTCTTCATTTTGATCCAGATCTAGCCTGTGCTGCAGCTGGAGGCGGCAAGGCTTTCAGGCTATTTAATTTGGTGGAAGGAGGCTTATTTGGCAAGAGAGCTTTAAAGATTCATTGAGTTCTTGGTTGCTCTAGATAAGGTTAGTAATGAAATCTGTTTTTGGTTGCAATATCAAAATTTAGATCTAGCTAGCTAATTAATTTTCGGTGACTGTTATGTATATACTTTGAAGATCTAGCTAATTTAAATTTAGCTAGCCTCAATGCATGTGGTATATATGTAATAATAATTAATTAAATTAAATTTAATACTAAGTTGTTATATATGTGCATAATATAGGACCGAAGCTGGATGTATACTGCAAACCGTGTGAGTAAAGAGTACATTAATGGCGTGTCTGCTTTTACAAGAACTACCGAGGATGATATGTTGAATAAGGGATGGAATATATGTATTGTCCATGCATTGATTGCGAGAATTTAAAGATATTTAAGAATCGAGAGCAGATTGAAGCGCACTTGATTCGGAGGGTTTTCAAAAATGGGTATACGTGTTGGACCAGTCATGGCAAAGTCAATGATATGTCGCCGGATGACATCGCTGGTGAAGTCAATGCTGTACCGTCGGATGATGATTGTGGTTTGGATTCGGATAGGCTGCACGATGACAATTTGGATCAAATGCTTTATGATGTGGTATGATAAGAGAGAGTATATTAAATTCCGAGGCTTGATGGAGGACTCAGAGAAACCTTTATTAACGTGCTGCGAGTCAAAGTACACGAAGTTATCAGCTATGCTTGAACTGTTGAAATTGAAGGCAAGCAACTGTTGGTCCGACAAGAGTTTCACGGCGCTGCTAGGTCTTTTAGCGAACATGCTTCCGGAGGAAAATGAGTTGCCTAAAAGTACATATAAAGCTAAGAAGGTTCTTTGTCCATTGGAAATGGAAGTAGAAAGAATACATGCATTTTCGAACGACTGTATCTCCTGATGAGGACATCACTTCTTCGGATACACACAACACTCCTCCACTTGACATTCAAGGACCAATCACTAGAACTCGCACCCGACAATTGAATTTACAGGTGAGCTCGTTCCTAAGTACTTCCTTTTGTTTATTTGAGAATCGATTGCTACCTAATGATTTAATTATGATTAGGAACCATGGAGAGGACCTGGAAGTACTTGGAGAAGGGCTACGAGGCGCACAAGTCCAGCAAGGGCTGTCGAATCATGTTGGAGGCCCAACTTAAGCCGACTTCGAATCTAATTCGGAGTCCAGGACCAAGCCGCACTAAAACGGATGCCCAGATCGCATCCGGACTCCATTTTGGACGTTCCATATATGTATGGAAAGCTGAGAAGATGACCTTTCCAATGGCTCTAGTCCCAGGTCCAAATTCCTTCTGAGTCAATAGAAATCGTCGAAACAAGTGGGCTTTCAGAATCTATCAGGGTGCTGTGCCACCGTCTTTTGGGCCGTTCGGCTTTGTATCGTGTTGGAGCCCATTAGGGCGCGTCCAGGGGTTTTGCACGCCCCTCACCCCTCTATATCCAGCCGCCACCCCAACCATTAGGGTTCGAGTTTTGCTTAGATTAATTCTGTCTTGAACAGTTTCGCCGTTCATCGGTTTGTGAGACCCCAACTTTCGAGTGCTAAATCAATACATCTGCAAATCCGTTGTGTTCTTCCTTGTTCTTGCTTGTGTTCTTCGATTCGTAGGCGAGAATTAACCTTCTTAGCGAGGTCAACCGGGCAGCGCACGGTTGATAACCTGAGGAGACGTGGTGCTGCGATTGCAGGGTTCAGAACGTGTTGTTCGGAAGCCGAATCGAGTTGTGTCGCGCCTCTACCAAATCGAACATATCTAGAACCTGTTGGAAGATCGGGACACCGTTCCCATCATCCCCTACCGTAAAGGGTATGCAAACATGCATGTCTGTCCGGTGTGCAACGCATCCCGAAACAAACGTAACAATCAATTAAATGATGATGGCGAGGGAACAGAGGTGAAGGAAGGATCTCCTGCAACGGTGACATGGTATCTTCCTATAATTCCCCGTTTGAAGTGGTTTTTTGAGAATCCAAAGGAGGCAAAACTGCTGCGTTGACACTCGGAGGAGCGCAAGAAGGATGGAATGCTGAGACACCTTACTGATTCGCTCAATGGAGAAACATCGATAGGAGTTTTGCAGATTTTGGTGCAGAACCAAGGAATATAAGGTTTGGATTGAGAACAGATGGAATGAATCCTTTCAGTAGCATGAGCAGCCGACATAACATTTGGCCCGTGACTCTTTGCATCTAAAACCTTCCTCGGTTGTGTATGAAGCGAAAGTATATTTTGCTGTCGGTAATTATCCAAGGGCCAAAACAACCTGGGAATGATATTGATTTGTACCTAGCACCATTGGTGGAAGATCTAAAAGTACTATGGAACGAAGGGGTACAGGTATGGGATACATACAAACGAGTGAATTTTACTTTACGCTCCATATTGTTCTGTACCATAAATGATTATCCTGTCCTTACTAACCTGTCAGGCTAGAGTACAAAAGGTGCCAAAGCTTGTACTCACTGCTTAGATGGTACCGATAGTGTGTGGCTGAAACACTCACGCAAAACTGTGTACATACGTCACCACCAATTCCTTCGCAGGGCTCACCCGTACCGCAAAATGAAGAAACAATTTGACGGAGAGAAGGAGGACGGTTCATCTCCAAGGCATTTAAGAGGTTTATAATATCGTTAAGGATTTAGATGTTGTTCTCGAAAAGGGACGTAAATTGAGGACTCGTGAGAAGAACATCTAGAATAAGAGATCAATATTTTGGGACTTACCTTACTGGGAATACCTAGATGTTCAACACTACATCGACGTCATGCACGTAGAAAAAAATGTATGTGACAGCTTGATTAGTCTCTTACTGAACATTCGTGATAAAACAAAGGACAACGTCAATGCACGGCTTGACTTGACTGATATGGACATCAGACCTGAGTTAGCACCGACAAAAACAGATAATGGACGAATGTACGTTCCCCTTGCGTGTTACACTCTGTCCAAGGCTGAGAAAACAGAACTGTGCCAGTGCTTGTATGGTGTCAAAGTTCCGTCTGATTACTCCGGCAACATGAAAAAACTTGTTTCGATGCAAGATTTGAAGTTAAATGGCATAAAGTCTCATGATTGTCATGTACTGATGACACAGATGCTCTCTATTGCAATTCGAAATATTTTGCTGATTAAAATCCGATAGACAATCATGAGGCTATGTTATTTCTTCAACACAATTGCTCAGAAGGTCATTGATCTCGAAGGACTAGATGCTTTGCAGGACGAGGTGGTGATGACTCAATGTCATCGTGAGATGTATTTTTCTCCTTCGTTTTTCGATATCATGGTCCATCTCATTGTTCATGTTGTGTGAGAGATAAAAATGTGCGGGCCTGTATTCCTACGTAGCATGTACCCGTTTGAGAGGTTCATGGGAATTCTTAAGTCTTATGTACGGAATCGATCTCGGCCGAAGGGTAGCATCGTCAAAGATTATGCAAGCGAAGAGGTCATTGAGTTTTGTGTCGATTATATAGCTCAGATTCAACCGATAGGTATGCCTCAATCTCGTCATGAGGGGAGGCTCAAGTGTATTTGAATCATGTGACAACACAACAGTCGGTTCAACCAATGGTTGAAGGAGCAAATCGCTAGGAGGTCGCCAAGTGAGATGTTGACATGGTTGGCAAAAGGGCCAACATTTACAGTTGTGATATGGTAAGGATATGACATAAATGGGTACACATTCTATTCACAGGCTCAAGATATAAATAGCACTAACCAGAACAGCAGTGTCCGCATAGATGCGCTCAGTACCGATGGGTTGAGAAACTCGTACTATGGGTTCATAAAAGAGATTTGGGAGCTCGATTACGTGGTTTTCAAGACCTCCTTATTTCGGTGCCGTTGGGTGCATCTCCCACATGTGAAGGTTGACAAGTACAGTGTCATTACTGTGGACCTCCAACGTATCAGGTACAAATACGAACCATTCGTACTCGTCAACCAAGTTGTTCAAGTTTTCTATGTAACCGACCCGGCAAATAAGAAGCACCATGTTGTTTTTCGTGGAAAAAGGAGAATTGTTGGAGTAGAGAATGTAGTGGACGAGAAAGAATACAATCAATTTGACGAGTTACCTCCTTTTGAAAATAGCATAAAGGTCAACGACGAACAACGTGACGAAACTAGTTACATACGCATTGATTATCATGAATGGCTAATTTTTAAAGGAAATAAGCAAGTGAAATAAGAATGTGCGATATGAAGGACCGCAATGGCAACAGAGGGGGTGAATGTTGCAGAAAACTGCACTATTAAAACAGCACTAAAACTACAGAAAACTGCACTTAAAACAACACTTCTGGCTGAAAATAGAGCAGAGAAAACAACAACTAAAAGTAACACAAATTGCTGTCCAAAATAGCCTAAAAATCACAAAGTAAATACTGAAAAGCACAAAGTAAAAGCTGAAAAGCACAAAGCAAAAGAAGCACAAAGTAAAAGCTGAAAAGCACAAAGCAAAATAAGCACAAAGTAAAAGCTGAAAAGCACAAAGTAAAGGCTGAAAAGTACAAAGTAAAAGCTGAAAAGTACAAAGTAAAAGCTGAAAGTTGAACCAAAAATCAGCAACTAGCAGTAGCCAAATAACCACAGATAGATAGCAGAAAATAGCAGCAACTGAATATAGAAAATGCTCCCAGAGACCTGGCTGAAATAGCCAAAAAGAGAGGCAAAGCAAGCCGAAAGAACTGGAAGAAAAATTCAGAACAAAACAGCAAACAGGGAACACATAAACTTATCTCCTGTTACTTCCTGACCGCAAGAATCAAATACTTTGCTCTCGAAAATACTAGCCAACGGGCCTTGTGAATATATCCAGTTCTGAGCCAAGAAAATATGCAATTTAACAAAAATTTCAGAGTGCCAAAAAGATTGGAATGCTTGCTTTCGGGATGAACTAGCCAAGAGGCCTTGAGATGTTTCCCAGTTCAAAGCAAAGAAGGAGCAGTCAAAAGGTCAACTGAAAACTAGAGAAAACCGATTTGCTCATGGAAATTAACTGACCAAATGGTCTTGAGACAGATTTTCACCACAAGCACGAACAAGGTTTACTCTCTTAAGAACTGAAAAAAATGAAACACAGGAGCCAAACATCTCAAGCAAAAAGATTACTTAGATTGAGACAAAGAGAGATGAATGATTATAAAATAGGAATGTTTACAAGAACTCTCCCATCTCTCACTTCCACACACACATGGAGAGAAATAAATAAAACCCTAATTTCACTCTCTCTCTCTCTCAAGAATATAAGCCCACACATAGAGAGAAAACTTTAACACTCATAGAGCACAAGCATTAGAGAAAACCCTAATACTCACACCCTTCTCTCTCAATCTCTCCCACTAGAGAGCACCCTCTATTTATAGCCTCCACTAATAGGTTTACAACACACTTTACCCATTAACTCTCAACTATTTTTAGCACTTTACCCATTAGCTCTCAACAACTTATCACTTTACCCATTCTCTCCTAATCAAATCCACTTCCTTTATGCAGCCTTGCACATTTACCAAAATACCACTCCTGCACCTTCCTAGAAGCTTCCTCATTTCTTGCCGCGCAAGCCTCGCAACCACTTCAAGTCTTCGCTGTCTTCGACACATCCCGACCGCTCCGACCTCAGCACCGCCTGTGCCTAGTCCGATCACCCCGTGTCTCACCACGACTCTATCTCAAAAGTCCTACAGTCATCACAAACAAGAAAATACATCACATAGCACCACACAAAAATATTATAATTAAACAATAGCATCAGTAAATAGCACAAAATGCCCGAGACAAACTCAAACTTTCTAGAGCACGTGTCAATTACTCATCACACACACGGGGTTACCTCCACATGGTCTCTCACGATATATATGTGGGAATGCATGTGTGTGATGTATGTGAATTGGTAAATTGTGTATATAACAATGCATGTGTGTGATCTATTTGTGAATTTGCATTTATGTATATGTGAGAAAATATTTGATATATCAGTGAATTTTGAGAATTAGTCATACAAATGTACCTCTATGTTCATTGGGTTGTTGTAAAGAAATACACTGGGCTGTTGTAAACAAATACATTCTGTGAGGTCTTATTACAGTGCCTGTTGGTTGGTGTAGGTAATAACTCCAGTGTGTGAGAAGGAAAGACTTATTACAAACGGTTCTATTTTAAAACCGTCTGTGATATCATATCACAGATGGTTCTTAACTAAAAACCGTCAGTGATAATAAATATCACAGACGGTTCTAAACTAAAAATCATTTGTGATATATAAATATCCCAGACGGTTTTTAGTTAAGAACCGTTTGTGATATTTAATATCACAGACGATTTTTAGTTAATAGCTATCTATGATATTTATTATCATAGACGGTTTTAGTTTAGAACCGTCTGTAATAATCCTCCCATATAAACCACAAACTAGGGTTTTGTGCATACTCTGTAGTTATTAGCTACCAACAACCAGCACAGAGATTTAGTCGTTCTCCCGATCGAGCCCGTTGCCGCCGCCATCCCATGAGCCCGTCGTCGACCGCCTCTGTCGACCCCCTGAGCCGTCATCGGCTGCTCCATCGATCCCCCGAGCTCGTCGCCGGCCGCCTCTGTTCCCCCGAGTGCGCCTGCATCCCCCCGAGCCCGCCTCCGTCCCCCCGAGCCCTCCTCCTTCCCCGGGCCCATCGCCGACCTCCCCGAGCCCGGCGCCGCCTCCCTGGACTCCGGCGCCCTCCTCTCCCACGAACCCTAATGACCGATCTAGTTCGTCGCTGCCGCCTTCCCCGAGCCCATATCCTTGCAAGGTATGTTTTTTTCCCAAAGTATACATATGAACTGTGATGCATATGAATTGTGATTGTTGTTGAGCAAATGTATGTTTTTCCCCAAAGTATACATATGAACTGTGATGCATCGATCTACGGTTTTATATTGTTACATATATATTGTTATTGTTACATGTATATGTATATATATTGTTACATATATTGCTATGTATATATATGTATATATTGTTAAGGTCAAGGGAGCACCTTTCCTTTGGATTTATTATCATAGGTAGTGTTCGAAATCCAAGTGGTAGTATTAGGGCCCTTAGCTATTGTTCTGGAGAAATAGCTGGCCCCTGCCCATCTGGAGGTGCACACCCATTTAGGAACATATATATATTTCAAAACAACCACACATTGGTAGCATCTATGGTACGGATAAGCAAGTCCACCAATAGTCATAGGTTTTTGATCCAAAACCTAGGTCGAAGAAGATGAGACTGAATTTTGAATTAAGATTGAGGACCCAAGAGTACTAGTATTGCAGAGTGCTTGCAGAATGAGTAGTACTCCTAGGAGTACCGCTCACTCTGCAAACACTATGCAATGCTACTACTCCCAGATAAGTAGTATCATTGGTCACTTCCTTAGTCTCATTGCATATTATACACTTATGAATATATGTACTTTTCATATTGATATATATATAATATATACTTTTCATATTGATATATATATATATGCTACATTGTGCTTACTTTCATATATGAGAAGGCCAACATGTCATCCGCGCATTCTTCAACATCATCGGCGGATGCATCCGCTCTAAAATCAACACGCAAAGGAAGAGGACTATCGAAAAGCCTAAGGGCCGATTTACCATCACAGAGATCGATAGATCTGGGACCCCTCTCCTTCCTCGCCAAGTAGCGGGCGCATTTCGAAGAACGATCAGAATAGTTGCACGAGAATGAATTGAGATCACATTCGATTCGTGGAAGAGCATGAGTGAGACTCGGAAACGTGAGCTGCTGACAGAGATTTTTACATCGTTTGAGATCCCAGAAGAACACCACAACTTTGTGTAACGACATGCCTTGATAGCGGCATGCAAAGCATGGAAGAACGTCAAGAGTGTGCTTGTTAAGCAGTATGTGGAGAAGGATCTAACGCTATTTGATAAGTACCCATTCTTGGAACCACAATGGGAAGAGTTTAAGGTGACGAAGATGACCGAAGCTTTCAGAAGTGCAAGTACGGCGCACAAGGCCCTCCAGGCAAAAAATACACACCCCCACAGACTCAGCACAGCTGGGTATCCAGGTAAAGTCCCGCAGTGGAGGCACGAGGACGAACAGGCAATCCTGCGAGACACCGCCCCACCATTTGCCATGATCTCGAATGAGCGCGCTCGAAATTGGATTAGAGCTAGGTCATCTACCACATCGTCGGGGGACATCTCCTTCTGGAATCCTGTAGACTAAGAAGTGTCCCACCACCTGGTAAGATATTGAACTACGTAGCTTGTGATTACTCCACAACTTCGTAGGAAGTGAAATGACATGTCGGGCTCTTGCAGGATACATTGAGTGTCGAATCTTCGCAGGGATCATTCCAGTCAACTAGGGAGAAAGATATACACTCCGCAGCACTGGGAAACAAGGAGCACCCGGGTCGTACGAGAGGCCTTGGGTTTTATGTTAATTGGAAATAAGGTTTCTCAGATAACTCCAAATTGTATCGGAGTAGGCAGAGAAACAAAGCCGAGCGTGATGCACGGCTACGAGAGGAGATCAAGGCATATCTTAGAGAGGAGCTTGCTGATTATGTCAGAGATGAGGTACGAAGATTTATAGAAGAAAATCAGCAGGCCGTCACCGTCGCCGCTCCTGTGCTAGCTAGCCCCCCAATCGTCGAAGTAGCTGCACGTCCAATCCTACGCGGAAAGTGAGGGTAGATTTCCTATAGATGACATCTAGGTGGCTACGAAGTGTAAGCTCCAAGTGAGATATGCCTCTGTTGCATTGTGCGCTGCTTGGGGCCTGGCATATTCGTCCGGTCCCAGGGCCTTAGTACACGGTGCACCTTTAGCACCAGACTTTGGAAAAGTGAGTGTAGATGGTGTGCATGCCAATTTCGAGGTAGTCCCGCTATCGAAGCCCACTAACGACGAGCTTGTGACTCTAGGGCAAGCCATTGAAACCTTCATCCAGTGGCTCGAAAGCGACATCTGCCTGAAGGCTTCTTCATCGGTGGCAGGTTCACAAGGGCAATCTGAACCAGAGCTACTTGCACTGGTGCCATCTCCACAAGGCCTATCTCCACTACCGCTATCTGCACCGGTGTCATGTCCACAGGAGCTATTCCCGGTGCAGCAACTTCCACCGGTGCTACCTTTACAGTCGACCTACAGCCGAGGCAGTAAGGGCAAAGCAAAGAAGACTGATGATGATATCCTGTACCTACCATTGGCCCGTAAATTCATGCTTGGCGAGCCGCTGGTCGACCCGGTAAAGCGCCTCCCAATCCTACCAGTTAGTTGCAATCAATTACACACTTGGTATATAGAACAATCCAATAAGCCAGAGGGAGAATGGTGCTCAGGTATCACTGTCAAATTCGGGTCGAATCATTTACAACTCAATATTTAAGATTGTTTCTTCGTAGTGACCTTTGATGATTTATTTGATCTTTACATGCTCAACGCTCTCGACGCCTCATTCATTCGATGTTGGACGCTGTAAGTGTGTACAATCACAGTCTCCGTTCATATCATACCGATAAATGTCATATATAATATGTTGCTTTCGTGTGTATATATATAGATACATGGTGACTGAAGCTAGATCATCCAAATCATCGGTTGGTTTCTTGGACCCACACTTGGTCGCCATGCATACCATCAACGAGAATGTTGGCTTCGTCGAGAGGTACATTGCAGTAGCACTGGTAGCTTACCAGGATAAAGAATATGTACTTATGCCCTACAATCACGATTTTTATTGGATTTTAATAGTAATTGTACCAAAATGAAACAAGGCAATATATCTTGATTCCCTAAGTAAGAATAAAACCGACTACACAGTTGTCGGCGAAGTAATCGAGAGGTAAGTATATTTTCTCCATACATACCTATATTTTACTCATTCTTTCCTTTCGAATGACTAAGGTCAACTTTTTCGAATCACTTAGGGCGTTCGTGATGTACATTACAATGTCAAAGCTCTAGATGCAAGGGGCCAAAGGCCTGATACATGTTTAAAAATTTAAGGTATTCGCTAGTACATATTAATTAATCCTATGCAATAGTTAGTAGTAATGCCTCTTGAATTAACACATTCTATTTTTTGCAGTGCCACCAACAGCCGCTGGGCAACACGTGTGGATTCTACGTTTGCCACTATATGAGACTACTTCTCGATTCCTCGAGAATCACCAATTCCAATTGTAAGGTTTGTCAATCTTCGCATAATTACTTCAAACTTATTAGGTTATATATATACGCACATTGATATTCCTATCGACAGGCTATGTCCATCTTGACAACTGCATTGAAACAGCCCGACCTTGAACAAATTCGAGGAGAGTACACGTACTTTTTGATCGCTCAAGTCATAAATTCAGGTGGAGAGTTCCACAACGTAGAATGATTTTTTATTGCTCTTATCACTCCGGAATCGAGGTCTCGCGAAAGGACATGTGCAGCCTGACAAGTTCGTTGATTATGATCTGTTCCTTTCGCGAGACCTCGATTCCGGAGTGATAGAGCAATAAAAAATGCAATGTTACCATCTAAGTGCAAATGCAATGTAGATCTTTTGTAATTGTGTATTTTGTTAATGGATATTTTATTTTATTTCAATTAATTGATTTGCGAAATGGATGTTTTATGTTTGTGAAATTAATTGAGATGTGAATTGGATGTTTTATGTTTGTGAAATGAATTAAGATATGAATTGTGGATGTTTTATGTTTGTGAAATGAATTAGATGTTTTATGTTTGTGAAATGAATTGAAATGTGAATTGTATGTATACATGTACATGTTGATCTGCATGTTTTAGAGGGTATGGCTAGCATTTCCTGAGGCTAGCCAATAAACAAAAGTAGGTTTAGGGGTAGAAAAGAATATCACAGACATTTGTAACGAAAAATCGTCTGTGATAGCTATAATCACAGACGGTATCACAGACGATTTTTGGTTACAAACCGTCCGTGATATATCCATATCATAGACGGTGTTTGGTTAAAAACCGTCTGTGATATGGATATATTACAGATGGTTTTTAGTTACACAGACGGTTTTTAACCAAACACTGTCTGTGATATGGATATATCACAGACGGTTTTTAGTTACAAACCGTCTGTGATATTTACACCACAGACGGTTCGAAAACCGTCTGTGATAACCTTCGATTATCACTAACCCATAAATTCAGACGGTTCAGAAAACTGTCTGTAATGACGTTTTTGAACTGTCTGTAATACGGTTTTCTGTAGTAGTGTTAAATTATGTTGCTATATATTTTTGAAATACAATGATTTACCTGTTGTTAGTACTGCTTTATAGATCATTAGTTATTTATGATATTTGCCTTCTAGAAAAATTTGGAATTAAAAAATTATCTACATTTCTAACATTGCAGAACACGGATATTTGAGGACATGTCCATCTTAACCCCACAGCAATTCCTGATATGGTGCACACTACAGTTTTAGGACTTGTGGGCTCGGTGTATGCTCAGGAACTCAGGAATTGTGCTCGAAAAAGAAAAACCTCTGGAATTGAGGGGTGGCCTCTGCCCTCTAGTACTGTCACTTGAGTTTCCCCCACGACCCAATAACATATCATCTGCATATAAGAGCTGCATCTGTTTTACAAATGCTGACTGTTAGTTAACAAGAGATCAAGATTTTGAGCTTCGAAAAAAATGTTAGATAGACTATAGCTGAGCACTATTTGTCAATAAACGTCCTTAAGGTGGAATTAATATGATATTACCGACAAGCAAATCGATTGGCCAGCAGACGAGCTACTTACAGGTTACAGCGTGCCCTGACAGTTGCACACAACATATACCTGTCACACGAAGCTATGTACGCATACGCATGCTCCTGGACATCTTTGGCTGAAATTAGTAAGAACCGCAGCTTGCCTGACTAGGGCAATGTGCTTGTTAGCAGCAAGCGACCTAGATGATCCAGACTAGAGCATGCGTACACTCGAGGGCACATGCATGTCTACAAGTCATTTTTTATTGCTCATCGGCACAGCTCATGCGGCTGGATGTTCTCCCGCAATGGAACAACAAAGCAGCAGTAGGGATGGTTCTGTTATGATTTGGGCACTTAGGTCGTTTTGTATAGTTGAAATACTTTGGCAGCTGCTGTCCACCACACTAATACTCAAATGCACAAAAGCAAGCATTGGGAGTAATCCATTAGCCTTTTATCAGATGACAGCAACATAATCATGTCTCCGATCAGCAGCCATGAGGCAGTTAACGACCTTTGGTTAGAGAAAGGCCATGCATTCGGTAGTTTCTGTCCCAGATAAAGCTCCTTTGCTCCTTCAAAGATTACTTGGTGTGCCGAAAGGTTCTATATCCATCACTGCATCTGCATGCTCTGCTTAAAGGAAAGTTCCATTCATTGACTGAGTACTTTTTGAACGTACGTACACTAAATATCATATGTAAGTAGATTACCCAAATATCGAATTAGATCTAGTTTCAGTAAGATTACCCAAACCACATATACATGTAGGTACATGTACTATCCTAGCCCTTCAAAATGCTTCAAGATTTGTGCAAGGACACTACAATTATTAGAAAATGGGATGGTTGGTTTGAATTTTGAATGTTGACATCAACTCGAGGCACGTTTGATGATGGTGATTATACGTATACTAGTTATGTGCCTCTGTGTTGCAACATAATTCATCGGATATGTAGAGAATCATGTTATGAAAGAGGGTTGCTTTGATCGATTGAAAAGTGGAGAGTGGTGAGAAGTCAAAGGAATATAATAGTTGGAGGAGAACGGACGTACGACCACCAACTCCTTTTATAATAGCAATGATTCATGTACGAAAAGAATTGATTTATGTAAAATCCAAAATTCTTCCGCTCCAAACATCCCCTCGATTGGAAAATGGAAGAAATCCAAGTTTGATGTCAACAAAATATAAATAAAAGAAAAAAATAAACGTTCATATCCACGGCAGACACTATACAGCAATTCACTAATAGATCAAGGAACAAAAAGAAATAGCAGGTAGGCAGCACGTCACATGGAAAGATGCTGAGATTCTGTGTGCTCTAAGTGAAGCACATAAAACTCAGGCCCCTTTCGAATTTTGGTGTAGAAAATATAAAATTACATGCAGTTCTATAAAAAAAAAGCAATTGCACCGCTTAGTAACAAATAATTCAGGAAATCCTTGCAATAATTTACAACGTACTGAAACTCAGGTATCTAAGCTCAAGTTGGTAATATCATACCAACACGTCTATTCTAATGAGCTGTTAGCTTTGATCTTCAAGTGGCATATGACATCAAGAGAAAATTAATACTGACAACTTTATCAGGTGTCCTGACAAAGGATGAAATCACAATCCAATATATTTGAAGTCCACACAGAAGATAAAAGTAACAATAGAGCATACATACATGGCTTAATATGGATCATCAACACCATCAATAACCCGATCAATCTAGAAGTGATACAAAACAATGCATTTAAGAGGTGCCAAGACTTACCACTGTAAAGTAGAGACGTTTTTGTATCTTTTAATCCATGAAAGACACCTTGAATAGCCAAAAAAACTACAACGGCAGGTGCACCAAGTGCCCTTAAAGAAAGAAACAACCTTGCAGGATTAAGCACAGTTGATGCAAGCCCAACTAAAAAATAAAGAAGAATCACTACTACAGAAAGGATCATCACAGACGGTTTAAACTGTCATCACAAACAGTTTCTAAATCATCTGAATTTATGTGTCAGTGATAATAGGTGGTTATCACAGACGGCTCCCAAACGTTTGAGATAGGTAAAAACACAGACGGTTTTTCAATACAACCGTCTGTGATATGTCGATATCACAGACGATTTTTTATATTAACCGTCTTTGATAGAAAACATATCACAGATGATTTTTTAAAAAACCATTTGTGATAGCAGAAATATAACCGTCTCTTATAGTAGAAATATCATAGACGATTTATTTTAAAAACCGTTTGTGATATATACATCACAGACGGTTTGGTGTTCCAAACCGTCTGTGATAGCTATTTAAAAATTATATTAATTTTTATTTTTCGGCTAGTTTCAGAAAATGCTAGCCATGCCCTCTGAAGTAAACAGAAAATCTCACATATATATAGCACATGACAATCATCACACAGATATCACAAATAAAGTAAATAGCGCAAGCAGATCACATATATAGTACATGACAATCGTTTGAACAAATTGTTTGATTAAACACAATTGAGTGATTATAATTGTATCTAATGTTTCAACATTTATCATCGTCGGGGTGGAACTCTCCAGTGTTGTTTATGACCCCCGTTGTCAAGAATTGGGAGAGCTTTTCTCAAATTTTGACAAGTTTGTCAAGATTGATTACACTTTCATCAAATTCCACACGCTGTCACTAATAGTGTTAAGTCTTTAGCATATATATATATATATATATATATATATATATATATATATATATATACAGGAAAAATACTTTCTACACCCGGGTGTAATTACACCCACCTCTAATATACCACCTAAACGAATTTGAAATACTCCTTTATCACTTTGGATATACTCATATACTAATTATGAGATACTTCAATGTGAACCACATGAAAAAATTATAAGGGAGTCCATAGTTTTTAGCATATTTTGTAAATACCTTCATATACGCACATAAAAAGGAGTATGTCTAAAACAATGTACATACTACCTCTGAAAAATTGTTCATACCACCTAGATGATCTTAAATACTCAGTATACTATACGTACATACTCTCACGAGATACTCTCTACGTTGTGAGAAACGATATAGGTGTAATTACACCCTGGTGTAGAAAAGAGGTTTCCTATATATATATATATATATATATATATATATATATATATATATATATATATATATATATATATATATATATATATATATATATATATATATATATATATATATATATTGATAATCATAAAATAATTATTGATAGGCTGATAAACATCCGGATCATTCGTCTTGGTGTCCATGATTTCCTCCATGTGGTGGCAAACGTAGTATCTACATACGTTGCCTTGTAGCTGCTGGTGGTAGTGCAAAAATATAATTATATACATAGGTATTATTAGTTGTAGAGGCATTATAAAAAAATATGACATAGGATTGTTCTGTTGTAGCGGGTACTGGAAATCACGTTCTGTGTCGTAGTGTGACGCTGGATTCATTCTGTCTCTCTCCCTAGACAACATAAGCACTAAACGATTTACGTGATTCCAAAAAGTTAGCCTGGCCATTGCAAATGAAGGAAATACTATAATAGAGTTATGTATAGAGAAAATGAGTTTTCCTGTGGTGAAGTCATTGTTGCTCCTAAGTAAGGAATGAAGGTATATTACTTTACTCCATTTTGGTACAATTACAATCAGAATCCAGTTAGACCTAGTCACGTATGTTGCCATAGTAATTGATCCTAAATTCATGTTACATATAAAGTACAATTACAATTATCAGTCATCTACATCCAATGACTGTCCAAAAATAATTTGTGCATGGTTGAAGAGTAATGAGCAGGACAATTTATGTCGTGTATTTTGACTTGCTTAGCAGATAGTGTGACTTAGTTAGTAAAGCTATCATTAATACTAGGGCGAAAAAGGATTTATTAAATCGAGCGGTAAAGAGTGTCATAGTAATATTGGTAATATTATGTGGGTAGTAGCTACCTTACATTTTGACATATATTTGCATAATAAATTAAGCATGCATTTTGATAATTTAAAAGAACATAATTTTTATAAAATGTAGGATCAATATGGTCAAAGTGATACTTGCCTTGCTTGGTTACCGTGGCCTCAATTTTTGCTCAAAGTCAGTCTAGTTAGTCAGTCATGTTGGATCCTTAAATCTTTCCTTCACTCGAAAATTGGATTCGTTGGAGCTTGTCGCCTTCAGACTGCAGCTTCTAATATGTGGCAACAAACACAAGACTAAATAAATCCAAGTAGCGACAAAAGTCCAGTTTAATTTAATTGAGGTTATACCTTTTTGGTTGAGATTTTAGAGAGAGGGTTGGAGTTAGTTAAGGTAGGTATTGAGTCAAGGGAAGGAGATAGCTGGGTAGCATTACCGTGAGGGAAAAATTTAAGATAAGGAAGAGATGGGTGGAGAAACATTTAAAGGATGCTTCCGATGCGATAGGGAAGATTGGCAGGCACAGTCGATTAGAAAGTGCTAAGACTTGATCTTTTTATAACTTCTTTTATTATTTTAAATTTATCAAGAAAGTTCTATGAGTTAAGGTGGACTTATGGGTAGCTTGAGCTTAAAGAGAGAGGACCTGAGAAGGGTTATTTGTTAGGTACATGGGCCCTTGTATCTTATAATTTAGTTATAATATAGAGTTGGTTATTTATCTAATTATGATTAGGAGCAAAGTTGATTATTTTGTTGATTAACAACTTATTTGTGATTTGTTAAAAAAATGCGAGCCAAGAATTAACGGGGTTTGATTTGCATTTCGCGTTACCAATTATTGTCAACCATTTAGATGTTAAGGTAATGGTTGGATAATTGCTTTTGGGTGCAAAGTTGTGTTTTAACAAAATTCTTAGCTAAGAGTATTACTTGCACCAGATTCATCATTTTATGCTCTTTTTCATAGGATTGGGATTTAGGATAAAGATTAAGAACTTAAAATCATCTTGCGGCCCATTATTTGTGATAAAGAGTAACGATTCTTTATTTTGGGTTTAAAAATTCTCTTAATCCGCAAGAAATTCGATTCCTTGTATTTTATAGTTAAATTTTGCAGATTTTATTCATCATTATTTTAATCCTAAATTAAAGGGGAAGGGTTCTTTCTAATTTTAGCGATAGACCCCATGTTATGGTTATTTTATATATGTGTCAAAACGCAATTGAAATTGGTTTGTATTAGCAGATATAAGCTCAGGGGTAAAGATACAATAGACATTATGTACATTAACCGAGTTTCTGGTAGGTTTTGGTTTTAGATTTCTCGAGATAGAGATTGGGAATGTTGATAGTATCTGCATGAAGCTTTAAATTTCAATTTAGGATGTTGTGCATTTTTATCTTTGGGTAATAATTCCAAAGTGACTGTCTCGTAACTTCTCGTCCAGAAATTATTGGAAGGCTACTTTCTCAATGTGCTTAGAGTATGCATCCCTTGATTAGTATCACCCGTTAAACTTTAACATTGCTAAGATTTATGTTAATTACTTGCCAATTGGAGAACTTGCTACGTGTGCTTTTGCTAAAACCATTCTTTTTCATCAGTGTAAATTTTTAATTAACTTGCATACGCCTGGTTACATTCTTATTTATTAGGCATATTTTAATTAATTGCTATACGGAATAATCTTTAGATTTAACTGCCCATCGAGGATATGCTGCAAGTGATAATCACTAGATGAACACTACTCCCCGTGCTGCCCACTTGTCACTCAAAGAAAGAAAAGGGCAAGACAGGGACTCTGGGAGGAGGGGGCTTGGCCGATAAAAAGCAGGGAAGGGCGCGGCACACTCCTGGACGGTGGCGTTGCTGATGGGGGACGGCCGGAGAGGCGGCAAGGTCCAACAAAACCAAATTTTGGGATGTCGAGGAAACAAGGTGTGGCGGCGACAATGTCTTCCTCTGGAACAAGGTGCAGCTCGGGGCAGCTTGACACGGCCGGAGCAGGGAGGTTCCGGGGCGGTGGCGATCGAGGAGAGGGGATGGCAACTTGGCACATGCATGAGTATCAGGAAGTCACAAGGAGCTTACCGAGGTGTTTGTTGGAGCCGGAGGAGATCCGTGGTGGGCTGGCGGTGGAGGCCCCAGGGTGGGGAAGCTCACGTGGGCAGCGCGCTGGGGTCAACGAGTGACCTGGCCGGTAGTAGGGAAAGGTTGGGGGTGGCGAGGAGCGCTGCTCCCACCGTGAGGAATTTGGAAGGGATCAGTCAAGGGGGGAGAGGTCGATGGTGGGGTGATGTTCAGCCGGAACGGAGGAAGATGCCAATGGGGGAAGCCGTAAAGGAACGGTGGCCCACAGTTCTCAGCGGCAGGCGAGGGTTCTAACCGGGGCGGCTCCAGAGGTAGAAGGAATGGGGGGGGCGAACCAATGGGGAGGAGAAAGGAGGGCCAGCGCTTAAATAGCCGAAGGAGGTGGGTGGCCGATGGTGCTCATTGAAGATGGCACAGGCGAACTGATGCCGGGCGCAGGCTAGGCCAGTGAAGGTCTTTGAGGGAAGGCTAGCTTAGCGCGGAGCGAGGCAGCGAGGGGGCGGGGTCGGCGGAGGGAGGGCGGCGCTAGGCCGGCTGTGCATTGAAGCCGGTGGGAGAGATATAGAGCTAGGTAGAACCTAGCGCCGCGGGGTATCTCAGCAGGGGGTAGGCCGATGGTAGGGGCGGCGATAGGCGTACGGGAGGAGCTGTGGTGGGACGCCAATGGGTGCGAGTGATGGAGATATGCTCTAGAGATAATCATAGAGATGATTCTGTTTATTATGTTCATGAATTATTGGATAATTTATCTTGTTCCTTGAATAACATCGTCAATATTTATTATCAAGTGTGTGACTTATTGTGAAACTCTATATTGCTGCGATGATTATTCTTAGATGATCCCTAGTCAAACATATGAGGACACATATCAATAGACTAGCATATGTATTGGTTGATGACCATGTTTCACGGGTCATAGATATAAAGATATTAAACCAATAATATGGACACATGTTAGCAAACATGGGGTTGGATCGACCCATCATGAAACACTGCGAGAATGTTGCATTCTTACCGTCATCAGTTGGTTTCATTCACAAAGCGTATGCTATGTCCTTAAGACTTGAGATCGTCGCACGTACTCAAGATGCATAATGACTGACTTAGGGGTTGCCAAACACTACTCCAGAATCGGGTAGTCATAAAGGTAGCTTTCGGTTTTGTTATGATGCATGCATTGAGGCATGGTCGATCAAGATAGGATTTGCCCTCCAAGCAACAGGAGAGATATTCTAGGCCTCTCGAGTGATTGGATTCTAAATGCATGGCCATGCTATTCACGGTTAAAGAGTTAACCGTAGTCGGGAATTCAAGTCACATAATCGAGAAAGAGTGGTTGAGCTAACCAAACAAGGATGACACATACTCGCTTGAGTTTAACCGATATCGTGAGGCAAAGAGAAATGCATAAGTTTTGTTGAGGTTCGTCCGATATGATCTTTGCATATACTTAGAGTCGGTATGTCTTGCTAAGGGGCCGCTGATTAATGGACGAGTAGGAGTACTCGGGCTATGTTTAAGTGTATGTGAACCTATAGGGTCGCACACTTAAAGGGTGGGACTTAATTCGGATAGTGATCCGAATTCTTATGGGCCATGAGTTCCTAATGGGCCTCGAGCCGAGACCCATTATGATGGATGCCTATAAATAGAGGGAGGTGGCATAGGGTTTGCCAAGAGAATTTCGAATTCTCAAACCCTAGTTGCCACACCATCCCCATCTAATACCGCGCCGCGCGCTAGCACTCCGGCGCGTGGTGTTCCCGCCCGTGCGTGTGGATACCTTGGAGGTGTTGATGCGAAGCTTCAACACTAGGACGATCCGCAACTTGTGACGAACGCAAGGACTTAAAGGAGGAGACGTTACGCAAGAACGACTACAACCGCATCAACGCGCTACATCGACTCTACTTCCGCTACGAGTCCGCTGCCTAGAGGTAATCCGTGATCTATTACTAGAGGAGGTCCCTTTTACGCGGTAGAATTTTTGAAATTATGCTTGCATAGCCTACCCGTAGATCTTCAGTGGTATCAGAGCCTTCCCATCTAGTATTAGATTCGGATTAGATGCATATTGTGATATGTGGGAACAGTAGATGTGATCTATCCTTGTTTCTGTAATCGTTCTATATGATAGATTGATTTTGGTGATGGTCGATATGATCGTCCATGCGCGGTGGGGTATAGATGTGTTCATAATCGCTATTCTATGATCATGTTTCATGGTCGCATCACAACTTGCCTCTACCGGTCGGATTTCCGCCATCGAGGCAGACAGTGATACGTAAATCCATAGAACACGTGAAGATGATCGCTTTCTGTAATCGTGTTTCATGGTCGATTCACAACTTGCCTCTACCGGTCGGGTTTCCGCCATCGGGGCAGACAGTGATACGTAAATCCATGGAACACGATCGAATCAGAGTTGCGATCGAATAGGGTTAATGTGATTAATCCGATGCGATTTACATGGACGGAACCGCCGAACAGGACCTTTGTGACTAGAATAATAACCTGGCATATTAGATAGAATACGATTCTATGCATATTTGCTTTGCAGGGATTGTTGTGAAATAGTATGGCCCATTATGCATATGAATGATGTATGAGATGCATATATGTATGTAATGTTCATGGCTGCATGAGTCATGATTATTGCAGCCCAAGGTCATTTATATTTGTATAACGACTGCGTGTCGACTTGTGTTGCTTCTTCACTCCTTGTAGACTTCACTAGTATGCCATATGGTAATAGCTTAGTGGGAGTGTTTGGAGGTTTTGGCCACTTGGAGACATGATGAACAGGAAAGCACGGTGATAGAGATCACCATGTGAAAGGGCCATACTATATCACGACGCAATGTGATTGTTTTGTGAATGGTTTTATCTTTCTGTTCATTTATTTCTATGCATGTTATTACATTGCTCTAAATGCTTTTAACATAGTAGAAATAAAATTCTCTCACATAATATTAAGTTAAATTGATGCCCTCCCAATTAGTCAGCACCATCTAAAGCCATGTATTTTAATGGTAGGTCTTGCTAAAGCAGAGTGCCATTAATTCTCCTTGACTAGATGGGTTTGTGTTAGACACTCACACGCAAAGCATTGGTTTAACTTGACAAGGTCATCATAACGGTTATGGACCTTGGGGCATAAGATTGGGTGCCGGAACATAGAGATGTTGCCCAACAACAAGAGTTATATAGAGATATAATTAGCAAAGGGTTGCTTACTAAATTCACCTATCCTCTAGCAGTGATGCCAAAGCTCACTAGTAGATAAGTTGATTATGGATCTTGAATCACTAAATGTCATAAGAGAGATATGGTATTTAGTGGGAGTTTCTTTATTAAATTGTTTAATAGAAGTTACTTTTCTTGAATATATATCTTAGTTTTGCGTATTTTGTGTTGTAGATCATGGCACCAAATGTTACACCTACTTCCAGTTTTGCTTTACGTTCGATACTTGAAAAGGAAAAACTGAATGGAACAAACTTTGCGGATTGGTCCCGCAACCTATGAATCGTTCTTAGGCAAGACAAAAAGGAACATGTTCTAGAGCAACCAATTCCAGAAGACCCTGATGAAAATGCTACTGCTGCTCTTAAAAATGCCTACAGAAAGGCATGTGATGAGTCCCTTGATGTTAGCTGTCTCATGCTTGCTGCCATAAACTCAGACCTTCAGAAGCAGTTTGAGAATATAGAGACTTACGATATGATCGTAGCACTCAAAGGCATGTTTGAGACACAAGCAAGAACTGAGAGATATGAGATCTCAAAGAAATTGTTTGGAAGTAAGCTAGCTGAGGGTAGTCCGGTGAGCCCTCATATGATCAAGATGGTTGGTTACACGCAGAGCTTGGAAAAACTTGGTTTTCCCCTTAGCCAAGAGTTGGCTACTGATTTGATTCTTGCATCGCTTCCTGCAAGCTTTGGGCAGGTCATTCTAAATTTTCATATGAATGGCTTAGACAAGAATCTCACCGAGTTGCATATGATGCTTAAGACCGCAGAAGATAGCATTAAGAAAAGCAACAGTCATGTGATGATGGTGCAAAAGACTACCAACTTCAAAAAAAAAAGAAATCTAAGGCTTTTGGCAAAAGAAAGGGTATGGGCAAAACTCAAGATGAGATCTCGAGTGTCAAATCTAAGCTTCAGAAGCTTAAAATTGGCGCTGCACCTGATACTATTTGCTACCATTGCCAAGGCACTGGACATTGGAAGAGGAACTGTAAGAAGTACTTGGCAGAACTAGAAAAGAAGAAGGGAAGTAAGACTTCAACTTCAGGTATAAATGTTATAGAAATCAATCTTGCTACTTCTCATGTTGGTTCTTGGGTATTTAATACCGGATCGATTGCTCATATTTGCAATTCGATGCAGGGGCTGATAAGGAGTAGAAGCTTAGCAAAAGGCGAAGTTGATATTCGCGTCGGCAATGGAGCAAGAGTTGCTGCGTTGGCTGTTGGCACTTTACCATTATGTTTACCTTCAGGATTAGTTTTGGAATTAAATAATTGTTATTGTGTTCCTGCCTTAAGCAAAAACATTATTTCTGCTTCATGTTTGGGAGAAGAAGGTTATGAGTTCAGAATAAAAAACAATTGTTGTTCAATTTATTTGAATGATATGCTTTATGGTAATGCTCCATTGTTGAATGGATTGTATGTTTTAAATCTTGAGGATGTGCCTGTCTATAACATTAATACTAAGAGACTTTGACCAAATGATTTGAATCCCACTTATATCTGGCATTGTCGTTTGGGTCACATAAACGAGAAGCGCATGGTGAGACTCCATAAAGATGGTCTACTCAACTCATTTGATTTTGAATCATTTGAAACATGTGAGTCTTATTTACTTGGCAAAATGACTAAGGCGCCTTTCACTGGTATAGGTGAGAGGGCAAGTGATTCATTGGCCTTAATACATTCAGATGTATGTGGACCAATGAGCTCAACGGCCAGAGGTGGTTTTCAGTACTTCATAACTTTTACCGATGATTTTAGTAGATATGGTTATATCTATCTAATGAGGTATAAGTCTGAATCCTTTGAAAAGTTCAAAGAATTTCAGAACGAAATACAAAATCAACTTGGCAAGACAATTAAAGCCCTACGATCAGATCGTGGAGGTGAATATTTGAGCCATGAGTTTGGTGATCATCTAAAACAATGTGGAATTGTTCCACACTAACTCACTGGAACACCTCAATAGAATGGGGTGTCGAACGACGGAATCGGACCTTGTTAGACATGGTTCGGTCTATGATGAGCCAATCTGATCTGCCATTGTCCTTTTGGGGTTACGCTCTAGAAACTGCCGCTTTCACTTTAAATAGAGTACCATCTAAATCTGTGGATAAGACACCATATGAGATGTGGACTGGGAAGAGTCCTAGTTTATCTTTTCTCAAAATATGGGGATGTGAAGTATATGTAAAACGTTTGACGTCTGATAAGCTCACACCTAAATCAGATAAATGCTTCTTCGTGGGGTATCCTAAGGAAACAAAAGGATATTACTTTTATAAAAGGGATGAGAACAAAGTGTTTGTTGCCCGAAATAGTGTCTTTTTGGAGAAAGAGTTTCTCTCAAAAGGAGTTAGTGGAAGCACGGCTAGACTCGAAGAAATTCAAGAGCCATCAGAAAATGTTTCAACTCCTACTGAACCTCCACAGAGTGTACAAGAAGTTATACAACCTGTGGAAGAGGCACCAGCCCCACGTAGGTCTGAAAGGCCATGTCAATTGCCAATAAGGTATCAACATGACATTTTATTGTTAGACAATGATGAGCATAAAACTTATGAGGAAGCAATGATGGACTCAGACTCTGAGAAATGGCTTGTAGCCATGAGATCTGAAATTCAATCCATGCATGATAATCAAGTTTGGAACTTGGTTGATCTACCTGATGGCGTAAAAACCATTGAGTGCAAGTGGATTTTTAAGAAAAAGATAGACATGGATGGAAATGTTCATATCCATAAGGCACGATTGGTGGCGAAAGGTTTCAAACAAATTCAAGGTATTGATTATGATGAAACCTTCTCGCCCGTCGCTATGCTTAAGTCTGTCCGGATCATTCTAGCTATTGCTGCATATTTTGATTATGAGATATGGCGATGGATGTCAAAACGGCTTTCCTAAATGGAAACCTAAGTGAGGATGTGTACATGACACAACCTGAGGGTTTTGTTGATCCCCAAAATGCTAGAAAAGTATGCAAACTTCAGAGATCCATCTATGGATTGAAGCAAGCATCTCGGAGTTGGAATAAACGTTTTGATGAAGAGGTCAAAAGGTTTGGTTTCATCAAAAACAAAGAAGAACCTTGTGTTTACATGAAGGTTAGTGGGAGCGCACTCGTAATCCTAATCTTATATGTAGATGACATATTATTGATTGGGAATGACATTCCTATGCTGGAATCTGTAAATGTCTCATTGAAAAATAGTTTCTCTATGAAGGACCTAGGAGAGGCAACATACATCATAGGGATAAAGATCTATAGAGATAGATCGAGAAGGCTGATTGGATTAAGCCAAAGTACTTATATTGACAAGGTGTTGAAACGGTTCAACATACAGGATGCCAAGAAAGGGTTCTTGCCTATGTCACATGGCATAAGTCTCAGCAAGAATCAGTGTCCTTCGACAACTGAAGAGCGAGACCGTATGAATGGTATCCCATATGCTTCAGCTATTGGATCTATTATGTACGCCATGATATGTACTCGACCCGATGTATCGTATGCTCTAAGTGTTACAGCGGATACCAAGTCGATCCCGTGAAGGTCATCGGACAGTTGTGAAAAACATTCTTAAGTACTTAAGAAGAACTAAGAATGTGTTCCTAGTTTATGGCGGTGATGAAGAGCTCGTTGTAAATGGTTACACCGATGCAAGCTTCCAAACCGACAAAGATGATTATCGTTCGCAATCTGGTTTTGTCTTCATTTTAAATGGAGGAGCGGTGAGCTGGAAAAGTTCCAAGCAAGAGACGGTTCTTTGATTCTACAACGGAGGTGAGTACATTGCGGCTTCAAGTCGCTGCGAAGGAAGGTGTTTGGATAAGGAATTTTATTTACGAGTTGGGTATAGTCTCGAGTGCCACGAGCCCAATGAATCTCTATTGTGATAATAATGGAGCCATTGCGCAGCTAAGGAGCCTAGATCCCATCAAAAGTCCAAGCATATACTCAGGCGCTATCACCTTATTTGCGATATTGTGGATAGAGGAGATGTAAAGATATGCAAGGTACACACGGATTTGAATATTGCTGATCCATTGACGAAACCTCTCACACAGCAAAAGCACGAGATGCACACAAGAGCTATTGGTATTAGATACCTAAATGATTAACTCTAGTGCAAGTGGGAGACTGATGGAGATATGCTCTAGAGATAATCATAGAGATGATTCTGTTTATTATGTTCATGAATTATTGGATAATTTATCTTGTTCCTTGAATAACATCGTCAATATTTATTATCAAGTGTGTGACTTATTGTGAAACTCTATATTGCTGCGATGATTATTCTTAGATGATCCCTAGTCAAACATATGAGGACACATATCAATAGACTAGCATATGTATTGGTTGATGACCATGTTTCACGGGTCATAGATATAAAGATATTAAACCAATAATATGGACACATGTTAGCAAACATGGGGTTGGATCGACCCATCATGAAACACTGCGAGAATGTTGCATTCTTACCGTCATCAGTTGGTTTCATTCACAAAGCGTATGCTATGTCCTTAAGACTTGAGATCGTCGCACGTACTCAAGATGCATAATGACTGACTTAGGGGTTGCCAAACACTACTCCGTAACTGGGTAGTCATAAAGGTAGCTTTCGGGTTTTGTTATGATGCATGCATTGAGGCATGGTCGATCAAGATAGGATTTGCCCCTCCAAGCAACAGGAGAGATATCTCTAGGCCTCTCGAGTGATTGGATTCCAGAAATGCATGGCCATGCTATTCACGGTTAAAGAGTTAACCATAGTCGAGAATTCAAGTCACATAATCGAGAAAGAGTGGTTGAGCTAACCAAACAAGGATGACACATACTCGCCTTGAGTTTAACCGATATCGTGATGCAAAGGGAAATGCATAAGTTTTGTTGAGGTTCGTCCGATATGATCTTTGCATATACTTAGGAGTCGGTATGTCTTGCTAAGGGCATTGCCGATTAATGGACGAGTAGGAGTACTCGGGCTATGTCTAAGTGTATGTGAACCTATAGGGTCGCACACTTAAAGGGCTGGGACTTAATTCGGATAGTGATCCGAATTCTTATGGGCCATGAGTTCCTAATAGGCCTCCAGTTCGAGACCCATTATGATGGATGCCTATAAATAGAGGGGAGGTGGCATAGGGTTTGCCAAGAGAATTTCGGAATTCCTGAAACCCTAGTTGCCACACCATCCCCATCTAATACCGCGCCGCCGGCGCTAGCAC
The DNA here is from genome assembly GCA_036346265.1 of Melocanna baccifera. NCBI lineage: Eukaryota > Viridiplantae > Streptophyta > Magnoliopsida > Poales > Poaceae > Melocanna > Melocanna baccifera. Next base: position 13,571,031 of record CM070691.1, on the reverse strand, counting down.
TCCGGCGCGTGGTGTTCCTGCCCCGTACGTGTGGATACCTTGGAGGTGTTGATGCGAAGCTTCAACACTAGGACGATCCGCAACTTGTGACGAACGCAAGGACTTAACGGAGGAGACGTTCTGCAAGAACGACTACAACTGCATCAACGCGCTACATCGACTCTACTTCCGCTACGAGTCTGCGCGTCTAGAGGTAATCCCGTGATCTATTACTAGAGGAGGTCCCTTTTACGCGGTAGAATTTTTGAAATTATGCTTGCATAGGCTACCCGTAGATCTTCAGCGAGGACGGCGCGGGCGTGGCCGTCCTACGAGCTGGGCCGGAGAGAGGGGGAAGAAGGGAGGAAGTGGCCGCGCGGGCTGGAGTGCAGGGCGCGAAGCCAGGCCGGAGGGAGAAGGAGGGAAGAGGGAGACGACCGATTTGGGCTGGGCACGGCGGCCGCTGAAACGGAGAGGAAGTGAAGAAGTGCTGGGGGTTGGGGAGACCGAGCAAGGGAAGAAAAGATAGAGGGAGGGGCTGGATGGGCCGAGTGGGCCAGCGCCCAGGAAAAATGGGTCAGGTTTGCAAAGGAATTTCTTTTGAGTCGGGAGTGAACGACCTGGTCGTAGACTGGTTGATGAACTGGTCAATGATCCTCTGAGATGATCTGCTTGGCCTCCTTGCCTTGTTTCTCCTAGTCTTCTGATATTTAATGTGGTTTAATACTTATTTTCAGCTAAATAATACATTTAACTAAAAAGTGTTAAGCATATCTTTATCCGTACCTTAAAACATCATAAAGTTTTATTCACTAGAAACATATTAATTACTGGAGTACGTATGTATGTATAAGTTAAAAACCCCAGCATTTTGAAAGTATAAAAATATTTAAGAAATAATATGGTGATATTAAATTTTAAAATGCAACAAATAAACTTCACTTGACATCATAAAATTATTAACAATCTACTGTTGTATGCTAAACTTTGTCTTAACAACGGAGTCAAGGACAAACACCATTTAAAGAGGTGCGCTTATCTGGTGGTGAACGTTACGAGATGGCAGCACATTCTTGACCACAGATTGATCGCCTGACAGTAGTACGTGGTCGGTGCTTTTAGAGCACTTCGTCCTGACGGGTGCTTTGTGTGATTAGTAAATTAGGTCGCATGTTAAGCAAGTGTTAAAGAAGCTGCTTGAGGCTAAAAATATCTCTTATCATTAATTGCTGCTTCAGAGGTGTTTTGTGCTTCAGAAAACATGATTTTGTGTTCCGTAAATTACCGAAGTAGCCGACGTACTGACAATGTGCCATCGAATTCACTAATTTGCGGCGCCCTCACCTCCATTTCCCCACTCCCTCTCGACTCTTGTTGCATACCGCCGTCCAACCGAAAGAGCAAGCCTGCTGTCCACGTGTGCCGCCGTCCACGATCCAATTATTAGCGATATATTTTAGAAATAATTATAGAAATATTTGTATTATTTCTATGTTTATGATCTTTTAAATAATATATTATTTTATCCCTTAAATAAATATCTTTCGTATTGATCAACAAGTATGTGACTTATTCGTGAAACTCTTTACTTATATTTTTGATATTATTCTAAATTAATCCTGATCTTATATCATTATGTAGGACAATCATGATTTACAGATCAGTATATGTATTAATTGATGATCATGTTTCACGGATCATAAATATAAGATATCAAATCAATAATGTAGACACATGTTAGAGAACATGATGTTTGGTTGACCCACCATAAGACACTATAGGAATTGTTATATTCTTAAGTGTTACCAGTTGGTCTCATATATAGTGTATGTAGGATTCTTAGACCTGATATCGTCATTGTTTTCTACATGTGTAATAGCTTACTTAGAGGTTACCAAACACTACTCCGTGACTGGGTGGTCATAACAGTAGCTTTCGAGTCTACTATAAAACAAGCAGAGAAATATGGGCGATCAAGATGAAATTTGCCCCTCCTATATAACAGGAGAGATATCTTTGAGCCATTCGATGTGGTTGGATTAAGGAAGTCATGGCCATACCGAATGTGGTTGAAGAGTCAATCACAACTAAATAATCCATCACAGGTTCGAGTGAAGGATCGAGCTATCATAGGATGGCACGCTTCTCGCCTTGAGTTCGATCTAGTATCGTGAGGTAAAAAGATCGGTACATAAGTATTATATAGGTTCGTCTGATATGATCTTTATGTATATTTGGAGGTTGTTTTACCCTGCTATGGACCGGAAATGAGTTTTCGGCCTGTGGCCAAATGTACATTAACTTACAGGGTCACACACTTAATGAGCTAGAACGATAAGAGTCTAGATGATAGTTTTCGAGTAGGAATCGATCTCCACTTGTATCGGATAAGGATCCGATTGGAGGCTATATAATGAGAGATGCAGGGGCTAAGGGCGACATCCTCAAAACCCTAGCCGCCACCTCTCATAACCCTTGTCGTGCGCGCTGGTGCTAGTACACCGACGCATGGTGTTTCCTCCCTGGACGTGTGGACCTTGGTAGAGGCGCTGCTACGACTGCAACGCTGATCAGTACGATTGCAAGAAGGAGACGGTTGGCCGAAGAACGATCGACTACTTTCGCTTACACCGACGCGCGCTTCGTTGAATTAGTTGCTTCAACTCTACTTCCGCTGCACTGCGTGTCTTGTGGTAATGATCTATGATTTCTTATTCGCATGGCTTCCTGACTTACGCGGTAGAATTTTTAATTTACGCTAGTGTAGCCTACCTGTATCCCAATACCAATCAAGCTCTGCCGTCCGTAAGCTCACCGCACACGAGCACTCGCGTCTGGGTCGCTGCTACACTGCTCTGCGCTAGAGCAGCCTAGGGTCGGAGCCAGCCGCCGCCTAGGCGTCCCAGCACTGCCTACGGGCTGGAGCAACCTGGAGTCACTGCCGTAAGTGGGCCGCACCGCCTGAGCCTCGTGCCGCCGCAATCTACTTGTCTGCACTGCTGGAGCCATGCCCCGCTGTGAGCCGCGCCCGCGTCGCCGCCCTCTCGATTTTGAAATTTCATAATTTCAGTTTTTTTCTTCGATTAGAAAATTTTTTGATTTGAAATCTTCCGATTTGAATGTTTTCCATTTTAAAAGTTTTCTAGTTGAAACTTTCCTCATTTAAAATTTCTCGATGTGACAGTTTTCGATTTGAAAGTCTTTTGGTTGAAATTTGATTTTCTGTGTTAGCGGGGAAGGAGGGGGGAATGGTGTCTGAGGGTTTCTTCCAGTGAGGTTAAGCTCAAAATAGAGGTCCTTATGTGCCATTTGAAGGCTCATAGTAATGATGCACTTAATTGATTTATTGATGTATAAGGATACACACACACACACATACATACACACATAATGATGACGCTAATGTGAATATATACATCAATTGCTAATGTGAATGAAAGTTGATAAACATCACCCGAATATTTTCTTCTAAATCATTGTTTAGATTTCTGACTGTTGATCAAAGATCCAATGGCCGCGAATTCCTCCGTCTCCAAAAAAATCCCTCCTCCAAAAAAGGGGGTCATTGGATCTCTGATCAAATGATAAAAAATTTAGATGATTATTTGGAAGAAAACATCTAAGTAATGGCTAGACACTCCCAATGTGAATACATGTAGCAACTCGAATTAATCTTCGAGTTGAACCAAGGCGTCACATGCGAATTAATCTCCTAGTTGAACCAAGGCGTCACATTCACACGCATGGTAAGCTAACACTCACCCTAGTTGGAACGGGAACTGGTCAGATCTTCAACTGGAGCAGAACTCTTTGAAGATGGCCTTGGGAAGACCCTTGGTGAAGACATTGGTGTACTACGAGGTGGTCGGTACGTATAAGATGAGGAGTGACGGCTTTTAGGAGTGTGTCACAACACAATGAAATCCTAGCTGTCACCTCCCTAAAGGCCTTGTCGTGTACGTTAGTGCTAGCACACCATTGCATTATGTTCCACCTCAAGACAAATATAGCAGAGGTGATGTATGATTACTGCTACGCTGATCAAGGGCAATCTACAATGCTTGTAAAGATTATAAGGTGCTGCTGGAGCATATGATCGTCAATCGAGGACATTGGACAATCGACTACTTTGATTACATTAATGTGTGCTTCCATGGATCAGGCTACTTCTGCTCTTATTCTACTGTATTGTTCGTCTAGTGACAGCGATTTATAATCTTTTACTCACATAACTTTATGGTTTACATAGTAGAATTTTGATTTTACACGCGTATAGGCTACCGTATCTTAACAGAATTTGCGGTATCAAATGACTCGTGAGCACACTGCAAAATATATTAGAGTGAACAGCCATAGTGAACAGCGAAGCCTCCCCGTTGCAACCATTGTGATTACACGCATATCATAAGTGCTTACAAATTACGATCACGCCAGAGTAGAATGAAGTACTAGCTGGCATTCTAGAACATAATTCAAGGCAGGGCTGTTTGGTTGCATGCTACATTCTTAAGCTTATTTGCTCATTCTGATTATCCCAAAGCTAATATAACACACTCTAATTTTGTAAAGCAAATCTACACATTTCTAGTTACTAATAAGCAAACAATCCAAAGAAAAAATATATAAAGTAAACCACGTTAAATAATTAGTCAAAAGATTTTGAATACAGTAATTAATGTGCTGCATATATCAATGCGCATTTCCAGCCATACTAATCGATTACAGCCTATAGCACTAGAAACTGCACGAGGTACTGTACAAACGGCATACTTAGCAAATACGCAAATCCGCCATAAAAACGAAGCACGACTGCTTTACCCACATGTCAACCCATCATGACCAAACCCAGAGGTACATCGCCCGGCCTCTGATCCATCCGAAGACATACGTGCGTACGGCGGTATACGCGACCGGGACAGCCGCGCCCTTTCCGTCCGCCCGACACCGTGCCCAGCGGCTATCAGCCGGTCACACACAGCAGCAGGCTTTCATCGAACCAGACCACGGTACACCAACCGACCGCGGGGTAAAGAAGCAGCAGAGATTTGCTATTGCTATGCACCGAACCCCACGGCACCCATCTATTCATTCTTAAATCAAACCCCAGCTCTGGCAAGATCCACTCGCCTGCCCGCCCTCAGTCCTCTGCTCTCCCGCTCTGCACTCTCACTCACTCTCCCCACCACCACTACACTCGGTTGTTCGCTTCACCGAGGCCGAGGCGACGCACATGGCGCTGCCTCCTCTCTTCCTGCTCCGGGTCCAGCTGCTCTTCCTGCTCGGCTCGCGTGCCGCCTGGGCGGCGGCCACACTGCACGAGCGCGACGCGGCGGCGCTCCAGGACGTCCGGGCAGGGCTGCGCGACCTGCCCGGCTCGCGGTTCTTCGATTCGTGGGACGACGCGCCCGGCCCGTGCGCCTACGCGGGCGTCGTCTGCGCGCCCGACGAGGACAACCCAGGCGCGCTCCGCGTGTCCGTGCTCACGCTCGGCACCGGCCTCGCCGACTCCCCCGGACTGGCTGGCACGCTCCCGGCCTCGCTCGCCAGCCTCACCGCGCTCACGGACCTCGTCCTCTACCCGGGCCGCGTCGCTGGGGCCATCCCGCCGGACATTGGGTCAGGCCTCCGGCGCCTCCGCCTCCTGTCGCTGTCCGGCAACCAGCTGACCGGGCTGGTACCCGAGTCCCTAGCCGGGCTCCCGGATCTGCACACGCTCGACCTCGGCGATAACCGCCTCGAGGGCGCCATCCCTTGCGGCTTGCTGCTGCCATCCTCGCCGAGCCTCAAGGTGCTCATCCTGGCGAACAATGGCGGACTCTCCGGGCAGATTCCTGCCCAATTTTCCAGCTCGCAGCTATTCCACGTCGACCTGAGCCGGAACGCCATCACCGGCATGCTCCCGCCGCTGCCGCCGACACTCCGGTACTTCTCCATCGCTGCAAACTCAATGCAAGGGAGCCTCGATGGAGCCTTTGGCAACGGTTGGGCTCCGGCTGACCTGGCCTTCCTCGACCTGTCGATGAACAACTTCTCGGGTTCGATCCCGCCGGAGGTATTCGCGCTCCCGAGCGCGTCCTCGCTGCTCCTATCCCGCAACAACTTCACGGGGCGGCTGACCGTGCCGGCGTCCGTGTCCGAGCCCACCGCGACGCCCCCGTGGTCGGTGGTGGACATTTGCCACAACGGCATCTCGGGCGAGCTCCCGGAGGCGTTGGCGGCGGCGGGAAGCCTGTACGTGAACAACAACAGGATGTCCGGCGAGGTGCCGGAGGAGGTGGTCCACAGCGTGTTCACCGGACGCATGACGACCTTCTACGCGCAGCACAACTTCCTCACGGGCTTCCCGGTACCGCCGCTGCCGCTGCCGGACTCCGCGGCGCTGTGCCTCTCATACAACTGCATGGAGCTGCCGTCCCCCTCCGCCTCCGACGGGTGCCCCTCCATCGGCGGGCCCCTGGAGTCCAGGCCCGCCGACCAGTGTCGTAGCAGCACGGCAGCTGACGCCGGCAGCAGCGGAGGGGACGACTGAGCCGCCGACATTCCATGGCTGACAGGTGGGGCTCCGTTTGTGTCCGGGTTCAGCTCGGCACGGCGGGTGATCGCGGACGGGACACCAGGCTGGGTCACACATTTTTCCTTTGTCCGTTCGTTTCAGCTGTGGTTTTCATGTGATTGGGTTTGAATTCGTTGGCGTTTGTCGTCGGGCGGGCAACGGTCACAGGAGGTTGCCGTGTCCGTGTGTGCCATTACTCACTAGTTTGTAAGTTATGTCTAAAGAAAAATACAAGGCGATCTGAGGCTCTGAGCGAGGTGGTAATGCCAATATAAGCATTTCTGTTCATATTCTGCCAAGTTACTATAATGTAAAACTTTTTTACAGGGGTAGTAGAGGCTGTGGGCAAAAGGATCCCTCAGCATTGCTGTATATAATGCTGGTTGCATTACTCTTTCTGCCACGTTCACTCAAAATGAATGGTTTACTTTAGCTGGCTTGACCATAGGCCCAGCTGTGAACCTGTTGACACAGAACCAAGTACTACTACATCCATGGTGGCAAGAGGGTTATCGATAATTTCGTCGATCAGTCCATGACTAGGGCTTGGTTTCAACCAGTGCTTGGTTACGATCAATGCTCGATTATAACCAGATTTCGACTAGACTGCCACTCTCGACCAGGTCGAAGTCACTTCCGAGCCAGACGTAACTTCTTCTAATCAGATCATAGGTACTTCCATCCAATCAGATCATAGGTACTTCCGTCCAGTGTGTAACTTCCTGCGACCAATTGTTTCATCAAACAAGCAGTGTGTGGAAGCAGGATCGCGTATGCGATCGTGCAAGGCTGGCTGTGTGCATGGGCTATAGGCAGAGTGTGGACTACATGCATTTGAAGCTAAGGGTGTTGAGGGCACGAGCAGAAGCCATGTGTGGCAGAAGGAGTAACATCCGTCTACAACTCCAAGTCAACTTTGCATCAGTGATATTTGGTGTCATTTGTTTAGTTAGTTTATTTTCTTTTTTATCTCTTACTTTCTTATTCTTGAATTAGTTGCTTAGGAATCAGGGTACGGTTTGTTTTGGTTTGAGTCTGTGTTGTGTTTGAGTCATGTACAACATACAACATGGTAGGCTAGGGATGGCTAGCTATATAACCCCAAATCGTGTGCTCCTTTTGGGAGGGTAGGAATTTTGCATTAATTGAATAAAACAGAAAATTGTTATGTTTTGGCGGCCACATTGTATCACGTGTTCTTAAGAACTGATCAAGGTTTTATCTTGATGACCAGGATTCTAGTTGTGGTGGTAGAGTTTTGGTGTTGATACTATGATCTTATCTTTCTTCCTTGTGTTTTGATGCACATGGGAGGGAGAGCTATCTAGGGATTACTGTGGATATCGTCAAAGATCAGCCAACTTGCGTGCAAATTAGGGTTGCCTAATTTGTACTATATCAAGTAGTATCAGAGTATGGTTTATCATACTACTGGGGAGTTTCTTTGCTAATTTCATATTACTTTCGGGGGAGATGAGAAGATGTCGAGTGTGAGTAAGCGTGCCTTGAGTAAGGGTTCATATCACAAGGAGGATACAACGCATGCGTATGGCCTAATCTAGGCTAGATGTATGTGCGCAGTTCACTGCTACAATGCAATACTTCCAACATCGTTAGAAGGTAGCGCACGATTAACTTGAAGTGCAAAACAGGAGGTGCAGAACATGTTGAATGATTGCCTCAACAATAACACACAACGGATGACTGAAGGCGTCAACGATCTGAACATGACCCTCTGTCATTTGGAAGGAAGACTACAGCCACCACTTGAACAAGCGCAACGTGTTGCACATTGTGATGGAGCTAATTGCTATGCTGATTCAGAGGATGCCGTGACCAATGACTGTGGAAACATCTAGCGATGTTCTCGGCGTGATTTTTTTGATCGACGAGGTGCAAGACATGCCCGACGCCATGGAGGAGCTAGTGAAGCAGTAGAATCCAGCATAGGACACCATACGCCGAAACTTCTGGATCTTTAAGATGTCCTTTCATTGATAAAAAAATATCCATTTCACAGAAGCTTGACGCTGGTGTTAGAAATAGATAAATCAGTTAGAGATACACACAGTTATACAGAATAGCCAGCTGATAAAAAAACAGCACTCAATAAAGGTACTAAAAGTCATAGGCAGCCATCAGCAAAAGTTTCAACACCTTAGATTGCTTCTACAGGTCACAAATTCCTAGGTGATTTGTTAAGGACAATAGCATAACCAGTGTCATAGAAGCAAATCGGGAAAGGCAAAAACATTAGCATATCTATAAAACTTGACAGATTAAACAAGTAAAAAACAATGTGTGAAGTTTTGCTTGAATAGATTGCACCATACTACATCCACATGAAAAACAATACCCCACAACCATGTAACAAAGAGAATGTCTATCATTGTCATTACACAGAATACCAGATGCTTAGAGCTTGCACAGTGGTGGTAACACAATTACATTTCCAATTAATAGTAGCTTACTTGTAAGTTGCAAGTAACAATAAAAAAGGCAAGCATGCATTGCATAGGTAGCTGATGCTGCATTGCAAAGACAGGGAATGAAAGAATAATGAGCAAAGATAAGCATATCAACTAGATCCAGAGTAAACTGATCCAATCAAGAACAACAAGAACATAGCAAATTAAGTATGGCAGATTCTAGTTAAACCAAAACCAAAACCATTCAATAAAAACAAGAACCCAGTAGATATTTCGGTATAGAAGCTTTGCAAAAGTTCAGCTTTCCAAAGCAGCAAGCGCAGTTGCATATGATGCACATTCTGAATCCCAAAGGCATCAATCAAGCTCATCTCGATTCAATGGAACCAGCATCAGTGCACACCAGATTATCAGACTACGTACAGTGCCAACATAAAAAGCACTTGCATTCTTATGCTAATTAAGCATCAGAGTTACACTCAATGGAAACCTTAATCGCCTGCACCGCACATTAACTAGACATCACATTACTGTGCTAAGCATCATCATCTAAAAGAGAAAAGATGCATCATTCATACATAAGAATAATCTCAGAGCTCGCTGAGATCCACATCTACTATATACACCCAATTATCACATAATTAAGAACATAAGGCATAGCATGCTTGGCATTGGGCATTGGGCAATGGCAATGGCAGTAGTGTGCGATACCAAGTTCTGTGATGTTGCCGCTGGGGAGTCAGGAGTAGAGGGGGCGCTCGGTCCACACGCCGGCGACGTGGCCGTTCTCGCAGACGTACGCGTGCACGACAGGCTCGCCGTCGTCGTGGTAGCCGTAGAAGCTACGGAGGCAGAAGGCAGAGTAGAGGTCCCAGGCTTCGGTGCAGCCGCAGAAGGCGCACGGCCACCGCCTCCACCGGTAGCGGCGACTCCACCATCTGGGGCCTCGCGCAGTGTCACGGCAACATCCCGCTCCCGCTGCGAGCTCGTCCCACTGCGGCCGGGCGGCGGGAGAGGCGGCGCGGGGCGTGGAGGCGGCGGGGTGAGGAGGTGGTGGGGAGGCGAGGAGGGGCAGCGGGGGGCGAGGAAGCGGCGGCGGGGGAGAGGTGGGGGCGAGGTGCGGCGGGTGGGACTGAGGAGAGGAGAGGAGAGGCGGACGGAGAGACCGAGGGTCGGCCGGGAGTGGGGAAGTGGAATTGGGGGAGTGAGCGAGTGTGGCGGACGGAGGGAGTGGAGGCGGGTGGGATTTGGAATTTGGGCTCGTTCGCGGACGGAGGGTTTTTGTGATACTTCTAAAACGTCTTAAGAAACGTCTTTATATACTATATAATTTTTAATATAAAAACACTAAAAAAATGTCTAAAGAAAAACATCCTTATAAGACTATTTTATTGTAGTGAAGGTGATAGACAAGAGGATGGCAGCATTGGTAGAATCCAAAATTGCCATATTGGCGTTCATGCAAAAAGCTTATCTAAAGGCCTATTTAGAGTGAGAGATGTGTGTTAATCAAATTTTCAACCAACCACAACTACTTTGAGGAGAAGAAGGTTGTGTCGCTTCGATTCAGTTCACTAAATACAGTATTGTTGTGGCTATAGATCAAACAGAGAGAGAGGTATGGTAGTGGAGAGTTAGGTGAGCAAATGGCCTTTTGGGTCTTTCCCAAGAGCTGATCATGATATATATGTGTTCTCTCGTAAGGAGCATCTTTACCATCGTAACCTTACACAGAGCCTCCGACCGAGGGTAGCTACGTCCTTAATACATGGTTTATAACCTTCTCAACAGGCTAGCTGGGTTTAGGTGGAGGCCATCCCTACAACAGGAGCCTCTCATGGTGAAGAGCTTCACAGGCCGAAACCATGTTGTCGAGCCCTTTGGCCCCCTCCGTCCCTGCGACCTGTGACGTTGTGTGATTGTGGGTGAAGCGGAGTCAGAGCCGGAGGTCCCGCAGCGGAGCCGTTGTCGAAGTCTTACGCTGGATGATCGCAGGCGGGGTCGCATTTGCGTTGCGGAGGCGGAGACCTCGTCGATTGCGCTGCGGAGGTGAAGACCTCGTCGATGCGGGAGGAGCGGGCAGGCGTTGGAGGTTGGGGCGTCTCATGCGCGTGAGCGACCACGTCGATTCGACTCCCGCCGGTTGGACGCGTGTGATCAGCCGTGACGGTTGAGCCTCCGCTGGTTGCGCTTCCCGAGAGCGGCTATATAGGCAACCATAGCGGCGTGACGAAGTACAGCTGGGACGGCTTGTCTCAAGAATATACCTCTTCCGTTCACGAGCATGCGACAGGGTTAACGTCAGTTAAGATGCTCTTGTGCATGCTTGTGGACGGAAGAAGGTACATTTCTGAGTTGGCAGAAAGGTTCGCTGCCCTCGCTGCTGAAGAAGTATCGGGCCGTGTTTGTGAGATATCCTCTGAGCCTGGGCGTGCGCCTGTCTGGCGGCTAGCTTCACGCCGGTCGGTGCAGACTCTCGGCTTCGACTGATCCGCTGCGTCAGTGCTTGCTGCAACCTAGCATCCATGGAAAGGCATGAGACACATTAGGGTGCGAAAACGGTTGTGCTAAGAGTGGAAAGGTATGCCACCGAAGTGGAAAGGGCGTCTTCTGGCGCGGCGTGCGGATGCACGGCTCCGTGTTGAAGTGCCAGAGCCGAGGGCGGACGCGGGGGTTGCCACGTGGGCGAAGGTCGTCGGCGGCGGCTGCAGTCGTTCGGTGAGGCGAAGGCTTCGCGAAAGGCATAGCTGAGGTCCCTTGGCGGAGTCATATCTGGCTTGTGGGGTCGAAGATTTCGTCGACGCGGCCATGTGCGCAAGCGCAATCAAGCTGGGACGTCGCACGCGTATGAGCAGCCGTGCCGCTTCGGCTTCGGCCGATTGCGCCTCTCCACGCGTCGGCGACCACGTCGCTTCGACTTCCATCGATTGCGCTTCTCCACGCGTGGGCGATGCTTCGACTTCCGCTGATTCGCTTCTCCACGCGGGGGACAGCTGTATATATACATTCCAGGAGGGTTGTAGCGTCCTTCGGGCGCAGTTGAGATGGTCTTTGATCTCGAAAATATGCCTTCTTCAGCTCATGAACATGAAAAGGAATATTGCCGTGTCGATGAACTGAGGGAGGCCTATTTTCGAACGCAATATTCCGACGACCGGTGGCCACTGCGTGCCCGCGGGGGAAGGAGGCCGTTGCGTTGCAAGTGGTTGAGCTCTGCTTCGCGCCGAATACAAGCGCACCGGCCGCGCGATGATCCGGCTGACCGGTGCGTCTTGGGCACGCGGCGCTGGCTGGCTCTGCGTTGGTCGACGCAGACTCCGCTGAACAGACTGCTCCGCGAGCACTCCCCGAGGTGGGGGGCGTCTTCTGGCGTGCCTCTCCGGCGCGCGGGTGCGTGTCGACGTCGGGGGCAGACCCGGGACTGCTTTGTGAAGATGAAGATGCCGTCGAAGGCGGAGCCATATTGTTGTGCATAGATTCCCGAGCCGGCAGTTGGTGGGGCGCTATTGGCGCGTCGTGTGCTGTCAGGCCCCTTGGTGCGACCGCCGCTTGACCGGGCGTGGCGCGCATGGGTAGGTGTGCTACTATAGTGGCAATCGTGGGGAGGTGGGCGGTTCACCTCCCAGTAGTTATGCTCATCGATGGCGTGGGAGACACAGGGGTTTTAAATACCCCTTGCGTTACGCCACTTGCACTTTCATCGTCTTGCCTTCTAGCTCCCAGTCACACGTCCCAATTTTTTGTCTTCCTTGCTTCCTCCTACGTTGCGGAGCTCTAGGAGGACGATGGCATACGACGGGGCGCGCGCCCAGCCGGCCGATGACAACGCCGTCTTCCGGCGGCCGTCGCCGCTCGAGGTGGGGTACACACTCGAGGGCGCGACTCCGCGCCTGTGGACAAATGGTGAACGGCGACGAAGAGAGTAGGGGGTCTGTGCTCCCGCGTCCTGGGCTCGACGCTGGTGACGGAAGAGACGATTCGAGACCTTCTGCGCGAGGGGTAGCTATCGGACCGCCGGGAGGTGCGACTACCTGCGGGCGACGAGATCGAACCGCACCCCGAAACATCGGAGGTGATCGTGTTCGTCGCCTACTTCAAGGCTGGGTTGCGTATTCCGGCCGCCAGGCTTGTCGGGGACGTCCTACGGGCCTTTGGGCTTGAGCTGGCGCAGATAACGCCGAATGTGATAGCCCGTCTTGCCGTGTACAGCTGGGCGGTGCGCATGGAGGCATGCTGGCCGACCGCGTCGTTGTTCGCATTTCTCCATGATGTCCAGTGTGCGGCGGAGGATCAGGGGGACGGGGCATTGCCCAGCTTCGGCAGCGTCGACCTCGTCTTGCGGCCGCAATGCGAGAAGATTTTTCCCGCGGAGTCGAGTCGGGCGGAATGGGAGCCGGACTGGATGAGGCGGTGGTTCTACCACCGCGTGGCGAGCGGTAGCGGCCTTGAGTGTTCGGGGCGGCCGATGGCGGTTAACATTATGTCCAGCGCGCGAATAGACAATGATGATGAGTGGATAGCATGGAGGCTTATGGGGATCACCGCCCGCTTCAATATGCGCGACTTCGCTGAGGAGTTCGTCATGTATGGCGTGGCGCCGCTTGCCGTGGAGTGGCGTGTTACTCCCGGGAAGTTTCGGCGCGACAACGTCCGCCCGTCCGTGTCTTCGCTGCCGAGACCCTCCGGTCCGAGTAAGTTGTGCTGGTGTTTGATTTCGTATGCTATTCCCTGGGGCTGTTGCTTTTACAACGTGCCCTTGTGCCTCTCGCAGGTGCTTCCCTAGAAGACGTGGAGCATGCGGTGGGCGCATTCCTCGGACCGTACATGGCCAGGGAACACACGCTTCGCACAGCTGCGACCGCGGAGGCAGGCCTAGGGCAGCTGAACCGTGTGTGCGAAGCTTTGGGCATTAGGGTGCCAGAGCGTGCTGTTCCAGCCCCAAGCCCACCTCCTCACGGTTCCGCGGGGGAGGGAGTACCAGCGGGCGCGGGTTTTGACTTAGCGGAGCATGTCGAGTTGGAGGCAAGCGCGGGTACTGCCTTGCCGGCGATCGGCGTTGAGGCGGAGCCGTTGCCCGCGAAGGATGCTGGGGCGGAGTCTGTCCCTGCTGATGTGACCATGCCACATACTCATACAACCAAACCTCCCAAGAATAAACAAATGGTGAATTCGTTTCTTCGGTTTCAATTTATTTTAATTGAGAATATGATGCTATCTAAAGATGAAAATGTATTTTTGTCTAGCTGTATAAGGAGGATTGCATCAACGCTATGCGCTCGTGGTTGGGGTCCACCAAAAGGGAAGCCGACCAATATATCAAGACCAAGTCAATACCTTCCCCAACTCTTGCTCAAGGTCACCACGTTACTTTTAGATCAATTCAAGCAAGAGTTCAAATGGGACGCATTTTAGAATTCAATTTGGCCTGCGGATCAATTCGGAGTCAGCCTGATAGTTCGGACTTAAAATGTGCATAACTTTATCATAAAAACTCCATTTGAGGTGTGCAAGTACAGCAAAGAAAGAAGAGCTCGTCCACTTTCCAATGGATTTGGCCCCACCTCCAAATTCGTTCTGTGCGCATTGGAATTACCAAAACAAGGGGACACTGACTCAGCCTGATAGGTCCCACTTTAAATGCTCATAGATTTCGCATCAAGAGTCCAATTGGAATGTGTGAGTACAGCATGGAAAGCTTATTCTGTTCTCTTTCCAACGGATCTGATCCCATCCAAAAATTCCTTTTGTGCGCGACGCAATCAACAAAACAATCTTTGGTTTTGGAAATAGAGATAGAATCAGCTATGATTTGAATACTTTCCATGTATTGAGAACTTTCCATATGCAAGAACCTGCGTGTCCCTATAAATAGAGGCTGATTTGGCCATGTAACTCAGGCTTGTTTCGATTAGTTTTCTACCGTGAAATTTCGTCGTGTGTTCTTGTGTCGACTAGACCAACAACTGCGATTGCAGGCCTCAACCCCTTTGTGTTTCTCAGTTATATTTGCAATAAGATTGCTCTTTCACTTGTTCTTGCTTGTTGTTCGATTGCTTGCGGGGTGAACCTCGTGTTCAGTCAACGCGTTCTTGCACGGTTGATAGCGACTAGGGTGTGGTGTAGCGATTGCAGGACGGACTTGGTCGTCTCGGTCAAGTAGCCTCTTCGTCAACGTCATATCAAATCGAATTTATCCTTCTCATCGGAAGATCGGGCCACCCCCTCATCACCTGCGACGGTGGAACTTCCCCCTGCGGCGGTTTCCGAGGCGGGGCCGCCCTCTTGTTCACCGAAGGCGAAGCGGCCCCGCATACAATCGCTCCTTCGCTCGGCGGGGGGGGGGGGTTCGTTGTAGCGAGCAAGGTCGGGGCCTTATGGGACTCCGACTCCGACACCGAGTGCCTCGGTGTTCCCTTGGCCCTGATCAGGTCTGGAGCTGCCGAGGGCGAGGGCTTGGTGGAGCTAAGCTCCGACACAAAGGCCCCCCTCCGGACGGGGGGGCTGGGGATGCTGAGATCCTTGCGGATTCGGGAGGGGTCGAAGGTAAACATACATTAGTTGGTGTGACCCGCTGCTCCTTCGCGGGGTTGACCGCCATATCCCCTTGCAGCAACATGGTTCTCGAAACGTGGGCAGCCCTCGGAGCCTGAGGGCTGTCGCTTGGAAGGGGCATCTGGCGCCGGCGAGGCTATCGCCGCGGATGCTGCCCGACGTCTAGCGGACTTCATCCCTCGTCGGAGTCTTGGCGGCATGGCGGGGGCAGCGGATAAGCGCGACGCGAGCCTAGACCGTGATGCGCTGCAGATTTGCGGGCTTGGACTGCTTGAGGGGGTGCTAGAGGTCTCCGAACTGAGGGTAAGTGCCTAACCCTGAGTAGCACACGGCCGTTAGGGGTGTACTGATTGCTTTATCGCGTAGATCTTCGCCCTCAGCCGGGAGTTGTAGGCGGCCCACGTCCGGGAACGGGAGGCCTTGGAGGACCGACTGCACGTCGTCGAAGGAGCTCTTCGCACGTCGGAGGAGGCGCATTTCGCTAAGGATGATCGCATGCGGCTCACAGGCGAGCGCGGGGCCGTCTCATATGTCCGCGAGCTTGTGGCATCGACTCGGCGAGCGCGGTGAGGAGTGTGACGGGCTGCTCCAGCAGGTTGCCGTACTGGAGGAAGAGAACGGTCGCCTTGCTGCGTCTACGAGGAGCGGGATGAGTCTTGGGTGCCGCTGGCGGCGGCATGGTAGGCTATCTTGGCCCCGAGGTACCCTTGAAAACCTTGTTGCGAGTGCGCCCGCTCGTTCGGACCGAAGAGTTTTCACGGACGCCGGCGGATTGCGGAGCGGCGATCTTGCTCGGCGACGCGGCGTCCTTTGGCAATCACTGCTCCTACGTGACTGCATGCCTGGCATGTGCTCTTCTCCGACACCGGGGCTGCCGCCATATCGACGAATTGGGCGACCCGCAGCTGGAGATGCCTGCTGGGGCCGGAGTGATGTCCGATTTTTCCACGAACGAATCTGGGAGTACATCGGGGAGGCCGCGGCGAAGGTGGAGCTACGGCGGAACATATACGGCGAAGGGAACCTTGGCGAGTGGCTGGATGGAGTTGCCCGGCGCAGCGATGATGGGGCCGACGGCTCGAAGTAGGTGTGACCCCGGGTTCTTGTGCGTCGGTGTTGTATGTACTCCATGCTGCGAATGAAGTGAAAATTGATTCCCTTTTTTTGATCCACTGTGCCACTTTATTTCGAGCAGTTGCCCGAAGGGGATGTGTTGCTGATTTCTGATGCCATGACCCGTCGCCGCTTACGGCGCTGGTGGCGGGTCGAAGACTCGCTGAACTTCTGGGCGAATCGCCCCTCGGCAGGTTTTGTAAGTCGTCCAGGCGAAGCCGGGAGAGTAGTGTTGGTCTGGCGGGTTTTGTAAGCACTTTGCAGCAGTATGGTAGATAAGCCGGACGTTCGTCCCCGCCGTCATGTTTAGGGGCGTCCGCTTTGTGCGTTTCTTGTGAAATATGTTGGCTAGTTGGGGTAGACGCTTCAGGTGACAGCGGAGCTGGCGCCTAGTTGAAGTAGATGCGCAAGCGCTCCATCCCCTACCCTCCGAAGTGGTGGCAGCGGAGCTGGCGCCTAGTCGAAGTAGACGCGCGAGCGCTCCGTCCCCTACCCTCCGAAGTGGTGGCAGCGGAGCTGGCGCCTAGTCGAAGTAGACGCGCGAGCACTCCGTCCCCTACCCTCCGAAGTGGTGGCAGCGGAGCTGGCGCCTAGTCGAAGTAGACGTGCGAGCGCTCTGTCCTACTGTTGGGCAGGATAGGGATAAGATAAGCCTGGGGAGGGACAGGGTCCTAGCTCCGTAGGTCCTGTTCTCGGCGGTCGATGGGGGACCTCACGGGCGCCACTGTTTCGCTGCATTCCCGGACAGCGGGGACAGGCGGCGTGATCAATGGAGAGTGCATGCATGGCGCCATGCGGCTGTGAGGAGGTGCCCTTGCCCTTCGTGCTGCTGCCGGGCCCCTAGGATAGGGGGACGCGTGGAGTGTAGTTGGTGGAGCCCTGTAACTGGTGCGGAGCAACACTATTGCACCGTGTGCCCCTGGGACAGGCGATGGGACTCTTGAGGCGTAATGTCTGTGGTCTTACTTTCGGGGCTCTTTAAAAGGGGCGAGTGGCCAAGTGAAGCGGCACTCGCTTTTCCTAGACATCGCACCCCCGTAACTTCTGTTGAAACTGCCGTCCCCAGTGTGCCCCAACTTCACCAAGTAGCATCGAGGGCTCAGGAGAGTGGCTGATGCCGCCTGGGCGATCGCGGGGTTGGACATCCCGCCCTTGTGGGGGGATGCGACGCCGCGATGTGTTGTCCCCTCGCCGGCTCGTGCGGGGTGGTGGGCAATTCACTTGTACTTCATCAAGGCCGCTCCTAGCTTTGGGAGGAGACTTCTATGTCACGCTAGCGAGGCCGCCTCGCGCTGTGCTGTCCCGTACAGACGCCAGTCCTCTCCCCCAGTCTTCTTCCCTAGCTGTTGGACGCTTGGGATGGGGAGGGGTCTTGTGCTTGCGGTGCTACAGGGAGCCGTGCTTCTCCAAGGACGGGCTGACTCCTCCAGCTCGGGGCGGCACGCCCTAGAGGGCCTTGGGCGCTCTCCGTCTTGTGCTGCCTTATTGGGGCGATGCTACGTCCCGAGCTCGAACGTCAATGGGCGTTCGCTGACCCCGCGTCGGGAGATCGCGCCCATGTGGGCGCCTTCGCCGAGCGCGTTTGGTTTGTCGGCTCTTCTGGAGAGGTGCAAGCCATTGAGCTCGCACGCCTCGCTCCTGTACTTGCGGCCGCCCGTCCATGCGGTGCACGCGGTTTGCTGGAAGCGCGAGAAGCCTCTGGAGTCCGTGCGCCGTTGTATGTAGACTCCGGCGAGTGCGCGGGAATATCGTCCACGTCTTATTTATACTCTGGAGAGTACGCGTGGTGATAACATCTGCGCGTGCGCGGGACATCCGCGTCTTGTTTAGACTCAGTAGAGTGTGCAGGGAAAACATCCGCGTCTTTGTTTGTACTCTGGAGAATGCATGGGACTATCAACCATGGCTTATTTAAGCTCCGGAGGGTACACCATCGCGCGCGCGGAATATTCGCGTCTTGTTTAGACTCAGTAGAGTGCGCAGGGAAAACATCCGCGTCTTTGTTTGTACTCCGGAGAATGCGTGGGACTATCAACCACGACTTACTTAAGCTCCGGAGGGTACGCCAACGCGCGCGCGGGACATCCGCGTCTTGTTTATACTCAGTAGAGTGCGCAGGGAAAACACCCGCGTCTTATTTATACTCCATAGAGTGCGTGCGGAGGCGGACCTCGATGCTACGTCTTATTTATACTCCATAGAGTGCATGCGGAGGCGGGCCTCGACGCTATATCTTATTTATACTCCGTAGAGTGCGTGCGGAGGCGGACCTCGACGCTACGTCTTATTTATACTCCGTAGAGTGTGTGCGGAGCGGACCTCCATGGGGTGCGTGTGCGGAGGTGAGTCTCCGTGTGGTGCGTGTGCGGAGGCGAGTCTCTGTGAGGTGCGTGTGCGGAGGTGAGTCTCCGTGTGGTGCGTGTGCGGAGGTGAGTCTCCGTTTAGTGCGTGTGCGGAGGTGAGTCTGCGTGCGGTGCGTGGGAACATCGACCACGTCTTTATACTCCGGAGAGTATGCGTGGTAGTAACACCGACGCGTGTGTGAAATTTCGCGTCTTGTTTATACTCAGTAGAGTGCGCAGGGGAAACGCCCGCGTCTTTTTTATACTCCAGGGAGTTCGTGCGGAGGCAAGCCTCTGCACGTTTTTTGGTGGGGGCATGAATAGCTTCGCAAACGGCGAACTTTATTTAATTCCCGTTTGCACGGGTGAGCGAATACAAAAGGTCATGGACTAACCATTGAACTCGTTGTCGCGGCGGTGAGATACGGAGCCTCTGGTGCTTTGGCTGCCGTAGGGCGTGTATAGGCGCGCCTGACCTAAGGGCCTCACTAGACCTTAAGAGTTTATTCTGCTTAGCAGTCTCACTGCACGTCCGGTTGAAGAACCCCAACTTGTGAACTTAATCTTTATCCGCAATACAGTTTCAGATTGCATCTTCTACTCTCTTTCTTGTGTTCTCGATTCGCTTGCAGGAGATAGCCTTCTTGGCGAGGTCAACCGCGTTCGGCACGGTTGATAACCATTGGAGCAGTGTTGTATTGATTGCAAGGGGATCGATCTATTTTGGTCGGAGAGTTTGAATCATCAACGTCGAGTTCTCCACAATCGACTTATCAGTATCTCTCGGAAGATTGGGCCATCGTCACATCAGGTGGTATCAGAGCAACAGTTGCCCGTGAGGTAATGTATCCCTTTTAGATTAGTTTATGTTCATCATATCGTCCTAAAAACTCCAAAAAAATAGACAAAAAAAATTCCGTATTGTTCTTCTGCTGTCCCAACACCCTTTTGTGCCATTGCAATTTTTCTTTTCAGTTTTTGCTCGTTGAAATTTTGGTTACATTATCGTGTCAAGTTGCTGATTGCTAGTTTAGTCAGAGTCCAACTCGCCTTCGTCTAGTTGCATCTTGTGTCCTTTTGCGTTGCTTAATCGTTGATATTTCACACCTTTGAAAAATCCGCTAGTTGATCTTTCAATTAGCATAAAAAAAGAGAGAAAAAGTAGATTCAATTTACTTTTGAACTCTCATTCTAGCTGTCCACGAAAAGATCTTTTGTGCACCTTCGAAATTTATCAGATCCAAACACACCTGGGTTTCCTTTTCCTTGTTTATTTCGGCCGCAAGAAACCCTAAACTTCCACGAAGTTGTGCACCGCAAAGAATCCTAGACGGACACGTTCGGCCGTCCGGAGTTTCCTGCTGAACTTTCAGACCGTCTGATCTAGATCGGCTGATCAAAATCATCTTGAGTCCGTTTGGGCCAACCGAAGTCCCCGCCGTACATCCGGACCGACCGATTCTAATCGGACCGTCTGAGCGCTCGCCCACAGCCGAGCCGCCCGATTTTGATCGGACCGTCCGAAACCGCTCGAGACGTTCGGACCGTCCGACGCGCTCGCCCCAGCCACACCTTTTTGATTCTGATTGGGCCGTCCGAAGCCACGCGAGACGTTCGGACCGTCCGACGTGCTCGCCCCAACCGCACCTTTTGATTCTGATCGAAGCATCTGAGGTGGGTGGTGACGTTCGGACCCTCCGAAAGCTTGTTGATCTAAACTTTCGCACGTCTGTTGAAAGCTTCACTTAAATCCTTTGATCCTTGAGACTAGTCTTTGATAATTGCATTTAGGCTGCCCCAAAATAATTTTTGTCGACTGAATATTTATTTTAGAGACATACATCACCCTTTCGGCTGATAAAAAAAGAAAAAAAAGAAAAGAAGAGAGAGAGCTTGTGACTCAAATACCTCATTAGACTCGGAATAAAAAGTTGAATCTTTTGAGTCACTAGCAGGATAAAAAAGAAGAAAATCACTAGTCTTAGGAAGTATCAAATTCTCAGCGGAAATATTATTGACTCCTAAAAATGATTTTACCTGATAGTTGAGTTGACGAGCACATGCCCGAGTGATTGGACCTTACCCATCATTCATGGAAGCAGTAAAAGGAGTATTCATATCAGTATAAGTGATGTCCTCATCAACCTGTGGGCCTAATGACGAGGGCAAGAGCCAAACGTTTAAACAAACAGGTGCTTTTGTTTCTTAAAGAGTTTCTTTTAAATGATGATGAACTTGGGATACTACCTCATGCTAGTATTTTATGTATTCTTAGGTATGACTCATGTGAAGACTAGGGAAAGCAAAAGGGAGGAGCCAAAGGACTTAAACTATAAGTTTTGGATAAGATTTTTAAGCCAAATTCGTACCTCCCACAAGCCCAACTAGATTCAAACTCGGATTCAACTCAGAATTCAATTCGGATTCGGTTCGGGACAGCTTGACAGGCGCTTATGAAAAAGGTAATAACTTTCACAAACGGAGTCCGATTTGGGTGTTCTTGTACACATTGGAAAGATAATTTCAATGGCTACGTAATGGATCTAGTCCCAGCATCAAATTCATTACAGATCAAAAGTTATAACCAAAACAATATAACAGCTGTAAAATCTAGTTTCCTTTTTGTGAGAGTTCGTATCTAAAACCATATAGGGTTGAGTTGTACTAGATTTGTGGACTCTATGGATGTCCCAAAGTGCTATATAAGCCATGTATTGGTAGCCTAAGGGCTCAGAAAACCTTTGAGAATAATTAATCTACTAAAGTTTGTTCGAATTTATCATTACTGCCGAAATTCCATAGGGAATTAGGAGTGTTCTTCAATCAAGATCGTTCAGCCTTTCTGCTGGGAATTGGGTGCACGATAGATTTTCACTTGGTGATCGGCAAAATCGACGCGAGTGTGTTTTGGCGGATTAAAGAGTGTTCGTCCCTTGCACTGGTATTGGAGGATCGCTGTGATTCATCAAAACTCCCGTGAATATCCAATCCTACGTCGAGAAGATCGGGTGACCCCATGTCATCTTGATATCAGAGTGCGGTTTACTCGGTAGGATCTTATCTCTTTATTTTTAGATTGATTTATTTCTATCCTATAGTCCAATAAACCAAAAATTGCAACAAAAAAATCCAAACCATAGTTTCACATCTGTTATTTTTGTGAGTTTTATTAAGTTTTGATCCATTAGAAATTTTGTTTACGTACTGATCTTAGTGTCCTTTTGCGTTGCTTAATCGTTGTTATTTTAAACCCTTGAAAATCTGCTAGTTGATTTTTCAATTAGCATCCAAAAAAAGTTAGATTCAATTTACTTTTTGAAATCTTGTTCTTACTGTTCACATAAGATCTTTGCGCATCTTGAAAGAATATCACATTCGAATATATCTGTATTTCCTTTTTCTTGATTGATTTGGCCACAATAAACCCTAGCTGCCACAAGAATCTTAGTTGGACACATTCAGACCGTCTGAAATTTGTTGCGGTTTGAATTCCGAGCGTTTGTTAAGATCTTCACTTAAATCCTTTGAACCTTGAGACTAGTCTTTGATAATTGCTTTCGGGCTATTCTAGAATTATCTACACATTGCTGAACATCTTTGGACTTGCGTAGAATCTACAAACAATTAAACCTAGTTCGGCCTTGAGTATAAAAAAAAGAGAGATCCAAAAAAAAAGAAGGCAGCCGATTGAAAAAAAAAGTGGAGCCACGGCTTGAGCAAAAAAAAGAAAGAAAGATAGAAAGAAAGAAAGAAAAGAAAGCATTTGGCCGAATTTGGGTGAGTTAATCTTAGTCCATAAATTCAGATTGTGTATTTAATTTCTTTGGACAATCTTGTGCCCTCAAATTCATATTATTGCAATTGGCTAGTGTCTCTCCTAGTACTTGGTGCAAAACGAGCTAATATTCTCGATTGTTTCCTTTAGCTCAGTCTTTTTGCTTGCATTGAGTCACATTAATCATTACGTGTGCGTTCATATACTCCCTTTATATCATTTGGATCAGCACATAGGCAATACTTTCTAACTTGGATTATTACTTAATTTTACAATATCGTGAAATTCAGATTGTGTAGGATAAATACTTCCTAACCAAACTCCACAAAATATCATTTGTCGTGCAATTGTGAGTCACTTTTAAATCCGCTTGATCATCACTTGCTATTGTCGCCACCACTAAGTGTAAGTTTCTTTTTGGCCTTAATTCACTTCGGAAAGGTAAGAACTTTACTTGGGAGAGGAAAGAGCGAGATTGAGTGAATTCCACATATCATACATATCTTGGTGTTGTTTCGTGTTTCTTTGCACAATCTAACCATGTTAGGTGGAGATGATAATATGGACAAGGAGCATGATCTGAACATTCCGACGACTCGACTCCACTTCCAAGCTTTGAGGGGAACTTTGCGCAATGAGATCGTCGGCACTACTGACACTTTGGAAGAGCAATTCAAGGAGCAGATCAATAACTCTGTGCAAGATATGCGCATTGAGATGAACTAGCAAATGATTGTACTACGTATAAACATTGTTAATGATATTGTGCGCGCGCTTCGTCCACAACAAGAGGAGGGAAGCGTTCATCGTGGGGGAGCCATTCCTCCACGAAATGAGGGAGCAGCCGCTCCTCGAAGCGGCCATGAGGCTCAACAAAGACGAGATCGTGTGATGGCAAATACCATTTGCCCACCCCTGCCCGGAAGAGGTGAAGGGGGCAGCTTCCATGGTCCGGGGAGGGGCCATGGACATGGAGGCCATGGTGGGGGAGCAACACACTTCGATGACGACGACTTTCTGCACTATGATGATGGCTATCACCGTCGTAATCGTTACGGCGATGAACGACCAAACGAGGAAAAATTTAGTAAGCTTAAATTTACAATGCCATCATTCTCAGGTACACATGAGCCCGAAGAATACCTCACTTGGGAGCTCAAGGTGGACAGGGTGTTCTGCTTGCACAATTATTCTGAAGAGAAGAAAATTCACATGGCGGCACTTGAATTCGTTGATTATGCGTTGATTTGGTGGGAATAAGTGTAAAATCAAAGGAGAGAGAACAATGAACCACCCATTACTACATGGGAGGCGATGAAGTACCACATGAGAACAAGGTTTGTTCCCAAACATTATAAACGCGATTTATTTAACAAATTACAGCAGATGAAGTAAGGCACCTTCACGGTGGAGGAATACTATAAAGAGATGAAAATAGTCATGATTCGAGCTAATATTTATGAGCAAGAAAAGCAAACATTGGCGTGATTCCTTGCTGGTTTACACCGTCCCATCAAGCGCATCGCTGAATTTTAGCATTACAACAACATGGTGGAGTTGGTACATCAAGCAACCAAGGCTGAAAGACAAGTGCAACAAAACATGCGGGCAACAAGAACATCATCCTTCATGCCCCGAACAGCACCTACAGGAGGTAAATCCACATCTCGTTTCAATTTATTTAAAACTAATCCTCCTAGTGGAAGTTTTGCTCCTAGTACACGTGTTGCCCTAAGTACAAAGAATGCTACTCCTTCCATTTCAAATAAAGGACCAAACTTTTCTTCATCATCTTCTTTTGGTTCTACGGCCAAGAGTAACTCCATCCAATGCTTCAAGTGTCTTGGTCACGGACATATGCAAAAAGATTATCCAAATAACAAGGTAATGTTGATAACTGAGAATGGGGAGTATGATTCTGCTAGTGATGCAGATGTAGAGTACCTAGCTGATTTCGAGGCAAATGAGAATGACCATAGGGGAGAAAGAGGCGAGGACACGCATGGGGATGGATATTGTGACCCTGAATCCGGTCCTATCCTTATGTGCACTCCTTCGGTATTGAGCGTTCAAGCTAAATCCAATCATGAACTGCGCTGCAACCTCTTTCAAACAAGAGCTCAGGTAAGCAAAGATGGTAAGTATTGCAAGGTTATTATTGATGGAGATAGTTGTCATAACCTAGCTAGTAAAGAACTTTACAACAAACTTGGCTTGAAATACAAGAAACATCCATATCCATATCAAATTCAATGGTTGAATAATGATGGTTCTATGAATGTTGGATACACTGTTGATGTTAGCTTTCAGATTGGCAATTACCAAGATACAGTAGAGTGTGATGTGGTCTCCATGGATGTTTGTTATTTACTTTTGGGGAGGCTATGGTAATATGATCGGTCTGTGATTCATGATGGTAGAACAAATTAATATAAATTCATGTGGAATAGCAAAGAAATAACATTACGACCTATGACCCCTTCTCAAATTGTCATTGAAAATGTTCAAAAGAAAGAAGTGCAAATAGGGGGTGAAAGAGGAAAGGAACAAAAGAATGAAATTCCACATAGGGTGAGCGCGAGAGAAAAATTAAAATTGAGTGGGAAAGCTAACATTGAGGGAGAGAAAAAGTTAGTGATGATGACAACAAAATCTGAGTTGGGGGAGATGAGGGAAGACTCCACTATATTTCACTTTGTGTTGTTATATAAAGAAGCTTTGATAACTACTAATGACTTAACCTCTCTTCCTAGTGTTGTCGCTCAAGTTTTGTAGGCTTATGGTGACGTGTTTCCGAAGGATGTACCCGTTGGACTACCACCCATTCGAGGTATTGAGCATCAGATTGACTTGGTTCTGGGAGCCCCTCTTCCAAACCGTCCGCTCTACTGCACCAACCCTGAGGAGACAAAGGAGATTTAACGGCAAGTGCAAGTACTTCTGGACAAAGGGTACGTACGTGAGAGTCTTAGCCCTTGTGCCGTTCCTGTTATACTTGTTCCTAAGAAAGATGGTACTTGGTGAATGTGCGTAGACTGTAGAGCTATAAACAACATAACTGTTCGGTATCGTCGTCCTATTCCTAGGCTAGATGATATGCTTGATGAGTTAAGTGGTTCTACTATTTTTTCTAAGATTGACTTGTGTAGTGGATACCATCAAATAAGAATGAAATAGGGAGATGAATAAAAAACTGCTTTTAAAACGAAGTTTGGCTTGTATGAATGGTTAGTGATGCCTTTTGGGTTATCCAATGCTCCTAGTACTTTCATGCGCTTAATGAATCATGTTTTAAGACATTTTATTGAAAAATTTATGGTAGTTTACTTTGATTATATCTTGATATATAGCCGCTCTTTGGATGATCATATTGAACACATCAAACAAGTATTAGAGGTGCTTAGGCGAGAACAATTGTATACTAATCTTGAGAAGTGCATCTTTTGCACTAGTAAGGTTGTGTTCCTATGCTATGTTGTTGCAGTTCATAGCATTGAAGTTGATGAATCTAAAATTGAAACTATTCGAAATTGGCCTACTCCTATGAATGTTAGTCAAATTTGCAGCTTCCATGTACTTGCTAGCTTTTATCGACGATTTATGAAAGATTTTAGCACCATTGCTGCCCCATTAAATGAATTAACTAAAAAGGTAGTCACTTTTGAGTGGGGAGAAAAAGAAGCCAAAGCATTTGTTGAGTTTAAGAAATGTTTGACTGAAGCACCATCACTAAAACCTTTGAGATTAAATGTGATGCTAGTAAAATAGGTATTGGTGGTGTTTTGATGCAAGAAAGAAAACCTGTTGCATATTTCAGTGAGAAACTTCATGGTGCACAATTGAATTATCCAGTTTATGATATTTAGTTTGTTCTGGATTGGTCCTGTATGGTGCGCGATTGGGTAATGATGCACTAGGAATTAAATTAATTTGATGCTCAATCCCTCGAAGCGGTGGCAATCCCGGTGGTATGTCCTTCAGAAAGACATCTTTGTACTTCTACAAAATGTTAGTGACAACAGGAGGCAAAGAAGATGGTATTTCCTCAAATAAAAACAAAGTGGCTTTGCAAACAAATGCATAGCAAACAGAATTACTAGTATCCAATTCAGTCATATCAGATTTGGTAGCAAGAAAACTAGCACCTTTCAATTGAATTTTCTTTTTCTTCACAAGAGCAGATTTTGGTTCTTTCTTCTTATATTGCGCAAGCTCTTTTGCTACAATCTGATTTTCGCTCTTAGCATTCTCTAGAATTTTCTCTCTACTAGCTCTAGCAACTTCATCTTTAACAATTTGTTTAGGAGTCATAGGATGTAGCACAATTTCCTTTTCTTTGAACATGAGAGAGTATTGGTTATTCCTACCATGATGCACACAATCAGTATCGTATTACCAAGACCTTCCTAATAACAAGGAACAAGCTTGCATAAGTACAACATCGCAGTTAACATAATCATGGTAGGAACCCATAGAAAAGTGTACTCTCACCATTCGTGTTACCTTTAATTTACCACTGTTGTTGAACCATTGAATATGGTATGGATGAAGATAAGGTTTGGTCGGCAAAACAAGCTTCTCCACCATATTCATCAACAATTATGTGAAGCGAGCGTTCCTTTACAACGCCCTTGATTTGGAACAAATTATAGCGTTGATTTTGCTCGGCAGGAGAAACTTGAGCACTTAGTACGCGTTGCACTATAATGCTCAAATACTTGTCGGCATCTTCGGCGCCAACATATTCCTCCTCATGATCAGATTCTTCTTCATGTCCTGCAGGGTCAGTTGCAAGCATAGCATATGTTTCATCATCAAATCACTAGCAGAGGAATACCTGCTATCACTAGCCTTTGCAATGATGGTATTGGACGTCCTTAGTTTGTCCTGTCGAAGCAACAGAAGAAGACGTTTTTGCAGCAGCTTGTGGTACTGATTTTGCCACTTCAGAAACTCGTGGTGCTGAGTTTGACGTAGTAGGGTGCTGCTTGTTGTTGAAGGATGACGATGGTAGTGCCGTAGTGGACGGGACAGTAGAGGGCGTGGCATCCAGGAGTTTGTGCGACCTGTAGAAGGGTTAGATCGTGTCCTCATTTGGCATCCCTACATTTCACGTTCAGCCTTACAAGCAAGATGAAACAATCTACTAATAGAGTTGTAATCTTTATAGTTAAGGATATCTTGAATTTCTCGATTCAAACCTCCCAAAAACCTAACCATTAATGCCTCCTCATTCTCAACTAAACCACAACACAACATACCAATTTATAATTCTTGATAGTAGTCTTCCACAGACTTTGCACTTTGTTGTAAGCGTTGCAGTTTATTTAACAAATCACGAGCATAACATGAGGGAACAAATCGATGCTGCATAAGCAATTTTAAAGCC
Organism: Melocanna baccifera; assembly: GCA_036346265.1. Taxonomy (NCBI): domain Eukaryota; kingdom Viridiplantae; phylum Streptophyta; class Magnoliopsida; order Poales; family Poaceae; genus Melocanna; species Melocanna baccifera. The sequence goes on along the minus strand of CM070691.1, from coordinate 13,542,899 downwards.
TCCCAACTGTTAGGTATGTTATTGGAATTTTGATGACAATGTGCTTTCCACCAAACAGAAGCTGAAGGGTCGGAAATGGCAACAGAGGGGGGGTGAATGGTGCCTCTAAAATTCTCCCCAAGTAATCATACTAATTTCTTCTCCGATAACTATTAGAAGCTACGAAGCAAGAAATTAATTTACTAAAAATATAACTAAGATCAGGCCAACAAGAAGGTGAAATAATAAAAAGAGGCTCTAAGGATTTTTCATAACCTCTCTTAACAACTAAAAAGCATACTAATAGATAGCACAAAAGAAATCAATAAAAACTAACTATACTCCAACAAATGCTGCTACTGAAAAGAACCTTCTGCAGAACAGAAAAAGCAACCTGCTGGGATTAACCGAAACGAAGCAATGCTGGCCAAAAATACACAGGAACAGCTACCAAAGAGCACTGCGTGCTGCTGTCCAAAACTGCTGAAAATAGGAGACCAAATGCTGTCCAACTTGCAGGAAAACAGATCGCTACCTAAAGCAAAACAGCAACTAAAACTATGCCCAACAGCTGGTCGAAACCTCCAGGGAACAGCAGTACTTGCAGCAGTAGAAAAAGGATAGCATCTACTGCATTAAAACAGCAGAAAACAGCAGCCTAAACCGAACTGAAAAGAGAGGCTTCTGCAGTCTTGGCTTGCAGCAAAAAGGCAGCAGAACAAAGGACTAAAAACTACAATATTGGAGCAAGATTGGAGGCATCTTGGGCAGCCAAACCAGCAGTAAAGAACAGTAAGGAACACTAGCCGAACAGACACTACACATACCAAGAAAAGTGCAGAACCTTCAAGCCAAAACTGCAAAAAACAGCAATAAACCCGCTGTCCAAAGAGCATAACCTGACCACGAAACAACATTGAAGGACTAAAGAACTTCTTGGACAGCTCCTGGCCAAAATACAATCAGCAAGCAGGTCGAAACTGGCAGAGGTTGGACTGTTGCTCCTCAAAAGAAAAGATTGAAACTGGGACTACTTGAGAATGCTGAAACCTGAGAAATGAAGCAGCCGAAAACACACTGGACAGCTGCACCGAAAAAGAAAAAGCAAGCAGGCTGGCCGAACAACAATTCTGCAGTCACAACAACAGAAAATCACCAACTAAAAGCATCACAAGAAGGAAAAAACTGATCGGAATTTTCTGCCCAAGAGAGAGTGCTGCTGCTGTCCAAAACTAAGGATTGCACACACGCACTGACTGAGGATGAACTGAGAATAGAACCATTTAATGCTGCATAAAACCGAACACAAATATTACCTACAGCCAAGATGATTTAGATCAATATATGTTGGCTGCTCCTCACAAGACTTTGACCAAGACTAGAAATCAAATAACACAAACCAAGACATAACTTAAAAGCTTGCTCTTGAGAGTTAACTGGTCAAACAACCTTGAGATAATTTCCCATCACAGAGCAAAACAAGTTAGATAAGGATAGGATAAACAAGATGTAACACCCCAAGATCCACATCACCCTGGAATGTTACTAAACCACTCTACAGCTAGCCAAAAATTTCAAGATAATTTATTTCGGCAACAATTTCTAGACATGAAGCATTAAGTGGAAGCATAAACAACTAAGGGAAATAAGATAATGGTAACAAGTTCAATAACAACCTCTAGCAGATTAAATCAAGAATAGTTTACAAGATCATCATTATTAAATAAAACAACCATCTATGGATAGATAGGCATTTGGCTAGAAATCCATCGACTTTATTACAGCATGAATTGATGAAACAAGTGCATTATTGTGGTGCCGCTCTACCCATCCCATGAATGCTCAGGAATCACCTGTGGGGGGAAAAACAAGGGTGAGATAAAAATCTCAAAAGCAAACTGCTTTAATGTGCTATTCGGACTACAAACAAATATACAACATCATTAAAGTATTCACATGTCCACATCTGCAATGTGCATTCATATTCATTATCAAGCTAATTAAACTACAATGATATTAAGCATCAATATCCATTTCCCAAATGACCACAATTATTGCCTCAACTATATTTACTACCAGCAATAGTAAAACATTAGCAAATGAATCTTGATTAACTACTTCATATCATCCACCACCACCACTACCAATGACAATAAAGCATTAAAACGATTTACCTCACTAACTTTATTATTCCTCGTGTCCACAACTGCTATCACCACTTACCACAAGAGAAAAGAATCTCATACCACAATCACAACCCCCTATCATACCACAAGGGATGAACCATAATCTACAACCACAGCCATTTTCCGCATACCACAAGTGGCTCTCATGAGCCAATTCCACACTACAACTATGAAGTTGCAGTTGTTTGTAAAATAACTTCAACACAATATATTGCATAAGAATGCAAATGATCTTTCCACAATTCAATGCATATGCAAGCTATGCTCCACTGCACCTTCACCCAACAAGGTAAAAGTGTGCACAATGCTCTGACAATGCGATCTTTGTCTGCAGATGCGATCGCGGCTATAAGCGGCGACATCAACAATGCAAATGTCATGACATGTTATCAATGATATGATAAACGCAAGCCACAAGAATTTAACCATGAAGGTCAATCATATAACCCACAATATATTTATCAAGATTGCTACCACCACAACCACAAGTATTCACTAAGAATACCACCACCGAGACCACAATAATAACAACTTCAAGGGCATCAAAATGATCCTCATGAATTTAACGACAAGGAAATACCGTTATATCCACCATGCATTTACTTTCGTATACCACAATTGGCTCATTAAGCAAATTTGCACAATACTACCAAAACTCATCCAAAATGGCAAATGATTAATATCTTGCTACCACATTCTTACTTAGAAAGTATGTAATCATAGCATATCATTTAACATTACGTAAATCATGTATATTGTAAGTAGTAAGAATAACGGGTTAAACGGTAGCACATCCGCTACGTTTACTTGCCTCTACGGGCGAAGCGACGAGATCACGCGCATTCAGAAGCAAAACCGCCTGTCCAAAAAAGTACCTCTTAGCACACATTACAACAATGAAAATGCGACTCTCGAACACAAGATATCGCTAAGCCCCAAAATCCCACAACATCCTTCCCCGCGTAACGGTTCTACAATCTTCCCACTGCAGCGGCGCTGCTTAATATTTTCCTATCTTTAAAAATATAACACTAATCACAGCAAAATATATATATCTAGATTTCTCACTTAAATACCTACACTTTTCATGTAGATCATGTATTTTTATTTTGTCATTAACAAGGTGATCTCTAATGCACAAAACAGAGGACGTCCTCTGTTTTGAAAGTCTGGTCAACTGACTTGTAATGCGTCCCCAGAACAGGTCAAGGCTCTAAAAATTCTGATTACTTTACAGTAGCTAGACTACTGAATTCCCACACTTTTCTCAATTATGACCACATGCATAAAAATCATTTGCTACCCCTTAATCCCAACTGAACAGCAGTCTGCCCCAAACTGCACCCCTGACGGACAGCAAGATTCCCGACCTTACTGTGCCCAAATCCTGTAGCCCAAAAAACTGAAAAAAATACAGGAGATGCGTATCTTCGTCCTCTACGTTTTTACTTTTGGGGAGACCCTCAGTAAAAATCGTTTTAGGGGTCTAAACTGCACGCACAGTAACCCTGCGCGATTGGATCTACAGACAGTCAATCGGGATTCTCTAATCGGGGTTTTCTAAATTGCTAATCCCTTCAAATTTGGGACTAAGAACCCTAAATTCAGTAGAAAACAGAGAGATTGGGGTGAGGGAAAGTTACCTAGGGGATTGGGATCACCCTCTTCTTCCTCCTCTTCTCCTTCCCTTTTTCTCCTTCCTCTTCCCTTCTTCTCCTTCTTCCCCTTCTTCTCCTTGCACAAGGGGCAGCACCTAGGCAGAGGGAAGGCACAAGGGGGGAAGAAGGAGTGGCGGCTTGGGGGAAAAAGGGGGAGGGGTGCGGCCACAAGGGGCTAGGGTTAAGTGGAGGGGGGGTGCGGCCACCCCTTTGGCCCCCTGGCCCAAGGTGGCAGGCCCACCCTCTCTAAAGTATTTTTAATACTAAATTATATTTCTATCTTTTTCTCAATTTATTGCTAGCTCAAAATTATTATTTTCCCCTTCCCGCGTTTTACCAAAACGCTAGGCGTCTCCGTGATTATTTTAAAACCTACGCTAAATCGACGTTCAGGGCATTACATTCTCCCCACCTTAAAAAGTATTCGTCCTCGAATCTAACTCCTTAACCCACAAGATAAAAGAACAATCAAGGAAAGAACAATCAAAGGGTAGTGCATCCCAAGGGAAATAACAACTACGGGTACTCTTCCACCTCTAAGAGCTCGGGCTCTTCTTGTGCATCCGGTCTTCAAGCTTCCACGTCACCTCCCGCTCGGACTGATTCGTCCCGAGGGCCTTCACATTCTTGATGGACCTCTTCCTCACGGCCAGTTCCGGTGAGCCCACGATTCACGTTGGTCTTAGCCGAACATCCACATAACTCTTAGGCCAGCTCTGAGCGGCCAACGGGTCTTGCCATTTTCGCAAAATTTTTCTGCGACAACTATTAAACCACTTTCTAATACCGTCCTCCTTCTTAGAATATTTTTCTCTATTTATCATAATCGGGATAATACATTGTACCCCTTTAAAAGAATTTGACCACAGATTCCACTCACATAATTCTACTAGAAGCACAACGATATCTTTTACAGATTCTCAAGCAACAAAGCAGCAACCAGCTTTCCTTCAAAGGACCACGATCTAATTCAAAGGATTCATCACAAAATATTTTTCACTCTCCAAGTAGATAATTGGAGAAACCACACCACATAGGCTAAGAGTGAAAATCACTCGAAAGTCCAAAACAATCATTTTCTTTCCCCAACTGGAAAAGACTACGCCTCAACAATAAACAACTTAATTTGCAGATGATCTCTGCCAAAACACACATCATAAACAAGAATCAAGCGAGCATTTTACTACTCAAGATACTATTAATTTTTCAATCTATTCCCTTTCAACATTTTAACTTTCTTAAACAGAGTATTTCCAACTCATCGCCCAACACACCCTCTCTTTTAACTCAAGTTGGCTACCTCAACAATAAGCCCAAACTGAGTACATCATCTACACTCATGTAGAGAGACTCACTGCTCCCAAAAAAACATACTACAGCTAAGACCTCAACCAACGGAATTATATTGAGAAATAATTCCTAATGAGTCTCAATCCCTTAAGGATAACGACCTAAAATTCTTGTCACACCCACACATAATCATTAGTAGCACCTCGAGGATGCTATCCACAATTATCACTCTATTTGATATCCACTCTGTTCCACTATTCCCATACGGAGACACTAGGTCTCTAAGGTTCTACCTTAACAAAAGGTAAAGCTCCGACTCATCTTTCAAGACTCCTACCACATCTTCCCGTATAAGATAGGGAAGACCTTAGGTGGAAACCCCTTCCACTCCATAATTAACATACGCTCAATTCTTAACATCAACAAATTATTTGACTCCAAGTCAACATTCTATTTAAATCAAATTCTTCCCAAGGATTATCTTACAGAGACAATGTATATCCAATGCACCACAATCATCGTGATATTTAAGGCTTTCAATAAAACATCTATCAGACCACCACTGTCTAGTTGCCAACACGCAACATAAAGGCTTCGCAACCCACAACAATTACCCAGATCTTAGAAGAAGAGGTAAGAAGAAATAGATTTCAGCATATAGAAATCGCTATCATTCACAGTAGCCAAAAGACCAAGAGAAAATCAAATAGCAATGAGGTTGAAAAAACACAAGATGAGACCATCTGTACCTCAAATACTTCTAGTACAACTCTTTCTTTCAATAAGAAATAATTTTTTTCTTTGATAACACATCCCGCCAATTCCAACAAAGGATGCTTGAAGACCACAACATAAGGTTCAGATAAAACCAATAAAAGCATTCATCACGCCACTTTGCTCAAAAATAATTTTCGGCTACCACATAAGTCATAAGGTCCAAAAAGAAGACCCCAACCGCGAAACTCAAATCCTTTAATTCAATTAGTATCATGAAACTAACAAATTCCTTTATTTTTAAAACATTCGACATCATAACCACAACTGCATGCTATCAATTCTATTAATAACAAGATAAAACATTCTTTGCAAGAATAATCATATCCTCTTACTCCTTCATATTTTCCAAAAGGAACACCATAAATCACTTCATCATTTTCTTATTATCTAAATAAGGTTCCAACTACTTAATCTAGGAAAAACCTAGTGCATAAGCCACCATATTAAAACAAAGCTCTTTACCAAGATGATATTAGAACATGACATCCTTGCAAACATGCTAGTATAAAACTCTTATTACATTTCATACACTCAATTCTCATTGATTCTCAAGTACTCTAGTTTAGCACAAATGATTGCTCTCTAGCCATTACCGTCAATAATTGCTTATTATTTTTTATCTTCGTAGAATTATTGATCCTATCTCTGTTTTGCAATCACAAAAATAATTATGAGCACAGATTCAATATTCCACCTTATGTTCAGAAATTAGAACAAGATAAATTTAAACCTCAATAATACCAGCTTAATGAGATAAGATTCCATAAGTCAATTCATCAGCCTTCATCTATTTCTTTATGCATGTTTCAATAATTTAAAAGTTGTACATGCTCATCCAGTATGTAAAGATAGGACATACTAAAGGTTAATATTATTAAGACAATATTCCAACAACTCCTTACTTAACCACCCCTAGTGGTCAGATTAATTACTTAAGATGAATCAATCCAATCTATCCAACAAGTTGGAAATTTAAACAACCACAACAATCAAACCATTTTTTTATATTCCTCAATAACTGCATGAGTTCTAAGCATGTATAGACAAATTCTTAATCATATTTCTTCAAGAAACTACAACAGATAAACATCATATTAATCAACCTCACTTCTAAGGATATTGGTAGAAATTAATCATGTACCACGCTAGCATCTCAACTTGATAATTCACAGCTTATCAATGACTTACCTAATTGCCAACTCCTACTTAGATACAACAAAACATCACAAAGGGTTTTAACACTTCCCTTTAGAAAAGAGAGGAATCCATCTTCTACAATCGAAATATCTCAAAAGAAATACATAGAGCCAAGGCTTCCACAAATTAACAAACTCCCAACATAAAGTTTTGATTCCTTTTCAAAATATCAAACGAATAAAAGAGTCATGTTTTCCAGTAGGAAAGATGGGACAAACATGAAAAATACCAGTCTCTCCAAAAGCACTACTTATCAGCAGCAAAACAACCCATCAATCGAAAAGAAACAATATTTGGTCTCAAGAACAATTGGAGGCCTACTGGCACCCAACAACTGCAATAAACCGCTAACCCGAGAGAAATTTATTAACCGCAATAGGCCAAGAATCGGCCAAAATCAGCTCAAGGAGGAAACACTTCTAAGAAACTTACCTATGACATCCGCAACTAAGTTACCCGAGGTAACTGCATCACTATTCCCATACCACGAACGGTGGTATAAACTGGCAATGCCCAAGGCAACAGCTACAACCTCTAAATCTTATTATTGACTGTCCTCACTTATAGCAGTCATAGAAACAAATCGTAAGCATACAAGATTATCTCATAGCATGAATCATCAATATAACATGACATAGCATGAATGCAATGCTTGACCCATCCCATCCTACTATGCCCCAGTGTGTCAATTTAATATTTTTAATTACCACGGACCTAAAGCCCGCTCTGATACCAACTGTAACACCCCAGGATCCACATCACCCTAGGATGTTACTAAACCACTCTGCAGCTAGCCAAAAATTTCAAGATAATTTATTTCGGCAACAATTTCTAGACATGAAGCATTAAGCAGAAGCATAAACAACTAAGGAAAATAAGATAATGGTAACAAGTTCAATAACAACCTCTAGCAGATTAAATCAAGAATAGTTTACAAGATCATCATTATTAAATAAAACAACCATCTATGGATAGATAGGCATTTGGCTAGAAATCCATCGACTTTATTACAGCATGAATTGATGAAACAAGTGCATTATTGTGGTGCCGCTCTACCCATCTCATGAATGCTCAGGAATCACCTGTGGGGGGAAAAACAAGGGTGAGATAAAAATCTCAGCAAGCAAACTGTTTAACAGGCTATTCAGACTACAAACAAATATACAACATCATTAAAGTATTCACATGTCCACATCTGCAATGTGCATTCATATTCATTATCAAGCTAATTAAACTACAATGATATTAAGCATCAATATCCATTTCCCAAATGACCACAATTATTGCCTCAACTATATTTACTACCAGCAATAGTAAAACATTAGCAAATGAATCTTGATTAACTACTTCATATCATCCACCACCACCACTACCAATGACAATAAAGCATTAAAACGATTTACCTCACTAACTTTATTATTCCTCGTGTCCACAACTGCTATCACCACTTACCACAAGAGAAAAGAATCTCATACCACAATCACAACCCCCTATCATACCACAAGGGATGAACCATAATCTACAACCACAGCCACTTTCCGCATACCACAAGTGGCTTTCATGAGCCAATTCCACACTACAACTATGAAGTTGCAGTTGTTTGTAAAATAACTTCACCACAATATATTGCATAAGGATGCAAATGATCTTTTCACAATGCAATGCATATGCAAGCTATGCTCCACTGCACCTTTACCCAACAAGGTAAAAGTGTGCATCGTGCTATGACAATGCGATCTTTGTACCGTCTGATCGCGGCTATAAGCGGCGACATCAACAATGCAAATGTCATGACATGTTATGAATGATATGATAAACATAAGCCACAAGAATTTAACCATGAAGGTCAATCATATAACCCACAATATATTTATCAAGATTGCTACCACCACAACCACAAGTATTCACTAAGAATACCACCACCGAGACCACAATAATAACAACTTCGAGGGCATCAAAATGATCCTCATGAATTTAATGACAAGGAAATACCGTCATATCCACCATGCATTTACTTTTGTATACCACAATTGGCTCATTAAGCAAATTTCCACAATACTACCAAAACTCATCCAAACATGGTAAATGATTAATATCTTGCTACCACATTCTTACTTAGAAAGTATGTAATCATAGCATATCATTTAACATTACGTAAATCATGTATATTGCAAGTAGTAAGAATAACGGGTTAAACGGTAGCATATCCGCTACGTTTACTTGCCTCTACTGGCGAAGCGATGAGATCACGCGTATTCAGTAGCAAAACCACCTGTCCAAAAAAGTACCTCTCAGCACACATTAAAACAATGAAAATGCGACTCTCGAAGACAAGATATCGCTAAGCTCCAAAATCTCACAACATCCTTTCCCGCGTAACGGTTCTACAATCTTCCCGCTGCAGCGGCGCTGCTTAATATTTTTCTATCTTTAAAAATATAAGACTAATCACAGCAAAAGATATATATCTAGATTTCTCACTTAAATACCTACACTTTTCATGTAGATCACATATTTTTATTTTGTCATTAACAAGGTGATCTCTAATGCACAAAACAGAGGACGTCCTCTGTTCTGAAAGTTTGGTCAACTGACTTGTAATGCGTCCCCAGAACAGATCAAGGCTCTAACAATTCTGATTATTTTACAGTAGCTAGATTACTGAATTCCCCACACTTTTGTCAATTATGACCATACGCATAAAAATCATTTGCTACCCCTTAATCCCAACTGAACAGCAGTCTGCCCCAAACTACACCCCTGACGGACAGCAAGATTCCCGACCATACTATGCCCAGATCCCGCTGCTAAAAAAAACTGAAAAAAATACAGGAGATGTGTATCGTCGTTCTCTACGTTTTTACTTTTGGGGAGAACCTCGGGAAAAATCGCTTTAGGGGTCTAAACTGCACGCACAGTAACCCTGCGCGATTGGATCTACAGACAGTCAATCAGGATTCTCTAATCGGGGTTTTCTAAATTGCTAACCCCTTCAAATTTGGGACTAAGAACCCTAAATTCAGCAGAAAACAGAGAGATTGGGGTGAGGGAGAGTTACCTAGGGGATTGGGTTCACTCTCTTCTTCCTCCTCTTCTCCTTCCCTTTTTCTCCTTCCTTCTCCTCCTCCTCTCCTTCCTCTTCCCTTCTTCTCCTTCTTCCCCTTCTTCTCCTTGCACAAGGGGCAGCACCTGGACAGAGGGGAGGCACAAGGGGGGAAGAGGGAGTGGCGGCTTGGGGGAAAAAGGGGGAGGGGTGCGGCCACAAGGGGCTAGGGTTAAGTGGAGGGGGTGCGGCCACCCCTTGGGCCCCCTGGCCCAAGGCCGCAGGCCCACCCTCTCTAAACTATTTTTTAATATTAAATTATATTTCTATCTTTTTCTCAATTTATTGCTAGCACAAAATTATTATTTTCCCCTTCCTGCGTTTTTCCAAAACGCCGGGCGTCTCCGCGATTATTTTAAAACCTACGCCAAATCAACGTTCAGGGCATTACACAAGAATCAAAACTAAATAGAGAACAACCTGAACAACTCAAACACAAGAAATTTTGAGACGAAGAGAGATGAATGATTAATAGATGAATGTTTACATCTACTCTTCCATGTTTCATCCAAGAACACACACAAGGAGAGAAACAAATAGAACCCTAAATCCAACTCTCTCCTAGAGCACAAGCATTAGGAAACCCTAACACTCACACCCCTCTCTCTCTTTCTCTTACTTCAAGTGCACTTCTGCCACTAGAGAGCACCTCTATTTATAGCCTCCACTAATGGGTTTACAAACACTTTACCCATTAGGTCACACCAACTCTCCGCTAATAGGTTTACACACCATTTTACCCATTAGGTCACAACAACTCTCCACTAATGGATTTTTCCTAACCAGAACCACTTCCTTTTGTATAGCCCTGCGCATTTACTAAAATGCCACTCCTGCACCTTCCGGGAAGCTTCCTCGTTTCTTACTGCGCACGCCTCGCAACCACTTCGAGTCCTCGCTGTCTTCGACACGTCCCGACTGCTCTGACCTCAGCACCGCCTGTGCTTAGTCCAGTCACCAAGTGTCTTGCCACGACTCCGTCTCAAAGTCCTGTAGTCATCACCGACAAGAAAACACATTACATAGCACCGCACAAGATATTATAATTAAATATCCACATCAACAATTAGCACAAAAATGCCCGGAATAAACTCAGACTTTTTAGAACACGTGTCAATTACTCATCACACAACCGGGGTTACCTCCACATGGTCTTACAGAAGCAAGTCGGTAAATTCACTAGTAGCAGACCTAACTCGTCTATTCTCAGAAAATTCATGGCAAGTAAATTTTTGATCAACAGGTAGTTCCCAATTAAGATAGCCATCAGGGTCATATTTACCATTGAAATAGGGCATAGTGAATTTAACCTTAGCAAAAGAATCATCATGGTCACGTACCTCACGCCGTGGGGGTTCTCGTCGCATACCTTGTCGGTTAAAATGCAACTGTCGACAAGCTTGATCGTTGTTGTGATTACGGCGATCATCAGCCTCAATATCAGCTACACAGTCGATTTCATCTTGTCCCTCTACCGGCACAGCGGGGGAACAGCAGAGGATGCTTGGGCAATCTCCTCAAGGCGCACCATAATGCCTGCTAAAGAAGTGTTAGTGACGCCTTGCACTCTATCCATCGCGGTGAGCGTGGCGTTTGTCTTAATCTGGGCGCCTTGAGTTGAGCAAGTTGCTCATTCGTAACCCTGACATCCTCCTGAAGACCCTCTGCACGAAGGTTCATGAGGCGCAGAAATGTTGTATGATTGCCTTCGTACGAGGAGTATGAGATGGGTCCTCATTCATCAACTCTGTAGGACCTGCCATTGTTAGCAAAACACAAAAATATATCCCTAACAACAACTACTAAGATGAGGTGGTTCAAAAGTCACTCACAGTCAAGCCTTCTATCAAAATCTTACCAATTCTTACCTAGCAAACAGGGGTGATCGACTCCCAGCGATGCCAACGTATCACTGAAGATTGGGTAGAGCGATTGCCAGGCGAAATTCAGCCTGTACGGTGTAGAAAAGTGTAGCTGGGAAGGCTTAAGTACGATAGCAAGGAGTAACAATAATCAAATCAGATAATGCAAGCTGAAAAATCGTTCAACGTCGGTTAGTGCTGGTCCTAGGCTAGACCGTACTAAAGACACGAGCCTAGAACATAAAATGAAAACACGGTAGGGAAGTATTAGAAAACATCGCGCACATGGAGTTCAGAGGCTCAAAAAAGGATGTCATCTTCACGGGGCACCTATAAATTTTGAGCGAATTCTGAGGAAGTTGACTTTTTTCAAACTTGCGGGCCCGTTTTGAAGCCCTAAACGATGTTTTGTGGAGTCGAAGTTGCCGCGTGTGTGCCTGGGTGTGTATGCATAGATAAAAATCTCTAGATTTCCCAGACTTCTTTTTTTTTCACTGTATCTTCTCGTTTCTATTCTAACGGATCAAGAAACGCCCCAATCGGAGGTCGTATGCAAAAGTTAGCTCTCTCTTTTTTTTCTTTTTTCTTTGCAAAGACCACGCTGTTTTGGATATTCCTAGTTGACTCCGAAACCTCCTTGGGATAGAAACTATTTCTTACCCTGGTTTTATCCGAGACCAACTAGGGCAAAGCTTCTCTCAATGGTGAGTCTGATTCCTGGTTGAAGTCGGAGTCCTCCTCCCCCTTGTATTCTCTTGCTGAAGTAGATCGATCCCAACCACAATCGGTGAGACCAAACGTGAGCAGAACTCGAAACTCTAAAAGAACTAGACACTAAGACCAGAAAAACATACGACGATGCATCCAACAGTTCAACAAATCAATATACTGAAAAGAAAGATTGCGATGGCAAGACGGGTTTGGACAGGATGATCTATTACTATATTTTTTTTGTTTCTGTGTGTTGTAGGAAACGAAAAAGAAATCTAATGATGAGGCGATGGGGTCCTGATCTTCCGATAGGATGATAACTTTGATTTGGGGTAGAACAATTTTGATGATGCGGCTACTAGTCGGTCATGACCAGAACACCAAGCAATCACTAAACCACACTCCGAGTCGTTATCAACCATACCAAGAACGTGGTTGACCTAACCACGAAGGTCTATTCCTGGATGCAACCGAAGAACACGCAAGAACAAGATAACAAGCAATCTTAAATTGCAAATAGGATTGAAATACTCAATATGGTGGGATTCCGAATAAGGATCTTAATAGGTGGTCGTCTGACATAACTGAAGATATAAGTTGCAACGAAGGCAAACCAAATATATACGAAATTCGAGAAAACTAGAGAAGTGCGGCCTCCTTAAATAGGGGAGTGGAAGCCACACAAAACTAAAAAAATAAGAGATGACACTATTTTACTGTTCATGTAAACAGTAATTAGCCATAAATACTGGGGGTAGCATCTTCCTCTTTGGCCCATGTATTACAAGGCCCGATTTGGCCCAAACAGGTGGTGTAGTAACTTGTTTTGATGATTGTGGACTGTACATAAGGAATTTGCTGACAAGGCTAGATCCGTTGGAAAGAGAACGAGAAACGCTTTGCATCAAGTACTCATGGACCTCAAACGGACTCCGTATGTGAAAGTTATGCTCATTTGAAGTTGGCCTTGTCAGGCTGAATCCGAACTGATCTAAAGGCCGAATTGGATTCGAAAACGTGTCCCACTTGAACTCTTGCTTGAATTAGTCCAAAAGTGACATGGTGACCATAAGGAAGAGTTGGGGGAGACGTTGACATGGTCTTGATATGTTGGTTGGCTTCCCTTTTGGTAGACCTGACTACGAGCTCGTAGTGTTCATGCAATCCTTCTTATATAGCTGCGTAAATATGCATTTTCATCATTAGGTAGCATCATACAGTTCATATGATATAAAGGCACTTCTAAAAATAAGCTCACCTGATAATTTAAGTGATATATAGGAACTCTTGTAATTCGAACAACAAGCATTGCTAATATGGTTGTAACCACTAGGGCCATGTCCTCATCATCCTCCCCTTCTTGAAAACAAAGCTGTCCTCGGCTTTTGATACGTTGAAAATAGGGTAACAAAGAAGCCAAGGTGTGTGCATGGTATATGTATATGTCATCCGTTTTAACAATTCTTCGTTGTTGCATAATTAATGTTATAGAACAGTAGCGATTATAAAAGCCCATTGTATTAGTAACCCAGGAGTTAATGAATAAATCAAAATTTCTCACACAGTAATTATTGCAACTTGTTTTGCAAATGTAAGTATGCGTTTATGCAATTCAAATCTCTGAGGTTGTAAACTTGCATCGGTAGCACATATGGGCAAAGCTACAACTTTTGGAATCAAACAAAATTCATCCAAGTAATCAGATTTCAATCGAGCAATAAGATATTCATCTAGTAAGGGTGAAAAGATTTGTAAGTTTTTCCATCAATCAATTTCATTATTCAGATTGTTAATGCTAGATGGTTCAATAAGGGATGAACACATAAGATTTGAATTGTCACTAATCTTTGTTTTTCTCTCATAATGAACAAGATTCAGCACACCAGAATTGTTATTAAAAAAACAAGCTTCAATTCATCCATGTGATCATAAGTTATGCATATTCGATATACATAAAATTGATTGTCTATACCATAATCTCCAATCAAATTGAATTTATATGTGTAGGCATAAGTACTTGCTAATGATTTTAAACATGAAATTTTAGCAAGATTCGTAATCACACTAGATAGCTCTATAGGATTATCGAACATGATATAGTATAAAGAATCTTTAGGAGATATTCTAGTAAGAACTTCCTTATGAGTAATCAATTCCACATTATATAAATTGAGCAAAGAAATTTTGGAACATGGAATTTTCAATTGAACACATGAATTTTCACAATTACTCACATTTTTATATTTAAATTCAGCACCATAGTTATTATCTTTATCGATCTCTTCAACTCTTTATGATGAAGCAAGGAGACAGCAAGTACTTCATCTTCAACCGTGATTATCTCCTCATCTTTTGCTTTCAATAGCACCCGTTGTTAAACACTCAACTCCTTGTCTTCAATGTCAACTCTCTTCTCTCTAGCATGGTTCTCAACTTCCTGCAAGTTGTTAGCCATAGAAAAAGGCACAAACAAGGGTTTGTTATCATGTTTCTTGTCATTAAGCATTCTCAATTTCTCCTTAATCTGACTTTCAACCTTACAAGCAAGTATAAACAAATGAGTAAGAGAATTATATTCTTTGTGAATAAGAATGTCCTAAATTTCTTTATTAAGCCCATTCAAGAATCTGTTCTCTGTAGTTTCAGCATGTCCCTTTAAACCACAACACAACAAACGAGTCTTTAATTCGTGATAGTATTCCTTTACAGTTCTACTTTGTTGCTTTAAACATTATAATCTAGCTAGCGAATAATCAGCATGATATTGAGAAACAAAATCATCTCACAAAAGTCTTTTCAATGCATTCCAAGTTTGTGGTGCTTTCCCATGTCTACCAAGAGACTTCCACCAAAGTATTGCATTATCAATAAAAATACTAGTGGCAACTCTAACCTTTTACCTATCAGACCAATTATAATATTCAAATTCTTTGTCTAATGCTATCTCCTAGTCAATATAAGCATCAGGATCAAATTTACCAGCAAATGATGGAGAAACATACTTGACTCTAGTTACTGCATCATCATCACGTACCTCTCTTTGTAATCTACACATACCTCGTTGATGCGGGAGTCGATGATGATCGGAGTAATCAACTTTAGTGTGGCTGATGTAGTTGTTCTCTTCGATATCATCATCCTTGTTCGACGAAGACTTTGGAGAAAATAGTACACATCGAATAGCTGGAGGTGAACATTTATCCAGGATATTAACTCTGTTGTTGATGGTGGTGAGGGTCTTATTAAGCCGATCCAACACGTTATTGGTCTCACAAAAATTCCTACTATGTGATCTTAAACCTATCATGGTTAGTAGAAAATAAAGAAATACATGATAATTATATAAGTCTCTATAAACTACTAAGAGATGCATCTTGACAAGTCACATATCTCTTAAACTCTTACCAAGTTCTTACCAATGCAAAACAGGTGGTGTAACCGGTGGCTGGTTCGTGATAACTTGACTCAAGTGATGTGTATAGCGATTGCAAGGGCCGGTTCGACGTGATCTGTTTGGTTAGTAAAAGGTGTAGCTTGGAAGGCTAGATATGTAGTAATGGAGAACAATCAGTTAATTTCAGTAATTGCACATAATTGAATTATAGTTTGTATCTAGTACTTAGCCTATATTGCTGATCAAACAAGGATAGGAGAAGGCCAAAACAAGTGTGTAACAATGTATAGGAGTGATGAACATAAGATAATTAAAAAGAATGCAATCTGGATTTGAAAAGCACAAGGATTGACCCAAATTTAAAAATGGCAGATTTCTGTCCACTGGACAAGACTTTGGTATTTTAGTCGTAACTTTTTATCAGCTGCCTTTTTTATGATTCTTTTTTTTCTTATTTTCTGATGGATTTTTCTACAACTTTTCTTTTGGGGCCATGTTCTAGAAACTGACAGATAAAATCGCACAAAAATCACAAATGCAGACTATTACATATTCAATCCCAAAATTTGGGTCAATTTGCACTACCGATATCTTTTAACTACCTTTATGGAATGAAGCGAAATTTTAGGTGAAGTTAGATAAGTAAGTTATGGATCTAATGGTGGTAGTTTCACTCAAAAAGGATATCAGAAACAAAAGTTATGGTGTTTTTGGTGGTGGCTGCACAAAAGGGAGTCTTCTGGCCGAAAATGGGAATTAGGGTTTGATGTGTTCTTGATGGTTTTGGACGTGGGGATTTTTTTGGGAGTTTTATGCATCCAATAATAATGATCAGCAACAAGACAAAGCTAAAATAGACATAAATTCAATTTAGCAAACCCAAACTAACAAATTGAAAGGCACAACGGGGTTTGGACAACGAAAATAAGCTCTTTTTGTAGGGCAATTTTTCTGGACTATAGGACATAAAAATCAATCTATTAACGAGGGATATAAAAAATTCTACCGGTCAACTAAAACTCTGATACCACTTGATGAGGCAATGGAGGCCCGATCTTCCGATAGGATGATAACTTCGATTTGGAGGAGAATAACTTTAA
This sequence comes from Melocanna baccifera, assembly GCA_036346265.1. Classification (NCBI taxonomy): domain Eukaryota; kingdom Viridiplantae; phylum Streptophyta; class Magnoliopsida; order Poales; family Poaceae; genus Melocanna; species Melocanna baccifera. The sequence goes on along the minus strand of CM070691.1, from coordinate 13,525,642 downwards.
CGATGCGGCTACTAACCGGTCACGACTAGAACGCCAAGCAATCGCTAAACTACACTCCGAGCCGTTATCAACCGTGCCAAGAACGTGGTTGACCTGACACGAAGGTCTATTCCTGCATGCAACCGAAGAACACGCAAGAACAAGATAACAAGCAATCTCAAATTGCAACTAGGATTGAAATACTCAACATGGTGGGATTCCAAATAAGGATCTTAACAGGTGGTCGTCTGACACAACTGAAGATACAAGTTGCAACGAAGGTAAACTAAACATAAACGAAATCCGAGAAAACTAAAGGGGTGCAGCCTCCTTAAATAGGGGAGTGGAGCCACACAAAACTAAAAAAACAAGGGGTGGTACTATTTTATAGTTCACATGAACAGTAATCGGCCATAAATAGTGGGGGTAGCACCTTCCTCTTTGGCCTATACATTACAAGGCCTAATTTGTCCCAAACAGGTGGTGTAGCAAATTCTTTTGATGATTGCAGGTTGTACCGAAGGAATTTGCTTGCAAGGCTAGATCTATTGGAAAGAGGACGAGAAAAGCTTTCCATCAAGTACTCATGGACCTCAAATGGACTCCGTATGTGAAAGTTATCCTCGTTTTAAGTTGGCCCTGTCAGGCCGAATCCGAACTGATCTGAAAGCCGAATTGAATTCCATAACGTGTCCCACTTGAACTTTTGCTTGAATTGGTCCAAAAGTGACATGGTGACCACAAGGAAGAGTTGGGGGAGACGTTGACATGGTCTTGATATGTTAGTTGGCTTCCTTTTTGGTAGACCCCAACTACGAGCTCGTAGTGTTGATGCAATCCTCCTTATATAGCTGCGTAAATATGCATTTTCATCATTAGGTAGCATCATATAGTTCATATGATATAAAGGCACTTCTAAAAACAAGCTCACCTGATAATTTAAGTGATGTGTGGAAACTCTTGTAATTCGAACAACTGGTTATAACCATTAGGGCCATGTCCTCATCATCTAATCTATGGGTAATTGAAAATTCTCACTAAGCAACCTTGAGCTCTGATACCACTTGATGGAGGCGGGGTACCCGATCTTTCGATGAGATTGATAACTATCGATTTTGATGGAGGTGACTCTCGCGATCCGACTACAACCGTACAATGACGCTTGTGCCTTAGCAATCGTTGAACCAACTCTGAGATGTTGTTGACCAAGCTAGAAGTGTGATCAACCTGAACACGAAGTTTAATATCTGCGAGCAATCGAAGAACTAGCAAGAATAAGATATAGGTAACTGATATCGTGTATAAGATTGATGGTATTGAAAAACAAAGGTGGGATCCCGAAGGCAGCCTTGACAGGTGGTCGTCTGACATAACTGAAGTACAGAAGTTTGCACAATGGTTAAATCTAAACTCAACAAAATCCAAGTTTTGGAAAAGGGAGTTGACGGCTCCTTTATAGGGAGATGACCAGATGCGACGGTCAGGGAAGTGGGCACACGTCCCTACAGTTACAAGGCCCATGGGCCCAAATAGAGGTGACGCAGCACCTTTTTCAACTCGGACATAGAAATAGATATAGACTCTTTTAATGATTTTGATCGGCTTAGATGGAATTTGAAGATTAGATTAGATCCGTTGGAAAGTAGACTTGATAAGCTTTCCATGAAGTCCAAGAACGTCCAAAACGGAGTCCGTATGAAGAGGTTACGTCCGTTTGAACTCTATACTATCGCGGTAGTCTGAATCTGATTCTAAAACAAGCCCAACTCCAACTCTACTCAGCCCCAAAGTGACGTGGTGACCTTCATTGTGCCTTCCATACATGTCCATGACTCCACATGCCTCTCCTTGATCCTTTCCCATATTCCTAAGCATAATTAAATCACTTGCATTAGGTAGCAGTCTATTCTCAGTAATATACAAATCTAGGAACGAATTCACCTGGTAATTAAGTTGGCGAGTACGAGCTCGAGTAAGTGGACCTTGCAACACTTGTTGTGAGTGAATTGAGTGTGTAGACACAGTTGTATCCGTGGGAGGGATGTCCTCATTAGGATGATGCACGCATCTTCTTTTGGGCGGGTCGCCGGGTTACCAAGGATGTGGCTGGCTATGGCTTTGGCAGCTGGTGGATGCTCTCACCTGGAGGAGAGGTGTCACTATTAAGGTTGAACTGTAGGGGAGATGGCACGTCGGCAGTCCCCCACCATGTGCCTAAACCAAAGGCAGCGGAAGCACTTGTAGGGCTCACAATAGGAACGAGCTAAGTGGTCATGCCCAAGGTAGTTGAAACATCTTCCCTTGGTGCGGTCGAGGAAGAGCCAGTAGCTGGGGCCTGTGGTTCTTGTGGAGAAATTCTTGGGAATAAATGAGCTTAAGTGTGTGGCAAGAGACTACTTCTGGCCTTTACGCAAACGCAAACAGTACCATCATTTGTCAAGCTCCCATCGATGTTGAGAGGTTGGGTTATTGAGCATTGAAGGCATATGGGGGAGCTCACCTTGAGAAGGGTGACATTGTAGGGAGGTAGGGGGAGACCGAGGCTTCACACTAGCTTTGCCTTCAAATTGCTCTTCCTAGAGTAAGTGTGGAGGGGCAATGACCACTGATTTTAGGCGACATCCGGAGTGAATGTTTGATGGAGTCCTGTCCTGGAGAGGATTTTGCAGGATACGGGAGGACTTGCCTTCAATGCAGCAAGCTCACTGAGAAGGTTCGGGGCAGTTGGAGGAAGGACATCAATGCGGGTGGGTGAAAGAGTGGCCAGCCGCAGATCCTGCAGGCTGCTGAACTTCCATAGAGATTCATTGAGAGGTTGTGTAGATCTACGGATTAGAGGGCTACAGGGCTCTCCCCAAATTTTGACAAACTGTGTTGAGAAGCTGTGGAATCTGGTTGATGATGGGTGGAGAGCAGGGAATGTGAGTTGGGAGGGTTGGATCCGTCAAAGAGCATCACAGGGGTGGGGGCCGCACCCAGGCAAGACATCGGTCAGCTCAAGGGTTGGGGGACGGTGGGGGAGGAAGGGGAGAAAGGACCGAACACGGGTAGGAGGAGGAGATGCAGGCCATGACTAGGGGGAACCGAAGGAGAAGCTGGATCTGATTGGGGATTTGGGGGGCTGGATGCCATGGCTGGGGTGGCTGGCGGCGAGCTGGGTGGCGATGCAAAGGTGGTCGCGAGAGGTCACAAGTGCTTTTTTAGCTCGGTTTTGGCCTAGCTAGGTTGCCTCTATTTTAAAATATTACTCCAACATACTTATTGAGAGGCACATTATTTTAAGTACTATTTTAATGGAATTGGATTATACTTGTTTCTATTAAGTAGAGTAGTACTATATCTATCTAATAAGAGAAAGCATAGTCTAATTCCATCAAATATTAGTTGAATTTTATGTCTCCTAGTATATGCACTGAACTAATATTATGATACGAGGAGAAATCCCTCATCCGTGCAAGCTTGGAAGGCCAGCCCAAGAAAAACTATATAAAATTACCACGCTGGAAAGGGATTTTTTAAAAAATAATCCATTTCTTATTCTAAATTACAAAAATATACCCATAAAAATTTTTTTTACAGAAATGGCCTCCAGTCACCCAACCGTTGGGCAACTGAATCCTATTGCCCAACAGCCCCGTGACACGCATGTAGTCAGTGTACCATTGGGTGACATAATTGCAATCGTCTAACGGTGGGGTCACTGGGACCTTATCACCCAACCGTTAAGTGACTGGTGATACAGTCACCCAACCGTTCAACGATTGCGCCCAGTATATAGTCAGCCACGCTGCCGAGCCCCTGGCCACACAACACATTCGAAGGAGAGAAAAGAAAGGGAAGGAAAGAAGAAGATAAGAGAAGAGAGGAGAAGAGAAGAGAGGAGAGGAGAGAGAAGGGAAGGGAAGGAGAGGGAGAGGGAGAGGGAGGAGAGATTCCAATATTTCTATGAGGTAAAATATTTTATTTATTTTAGTTAATATTTTTGTATGAAGTAAATAGTCGTAGAAAATGTAGTCAATATAATTATAGAAAATTAGCATTCTTAGAAAAATTTAGCTGTAGTAAATTTAGTCAATATTACAGTTGTAAAAAATTTAGTCACCATTATAGTTATACAAAATTTAGTCAATATAGTTGTAGAAAGTTTGCATCTGTAGAAAATTAAAGTTGTAGAAAATTAGCGTACGAACAAAATTATAGTTATATAAAATTAGCGTACATAGAAAATCATAGTTGTACAAAATTTAGTCAATATTATATACAAAATTAGCATACGTATAAAATTATAGTTACGAAAAATTTAGTAAATATTTGCGTATGTAGTAAATAGGTTGCGTTGTGCAAGATATTATTAGATAACATTTGTCATTAATTAAAAATAAATTTAATGTTATTAGTACATTGAAAATGCACGCGTACTATTAGAACTTGTATATTGGCATTTAAATCATGTAAATTATCGACACCCATTAGGAATTATTTATAGTAGGGGAGAACTCAAGCAGCGAGAGAAGAGCGGTGTCGGTGCGCGTGGGAGCAGATAGGAAATTGAAGCGTATTGAGATGGAGGAAAGGAAGTGATGTCAGTGCGAATAAGAAGGGGTTAAGCTTGAGGGTAGTGTAGTTGGTCATTATACATGAACGGTCGTAGAAATGTAAATTAAAGTACAACACTACTTCCATAATGTGTGATGTGATTTTATTAGTTACAACATTGAAAATATTTGCAAGTAGACATCAGTAATGCTGATACCTACTACATTAAAAATGCATTACGGTGTTGGCACCGTTCATGAATGTCTGAATAGTGTTGACTTAAGCAGTTTTGTGCAAGCCACTCTGGTATACCCAGACAGCGAGAATGCTCAAATCGTAGGTCTCCCACAGACATTAGATGGGAGTTGAGAATATTGATGTGCACTGTTGCGTGGAAGAGGTTTGTAAAAGGTTACCAGCACTGTGGATACGAGTATGTACTATTTGTGCGACCATGCCCAATAGAATTTATACAAGGCCGTACCGACGACTATCATTCAGGTGGTGCGAGAAGCTCGAGAGACCAGCATGTTAGTCAAGAGGAAGACCCAAGGACTGGTGTCATAGAGGTTACGGAGGAAGTTGCTCATGATGAGGCTAATGCGGTACATGGAGGAGAGGAAGAAGGGTTATGATATGGTGAGCCTACAGGACAGGCTGATGAAAGGGAGCATATGGAGTATATAGTGCGTCAAATGGAGAGTGATATACATAGTACATAGTGAACCAATCGTTGCTATCTCAAATGTTCTCAAAATAATTTTCACAAAATTTATTTCACTGCAACAACATATGTTGATCGCAAAATGTTATTGCGAATCTAATAGATTTTGTACCATTCATAATCTACGAAAATCACAAATAGATCAACCCATATTGTCTCCGTTATTTGTTCTCCAAAATAAATGCAACTCATAGATAAAATTTAATAAATATTACCTACCTATAATAATTGTCATCTAACCCCATACGCGGTCGGAGGGTCAGTTGCGCAAAAATAGGCTGAAATTGCAGTTGCTCCACTATTGGGCGACTGGAGCTTGCAGTCGTCTAATAGTTAGGCGACTGGTTTCAGTCGGTTGATCCATGGAATGCTTCGAGGACTGGTCCACGGACTGTTTGCCTGTCGTGTGGTTGTTAGGCGAGAGGTTCTAATTGCCCAACTGTTGGACGACTGGAGGTTATTTTTATAAAAAAATTTCGTGTCGATATATTTTTTTATTTCGAATAAAAAATTATTTAAAAAAAATCCTGGACGGGCCAGCTCTCTTTTCTGTACACTGATGCCACTAGCGTACATGTGCGTGGGATTTAATGTCTGCAGTCAACCCATGGACAATGAGATATGGCAGCCATGGATTAAACTAAGCTCGTGCATTAAAGCGCGTTTGAAAAGAAGATGGTATGCTTCACTTGTAAGTTCAAACAGCACATATAACTCGTGCTCGCCTAGCAACTAGCTGGCTAGATTAGTGACGCGGTAGCTTACTGTAATAGTTCACAGCATTGGAGCGATCTAGTACTGGCTAGCTATTGCGAGATGAAGGGAAGGCTCGGGTGTAATAAGAAGCTTGGGAGCGGAGCGGCTGCAGTGTGGCTCCTGCTGCCTTTTCTCGTTCTCAAGACCGATTTCCTGCCGCAGGTTGCTCGCCGTAAGTTCTCTGATCGTTAGAAAACAATCACTTCGATGATGAGTTCGTGCTTTCTTTTTTATGTGTTCATCTGTGTTCTCTTATCTGGGCTCGTCACTGCCATTTTGCTTTTGTATTTTTAATTTAATGTTTTACTTAATCACGAATCCTGAGGCTAGGCAGGCGTTTTGCGTGGCGCGCATTTCTCTACGTGGGGTTTTGCGTCATCCCTAATTACAGGATTAGTTGTCATCGCTCCGTTTTCTTTTCAGAATTTTGTGTTTCTTGGGAGAATTAGAGATAATACCTTTTGCCCTTAATTTGGAATGCTATTTACCGAGAGAATGCATGCTGTTCTGTGATATTTCCTGGATGAAGGCCTCGGATTAAACTTCTTTGAGTTGTTGTTGCCCTGATCTTATTAATACTACTTCGAGAGTTATTATGATCAGAAAGCCTCAGACGACGGAAGTTACGTTTTTCAATGAAAATGTTGTGCAAAAAAGAGTGCAAAACATGAAAAGTTGTTGAAGAAAAAGTTTTGCAATACAAAATCATACTGTAATATTTTCCGTGCTACTAAAATAAATATTAATCCATATGAACCAGAGCAGTAGGCGTTCAATGGATTGCATGTCTCTGACCCATAGTTTTTGACTGCAATCATGCGTGTAGCTAGAATTGGTATTCTCCTATAGTCAAATATACTCCAAATCTCATGACGGCACTGTCGCAACACTGTAGCTTCTTATTACGCACATAGGAGTAGGCCGGGGTTTGTGTGCGTGTGCGTGTGTTTTAGACGAGGTGATTTTGTAAAACTGACAAATGGTTTAACAGACACAGGGTTATCAATGGTGCTAGTTACAAAGGTACTTGAGTTGCAGTCGCTGTCTGGCTCCAGTAAGTCGAAAATCATTCTTCCATGGTTTGGTCCGGACGAATCAGTTAGCAACACTAACGTGTAACATATTAATACGATAAACTCCGTGTGAAATTCCTTGTGTACCACTGACAAGTGGAAAATCTCAATGTGAGGATGATAAAGTCAGATCGGACCCATATGTTAGTGAAACATTCAGCTCATGAGAAATTACGCTTTTGATGTTTCACTCCATTGTGCAAACCCCTAATTAAATTGTATGAAAGCTGGGTTCGAGGTTCTTATACAAACCCACAGCAATGCTGATAGTAGAGATTGTCCAAGGTCTAGGAAACACAAAATTTCAAGGAAACTATAGGAGATAAAAAGTCATTTTCAAGAAAACTAGATGGTATCAATTTGTTTCCTTGAAATGGTTTTGAACCCTACATGAAGGAAGAAATGTTTACTGATACATTTGTTTACTGATACATTTGTTTTTCTTTTCAAGAATACTACACCTTGTGCTTGTTTGACTTTGACTAGCCTAAAGATGTAGACATGAGAACGTCCCATACTAACGACTTGAGTACCATCTTGTGCAGTTCGAGAGACCAGCTTTACCAAGGTTGCAGGTGAAATGGTTCACGAGGTTTCATCTTTAGGTGAGCTTATTTCGTGCCCCACGCTTTCCTTATCGCATATATTTAGTATAGATTACAGAACAATATCAATAGCGTGTTCACTTGCTAGCTAGCCATGTACCTCGAAGTTCAAATTCAGACAATTAAATTCACCCGTTCTCTTTCTCTATTATTCCAGGTTTAGACAGTGCAAGATGGCAGCAACAACCACTTGACGTAGCGAAGTTAGAAGCAGCACATGGTATGGCAAAGATCTGGAAAGAAAGAACCTTTAAATTAATTAGGGAAGTGCTAAGGCGCATTTGAGTATTTTTTATAATTGAAAGCACTCAGATTTTTTGGCCATTAGATCTTCATCCAACGGATCCTCCATACCATTCTAAAAAATGAATCTAGGATGTTGGATCTTTATCCAATGATCTCCATACCCCTCTCTAAAAAAAATATAGATACTTCAAATCTAGAGTGTTGGATAGAGATTCAACCTCTAAAAATTTTGAATCCTCCTAACCGAAAAAATACTAAGCACTCTCTAAACACCACCAATTAATTATCTTAGCAAAGCTTCAGTTCTCTAATTCCTCGGTCGATGTTAAAAAGTACAATATATCAGTATCTGAAATGTGGTCCATTTAATTCAGATTCCGTCGTCAGGCCACCACCGTCTCCAGCATCAAGTGACGAGTTGGCTGGCATCGTCGATGCGAATGAAGGTAATTAGCTTTCTGCGGAACCGAGGTTAAATTAGCATGTTCAAGACTGACTAATATGCAGTGCTCGCACGTGCTACGCACACTAAACTACTACTACAATTAAGGAGTCAACGAATCAAATTATTCAATTTAAAAATGTGCTGTTTCCTGTAAAATTGACTGGTTCGTATGGGATTGGAAGGTCTCAACTAGCTAATCGTACTCTTACGTGTTCATTTGTGAGTCAGCACTTAGCAACTTCAATGGTTATGATCAGTTGATTTGAAGCCACGGAATTAAGTATTTTAATGTGCGGTACAAGTTGACCAGTAGAATAAACTTCCGATTTCAACCACTGGTGGCCACGCTTGTCTTCAGAAAGACCAGTCGAATCTTGCATTCATTGTTACATCTGACAATCATATTACACTTAACCATTTCTTGCTAATGTAAATTAATACTATTCAATAGTTAAATCTTTACAGTATGCTTAATATTTTTTTCAAGGTATTATATGGTGTTGCGTTACGCTTAAGTTGCACCCTTGTCGGTTGTCACTATGAAAGCTGATATTGATCCATTTTAATCTGTTTGCAGATTCCAAAACACAGAACCAAATCCTTGCAATGAACGGGACAAAAGATAGTACTTTGCTAAATTCAGGTACAAACTGCACACTCAAGCATGATATATACTCACCTGCATTCCAAATTAGTTCTGTGATGTTACCATGATACATATTTTGGCCCTACATGTTGGACTGTTTGGTTTCCGACACAATTTGCCCTACCAGTGTATGCTAAAATTTGGCATAATCAAAATTTGACCAAGAGTGACAAGAAAATATATTGATGAGAATTTTCTAATCACTCTTCTGGCATACACAGATGTGGCAGCACCAAGAAGCAACTTAACGTGTAACTTCAGCAGTTTTCAGATGAACATATGCGCCATGGAAGGCGACGTCCGTATCCACGGCAAATCCGCCACCGTCTACGTCGTCTCGTCGTCTGACTACCGACCAGAGAACGCAACGATCATGATCCGCCCATACCCGCGCAAGTGGGAGCAACCCACGATGGAGAGGGTCCGGGAGGTCACTATCCGCTCCAGTGCGCCCGCCGCCACGGACATCATCCCGCCGCGGTGTACGGTCACGCACGACATGCCCGCGGTGGTCTTCTCCACCGGCGGCTACAGCATGAACTTCTTCCACGCCATGAACGACATCGTCATCCCACTCTACATTACGGCGCGCGAGTACGATGGCCGCGTCCAGCTCCTCGCCACCGACTATGACCCCAAGTGGATGGCCAAGTACCGGACCATCCTCGCTGCACTCTCCTTCTACCCGGTCATAGACCTCGACGCCGACACTGCTGTGCGCTGCTTTCCTTCGGCGCAGGTCGGCGTTGAGTGCCACAAGGTGCTCGGCATCGACCCGGGTCTCTCCCGCAACGGCTACACCATGTTGGGCTTCCGGGACTTCCTCCTGTCGGCCTACTCGCTGAAGCGGCCTTCGGTGAGCCCCATAAGCCGAAGCTCCGGCCAGAGGCCTCGGCTCGTCATGGTGCTGCGGCGGCGCTCGAGGGAGCTGACGAACGAGGCGGAGGCCGTCGCAACCGTTACGAGCATCGGCTTCGAGGTGGTGTCCGCGGGGCCAGAAGACGTCCGCGACTTGGCCCGGTTCGCGGAGGTGGTGAACTCGTGCGACGTGATGGTGGGCGTGCACGGCGCCGGGCTGACCAACATGGTGTTCCTGCCGCACAACGGCACCATTGTGCAGATCATCCCGTGGGGCGGGATGAAGTGGCCGTCCTGGTACGACTACGGCGAGCCGGTGCCGGGGATGGGGCTCCGGTACGTCGAGTACGAGGTAACGGCCGATGAGACGACGCTCAGGGAGAGGTACCCAAGGGACCACGCTGTGTTCACCGACCCCATCTCCATACACCGCCAGGGGTTCAACAATCTGTGGGCGACCTTCCTCAATGGCCAGAACGTTACCCTGGACATGGACCGGTTCAGAGGGGTCATGCAGCAAGTCTACCAGTCCATCACGACGGAGTAGAACAGGCAAGCCATGATGTGATGGATTATTGAGTAATTTTTCCTCTTATTTTGCTGCATGTGTTCCGCTTTGTACTCAGCGTCAATTGGTCCTTTTTTTTTCCGCTTTTTCAGTAGACTTTTAGTTTCGACTTCTATAAACTAATTGTAATATCCCGAATGTCGTTTCGGCGTCAGTTTTTTTAAATTAATCGCGGAGTCGCTCGGATTTTCAGTAAATTGCGGGAGGTAAAAATAAATTCTTCAGAATAGTTTAAAATAATAAAAAAAGAATTAAAATAATTAATTAGAAGATTTTAGGCTGTCCGAAGGGGTGAGCCAATCAGCCCAAACGGGGACCCGTACCCTCTCCCAAACCCTAACATCCCCTTTATAAACCCCTTGAGGAGCCCCCCTCCCCTTTTTCCCACCCCAAGCCGCCACCCCCCACCCTCCTTGCGCCCTCTCCCTCCCCTTTGGTGCTACCCTTGTGCAAGGAGAAGAAGGAGAAGAGGAAGGAGAAGGAGAAGAAGGAGAGGAAGATAGGGAAGGAGAAGAAGGGAAGGAGAAGGAGAGGAAGAAGATGGTGATCCCAATCCCCTAAGTAATTCTCTCTCATCCCAATCCCTCTGATTTCTGCTATTTTAGAGTTTTTAGCGCAAGATTTTTGGTGGGGATTAGAATTTAGAACCCCCGATTAGAGAATCCCTACTGTCTGCCGTAGATTGATTCGTGTAGCGTTGCTGTTCGTGCTGTTTAGACCCTGAAGACGATTTTTTCCGAGGGTCTCCCCAAAAGGAAAAACGTAGAGGACGACGATACGTATCTATTATATTTTTTTTCAGATTTGTTGGCCGCATAATTTAGGTGTACCAAGGTCTGGAATCTTGCTGTCCGTCAGGGGTGCTTACAGGAACAGACCGCTGTTCAGATGGGAATTAGGGGTAGAAAATGATTTTTACATTTTTGGTCATAATTGAGAAAAAGGTAGGGAATTCAGTAATCTAGCTTCTGTAAAAGAACCAGAATTTTTAGAGCTTTGATCTGTTTTAGGGATGCGTTACAAGTCGGCTGTCTAGACTTTCAGAACAGAGGACATCCTCTATTTTGTGCATTAGATATCACCTTGTTAATGACAAGATAAAAATATGTGATCTACATGAAAAGTGTAGGTGTTTAAGTGAGGAATCTAGATATATAACTTTTGTTGTGATTAGTTTTATATTTTTAAAGATAAGAAAATGTTAAGCAGCGTCGCTGCAGTGAGAATATTGTAGAACCGTTACGCGAGGAAGGATGTTGTGGGGTTTAGGGTTTTGGCGACACTTTTCTTTGAGAGTCATGATTGTATTACTGTGTATTGTACTGAGAGGTACCTTTTTGGACAGGCGGATTTGCTTTTGATCGAGCGTGATCTCGTCGCTTCGCCGATAGAGGCAAGTGAACATAGCGGTTGTGCTACATGTTTAACTTGTTAATTATTCTATCTTCACAATTATTTATTCTCTTAATTTGAGGTGCTATGACATTGTTACATGTTTCTTCAATATGGTCCATGTGGTAGTACTTTAAGAATTCAGCTGTTTATGATCTTGATGGTTTATTTGTGGGTATATGAAATTGTTCTTGATGAAATAAATATAGTTGTGGAGTAGTATTTTTTATGAATATACTGTGGTATAGGTGGTAATATTCTTAGTGAATATTTGTGGTTGTGGGGGGTAGCATTCTTAATGAATATATTATGGTCTATGTGGTAGCATTCCCTATAGATCAATTGATTATGATCTTGGTGGGCTGAATGTGAGCTATGTGGTAATAATCTTAAGTATCATTGGTATTATGTTTATTGAGACACATATGGATTATGAGGAAGTATTTTTGATCATTATGTTGTTGATTTTTGTAGTTAAATTCTTGTGGTTTATGATTATCATAACATTCATATCATATCATGACATTTGCATTGTGGATGTCGCCGCTTATAGCCGCGATCAGACTGCACAAAGATCGTACATTGTCAGAGTACGATGCACACTCTTACCTTGTTGGGTAAGGGTGCAGTGGAGCATGAGCATTCATATGCATTGCATTGTGGAAAGATCATTTGCATACTTATGCAATGTATTATGGTGAAGTTATTTTGCAAATAAATGCAACTCTATAGTTGTAATGTGGAATTGGCTCATGTGAGTCATTTGTGATATGAGGAATGTGGCTGTGGTCCTGGAAAGGGGGTTCACCCCTTGTGGTATGATAGGGGTGGAGATTGTGGTACGAGATTCTTTTCTCTTGTAGTAACTGTTGATATCAGTTGTGGATGTGAGAAACAATAAAAATAGTGAGGTAAAATCTGTTAATGTTTTCCTGTCATTGGTAGTGGTAGTGGTTGAGGATATAAAGTAGTCAATCAATATTCATTTGCTAATATTTTATTATTGTTGGTAGAACATGTGGTTAAGGCTGTAATTGTGGTCATTGTGGAAAATAAATATTAATGCTTAACAACATTGTAGTTTAATTAACTTGTTAAATAGTTTGCTTGCTGAGATTTTTATCTCACTCTTGCTTTTCCCCCTCCAGGTAATTTTCGAGCATGCATGGGAAGGGTAGAGCGGCACATCACTGTCACACATCATATCATGATTAATGTTGTAATAGTTGTGTAGTCTTAATCATGAATTTATTTTCCTTATTGATGTTTATTTCAAGGTAATAATGCTAGATAGTAGTTCGTTTTAATTGGTTAAACCTTTTAGCAGTTGTTCTCTATTAATAGTGTTCCAATACCTTGCTTTTGTACGTTTCCGCTTAGCTTATCTTGATTTAAAAATTGTTGCCAGTTTATGTTATCTTGTAATTGGCTAGCGGTAGAGTGGTTTAGTGGCATCTCACGGTAAAATGGATCCTAGAGTGTTACACTAATATTATTCATTAGACTTACCACCCACAGCCAAGAGCCATGAACTATAGCTCAAAAGAACGGGGCCATCAATTGCCCCCTCCTTTCAAAAATATAGAGTATTTTATCTTACACATAAACAAAGAAGACATTAAAATCAACTCACTATATTATCCTGATTATTATCTTTAAGTACTATATTTAATTCATGCTTGTAGAGAATATAAACTAAGTTAGATATTTATTAGAGATTAAGAGGGAACAACACACTTATTTTGTATAGGAATATAAAATACACATTATATTTGTGGACAAGACCATTAAAAACAGACGTCCTACATTTTTAGATGGAGAGAGTACTATATAATATATGAAAATAATTATAAAATTATTTAGGACAATTAAGGACGGTGACATGGAGGAGAAACAAATTGAGGAAAAAGGGTAGATTTTTAGGAAAATATAATTGTGTTAAATTATTATATGGTAAAAGTTGATAGTAGACCTTTTAGATTTGCTCTGAAAAAAGAAAAATATACTAGAAATTCTAAAAAAGCAAAACATCATACGCTTAATTTGGTAGGTCCTAGGTTTAAAGGTTTATATTTGATAGTTGACTTAAAAATATAAGAATATAAACATCAATACTAATCACACACTCAAAGAAAGATCTAGCCATCAATCTGGTAGACCCAAGTTATAATAGCTCAGATTAAAAGAAAGAACACATGTCAAGTACAACACAAATTAAGAGAAATTCGCCATTAAAAATAAAAAAATTACCAATTTCAATTCCATACACTTCCAAATTAATACCATAAATAATGAAAATTTGCAATAATAATGAAACAAAAATTAGCAAATTAAAAAAGATTTTATGTCAATTACAATCAAAATTAACTAAAATTTGGAATAAAAAATAAATTAAATTAGCAATTTAATTTCCATATGAATTTCAAACTAAACCCTTAAAAATAAATTTAGAGCAATAAGTAAATGAAAACGGTTTTTTTTTAATTCTAGCCACAAACAAAAAAGAAATCCATCACATGTACAATCCAAAAACATGCAAATTCATAACAAAAATTTAGGTTGATTAGATATTTGATGTGTAAATGAACTTGAAACCTATCGCGGATTGAAAGAATCTATGTCAAGTACAATCTAATTTATGAGAAATTTGAAATTGAAAATAAAGAAAAATTATCAATTTAATTTCCATATGACTTCCAAAGTAACTATTATAAATAACTAAAACTTGCAATAATAATTCAAACATTATCAAATTGAAAGAAAGAGTTCATATCAAGTACAATCCAAATTAACTAAAATTCGGAACATAAAATAAAATTAGCAATCTAATTGCCATGTAAATTACAAAGTAAACCCCTGAAAAAAGTACATTTGGAATTATAACTAAAAATATATATAATGGTTTTATATGAATTCTAGCCTACAACTAAAAACAAATCCACAACAAGTACGATAAAAAGTAGCCAAATTTACATTAAAAATAAAATATGATTAGATACTGAATTTCTAAATGAATTTGAAACCTATCTCAGATTAAAAGAAAGAGTCCAGGTCTTGTAAACTATGAATCAAGACAAATTGGAATTGAAAATAAAGAGAAAATAGCAATTTAATTTCCACATGACTTACAAATTAACATACACAAATAAATGAAATTTGCAATAATAATTAAAATAAAGTGTAATGTCATGTACAATCTAAATTAACAAAATTTAGAATGAAAAATAAAATAAAATTAAGATGTGCCAGGAATGGATCAACTTGATTGGTTGGTTAAGCAACCAAGATCGAGCGGACCTCTCAAGCATTATTGAAAGGTAATTTATCATAACGTGCTTATCGCCTCTTGCTGCCCATACCGTACTCGTGTAAATATGAAGGAACTCGATGAGATTCTGAGTCCTATTGAACCTCTCCATGTTCATAAGATAGAAATGTGGCGGCCAGCGTACTGCTCAGAGTTCAGGTATAAATGCCCAATATTCAGTAACCACTTCTTGTCATCTCCTTTGCGGGAAAGGATAATTCAGGTCATCAGGGGACAGTAGTTGACGATGCCCGATGGTAGATCAGCTTGGCTGATAGTAGGCCAGATCCATACGAGGGTAATACTCCCTATATTCCATTTGTCGCTGCAGATTCCTTAGTTGAAGAGGCAATCAGCTGCCTGCTTGGTTAGTCAGCCGATCTGGAGTCACTCAAGAAACCTTCTTCGGCTAGATTTATAATCAGGCCACCGCCATACACTGTCATCATATCGAACCCTATGTGAAGAGTTCTATGAGCAACTGGAAGTGGTCGTGTTCATCCGACTTCCGGAATTATGTCAGCGAGGCTACTCGAACCTATCCATCATCTTGGGAGGTCTTCACGCAATCCCCTCAGAAAGTTCTGGAGTTGGATTCTCGAGAAGATCATTGATATCTTGAAGCTCTCGTGCCTCTTCACACTGATATTGGACACGCCCACGCAAAGTCTTCTGAGCAGCCAGCTGTCTCCTCCGAGCGGTGTTAGGATCTTCACTTTCTAAGGCAGGTTGCATCCGTCTCAAAGGAGAGCGATTATTTCTAGGATTTCTCCCACGCTCATCAGAGAATTGATCATGTTCATTGTCGGAGGTCTCCGCGCCATCCTCAAAAGAGGAAGGAGAGTGTGCTCGAGGGGAGTTCTCGTGAGAGCCTCCATCGGGAATGTGATGAGGATCTGAACGGAGGGTCATGACCTCCTGTCTAGAACTTTGACTTCTGGTGGAGTTCAACTCGTCTGAGGAAACCTCGAGTGACAGCACATCGTGACCAGGAATAAACCCTACCAAGTAGGGAAACTCTGAGTTATAACCATCTCCAATGGAAGAAGCACTCTGCGACCGGATGGACAAACCCTTAGGGTGCAAATCCCCTAGTGATTCCAGTGGAGTGTAACCATCAGCAGGCAACGCCAATGTCCCCGACTCTGGTCTCCAGGATTGGCTGAAACTGAGTAGGTCATTGTCATTAGTGCACTTGGACTCCTTGGGGCAGAGTCATGGTTGCAATACGAGCCCTGCTCGCCGTTAGGCTGATTCTTGCCACTTGGGGAAAACGTGTTCCCTTGTGGGTGTACTGCTATGGGGGATTTGGATCCTTCTTCAGCCTTTCACGCAGTGCAGTCCCTAGAATCCTCTGATAGATCTCCAGTGACAACCTCACCATCGGAAGCAAGTAGGACCTGCTCGTAGTCACAGTAGGCCTCCATGTTGATATCTATGTAGTCCGCCAAGTCGAACCAGTTCTTCTCATTCTATTCTCCCACCATAATGGCATCAAAAGGCAGAGAATTCACCAACAAGGAGTTTACTGGAGACTTCGAAGAAACTCTCCCCACGGATGGCGCCAATTGTTGATGTTTTAATATCGATCTTACATATGATTTCTTGGATTCGGTGGAAAGCACTGAAGGCTGTTGTATGATCATACAGAGTGAAGACACGAGAATTTTATCTAGGTTCGGGTCTTCTCCTAAGAGAATAACAACTCTACCTCCTGTGCTATTGTTGCTCAGGAAAGGCCTACAAGCGTGGACAGTGTGAGGAATTACACTGTTTACAGAAATTGATTACTCCCTACTGGGACCTATCTCTCGCCCTGACCTTCCCCTCTTTTTCTCAAGATCTGTCTCTTATATTGCCAGCGAATCGGTGGCGATTACTTCTTACCAAAAGGCATCTTGACACTTCGGGAGTTAACCGCTGGACGACGGTTATTGTCAAAGAGACGTGGGCAGCAGTTCGTTGTTGGATGATTGTTGTTAGAGAGACGTGGGTAAGATCATGTGCAGTTATGGAGTATAAACGTACGTCTTAACTGCCTTGTCAGACTATCCCACTGCAGTAGTAGATTGGTCGTTAATTAGAGAACAATCAGACTCACAGCCAAGTACCCACAGCAAGTCTTACGACTAAGCAGTCGTAACAGAACTTACAGAGTAGTCGCAGTAAGACTTATGACGATTCTATGAAATTTCTCACTTATTGCTAAGGGGTATATTCAGAAAATATGATGACGTAATAAATAAGAGGATCATTATATCCTTGTCACAAACTATAAAGAAACCTACCTTTGAAAGATAAATACTTTCAACCTTGATATTTTTGAAAACCATTTTCTAAAAGGGCTCCATTTTCAAAATAGTAGTTAGGAGCATGAGCTTTGATGGCAAAGCACCTCTTGACACTTTCCTTCCTCCACTTCTGTCTAAAAAAGGGAAATCTGGTTTTTTCCTTTCCTTTCCCTTTTCTTCAAAGACATAGGCTCAAAGATGTCAAGGATACTAGTGAAGACTTGGTGGCTCTATTTCTGACAAGCTTAGTGTTCAGGACCCTACGCCCTCTTGTGTGTGCCTCCGCGCATAGACATTGCCTTATGCATGGTTTTATTTGGCCCTGTGCACTGCCTTCTTGCCCTGGGTGTCATATTTCACAATCATAGGAAAAGCTTATTTTAAAATCTTGGTTATTCTGTGTGATTTGTGTGCCACCCAGTTTCCTGGGTGTGCTTTCCTTAGAGTGGGTTAGAATATCTCATCCCCGTGATCTTTCCCATATCTCATGCTATTTCCCCCTCACCCTTATTGCTAGAAACCTCGTTAGGCCCTCAAGCAAGAAGTGGCTGATAGCCAGTTCAAGGCAATCAAGGCTAAATGGCTGATAGCCAATTCAAGGCAATCAAGGCTCTGAAGTCCAAAATAAATAGCACCTTCGAAAAGGACAACGACTTGGAAGCCTCAACCCTCACAATGATCAGGACTTGAGTCCTTGTCTCACCTTGCAGTGGATCCACCAATCAAGTCATCAGCAAGTAGATGCAATGGCCAAAAATAGGGTGGCTACCCCTAGTGGAAGCAAGAAAAAGGAACCAGTAGTCCCCACTCGCCTTGACCTGTACCACCCATATAAGCCCTCACCCAAATTTGCTTTGCAAGGATTACCAAGGAGAAGCCATCACCATACCACTTCACAAGAAAAACCTCAAACAAATGTCACTTGCATTCATTGTAGAGATATCGGACACTACGCCAATAGGTGCCCTCAAAGGAAACAAGGAAAGGAAAACAAATGTTTTCATTGTGGTAACATAGGACACAATGCAGATAGATGTCCCCCAAAAAAGCTAGAAGAACATGCGAAGGGTGTCATTGCCACCAACCTCAGTCTCAGCAAAAGAAAAATGTATCAGCTTCAAGTGCCCTAGCAAGAAATAAGCTGCACTTGCAAAAGTCTTACTACCAGGCTCAGAAGCACCACCAACTACCAAATGCTTTGAATTTGGAAAGACAGGACATGATGCACACTCATGCCCACCAATACAACAGGTTATGTGCTTTGCCTATGGACAAACCGGACACTATAACTACAATTGCCCTGCCCCCTACTGTCCCTATAGCAAGAAACACCATAGGCCAGGAGACTACCTCAAGAACCTAGTAGCATGTACACGCTACGAAGAAAAAGGACATCAAGGTGACCAGTGTGCCGTTAGCTTCCCAATTATGATAAAGACCATAAACCCAAAGAATGCTTGATGAGCAAAGTCACGTGCTTTCTCTGCGAAGGACAAGATCACTGCCCGAAGGACTGTTCCATGAACTTATTGTTGACTATCGCAGTCGAGATACAATGGATGAGCCTCCAAGCCACCATCAGACTCGTCTTGGTTGAAGCTGATAAGAACAACTAGTATCGGCCACCTATCATTTTAAGGGGGTAGCTAGAATCATCAGGAAGTGTAAAAACACCTCGATGATGAGCCACCACTACTACCTCAACATAACAAATAATCCTCAAACGTTGGGCCCTCAGCCCATTTCTTTTTCCCCTCAGCCGACCTCTCTTTCTCTCCCTCTCCTTTTCTTCCCTTCCTTCTCTGCTCTAGGCGCTACCCATCTGAGCTGGCCTAGCTCCAGCACCCCGTGCATGCCTGCCGCCTGGCCTGGCCAACCTCATCCCTCTTCTGGCCTTCAGCCTACCTAGTGCCCTCCTGTCTTTCCCCTTTCCCCTGTTCTACTCCTAGCACCCGTAAGTCTCGGCCGGCCAAGCCCGCTACTCCACGTGCCAATCACGCCGAGCTCGCGTCACCCCTCCTACCTAGCTCTGTCCCTCCCCTAGATTGTAACACCCTATTTTTCAAAGTTTTTAAAGTCTTTAATTTAAAAATAAATTTTTGGGAATTTTCTGGAATTAATAAAGCTTAATTTGAATTTTCAAAAATTAAAAAAGATTTAATATGATTCAAAAGGATTTTTTCTGGAATTTTTGGTGACTTTTTGGAAATTATTTGCTATTTTCTAGAGCTCTTTTGATTTAATTGAATATCTGAAAAAGGAAAACTCGAGAAAATCCTTGTGAACAGTGTTGGGCCGAGCCCAACACTATTCATCTGGCCCACCGCCTTCCGCCGCACGATCCACCCTCATCCATGCGTCATCAATCCGCGCCTACTTTGCTCCTCGGCCGCCCGATCTCCGCCTTCACACACGTGTCACCTATCCGCGAGTTCCGTACCCAGCCCTCGTGTGACCGCGCCCGAGCCCTGCCTCTCACTCCGCTCAGCCGTCCGATCCTGTCCTCCGTGCCACGCGTCGAGTCCTCGCGCGTCGTCCCCAATCGGAGCTCTCGCCGTGCCTGCGCCGTCTCCGAGTCGAACTCCCTTGGGCTCTGTGCTTAAAACCCTCGCCCCGCACCGCTGCCTGTCATCCCGAGCTGCCCCCGTCTTCGTCGTGCATCGTCGTCGCCCCTCATCGCTTTTCGGAATCACGCCGCCTCCTGCGTCCGTCGTTCATACCAAGTCGCCTTCGCTGATGACCGAAGACTCGCTGCTGTCTTTGTCCCGCCGGTGAGTCCGCTCCGCCAACTCCAGCCATCTCCGTCGCCCGAACCGCCGCCGGTAAGCCACCGCACTGCCGCAAGCTCGCCGTCGTCCCGAACCCACGCCACCGTCCCGACCCCGCACCCGCGTTGCCTCGCCGCCGGACCCTGCGCTTGCTCCTGCGCCCGCGTCGCCCATCCTAGGTCGGTGTGCCGCGCTCGGACCCACGCCCACGCCACACATCGCGACGCTTCGCGCAGAGTGCGTGCCACGCGTCAGCGATCTGACGGACGCCGCCCCCGATCACCACCATTGATCCAGATCTAGATCAACGGCCCAGAATGAGCCAAGTGTGCAAGTCCCAACCGTCCGATCGTGCTGACATTAGGTTGCACCACGCCCCTGTCAATGGTTCACCTACTCCATGGACGCGGTCCATCCTAAACCGAGTCACCGACAGCCGGTCCCACGTGTCAGCGCACTCTGCCGTAGATCTGTTGACCCGTCTCAGCCGAGTCAGGTTGGCACATTAGCTTGCCACGCCAGCCCTAGTGTCACGTGGTAGTGCCACGTCGGTGCCACGTCAGGTACCACGTCAGCATGCCACGTCAGCAGCCACATGTCAGTGCCACATCAGCCGCTGTGCCACATGTCAATGCCATGTTAGCCGCACCCACCGCGTTAGCACCACCCCATGCACCGAGTCCACAACATAGTAACTTTTCTAAATTTCTAGTATTTTCTTTAGATTTAATTTTTCGAGTGCCCGTTCCCTCCATCCTAGCTCCGATTGACCCCATTCTTTTTTCTAAATTCATTTAAAATCGAGCTCTATCTTTTGGTTCTAGTTTCAAAATTTTAGAATTCATTTGAATTTTATTTGATTTATTTTTATTGTTCAGTCGTTTTCTCTCTTGTTAGATGCCGTCTTCGAAAGAGCAGGAGCACCGCCAAGGCAAGTCGTGTTCTTTGAATATATTGAACCTAGTTTTCAATATATTATTTAATTACTTTATTTTACTTATCATGCATCGCTATTTTATTACAAACCTTGTATTTGGTAGTTATCATCCCAATTGAAGTAATTCCCCTTGATAATTTCAAATACCATGATGCCATTGTCACTATAGGTTGAAAAATTATGTAGTGATACCATAGATGTCATTTGGGTTGTACAATTAGTATGCTTAGCCTTGTTTATGTTACGAATGGGTTCATCATCACATGTGAATAATTAATGTGACTTAATGAGATATGGAATCGTGGTTGGTGCCACAGTTATAAACTTTGGGCCATGACATTGGTGTGTCATTGACGTGGGTTATACAACACTAGTTTTCACTTGGGCGAGTGATCGTGCAGTAAAGGGGGAAGTGTGGATTCACTTCGTGGGATGTGGAAGACTTGCCCGAGTAATATTAATGACTTAACTTTGTGCGTCATTGATCTGAGCTTTACCGTACAAACCACATGTATAATATGGGATAAACCTAGTTGATTAATTTGGGATATTTCAATTTCAATCTCGCCATTGTGATGACCATTGTTGCTGATTTCCATGAGGCGCAAGGGGGGTGTGATGCGAAACCCTAGCGGGCAGAATTGAGTTGAGATGAAACTTTGTAAAGGCCTTGTTGTGATTTCGTTAGTATGAGGCTAATCACATCGTGTGGGTATAGTTATGCAACCTCTGCAGAGTGTAAAACTATTCAAATAGCCGTGTCCCCGGTCATGGACAATGCTCGGTGATTTCACATGAGGGGTAGTGTTTTCATAGAAACTTGTGGTTGAAAAGTGAACAGGTAGTTCACTGTTGGTTTAGCTTGTGGATGGGATGTTCACGAGTGGTTTAATTTCAATTCTGTTGAAATATTTATTTATTATTGTTTTTCCATTAAAGCTCGCTTCCAATCTATTTATCATATTTACCTTAAAATGTCATTTTATGCAAATTAACCTTTTAGCCCTTCATTGGTAAGCCTTGTATATTATATTGCATTCATTTATTACAAACGACTTGCTGAGTACAAATGTATTCACAACTTTATGCCCATGTTGCTCAGTTGAGGAGGAATATTACTAGCAGGAGGTACCAAAGGGAGAATACTTCAGCGACTTTGCGGATTAGGACTTCGCTCCCCAGTCGATTGTCTGTGGGCATGTCGAATGGCTACTACGCTTTATTTTGGTTTTCTGCTGCTAGATTCTAAGCCTTTCCGGCTAATGAGATTGTAAGTTTGACCATAAGGTCGTACTTTGGATAATTATTAATATTCGAATTTTTCCTTTATTTTAGCATGTGTATGGTTAAGACTGCATCTATGTTTGACTGTGTGCACTAGCGTGATCATATACTAGTGCGATATACACAGAGAGTCCGAATTTGCATATTCGGGTCTCGACATAGATCCCCCCGCTATACTAGCTCTACCATGCATCGATGCCGCCAGCAGGCATTAACGCTGCATCGCGTTGCTAGGCCTACGCTCGTTGTGCCACCCTCTGCTCCCATGTCCAAAGATGTTGCCCGATGTTACTCCTCAGTGACACCTCCACTCGTCGTTACTCCTCTGTGCCCCTCTGCCTGCCCCGTGCACGTATGACGCCAGCCCCATGCGCGTACGATGCTACCACCCAGCATTACTCCATTGCACTCGCCCTCAATGCGCCAACCATCACCTACCGTTCCTAAGCTATAAAGAGTCTAGTGCCTCATTGCCCCTTCTTCCCCAAAGCAGAGCACAACCGAGCTGCGTCCTCACCTGCGTCGGCCACCATCGAGTCCCGGCCGCCCTCTACAATCCTACGCCAAACTGACCATTTCACAGTGTGTCATGGCTCCTCAATTGCCTCTCTTCCCCGTTCAATTGGTGGCCGCCTCATTGGAATCTGCCGCAACAGCCATTTTCCCTAAGTTCGATCGGACACCGCCTTCCTACACCATCCCCCTTTCCAGATGATCTCTCTTCGATCTTACGCTTCAAGAGCTTCTCCACGGTGCCTCGGAGCTGATCCAACTGCCGATGGAGCCTCTCAGCAACCCGAGCTCATCACCACTGGGAACCACTCACCGCCGCCCTCGATCCTTGTTGTCGGCCCGGCTCGACAACTTTTTGGCTTCGTTGACCACCCCGGTATGCTCCCCATGACTTACTCTTGCTCATGCTCGCCTTATTCTACTCCCTCTCCTCTCTGGTTTCCATCGCCCCGTAGCCCCTATGCTCCGGCGTCTACGAGCTGCTGCCGGCTTGCCATAGTGCCTCCCGGCTGAAACACCATCTCCGTGGGCCCCCTCACCTCTGGGGCTTCCTGTTTTAGCTGCTACTGGCATCTCCACGACCGACCCTCACCAGCGCTGTGGCTATCTTCCCCCTGCGGCGCATCTCCCCTGCACCTCCCCTGTTTTTCCCCTGGTCGAACTGCCACCCCCTGTTCTCTCCCCCCACCTCTTCTTATGACCATTAGGCCCAGCAAGATAAGTGCCCCTCCCTTGCTTGCATATCTCAATCCTCTTCCATCATACGACTAAAATGGTGAAATCAAGTCTAAGGAATATTAAGGCGCACCTTCTAATAAAATGTAATTTGTGAATAATAACAAGAATAAGAAATTACTTATGGAATTATGATGAATAGGGTCAGTGCAAATTAAATCAAAAACTCGGCTCTTTATGCCAATAAAGATTAATAAATTAATCCTCATGTAAAGGTTAAATAAAAGAAGACTGTGCATTAACTCTTTTCCAAATATCTAACATGGATTTAATAAATGTCAATGTTAAAGTCTAATATGTGAAACTAAGTAAAGGATTCTATAAATTAAAAATACTAGAGATTTAATCCTAAATAATTATCAACTAAGAGATAGCAAGTTAATTACTCTAAAAATAATTAATGCATGTTACCATGAAATAGGATTGAAAGCTTTTTCTTAGATAATTTTAAATGAAGATTACTCTAAAAGACTCGAATGCTAATCACAATACAAATGCAAGTAATCCAAATAATGACTGCTTTGCCTTCATCTGAATTTATCAATGCAATTAAAGATAATTGTTATAACTAGATTTTGCCACGCAAAGCATTAATCTTGATTTGCTCATCTCTAAAATCATGAGACCTTTCTTTAAATAGTGCCTAAAATAATTGTTGGTAAAGTCTCCAATATTTACCTATAAAACATCAAAATTTAAATCAAAGATCACCTTGTAATTGTTTAAAACCTTATGGGGCATCAATAACCCTTATCTCAAGACTTCAAATCCATCAAAGACACTTGAGGATATTTAGTGCAGCAATGAATCACTGCAATCCTAAAAGAGGACTTGGCTTAAATATTAAACTTCCTACACAATAAAATGCGAACTGCAGGTCATCCTTAACAAGTCGATTAATCAGCAACATAATACACCTTGCTCTCGATAGTAATCGAAGTAAAATGACCAAACCCCATACTTTAATTAGGATCCTGAATTATTAATTCAATTATCTGGTAGCTAATGATCTCAAGCAATATTGCATCTTGAATTGTCCAATTAATTTTAACTAATTAAATAATACCCAATATCGCAAATAATCTCTCCTATCTGTCCATAGGTCCTGCTTGACTTATGGAACTTGCTTAATAAATATATAATTTAAATAAATAAACTATTTAATAAAATATCGAACCTTGGTATCCTATAATTGGCTATACTTCGATCTAGTAGTAGAATATTCTCATGAATATTCCTTCAACATTTCTTAAACCCTTCTCGGCGAAGTATTCTATCACTTCGCTTCCACTCACACCTTCGTTCATCCCATCTCTATCCTGCCAACTCACTAGAACTTCATGTTGGAAATATAGACAATATTTTAATTCCAAATTTTACTAGGAGACAGATACAATAAACTAGTGATGCAAAACACATAACAAATAGCAGACTACTCATTGTACTTGAGAAAAGAAAACAGAAAGAAAATACAGTATCAATGTCCACCGAGCACGCGAATGACTTACTCTTAGGCTTGATGAAGACGTTGGCAGCAGCGCAAGCTCGATGCAGTGCAGGCTTGATGCAGTGTAGGACGTAGATGAAATAGAGCAGGAACGGTCGTGCAGATATTTGCTACCCAAAAACCTTATTGCTACCCCCGTGCAGGTCTTAATGACAGTAACAACTCGGAGATACCGCTCATCCTCCTTCTAGGTACACGCTGGAAAGAAAAGCTAGCGAAGTTCAGACGACGTAGTACCACAACACAATATCACCAGAGAGGAAGAAAACAATAGGAGAAGGAAAATGAAAAAGTTCAATCTATCAAGCCTGGACATCTCCAGGTATTTTATAGATGTGCAAATTACTCTCTAGTAATCCCATTGAACTGAAATAATTCACTGGTAACTACTCAATTATTCATTAGTAACTGATAATATTTAAAACTAAATAATGGTAATTAAGCAGTCTCATGACTAGTTAAAAGAGATAGATGATCATGTTTCAGCAAAAACTAGGTGGACTTGGTCTGCCAAGTGGCGCGACATGTCATGGTGCGGCCACGCGTCACAAGTCATATGATTTTCACATGAAAATACATGAATACGCACGCGCATGTGATTAGCCAAAGCCATCCACATCCATAATTCTTAATCATATTTCTTCAAAAAACTACAACAGATCAACATCATATTAATCAACTACACTTTCAAGGACATCAGTAGAGATTAATTATGCACCACACCAACATCTCAGCTTGATAATTCATACCTTATCAATTATTTATATGATTGTCACCTCCTACTTAGACACAACAAAACATCACAAATGGTTTTATCACTTCCTTTTAGCAAAGAAAGGAATCAATCTTCAATAGCCGAAGTAACTAAAAAGAAATGCATAAAGCCAAGGCTTCGCAAACAACAAACTTCCAACATAAGGCTTTGTTTTTTCCAAAATATCAAACGAATAAATAAGTCATATTTTCTAATAAGAAAGATGGAAACAACATGAAAACCAATCTCACCAATTAACAGTGCTCATGAGCAGCAAAAGCATCTCATTAATCAAAAGAAAACAACAGTTGCCTCAAAATGATTGGAGGCCTTTTGGTATCCAACCACTGCAATAAACCACTAACCCAAGACAAATATCGTTAACCGCAATAGATCCAGAATTGGCCAAAATCAACACAAGAAAGATAACAACTTTTCTATGAAACTTACCTACGACATCCGCAACTAAGTTACCCGAGGTAACTGCATCACTAACCCTATACACGAACGGTGGTATAAATAATCAGTGCCCAAGGCAACAACTACAACATGTACCTCTTATCAACGACTATCCTCACTCATAGCAGTCATAGAAGCAAATCATAATCATGCAAGATCATATCATAACATAAATCATCAATACAAGATGTCAAAAGCATAAATGCAATGCTTGACCCATCCCATCCTACTGTGCACCAGTATGTCAATTTAATAATTTAATTACCACGGACCTAACACCCACTCTGATACCAACTGTAACACCCCAGGACCCACATTATCCTAGGATGCTACTAAACCACTCTACAATGTAGCCAATTTACATGATAACATAAACTGATAACAATTTTCTAAATCATGACAAACTAAACGGAAGCATACTAAAACAAAAGTAATGGAACACTAATAGTTGAGGATCAACTGCTATTAATTTTTAACCAATTAAAGCGAACCACAGCCTAAAATTATTAGTTATACATAATCAACAATGAGAGTAAAGATGAATAACTAGATACTACACTTATTTATTACAATATAAAACATCATATGGTGTGTGATAGTGATGTGCCGCTCTACCCTTCCCATGCATGCTCGAGAATCACCTGGAAGGGGGAAAACAAGAGTGAGATAAAATCTCATCAAGCAAATTATTTAACAAGCTAATCAAACTACAGTGTTGTTAACCATCAATATTTATTCTTCACAATGATCACAAATATAGCCCTAACCACATTTACTACCAACAATAATAAAACATTAGAAATAAATCTTGTTTGTCTACTTCATAACTTCAACCAACTACCACTATCAATGACAGGAAAATTTCAACAGGTTTTACCTCACTATCTTCATTATTTCTCGCATTCACAACTACTATCAGCAGTTACCACAAGAGAAAAGAATCTCATACCACAATCTCAACCCCTACCATACCACAAGGGGTGAACCCCATTCCACGACCACAACCACATTCCTCATACCACAAGTGTCTCTCATGAGCCACATCCATATTACAACTATGAAGTTGTATTTATTTGCAAAATAACTTCACCATAATACATTGCATAAGTATGCAAATGATCTTTCCACAATGCAATGCATATGAATGCTCATGCTCCACTACACCCTTACCCAACAAGGTAAGAGTGTGCATCGTTCTACGGCAATGTACGATGCTGTACCGGTACGGTCGCGGCTATAAGCGGCGACATCCACAATGCAAATGTCATGACATGATATGGATGTTATGATAATCATAAACCACAAGAATTTAACCGCGAAGATCAACAACATAATGATCATGAATTCTTCCTCATAATCCACATGTGTCTCAATAAGCACAATGCAAGTGTTTCATAAGATCATTACGACATAGCCCACATTCGATTCACCAAGATCATAAACAATTGATCTATAGGGAATTCTACCACATAGACCACAATATATTCATCAAGAATGCTACCACCACAACCACAAATATTCACTAAGAATATTACCACCTATACTACAATATGTTCATAAAGAATAATACTTTACAACTATATTTCTTTCATCAAGAACAATATCACATACCCACAAATAAACCATCAAGATCATAAACAGTTGAGTTCTTAAAATACTACCACATGGACCATATTGAGGAAATATGTAACAATGTCATAGCACCTCAAATTAAAAGAATAAATTATTGTGAAGGTAGAATAATTAACAAGTTAAACATGTAGCACAACCGCTATGTTTACTTGCCTCTATCGGCGAAGCGACGAAATCACGCGCGTTCAGAAGCAAAACCGCCTGTCCAAAAAGGTACCTCTCAGCACACATTACAACAATGAAAATGTGACTCTCAAAGAAAAGATATCGCTAAGCCCCAAAACCCCACAACATCCTTCCCCGCGTAACGGTTCTACAATATTCCCACTGCAGCGGCGCTGCTTAACATTTTCTTATCTTCAAAAATATAAAGCTAATCACAGCAAAAGATATATATCTAGATTTCTCACTTAAATACCAACACTTTTCATGTAGATCACATATGTTTATCTTGTCGTTAACACGGTGATTCTAATCCACAAAACAGAGGACGTCCTCTGTTCTGAAAGTCTGAATAGCCGACTTGTAACGCGTCCCCAGAACAGATCAATGCTCTAAAAATTCTGGTTCTTTTACAGAAGCTATATTACTAAATTCCCTACCTTTTTCTCAATTATGACCAAAAATGGAAAAAATCATCTTCTACCCCTAATTACCATCTGAACATCGGTCTATCCCTCTTCTACACCCCTGACGGATAGCGAGATTCCAGACCCTAGTACGCCTAAATTACGCAGCCAAAAAATATGGAAAAAATACAGTAGATGTGTATCGTCGTCCTCTACGTTTTTCATTTTGGGGGGACCCTCGGGAAAAATCGTCTTAGGGGTCTAAACTGTATGAACAGTAACACCACTCGATTGGATCAAGAGACAGTCAACCGGTATTCTCTAATCAGGAGTTTCTAAAATGCTAATCCCCACAAAACTTGGACCAAGAACCCTAAATTCAGTATAAAACAGAGGGATTGGGGTGAGGGAGAGTTACCTAGGGGATTGGGATCAGCCCCTTCTTCCTCTCCTCCTTCCCTTCTTCTCCTTTCCTCTCTTCCTCTCCTTCCTCTTCCCTTCTTCCTTCTTCTCCTTCTTCTCCTTGCAGCAGCACTTGGGCAGAGGGGAGGCGCAAGGAGGCAGGGGGTGGCGGCTTGGGGTGGGAAAAAGGGGGGAGGGGCCAAGGGAGGGGGTTTATAAAGGGGGTGCTAGGGTTTGGGAGGGTGCGGGCCCCGCTTTGCTTGTTGGCCCAAAGTGGTGGCCCACCCTCCGCATGCCCAAAACCTCCTAATTAATTATTTTAATTCTTTTTTATTATTATTTTAGACTATTCCAAAGAATTTATTTTTACCTCCTGCGATTTACCGAAAATCCGGGCGACTCCGCAATTAATTTAGGGACCGACACCGAAACGACGTTCAGGATATTACATCATCATCGATGGCGAAGAAGGAAGGGGACGCGGCGAAGTCCCGCATCAGCACCAAGGCTTCGGCATTGGCGGTCGCGGGCGCGAACAACAACGCAGGCGTGACGACCACGAACATCGATGCTCAGTGCGTGACGATCGACCCCACCACTGCCGATGCAACGAGCCACCCCACCGCCGATGTAACGGCCGACACCGCCCTGCGAGTGACGCCCGACTCCACCGCCGGCGCGACGGTCCACTCCGGTAGTACCGGCCAGGTGGCAGGGAGTGGTAACATCGGCGTCCATGGAGGCGCGACCGCCGTCCCTACACCCGATGCGAGAGCACCGAGCGGTCCCAGCGGTAATACACGCCTCGTCATCGACGCCGGAGTCCACCACGCCGACGCGGCGGACAACACGGGAGCGCAGGCTGTGGTCACTGCTGTCCCAGCAGTGCGACCAAGTGTGCCGACCATAGTTATTAAAGCCGGACCGGTGGTTTACCGGTCCAACCGGTGATTCAATATAACTTAAGAATATAGTAAGTTTCTTATATATCATAATATCTAACTTGCTCACTTGGTCATCAGAGCTAGCCCATGAGGTGGGTGTCACAGGAGGTTGTGGGTTCGAGCCTTGTCTCATGCATATTTTTCCATAAATTTTCCCACTAAGCACTCCTCCGGTCCAACCAACCGGTTTTTTCTCTGGTTTTATACAGAACCGGCCGGTTCAACCCGGTTTTTTCTGGTTCAATCTGGCTCAACTGCGCAGGCCGTCCAACAATAAAACCAAACTGGTCTAGAGCTCGGTTCCAGTTTTTTCCGGTTGAACCGCCGATCCGGTCCGGTTTTAATAACTAGGGCGCCGACTGCCTCGGCTACACCGGCAGTGGAGAACGCCCTACTGGCGGCCCTCGGCACGCTCCAGTGGGAGTTAGCGGATCTCCACGGAGCCGTGCAGAGTATGCAAGAGGCTCGGGGTCAGCAGACCCCGCCGATGGTCGTGCCGGAGCCCACGCCAGAACGGGCGGATAGCCGCGATGCCCCCACATCCAGCCATGCCTCGCTGCGATGCGTGGACCCGGAGTCCCCACTATCTGCGGGCTTGCAGCAGGCGGTATGGCCGGAGGACTTCAAATTCCCCAGCGCCATCGCGTCGTACAAGGGCGACAAGAACCCCCGGGAGTTCATGCGCGTATACGAGACCGCCATCGAAGCTGCAGGCGGAGACGACACCACGAAGGCGAAGGGACTCCCCCTCACGTTGCAGGGAGTGGCGCTCTCTTGGTTCTTCACCATAGAGCCAAACTCTATCTACGCATGGGAGCAGATTCGCGACCGTCTCTACAACAACTTCCAGGGTAACTACGCCGAGCGCGTCGATGCGGATCAGCTCTTCGCGGTCAAACAAAAACCATCGAAAAAGCTTTGGGAGTACTTCAAGCGCTTCGCCAAAGTGTCCAGGGAACCCGTTAGGCAGTGAGTGAGGCATCCTGAGAGTGGAGAAGGAACGCGCGTGCATGGCCCGACGATAGAAACAATGGACGTCGCCCAAGTTAGAGTGCTTGTGCGTCTACTTCAACTAGGCGTCAGCTCCACTGCCACCACTTCGAAGTGATGAGGACATCGCTAGTAATGCCAAAGCTAGTAATGAGACTTCAATAACAGAACCAATAACAAGAGCACGAGCCAAGAAACTGCAATCTCAGGTGAACCTGCTCCTTAATGAATATGTCATTAATTTTAATAAGAATTTTATATTACCTAAAAATAATATTTTACTTGTGCTCAGGTTTGAAGAGTCAGCGATGGATGGAGATTAAGGATATATGAACATCATCTAAGGAAGCACAAGTCCACGGTATGAACAATAATCGGTCCATGAATAGTACCACGCATGAACAGTACGCGCTATAGCATCCAGCCCAAGAATAGTTCCGCACTACAGTACCAGGCCGTGAACAGTACCGCGCTACAGTAGCTTGCGCGTGAATAGTACCACATGAAAAATTTAGTGTTGAATAGTCTTAGACTGAGACTATATATTGAGGGGTAGACCCCCATTGTAAAGGGGAACCACTTTTTGATAATAGAATACTCTTGTTCTTTCCGTTGGTCGAACCAACTTGAGGGAATTGGGAGTTCGCTGAAATCAAAATTGTTCAACCTTTTCCGCTGGGAATTGGGAGCGCGATAGAAATTCATCGGTGAGAGACCATGTGGAGGTAACCCCAGTTGTGTGATAAGTAATTGATTCGTGTTCTGGAAAGTTAGAGTTTGTTTCGGGCATTTTGTGCTATTTATGGATGCTAACGATTTAATTATAATATTTTGTGCGGTGCTATGTGATGTGTTTTCTTGTCGGTGTTGACTGCAGGACTTTGAAACGGAGTCATGGCGAGGCACGGGTGACCATACTAGGCACAGGCGGCGCTGAGGTCAGAGCGGTCGAGATGTGTCGAAGACGGCGAGGACTCGAAGTGGTTGCGAGGCGTGCGCGGTAAGAAACGAGGAAGCTTCCTGGAAGGTGCAGGAGTGGTATTTTGGTAAATACGTAGGGCTGCACAAAAGGAAGTGGATTTGGTTAGAAAAAATCCATTAGTGCTATGAGTGGTTGTGACCTAATGGGTAGAGTGGTTTGTAAATCCAATAGTGCTATGGGTTGTTGAGAGCTAATGGATAAAGTGCTAGGAGTTGTTGTGACCTAATGGGCAAAGTGATTTGTAAACCCATTAGTGGAGGCAATAAATAGAGGTGCTCTCTAGTGGGAGAAGTGCAATTTGAGAGAGAGAGATGGGTGTGAGTGTTAGGGTTTCCTAATGCTTGTACTCTTTGAGAGAGGTGTGTGCAAGAGTTAGGGTTTCATTTGTTTCTCTCCTTATGTGTGTTTTTGAGTGAGACATGGAAGAGTTGATGTAAACATTCATCTTTTATAATCATTCATCTCTCTTCGTCTCATTATGAGAATTCCTGTTGTATGTTTTGTGCTAGCTGTTTGTTTTCTCTCCGCTATTTTCAATTTTGGATTGACGCTCTTGTTCTAGTTGCTGCTATATATATTTGCTTTGAACAGGGATTCACCCCAAGGCTCTTTGGCTAGCTCATCCCGAAAGCAAAGAATTAAAATCGCTGTTTATTGCTCTGTAATGGGAGATTGTCTCAAGGTCCGTTGACCAGTTTATTCCTAAGGGCAAAGGTTCAGAAGCAATGTTCTTTTCGAGAAACCGTTTGCTGCAGATCTCTCATGTTAGAGTAATTCCTATTGTTTATTTGCTTTCAAGGTTAGCATAGTTTTTCGGGTTCCTTCTATTCTCAGGATTGAGTCTTCTTGGTAG
The DNA here is from genome assembly GCA_036346265.1 of Melocanna baccifera. Lineage (NCBI taxonomy): Eukaryota > Viridiplantae > Streptophyta > Magnoliopsida > Poales > Poaceae > Melocanna > Melocanna baccifera. The sequence goes on along the minus strand of CM070691.1, from coordinate 13,492,887 downwards.
TTTTTCTTTCCTATTTTCAGCCTGGTTCTTGCGGCCAGAAAGATGTTCAGCTGTTGCTCCTTTCTTCAGCTTTTTCTCGGCTCTCTGCAATGTGCTGTCTCGGTTCAGCAGCAGTTCTTCCTTCTTCTTGGTGCTTTTCTTGGCATCAACCTACAGTTTTTGGTCTGCCTCCCAGTTGTAAAACCTGCAGCCCCTACTCTGCTTTCTGTTTGTTAAGGTACAGCTGCACTTCTCAGCCTTTGGATAGCAGATTGCACCTCCTTCATTAGTTGTTTTCTGCTACTTGTTTTCAAGTGGTTCGGCCAAGTCCAGGCTGCAGTAGGGGTACTATTTCTACTGCAGTCTACACATGCAAGTGTTCGGCCAGTTTTTTAGCTCTCAGTTAGTAGGAGAGTCTCTAAAATATATTGCTTTATCTTTTCAGCAGTCTACATTCAATTTCCTTTCAGGTGCTTTGCTGTCTTCTGCAGTACCTTTCGGCCAGCAATGCAGAGAAGTCTGCTCCCTCTCCTTTTCAGTTTTGATCTCTCTTTCCAGTCCAATTTTGGGCAACAGCATGCAGTTTTTTTTGGTAGCTATTCCCTGGCATATGTTCGGCCAGCAGGCTGTGAGCATTAATCTGTAGGCTGCTGTCTAGATTGCTGTTTTTCGGCTGCATTAGGAGTAGTATTTCTTCAGCCTTTTTGGGTTACAGTCTCTTTTCAGTTTGATTGATCCATTGCAGGTTCTTGTTCATTTGCCAGTTCATTAGTTGTGTTTCTTGTGACCAAGTTCCAACAGCTATTTATTTAATCCTTATTGGCCTCTTTTGTGTTGACTGTTGTTTCATCCATTAAGAAAAAAACTAAATTAGAACCTTTTTTTTCTTGTCTCATTCTCTTCTCTATTTTTGGTCTGATCTTTTTAAGGAATTTAATTTCTTGCTTCATAGCTTCTAGTAGCTATTAGAGAAAGAAGTTGGTGGAAATTCTTAGGGCAGTTTTAAAAGGCACCATTCACCTCCCCTCTGTTGCCATTTTCGATCCTTCAATCGGTGGACGTGAAGTTCAGCACGTGAGGTTGGGCGAATTATAGAGTGCTAACTCTTGCATTTGCAACGGGGGAACACTACGGTTCATCAAATCCATGTGAGTATCCAGATCCTACGTCGAGAAGATCGGGCGACCCCGTATCATCTTGGTATCAAAGCGCGGTTTACTCGGTAGGATTATTTACCTTTACTCTTAGATTGTTTTTTTCTACTCCTATAGTCCTGGAAAACCAAAATTTGCCACACAAAAAAATCCAAACCTTTAGATTAATCTGTTATTTTGCGTGAGTTTAATTAGGTTTTAGTCTATTAGAATTTTTGTTTAGGTGCTGATCTTTGTGTTCCTTCGCGTAACTTAATCTTGTGTCCACGTGAACCTAGAAAAAATCCGCTGTTGAATCCTCAATTAGCGTCCACAAAAAGTAGATTCAATTTACTCTTAGAAGTCGAATCTGAATCTACAACCTCTCCAAGAGCAATCCGAGTACCACCCTAGAATCCAAGTCGGTTTTGGCTAGCTGTCCACTTCCGAAACCGTTGGGAATTCTGCCATCCGAAACCAACTCTAGGGAAGTGCTTTTGTTGGTTGCCTTGCCATGTGCAATAATCGAATGCTCTACACCGAGCTTCACTTATATCCTTTGAATACTTGGGACTAGTCATTGATATTGCATTGAGGGCTGCTCCTGAATACTTATAACTGAACATTGGGCTTGCGCATCACCTACTCCAGTCAATCAAAAAAAAGGGCGAGCAAAAAAAACAAAACAAAAACAACAAAATTGAGAAAAGACTGATTTGGGTGAGTGGTTCTAGTTCATAGTTCCAGTTTGAGTCACTAAAATTCTTGAGCAATCCTGTGCCCTCTATTCATGTTATTGCAATTAGCTAGTGTCTCTCCTAGTACTTGGTGCAAAACGAGCTATTTCATCATTACGTTCATATTGCTTCGAGCTAACTCATTATTTTGTTTGCATTAAGTCACATTTATCTTTGTGTGTGCGTTCTTATACTTCACTTAAACATATTGGATCAGCACTTGAGCAAAGTTTCTAGCTTGAATTATTACTTGATCTTACAATATCGTAAAATTCAGATTGTGTAGGATAAACACTTTCATACTAAACTCCACCATATAACCGTTGTTGTGCAAGTAGTGAACACTCCTAAATTCGCTTGATCATCACTGTGCTGTTGTCACTTCTACCAGGTGTAAGTTTTTATTGGTATTAATTCACTTCAGAAGGGTAAGAACTTTACTTGGAGAGAGGACATAGTGAGATTGAGTGATTTCCACAAAGCATTATTATATACACAGCTATTTGTTTCTTGCATAACTAACCATGTCAGGTGGAGGAGAACACCATGATAAGAGTGGTGGGACAAATGAAACTCAGGCATTCGTCAAGCAATATCAATTTGGGGCACTCCGCGAACACTTTCAACGTAAGCTACACATGTACCAATTGGCTCGATCAACTCCATGAGAAGCATGATGCTTTTGCTGATCAAATTGCAAGGAATATAAAAAATATGGAGATACAAGCTGATGAAAATATGTGCCAATTGCGGGAGGACATTGGGGCCCTTACTAGGTTCATACAAGCTCGCAATGGTGGCGATGAATCAAGTGTTCAAGGAGGAGAAGCTGCTGCACATGTACCTCCTGCACCGCAACACCGAGTGGCGGCCAACGTGGTGCGTCCACCACAGCTAGGAGGACAAGGAGGAGCCCATGGAGGGCGTGGCAAGGGTCTAGGTGGAGGCCGTGGTGGGTGTGGTGGTGCTGCACATGTGATTGGGCAAGCTCAAGTTTTTCATGCCTACGTTTGCAGGTGGGACTGATCCCGAGTAGTATCTCACTTGGGAATTGAAAGTTGACAAAATATTCCATGTGTATCACTATACGGATGAGAGAAATATACAGTTGGCATCACTTGAGTTTGAAAGTTATGCTTTGGATTGGTGGGAACAAGTCATTACTCAAAGAGCTGAGAATGGACAAAACCCTGTTGCAACATGGCAAGAGATGAAGCGGGAAATGAGAGCCCGTTTTGTTCCTCGTCATTACAAGCGTGATCTATTTGATAAATTGCAGAATATGAAGCAGTGAGCACATTCTGTGGAGGAGTACTACAAGGAGATGGAGCTAACCATGATTCGAGCCAAGGTTCAAAAACAAGAAGAGCAAATCATAGCACGCTTCCTCTCAGGTTTGAACCATCAAGTCAAAAGAATTGTCAATTTTCAGCCTTATACCAATCTTTATGAGTTAGTGCATCAAGCTACAAAGGCAGAACGACCTTGTCGGACCAACCGTTGCTTGCCTTCAATTTCAACAGTTCAAGCACAGCTGACAACTTCGTGTACTTTGACCTACAGCATGTGAACAACGATTTCTCCAAGTTCTCCATCAAGCCTCATAATTTAACAAACTATGTCTCATCATAGTTCTCTTCTACATCACAAAGCATCTGATCCAAATTATCATCGTGCAGCCTATCCGAATCCGAACCACAATCGACATCATCCGACAGAATATTATTTACTTCACCGGCGATGTCATCCGGCGGTATATCATTGACTTCACCGGCGATATCATTCGGCGGCATATCATTGACTTCGCCATAACTGGTCCAACATGTATACTCCTTTTTGAAACCCCTCCGAATCAAGTGCGCTTCAATCTGCTCTCGATTCTTAAACATCTTTAAATTCTCGCAGTCAGTGCATGGACAATACATATATTCCACCCCCCTTATTTAATATATCCTATTCGGCAACTCTTGTAAAAGTGGACACGCCATTAATGTACTCTTTACTCACACGGCTTGCAGTATACATCCAGCTTCAGTCCTATATTATGCACATATATAACAACTTAGTATTAAAAATTAAATTAATTAATTATTACTACATATATACCACATGCATTGAGGCTAACTAAATCTAAATTAGCTAGATCTTCAAAGAGTCACAAAAAATTAGCTAGATCTAAATTTTGATGTAATGAAAAATAAATTTTATTACTAACCATATCTAGGGTAACTAAGAACTTGATAAATTTTCAAAGCTCTCCTGTCAAATAAGCCTCTTTCCCCTAAATTAAATGGCTGAAAGCCTTGCCGCCTCCAGCTGCAGCACCGGCTAGATCTGCATCGAAATGAAGACATATGCGATTCTGAGCGGCGCAATAAATACCAGTCAAATTATCACAAACGGTTTTTAACAAAAACCATCTGTGGAACTGGAATATCACATACGGTTTTTAATATAAAACCGTCTGTGATAATTCCAGATTATCACAGACGATTTTTAATTAAAAAACCGTCTGTGATATTCCAGTATCACAGATGGTTCATCAGTAAGAACTGTCTGTGATACTCTTTTTTTCCACCACAAACACCACAGACAGTCTCCAAATTAAAACCGTCTGTGATAATATACATCACAGACGATTTCACAAAACCGTCTGTGATTTAGCGTCTGGTATTAGGCTTTCTGTAGTAGTAGTAGATCGTCATGAGTTCCGTGCGGTTAAGTTTTCCAAGCTTTAACTACTAATGTATATTAAAGTATATAGATTGAGTATATGAAAATAATATCATTGGATTTATCTTACAAAATTCTTTCATAATATATTTTTTTATGATTTTTGCTAGTATATTATGATAATAAATTATAATCAAAGTCTTACATTGGAGATCATAAAAAGTTAAAAACAATCTATATTTGTGGATAGAGAGAGTATTCTTTGCATGCATGCATTGAATAGTGCTAGAGATAATAATTATGGGTATTCTAGCTATTTTACTATCTTTTTAGTCTATATGCTAAAAAAATACATCTTATAAATTTAAATGGAGGAGGTACTTATTATCTCTTTTTTTGGTTGTTATCTATGTTGGTAGTTGTGCTTAATATACTGAAAGGAGAAACGTCAGAAAATACATTTGCACAAACTCGTGATCATCGTGCCGTACCTGTTGCTAACAATTGGTTGTTACGTATGTGAGTCCTCAAGCTAGGCTGAGGAACCAATACGCCATTATATTTGGTTTGTTCTTTTTAATTTCTAAAAATAGCTTTTATTTTTGCTATAGTATTTAACTTTTAAACGGAATATTTTTTTAAGATAGAATCTACAAGTTAATTGTAGTACATGTTAAAAGCCTAACATCTGTACCATCCAAAATCGTAAGCGAGTATCTCTCTCTCGATAATCTCTATCGCAAACAGCTAAAATTAAAAAATTTCAACAAAAAACTATAAGCCGTAGCTATATTAAACAGATCTATTATCTTGGGCCGGCCTCCAGTTTGAAGTTCGGTGCCTGTATAAAATTTTTTATTTTTCAAGCAAGCAGTCGGTGCAATCCCGTCCGAGAAATAGATCACCTAGATCAATTCTACAGACGGAATATAACTGAAGCTCAAATGCAAATGAAAAAAAAAAGACAAATGCTACTATTCGCATCAAATTTATTTATTTTTATTTCTTCTGACACATTTCAAGTTTGCAGCTAAAATTTTGATGGGTGCTAGAACACTCTACATCATATTTTTTTAAAAAGAAAATTCCTGTTGATTTAGTGTCCAAACTAAAAATTGATCGCACGAGTACAATAAAAAATTTCCTGTTGATTTAGTGTTGCCATACTATATAGCTCCAAGAGCTACATCCCTCTTCAAAACGGTCATTGCTCAGCAAGATACAGCAGAAAGGACTTTTCTCATGTACTATTAATACTCCATCTGTTTTACTATATTTATCCATAGGCTCAGAATTATCTGTTTAATATATTTGTTCATTGAGCGAATATAAAAAGAGTTATTACAGTTTTTTCACTCTATATTTATACTTAAATGCTTGAGTAGAGGTTAAGTAGTTTTAGGATATCACATAAATAAGATATGCATGTCATTTGTCATTAACTATTTTTTAGATTTAGTATTTTTTTAATCAGTTTGTACGATAGGCTGTAGACCAATATTATGAACAGAAGGAGCACATAATATAATCTGTGGGGGCGCTCGTTTTAGCGATGGCTTTTGACTTTTAACTGAAATTTTACTGTAGTTGGTTTTTTTTTACTGTAGCTGATTTGGCTTTTTAGACATAATTAAATTTTAAAAAATAGAAAAATAGAAAAAAAATATGTTAGCCCATCACGGACAATGCAAAAGAACACGAAAAAAAAGAAAAATACAAAAAAGCCCAAAAAATCTAAAAAACTCTAAAAAAATTCAGAAAAAGACGAATTACTGAATAGTGAAAAAAAAGCAGAAACTAAAAGCTGAAGCCGAAAAAAAGCCAAAACAAGCGCCCCCTATAGTCAACGAGGTCAGTGTAACCGTCTATGCATCTCTATGGTCGAAAACAGTGTAGTTAATCGGACCTGGACTTCCTTTCGAATGTGATACCGCCACTCACTCTCCCTCTGTGGAAAAATAATGCTAGTATACTGTTAAGAAATCTGGATCTGAATCTACCAAATCTAGTCCATTGGTAGGTATTCTCTACTTAGTCTATAAATAGAGATCCTAATTATTATAAATAGTACAAGAAAACAGAGAAAATAATAAAGAAAAGAGTTCCCTCTCAAATCTCTATATTCAATTTATTGTTTGCAATATTCTATGTTTGATTCATCTATTTTGCATAGGAGAAGAATCGCTCAGACTGTACTTGCCAGCGATGGTTCTTCGATACGTTATCAGCACGAATTGCTCGATTAGATCAAATGTAGCTATCAAAACACCTGTCGATTGAATTATCTATCTAGATTGCTTTCAATTCTGCAAATTTCGCTTTCTAGATGACTTTTTGTAGTGCAAATCCGCTCTAATTTACCACGAGCAGACTGAAAGTCATCGGCACAATGCCGATCAGAAGATTACATAAAAAAAGAGCAGATGTTGATTGTATTGTAGATAGATTAAAAAAAGGAGGAGAAAAAAGGACCATCGCCGGTTGGGCGTCGTGCCACCGCCCAGCCTGCCTGTTTGCCATGCATGCTGCTAGCACATAGCCGCACCATCGAGCCGGTGCGTCGAAGGCACCACACGGCCAAGCCGCACCCCGCACGACCATGCCACATTTAACCGCTGTGCTGCCAACCCCGCATGGCCGTTGTGTGCGTCGCGCACCGTCGGCCTCGCATGGCCGCTCCGACCCCTACACGTCTTTACCGCGCTGCACTTTCGTCTGCCCAGAGCCGTGCCGCCTCCACACGGGCTCTTGCCACACCGCACCTCCCTGTCTCATGGCTGAGCCACCGCTGGCTTTGAAACGGGCTGCTGTCGTCCCCACATGGCGGAGTCACCTCATAAGTGTGCCATTGCCGGCTTTGCACGACCAGTGCCACGATTAGGAGTCGCCACCCACCTCCACACGAGCTGTTGCTGCTGCACATGCCCCTGACCCCCGGGTAAAACCGACGGCGCCACCTCCCACACGAGCATGGATGCTGCCCGAACGCCTCCGCCGGCCTCCGCACGAGCTGCCACCTCCGTGGCTTCCTCGAATGGCTCGCCATTACGAAGTGAATAGGGGTAGGGGAACCCTACCCCTCTGACTTTGAATCGGTCATGAAAAATCTGGATTGTCCGATCGGCCGTAGACCATCCAATCGGCCACGAGAAGTTCGGACCAGTCTGAATGGTCACAAGAAATCAGGACCATCCGATGGACTGTGCACCGTCCGATCGGCCATGAGAAGTTCGGACTAGTCTAAATGGTCATGAGGAATCTGCACTGTCTGATCGGTCATGCACCGTCCGATCGGTCATGGCAAGTTCGGACCGGTCCGAATGGTCAAAAGAATTACGGACCATCCGATCGGCCATAGACCGTTCGATCGGCCATAGCAAGTTCGGATCAGTCTGATCGGCCGAGAGAAGTTCGGACCCACTGATTGGCCATGGACTATCTAATCGGCCATAGCAAGTCTGGACCAATCCGATCGACTGAGGGAAGTTCGTATCGTTCAATCGGTCGAGGGGCGTGGGGAGAGGAGGCACTCAGACTTTTGCAAATATGTCCTCAGAAAATCAAAAAAAATTCTCAAAATTAAAAATTAGTATAGAAGCCCTCGAAAATTATAGAATTCACTGAAAAATATATTTTAGCATAAAAGGGCCTCAAAAATTCAAATATTGAGTTATTTTTTTGCATCTGAAGCTTGTTTAGAACTATTGTTATTATTTTCTATGGTTTTCTATATTTACTTACTATTTTTAATTAATTTTAATTATTTAAATTGTTTTTAATCAGTGAAATTAACAGTAAAATTGTAGAAAACGAGCAGAAAATTCTGAAATATCATAAGAATATTTTGTATCATTATCCAATTTATTTCATGTATATTTATCTACAATAAATTTATATATTTTCTTCATACACATGTAGATGACAGGCATCACGAACCAGGAGTTCGAGAAGCTGGCCCAGCATGACCAAAATTATTTGACTTAGACTTCTGATGTCAAAATCGTACTTGAAACCAAGAAGCTCCACACTGTCATTGAAACTAAGAACCAAACCCACACTTGAGGAAAATGATTAGACACTCTACTTCCTCTGTTACCACCTCTGTCTCACTTTCAAGAATGAGTACACGGCAGAGTAGAGCGCTAGTATTATGAACTACACTCAAGAAGCAGTTCGAGAAGCTAAAGTATACCATCCTTTCTCAGGTAGAGCTAGAATGGATTTGACTTAGATTTGCTAAGTTCAAGATGGTTGGGGAGTACAATTCTGCTCTACATAGAATTTGTACCAATCTTCAGCTTTATGGCAGGGAGATCACAGATGAGCAGAAGATTGAAAAGTCTCTCACCACCTACCACCCTAGTGAAGTGAAGTCTGCGCACAACTATCGTTGAGACAGCTATAAGGAGTGTGCTGAATTGATCGATATCATGTAGATTGCAAAGGCTCAAGATGACGTTCTCTGTAAGAACTTTATCGCACAGCCACCTGGGAGCTCTATTGGCCGTGAGGCCAACGCTGGGAGCTAAAATATGTGGAAGCCTAAAATGAAGAAAAGGGGAAGGAATGGCAAAGTCGTAGCCTAGAAAGGCAAGTCAAATGTTCGACTAGATAACAAGGCTGGCAAACCAAAACGCGACGACAAGCCCTATGGTCATCAAGACTAAACTTGCTAGAAGTATGGCAAGTAGGGGCATTGGTCGTGGATTTGTAAAGAGCCGCAACACGTCATTGATGCCTTCCAAGCCAAAAAGAAGAGGGGTGGCAAAGAGCAACATGAAAGCAGTTTGCTTTTGTCGAGAAGGAGAATTCCGAGCAGCTGCCTGCACCATTGGAGGTAGTCTCCACTCCTACAGCCACACCCCCTCTTGACATTGCAAGCGCCACCATGATTTCTCTAGAAGAGCATCTCACCCCGGAGAAGATAGTAGCCGAAGTCTTAGACTTCTTGGCAGATTTAGTCTAATGCACAGAATGCATATAGACTTTAATTGTTATTCATTTCATGTGTGAGAGGAATAAGTTATTGCAATAATGATACTCAAATAATTCATTCTTGTGATAGCTAAATGATATTAATTCATTTATTTATTCAGTCAATAATAGCATGATATGTTCTAATATTTGAAGTATTTTATTTTATGTGTTGATTGTCTTCTACTACATATTAATAAAATACTTTATATTAGAACACGTGTGGCGCCCCATGGAGAAAATGTACTTAGTTGATAGCGGCACAATAAATAACATCTTCAGAGAGATAAAATTCTTTCAGTTGATTAGTAAGAATGCTGGCAGCCTTACAATAATCGCCAGTAGCGATACATGTATAATAGGCTTAGGAAGAGCCACAATTATACTTCTGATGGGCACAACTTTGATCATTAAAGAAGTCTTGTTGTATCTAGAATCGACTAGAACTCTTCTAAGTTTTAAAGACATTCGCGCTAACAGTTTTCATGTTAAAACTGAAGAAGAGTATGGTAAAGAATAATTGCTCATTACAAAGCTTGAAGTAAATGGAAAATGGGTATTAGAAAGACTTACTTCATTTGAATTTGTGCTATACTACACTAATATTACGACACTCGTAGTCTATACTGCCCTAAAAACTATATTTAGAAGCTCTGAACTTGTCTATCTTTGCATGATAGATTAGGCCACCCAGGTTTTAGAATGATAAGAAATATAATTAATAATTCGTAGAGACATAATATCAATGTAAAGAATTTGTCGAATCAGAAAGAATTTGTGTGCCCCGTATGTGCCACCGGAAAATTAATTACTAGACCTTCCACTCTGAAGTTAAGGTTGAAATCCTTGCATTCCTAGAAAGCATCTAAGGAGATATTTTGGGTCCTATACAATCTCTGTTGGGGCCATTTAAATATTTTATAGTACTCATCGATGCTTCCTCGAAATGGTCACATGTATATTTATTATCTACAAGGAACCATACTTTTACAAAACTGATCTCGTAGATAAGTCAAATTGGAAATAATTTCCCTGATAATCACATAAAGTCCATCAGAATGGACAATGTCAGAGAATTCACTTCAAAGATATTTGATGATTATTGCATGGCAATACGAATTAAGGTTGACATTCTGTCCAGTATGTCCACACCCAGAATGGACTAGCAGAGGCACTAATTAATAGAATTAAATTTATTGTCTGACCGCTTTTGCAGAATTATATTTACCAACTACATGTTGGGAACATGCAGCCCTATATACAACAACTCTCATCAACTTTAGATCATCCGAATATAATATCTATTCACCTATACAGCTAGCATAACGGTCACAACCAAAAATTTCTCATCTCCGAAGATTTGGTTGCAAAGCTTATGTACCAACACCCCCACCATAGTGTACTACAATTGGCCCTCTAGGAAAGTCTGGAATATACGTTGGTTATGAGACAGCATCCATAGTTAGGTATTTAGACCCTATGATAGGAGATTTGCATACATCTTGTTTCGCTGATAGTATATTTGATGAGGATAGTTTCTCGATATTAGGGGAGGAAATCAACCCCTTGATGAAAAATATAGGAAAATTATGTGGCAAGCCACGAAAACCCATGCACATGACCCGTGTACTACTGAAGCAAATAGAGAAGTTCAGAAGATCATTAAGCAAATCAACTGCCTGATCATTTTAGTGATTTAAAGAGCATAACCAAGTCGCATGTGTCTGCATGCAATGCATCAAAGAGGATTGAAATACCAAAGAGCGTAGAAGGTATCCCTAATCCTGTCCAGTGCCCTCAGAATAAAAGGACGAGAACTCCGACCCCTCGAATCCTAAGTAGTTGGGGATGCCTGGTGAAAAAGCATAAGAATGACTTAACACAGTCAATCATTAAAGTTCCCTAGAACCAGCAGGGGAGCCAGTTGAGACCTAACATCAGTATGACAACTTCAGAAAAGGGTATACCGGATCTGAACATTCTATGGAGGGAAAAACCAGCATGGATGTGTATGTACACATCGGAGCTGCAAAACTAAAAGAACTTGCCCCCGCAACAAGAAGGAGCGGTGAGTAAGCAGAAGAACAACAAGAATTATCCTATGATAAAATAGCTATAAACTATGTGTACACGGGAGAATCCATGAATAGAACAATAACCATTGTTGATATCTTTTTTGTAAAGAAAATTACCACAACTATTGATCTTGATCCAGAGCCTGCATCGCTCACTGAATGTAAGAAAAGATCAGATTGGGAGGATTGAAAAAAGGCAATAGAAAATAAATTATTATCTCTGAATAAAAAAGAGGTGTTCAAGTCTATAAGCCGCACATCTCCCCATGTACACCCTGTAGCGCATAAATGGGTATTTGTTCGAAAGAGAAATGAGAAAAATGAATTTGTAAGATATAAAGTAAGGCCTGTTGCACAAGGTTTCACTCAACGACCAGGAGTTGATTATGAAGAAACCTATTCCCTGATCATGGGTGATATTACCTTTAGATATTTAATCTCGATGGTAGTAAACATGAATTTAGAAATAAAATTGATGGATATGGTAACGGCACACCTTTATGAAAACTTGGATCTAGACATTTATACGAAGGTACCTGAAGGTATCCTTCTCCCAAACCAAGATAGAGAAAATAGAAATCTGTATAGTGTAAAACTCCGAAAATCATTGTACGGGCTTAAGCAATTAGATAGAATATAATATAATCACTTAAGCGATTTTCTATGCAAGAAATACTACACGAACAATGAGGATTGTCCATGTATATTTATACAATGATCTCAGAATGGATTTTGTATAATCTCAGTGTACGTAGATGATCTGAATATCATCAAAAGCCTGAATGACATAAAAGAAGCGAGCTCTTACCTAGGATCAGAGTTTGAAATGAAAGATTTGGGTAAAACTAAATATTTCTTAGGTTTACAGCTTGAGTATGTCCAAGAAGGGATATTAGTGCATCAGTCAGCCTACACTCAGAAGGTATTAGAAAGGTTTAGTTTTGAAATTGCATACCCTTCAAAAGTACCAATGGTCGGAAGATCTTTGCAGTAAAACAAGGATCCGTACAGATCTAGAGAAGAGGGGGAGGAAATCCTGGGACCAGAATTCCCACACTTAAGTATAGTAGGAGCACTTATATATTTAGCAGACTGCACTAGACCGGATATAGCATTTGCCATAAATCTATTAGTAAGTTATAATACAAAATTTACTAAAAGGCATTGGTAGATAACAAAGGACATCTTCCGATACCTCTAAGAAAGTAAAGACCTTGAACTATTCTATAGAAAGAACTAAGATCTGAATATAACTAGCTATGTAGATGTCAAGTATTTGTCAGACCCACATACCGTCAAATCACAAATAGGCTATGTATGTCTATGTGGTGGAACTATCATTTCATAGAAATTATCTAAGCAAAGTTTTATATTGACTTTCACAAACCACTCAGAAATCATAGCATTATATGAAGTCACACGAGAATGTACTTGGCGTTGACGAAGGTTCACCACATCCGACAGTCATGTGGATTGAATATTATGCAAGCTCTCACAATTATCTATGAAGATAATATAGCTTATATTGCACAGGTGTAAACAGGCTGCGTGAAAAGTCATCTCACGAAGCATATTGACCTCAAGTTCTTCTATGCTTATAATTGCAAAAGATGGACAAAATTTATGTACTGCATACTAAGTCATATAAAAATCTTGTAGATTTATTCACTAAGTCATTTCCAACATCTAACTTTGAAAGATGTGTATGTGGAATTAGAATGATAAGACTTAGAAAAGTGCAGAACTTAGAGAAGACTCTTCTCAAGCTCACTATTAAAACTTGATCATGAAGATCGAGTACCCAAAAAATACATCCCGTAGATGAAATAGAATTGAGTGGATTGTACTCTTTTTTCCTTGACTAGTTTTTCTGAAGTTTCTCGATCAAGATTTTTAATGAGCCAACTCGTGCAACACAACATAATATATATCATATACTTTTTTTCAAAATTTTTCTACTGAATTTTTATGGAGTTTTGATCAGGTATGAACGTGTCGGATGAGTGTCTAAGGGGGGTATTAGGAAACCTAGACCTGTGCCTGTAAGCTTGGCCCATTAGTGGACACCCTCCACTTAGTCTATAAATAGGGGTCCTAATTATTGTAAAGAGTGTAAGAAAGTAGAGAAAGCAATAAAGAAAGGAGTCTCCTCTCATCTCTCTGTGTTCAATTTATTGTTTGTAATATTTTGTGTTTGATATATCTATTTTGCATAGGAGAAGAATCGCTCAAACTGAACTCATCAGCGACGGTTCCTCAACATATACAACTAGGAGAAATTTTATTGTGCCATGAGCCAACCGGCCATTAACACGTGACATGTATATACTCTAGCAGCTATTAAAATTTATTTTTTATATAGCAAATAGGTGTAAAAATATTGTTTTTTGTACTGTAGCAAAAATTCCAAGTGCTTTGTACAGTGTTGCTAGTACTCCACATTATGTGCCAGCGCCGGATTAGCTCATGGCACAAACCGATTTGTGCTACCGTCATACAACAAAATTTGTGTACAACTAGGGGTCTGTTTGCTAGTGTGTACAACTAGGTGACTACACTCCGCTCGTTTCAGTTTTTTTTAATTTCACCTTCTAGCTTCAGTTTTTTTTACTATTTAGTAATTCGTCTTTTTCTGAATTTTTTAGATTTTTTGGGCTTTTTTGCATTTTACTTTTTTTTCCTGCGTTCCTTTACATTGTTCGTGATGGGCTAACATATTTTTTCTATTTTTATATTTTTTTAAATTTAATTATACTCAAAAAGCTAAATTAGTTACAGTAAAAAAAGTTAATTACAGTAAAATTTCAGCTAAAAATAAAAAATCATCGCTAAAACGAACGGTAATCCTGTTTGGTCCAGCTCAGCCGCGTCGGTACGTCCAGAAAGCAATTCATATATCTATCAATCTATGAAGAAAGAATCATGACATCACCATTAATTGGACGCTGTTGATTTATACAGTACAATTATTGACTATTCTGTATCACGAAAACGATTTTGTGTATTAACTCAGTATGCATGATGTTTTGCTAAAGTATAAAGATGTAGATACATACTAAGATGTGGTGGGATAGATCACGTCTCCTCCTAATTAATCACCAAACTTTAGATTCTTTTTTTTAGAGGAACCAAACATTAGATAAGTACCAAAAAATCCGAAGAAAAAATACGAATAGTCCAATTTGAACCCAGAAAAATAGGTGCAGCACCGGCTATTCACAAATGACTTTTGCCCACTTCTCATCAATGGGGTAAAGAAATGAAGCCTAGCCTACAACATTTGTATGCTATGCCTCGCTCGTTTCGACTTTTTTTCGGCTTTAACTTCTAGCTTTTGCTTTTTTTCATTATTTACTATTTCATTTTTTCTAAATTTTTTTAGATATTTTAGGTTTTTTTGTATTTTCTTTTTTTCACATGTTCCTTTGTATTATTTCTAATGGGTTAACATATTTTTTTTATTTTTACATTTTTTTAAAAATTATTTATGCCTAAAAAGCTAAATCAGTTACAGTAAAAAAATCAACTACAGTGAAATTTCAAACAAAAGTCAAAAGCTATCGCTAAAACGAGTGCCCCCATGCATTGAAAAATGGGAGCTAAAAATGCGTGCACGAATAAAAAGAAGGAATTAAACCGAGCTGCAGCTAAGCCCGTCGCTGTAGTAAGGTCCGCTTCATGGAGACGTGCAGAATGGGCCTGGAGAGCTAGCAAATGTATACATCTCGCAGCCAGCGGCATGTGGAATATTCAAACCGCATGTGGAATATTCAAACCAGTTAGAACCACATGGGCATTGCTAGCCTAGCTTAGCCCTGTGTTTTTTTTAATTATAGTTGATGAATTATAGTTACATCTGATAATTTTTAGTCTTAGTATGAATATTTATGTGAATGAATTAAATATTGATAAGTTTTTTTTAATTTTAGCTGATGAATTATGGTTACATCTGATAATTTTTAGTCTTAGTATGAATATTTATGTGAATGAATTGAATGTTGATAAGTTGATAAACTGTTTTAAAAAGACTGTCCTAATAAATCAGTTCAAAACGATAGTGAAGGAGCTATCCCATTTATTTATTTATGGGTAGTCATATTTACCCCAAACTTCGGACTCGAAACAACTGAAAGATCGTCACATGTAAGGCAGGTCTTACAAATAGAGAATAAGGTAGAGCGGAGGAAGAGGAGGTCGAGCGGAGAGGTGATCAGAGGGCGACGGGATGGTTACCGAGTGGTCGTCGTCGTCGTTGACGGCGTCGCAGGCAGTGAAGGGCTTGGCGAGGACGCTGGCGCAGCACCACCAGGCCGTGGTCGGGATCCTGTTCGGTTTCTTCCTCGTCCTGCTGCTCTACACCACCGTGCCTGGCCAGTTCGGGTCGAGAGGTGCCATTGGTCAGTAGTACTCTTCTATTTGTTCTGCTGTTGTGCATGTTTAATTGCTACTCCGCTGGGTACAACTTTATCGTTTTTGTTCATCGTTATCATCACAGCGTATTGCTTTGTTCTTGTTTCCTCTATCTCCATGCTAGCTACCATTCTTTTCATACAAACGTTAGAATTCTGCATCCGGTTTCTGTTCATGTCTTCAAGGCTATCCACTATTGATAATTTCTTCCTTTTGTTTAATTAGCATATCTCTTTCCTTCTTTGGCCCCAAGGGTAGACTCGGTGGCGTATGAGTTCCGTTTTCCTTTGAAATTTTCTCGCTACATTAACTATTTTTCGTCCTGTTCTAAATAAAGTAAGAACAGTAAAGAAATCATAAGATATACAAGCATACTTTTCATAACGGCTATGACTAGATAGCAAATAAGTGTAGTACATTAATTCTCTGTTAGATTCATTCAGAATGCACCATATATAGAACGATGCCATGTTTCGAGAATAATTAACTTTCCTGTTCCCCTACAATTAATCCGAATTCAGGGTGTTCGAAAATAGCGATGGATTCTGACTTCTAACTGAAATTTCATTGTAGCTGGTTTTTCTACTATAGCTGAGTTTGATTTATTGGACATAATTAAATTTAAAAAATAGAAAAAAACATATTAGCCCATCACAAACAATGCAAAAAAATACGGGGAAAAAAAAGAAAATACAAAAAAGCCCAAAATATCTAAAATAATTAGAAAAAGATGAATTACTGAATAGTGAAAAAAAGCTGAAACTAGAAGCTGAAGTTGAAAAAAAGCCGACTTGAGCGGGGCCATATCTCAGAATAAAGTTAAGGGTATGTACAATAGTATATATAACTGTTTATTTATGATATATTTTATATCATCTATAAACGGTACTAAAGATAACTCATATAATAGGTTGTCTTTTTACATATCCTTATAGATTGTTTCTTTATAACATAACGTGTCTTGTTTCTCATGTTATAGTCAACTACTGCATGAGAGATCGACTAATTCTCTACTCTCTCTCCTCTACATCATCTCGTATCCTATATGACAAAACTTATAAACAACTGACGTCGTATCATTGTACATGCTCTAAGCAGTGCCAATTAAGCTACAAGATGCATAGTATTTTGAGTCTAAGAAAAGATCAAACACTACTTTCAAATCCAAAAGAAAGATCATATACACATATACTAGATTTCATCATAATATGCATGCGGAAAGACAAAGTGCGTGTTTGACTAGCCACTTCTCTTTTTATTTTCTTTGACATCACATTAGCCTTTTTTTCTCCATTCTGAAGTCATTGCCGATCAGACTATGTAGCCAGTTCGTTGTTTGTACGTGCAGTCGTTCTACAGTCCACGCCGGCCGTGCGTACCGATCAAAAAGCCAGGACTGCTTCTCCGACGTCACCGGCGTCGATGCCGAACAATTCGACTCAAGGTACATACTTCACGATGACGTATTAATTAAGCGTCGTTGTTACTTTGCGAAATAAATGCTCAATCGAAATTACCGTTTTATAATCTCTCTCTAAGCTATATATTAATTGGAATTATTTATGTGCATAACTAAGTAGTACTGTGTACTGAGAATGCAAGAACCAAACTCCTTGGCCCACATCACTTGTAGCCTAGTGTGTCGCGTCGTGATCAGGTTACCTAATGACTAATCGTACATGATGGGGACGAGTTTAGCTTACATACGTATGGGCAGGAATGGCCTTGATGGAAGACTACTGATAGTACCAAAATAAAAATAATCCTACAGGTTCAAGTTAGGATGCATGCTTGCTTTAAGAACCAGCCAAGTTGATCAAGGACCAAGAAGCTTGTTACTGCTATTATATGACGGGTGTCCTAATTAGCTTTCTACTTTCCACAATCTCAAAGATACAATCACAAAAACTTACGCAGGCTAATAGAAGTTATAATGACCAGGGAAAACAATCTCGGTATCACCCTTATGAGATTTTTATTTAAAGGAATACGCGTAGGCTACGGAAGCAGAAAACAAAACTTTTCTACCGCGCACCCAAGAACATCATGCTAAGGAAGGATCATGGATCGTTACCACTTAGACGCGCAGCGTAGCGGAAGATGAATTGGAAACCGATCCAATCACGCGCGTCGAGGTAGTAGTGGAAGTAGCCGATCGTCCCGAACAGATCGTCTCCTCCACGCACGCCGATCAGCATCGCAGCGAGCGGCGCCTCCACCGGTATCCACACGTCCGGGGCTGGGCGCCGATCGCGAGTGTACTAGCACTCGTGAGCAGCTAGGGTTTGGCTCGGGAGGTGGCGGCTAGGGTTTTGCTAGATGTTAACGAGGGACGAATCCTCGGCCCCTCGCCTCCATATATAGACCTCCTCACGTGGGCCTTGCGGACCAAGGCCCATTAGGAGTCTATTCGGATCTTTATCCGAATTGAGCCCATATCAAATCATATTCAAATCGGTGTTCCAACCCGTTAAGCGTGCGACCACAGCAGGTTCACGTATACTTGGTCGTGACCGGAAACGCCTTCCGGTCACCACATTAATAGCGGCCTCTAGTAAGACATATTAACCCCAAAGTATATGTAAAGATCATATCGGTTGAACCTGTAATATTCTCTCATGTACGAATCCCTTTGCCTCACGATATAGATTGAGCTCAAGGCGAGACCTGTGTCATCCTCTTAATAGCTCAATCACTCTCTCGATTCCGTGATGGATTATAAACTTGTGATTGACTCCTCAATCACCTTGGCATGACCATGCACTTTCATAATCCATTACATCGAGGGGCCCAGAGATATCTCTCCCATAAGGAGGGGTAAATTCTATCTTGATCATTCACATCTCACTACATGTTTCATGGCAAATCCGAAGACTACTTTTATGACTACCCAGTTACGGAGTAGTATTTAGTAGTCCCAAAATAAGCTACTACTCATGTTGGGAACCATGATGATCTCAAGTCTAATGATTATACATAAACACTACTCGAGACCAACTGATGACACATGGAATCTCTGCAGTGTCTCATGGCAGGTCTATCCAATATATGTTCACTAACACATGTCCATATTATTGATTTGGTATCACCATACCATGATCCATGAGACATGATCATCAATCAATACATATGCTGATCTTTGTCTTTGAATCATATTTGTTCCTCATATGATATACGATCAGGGATCAAATAGAAATAGCAACATTTTAGTATTTAAGAGTCTCATGAATAAGTCACATACTCATTGATCAATAATGATGATGTCTATTCCAAGGAACAAAGTAATGTATCATAAACATAGTATGTGATATATACAACATCTCCATGTTGCCTCTAGGGCATATCACTATGATCTCCCACTTGCACTAGAGTCAACCATGTAGGTATCTAATACCCATTGCCCTAGTGTGAGCCTCATGCTTTGGTGGGAAGCGGCTTTGTCAACGGATCTGCAATGTTCAAATCCGTTTGTACTTTGCATATCTTCACATCGCCTCTCTCCACTATCTCGCGGATGAGATGAAATCGCCGTAAATGTGCTTGGACTTAGTGCGATCTAGGCTCCTTGGCTTGTGTAATGGCCCCACTATTGTCACAATGAGGTCCATTGGTGGAGGCACTAGCCATCACACCAAGCTCGAAATAAATTTCTTTATCCAAACGGCCTCTTTGGCGCCTTGAAGCTGCTATGTACTCGGCTTCATTGTAGAATCAAGAACCGTCTGCTGCTTGGAACTCTTCCAGACTTACCGCACCGCCATTCAGCGAACACAAATCCAGTTGCGATCTAAAATCATCTTTGTCAGTTTGGAAGCTAGCATCGGTGTAACCATTTACAACGAGCTCTTCCTCACCTCCATAGACAAGGAACACATCTTTAGTTCTTCTCAAGTACTTCAAGATGTTCTTTACGGCAATCCAGTGACTTTCACCTGGATCTGACTGGTATCTACTCGTAGCACTTAAAGCATATGAAACATCTGGACGTGTACAAAGCATGGCATACATAATGGACCCAATAGCCGAAGCATATGGAATCGCATTCATTTTATCCCGCTCATCAGGTGTACTAGGACACTGATTCTTGCTAAGATTTATACCATGTGACATAGGTAGAAAACCTTTCTTGGAATCATGCATATTGAACCTTTTCAACACCTTGTCAATGTACGTATCTTGGCTTAATCCAATTAGCCTTTTTGATCTATCTCTATAGATCTTGATACCCAGAATATATCTTGCCTCTCCTAAGTCTTTCATAGAGAAACTATTTTTAATGAAGACTTAACAGATTCGAGCAAAGGAATATCATTTCCGATCGGTAATATGTCATCCACATATAAGACCGTAAATACGAGTGCGCTCCCACTAGCCTTTTGTAAACACAAGGCTCTTCTTCGTTCTTGATGAAACCAAACCCTTTGATTACTTCATCAAAGCGAATGTTCCAACTCGAGATGCCCGCTTTAATCCATAAATAGATCTTTGGAGCTTGCATATCTTTCCAGCGATTGCGGATCGACAAAACCCGTGGGCTGTGTCATGTACACATCCTCACTTAGATTTCCATTAAGGAAAGCTGTTTTGACATCCATTTGCCATATTTCATAGTCGAAATATGCAGCAATCGCTAGAATGATCGAATAGACTTTAGCATTGCGACGGGCGAAAAGTTTCATCATAATCAATACCTTGAATTTGTTTGAAACCTTTGGCCTGTCGCGCTTTATAGATGTGAACATTTCCATCTATGTCTATCTTTTCTTGAAAACCCATTTGCATTCAATGGTTTTAACACCATCAGTGGATCAACCAAGTTCCAAACTTGATTCTTGTGCATGGATTCAATTTGGATCTCATGGCTTCAAGCCATTTCTCAGAGTCTGGTCCCACCATTGCTTCTTCATAGGTCTTAGGCTCATCGTTGTCTAACAACAATATGTCCCGTTGTTGAGTAGTCAAGAACATGTACCTCTCGGTGCAGGCGTGACCTTTCGACCTACGTGGTGCTGGTGTGTCCACAACAGTTCTTCAACGATTTGTTCATCTGTTGTGGTTACAGTAGGAGCTGAAACGTTATCAGGTGTTTCTTGAATTTCTTCAAGTTGCACTGTGCTCCCACTATCCCTTCTTGAGAGAAACTCTTTCTCTAAGAAGACATCATGCCGGGCGACAAACACTTTGCCTTCTCCTTGATTATAAAAGTAATATCCTTTTGTTTCCTTAAGATACCCGATAAAGAAGCATTTATCAGATTTAGGAGTGAGCTTATCAGATTGTAAACGTTTTACATAAGCCTCACATCCCCAAATCTTAAGAAAAGATAAGCTAGGACGTTGTCCTGTCCACATCTCATATGGTGTCTTTTCTATTGATTTTGATGGAACCCTGTTTAGTGTGAACGCGGCTGTTTCAAGAGCGTACCCCCAAAAAGACAACGGAAGATCATTTTGGCTCATCATGGAGCGCACCATATCTAATAAGGTGTGATTTCTCCGTTCAGATACCCCATTCCATTGAGGTGTTCCTGGCGGAGTCAATTGTGGAATAATTCCATAATCCTTTAGATGATTGCCA
The DNA here is from genome assembly GCA_036346265.1 of Melocanna baccifera. Classification (NCBI taxonomy): domain Eukaryota; kingdom Viridiplantae; phylum Streptophyta; class Magnoliopsida; order Poales; family Poaceae; genus Melocanna; species Melocanna baccifera. The sequence goes on along the minus strand of CM070691.1, from coordinate 13,471,329 downwards.
AACTCATGGCTCAAATACTCGCCTCCACGATCAGATCGTAGAAACTTGATTGTCTTGCCTAAATGATTTTGCACTTTATTTTGGAATTCCTTGAACTTTTCAAAGGATTCGGACTTATGCTTCATCAGGTAGATATACCTATATCTACTAAAGTCATCAGTAAAAGTTATGAAATCACGAAAACCACCTCATTATTAAGCTCATTGGTCCACATACATCAGTATGTACGAGTGCCAATAAGTCATTTGCCCGTTCACCTTGACCGGTGAAAGGTGCCTTTGTTATCTTGCCAAGTAAACAAGATTCGCATGTCTCTAATGATTCAAAATCAAATGAGTGCAGAATACCATCTCTATGGAGCTTCGCATGCGTTTCTCATTTATGTGACCTAGCGGCGATGCCAAATAAGCGTGGAATTCAAATCATTCGGACGTTGCCTCTTTGCATTAATGTTATAGACCGGTGACCCTTCAAGAGTAAGAACGTATAACCCATTCACCAATGGAGTATGACAATAGAACATATCTTTGAAATAAAGAGAACAACCATTGTCCATAGATTTAAAGTCATAACCTTCGCTTGCAAACATGAAGCGAAATAATGTTCTTTGAAAGAGATGGAACACAATAACAATTATTCAATTCCAAAACTAATCCTGAAGTTAAAGACAATGGCATGGTGCCAACAGCTACCGCAGTAACTTTTGCTCCATTGTCAACGCGAAGATCCACTTCGCTCCTCCTCAAACTTCTACTTCTTATTAGCCCCTGCAACGATTTGCAAATGTGAGCAACCGATCCGGTATCAAATACCCAAGAATTAGTGGAAGAAGTAGCAAGATTGATTTCTATAACATTTATACCTGGAGTGGAAGTCATACTTCCTTCTTCTTCTCAAGATCCTCCAAGTACTTTGGGCAGTTCCTTTTCCAATGTCCTGATTGCTTACAGTAGAAACAATCTGCATCAGGATGAGCATCACCCTTCTTGTCTTTCTTGGCCTTAGAACTGCTCGTGATCGCATCAGGAGCTTTCTTTCTTTTGACCGCGCTTCTCTTGACATAGGGCTTGCCCTTGCCTTTCTGCATCATCATCACATGATTGCTGCTTTTCTTAATGCTATCCTCGGCAGATTTTAGCATCCCATGCAACTCAGCCAAGGTCTTGTCCAGGTTGTTCATGTTAAAGTTCATTATGAATGGCTCAAAGCTCGGCGGGAGCGACTGGAGAATCACATCAGTTGCCAACTCTTGGCTAAGGGGAAAACCAAGCTTTTCCAGACTCTCAATGTAGCCAATCATCTTAATCACATGAGGGTGACGGATTCCCATCGCAAGCTCGCACGCAAATAAGGACTTTGAAGTATTGAACCTCTCACCCTTGCTTGGTTCTCAAACATACCACGTAGCCCCACAACGATATTGTAGGCATCTGTGTTCTCATATTGCTTCAAGCTCGAGAGGACATTGTGGCAAGCATGAGACAGACTCACATCAAGGCAATCATTCGTTTGTTTCTCATAAGCTCTCCGTGCAGCCACAGTAGCATTATCGAGCAAGTCTTTGGGGTAAGGAGACTCAAGGACATACTCCTTGCGCTCTTGCTTGAGAACAATTCTCAAGTTGCGATACCAATCCAAAAGTTTGTTCCATTGAGTTTTCTTTCTCAAGAACAGATCGCAAATTAAAAATCTTGGATGCGGCGTTAGTTGACATGATCTACAACACAAGAATATGCAAAGTTTAGCACTATGTTTATGTTCATCTTTTGTTAAACTATTTAGCAAAAGACTCCCACTATGAGTTTTGCAACAAAACTCCTCTAAGTTACATAGTGGGTAAAGATCCTCATTTCACTAATTCCTAGTGAGCTTTGGCATCACGGCTAGAAAATTAGTGACATGGGTAAGCAACACTTTGCTAATCACATCCCTATGTGACTCTACTTTGGGTGACATTAGTATGCCTTGGCCCCAATCTATGCCCCAAGGTCCAAAACTATTTTGATAACCTTGTTAAGTAAACCAAATGCTTCCGCATGTAGATGTCCGACATCTACCCCAAATGATGATGATAACCGATGGCACTCTACTTTGGTAGACCTACCATGCGGTGATCATTATCTTTAGTGCAACATATGGAAGGGCATTAACACCTAATTTTAAGAGGATTCTATCCTACCAAAGCAACATATCACATATATCATTGCATAAGAATAAGATAGATAACATCATAGATAAACACATTTAAGCGTGAAGTAGTATGGCCCAAAAATGGTGATATCCATCTCCAAGTAGGTGTAGACGATCTCCATCCTCCACATCACTCCTTTAGGCCACCATGCTTAAAAGCTTGTAACCTCAAAACTAGGCTACTACCTATAATAGCTAGAAATTGAAGATTACAAAGATAGATTCAAGCATTAAGGTCGACACGCAGTCGTTAAATACAATATATACAGCTAACAATAGCTGAAATAATCATGACACGCAGCCATGAGCAGAATGTTACATGCATCACATACATCTCATACATTCAAATAAGTTATAGGGCCATACTATTCACACCATTCCTGCAAAAACAAGTTAGGCGTAGAATCGCATTCTACCTAACGATGTGAACCTGACGCTATACAAGGGGATACACGGCGGTCGAGGGGCAGCGCCGCGGGTTTCGAGGCAGCGTACTCAAAACCTCACAATTACATAGATCGCATCTATGAAATCGCTATGAAAATCTTATCGAGCCGATCAAATCAACCCAAATTCGAGCCATTCAAAATGTCTCAATTTTCATTAGATCAATCATATTGATCATCGCGATCGGTATACTTGAGGAGACCACAACACAAGACCTCGATCTGTTGGCTCGATCTCACGATTGTCGCGCAGATTAGCCCCTGGTGATTCCAAACGGTAGGGGCAAGTCGCGCGTACATCAAAGAAGGAGCACGAACTAATCTTTTGGCCTTATGATGCTATCAACTCATACATATTTCAACCCCTTATGACCGATTGATCTCATCAACCCGTGCTACCTGATTTAGACGTAATAGATCCAATCTACTACTATCGCATATCAACATATGCGCGATCCGATCGCAAACTAAGTAAGATGGCTCGATACCACTAAAGGAATACGCGTAGGCTACGGAGCGAAAACAAAACTTTTCTACCGCGCACCCAAGAACATCATGCTAAGGAAGGATCATGGATCGTTACCACTTAGACGCGCAAAGACAGCGGAAGATGAATTGGAAACCGATCCAATCACGCGCGCGTCGAGGTAGTAGTGGAAGTAGCCGATCGTCCCGAACAGATCGTCTCCTCCACGCACGCCGATCAACATCGCAACGAGCAGCGCCTCCACCGTATCCACACGTCCCGGGTGGGCGCCGATCGCGAGTGTACTAGCACTCGTGAGCGGCTAGGGTTTGGCTCGGGAGGTGGCGGCTAGGGTTTTGCTAGATGTTACGAGGACGAATCCCTCGGCCCCTCGCCTCCATATATATAGACCTCCTCACGTGGGCCTTGCGGACCAAGGCCCATTAGGAGTCTATTCGGATATTTATCCGAATTGAGCCTATATCCAAATCATATTCGAATCAGTGTTCCAACCCGTTAAGCGTGCGACCACAGAGGTTCACGTATACTTGGTCGTGACCGGAAACGCCTTTCGGTCACCACATTAATAGCGGCCTCTATTAAGACATATTAACCCCAAAGTATATGTAAAGATCATATTGGCTGAACCTGTAATGTTCTCTCATGTACGAATCCCTTTGCCTCACGATATAGATTGAGCTCAAGGCGAGACCTGTGTCATCCTCTTAATAGCTCAATCACTCTCTCGATTCCGTGATGGATTATAAACTTGTGATTGACTCCTCAATCACCTTGGCATGGCCATGCACTTTCATAATCCATTACATCGAGGGGCCCAGAGATATCTCTCCCATAAGGAGGGGCAAATTCTATCTTGATCATTCACATCTCACTACATGTTTCATGGTAAATCCGAAGACTACTTTTATGACTACCTAGTTACGGAGTAGTGTTTAGTACTCCCAAAATAAGCTACTACTCATGTTGGGAACCATGATGATCTCAAGTCTAAGGATTCTACATAAACACTACTCGAGACCAACTGATGACACATGGAATCTCTGTAGTGTCTCATGGCAGGTCTATCCAACATATGTTCACTAACACATGTCTATATTATTGATTTGGTATCACCATACCATGATCCATGAGACATGATCATCAATCAATACATATGCTGATCTTTGTCTTTGAATCATATTTGTTCCTCATATGATATACGATCAGGGATCATTTAGAAATAGCAACATTTTAGTATTTAAGAGTCTCATGAATAAGTCACATACTCATTGATCAATAATGATGATGTCTATTCCAAGGAACAAAGTAATGTATCATAAACATAGTATGTGATATATACAACATCTCCATGTTGCCTCTAGGGCATATCACTAACACTATTTACCGCTGGTCGGCAGCCGAAAATTATGAATTCAAATTCAAATTTTCCTTTATTTTTTGAATTTATGCAAAATAGATATAAAAAACTATGGAGATGAACTAGATATTGAATTATAGATGAGATATAGTGGATTTTTCATAAATCAAATTTGAATGTGGGCTCACCACTAAAATTGGCCGGTGTTTTTGCGTCTTAGAGCATGTACAGTGGTACAAACATCTGCTATCTATAGTATCATTCCATGTCATTTGTAAACAACACTAAATACACCTTCTGTAATGGACTGTCTGTAAATTGTCTATAATAGGTTGTCTGTCAAATATAGATAGCATTGATACAATGGCACAAAAGCCATCTATAGGAGGCTATTTATAGACAACATTGATACAATGGCACGAAAATCGTCTATAGCAGGCTATTTTCTCGTATTTTGATCGTCTATAGAATTACAGTCAACCTCCTTCTCTTTCCTCTTTTGTTTCATTTACCTTAGCATAATTCATATGTGACGCCTCTTATAAATAGCTTATGTCACCCTATTGTATATGCTCTAAAAGGAGGGCGAGAAAACCAACGATTACTGGTGATAACCACCAATAACCAACCAAGATTGTTTCCCCTAATCATATCTCCAGTGACTTGTTATCATTGCATTTTTCTAGTATCATTACCCAAGTGTATAGCTTAATTTTGTACTTTTCTTTCATCATTTGGTTGCACACACTACTACAAAAAGAGTTATCACAGACGGTTCAGAACTGTCATCACAGATGGTTTTCTAAACCGTCTGAATTTATATGTCATGATAATCAGAGGTTGTCACAGACGGTTGTGAGCCATTTGTGATAATCACAACACAGATGGTTTGCAACTAGAAACGTCTGTAAAGAATACTATCACAGACAGCTCAAACCAAAAACTATCTGTCATACTCACACATCACAGATGGATCTATCTACCAACCATTTGTGATGGCAAGTATCATAGACAGTTAGTATATAGAACTATCTGTGATATATTTTCTATTACAGACAGTTGGTAGATAAAACCATCTGTGACATGTGAGTATCACAGACGGTTTTTAATTCGAACCGTCTGTGATAGTCCTTCATGAATGGTTTATACCACAAAACTGTCTATGATAGTTCATTTTACACCTAAAATTTTTTCTGTTTTTCGGCTAACCTCAAGAAATATTGGCTATGCCCCTTAAAAACAAGCACATACAATAATAAACACAGCAACACATTCCATTTCCATTAAGATTGAATCCACCATTATAACATAACAAGATAACGAGCAGATTACCCATCTAACATAGCCAAAACATAGCAAGAACACATCTTCTAATCCTACAAACTCAACTCTTAAACATGACAAGAAAATAGATGAAGCAGAAATCCTAGCAGACAGTAGAAGCTCAATCGCGCCGATGAGGCCTCTATGCCTAGGCCCTCTCGCCCCTGATGCAGCACACGAGCTGGATGTCCTTGACGCTCGCCATCGTCAGCTTCGACTTGAGCATTGTCTTGGTAGCCAGCCGCTTCTGTGGCACTTTGCTGCCCGTATAATGGATACTCACGGGAGTCTTGATGAATCGCAATGATCCTCTAATACCAGTGCAAAGGACGAACACTCTTTAATCCACCAAAACATACTCGCGTCGATTTCGCTGACCATCAAACGAAGATTTATCGTGCACCCAATTCCCAGCAAAAAGGTTGAACGATCTTGATTGAGGAACATACCTAATTCTCCTTAGAATTTCGGTAATCAAAAGGAACTCGAACAAGAACTCTCATAGATTGATTTTTCTCAAAGATGGTCTGAGCCCTAAGGCTGTTAATACATGACTTATATAGCCCCTTAAGATCTCCATATGGTCTCCAAACTGAGTATAACTCAACCCTATATGATTTTAGCTACGAACTCTCACAAAAAAGAAATTAAATTTTACAATTGTCATATTGTTTTGTCATAACTTTTGATTTGTGATGAATTTGATGCTGGGACCAGATTCATTGTGTAGCCCTTGAAATTATCTTTCCAACGAGTACAAGAACACCCGAATCGGACTCCGTTTGTGAAAGTTATGGCCTTTTTAGTAACTGCTTGTCAGGCTGTCCCGAACTGAATCCGAATTAAATTTTGAGTTGAATCCAAGTTTGAATCCAATTGGGCTTGTGGGAGGTACAAATTAGGCTTGAAAATATTATCCAAAACTTGTAGTTTAAGTCCTTGGGCTCCTCCCTTTTTCTCTCCCACTGTATGGGCTTTCTTCCCCCATCCACATGGGCTTTTCTCTTGTGCGCTCCTTCCGCATGGGCATTATTCTTTCATGTCTTTGGCACCTAATGTGGTTATCTTTTTTCTTTTACCTCTACATTGCTTTTCCATTGATAAACCTAAGAATGCACCCTATAATAACATGAGGTAGTATTCTATCCTTCCAAATAACAACATTATGTTTAGTTTGGAATGAGTTCACCTGGCCATATTTCATGCAACTTAATAATTCTTTCCAGTTGAACAAAATATTTAACTGAAAAGTACAAGACACGTGCGTATCCGTATTACCGTAGACTTACGTGCCATCTACTTCATAAGGGCCATCAGGGTCAGATTTTGAGCGTGGTAGATGATGGGTTTGGGTGAGTATGTATAGGGGAAGGAGAAGCGGGAGTGGGAAACTTTCTGGCGGAATGGGCATGGGGACAGAGCGGTGGAGCTACAATCTGTGGGATGGGGTTGGTGGGTTTCTATTGCTAGGATTGGGTTGGAGAGAATTGATGAGTACAACGATCAGGGACATAATTATCATGGACAGTTTGAACTATAAACCATCTGTAATACATAATTATCGAAGACAATATATATATGTACCGGTGCAATGTAAACAACTAGTCTCAAAATACAAAACAACAAAGTTTATATGGTTTATATATGCTTGTTTGAAAGATTTCGATGAGATCTACAACTTTTTAGTTGAGGTGAACCCTAAATTCCGAAGGGAATATCAAAATTTTTTGCAAAAACAGAAACTAAAAACTTGTAACACAAATTTAGGGCCAAAGATAGCTGATTTTGGAGGTCTTAGAGGGTGATTGGTGCATGAGAGTCATTTTTTTATCAGACTTGTTGTTAGCTTTCTAACGAGTGTAAGAATGTTGAAAACGGATACCATATGCAAAAGTTATGTCTGTTTTACTAAATGTGTCTCGAAACATAATTCTACTCGAACCCAGGCAGGAGATTATAAAATTTTAGAGGATTACGAGGTGAAAAACGTATTACAGACGGTTTTAATACAAACCATCTTTAATACTTCACAGACGGTTTAAATAAAAAACCATCTGTGATATTTTCACATACGGTTTTTTAGCGCTGGCAGTAACACAGACGATCTCTAAACCTAAACCGTCTGTGATTGCATTTAATACTGATATTTTTGGTAAACTATTTGTAATGAAATATCTAATATAATTCTTTTTATAGTAATGACACCCACAATAATTTGTTGAGTGGTCCTCCCAGCACACCCTTTCCGTGTTGTATATATATACCAAAGTCCAAAGGTAGTTGAAATTGATTTGTACATATGACTGATGTGACTGATATCGATATCTCCTCGACAAACAAAAAGATAACAGAAAAAATTGCCTGCTCATCAAATGCGAACAGACAAAAATATGAAAAATATAAAACAAAGATAAGGGCTGGTCGGTTTGGCCTTTTATTGATGAATTGGGTCATATCCAAAAGGCACCAGATATAAATAATTAACTAGTTAGTAAACTGCGCTAAAAAGAATCGTAGGTACGTTGATTAATATTACATATACGTACCTACTCTCTTAATCCCTAAATTATAAACTCCATGCTTTCCACAATCTCAAAGATTCTTAATGCTTACAATATACACTTTTGGATGCCAACACTAACTTCTCATGTCACTAATTGGATGATAATGAGCGAGAGTTTGTGCACACTTCTTAAATCCTGCTACTTGCACTTCTTGGATTTTGTACCCTTAGGGGGTATTTGGAATAGCGATGGCTTCTAACTTTTGACTGAAATTTTACTGTAACTGGCTGATTTTTTACTGTAACTGAGTTAGTTTATTGGACATAATTAAATTTAAAAAATATAAAAATAAAAGCGGTATGCTAACCTATCACAGACAATACAAAGGAATACAGGAAAAAAATAAAATACAAAAATTTTAAAAAAGAAAGAAAAACAAGAAAAGGACAAAAACGCTACAGTGTTTCAAAAGCTAACGTTGGACGCTGCCGTTCGAAAAAAAGCAAAGTTGAGCACCCAATGAAGATGCCCTAACATCCAAAGAAAAAAATGAATATGCGATGTGGGTGAACATACTTCATGGGAACTAGTGATCCGGAAATATTGGAGTACATCAGTACACAGAAGAGGTCATGATCGCTATTTCTCCTATTTAAAGCTCCATGCGCTTCATGGTGTTGATGTAACACACGGAGGCTTCATGTGCTTCAGCAACCAGTTTCTTGACATGGAAGTTCGATTTGTCCCGTGAAAAATTAGGAGGTCGAGCACGCACCACAGATCTTGTCAATATACTTGACAATTACTTATTATGGTTCAAAATGTACGCACACATTAAGGGTCAACTTGGCACTACTATTGTGTTACACTAAGCTATGTTTCGGGAGTTAGTTAGCTATATAAGTATACTTAAAATATACTGCAATATGAAATGCACCTTATCACTCCCAAGTGATTCCAAGTTTGCTCTCCTGATCGGTTATATTTGCAAGAGCTAAAGTAGACAGCTGCAGTACATCTGGTAGGGAGTAATATGGACAAAGAAAACGGTCAGAAAAACGATGTACCTAAGAAGATGGGGAAAGAAGAAGAACGTATCCAAGATAATGTACATGGAACCGACAAAAATAACCAAACTGACGCAAAATTAGGTAATTCGACCTTTCTCTACGTAACTCATTCAATATTTAGGCCTCGTTCAAGTTAGCTTTTTTTCGATTTCAGCTTCTAGCTTTAGCTTTTTTTTCACTATTCACTACACTATCCACTAACTCAGCTACAGTAAAAAAAAGATCAGCTACAGTAAAATTTCAGCTAAAAACCAAAAACCATCGCTAAAACGATCACCCCCTTAGTTGAGTTTACATTCCCATCTCTTATCATTCATGTTCTTTTATGGTGTACTAATTGACCAACTGTTAATTAGATGACGTGCAAGGGAAAAATAAAGAGCAATCAGGTCAACCAGTGAACGATGCAAGCGACAAGATGGAGGAAGAGCTTATCCGGCAAGAAATCGATCAAGGCGGCATGAAGAACGAGACCAACATCAAACGTGGTTTGTTGTGCTTCCACCAAGAATTTCGTTCGAGAAAAATGAAAGCCAATTTTCTGCACATTATTTTTAGGCACTCTCAATGAGCAAATTTGCTTGATACTTGTCTATGGCATATCAGCTTTTTGGTGAGGTGGAAGAGAGAAGCTTTATACTCATATTAGTATCAATCCTTTTGAGGAAACCAAAAAATTAGTGGACCATCTCTCTGCAAACTAGTTATTCTCTCTCATCTAAATACAACTTTAGTAACAAACTGTTAGGGTGGTTGCATCTAAAATTTCATCTAACCACTCTCTCGTATCGAAGTTATTGAATGCCTTCGCATAACCCCATCCATTGATTTTTACTAGGGATTTGATAAACATTACTTAAATATTTTCTTCTAAATAATCATCTAAATCCCCCAATTGAATCGTAATCTAAAGGTTACAATCCTCTCCTTTAAAGATCTCCCGGTTGGATTGTAATCTAAAGATCATAAATTTAGATGATTACTTAGAAAAAAATATCTGAGTAATTACTAGACACACCCTTTTTACCATTGGACAGCCCTGAACTTATACAGCGTTATTGAACAACTCAAGTGTTGCGTTCTAGTACAAAATTATATGTGTGCGCATTCATCATCTGAATGAATAAACCTTGGGCGCAGGTGCGCCGCGCAAGCCGATCTGCAACCTATCCGACCCCAGGTACGACGTCTGCGAGATCTCCGGCGACGCGCGGGCCATCGGAGCAAACAGGAGCGTCCTCTACGTCCCGCCCGTCGGCGAGCTTGGCGCTGACAGCCAGGAATGGAGCATCCGGGACCAGTCCCGCAAGTACCTGGAGTACATCAACAAGGTGACTGTCAAGTCCCTGAATGCCTCCCAGGTGGCGCCGGAGTGCACCTCCCGGCACGCCGTCCCGGCCATCGTGTTCGCCATGAACGGGCTCACGTCCAACCCGTGGCACGACTTCAGCGACGTGCTCGTCCCGCTCTTCATCACCACCAGCGCCTTTGACGGCGAGGTCCAATTCCTCGTCTCCGACCTCCAACCGTGGTTCGTGGACAAGTACCGGCTCATCCTCAGGAACCTGTCCCGCTACGAAATCATCGACTTCAACCAGGACAGCGGCGTCCGGTGCTACCCGCACATCATTGTTGGCCTTCGCAGCCACCGCGACCTCGGCATCGACCCGGCCCGCGCGCCGCGGAACTACACCATGATGGACTTCCGGTTGTACATCCGGGACATCTACTCGCTGCCGCCCGCCGGCGTGGACATCCCGTACAAGGAGGCCAATAACGCAGCCAGCACCGGCACTGCGGAGCAACGGAAGCCGCGGCTCGTGCTTATCAACCGCGGCCGGACGAGGAAGTTCGTCAACTTCCCGGAGATCACCGCGGCGATCCAGGCCGCCGGGTTCGAGGTGCTCCCCGTGGAGCCGCGCCGTGACCTCAGCATCGAGGAGTTCGCCCGGGTCGTCGACTCGTGCGACGTGCTCATGGGCGCTCACGGGGCCGGGTTGACCAACTTCTTCTTTCTCCGCACCAACGCGGTGATGCTGCAGGTGGTGCCGTGGGGGCACATGGAGCACCCGTCCATGGTGTTCTACGGTGGGCCGGCGAGGGAGATGAGGCTGCACGACGTCGAGTACAGCATCGCCGCCGAGGAGAGCACGCTCTACGAGAAGTACGGCAAGGACCACCCTACCGTACGTGACCCAGAGTCCATACACAAGCAGGGGTGGCAGCTTGGCATGAGGTACTACTGGCTGGAGCAGGACATCAGGCTCAACGTCACCAGATTTGCTCCCACACTGCAGCAAGTGCTCCGGATGCTCAGGGAATAGGGGAAAGGACATATGAGATGCTTAGATATGTATAGAATCAATTCCTTTTTTTTACATTTGAACTCTGTTGGGAATTCGCCTCTGTTTCTATGTTGCAGTGTCTTGATGCTTAAACTTTCAAAACAAAACTCCACAAAGCAAATACAAGAAATTTGAGAATCATAGTTTGAGATGGGCTTTCTTGAAGATTTTACTACTGTGGGGAGAGAGGGCTACTCATGAGTGACATTTAAGTGTTACGTTCCAACAACACATGGATTTTGGATACAAATTGCACAAGTATTGGGAAGATTAGAGGAGCTTTTGGGAAGGATTTGAGAAGAAGGGGGAAGAGGGATACAAAGAGAACAGATCGAGGAGGCGCAATTGCGAATTTTTCTTCATATCGGGTTCTTTCTACAAGCCATCGAGTTTTTGTATTTCTCACTCTCTTCTCTGCCAGATGGTCCTCGCCCATCGCAGTACAATATAACCAACCAGACGATAGCAGCGGATCATTTAGCCCAAGCTTTTGCAAAACCCAGCAGCCCAAGCACTCCAATGAAGCCTGCAATTAGGGGCATAGCCAATCTTCTGAAAGGAGATACATGCCATTTTGTTTGTTGTTTCTTTGTTCATCCATCCTTTTCACGAACCAGCCACCAATGTCAAAAGACACAAGCTGCAGGGCAACATACAGAGGACGTATAACCCTGTACCGACCATCACGTGTACAGGTAGAGAACTGGCATTGAATTTGACCGCTGCCCAGCCACTACCCTGCTGTCGGATCTGGATTTAGTAAATTCAGAATTTGTTGTACTATTCTCTGTATCAGTAGATATTACTTACAGATACATAGCTGAATCATCTCATACACGATACAGACCATACTATTTATTAATATTACAATATCAGAGTTCAAATAATCCACATCGAAATAAGTTTTACATAAAGAGCCATGGCCAAATATTCACATTACATGACTAAGAAGTGATAGCGGAAACAAAAAGGATGGAGCTCTTCTCTCCACAAGCAGCGACTATGAAAACTCAAGTGGAACCGATATTAACAAAGGGCCTGGCTAATATTGGAACCACTCAAAAATCAACGTGGTCGGCTAGTCTGTAAGGAGAAGCTAAACTACTTGGCCCTAATCTAGTGACCACCGTCTTCACCACCCTTGTCACCTTGGTCCTCGTAGAACGCATATTGATCTTGGTTCACATACTCTTGGGGGGTTGAGGGTGAGCACACAACCGTACTCCACGAGGTAGAGGGTGAGGGTGAGCACACAACCGTACTCCACGAGCAACACACAGATGCATGTAGATAGATACAAGGCATAAACAACGGTGGCTCGGGTTCTTTTATTTACGTAAAGCAACATTTACAAATATTACTAGCTAAAATTTCTAAGACTAAGCATTTTAACAATTCATGGTTTAAAGAGATTGAAATTGTACAATAAATATAGTGGTGTAGGTTCCATCCACCTATTACATATTTCCATCCATCAATACTAGATTTTGATCATTAGGTTACATCCAACGTATTATTTACACTGGAGTACATCCCTCTAGGAAAAGCCAAAGTTGGGGTGCTTCCCTCCAATAGGTTTTTGTCCCACCCACAAAGGTTTGAAAATAGAGCTACACCGAGAAAGTTCCTATACTCGCCTTTGACCATGGGTACGGCTGTTCGAACAATTTATACTCTACAAAAACTGTACATTTTTATTCACAAGAGACAATCAACCCGATAGCTCTATATGATTCCTTAGTCATGTAGATTGAGCGACTATCACGTAGCTTTTCATAATTACCTCGTCTCATTGCCAGTCCACCCATTATGAGCTTGTCCCAATGAATTAGGTCTCATAAAGTTGTGTGGAAACTCATACCTCAACATTTAGCACAGTTGGAATACGACGTTCCACAGTGCTAGTGAAATGGTACACATAACCCTAAATGGTGTCCTATTCATGCCGGACCTTGGTCCGCACATGCACAACACCAATCCCCACTTGTGACCCTACTTGGCCCAATTGCAGTTTGCAGACTTATGGTTGTACTATTTTACATGAGAAGATCATTACAGAATTAAGTCCTTAATGTATTTAGGCGATTCATACCATAACCCACAGTTTCTCGTGCGACATCTGCACCAGCTTTTCTTACCATCCGCCTAAATAGATTTAGCAAGTTTTAGTGTTTTGAAAAACATAAAATAAGTTGCTCAAACTATCAGTTATTTACGTCTCATGACTGTTCTAAATCAAGATTGTATGTTTAAAGAATGATGGTCAGGGCAAACTATTACCCTGAACTTGTCAAGATTAGCATGGCATTTATTTAAAACTTATAGCTACTCCAGTTAATAATAATATCTAAGGTAATAAGGTTCATGAATTTTCAAGCTTCAAGGATAGCGTAAATATATATTACTAAATCGACAAGTAGGTGATAGCTACTTACAAGTAACATATATTTGTTTATCCATGCTTTTCACAACCAGCCACCAATGTCAAAAGACACAAGCTGCTGGGCAACATGCAGAAAACGTATACCCCTGTACTGACCATCACGTGTACAGGTAGAGAACGGGCATTGAATTTGACCCCTGCCCAGCCACTACCCTGCCTTATATTCCCACATTGCACTAATCAGGAATTATCGATAAGGGATGCGTTAGTGGAACTCAATAGTGAAATTGGAAGTGCTATAACAAAATCTCACAAATGACAATCCTCAATGGTATGCCAATAAAAGAGTGAGTGGTGTCTTATAATTTTTTCTCTAATTATTCATTAATTCTTTACTCTACTCTAATAGCTACAGAACTATGAAGATCAGAATTAAAAACCAAGAACAAATCAACAATCTCAAAAACTCAAGAGAGGGATTTTTCAACACCTCACTGGTATGACCGCCATAGAGAGTGCAGTCTAACAGGTGGTCGGTCTGACCATCAAGGAACTAACGTTCTGACCAACTTGACCATGACAATCTGACTAGTGGCTGGTTCGATCGGGCCTAGAGGAGGTCTGACCACTCCCCTATTCCCAAAATAGAAAATCAACCCGAGTCAAGACCAAGAATGGTGTAACAACCAAAATCCTTAACCAAAAGATAAGAAACTTTGTATGCATCTTGCTTAGGGTCTCAGAAACCTATTTCATCCAAAGATCATAAGGATTTTGGTCAAAGTTTCAACCTTTTCCAAAGACAAGCAAGATTATACCAAAACAGGCAAACTTTAAAATCTTGGGATATAACTTGCTCGCAGGTATAGAATAGCTAATATGGCTCTAGATTAGTTCCCACATGTCATAGCAAGCAATTTCTTCCAAAGATTCAAAACAAAAACTCTGGGATCAAGAAATCTCAAGATAAGGTTAAATCTATGTAAAATCTGGCAATATTGAAATCTTACAAGACTTGATGTCTCGATGGATGGAATATGATCTCTATGAGTTATCTTCATCACTTATACGTTCTTAGCACACGACAAAATCAAGAAAGGGAGAGAAGAGATCAAAACCAACAAGAACAAATGCAAATCAAGAAGACACCATGAGTGATGAACAAAATTGATCTATTGTTACTTGAGGATGAAGATTTTACAACCACTCCAGGAATAAAGAACACACCACATCATTCATACTTCTCGAACCCTAACCCTAAAATACAATGTTGGAATGGTTGGATAATTAGATGGTTGGCTTGCAAGCTCCATCTCCAATCCATTAAATAGATAAGGTAACCAGCCCATATCTAACCATTAGCATATTTGGGAAAACTCATTAACCCCAGACAACGTAGGCTTTACTAATGCACTTAACTCATACATGTTTTTCAAAAGCACATAGCCTAAATTTACTAAGTCTTTAGCATTTGATCCACTTGATCTTCTATAGTTCTCCTTGACCTAAACCGCTTTCTCAAGCGTTGCTCAAGTGTCGTGGTTTTGATCCAACACAATTTCTGGTATTTAGCTTCCTTACCAAAATACCCTTCTCTAACCAGGTCTTCTTCTCTTGCAAGCAATCGTTATGCTTACCATGCATAGATGCACCAACAGTTTGTCACGCATCAGTAAGTCTCTCCCGTTCTGGTTTTACCGAACCACGCATCACTTGAACCAACCAAGCCACTTGGTGCAACCCGTAACTCGAACTCCCCTTCATGTTTTCCACCTTCCTTGCAAAATGCTTGAGCTTAATTATCTCATCTGGCATCCTTGATTGTTCTGGGCCACATAAATAGTGTATATAGGATTCTTAGACCTCAGATCATCATTATTTTCTATATGTGTAATAGTTTATTCAGGGGTTACCAAACACTATTCTATGAGCATTGCCCCGATTCTTGTCGTTGATGATAGTTGACTCCAAGCTTTCATGCGAATCCAAAGACAAATATATCATTTCCAATCATAAATTCTTCGTAATTTGACCCACATTAGTTAAAATATGTTTCATGCAACATTAATATAATGACCAAAGAAAATTCAACGTAATCCATAGACTAATTCCCAAAATCTAAGAAATAACCTTAAAGGCTAGTTTGACCTCAAACCAAAGGCCGATCAGGCCGGTTGAGCATAGTGGAAACAATGCTCTCTGGAATGTTTCAACCATCATTAAATCCCCGGTCATACCACTCGTTGGTTTGACTGGCAACACCCCAGTAGTCAAACCGCCAAGCGGTCTGACTGGCAAAACCCCAGCAGTCAGATCGGTTTCTTTGACAAAACAACCTTTGAAAAATGCAAAATGGTTCATCGCACAATATTCTAGACCCTCTCACATGGTCTCTTAATCTCCATCTCGATAAAGTCATTGGTAATTTCTCAAAAATTCAAATAGGTGGTTTTTAAAAATAAAGAGAGAATTTTGCAAAGAGAAGCTCAAATGGTTAGAAAAGGATTGGAGAGAAAAAATAACCATGAGTCAGTAGTAGAGTGAAACCACTTAATAGAGCAAACTTTGAACAAAAGGATTGAAATCCACCTAAGGAATTGGGAAATATCACTCTAGCTCCATATGAAAGAACAATTATTTTATGTGATCTTGGTCATGGTGAGAATAGATCAAAAGATCAAGAAAATCACAGCAAGCTCCAATTTAGCATGAATTCACATTAAACTCCAAATCATACTCTAGATATGTATTTTACCAATATTTCTCCCACTTTGATAATGAAGTCATCAAGATGCATAGAAGAAGATAGTGTATGAATGAGATGAAGTGGCTACAATATTTTCATATTTAACTTGATAAGGAGTTATGAAAACTATCCAAAATAACTCTACAATTATTACACAAAGCCATATTATGTGAAGTAGCTATTTAGATTATGGCTATCTATACATAGCAAAGCTAAATCAAGAGAGTAAGAATTTGAATTTAAATGGACTACATGTTAAGCTCTCAGAATCATAGTTAAGCCAAAGGTATAAAAAAGAGCTAAGCCATGTCAATATACTAAATGGAACCAAGAAGCTACAATTAGGTCAATTTAGAGTACTACAAATTCAATATCAAATTATTTTGTTCAAGTACTTAAAATTGACCATAAATAGCACATTTAGCACTTTCTAAACTACAGTTTGATCTTATCTTAGTCAAACAAGTCCTGGACTAGGAGCCATCCATAACTGACTCCTTAGTTTCAACTAATTATCATAATTCTTTTAATTGAGCTATATGCTAGATTTCAAGTCTTTGTCGACCACCCTAAGCAATAAGCTTAAAAGTATGTTTATTAAAAACTCACCTGAGTTCATGCCTAGTACAATGACAAGTTATCTCATGAGAAAGGATTGATGAGATCAGCTCTTCGCATACAAAAGAGATCATTTTTTATTTTTATTTTTTAGTTCAACCAACAATGAGTTACTCTTGAGTTTTTGCCTTGTAGAT
This sequence comes from Melocanna baccifera, assembly GCA_036346265.1. Lineage (NCBI taxonomy): Eukaryota > Viridiplantae > Streptophyta > Magnoliopsida > Poales > Poaceae > Melocanna > Melocanna baccifera. Next base: position 13,453,723 of record CM070691.1, on the reverse strand, counting down.
TTTATTATAAGATTCTCATTTCTTTGACCTTGAGGATGTTTTATTCCAAACCAATCCTAACTTATTTAGGACAAAAGGCTTTGTTCTATTTTCATAACTATATATCTATTATTTGTATTTTTATATGTATAACTGTTGTGAACTAGCACAACAAGGGGATAATAATCTGTTAGAGAGAGATCGGACAACGACGACTTGAAGTAGAACAACGCTAGGTGAATAGGGCACCGATTAAGGGAGGAGTAGATCTAAAATAGCTAAGCTTTAGGGACTAAGAACTTATTTATTCATCTTTAATTGATTAAAGAAGATACTTATAGGAATGACTTGACACTTAAGAAATAATCTTCAACTTTAAGAAATAAACTAACCAAAGATAAACTTTCAAACTAATCAAATCAATCTAATCCCTATGGAATGAAACTAATCGCAGGTGAACATTACACGTGTGCTACAGTTACCGCTGTGGACAGTACACATGCTACAGTAACTGGAGATGTAACATTATACCCCTCCCGGTGAAACAGCTCGTCCTCGAGCTGTAATAAAAGACAACAAACTTCTCTGATGGGGTGGGTGAATTTGTTGATGCATGATATTCAACATCATCATCATCTGCTCCATTAGGTTGTCTAGTAGGGTTAACTCAACAGTAGAAGGCATGTTGTTGGATCTGATACTAATTGTTATGAACTAGCACAACAAGGAGGTGATCATCTGTCAAAGAGAGATCAGATAACAACGACTTGAAGTAGAATGGCCCTAAGTGAAGAGGACACTGATTGAGGAATAGATTTAGAATAACAGGTCACGGGAACAACCACAGCTAGATTTTAGAAACTAAGGACTTGTTTATTCATCTTTGTTTAATTAAAGAATGTACAATATCATCTCTTTTATAGATATAACTCTTAAGAAATAACTCTAACTTAAAGAAATAAACTAACCATAGATAAGCTTCCAAACTAACTAAATCAATCTAATACCTAAAAAGGAAAACTAATCGTGGGTAAACAGTACATGTATGCTACAGCAACCGTAGTAAAACAGTACACATGTGCTACAGCAACCGCGCCCATAACAGTAGCATTCATATTTGTCTTCCTATTCATCTATTATCCTGCTAATATTGATGATGTACTCAATCCACTTCCATCCCTAGGAAGTAGGACCACAGCATTCTTTGCAAAATTCTTCACAGTTAGTATACAACAGCTGGCTTTACTGAAACTCATGAACTATTAGATCAAAACCATTACACTGTATATGGCTAGGGTGACTGGAATATGTCATTTCCATGTCCAGAAATTCCAGAGCTGACAAGCTATACTTTTTAGAATATCATTTATAAGAGGCATCAAATGAGACTTGCAATCCAAAAACGACATGCGCTACATTCACAAATTTGATAAGTGATTAATTGTGATCAATACATGAAAACGGCAAACTAGATGCTAGTGAAAACAAACATGTCACACTGTCATCCTAGATGTGACCCCATGACAAACAACATAGCTCTTGTCGACACCAACCAATATAAAATAGATTTTGTCGGAACATAATAACTTCAGCTAATGCAAACTAAAAAACTCTGTTATGTCATGTAGCAACCCTATTCAACGGTGAAGGCACGAGTACACCATGAAGAATATATGAAGCATGCATACAACAAGAGCTTTATGATATGAAGCCTCGGAAAATAAATTTTCTGTGATCTAAATCACAAGCAAATCGATTTTATTGGGCAAATTCAGCCTCTACAATTAGAAATCAATGCAATTCTTTCAAATATGTTTTGATGAATTTCTATCATACTCCCTCTGTTGATAAATGTACGGCATGGTTTGACTTGTCCCGGTCTCCAAAATTGAACTTTTACAATTAACTTCTTTTACGTTACACTTTTAATAATTACAAAATCATGATCATACAAACGTACTTGCAAGTACGAACCAATGATACCACGTTTGTCACTAAATCTACATATTGTTATATTAATTGTTAGTCAAAAAAAGGTTGATAACACCATGGTTATTAAGTCGTCGACTAGTCGACAAGTCGGTGACCTAGTAACAACTTGCGCCGGCAAGTCAGGCGCCTAGTTGACTAGTCGTCGACTAGTCAACCAGGCGATGACAAGTCGGGCGCCTTGGGGAGGCGGGAGGCAAGCATGGGGGGAAGGCGACGACGGCCAACCGATCTAGATGGATCCGGTGGCGGGGAGCCCCGATCCGGCGCAAGGAGGCCGGATCTGGGCTGGGGCGACGTCGGCGGCGGAGGCGGAGGCGTCCGGGTGGAGACGGGGAGCTCGGATCCGCGATGGAGGCGGCGGCGAACGGGTGGAGACGAGGCGGCGACGTCCGAGTGGAGGCGCAGTCGTCCAGGTGAGGCGCGGCGTCCGGGAAGGATGGAGGCGCGGGTATAGGCAGCGGCGTCTGCGGGAGGCGCGGCGTCCGAGGAAGAGGAGTGGCGCCGAACCCGGATCTGGGCTAGGACAGCGTCCGAGGAAGAGGAGCGGCGGAGGGGAGGCGTCGGAGGAGAGGTGGCGGCACTCGGAGAGGAGGCGGCAGCCTAAGGGGAGATGTGGTGGCGTCCTGGGGTGGGCGGTGTCTGGACAGGAGGAGGTGGGAGGAGAAGGTGCATATGGGGGTTCACAGAGCAGCCGATTGCACATATATAGCAGTTGTTCACAAGTTGCACATATATAGCAGTTGTTCATATATAGCACAGGCAGGCTAGGCAGCAGCTGCTGCTTCTCTTCCTCTTTGTTATATATAATACATACATATGTATATGCCTATATGGTATACTAATATAGTATATACATATCACTGTCATATAAACAGTACCGGTCGACTAGTCGGTCTTTAAGATGGTAGTGTTGACTTGTCGATTTAATAACCATGGATAGCACGCTTCCCATGGTGATTCATTAGGGATGGATGGAGAATGCTAATTGGACAAAATAGGTTATTTTCTTATTTCCTTTTTTAGAAAAGCAGGTGGAAGTCATTTTTGTTAAGACTCAATTCTTTGGAAATAATTTAATTTCTTGTCCTGGTTTTAATTACACCAACAAAAAATAAATTGACAGTTTGCACCAAATCCGATATTAACAAATGAACCCAGTAAATGCCATAATGAAGAAAAGTGATCTCGAGATGCTAGGTCCTTAAAATTGCTTGAGATAATAGGCAGAGGAAAAGTACTTGCCTCAGATAACTAGACACAAAATGACAACAATATAAACAAAAATGCCATCCTATGATCCTATCAGTGATGCTCATGCAAGTTTAACGAAAATTTTAAAGAAAGTAGTGTGCCTGATACTGCTAGCTATTACATATGGCAACTAATACCAAAAAGAAGATTGATAGCATCACAGAGCATCTCCTTTATTAAGATTTGCAACATTCATAATCCATAATACAAATAGCACATGCAAGGCACTTAACAACTTGATACTTTACCAAAAAATTCATGAGTGGACTCTTCACGAACTCTCTAAGTGACCACAGTTTACTCATTGGTGTTCTATTGGGCCTTATTTTGGTCCACGGACAGTTTGAGTTTTACTTTTGTTGTGGACACCATAACTAAACGCTTCGGTGTGGTATACCACAGTCTTCCACTCCTGCCGCCTCGTTGCTCGGCCTGAACCTCCATGTTGAGGAACTAGCGCTCGAACTGGTCCATGTGCTCGATGCTTCATTGCCCACTCAAGAGGGATATCTTCGCTCCTCTGACAACCAGGCCCCACATCCCTCCTCCCAAGTCACCCGACCTGGCGTCACCTGGTCGACAGGTAAGTCACGACAAGTCGATCAGTCGCCCGACTTGTCGGTGTAAGTCGAGTCACCAGCTCTAGTCGTCTCTTCGCCACCGACTACCGACTTGTCGACGACTAGTCATCGACTTAATAAGCATAGCCACCATGTAGGAATACCTAAGCTTGGACAGTATATGCATGTTTGTTTGAACAGTATATGCATGTTTGTTTACCACTACACACTGTTCTAAAAGGTGGCGTCACCCTCTTGCGTCGCCCATCTAGCCCGCGTAAGCGGCTGCCTAGCCCAACTAGTCAGCAACTAGTCGTCGACTTAATAACCATAGCCACCATGTAGGAATACCTAAGCTTGGACAGTATATGCATGTTTGTTTGAACAGTATATGCATGTTTGTTTACCACTACACACTGTTCTAAAAGGTTCTAGCCCGCCTAGGTGGCTGCCTAGCCCAACTAGTCAGCAACTAGCTGCTAGGTGCCACCCCGCCACCCACCTAGCACCTAGTGCTTTCTAGAAAACTACCACTACAGTAGCATCATAAGAATTATTTTGAAGATGTGAAATTAGGTAAGGTTTCGTGCATAAAGATTTGATATTGAGAAATTTCCTAACATATCCATACATTTTTGTCGTAACCCACAACAGCGGCGAGAAGACTTTTTTTTTTGAAAAATTAAACCCTTACATTTCATTCTATATCACAGCCTACCGTCAATTCAGAAACTCCAGCATATCCTGCACATCACCATTATTTATTTACACAATTGTGGGTATTCAAAAGTGAACCAGACTACCTCTAGCACCTCCGTAACTTGACCATATAGCTACCTCGATGTTAGTTGGGAATCGTGTTTAGGTAGCCACAATAGAAAGAGTGCTAGTTGGGGTAGCCACAAGGACTTTTTAGTCATGGATGCAAAATAATGGTCCACATGGATACGGCTGTTTTTCTTGAGAATTAGCTCAAAATTGACTATGGGGCAGTTATTTGGATTTAGTGGTAAAATGCATTTTGTCTAACTAACCAAAAAAAATTCTTCCAGGGGGTTTGTTGTAGAGTAAATCAAAATACAAGAGACTTCAGGATATTTCCCCTCTATTTTATATATGTAAGAAGTAGCTATTGTTTGTTATATAAATATATGTAAGATGATTTTATGTTTCAGATTTATTTATCAAACACGACTTTTCAACTTTTATATCCAGCCAAGTAGTCCACAAATTAATTATTCTTTTTTTTCATTTTTGCCTATCACATTACGCTTCCTGCTTTCATACTACACGCTGTATTCCAAAACAAATTATTCACGTCGAAACAGGGAAATAGCTTCTCTCTAGCTATTGCTTTATCATGAACAGATGACATGCATCTTATTTATGTATATAATTTTCGTTAGAAAGGATATTTTGACATTGTACTAATAATGATAAAAGAAGGTATGAATGTGATAATCTTCTTAATTATAACAGCAAAAGCAACAAAAAAATATGATAAAGAAATATTACATGGAATGTATACATTCACAAGTGACAAACCAGAATATACACAAGAAACACATTAGGTGACTATCAAGTAGCAATAATAATGGTTTGCAAATGAAGCGACATATTTATTTAATGATAAACAACTAAGCAGGAAACCACTAATCATGACAAGGTGTTTGTTCTTCAAGTTATTTCCAACAGAATAAGGAGGTAGCCATTCCCACTATGTTTAACTCTAAATGAGTGCCTCTATGCCTCATTTGTACCAAATGGGTTGCAGGTCAAGACTTGAAGAAAAGAACTTCCTTGAAATTTCGTACAAGCTTAAAAAGGAATTCAAATTATCATTCTTCACTAAACATACAATGTCACGAAATTTTAGCACCATCTGCAAACAGAATTCCAATGCTTACAAATTCATCTCAACCCACAATTCCACACAAGCTTTACCAGAGTCGTCAACAATTAATGTTGCTGAAACAGGTAATCAGTAAAACCAGAACTACAATTTCAATATGTTATTGGTTGTTGATTGCATATAGCTTGTAGTTGTACAAACTACAAAGTATCGCCTACTGTTGAATCCTTCATAAAGCATCTCATTGGTCACAACATACCTTAACTTTGCTTGTAGTTGCCAATCCAAGGCCACCAAAAAAAAGTTGCTAGCTTCATTCCCCTACTTGCTAGATGCCAGCTCTTGTTGTCACCAACCACCTGTCGTATCACAAAAACTTTCATGCATGCGACAACCACACAATAATTGTAAAGAAAAAACACAGTGGGGGCAGCTATCTTATTACAAATGTCTGCTATAGAGGTAACCTCAAGGTCAATAACAATTTCCAGTAGTGCATGAAATTATCAAGTACTATAATGCCTAATAATACAATCAGCAATCCTGCTTCAATACTTTGCAGAACACAATATTTTACATGGATAATCCACATATTGATAGCAGGAGTTGAAATGGCCAAAGAAATCTATGTGGCATCACTTGATTATTATTGTTTCACAAGAATAAACTTTCACTTGACAACACTCTCAGCTTGCTGTTCTTTACAACACTGCTACCAAGAGAAACCCTAATATAGCCCCCATTGGTGCAATGTGAACCAGGTGCTACTAATATAGCAGCCGTTGAACGTCTGATGATGGATTGTGTCCAGGTAAAATTAGAGAAGTATTCAGATTGTGTCCAGGTTTAGAAGTGGAGTCATTTCCGGATTGGATTGTTCGCCCAAACCGGTTATCTATAATATTAGGAGTCGGATTGTGCAGCCACTATATAAGGCTGAGATTGATCTTGTAAACGCAAGCAATAAAAGTCAGCGAACGCTTCCACCCCCTCTCACAGGCTGTTCTTCCTCTTGGTAAATGTCCCACACCGTGATATCTTTTCTTTTTTCCCAGGGATTTTTTGGGTAAGTAATAAGAAGTACTTTCCGTCTTACCTGTTAACTCGGAGCCTTGAAGCCCTGGCCGGTGAGAATCCCGGGCAGCGGTTCGAGCGCGAGTCCGCACCTTCTCGTTACCTCTTGTGATCCCGTCCTGACACCCGATCCCAGCTGCTTCCACCTCTCTCCATTCACCAGAAACCTGCCCAGAAATCAGAACACATCAGCAGCCAACACGAGTTCCTAATACAGCAGAATTAGAAAGTAGAGTCTCTAGTTGATAAGAATAGTATGATAAAGATTTGAGCCAATTAATAGAGGTATAGCCGGAATAGGAACAAAGAGTTCGTATCGTAGGTGATTTGATTGAGTCGTCCCTATAGAGGGATAGGCATTGTACCACCTGGGAATCAAGCAAATAAGAATTAGTACTCTCCTCTATTTGCTATCTCTCAACCCTCTAGTTCTCTAAACCCAATCTATATTATCCCTCTCCTCTACAAACCCTAATCCCCTTCATGCCATGTCGTCTGGCCTTCTTTTGCACCGTAATTACTCCGATGTGAAGCAAGGTACACAGCATAAGCAAAGAAGTGCAGAGTCAGACAGCTAGGGCCCATTGTCAGTCTTGTCACCCCCATTTTGCAAATTAATGGATTACATCACTGCACCATCTTTGCAATGGCATTTTGAAGCTTCCACAGCTTTGTAATAGCAAATAAATATTTCCACTTTAGTTTAAACAACACTGACATAGTGGTAGATGATGTTCGTCTACAACTAGAAAAAAATAGAGAAGGATGGAGGATAGAATCACTGAAAGCAAAAGTAAAACTATACAAATTTTGCATGAATTTTTTTCATATGGTCAAATAGCAGAAACAGTCTATTTTATGGTAGCAGTGCCATTACCACCGTCATCACCATCCATGTCCTTTCCATCAGGCATAGTCTTTCTTTCAGTGTTTTCAACCTTTAACTGCTTACTTGAGCTCCTCTTGCTATACTTCTTCCTATACCGATTGACCACATCATTCTGCTGTTTAATCCAAGGAGGACCTTTTCTTTTACCTCTGATACTCTGCCGAGCATGTTTACCTTTCACAAACTCAAGCGCAAGAACCACAGTGACTGAGGGATCAAATCGCCTAACAGGCTTTGAATTCATGTTGCTACCCAGCTCTGCTCCAGTCTCATCATCGTCAAGCTGATCCATCATATTGGTTACACAAAGCCCCTGATTCCCACTACTGTTCCTCCCACTGATCAAACCATTCTGCCCTTTGCCCTGTCTGGCCGGGCTACCACCAGACGCATTACCGGAAAGTGAAATCCTCTGTGACCCATTCATCGCCAGATGCAGCTGCAACGCCAGCTCCTCATCCTTCAGGTCTGGATCACCACTGCCCATCCTCTCAGACTTCCCACCTCCGCCGGTGAGGGTCAACGCCTCCTTCACACGCTTGGAGGCCGGCTTAGCCTCCACAGCCTTCCTCACGGCATTCATTTTAGCCACAGCCACGGTTTCCCACTTCCCCCACGCTGCAGAAGTGGGATCCCTGGCGGCCGCCTCCACCTTAGGCACGGAAATGTCTCCCCCATTCTTGCTACCTAACTTCACGATCGGGCAGCAATCGACGCAGACGAAGTTCTCCACATCGATGGGCTGGATCAGGGTGGTGCGGTGCTCAGTGGGGATGCAGTAGTGGTGGACGCAGCGGTTGCAGCTGCGGCACGCGATGGAGGAGTCCTCGGGCGGGAGGTTGTCGAGGGAGAGACAGTAGGAGCAGACGGCCGCGGAGCGGACGAGGGAGAGGCATCCCCCGCAGAGGAGGACGACGCGCCAGAGGGAGCGGAGGGGCCGGACGGAGAGGCGCTTGGCGCCCGATGCCGGCGGTGGGAAGCGTACGCCGCAGCAGTGGCAGAGGGTGAGGTCGGGCTGGCCGCGCGTGGGCGCGGGGGGCGGCAGGGGCGGGCGCGGGCGATGCTTGGAGAGGAGACGGGACGGCGGGGACGGGTGGTCGGCGTTGGGGGCGGGGGTGGGGGAGTTGGGCGCGGTTTGCACCATGGGTGAGCTAGGGTTTGGGGTCGGGTGGAGTGGGGTGGTGGGGGATTTTCGGCCTATGGGCCTGTGGCCTGCGGGTGTGAGCGGCTGCTAGTTTTGGGAGGAGTACCAGTATTTTTAATTTTTCAATCCTTTTTTTTGGACTGACTAGCTTACGGTCTTAGGACATCTCCAATGGTCCTAACTAGCAACTAACTAGAAGACTTTCACATCATCAACCAACTAGCTAACATACAAAGGACTGTCTATAAGGATAGATATTTGTATTTTTAATGCTTGCATGCGCATGGATAAAATAGGGATGTACTACGCATTATCTTTGTGCCTCTTTGTGTGCCGTAGGGGAATATCAAATAATCTAGTATACAAAAACACAGTTTTTAGAACTCAGTTCATAAACTGCAACCAATCCAATATGCAGTTTTCATCAGTAAAATACACTTCTAGAGTTCTAGTGTTTTTCTGTCAAGTTTGTAAATAGAAAATCACGAGTGGTTATAACATGAAATTTCATGTTAACAATGATGTACCATAAAGAAAATAAGAATAGTAGGAATGTGCAATCCTTATATACATCCTACTCAAAAATGGTAAAATCTTATTATCTTAGTATCTTACAATTACATTTTCTTTTGAGTTTTGACAGATTCCCAAAGTACAGTTCCAATGGTCCAGCCATTGTTTCAGTCGATTCACCACCTAGACATGATTCACAACAATATGAATTATGAAAAGGCAAATATCTAAAGCAACCTATTCTGTAACTCATTCTGACATCTTGCTCGAATAGTAATCTGCAACAAATTAATGGAAAAGCAGTGCCAAAGAATTGGATATCTGAGCTAAATATTCTGCATGCATGTCACTTGTTTTAAATTGTCCAAGTACTAACCAAAATAAACCCGGCAAAAAAGTGTTCCATACCATTTGCAGATTGACCAATGGAACGTGCAACTTGGATTAACTTGTCTCTCACAGCCTAAAACAAGAAAACAAGAACATTTCATCACTGTAAAGCATCAAGATCCAAAGTGCCCAACAGTTCTGTTAGCGTCCACAGTCCATACCTCAAATTCTGAGTGTGACAATGCTTTGTATGGAAGCTGGAACTCACTCATAAGCATCCCTCCGAAGGCAGTGTGTAACAAGCAATGGTTAAAACATAATTATTTTCCTTTGTCAATTCTATGATAAATAGAAAGGAAGTCACCTGTGATTCAGGATTCTCAAACCGAAAGCGATACCGAAAAAGTGAAGTCTCCACAGAGAGAAACCACTTTCACAGTTCTTCACTCGATGGTGGATACAAAAATACCTCTTTTTCTATAAGCTTGTCAAAGCACCAGAAGCAAACCAACAAGCTTATGAATATGCGATGTAAATGCAAGAATGTTAAGCTTACGTTCTGCAGTAGACAAGACAGAGCACAAAGTGAGATTCACAACTTGGTGACCTAAAGCGCAAGGAGAAGCAGACATTTTTTATTTCAATTAAAAATTTTAGTTATCATCCACGTGCATACGCTAAATCCATAACTAGACTTCTGAAAACTTTCACCTTGGCCTGTATTCAGTCTAAGGAGAAAGCAACACCTACGACTAGAAAATTAAATCATGGTAAAATCACAAGAAACTGCACGTACCCCTTATGGAGGTAGTCCGCATGTGCATGGCAAAATTGTCAAATAAAAATGGTGGCAATTTGTAAAAGTAACATCATGTACACATCCAACAAAGCCTGATGAGTTCAACTCAGAGATTATCCCTTTCTCTAATCAAATCAAACTCGGACCGAGGTCTACGCAACACCAACAAATTCACTTCATTTTCACCTACTTTTCCATAAGACCATCACTAAAATTGCACAAAATATAACTTCCTCACCAAATTCCCTCAATTTCACCTACTTGTGTCTGTCTTCTCTTCTGATGTTCTCCAGCTCTGCTGTGTGGCTCGCCGTCACGCTGCTGAGTTCTAGCCTCTGGACCGGAGGAGGCGCCGTAGGGAGGGGGGGTGTCCAGCCAACAATGAAGCTCGGGCGGCCGCCCGGGCTCGCCCGAAGGGTCGGTCCGCCCCTGGCGGGGAGGGAGGGGCGGGGAGGGAGGACGCGCGTGGGGAGGGGCGGGAAGTGAGGACGCGCGCGGGAAGGGGGGCGGGGAGGGAGGATGCATGCGCGGAGCGGATCTGATGCGTGTGAAGAAGAGTCGGCGATGAGTTCGAGCAGGCGATAAGGCCAGCGCTTGTTCTCTCGATTTTTGAGCGAGACAGGCGACGGGAGAGTCGCTGGCTCGTTTTTCTATTCACATTCTCTTTCCTCCACATAGGATACATGCTAACATGTACATGCTAATAGCTAGCTGACTCATTCCCATTGGAGATGCCCTTAGAGTCTGTTCTTTTCGACTTCTAAAAGTGGCTTTTGGTTTTTGCTACAGTACCTAACTTTTAAACGGAGTATTTTTTAAGATAGGGTTTACAAGTTAATTATAGTACACATTAAAAACCCAACATCTGTACAATCCAAAATCGCAAGCCATTATCTCTCTATCCGTAATCTTTGTCATAAACAGCTAAAATTCAAAAATTTCAGCCAAAAGTCAGAAGCCACAGCCATATCAAACAGGCCCTTAGTTTGGTTGCATCATTTTCGATACCAAGCTTGCATCTGATGAACTCCTTCAACATATAGGTGTGATTTTACAAGAAAATCTGGAAAATATCATTCACTGAACAAAAATCAGCAAAGCTTTCAGAACTTCCTCAACATAAATCTTAGTTATGGTTGAAACTAGTTCGAATTTTTCAAACAAAACAAATCATAATCTTACAATATTACAACATTTTTTGAATGTGTATGCAACAATAGGGGACAACATTTGTAACAAATCGGAATCAATTACACAAAAATTCAGAAAAACTTTTCAGTAATATCAAATCACGCAACTTTGTGAAACCAATGCATCATTCAAAGATTGTTACTGCAACATTTAGAACAAACAGATACAACATGTCAAATTATCAAATTCAACATCCCTAAATGAACTATGACAACTGCCTTCCTTTTGGCATGAGCACCCCTATATGGATACCAGCGTTCATCCAGCCCAGCTCACCATTCCATGTAGCTGAGCTTGCAGCCAGGCCCGCTCTAAAGAGCTTAAGCTTCTAACTTATAGATTTGGCTGTTGATTTTTAGCTGACATTGCACTGCAGCTGTTAGCTTTTTTCTGAATCATTCAATTAAAAAATTAAAAAATGCAAAAAAAAAGTTATATAGTCATGGACAATGTAAATGAATAAGGCAAAAAAACTGAAAAAAGTAAAAATAAACCAAAATTAAAAACCAATATATACAAAGTGGTTTCTGACTTAAATAAGCTAAAGGTAAAAAAAAAGTCAGAAGTTGAAGCTATTTAGAGTGGGACCATATATGTCAGTTGCGGAGCTCAGAGGATATGGTATCTTGCATAGAAATATCCATCTATAATATTTTTCCCATCATATGTTGGAAACAAATATCAGTCATAATTTCTCTCATCGTATCAACCGTCAGGCAAAAAGAAGCTTTACTATGCCCAAAAGGATGACTGTGATGCGCGTCTTCTAAGCTACCAACATGTTGGGTTAAAAAAAATATGCTACCAACATGTTGGGCTAAAAAAAATATAAGCTACCGACATGACAATTGACAACCCGATGGTAGTTGAAAGTAATCTAGTGTTCAATAATTCGATAGATTCCTATACATACTTCTCTTTAATGCGGAATCGCAGCGTGCTTGGTGGTCACGGCTCACGCTCTACAGCAGTGCTAGCGCACGTTTGAACTTGTCATCAATCAGTTGGATGATCAGAAAATGTCAAACCAGGGAATGCGATTTATTTTACCAGAACTTTCAGGCACAAATAGTAGAAAAGTCATCCTCTGTTGTAAAATATCTTGTTGGAGATATAAAAATGCGAAGGCAAAATAAACAAAGAGAAAAGAACAATTCCATTCCATCTTACGACAAGTACAAAGAATCAGTGAAGTGGCCTTGGAAGTCCACTTGCCTCTTCTATTTTTCTCCTGGCAGTGAACAAATCCTTCCCTCTTTCTTGTCAGAGAGATAAATCTAGAAAATACTCTGGAAGTAAGGGCATTCAGAGTCGATGCTTATGCTGCGGTGTGGGCAAACAGCAGGATACTTCTATTGGAGGCTATCAAGATGATGCAAACCGAAGCGAAGGCGATGAGGAGCGCAGCTCGATCGTCGTCGTGGAAGAGCAGCTATATTGGATCATGGTCTATTCATTTTTTGGCTTCAGCTGTCGGTTCCGGTTTTTTTTTACGGTAACTAGCTTTCAAATAGAGTGTCTTTTTAAGACAAGATCTAATAGTTTATTGCAGTATATATTGTACTGATTTTATTTATATCAGCCAAAACTGTACGCGACTATCTCTCTACGTATTCTCTCTCATGAATTACCAAAATTCAAAAATTTTAATAAATTTTGATCATAAACCATAAGACTCAGCCACATCAGATAGACCCGTTTTATTCTTGGCCTCGTGTTGGTGCTGCTGTACTTGGTGTCGACACAGTTCAGCAGCATCCCAAATGGTAATCACTCTGTCCCCATGATGGCTTGTCTTCTTCTGATTGCCGTAGACTCCAGAAACTCTAGGAGCTGGAGAACAATGGGATTCTAATGTTCAATCCTTACAAGCTCCTGACGTGCTCATACGCAGATTACTCGGGCCGAGCAACAATCAATACTGCTGAAACAATTGCTGCAAAGCAAGAAAGAAATCATCAAGGGCAAGGTATGCGAGATCAACATCCTTACGGCTGAGGCGCACACGGAACCATCAACAGACGGCCGTCAAGGTAAACGTTAGTTGCGTCGCACCAGCAACACACTAGTTAACCCACGACAACAAGACAAATTCTTCTTGGACAAGATAAGAATTCGACTTTTTGCCCTTTCAGTGACACAAGGTGAAAGCGAGCGGCCATGGGCAGAGAAAAACCCAATCGAGGAACAATTAGGTACCTTATTTGTTTGTTATTCACTTACCTGTCAGAATATCAAATTTGTCTTCTTGCTATGATTTAGGCAGCGAAAGGAACTCTGGCAATTGGGAGGAAAAGCACCAACCCAAGAAAAAGAACACGATTGAATTCAGCGAATTCGGTATAAAACTTATATGCCTTTTTTTCCTGACCTCCTCGGCATTTCACACGTCACGTGTAATTTGTAAACCTCAATTGCGTAATCCAAGTTGTCAAGCTTGCATGATGTGATCAGGAGGAAGATATGACTTCAATAACGTTGCCAACACCAAACCAATCTGCGACACATCGTTCGGCAAGTACATCATCTGCGAGCTGGCCGGGGACGCACGAGCTCAGGGAGGCGCCGGCGCCACGGTCACGCTCGTCGTCTCACCGCGCGCTCCACCTTGGGAGTGGAAGATAAATCCCTACTCCCGGAAGTACCTCGACGGCCTGAAGATAGTCACGGTGAAGTCCGTTCCCAACACCGAGGACGCCACGCAGTGCACGACACGGCTCAATGTCCCGGCAATGGTGATCGAGATCGATCGGCGGGCTCACCGGCAATTACTGGCACGACTTCACCGGCGTGCTTATCCCGCTCTTCATAGGGGCGCAGCGCTTCAACGGTGAGGTCAGCTCCTCGTCATCAACCAGCTGCCCTTTTAGGTCAACAAATACCACACTATTACAGAAAGTCTAATACTAGACGTCAAATCACAAACGATTTTGTGAAACCATCTGTGATGTACACTATCATAGACGGTTTTAATTTAGAGACCGTCTGTGTTGCTGAAGGAGTACCACAGACGGTTCTTACCGATGAACCGTCTGTGATACTGCAATATCACAGACGGTTTTTAATTAAAACCGTCTGTGATAGTCTGGAATATCACAGACGGTTTTCAATTAAAAACCGTCTGTCATATTCCAGACTATCACAGATGGTTCATCGGTAAGAACCGTCTGTGATAATCCTGTTATATATTTATTGCGCCGTCAGACCGTATCTGTCTTCATTTCAATCTAAATCTAACTAGTGCTACAGCTGGAGGCAGTAAGGCTTTGAAGATTTATTGAGTTCTTGGTTGCTCTAGATATGGTTAGTAATGAAATTTGTTTTTGGTTGCAATATCAAAATTTAGATCTAACTAGCTAATTAATTTTCGGTGACTGTTATATATATATATATAGTTTGAAGATCTAGCTAATTTATATTTACCTAGCCTCAATGCATGTGGTATATATGTAGTAATAATTAATTAAATTAATTTTAATACTAAGTTGTTATATATGTGCATAATATAAGATCGAAGCTGGATGTATACCGCAAACCGTGTGAGTGAAGAGTACATTAATAGCGTGTCTGCTTTTACAAGAGCTGCCGAGAAAGATATGTTGAATAAGAGAGTGGAATATATATATTGTCCATGCACTGACTGCGAGAATTTAAAGATATTTAAGAATTGAGAGCAGATTAAAGCGCACTTGATTCGGAGGGGTTTCAAAAAGGGGTATACGTGTTGAACCAGTTATGGCGAAGTCAATGATATGCTGCCGGATGACATCGCCAGTAAAGTCAATGATATGCCGCCGGATGACATCGTCGGTGAAGTCAATGATATACCGCTGGATGGCATCGCCGGTGAAATGAATGATATGCCGCCGGATGATTATTGTGGTTCGGATTCGGATAGGGTGCACGATGACAATCTGGATCAGATGCTTCGTGATGTAGAAGAGAACTATGATGAGAGAGAGTATATTAAATTTTAAGGTTTGATGGAGGACTTGGAGAAACCTTTGTTCATGTGCTGCAGGTCAAAGTACACGAAGTTGTCAGCTGTGCTTAAACTATTGAAATTGAAGGCAAGCAACGGTTGGTCCGATAAGAGTTTCACGACGCTGCTAGGTCTTTTAGCAGACATGCTTCTGGAGAGAAATGAGTTGCCTAAAACCACGTATAAAGCCAAGAAGGTTCTTTATCCATTGGAAATGAAAGTAGAAAGAATACATATATATCCGAACGACTGTATCCTCTACCGTAAAGAGTATGCAAACATGTATGTTTGTCCGGTGTGCAACGCATCCCGATACAAACGTAACAATCAATCAGATGATGATGGCGAGGGAACAGAGGTGAAGAAAAGACCTCCTACAAAGGTGGCATGGTATCTTCCTATAATTCCCCATTTGAAGTGTTTTTTTGTGAATCCAAATGAAGCAAAACTGCCGCGTTGGCACTCGGAGGAGCGCAAAAAGGATTGAATGCTGAGACACCTTGCTGATTCCGCCTAGTGGAGAAATATCGATAGGAGTTTTGTAGATTTTGATGCAAAACTGAGGAATATAAGTTTTGGATTGAGTACAGATGGAATGAATCTTTTCAGTAGCATGAGTAGCCGATATAGCACTTGGCCCGTGACTCTATGCATTTATAACCTTTCTCCTTGGTTGTGTATGAAGCGAAAGTATATTTTGCTGTCGATACTTATCCAAGGGCTAAAGCAACCTGTGAATGATATTGATGTGTACATAGCACCATTGGTGGAAGATCTAAAAGTACTGTGGAACGAAAGGGTACAGGTATGGAATGCATACAAACGAGAGAACTTCACTTTGCGCTCCTTATTATTCTGCACCATAAATGATTATTCTGATCTTGCTAACCTGTCGGGCCAGAGTATAAAAGGTGCCAAAGTTTGTACTCACTGCTTACATAGTACCGAGAGTGTGTGGATGAAACACTCACGTAAAACTATGTACATGCGTCACTGCCGGTTCCTTCGGAGGGCTCACTCGTACCGCAAGATGAAGAAACAATTTGACAGAGAGAAAGAGGACGGTTCACCTCCAAGGCATTTGAGTGGAAAAAGAGGTTTATAATATGGTTAAGGATTTAGATGTTATCCTCGGAAAGGGATGTAAATTGAGGGCTCGTGAGAACAACATCTGGAAGAAGAGATCAATATTTTGAGACTTACCTTATTGGGAGTACCTAAATGTTCGACATTGCATTGACTTCATGCACGTAGAAAAGAATGTATGTGACAGCTTAATTGGTCTCTTACTGAACATTCGTGATAAAATAAAAGATGGCGTCAACGCAGGGCTTGACTTGGCTGATATGGACATCAGGCCTGAATTAGCACCGATAAAAATAGATAATAGACGAATGTACCTTTCCCCTGCGTGTTACACTCTATCCAAGATCAAGAAAACATAACTGTGCCAGTGCTTGTATGATGTTAAAATTCCGTCTGGTTACTCCTGCAACGTGAAGAAACTTGTTTCGATACAAGATTTGAAGTTAAATGGCGTGAACTCTCATGATTGTCATGTGCTGATCACACAGATACTCACTATTGCAATTCGAAATATTTTGCTGATCAAAGTCCGAGAGACAATTATGAGGCTATGTTATTTCTTTAACACAATTGCTCAGAAGGTCATCGATCCTGAAGGACTAGATGCTCTGCTGGACGAGGTGGTGATGATTCTATGTCATCTTGAGATGTGTTATCATGGTCCATCTCATTGTTCATGTTGTGTGGAAGATAAAAATGTGCGGGCCTGTATTCTATATAGCATGTATCCGTTTGAGAGGTTTATAGGAATTCTCAAGTCCTATGTACGGAATCGATCTCGGTCGGAGGGCAGCATCGTCGAAGGTTATGCAAGTGAAGAGGTCATTGAGTTTTGTGTCAATTATATGGCTTAGATTCAACCGATAGGTGTGCCTCAATCTCGTCATGAGGGGAGGCTTAAGGGTATCGGAACTATCAGAAGGAAAGCAATCACTCCAGATATGGACATGTATGCTCAAGTCCATTTCACGGTCTTGCAACACATGACTGAATTGGCCCCTTATGTCGACCAGCACAAGGATGTGCTTCGGTAACAGAATTCGGAGCGACCGGATGTTTAGATCATGAGACAACACAACAGTTGGTTCGACTAATAGTTGAAGGAGCAAATCGTTAGGAGGTCGCCAAGTGATATGCTGATATGGTTGGCAAAGGGCCAACATTTACAGTTGTGATATAGCAATGATATGACATAAATAGGTACACATTTTATACACAGGCTCAAGATATAAAGAGCACTAACCAGAACAGCAGTGTCCGCATAGATGCGCTCAGTACCGATGGGTTGAGAAACTCGTACTATAGCTTCATAGAAGAGATTTGGGAGCTTGACTACGTGGTTTTCAAAATCCTCCTTATTTTGGTGTCGTTGGGTGCATCTTCCACAGGTGAAGGTTGACAAGTACGGTATCACTACTGTGGACCTCCAACGTGTTGGGTACAAAGATTAACCATTCGTACTCGTCAACCAAGTTGTTCAAGTTTTCTATGTAACTGACCCGGCAAATAAGAAGGTCCATGTAGTTCTTCATGGAAAAAGAAGAATTATCGGAGTAGAGAATGTAGTGGACGAGGTAGAATACAATCAATTTGACGAGTTACCTCCTTTTGAAAATGGCATACGGGTCGACGATGGACAACGTGACGAAACTAGTTATATACGCATTGATCATCATGAAGAGCTAATTTTTGAAGAAAATAAGCAAGTGGAATGAGAATATGCGATATATATGTGGGAATGCATGTGAGTGATGTATGTGAATTGGTAAATTATGTATATAACAATACATGTGTGTGATGTATTTGTGAATTTGCATTTATGTATATGTGAGAAAATATGTGATATATAGGTGAATTTTGAGAATGAGTCATACAAATATACCTCTATGTTCATTGGGTTGTTGTAAAGAAATATACTGGACTGTTGTAAAGAAATACACTCTATGAGATAAGTCTTATTACAGTGCCTGCTGGTTGGTGTAGGTAATAACTCCAGTGCGTACGAAGGAAAGGATTATTACAGACGGTTCTAGTTAAGAACCGTCTGTGATATTTAATATCACAGATGGTTTTTACTTAAGAACCGTCTGTGATATTTATTATCACAGACGGTTCTAGTTTAGAACCGTCTGTGATAGTTATATTACAGACGGTTCTTAAATAGAACCGTCTGTAATAATCCCCCCATATAAACCACAAACTAGGGTTTTGCGCGTACTCTGCAGTTATTAGCTACCAACAACCAGCACAGAGACTTAGTCGCTCTCCCGATCGAGCTCGTCGCCACCGCCGTCCCCCGAGCCCGTTGTCGACCGCCTCTGTCGACCCCCTGAGAGCCCGTCGTCGACCGCCTCTGTCGACCCCCTGAGAGCCCATCGTCGGCCGCCTCGCCGACCCGAGCCCGCCGCCGCCGCCTCTGCCGACCCGAGCTCGCCGCCGATCGCTTTCGCGATCCCCGAGCCCGTCGCCGGCCGCCTCCGTTCCCCCGAGCGCGCCTGCATCCCCCCGAGCCCGCCTCCGTCCCCCCGAGCCCCTCTTCCTTCCCCGGGCCCGTTGCTGACCTCCCCGAGCCCAGCGCCGCCTCCCTGGACTCCGGCGCCCTCCTCCCTCGCGAGCCCTAACGACCGATCCAGTCCGTCGCCGCCACTTTCCCCGAGCCCATATCCTCGCAAGGTTTGTTTTTCCACAAAGTATACATATGAACTGTGATTGTTGTTGAGCAAATGTATGTTTTTCCCCAAAGTATCCAGTCCGTTGACTGTTATTGTTGTTTAGCAAATGTATGTTTTTCTCCAAAGTATACATATGAACTGTGATGCATCGGTCTATGGTTTTATATTGTTACATATATTGTTACATATATTGTTACATATATATTGTTACATATATTGTTACATATATTGTTACATATATTATTTCATGTATATGTATATGTATATGTACATGTACATGTAGATGTATATGTATGTTGCTAATGAACATATATATATATATATATATATATATATATATATATATATATATATGTGTGTGTGTGTGTGTGTGTGTGTACAGTATATCTTAGCTATTGTTCTCAAGATCCAAGTGGTAGTATCAGGGCCCTTAGCTATTGTTCTGGAGAAATGGTCGGCTCCTACCCATCTGGAGGTGCACACCCATTTAGGCCCACATCTCACTGTGTCCACACAGTCATCCAACAATTTTTAATATATACCACATAGACCTTCAAAGGGCATGAAGCAAGTGACACACTCCAGTTTATCCAGTTCAATGAACTTGATACACTGGTTTGTGTTATTTGCTTCATAGAACTTTGTTTAGGCCTACACCTCACTGCGTCCACACAGTCGTCCAACAATTTTTAATACATACCACATAGACCTTCAAAGGGCATGAAGCAAGTGACACACTCTAGTGTATCCAGTTCAATTAACTTGATACACTGGTTTGTGTTATTTGCTTCATAGAATTTTGTTTAGGCCCACACCTCACTGTGTCCACACAGTCGTCCAACAGTTTTTAATATATGCCACACAGACCTTCAAAGGGCATGAAGCAAGTGACTCACTCCAGTATATCCGGTTTAATGAACTTGATACACTGGTTTGTGTCATTTGCTTCCTAGAACTTTGTTTAGTACTCCCTGATAAGTAGTATCGTTGGTCACTTCTCTAGTCTCATTGCACGTTATACCCTTATGAATATATGTACTTTTCATATTGATATATATACTACATTGTACTTACTTTTCATATATGAGAAGGCCAACATGTCATCCGCGCGTTCTTCAACATCATCGGCGGATGCGTCCGCTCCAATATCAACACGCAATGGAAGAGGACTATCGAAAAAGCCTGAGGGCCGATTTTCCATCATAGAGGTCGATAGATCTAGGATCCCTCTCCTTCCTCGCCAAGCAGCGGGCGCATTTCGAAGAACGATCATAATAGTTGCACAAGAACGAATTGAGATCACATTCGATTCATGGAAGAGCGTGAGTGAGACTCGAAAATATAAGCTGCTAATAGAGATTTTTGCATCGTTTGAGATCCCAGAAGAACGCCACGACTCTATGCAACGACATGCCTTGCTAGTGGCGTACAAAGCATGGAAGAACTTCAAGAGCGTGCTTGTCATGCAGTATGTGAAAAAGGATCTAACACCGTTTGATAAGTACCTATTCCTGGAACCACAATGGGAAGAGTTTAAGGCGACGAAGACGACTGAAGCTTTCAGAAGTGCAAGTGCGGCACACAAGGCCCTCTAGGTAAAAAAACACACACCCTCACAGACTCAGCATAGCTGGGTATGCGGGTAAAATCCCGTAGTGGTGGCAGGAGAATGAACAGGCAATCCTGCGGGACACCGCCCCGCATTTACCACGATCCCGGATGAGCATGCTCGAAATTGGATTAGAGCGAGGTCATCTATCATGTCGTCGGGGGACATCTCCTTCCGGAATCTTGCAGACCAAGAAGTGTCTCACCGCTTGGTAAGATATCAAACTACGTAGCTTGTAATTACTCCACAACTTCATAGGAAGTGAAATGACATGTTGGGCTCTTGCAGGATGCACTAAGTGTCGAATCTTCGTAGAGATCAATTCCAGTCAACTAGGGAGAAAGATATACTCTCCGTAGCACTGGAAAACATGGAGCACCCGGGTCATACGAGAGGCCTTGGGCTTTATGTTCCTTGGAAACAAGGTTTCTCAGATAACTCCGAATTGTATCGAAGTAGGAAGAGAAACAAAGCCGAGCGTGACACACGGCTACGAGAGAAGATCAAGGTATCTCTTAGAGAGGAGTTTGCTGATTACGTCAGAGATGAGGTGTGAATATTTACAGAAGAAAATCAGCAGGCCGCCGCCGCTCCTGTGCTAGCTAGCCCCTCCAACTGTCGGAGTAGCTGCGCGTCCAATTCTACGATGGAAAGCGAGGGCAGATTTCCTGTGGACGACATCTAGGTGGCTACGAAGTGCAAGATCCAAGTGAGATATGCCTCTATTACCTTGTGCGCTACTTGGGGCCTGGGATATCCGTCCGGTTCCGGGGCCTTGGTGCATAGTGCACATTTAGCGCCAAGCTTCGGAAAAGTGAATGTGGATGGTATGCATGCAAATTTCGAGGTCATCCCGCTACTGAAGCCCCCCAACAACGAGCTCGTGACTCTAGGGCAAGCCATTGGAACCTTCATCCAGTGGCCCAAAAGCGACATCTGTCTAGAGACTTCTTCACCGGTGGTAGGTCCACAAGGGCAATTCGAACCAAAACTACTTGCACTGGTGCCATCTCCACAAGGCCTATCTCCACCACCGCTACCTGCATCGGTGCTGAGTCCACGAGCACTATTCCCGGTGCAGCAACTTCCATCGGTGCTACCTTTACAGTCGACCTACAACCGAGGCAGCAAGGACAGCCGAGGCAGCAAGGGCAAAACAAAGAAGACCAATAACGATATCTCGTACCTGCCATTGGTCTGCAAATTCGTGCTTGGCGAGTCGCTGGTCGACCCGGTAAACCGCCTCCCAACCCTAGCAGTTAGTTGCAAGTAATTACACACTTGGTATATGGAACACTCCAATAAGCTATAGGGACAACGACGCTCAGGTATCACTGTCAAATTTGGGTCGGATCATTTATAGCACAATATTCAAGATTGTGTCTTTGCGATGACCTTTGAGGATTTATTTGATCTTTACACGCTCAACGCTCTCGACGCCTCACTCATTTGATGCTAGATGCTGTAAGTGTGTATAATCATAGTCTCCGTTCATGTCATACCGATAAATGTCATATATAATTTGTTGTTTTCGTGTGTATATATATAGATACATGCTGACTGAAGCTAGATTATCCAAATCATCAGTTGGTTTCTTGGACCCACACTTAGTCGCCATACATACCATTAACAAGGATGCTGGATTCGTCGAGAGGTACATTGCAGCAGCACTGGTGGCTTACCACGATAAGGAATATGTACTTATGCCCTACAATTAGGATTTTCATTGGATTTTAATAGTAATTGTACCAAAATAAAATAAGACAATATACCTTGATTTCCTAAATAAGAATAAAATATACTACACAGTTGTCGATGAAGTAATCGATAGGTAAGTATATTTTCTCCATACATATCTATATTGTACTCTTTCTTTACTTCCGAATGACTAAGGTTAACTTTTTCGAATTACGTAGGGCATTCGCGATGTACGTTGCAATGGCAAAGCTCTCAACGCAAGGGGCCAAAGGCCTGACACATGTTCAAAAATTTAAGATATTTGCTAGTACATATTAATTGATCCTATGCAACAGTTGGTAATAATGCCTCTTGAATTAACACATTCTATTTTTTACAGTGCCACCAGCAGCCGCTAGGCAACACATGTTGATTCTACATTTGCCACCATATGAGATTATTCCTCGATTCCTCGAGAATCACCAATTCCAATTCTAAGATTTGTCAATCTTCCCATAATTACTTCATACTTATATATATATATATATATATATATATATATATATATATATATACGCACATTGATATTCCTATCGATAGGCTGCGTCCATCCCATCAACTGCATTGAAATAGGCCGACCTTTCACAAATTCGAGAAAAATGCGCGTACTTTTTGGTCGCTCAAGTCTTAAACTTAGGTGGAGAATTCCACAACATAGAATAATTTTTTATTGCTCTTATCACTCCAGAATCAAGGTCTCGCGAAGGGACAATCCATAATTAGTGGACTTGTCAGGCTGCACAAGCAATACTTAGATGGCAATCATGCACCATCCAAGTATTGCTTGTGCAGCCTGACAAGTTCGTTGATTATGGATCTTTTTCTTTCACGAGGCCTCGATTCCGGAATGATAAGAGCAAATAAAAAATGCAATGTAACTATCTAAGTGCAAATGCAATGTAGATCTTTTGTAATTGTGTATTTGTTAATGGATATTTTATTTTATTTCAATTAATTGATTTATGAAATGGATGTTTTATGTTTATGAAATGAATTGAGATGTGAATTGGATGTTTTATGTTAGTGAAATGAATTGAGCATGAATTGGATATTTTATATTTGTGAAATGAATTGAGATGTGAATTGTATGTATACATGTACATGTTGATATGCTTGTTTCAGAGGGTGTTGCTAGCATTTCCTGAGGCTAGCCAATAAACAGAAATAAATTTAGGGGTAGAAAAGAACATCACAGACGGTTTCTAACTAAAAACCGTCTATGATAGCTATAATAAAAAACGGTTTATAACTAAAAATCGTCTGTGATATTTACACCACAGACGGTTCGAAAACCGTCTGTGATAACCTTCGATTATCACTGACCCATAAATTCGGACGATTCATAAAACCGTCTGTGATAACGTTTTTGAACCGTCTGTGATACAGTTTTTTGTAGTAGTGCCAGAAGATCTTCAGCCAGCTCTCACACCATGAGATCATCGATTTTGAAAAGGACGACTGTGCTGTCCAGTGTTACCCGCACATCGTTGTGGGCTACGGCAGCCGCAAGGCGTTCACCATCGACCCCTCTCTGGATGCCACCGGCAGAGGCACTCCTACTCACTACCGCGTGACCGGCCGATTAAGCTCAACGAGGGTTCGAAAGGGCGGTGACGGCCAAGGATGATGATCCTGGAGTGGACCAACAACCGCAAGTACATGAACCTCCCAGAGGTCATCGTGGCCATGGAGGCCACCAGGTTGGATGTGACTGTCGTCGACTGTCCAAAGTCCAGCTACGACGAGTTCGCCTGAGAGGTGAACTCATTCGATGTGATGCTGGGCGTGCACAGGGTCGGGCTAACAAACTGCGTGTTCCTCCCCACGGGGCCGTGCAGATCGTGCCATATGGCTAGGGGTGAATATCGAGCCAGCTCTTTATCTTATCGAGCCTTTTTTAAAATTAACATAGTTTGATTTAATATCATTTTATTGATAATTTAACATTATTTTTAGAATCGAGATAACGAGCCAAACCGAGCTAAAGGAAAATTTAATTTCATCTGAAATCGACTCTTTCAATGTTTAACTAATTAACGAGTGTAATTGAAGCAATTTTGAACCAAGCCAATGAGCCTCACTAACGAGCCATTTTTCAGCCCTACATACGACCGGCTGGAGAACATCGCTCGGACCGACTTCGGCGAGCCGGCCCATGACATGGGGCTCCAGTACATCGAGTACGGCATCGCGGCCGATGAGAGCTCACTGATGGACATGTTCGGGAAGGATCTGTTAGAAATAGGCCCATAAAATGAGGCCCATTTTCTTAAATTCCAAAGTATGCAATGTTTAGAACCATATTGCTAAGGCAAGGTGAGGGAGACCAATTGATAAGGTAGAGTCTATGCCACTTCTTGAATTATGGATGTGGATGACATGAGAATGACTTTGGCTAATCACACACGCATGCATGCACGCGTGCGCGTATTCGCGTATTTTCCAAATGAGGAAAAGGTATTAGCCTGCAGGATACCTAAAAAGAATACACCTACTTGAGTTTAACTGTGTGGTCACAGTTTACGAGAACAGGGTATTTTCTAGAAAGCTCATGAGCATATAAGGGAGCATGACCATATAACGCTTCGTTTAGGCATGGTTCATTGGCAGTCTAGTACTAGTTGAGATTTCAAGTGAAATCTAATAATAAAAAGCTGTAAATTCAAGGCATAGTCCATTCATCAGCTGTGAGAAGATGAATCTTGCTATTTTAGGTACAAGTTCAATCCGTATGGGACTTACACTAAAACACTAGTATATTAACAGTACTTCAGCACAATATCTTTGATATCCTTTTGTTTTTTGCTTTGGAATTGGTGGAAAATTGTTAGAAATAGACCCATAAAATGAGGCCTATTTTCTTAAATTCTAAAGCATGCAAGGTTTAGTACCATATTGCGAAGGCAAGGTGGAGGAGATCAATTTATAAGATGGAGTCTATGCCACTCCTTGAATTATGGATGTAGATGGCATGAGGATGGCTTTGGTTAATCACACATGCGCACCCACATGCGCGCACGTGTATTCGTGTATTTTCGTGTGAAAATCACGTGACTTGTGACTTGTGATGCACAACCGTGACGGGGCGTGCCACTTAGCAGACCAAGTCCCCCTTTATTTTTGGTGAACCATGCATCTCCCTCTCTCTGTTTAAATGAGATTCAAAATGAGACTTTATTGGGTTTGATGACAGACAGTTACCAGTGGATAAATGGCTGGTTAAATATATTAGTTACCGATGGGTAAATGACTAGTTAAATATGTCAGTTATCCATGGGTAAATGACTGTTTTAATCATATCAATTATCAGTATATATATATATATATATATATATATATATATATATATATATATATATATATATCGAGACGTCTAAAGCATAGATCCAAGAATCTCTCTGCCTTCATTCTTTTCCTCCTTATGCTGTTATGCTGCGTCGTCTGAACCTCGTCGACTCTTCTTCCTGATGTGCACCGTGAAGAAGGGGAGCGGTATCTCCTAACCGTTGCTGCTGTGAAGACCTGCATGGGGGCGGCAATAAGGTTCTGGGTAGCGCATATCTGCGCGACCGCTCACTGCACTGCATCATCGATGTCCTGCACTACATCAAGCCCGCACTACATCGAGCTTGCGCTGCTTCCTGTTCTTCATCAAGCCCAACAGTAAGTCATTTGCGCGTTCGATAGACTTTGATAATCTAATTTCTTTTTGTTTTCTTTTCTGATTTACAATAAGTAGCATGTAATTAGTTATGTATTTTGCATCACTAGTTTATTGCATTTGTCTCCTAATAAAACTTGAAATTAAACTATTGCCTACATTTCCAACAAGATCACCCCATGATCAAGGACCCCATCGTCGTGCATGTGAGCGGGTGGGGGAATGTGGTTCAGGATGTAAAGAAGCTTGACACTCGTGAGCTACTCAAGTTCGGCTCGTTTTAGACTCGATTTGAGCTCGGCTCGAGCTTCAAACAAGCCAAACTCGAGCTTGTTCTCGCGCTCACGAACTTCACCGAGTCGAACTCGAATAGTTCGTGGGTCACGATTTGAGCTTAAATAGTGATACATATTAACTCTTACCAAGCTTACCTGAGTTGAACTCAAGCTCGAGCTTTTTTTATTATTAAAAATTAGTACATATTTGAATTATTTTGACCGTTATCAAGTTTACTCGAGCCGAGCTCGAACTCGAAATTTTCTTATTGTTGAAAATTTGTGCATAATAAATTATTTTAATTATTATCGCGCTTCAACGAGCTGAGCTCAAGCCTACTCAAGTTTCAGCCGAGCCAAGCTCGAGCTCAGGTTCAAGCTCAGATCTCAACTTGATCTTGGCTCGAGTTTTTAGCGAGCTCGAGCTTGGAAGGCCAGACTCACTCGAGCTCGACTCGTTTCTAGCCCTAAACGTGGCCGAGTGGTACCTAGGGAAGCAGCATGTACGGATCAACGTAGAGAGGTTTATACTTGTTCTGATGCAGGCATTCGAGCACTTGCAGTAGATAATTTGATTGAGCGTGCAAAATGATATATTTTTCTTCCTTTTCTTTTCTGATTCTTTAGTTTTCTTCTGAGAACTGTGCGGTGTGGGTGGATATGCCTATGTATGTGTATAGTAGAGCCAGAGCTTCTGATCTGTACTGGTCCAGTGATGTGATGCTGATCTGTCTCAGGATATGCAATAAGAACAGTTTCGTTGTGATCTCGTGGAAGCTGGTGGAGTACAGTTCCTCGATTTCCAAGTTGCTTGATACTGTTCAACTAATCTTTTTTCTTGATAAGTAATATTATCCTATTAGCTTTTCATAAAAAAGAAATTCCCTATGCTACTAGCGAGTGGCAACTTCTAAATTCCTGAGCAAGTTGTGAAGGAAGGAATTACATGCGAAACTTATAGAAAGAAATTCCATATGATACAATATAAGGCCATGCTTGGTAGAGGTCATGCTGCTAACTTCTCATTAGGATCTATTGAAACTATGCCAAACAACCAGCTTCTCCAAATCACTTGATTTTACTTCCCGTGAGGAGCAGAGTTAAAAATAAACTAAACAGGAGAAGCAATCCGGAGGTGAATTCTCATGAGAAGCCAACACACTCGAACCATAATTAACTTGGAAGTTGAAGTTATTTACCTGCAAATGTCACTGAGATATACCCTTAGGTACCGCTTCATTTTTCCCCAGAACTCTATTCGGCACTACGTCAGTTTAGGAGGATAGGATCCAACGACTAGGGAGGCGACTCAATGGGGATTCCTCGACGGATTGCGCGGCAGCGTCAGCGACTCAATGGGGCATACCTCGGTGACTTCCACAGCGATCATAGAAGGCTCCTCTTCCTTCCCTGCCCCTAACCCTAATCTCCCCCTCTCTCCTAACCCTAGATTTGGGCTTGTCCACCGGCGTCTAAAGTACAGAGTAAACGTGCATTGAAGTTCCTATTCATAGGGTAATGATTGATCTTTGGATCATGGGGTCTCCAAAGTTTTGTCATGAAATTAGTCAAGTTTGTATTTATCAATTTTTAGAACGAACATTTGGTCTTTTTATATAATCTATACACATTTTAGAAGGTACTAGCTATTTATCAGTTCTCAGAAGGAACTATTGGTTATTCTATTTAATCTATGTGCTATGTGTTTACATTTGTAATTTAATTTCTTGATTGCCGAGCAGTATAAGCACAGACCTGTAAAAAGTGGAAAGCCGATGTAACCCAAAAAAAGCATTAAGGTGGAAACAAATTACATGGAAAAACATGACCACAAGATTTAAAAAAGTACCATGTTCTGGAAAAACCATAGATTGACTTATCTTCTGGGATAATTACAGTTCTCATGTATTTGTGCTTGCCTGGTTATATTCTCCAGGGAATTCTTTTGTTAGTATCTCTTCAATGCAGTGCTCATTTACCACCTCTGATTATAGATATACACTGATGTGTTAGGCCCATCTTGCCATTTACCAGCTCATGCAAATATTGTAGTAGTAACATGTGTGATTTCTATAACCGAGTTGAAGTCTATGGTTGTCTGCCATGTTTGTGCTAGCTACGAAGTATGTTCTTCTATGCATGATTTGCCGTTATTTTGATATTTGACCAACAATATTTAATTTGATAAATGAGATAAGTTCTAGCAGACAGTTAGCTATAAAGGAAATGCAATGTTTACTGGTTGTCCCACACATTTATCATCAGTCAAAGGCTTCAGTGATATTGTAGTTGGAAATTCCTCGATATTTAGCTATGGGTTAATAGACTAAAGTCCAATAGTTCATAGATTTCATTGTCCATGCAAGTTAGCAGAAAATTGATAGCAAATTGAGATGACTATTTTCTGGGTGAACTGAAACGGTGGTGAATTGTGGTTCTTTGGTTTGGTCAGTTGTTATTACTCTTCACTGGATGGGTCCTTTAATTCTGTTTACAGGTCCAACCTATACAGAATGATGTTTGGTTCTTGTTGTAGCTGAGATAACTCTACAATCTTGTGGTTAGCTGGGTTCCCCATAACCGGCATTAGCCAATAATATGACTATATAATTTGCTTTGTTTTGAAGAATAATATGGCAACAGACTATAGATTACTGAACAACAATGTTGGGCGGTCATGTGTACCATAGAGTTTTCTATTTCATTTCTATCATGACCCATGCATCACTTTTATTATGTATTGAGTCAATGCATTTTGTGTTATGGTAATACAATGAATTTATGGTTGGGCGATGTTAACATAGCAGATAGATAACAATGCTGAGTGAAATGACAAACACAGTAGGATAGTATGTGAACTGTTTGCTGAACAAGTAGTTGCTGGTAATCGCCTAAATACCCATTTGAACAATCCTGATTGTACCATAGTAATTGCTAAATTTGAGGAGAAGACTGGAATAAAGTACACAAAGAGACAATTTAAAAACAATTGGAGAAACTCAAGAATGATTACAACATTTGGAAGAAATTGATGACAAATGAGATAGGCTTAGCTTGGGATCCTAAGAAGAAAACAATTAAGACCATCACTTGTATCATTGTTGTTGACAGGAATATAAAGGATGTGGCAAGTTTGAGAAGGGAGAATTTCAAAATAAGGACTTGTTGCTCACAATGTTTGAAGATATTTACAACATTGGTGAAGACCATTGGTCTCCTGCAATGTGAACCTTACCACGAAGTTCCGTGCATGCATCCACATCTATTGAAGTTGAAGAACATGAAGGCGACAATGATGACAACGTTGATAGTGAACAAAAAGATAAGTCACCAATTAGTGCTAAAGGGAAGAGAGCATGTGGTCCTATCAACGAGAAAGGGAAGAAAGCAAAGAGTGGATCTGCAGTCATGCAACACCAACTGAAACGAATTGTTCAGTTGAGTGAGATGTAGCATCATCTTTTGCAACATTTATACAAAAAAGAGAGGAAGCCTCGGTGTGTACCATCAAGGATGTCATGGAGTTGGTTAAAGAGTATGGCGTTGTTATGGGGACTAATGAGCATTTCATTGTATCTAAACTTTTTGTAAACAGGGAGCAAAGGGAAATGTTTGCGACACTGAGCAATAGTGAAGGACGATTTGAATGGCTTAAAAGAAAGTATGATGCCAAGTATGGCAAGTAGATATGTGGTCAAGATGTCTCAGGATATTGTGCATTCAAAGGATCCTAACTTTTGTATTGTTCATAGTAAAAAATTAGAAATGATAGGAGGATATGGTCACATTTCAAAGATTGAATTGGAGCTCTAGACGGTACACACTTCCTTGCAACAGTTCTATAAAAGGATCAGATTAGATATATTGATAGATTAGGGAAAACAACTCAAAACATGATGGCCATATGTGATTTTGACATGCGCGTCACATACACATCTATTGGTCAGTTAGAAGCTATGCATGATCTAGTATGCTTTATCATTTAGATGAAAATAGAGATATCTTTTCACTTCCTCTACAGGGTAATTTTTATTTTTCATATCATTTGCTAATTTATTTATTACTAATATTCATGCATCTGATGTTAACAGAGGTAATTTGCGTCTTAATTTTCAAGAAAATATTATCTGGTCGGTGGGTTATCCAATAGGCCTGGGTATCTAGTGCCATACAAGGGGCAAATGTACCATATTTCTGACTTTCGAAGAGGTGCTGCTCCAAGTAGTGAGAAAGAAAATTTTAACAAAGTGCACTTAGGTGGTTGTAACATCATTGAGAGGACCCTTGGTGTATGGAAGATGAAATGGAGAGTTCTTCTAAAGATGCTGAGTTTTCCTTTGTCCAAGCAAAAGATGATTGTTGTAGCTACTATGGGACTTCGCAATTTTATGCGTGATCATGATTCACCAGACAAGCATTTTCGTAAGTTTGAGTAGCTAATTATATGCCCATAGTACCATCGAGATATGCAAAATATGTCATTTCTTAGGATGTATCGGATGTGTCAACGTCACAATCAAGTGATAGAGTTATGGATAGGTTTCGTGATGACCTTGCAAAGGCAATTGATGAAAGTTGATGAAATTCGCCATGTTAGTCATAACAGAACGAGAAGTCCAAGGGGAATTATTTGAAGTATAACAATAGATAAAGAATTCTCTATTTTCATAGTCATGTCAATATAACATTGTGGTTTCTGTTGATTTATGAATGTTGCTTTCAATAGTAATTCCCTATGCTTAAAATTCATGTGAAATTATCACCAAATAATCGGACATTCTTTAAAGTACGGTTGCTCCATCTGTCTGCTCCAAGTGTATAAAAATGAAGGCCCTATTCATGTTTCATGTACTGTTCTTTGATGTACGTTCTTTCGTGTTGCCTCCTAATGATGTGCACCATTAAAAATTCATGTGAACCTTTGCAATCAGTTGCTATTAAAGGTGCTCATCCAAATATGAAACCTAAATAACTTGAATATTGCTAATTATATCATGGAAAAAATTTAATATGGGTGTGTTGGTTCAATTTAGATGACGAGCTACAAAAGTTGTGTTCTTCTTCTTTTCTTTCCTCTATCTTTTCGAATAAAAAACTGATACTAGTGCTACACCAAAGTTAATGTAGATCTTCTGTCCAAGTCATAGGCTGATGATATGGGGTTGCCCGATCTTCATAGCGTAGGATCTCACTTGAAAGGTAAATATGTGGTTAACCTAAAATCCTATGAATTCTGATGAACAGAAGTATATGATTGTCAGTCTCGATTATAGACTCCCATGTACCGAAATTCAACTAGTAACACGCTCTGGATCTCCGTCTTTTCATCACACCAAGATAGACGATGTTGCTAGTCCGTAAGGAACAATAAGAATACCGATAACCATAATTTGATGAAACGCTAACTAATCGGCTTTCCAACTCCTATGGCAGTGCACGATATAAATCAAAGAGCAAGAAATTGCTTTGACTCAAAATTATCATTCGAGGGTTACATGGAACGGTGGCCAAGGCTTTATACCATTGTACAAGCCTAGTTGGATTCAAAGTAGGAAAATAACTCAAAATCTTATTCTAATCCTATCTTCCTAATTTAGATAACTCTTGCCTAACTTAAACCAAAAGCAATAAGAAGTAGCAGGCTGGTCGCCTTGGTTTGGGCGCCCATGAGGTGGGCCCCACATGGTGGTTGACCCATAAGGGTGGCGCACAAATCCCTTGACAACCCAACTTCCCTTGCGGCCTAAGCATTCGTTTTTAGCCCGTTTGAAGCTTCGTCATCGCCATCACCTCAAGACTAAACCAAAATGAATTGTCTGATGAACGGAAGAACACGATTATCTGTCTCGATTACAGACTTCTATGTACCGGAATTCAACTAACAACACGCTCTAGATCTCTGCCTTCTCACCACATCAAGATAGACGACGTTGCTAGTCCGTAAGGGACAATAAGAACACTTGTAATCGGTAATTTAGTGGAATGCTAACTAGTCGGTTTCCCAACTCCCATAGCAGTGCACGACATAAACCAATGAGCAAAAAATTGTTTTGACTCAAAATTAACATTTGAGAGTTACAAGAGATGGTGGCCAAGGCTTTATACCCTCGTACAAGCCTAACCAGACTCAAAGTAGGAAAATAACTCAAAATCTTATTCTAATCCTATCTTCCTAATTAGATAACTCTTGCCTAACTTAAACCGAAAGCAATAAGAGGTGGCGGGCTGGTTGCCTTGGTTTGGGCGCCATGAGGTAGGCCCCACGTGGTGGCTGGCCCATGAGGGTGGCATGCAAATCTCTTGATAACAACCAAACTTCGCTTGCGACCCAAGTATTCATTTTTAGCCCATTTGAAGCTTCGGCATCGCCATCACCTCAAGACTGAACCAAAACTTAGGATTAGATTCACCTGTTTATTGAGTTCCCTTACTCTAACTCGAGTGATTAGTCCCTTGTATAATTGTTGCAAAGTTTCAGCTGTTGGATCAATACTAGTCTTATCATTGTCATTGTTACTTGAATCTGATGATGGATGTGATGATTGTGTAGATGAAACCTTCATAATAGTGATGTCCTCATCAGCTTATAAGGTTATTGCTTCTTTTCGTTTGCTTATGTAAAGAGTGGTATTTTTCTTCTCTTTCTCGTTTAGAGAGTTGGATAGCTGAATCCTAGTATGTATTGCAAAATATTCAAGCTTTTTTCTGGTATGTATAGCTGAATCCTGGTATGTATTGTGAAATATTACTCATGGTTTGTATGGTGAAATATTAAAGCTTTTGTTTGTTATTGTATAACTAAAAAAGAAGTGTTATAACTAGGGGTAGTATGGTCTATTTACCTCAAATCCCCCTCTTATGAATCTGGAGCCAACTTGTTAGTCAAACGCTTTTCAGGAGCAACTCCAGATTCTCAGAGAAGTAGAATCTCAGAGAATCTGGAGTAGAAGCTGAAAATTTAGAATATGGAGCCCTATCAAATAGGCCCTAATTACTGTGCTGGAAGCTGTCCTTAAAGTGGATATATGGAGGTACACTGAGTGGGGCTAAGTCACAAGTAGTTACTTCAGCAACTGCCACCATCTATGGTTGCCGCATTTTAACATTTTTTATTATTCAATACAACATATAGTGGTTTACGACCCAATTCTTTTCGGTTTATAAGTTATAACTTATGACTTATGGTTTCTTCCGAACAAATAAACATGATGACTTCTCCGTCACCTTTTCGGGGTGATTTATTGAGACATTTTTTTGAAGTGGCTTATCAACATTCGTTCATTCGCACAAGCACTCACTCTAGGGGTAAAAACTATCAGCCACAACCATAAACTATCAGCCACAGCAAAAAAAAGCATATCTTACTGTTGAAGGGTTGCCCCCACCTGGCCCGTTCAGCCCACGTAGCCCAGCAGCCTAGCGACACATGTATAGGCGCATGGTACTGTAGGTGCGACAGAGACGTTATGAGCCCAGAGACCCATGTAAACGTGTAAAGAACAGGCGTGTTGTAGAGCAACACCTGTCACCGGGGATAAAACTGTAAAGGAATGTGGAAACTATATAAGGCCCCAAGAAGGGAGGTCTGGGGGTCTTTGGCCCAGACACCTAATAACATTCTCATTAGTTCTGGGTTTTACTGTTTGGTCCGAAACCACAACACTTACATTATTTACTACAATATTCTACTGCGATGCAACTATCACACCATACTATCCTAATGTGCAACTTGACGTTGCTACTCCATTTCATGAGTGTGTATCTGATACATCCCACCTTTCCAATGCTACTATTCTCACCAAATCAAAAGACCACTTAAATAGTCACAAAAAATTCCATACATAATTCAAGAATGTGGGTACAAGATCCATCTACCATTCAAGCAATTTCAAACCTGATACGAATCAACTAGCAGTAAACACTGAATGATACAAGAATAGCCTAATCTTTCACGGTACTACCCACAAAACCTTGTAAACCAATCTGATACGATCGAATTACAAGAGCAATGCCTTGGCACAATATGAGAACATGGTATTCTCAACTTGCACACATGATGATAACTTTCTCTCTCTAGAAATCACAGATTTCCCTCTCTACCACCCAACAATCTCTTCTCTCTTCTCGACAATCTCACAACTCAACTCAAGAACATACCCAAATATGGTGCCAAGTGGCTTTTCTATTTTATTTCATATTCTAAACATAATTTTTGGTCTAAGGTTGCATGCGGTATCCCCTAGACTTATATAGGCGCCTCAAGTGGCACAGACATGACACAATGCACGCACGGCTTCAAGGTCGACTCAAACACACACATCCTGGGCTATGGCCGAATCTAATACATCTCCAAAACGTGTAGAACACAACTCCCTATGAAAAAACCTAAACTAATCTTTGAGAAGAACTCCCAAAAACTGAAACTAACTCAAAGAAACCGACCAATTGGTTTGGCCAACAAAAAAACATGCACCTAGGTACAACCGGGCTCATTTAAAAAAAACAAACTTAAAGATAAAAACTAAAAACTAACTCATAGATAAGTAAGACTTGGATTGATTTCCATTTAAAAGACCCAATCCAATCCAAACTAATCCGACGTAGAATCCCACCTCTTCCTGGCTCAAATCTGAATTGACCCCCTTGTCCTAGCTTCTCATGTCCCTCGCTTGGCCTTCCTCCTTGTGCACAAGCTCCTAGCTTGTCTCCTTGCATTTCCAGCTTGGATTCCCTCCTCGAACTCTTGGCTCCATACGGCAAGGCCATAGAGTCCGACTCAACTTCTCCCTCTTGTGTCCCTTTCTCTCTTAATCCACAAGAAATAACCAAGGATCCTTTCCTGGCTTGAGACGCACAATCCCTTAGCTTAGTTTCTAGCTCAAGCTCCTCTTTCTTTCTTCACATGCAAGAAATAATAGGTATCCTAGCTTGGCATAGCTCCCACATAGAAACATGCTCCCACATGCCCCATGTGGACTGGTTCCCTCATGCACGCCATGTGCTCCTCATCATCATGCGGCTGCACACATGGGATTTTCCCCTCATGCACTTAGCCCTTTCTCTCTTGACACTTTCTCTCCTACGTCGCACCCTGAATTAGGGTTTCGATCTCTCTCCCTGACCAGCCTCCCTCACCTCTCTCTTGGCCAAAACAGACTTCTAGTTTCTCCTCGTTGTAAAATAGCACCACTTTGAGATATAATTCCATATTGTAACTTTGAATCACAATTCAAAGTAACATTGGTACTTGGTGCCATATCATCCCCTCCCTCTTCAAATGAAACAATTCTCGATTTTGGGGTATTCTTTATAGCCTTTGCATTGATGAGATAATGTGTTCAATATGTATTGCATTCTTTGACATAGGACACTACGTGAATGGTCTGCCTTGATGCATCAAAGAGTACTTATTGGACCTCCCATAATATGTAGCATTGTGATCAAACTACCATGGATGCTCTAACAGCAAGTGACATGTGTGCACTAGCATGATGTCATATTCCACCTTGTCGTGATAGTCTCCAACTGAAAAAGAAACTTTAACACGATGAGTCATTTTCAGCTAACCAACATTATGCAACCTTAATATGGTTCTAGATGTTTCCATGTTGCCAATCCCAAAGCTTGCATCAAATCTTTGCTAATAATGTTGTTGTAGATGTCACCATAAATGATAAGCTTACAAGATTTGTTGCTAATTTTGCACTTTGCATTGAACACGTTGGTTCGCTATTCCGTTGCCAGAATTGTGGTGTCATCAACTCGAACCTTCTTCATCATCATGCTCAAACTGTCTTACTGTAATGCCCTGAACGTCGTTACGACATCCATGGGAATATTTAGCGGAATCGCAGAGTTTCTCGATTTTTCGATGAATCGCGGGAGGCGGAAATAAAATTACAGACTTGTCCAAATTAAAAAAGAATTAAATAATTAAAATAAGGGTTTCAGACTGTCTGGAGGAGTGCGCCAGCCACTTTGGGCCAGTCGGCCCAAAGGGGGCCGCACCACCCCAAACCCTAGCCCCCCTTATAAAACCCCCCTCCCTTGGCCCCTCCCCCTTTTCCCCACCTTTGGCCGCCACCCCCTCTCCCCCATTGTGCCTCCACCTCCTCCACAACCTGCTGCCCTGCTGCAAAGGACAAAAAAATCAGAGAAGAGAAGGGAGAAGGGAAGAAGAAGAGAGGGAAGAGAAGGAAGGGAGGAAGAGGAAGAGGAAGAGGAGAAGAGAAGAGGCGTGATCTCAAGGGATCACCTAGGTAACTTTTCTCCATCTCAAATCCTTCTGTTTTTAGAGTAATTAGGGTTCTTGGTATGAGATTAGAAGGGTATTAGCAAATTGATTAACCGATTAGTGATTTTTTGCTGTCTGCGCGTAGTCAGATTTGTGCAGCGCGGTTGTTTGCATAGATTATGGCATCGAAGCGATTTTTTCTGCAGGTATGGCCAAAATGAAAGTTGTAGAGAACGATGAGATATATTTTTTGTAATTTTTCCAAAAGTTTAGACCATGGGGTTTGGGCGCAGCAGAGTCAGGAATATTACTGTTTGGCAGAGGTGTAGTCCGAGACAGATTGCTGTTCGCGGGTAGATTCAGAGTAGTAGATGATTTTTATGATTTTGGTCACAATTATAAAAATTGTAGGTAATTAAGTAATTTAACTACTGTATAAAGATCATGAATGTTAGAGCTTTGTACAGAAGGTAATGTTCGTTAGAATTTGATTGGCCTGATTGTTGAAATAGAGTATGTCCTCTGTTTTGCGCGTTAAATTACACTATGTTAATAGCAAAATAAAAATAAGTTGTCTACTTCAAAAATTGAAGGTATTTCAGTAAAGTTTTTAGAAATATCTCATTTGCAGTGATAGACCTAATAGTTTTAAAGATACAAAAATAACAAGCAGCACCACTGTAGTGAGTAGTGCGTAAGATCATCGAGCAGAGTGGGGATTGTCGGATTTGGGGATTTACCTTTGCTGCAGACTTGTGCTGAGAAGTAATTTTTGGATAGGTGGTTTTGCTCCTGATTACGCGTAATCGCTTCGCTTCAATGGTAGAGGCAAGTAAACGTAGCAAATGTGCTACTGTTTAACTCGTTAATCATTCTACATTCACACTAGTTAATCCTCTTAATTTGAGATACTATGCCATTGTTGACATGCTTACTTAATGTGGTTTATATGGTAGCAATTTAGCAATCAGTTGGTTATGCCTTGATGGATTAATTATGATTATGTGGTATAGTTCTTAATGAGACAAATATGGTTGTGGGGGTAATATTCCTATGAGGATATTGTGTCTTAGTGGTGGTATTCTTTCTGAACACATTGTGGTCCTAGTGGTAGTATCCTTACTAAACATATTGAGACCTAGGTGGTAGTACTCTTAGTGAATATACTGTGGTTATAATAGTAGTATTCTTAATGAATATTTTGTGGTTTACGTGGTAGTGTTTCCTTTGAATAGATTGATTTTGATGTTGGTGAACTGAATGTGGATTGTGTGGTGATATTTTTATTGAGTTATAAGTGGATTAAGAGTTAATATTCATGATGAATATGTTGTTGATCTTTGTGGTTAAACCCCTATGAATCATGTTTATCAAATCATTCATAGCATGATATGTCATTTTGCATCGTGGATGTCGCCGCACATAGCCGCGACCGTACCAGTACTGCATCGTATATTGTCGTAGTACGATGCACACTTCTACCTTGTTGGGTAAGGGTGTAGCGGATCATATGCATTTACATTGTGGATAGATCATTTGCATACTTATGCAATGAATTGTGGTTGAATTATTTGCAAACATATGCAACTTCTTAACTGTTTTCGCAGAATTAGCTCATGAGAGTCCCTTGTGATAAGAGGGATGTGGCTGTGGTCGTGGAGTGGGGTTCACCCACCTTGTGGTATGGTAGGGGATGTGGCTGTGGTAGGAGGAAT
This sequence comes from Melocanna baccifera, assembly GCA_036346265.1. Lineage (NCBI taxonomy): Eukaryota > Viridiplantae > Streptophyta > Magnoliopsida > Poales > Poaceae > Melocanna > Melocanna baccifera. The sequence goes on along the minus strand of CM070691.1, from coordinate 13,415,178 downwards.
ATCTCTTGTGGTAACGGTTGTTAGTCGTTGTGGTTGTGGGAAAGAATAAGGTTAGTGAGGAAAATAAGTTAATGTTTTACTGATGTTGATAGTAGTGGTGGTGTGATTAAGAAGTAGGCATTCGAGTCCTAATTGCTAATATTTTGTTGTTGTTGGTAGTAAGTGTGGTTAAATATATAAATGGTGGTCATTGTAGAAAATAAATGTTGATGCTTAAACTATTGTAGTTTAATTAGCTTGTTAAACAGTTTACTTGCTGAGATTTTTATCTCACTCTTGTTTCCCCCTTCTAGGTAATTCTCGAGCATGCATGGGAAGGGTAGAGAGGCACAACACTTTCACACACCTTATCATGATTCATGTTGCAATAAATAAGTGGAGTCTTTAGTTATTCATCCTTTTCATTCATTGTTGATCATTTTTTATTAATGATGCTAGGTTGTGGTTCGCTTAAATTGGTTAAAATTATTAGTGGTTGTTCTTTAATTAATAGTGTCCCATTACCTTTTGTCTTGGTATGCTTCTACTTAGCTTGTCATGTTTTAGAAGTTGTTGTTAGTTTATTTTATCTTGTAAATTGGCTATTTGTGGAGTTGTTAGTGGCATCCTAAGGTAATGTGGGTCCTAGAGTGTTATAGTTGGTATCAGAGCGGACGTTAGGTCCATGGAAATGAAATTATTAAATTGACACACTGGTGCATAGTAGGATGGGATGGGTCAAGCATTGCATTTATGCTTTTGACAAGTTGTATTGATAATTTTTGTTATGGGATGATCTTGTATTATTATAATTCACCTCTATGACTGATACAAGTGAGGCTAGTCATTGATGAGAGGTAGATATTGTAGTTGTTGCCTTGGGCATTGACAGTTTATACCACCGTTCGTGGTATGGGGATAGTGATGCAGTTACCTCGGGTAACCTAGTTTCAGATGTTGTAGGTGATTTTCTTAGAAAAGTTGTTATCTTCTTTGAGTTGATTTTGGCCAATTCTTGACCTATTGCGGTTAAAGAATTCTCTCAGGTTAGCGGCTCAATGCAGTTGTTGGGTGCCAATAGACCTCTAATTGTTCTTGAGACCAAATATTGTTTCTTTCTGATTGATAGGTTGCTTTTACTGCTCATGAGCAGTGTTATTTGACGAGATAGATATTTCAATGGTTGTATCATTTTTCTTACTGGAAAGCATGGCTCATTAACTCGTTTGATATTTTGAAAAGGAATCAAAACTTTATGTTGGAGGTTCGTTAACTTGTGAGAGCCTTGGCTCTATACGTTTCTTTTGGGTTATTTCAAGTAATGAAGTTTAATTCCTCTCTTTTCTGAAATGAAGTGTTAAAACCCTTTTGTGGTGTTTGTTGTGTTTAAGTAGGAGGTGGCAATCATATAAATAATTGATAAGTTGTGAAGTATCAAGTGGAAATGTTAGCGTGGTACAAAATTAATTTCTACTAACATACTTGGAAGTGTAATTGATTAATATGATGTTGTCCTATTGTAGTGTTTTGAAGAATTGTGGTTAAAAATTTGTCGATACATGTTTAGAACTCAGGCAGATATTGAGGAATGTGAAAAAAATGGTTTGATTATCATGATTGTTTAAATTCTCAACTTGTTGGATAGATTGGATTGATTGATCTTAAGTAATTAATCTGACCATTCGGGATGGTTAAGTAAGAAGGTGTTGGAATATTGCCTTAGTAATATTAATATTTAATATGTCCTCTCTTTACATACTTGATGAGTATGTACAACTTCTAAAATCATGTAACTTTGCCATGGTAAATTGTTGACACATGTATAAAAAAATAGATGAAGTTTGATGTATTGACTTATGGAATCTTGTCTTATAAAGCTAGTATTATTGAAGTTTAAAGTTATTTCGTTCTAATTTCTAAAAGTAAGGTGGGATATTGAATCTATACTCATATTGTTTTTATGATTGCAAAATAGAGATAGGATCATGAATGCTGCTATGACAAAATAATAATCAATTATTGCCAATAATGATTAGAGTGCAATCAATTTGTGCTAAATTAGAGTTGAGCATCAATAAGAATTGAATGTATGAAATCTAATAAGAAATTTATACTAGCAGGTTTTGTGAGGTTGTCATGTTCTAGTATCATCTTGTTAAAGAGTTTTGTTTTAATATGGTGGCTTATGCACTAGGTTTTTCCTAGATTAAGTAGTTAAAATCTTATTTAGATAATAAGAATATGATGAAGTGATTTATGGTGTTCCTTTTGAAAAAATATAAAGGAGTAAGAAGATATGTTGATTCTTGCAAAGAATGTTTTATCTTGCTGTTAATACAATTGATAGCATGTAGTTGTGATTATGGTGTTGAATGTTTTATAAATAAAGGAATTTGTTAGTTCCATGATACTAATTGAATAAAAGGATTTAAAATTTACGGTTGGGATCCTTTTTTGGACTTTATGACTTGTCTGGTAGTCGAGGTTGCTTTGAGTGTAGCGACATATTGAATGATTTTATTGGTTTTTATCTAAATCAAGTGTTGTGGTTTTCAAACCTCTTCTTGTTGGAATGGGTAGGATGCTGTAATCAAAGAAAATTGATTCTTGTTAAAAAATAAAGAGAGTACTAGAAGTATTTGAGGTGCAGGTGATCTCATCTTGTGTTTTCTAACCTTATTGCTATTTATTTTTCCATTGGTCTTGTGACTACTATGAATGGTAGCAGTTTCTTGTATGCTGAAATTTATTTCTTCTTTATCTCTTCTTCAAAGGAAAAAGATAATCGATTTGTGTTGCGGAACCTTTTTGTTGCGTGATGACAGCTGGATAGTGGTGGTTTAGTAGATGTTTTTGTGGAAGTCTTAAATATCATGATGTTTGAGATATATTGGGTGATATATTGTTTTCGTGGAATAATCCTTGCGAAGGATTTGATTTAAATAGAATATTTGTCTTGGAGCCAAATGATTTGTTGATGTTAAGAACTGAGTATGTTTGAATTATAGAAATTTTAGGTATTTCATCTGAAGATTTTCCTATCTCTATACGAGAAGTTTGTTGTAAGAGTCTTGAAGATTGAGTGTAGGCTTTGCATTTGTTATGTTAGAATCTTGGAGGCCTAGTGTTTTTGTGTAGAAGTAGTGGAACATAGTGGTTTTCAAATAGTGTAATGATCGTAGATAGCATCTTTGGGGTACAATAAATGAGTATGCGCGGGTGTGAAGTGAATTTTGGAGTTGTTATCCATAAGGGATTGAGGTTCATTAGGAATTATCTGTCAAAATAATTCCATTTGGTCGAGGTCTTGGCTAGAGTATGTTTTGTGAAGGTAGTGAGTCTCTCTGCAATGGAGTAGATGATGTACTTAGTTTAAGCGTATTGTCGAGGTTGCCAACTTAAGATAAATGAGTTGGAGTGTTGAGCGATGATTTAAAAATTCTTGGTTCAAGAAAGTTAAATTATTAAAGAAATGGCTTAGGAAATTATTGGCATTTCGAGTAGTAAAATGCTCTCTTGATTCTTGTTTAAGTTGCGTGTTTACGGCGGAGGCCATCTGCAAAATTGAATTATTTTATGTTGAGGCGTAGTCTTTTCCAGTTAGGGAAAAGAAAATGATTGTTTTGGTTTTTCAAGTAATTTTCACTCTTGGCTTATGTGGTGCGGTTTCCCCAATTGTCTACTTGGAGAGTAGAAAAGATTTTGTGGCGAGTCCTTTGATTTGGATCATGGTCCATTGAAGGAAAGCTGGTTGCTAGTGTGTTGTTTGAGAATCCTTTAATCTTTTTAGTTGGGTTCTGTTTGTAAAAGTTTTTGGTTGTTCTTCGAGTAGAACAGCATGAGTGGAATATGTGGTCAAATTCTTTTAAAGGGATATAATGTATTATCTCGATTATAATAAATAGAGAAAATTTTTTTAAGAAGGCGGATGGTATTAGATAGTGGTTTAATAGTTGTTGTGGGGTAATTTTGCAAAAAACGACAGGACCTGTTGGCCGCTCAAAGCCGGCAGAAGAGTTATATGGACGTTCGGCGTCGACCAGCGTGTATCGTGGACTTGTCGGAACTGGTCATGAGGAAGAGGGCCATAAGGTATGTGAAGTCCCTCTGGACGAATCAGTTCGAGCAGGAGACGACGTGGGAGCTTGAAGATTAGATGCTGAAGAAGAACTTGAGCTCTTCGAGGCACAAGAGTACTCGTAGTTGTTGTTTTCTTTGGTTGCTCTCTCCTTGGTTGTTCTCTTGTTTTGTGATTTGAGGAGTTAGATTCGAGGACGAATCCTTTGTAGGAGGGGAGAATGAAATACCCTGAACATCGTTATGACGTCCCTGGAAATATTTAGCGGAATTGCAGAGTTTCTCGATTTTTTGGTGAATCGCGGGAGGCGAAAATAAAATCACAGACTTGTCAAAATTAAAAAAAATTAAATAATTACAAATAAGGGTTTTGGGCTGTCCGAAGGGGTGGGCCAGCCACTTTGGGCCAGCCGGCCCAAAGGGGGCCGCACCCCCCAAACCCTAGAACCCCCTTGTAAAACCCCCCTCCCTTGGCCCCTCCCCTTTTCCCCCACCTTTGGCTACCACCCCCTCTGCCCCATTGTGCCTCCACCTCCTCCACAACTTGCTGCCCTGTTGCAAAGGACAAAAAAATCAGAGAAGAGAAAGGAGAAGGGAAGAAGAAGAGAGGGAAGAGAAGGAAGGGAGGAAGAGGAAGAGGAGAAGAGAAGAGAAGAGAAGAGAGATGATCTCAAAGGATCACCTAGGTAACTTTTCTCCATCTCAAATCCTCCTGTTTTTAGAGTAATTAGGGTTCTTGGCATGAGATTAGAAGGGGATTAGCAAATTGATTAACCGTTTAGTGATTTTTTGTTGTCTGCGCATAGTCAGATTTGTGCAGCACGATTGTTTGCATAAATTATGGAATTGAAGTGATTTTTTTTGTGGGTATGGACAAAAAGAAAGTTGTAGAGGACAATGAGATCTATTTTCTGTAATTGTTCCAGAATTTTATACTGTGGGGTTTGCGCGTAGCAGAGTCGGGAACATTGCTGTTTGGCAGATGTGTAGTCTGAGATAGATTGCTGTTCGGGTATAGATTCAGAGTAGTAGATGATTTTTATGATTTTGGCCACAATTATAAAAATTGTAGGTAATTCAGTAATCTAACTACTGTATAAAAATGATGATTGTTAGAGCTTTGTACAGAAGGTAATGTCTGTTAGAAATTGACTGGCCTGATTGCTGAAACAGAGTATGTCCTCTGTTTTGCACGTTAAATTACACCATGTTAACAGCAAAATAAAAATAAATTGTCTACTTAAAAATTGAAGGTATTTCAGTAAAGTTTTCAGAAATATCTCATTTGCTATGATAGACCTAATAGTTTGGAAGATACAAAAATAACAAACAGCGCCGCTGCAGTGAGTAGTGCGTAGGATCGTCGAGCGGAGTGGGGATTGTCGGATTTGGGGATTTAGCGGCGTCTTTATTTTCTTAGTCGCAATTATCTTTGCTGTAGAATTGTGCTGAGAAGTAATTTTTGGACAGGTGGTTTTACTCCTGATCACGCGTAATCGTTTCGCTTCAACGGTAGAGGCAAGTAAATGTAGCGGATATGCTACTGTTTAACTCGTTAATCATTCTATATTTACACTAATTAATCCTCTTAATTTGAGAAGCTATGCCATTGTTGACATGCTTCTTTAATGTGGTTTATGTGGTAGCAATTTAGCGATCAGTTGGTTGTGTCTTGATGGATTAATTGTGATTGTGTGGTATAGTTTTTAATGAGACAAATATGGTTGTGTGGTAATATTACTACAAGGATATTGTGTCTTAGCGGTGGTATTCTTACTGAACACATTGTAGTCCTAGTGGTAGTATCCTTACTAAATATATTAAGACCTAGGTGGTTGTACTCTTAGTGAATATACTGTGGTTATAGTAGTAGTATTCTTAATGAATATTTTATGGTTCGTGTGATAGTGTTCCATTTGAATAGATTGATTTTGATCTTGGTGAACTGAATGTGAATTGTGTGGTGATGTTTTTATTGAGTCATAAGTGGATTAAGAGGTAATATTCATGATGAATATGTTGTTGATCTTTGTGGTTGAACCCCTATGAATCATGTTTATCAAATCATTCATAGCATGATATGTCATTTTGCATCGTAGATGTCGCCGCACATAGCCGCGACCGTACTGGTGCAGCATCGTACATTGACGTAGTATGATGCACACTCCTACCTTGTTGGATAAGTGTGCAGTGGATCATATGCATTTACATTGTGGATAGCTTATTTGCATACTTATGCAATGTATTGTGGTTGAATTATTTGCAAATAAATGCAACTTTTTAACTGTTTTTGCGGAATTGACTCATGAGAGTCTCTTGTGGTAAGAGGGATGTGGCAGTGGTCGTGGAGTGGGGTTCATCCACCTTGTGATATGGTAGGGGATGTGGCTGTGGTACGAGGAATATCTCTTGTGGTAACGGTTGTTAGTGGTTGTGGTTGTGGGAAAGAATAAGGTTAGTGAGGAAAATAAGTTAATGTTTACCAATGTTTATAGTAGTGGTGATTGTGATTAAGAAGTAGACATTCAAGTCCTAATTGCTAATGTTTTGTTGTTGTTGGTAGTAAGTGTGGTTAAGTCTATAAATGGTGATCATTGTAGAAAATAAATGTTGATGTTTGAACTATTGTAGTTTAATTAGCTTGTTAAACGGTTTGCTTGCTGAGATTTTTTATCTCACTCTTGTTCCCCCCTTCGAGGTGATTTTCGAGCATGCATGGGAAAGGTAGAGCAGCACAACACTTTCACACACTTTATCATGATTCATGTTGTAATAAATAAGTGGAGTCTTTAGTTATTCATCCTTTTCATTCATTGTTGATCATTTTTTTATTAATGATGCTAGGTTGTGATTCGCTTAAATTGGTTAAAATTATTAGTGGTTGTTCTTTAATTAATAATGTCCCATTACTTTTTATCTTAGTATGCTTCCGCTTAACTTGTCATGTTTTAGAAGTTATTGTCAGTTTATTTTATCTTGTAAATTGGCTATTTGTAGAGTTGTTAGTGACATCCCAGGATAATGTGGGTCTTGAGGTGTTACACTTGCTGTACATCACCTTTAGATGGCACCTCCTCTTGCTGCTCATGGTCAACATCAGGGTGCACGTCTTCTTTTGGTGGTGCACAAGTAGTGCTCACCTCTACTACCTTCTTTTCTTCTTTGAGTGTTTTCTTCCTTTGTGCTTGCTACTGCACCTTGAACTTTGTTGTAGCCTTGTCATGTTGTTGTCGATCCTCTAATTATTATTGATCATCCATGATTCAATCATTCGATGCATTATTTTCCACGAAAAAGAGAAGCGCATGACTGAACTTGAAGTAATTCATCGTATGTCCTATTCTACCAGCCAATATACGCTCAACACCAACGACCATGCTTGCACATATATAAGAATTACATCACAAGTAACAATTATAGCATACTCATCTAAAGAAAACTTCACCTCCACTTGTCGCATAATTGGGATGTATTGGTTTAACCCTAGCAACAGATATGGCATCTGATAAGGTGTTGTTGTCAACCCCAATCTATCCACAAGAGTCTTGCTCACTGCGTTGATGAAGCTCCCTCAGTCCATCATCATGGTGCAATCAGTGTCTCCAACCCACTATCGATGGAAGAATAATCCCAATTGGTTCGGTTCCTACAGCAGATCCTCCTCACACGTCTCCAATAGAAAACTCAATTGGATGATCAGCTCCATCTTCTATGTGTTCTCTATTTATCTTCATAGAAACAAGGTACCATGAGCAATGGTAGCTTTGATACCATGATGATATGGATCAACTAGCAGTAAACATGTTGATGCGCGAATAGCTCGATCTTTCATGATACCACTCATGAAACCTCGTAAACTGATCTGATATGATTCAATTGCAAGAGCAATGCCTTGACACAATCTGAGAACACGATATTCTCAACTTTCACACACAATGATAACTTTTCGTCTCTCTAGAAATCATGAATTTCCCTCTCTCCCATGTAGCAATCTTTTCTCTTCTCGGCAATCTCTCAACTCAACTCAAGACACACCTAAACATGGTGCCAAGTAGCTTTTCTATTTTATTTCATATTCTAAACATAATTTTCTGATATATGGTTATATAGGGGTATCCCCTGGCATTATATAGGTGTCTCAAGTGGCTCGGCCATGACACAACACATGTATGGCTTCAATGCCGACTCAAACACATGCATCCTAGCCTAAGGCCAAATCTAATACAACTCCAAAATGTGTAGAACACAACTCCCTAAGAAAACTGAAACTGATCTTTGAGAGTAACTCCCATAAACCGAAACTAACTCAACGAAACTAGCCAATTGGTTCGGCCAACAAAAGAAACACACACCTGGCTACAGTCAGACTCATTTAAAAAGAAACAAACTTAAAGATAGAAACTAATTCGGAGATAAGGAAGACTCGAATTGATTTCTGTTTTAAAGACCCAATCTGATCCAAACTAATCCGACGTAGAATCCCACCTCTTCTTGGCTCAAATCCAAATTGACCCCCTTGTCCTGGCTCCTCATGTCCCTAGCTCGGCCTTCCTCCTTGCTCACGATCTCCTAGCTTGTGTCCTTGCATTTTTAGCTTGGATTCCCTCCTCGAACTCTTGGATCCATACGACAAGGCCATAGAGTTCGACTCGGTTTCTCCCTCTTGCGTCCCTTTCTCTCTTGATCCGCAAAAAATAACCAAGGCTCCTTCTTTCTTGGCTTGAGCCACACAATCCCTTGGCTCAGTTTCTGGCTCAAGCTTCCCTTTCTTTCTTCACACACAAGAAAGAATAGGCCTCCTAGCTTGGCATGGCTCCCACACGGAAACATGCTCCCACACGCCCCATGCAGACTGGTTCCCTCATGCACACCAAGTCCTCCATCCTCATGCGGTTGGATGCGTGAGACTTCCCCCTCATGCACTTGGGCCTTTCCTTCCTATGTCACACCCTGAATTAGGGTTTCAATCTTTCTCCCCTAGCCAACCTCCCTCACCCCCTCTCGGCCAAAACAGACTCTCGAATTTATCCTTGTTTCAAAACAGTGGCACTTTGAGATGTAATTCCAGATTGTAACTTAGAATCATAATTCAAAGTAACATTGGTACTTAGTGCCACATCAAAATCTCAATTAAATCTTCACATGGAGAAACAAAAAAGTGACAAATTCTACTGGAAAGTAAATCGGAGAATAAAAAAGAAACTAGAAAAGATATAACTCACTTTCCACCGTAATTTTTCATTTTTTTTGTTTCTGTTATACAATTGAATGGCATATTAATTTTTGTTGTCACCCATAAAATCTATTTTTCTAGAATTTTTCAAGCCTACTAATATGTTGTTTTCATCTGGAGAGTATCAGAGTATCGGAGTACCGAAGAGGTGGCGGTACTAGGTATATAGTCTCCATGTTGTAGGGCCCGTTCTTTTGGGCTGCAGTTGATGGCTTTTGATTGCGGCTGATAGATCTAATGAATAGTACCGATTGATAGAAGTTGGAGATTTAAAAAGACAAAAAGAGCGGTGGCATAGATTAAGAATCTTGTGGGCAGCTGCCCACGTTATGCAATTTGTGCACTTGCAATTTTACAAAAAATATTGGAAAAATAATGGATTGGTTCTTTTGGGTTGTGTTTTATGGCTTTTGGCTGAAAATTTTGAATTCTAGACTATTTGTAAGAGGTAGTATATAGAGAAAAATAGTCGCATGTGATTTTGATTGGTACAGCTGAACTAGGTACAATTTGTACTACAATCTACATATAGATCCCGTTTTAAAAAATATATCATTTAAAATCTAGTTACTGTAGCAAAATAGGAAAAAAAATCCAAAGCCAAAGCAAACCCACCCAATGTCTGCAGATGTGGATAGATGATGGACTCCTTTGAATTTTCATTTATATTTCTCTACAACACGGATTATTTTCTCACTGAAAATTTGCAGATATGTAGTACATCTGAAATAATACAAGTGCTAATCTTTTTTGATATTTTTGGAAAAATGGATCATCAAGCTTTTTGTTTTGAATACTTAGCTAAACATTTCTTGGGAATAGGACCTTCTGTTTCACGGATACACAACATGGCATGTCTCCTTTTCTTCGTTGATGTGGAAAAATAAAAAACAGGGAAATTTAATTTCATAATCTACTTGGACTCCTTTGAATCTTCTATTTTTTGTATTTTGAATTAGATAATTTTCAATGTTTAAAGTGACAAATTCAAGTTTTTATTATTTTTATAATATTATAATTTAGAAAATAAGGAAAAGGAAACTTGATTTTGCAGTATACTTGTATTCATTATTTCAATCTTTTAAGATCTAATTGTTCTTTGTTTCAAAAAATATTATAGAACATAATGGAATTATTCTAATTATAATTGGATGTTTATTAATTTTTGATTTTTTGTTACAAATTTTCAGTATTTAAAAGTAAAAAATTACGATTTTTATTCCATAATATTATAATACTGAAAATAAAAAAGGCAATTTGTTGTCGTAATCTTCCTGGACTCCTTGTCTCTATATTTGAAGATCTAATTTAAGCCTTTATAAGTTAGGTCCGCTTCATGTATTGCTATATCTTTTTTACTTGTTAATCTCAATTATGTGGAAATTTCCTAAGAGTGTCTAATTAATATTGGTATAGCTAGCTATCTAGCTAGATAGATAGGTAATCATCATTTAATTTGATAAAACATAAAACAAATAATATAAACATAATTCGAGATACTATATTTAAGACTCTATAACCCATGAAATTTTAGGAACTTTGTACTCACAGATATTCAATCCGTATTTTAATTCAAAAGAATTAATTTTTAGAACTTGGTATGATTAGAATTGTATTACAAACATGAATCGAGCTTGTGAAGTGTGAAAGAATGGGAAAAAACTTGTGGCATGGCATCGGCTATTACAGCTACAAGCCATTAGCTACAGGGCTAATAGCAATATATTTCGTAGCCTTAGCTGTGCTGGTGGTTTTTGTTGGGCATAGCATCAGTTCTAAGGTCTCAAAAAGCTATAGGGAAGCTATCACTACCTACTACTGCTACAAAACAGGCTATACTGGACGGGTACATCACAGACGGTTCATATGGAACCGTCTGTGCTTAAACTATCATAGACAGTTCATACTACCAACCGGCTGTGATATTTTCACAGACGGTTGTAAACACAAACCGTCTGTGATAATTTAGACAACATAGACGATTCATGTTAATAATCGTCTGTGAACTTTCACAGACAGTTCTTAATACGAACCGTCTGTGATAATCGAGACAACACAGACGGTTCGTGTTGACAACCGTTTGTGAATTTTCACAGATGGTTATTAACACGAACCGTCTGTGATAATCGAAATATCACAGACAGTTCGTATAACAAACCGTCTCTGAAATTCATTATTATAGACGGTTCGTATTAATAATCGTTTGTGATAAGTCACAGACGGTTTTTAACATGAACCGTCTGTGATATTTTGTTTCACAGACCGTTTTTGGCTAGAACCGTCTGTGATAATCTGCACTATTAATTATTGTGTATTTGCTCGATGTCGACACAGATCTGTCTTTATTGTGCTGCATCGGTGGTGTAAGGCGGCCGGCTTTAGGAAGTTCGGGGTGAAAACATATCGCCGTCTTCTTATTGATCTGATCAGAGGTTAGTACCCAATTACTTTTAATAACTTATATGCACGTATGTTTTTGTAATGGAAGGCCAGATATGATAGTTAGGTTTTTGTTTAATTTAGTCTAGCTAGCTCGCTAGGTTTAGAAAGATAATGTTAGTTTGATCAATTTCAGAATAGATAATGTTAGGTTTTGACACCTATTTGTTACTTGTGTAGCGTAGATGAAACGAAACTGGATGTACATTGAGAACCGTGTGAGTGAAGAGTACATTAATGATCTGTGATATTGTGTATATCACAGACGATCTTTGGTATGAACTATCTGTGATAGTCGAGTATTACAGACGATTTTTGAGAAAAAACCGTCTATGAAAGTCGACTATCACAGATGGTTTTTTCTCAAAAACCGTCTGTAATGTAAGTTATCACAGATGGTTTGGAAGCCATCTGTGATAACTACCTATTATCACTGAAACATAAAAAACAGACGGTTCGAGAACCGTCTGTGATGACGATTCTGAACTGTCTGTGATAGGATCGTCTGTAGCAGTGTACTTAGAACTTTTGAGGCAGAGGAGATATCCTTAGCTAGGAAGGCAGTGCACCCCATCAATTAAAACGTCCAAATTTATTTGAAGTTCTGCTGCGAGCTCGAACGGTTTTCATTATGCAAAATTGACATGTGGGTCCGTCCGCGAGCGTAGCTGGCCTTTTAGTCACAGCTTATAAAATTTTGGTAAAAAGAAGTTCGTCCTTACAGCATTTTCCTTTATTTTGATAACTCAACGCGCAACTTCACTTTGAAAATTCTTCACCATGTGGTTAATGAATTGGGGAATCCTCCGAAATGACAAAAGCTAACGCGTTGAGGAAACAACCTACCGCTTCAACGATGCTCAAATAATGAAATCATACCGACCAATCTGCGACTCCGCACATTCCACTCCCAATTCAACAGCATTTCAAAAAACCATAAGAAAAAATCGCTGACTAATTAGCTGACGGGATCTAACTGACGGAGTCCTCCCTCCCAGCAACCGAGTGATACCTTCCCGGCGACTTGTTCCACGCTTCCATCCGCCTCCATCCCGATCCCCTTCTCCATCAACCAAACCATCAAGGAAAATAATGAAAACACAACGAGACAATTTTAAAATTAAGAACACTCTCCTACTGTCCAAAATGGAATTAGGTAAGCAATCCTTATTACTGTGCACCTGATCTAGACGGGTCAAACAAGGGAAGGGAGGAAGGAAGCAGCCTCGCCTTGCCAAACTAGTAGTACCAATCCACGCCGCTCCCAACGAACAACGAAATATACAACTCCCATTCAGAGAGAGCAATCATCGCCTACATGTTACATCACCTTGGCCTGTCCCGATTTAAGCTTTAGAAATAAGTTGTCTGGTGGTGGTGATCACTGATATATCGGGCCTAGCTTCTCGGTGTGTTTGTTCTCTTGTGCAGTCCGGGCTTGGTCGTGACGTGTTGGGTGATGGCGTCGACGGCGTACACGCGGCCGTCCAAGCCGCCGGGGCCGGTCGGCGAGCGGAGGCCGCCAAGGCTGGCCAAGGAGCTGGGCAGGATAGAGCCCAAGAAACTGGGGATTGGGCTGGTCGCCGGCTGCTGCCTCGCCTTGCTCACCTACATCTCCTTCGCCCGGCTTTTCGCCATCTACTCCCCGGTCTTCGGTGAGGCCCTCGAATCCACTTCTTCGGAGTAAACTCGTTTCTTGGATGTTTGAGTAGGTTTGCAAGTTTACTGATAGGAATTGTTAACTGTTGTCAGCGAGCACGTCCTTGGTGATGAAGAACGCGCCGCCGGCGTCGACGACGATAGCTGGTGCGGAATCCGTGCCGGTCCAGCAGAAGAGCGAAGTGCAGAACGAGAAAGATCTTGCTGAACACGAGACGGACTCGAAAGAGCCCAGCTTTCCAGAGGCGACAAAAAACAATGAAAAGAAGGAGGCCACAGTAACGAAGCCATGTGAGATTTCCTCTCTATCTATAGTTTCTAGGACCTTGAAATGGAAGGACAATGGAAATCATAACAATATTTACAGTAACAGTTTCTTGTCCTTCAAAATATGATTCCTGAAAAAAAGATAGATTTAATTCCCTTTTTGTCATGTAATTTTAGCTCATGTACGAGTCCTTAATAAATAAGAAGCTTATTTTTCTCTGTATTTCCGTTAGCTGGTGGCGTTACGGAGTTCAACATGACCTGCGACGAGAACGGCGTCGACGAAGGCTTCCCGTATGCGCGCCCGTCGGTCTGCGAGCTCGCCGGTGACATCCGGATCAGCCCAAAGGAGAAAACCATGTTCTTTGTAAACCCATCCGGGGCCGGCCCGTTTGATGCCAACGGGGAGAAGAAGATCCGGCCGTACGCCCGCAAGGACGACTTTCTCCTCCCGGGCGTCGTGGAGGTCACCATCAAGTCCGTGTCATCGCCTGATGCCGCGCCGGTGTGTACCCGTCGGCACGACGTCCCGGCGGTAGTTTTCTCCGTGGCCGGGTACACCGACAACTTCTTCCACGACAATACGGACGTGATGATCCCGCTGTTCCTCACAACGGCGCACCTCGCCGGCGAAGTGCAGTTCTTCATCACCAACTTCAAGCCGTGGTGGGTGCAAAAGTTCACACCGCTTCTAAAGAAGCTGTCCAACTACGAGGTGATTAACTTCGACAAAGATGAGGAGGTGCACTGCTTCCGGCGCGGCCACCTCGGTCTGTACCGCGACCGCGACCTCATCATCTACCCGCACCCGACGCGCAACCCGCACAACTACTCCATGGTCGACTACAACAGGTTGCTCCGCCGCGCGTTCGACCTGCCGCGGGACACCCCGGCGGTGCTCGGCGAGGAGACCGGCGCGAAACCCAAGATGCTCATGATCGAGCGGAAGGGCACGCGCAAGCTGCTCAACCTGCACGAGGTTGCCGCGCTGTGCGAGGAGATCGGCTTCGCGGTGACCGTGGCGGAGGCCGGCGCTGACGTGCGCGGGTTCGCCGAGATGGTGAACTCTGCCGACGTGCTCCTCGCGGTGCACGGCGCCGGGCTGACGAACCAGATCTTCCTGCCGACGGGCGCCGTGCTGGTGCAGATCGTGCCGTGGGGTAAGATGGACTGGATGGCGACCAACTTCTACGGGCAGCCGGCGCGCGACATGCAGCTCCGGTACGTCGAGTACTACGTCTCGGAGGAGGAGACGACGCTCAAGGAGAAGTACTCCAGGGACCACTACGTGTTCAAGGACCCCATGGCCATCCACGCGCAGGGCTGGCCGGCGCTCGCCGAGATTGTCATGAAGCAGGACGTCATGGTGAACGTGACAAGATTTAAGCCGTTCCTGCTCAAGGCGCTCGACGAGTTGCAGGACTAGGAGGAGAGCGTTGACTCCGTTTGGTTGGTTGGTCGGTTTGTGTGATTCGTTTGGGACAAATTTGGATACGGCGCTCCAGTGGGGTATAGGGGTTTTCGTTTTGTCAGTTAAATCAATCAAAGTGATTTATTCCATTCGGGGGTTTATTTCGTTTGGTCGTCGGGACAAGGCCAATTTAGACCCTCCCTAAATTAAATGAGAAGATGAGAAAAATTACAGCGAGTTCTTTTTCCAGATGGCATTGGATGTACACGTATATTTGGTTATGAATTGCGTTTACAATTTTGAACTATTATTTTGGACATTTGAGAGGTATAGAAGGGGAGGAATATGCTCTATTGAAAACTCGTTGCAACAAATTAATTTCTTATTTTGAAGGGTGTAATTAGGGTGGGTTCTTTTAGGTTGTGGTTAAGGATGCAAATGAAGTGGATAATTTCTATCCGACCGATCGATCGAAGGCTCATGGAATGAAAACAAAAGTGTTAGATGGGTATCCGGTATTATCTGTATCCGACTCCGACTCTGAAGAAAAAAATATGGAATAAGATACGGGATAAGTAATACTCGTCCGTATATATATCCGTATATCAAGTGATATGAGGAAGTCTATTATAACTTCACTTAGAAAAAGATAACATATAAGTGGATTATTATATCTAAACAGATGAGGAATACTGAGTGTTCTTCCTTCGATATATCAATGATTTATCTCTCTGTATTAACTTTGATTGCACCTTACTGTACAATGTCCTGCGTAAAGAAGCGGATAGTTTCCGTCCGATCGACCGTCCTAAGGATTTTGGAACGGATACGGAATGAAAAAGTGAGTATCCGACATTATCCATGTTCGATTCTGAAGAAAAAAATATGGAATAGAATACAGGATAAGTGATATCCGTCCATATCCACTCTGATTGCACCCCTAGCTATGGCTTTTGGCTTAAATTTTCAAAATTTGACTGTTTGCGAGAGAGAGTACAGAGCGGGATGCTCGCGTGTAATTTTGGCTAATACAGATAAAGTCGGCACAGTGCCTACTATAATGATTTGTAGATTTCATATTAAAAGATAAACTGTTTAAAAACTAGTTACTGTAGTAAGCCATAAGTTATAAGATATAAGCCAAAAAGAAGGAAGACTTATCATCATAGGGCCTGTTCTTTTTAGCTGCGGCTGATGGCTTTTAACTGCGGCTGATGGCTTTTTGGCTGTTTGCGACAAAGATTGCGGAAAGAGAGATACTCGGTTGCGATTTTTGATGGTACAGATATTAGTTTTTTAACGTGTACTACAATTAACATGTAGACCTCATCTTAAAAAAATACTCCGTTTAAAAGTTAGTTACTGTAGTAAAAACCAAAAACGATTTTTAAAAGCCACAAAAGAACAAGACCATAATAATCCTTAACCTCTCTAATCGCTCTTTATTCGAGACGCCATCTGATTAAATCTTAGAAAAAACTATAATAAACCAATTGTTTGGGACTCGACAAGTAGCTGTTAGCCACCTGACAATAGATAGCATATCAATTAAACGAACCACCGGTTTGTTGCAACACTTAACGTTGAATGTTATAGTATAGGTGTATGCAACTGCTACTTAATTTTTGCAGCGCTGCTCAGTTGTTTGACTTATATATATATTTTAAATAATCTATTTTTATTTAAAAATCTACAAATATAACAATACATAAATTTTTTTACAGGAATAGCTTCCAATCACCCAATCGTTGGGTGACTGGACCTTATGGCCTAACAACCGTGTGACATGTATACAATCGGTGGACTGTTGGGCGATATAATTGCAGTCGCTAAATGGTCGGGTGACTAGACCCTCTCACCCAACTGTTGACGGCTGGAGGTCCAATTTCCCGACCGTTTGGCGACTTCATGCCGTATATAATTGGCAGCTCGGCCAAGCCCCTAGAGCATTCCATTCATTCCAGTCGCCGACGCCAACCGCAAAGAGAGAAGGGGAAAGAAAGAAGAAAAGAGGAGAGGGAAGGAGAGGAGAGGAGAGGAGAGGAAGAAGGAGAGGAGAGGTTCCGCTACTTAAACGAGATAAAATATTTTCTATGTTCTAGTCAATATTTTGGTATAAAATAGGTTCCGTAGAAAATTATAGTTATAAAAAAAGAATAGTATAACTTTGGTATGAAGTAAATAGTTGTAGAAAATTTAGGCAATATAATTATAGAAAATTAACATCCGTAGAAAATTATAGTTATAGAAAATTTAGTCAATATTATAATTGTAGAAAATTTAGTAATATAGTTGTAGAAAATTAGCATCTGTAAAAAATTCTAATTATAGAAAATTTAGTCAATATTATGTACAAAATTAGCATCCGTAGAAAATTATAGTTGTAAAATTTTAGTTAATATTTTTGTATGAAGTAAATAATTTGCTTTATACAAAATATTATTAGATAACATTTATGATTAATTTGAAATGAATTTAATGTTGTTAGCACATTGAAAATTCATATGTACCGTTAGAACTGGTATATTGACATTTAAATCAGTATGTCATGTAAATTCTCAAAACTCATTAGGAATTATTTACAATATGAGAGAGATTGTACAACGAGAGAAAAGCGATGTTGACATGTGGGGGAGCAGATAAGGAGTTGATGCGTATTAGGGCGGAGGAAAGGGAGTGGTGTTGGTGCGAATGAGGAGGAATCACGCTATAAGGGTAGTGTAGTTGTTCATGATAGGTGAACGGTTATAGAAATGTAAATTATAGTACAATAGTAGTTCTATATTGTGCAATGCGATTTGACTAGTTGCAACATTGAAAATATTTACAGGTAGGCATTAGTAATGCTGATACCCACTACATTAAAAGTGCATTACGGTGTTAGCACCATTCGTGAAGATCCGAATAGTGTTGACTTGAGCAGTTTTGCGCAAGCCACTCTAGTACACCCGGACGATGAGGATGCTCGAATCACAGATATGATGCACCGGCTCACTTGCAGCTTCTTCTTGGACTCTGAGGTGTACAACATCATCATATAAGGGCTTTGATGCTGGTCTCCCATGCACATTGGATGGGAGTTGAGAAGATTGATGCGTACTATTGTGTGAAAGGGCTTTGTAGAAGGCTACTGGTGTTGTGGATATGAGTGCATGCTGCTTGTGCAACCATGACCAAACGAAGCTATACAAGGCCATGCCGACGGCTACCAACCGTGTGGTGGGAGCAGCTCGGTCACCTAGCATGTTGGTCAAGAGGAGGACCTAGAGGCTAGTGTCACAGAGGTTGCACAGGAAGTTGCTCGTGATGAAGCTGATGTGATAGATGGAGGAGAGGAAGAAGGGTTACTGTATACTGAGCCTACAGGACAGGCTGATAAAGGGGAGCATATAGAGTACATAGTATATCAAATGGAGAGCGATGACCAGATGAACTGGATTGAACAGGAAGCTATATAAGAGAATGATAAGGACAGTCGTGATGAGGACAAAGCTCTCATCCCGTAGGAATGGAATAGGTTTGACCCTGAGAGTGTTACTGTGCATGATGAGGATGAATTACCATGGGAGTATCATGGCATAGAGATTCGGTTGCACTCAATGTTTTCTGACAAGGTATCGTTGCAGGAGTGTGCCAGGAGGTCACATCTCCGCAATGACGCCCCCTGTAGCAGCAACCCCATCATGAACATTTCAACTGAGCGTTCGCCGGAACACCCGTCCGAGGGGGAGACATCGCCCCTCTGTTGGTGCAGGAACCTATAAAGTTTCTTTAAGTCTAAGCAGCGCCTAAGCCTGGGCAGGATTACTAGGGTTGCGTGAACTACTTCTATGACTATCCTGACCATTGTTGGGACACAAGCAGCTATCGGCAGTTGGTAAGCATTAGTTGCAGTGTGTTCTCCTACTATTTCTCTTTCAAAATATGCACTAACAATCTTCCCCGTCTGCCCGTAGTCCCCGAAATTGCTATGTGGCTACCGTAAGTGGAGATCCACCCACATGACCAGTGGACTCTCGACTATGAGGAGTGGAATGTCATAAGGGCCTATGAGATCTAAGAGGAGAGCACCACAACGACAAGAAAATCGAGCATATACGTCGAGAGACGAAATCTCATCTTGAGGCGTACACGCGCAGGGAGCATGAGGCTCATGAGAGGGAGCGCGAGAAAAAGAGAAAAATAGAGGCCAAGTCTAAAGAGGCCACTGAGGAGTTTAACACCAAGCTCGCAAGGAAGGGAAAATAGCCCTGGTCCACACAGTAGGTTGGGTCATTCCGTATTAGTTCCCTGAAGGTCAAATTTATTTCTATTCCAAAAAGGCATATATATATTGTGTGAGTACTTCGGTTTGGTGCATCGTGCACGATGCTGTTTCTCATACACATAACTAAACTCTGTGCGTTGTGTTTTTGCCAACTTTATTAAAAAATTTATTTTAATTCGCAACATCAAATCTTGTCATCTTTTTGTATTCAATTTTCGCGTAGCAAGGCAACCAACAACATGAAAAAATGAGTTTTGGAAGTAGGCATGAAATGTCCATGCATCTTTCATTAGCGGTAATGCCCAATGAAAATAAAGTTCACGAGGAATTAACTTTAAATATTACTTACCAATCATTGCTATCTCAATCATCCTCACAAAATTTTCATAAAATTTCTTGCACCACAACAACATACAATGATCACAAAATGTTATTGCGAATCTAACAAATTTTGTACTATTCAGAATCTATAAAAATCACAAACAGATCAACCGACATTGTTTGCCTTTTTTAAAAAAACACCAACTTACAGACAAGATTTGATAAATGTTACCTATCGACAACAATTATCATTTACCCCCATGCGCATTCGTGGGGCCAATTGCGCAAAAATGAATGGTGGTAGCCGTCGCCCAACGGTTCAGCGACAGGTCCCAGTCGCTCGACCGTTGGGTGATTTGGAGCCTGTCGCTCAATGACCCACCTATTGCCTGTGTGTCACTCGGCTGTTGGGCGATAGGGTCTAGTCACTCAACGATTGGGTGACAGGGTCCAGTCACCTAACGGATTTGTGACTGGAGACCATTCCTGTAAGAGAATTTAGGTGTGGGTATATTTCTGTAATTTTGAATAAAAATAGATTATTTACAAAAAAATTCTTGACTTATGTATATAGTACTCGCACAATGTTTTTGTTTTTAAAATGTATTCATTTTTCATTTCATAATCCCTCCTAGTGTTGGCAAGGGGATCTCTTCACGAAATAGTCAGTACACCGAAGGCCAGAACATCTTTATTCTCAAAACAAGTACTTTTCACATTCTCAAAAAAAGGACTTATCTGTAGGGTTGCAAACGGGACAGGTATTTCTTGACCAATTCGGTACCGAATCCGGTTGGTACCAAATTCAATAAGCGGGTTTGTTATCCGACTTGATTTGGATTCGGTACTAGATATTTACAGTTGGATTTGGTAGCCAATTTAGGTTAGCTGCTATCCGACCGAATAGCACTAGTAACCGGTTATTCGGATACTTACCGAGTGGATATCCGGCCTAGCCCACACGGCTGCACCACACGACCCACACAATAGCAAGTCAGCAGTCACCACTCCTACTCCGCTTTCCACCAACCTTATCCATCGCTGCCTGAGAGAGTCCTTGATGTCAAGAGGTGTGTGGTGGACTTCACTTTTCGTAGTGATGTGGCCAAAAGTGTGAATGCCACATTGATTTGTGCTTCATCCATGCATTCTAAAGTTACAAGACTTAGTGCTGAATTGAGCAACGAGAAAGAAACAACCGGTTATGGAAAAGATAAGAAAATCCTAATTCATGCTTATGTGGTTTCTCCTTTGCGTAACACAAACAAGATAGCAACACATGGAATTGGAGGTGTGGGTGGTGAAGCAAGAAAGCTAGTTTGACTCAAGTGGAAGACACAAGAATAATCAAATCTTCGTGCTTGCAGTTCTATGCACAAGGTTCATGAAGCTTTCAACGCCAATTATGAGGTTTCCAAATGCACATAAAACACATATTTGGAAATATAATGAAGTCTATTTTCCAACAAATCAAACGACACTTGATTTTGAGTATCCTACACAAAGATATGGTAATTTCATTGGACACTGCACAAGCTGTCCGGAAAGATGCACGAGAGATGCCAAATATTGGGCTAATGAGTCCATGCATTGCAAGACAAGTGTGGATAATATTGGGCTACAATATGACTTTTCTAAAGTTGAGAAGGTTTCCTTTCCACCTGCAAATCGGATTTGGAAGCCTCCTAAACCGAGAAAGGAAAGATATGAAGATTTGAATCCAACTTGGACTCGGTTCGGAATAGCCAGTAGGGCTTACCTTAAAACACCCATAATTTTCACAAACGGAGTCCGATTTGGGTGTTTTTGGACTCGTTGGAAAGATAATTTAAAAACTCTATACAATTCATAAGGTGCCAGCCACAGAAGCCTCCTAGTCACAGTACAAATTGACAGACAAATCGATGGGTCTATTTTAAGTATTTCCTTCTTAGTTCTCATTGGCGTAGGTTTTTTGTGTTCGTGTTATATTCAAGTTGGCCGCACCTTTGGTGCCAATATAAAGTCAGGGCCTTAGCCCCATTGTAACTTATGCTGTGATATGATAAGTTTTTTACACTTATAAAAGAAAGGAAAAAATCGCCATGATTGTTGTTGGCGGCAAGATTGCGTGATTGCAAGGTTTTATCGTCTGGAGTTTGCTATGTTGGTGCAAGGCAAAAGCAAGTGGTTCTTGAGATTGCCCATCAAATCAACAAGATTCATCTCATCTAATTCATGTCTCCGTTGCTAAATTCACGGTTTGGAGACTTGGTAGATTGCTTCTAGTGTGCACATTGCATACTAGTGCAAATCACCATTATTAAGGTTGTTGACGACGTCAAGACAAGGAGAAGACTCCATCTGCAAGAACCAAAGGAGAAGGAACCTAAACGTACCGGGAAAGATCGGGCCATCCCTACGCATCAACTAATCCTTAGTTGGTCCGTATCATCTTGGTATCAGAGCGTGGTTGATCGCGGTACGTGCTTGTGTTTCTTGCTGATTTTAGAATGTCGGGAGCTAGTAGAAGAGGTTCGAGCGGCTACCAGAGCGATGAATTGGGCGAACCACTCGGTGATGATGTACCACCTGCTATACGGACCTGAGTCAAAGCGCTTGTCGACCACATCAAACGTTGGGAGGACGTCATGCGTACTGATTTTGACCAAACCATCAACAACGTGCATACAAGAATCACCGAGGTGCAAGATACGTTGAATGCTCGCCTTACAAAGGGCTTCAACAATTTGGAGGTGACACTTCATCGCTTGGAGGGACGACTACCGCCGCTGGGAGGAGCCGGCGCACAGCCCCATGTAGCCAACTTTGTGCAACATGTGCGGTCGCATGACGACGCATACTACTATGATGACAATGATGATATGTCTGATGGCCGTGGAGTCTATCCACCACCACCACGGTGTGATTTTGTTGACCGCCAGGCTGATGTACTTGGAGGGTATCGTGGAGGTGGTGTGGAACGCGTGGACGACGATATTGGTCACTTCAAAATAACCATACAAGAGTTTAAGGGCAGAACTAGTCCGGAGGCTTATTTGGAGTGGGAGATGCGTGTAAATCAGATTTTCGACAACCACAACTACTCTAAAGAAAAGAAGGTTCGTGTTGCTTCGATTGAGTTCACCGAATATGCTATTATTTGGTGGGATCAATTGAACTGTGCAGGTGAACGTCGACACACTTGGGAGACAATGAAGTGAGTCATGAGAAACCGTTTCGTACCAACATACTACACACGCACGCTTCATACAAAGCTATGACGGTTGAATTAAGGCTCCAAGTCCGTGGATGAATTCTATCAAGAGATGCAAGTGCTCATGATCTGTACCAGAGTTTGTGAGTCTGAGGAGGCTACTATGACAAAATTCTTTGAAGGGTTAAACGACGATGTGTAGAATCGTGTTGATTTAATGCAATACGACACCGTACAAGAGCTACTTCACCAAGCGGAGCGTGCTGAACAATAGGTAAAAGACAACTATCCCAAGGTTGCTCGAACTCAAACATCCACTTGGAAGTGCCCACATCAGCAAGAGGGTGAAAGAGGTTCAAGTTCTAAGCCGGTTGCATCCACTAAACCAGTTGGAACTCCATTTAAAGAAGCATCAAAGGTGACAAGTTCAGCAAGTAAGGAGGTATCCAAATCTGATTCTAGTGCCTTCTCTACCATTCGAATAAGTCAAGTTGAGTGTTTCAATTGTAAGGGTAGAGGGCACATGATGTGGGATTGCCAACATGTAAGAAAGGTATTGCTCACACATGAAGGATATGTCACGGAGGGCGAAACAACGAATCTGAAGATGATGATGATAAATCCAATGATTCTCCACGAGAAGGTGTGTATTGTGATCCTAAGGATGGTCCAACTTTGTTGACTCAAAAGGTGGATGGTGACAGTAAGCTGATTGTTGAGAAGGGACAGCGACGTGGTGTTTTTCAAACCAATGCGTGATCAAAGGCAAACGATGCAAACTTATGATAGATGGAGGAAGCTACAATAATGTGATCAGCAAGGACGTGGTTGATGCATTCTCATTAACCACATGGCGTCATCCTAAGCCATACTATATGCAATGGCTTCATAATATTGGTAAGCTGAAAGTTACTCACAAAGTTCGTGTGCCATTTTCAATTGATGGTTATGAAGACAAGATGGATTACGATGTTGTGACCATGCACATGTGTCACATCATGTTGGGACGTCCATGGTAATTTGATCGCAATATTACACACCAAGGAAGAGCCAATTGCTTCACTTTTATGCATAAATGTGTGTTTCAACATTTGCTACCAAAGAGAGATGAGGAGATTATTTTTGACATTACCACCAAAAGCAAGGAGCTTGTAAAGAATACCACAAAATCGAGGATGGTTTCGCTTGAAAGGGGAGGGGATGATGTGGCCAAGAGTGTGAATGCCACGTTGATTTGTGCTTCATCCATGCATTCCGAAGTTATAAGACTTAGTGCTGAATTAAGCAAGGATAAAGAAGCAACCAGTTATGGAAGAGATAAGAAAATCCTAATTCATGTGGGTGCTTATGTGATTCCTCATTTGCGTAATGCAAACAAGATAGCAACACATGCAATTGGAGGTGTGGGTGGTGAAGAAAGAAAGTTAGTTTGGCTCAAGCGGAAGACACAAGAACAATCAAATCTTCGTGCTTGCAGTTCTGTGCATAAGATTTATGAAGCTTTCAATGCCAATTCTGAGGTTTCCATATACACATAAAGCACATATTTGAAAAGCTAATGAAGTCTATTTTCCAACGAATCAAACAACACTTGATTTGGAGCATCCTACACAAAGATATGACAATTTCATTGCACGCTGCACAAATTGTCCGGAGAGACGCGCGAGAGATGCCAAACATAATGAGTCCATGCATTGCAAGGCAAGTGTGGATAATATTGGGCTACAACATAACCTTAGCCCCATTGTAACTTAGGCTATGATATGATAAGTTTTTTTACACTAATGAAATAAAGGAAAAAATCGTCATGATTGTTGTTGGCGGCAAGATTGTGTGATTGCAAGGTTTTCTCGTTTGAAGTTTGCTGAGTTGGTGCAAGGCAAGAAGAATGTTGAGGGATGTTTTGAAGAAGAACTTGAAGATGTGGGAAGATTGTCTACCTCATGTGAAGTTTGCCTACAATCGGTCATTGCATTCAACCACAAAGATGAGCCCTTTTCAGATTGTATATGGTTTTGCTCCATGTGATCCAATTGATCTACTACCTCAACCAACTTCGAAAAGGGTAAATTTTGATACAAATGTACGTGCTAAATTTATTGTTAAAATGCATGAGACTGCTAAAGAGAACATTGAACGTATGAATGAGAAGTATCGAGTTTCAGGAAGTCAAGATAAAAAAGAAATTACATTTGCACTTGGTGATCTTGTTTGGCTATATTTAAGAAAAGAAAGATTCCTTAAATGAAGAAAGTCAAAACTTATACCTAGAGCAGATGGTCCATTCAAAGTATTAGAAAAGATTAATGATAATTCCTATAACCTTGATCTGCCTGCAGAGTTTGGGGTTAGTCCCACATTTAACATTTCAGACTTGAAACACTTGGGAGAAGAAGATAAGCTTGAGTCTAGGATGACTGCATTTCAAGAGAGGGAGGATGATGAGGACATCACACTTTTGGATACAAATAAGACTTCTCAACTTGAAGCAATACAAGGGCCAATTACAAGGGCACGTGCACGATAACTAAATTATCAGGTGAACTCTTTCATAGAAATGCATAACTGTTTAATGGAGAAGAGACTGCTACCTGATGCATGTAATGTTCTTTTACTCAGGAACATAGGAGCTGATCAAGCGCAAGGAGTACAAAATGAAGAGAAGCATGTGCAAGCAAAGTACAAGAGTCACCACATCACTTTGGTGCCAGCTCAAGGAACAACTCCAGTGGGACACATCTTGGAATCCAATTCGGCCTCCAGGTCAATTCGGAGTCAGCATGATAGGTCCAACTTCAAATGAGTATAACTTTTGCATACAAACTTTGTTTGAGGTGTGCGAGTACAGCATAGAGAGAAGAATTCGTCCACTTTCCAATGGATCTTACCCCACCTGTAAATTTCTTCTGTGCGCACTACAATCATCAAAACAAGTTGACGCTGACTCAGCCTGACAGGTCCAACTTTAAATGCTCATAGATTTCGTATCAAGAGTCCATTTGGAATGTGTGAGTACAGCATGGAAAGCTTATTTTGTCCTCTTTCCAACGGATCTGGCCCCATCCCAAAATTTCTTTTGTGCGCGACAGAATCATCAAAACAATCTTTTGATTTTGAAAACAGAGATAGAATCAGCTATAATTTGAGTACTTTCCATATGTTGAGAACTTTCTATAAGTAAGGGTCTACGTGCCCCTATAAATAGAGGCTCAGTTGGCCATGTAACTCAGGCTTATTTAGATTAGTTTTCCACTGAGAAACTTCGTCGTATGTTCTTATGTCGACTAGACCAATAACTACGATTGCAGGCCTCAACCCTTTGTGTTTCTCATTCATATTTGAAATAGTCAGATTGCTCTTTATGTTGTTCTTCGATTGCTTGCAGGAATTGAACCTCGTGTTCTGGTCAACCGCGTTCTTTGCACGGTTGATATCGACTAGGGTATGGTGTAGCGATTGTAGGACGGATTTGGTTGTCTCGGTCAAGTAGCCTCTTCGTCAACGTCATATCAAATCAAGGTTATCCTTCTCATCGGAAGATCGGGCCACTCTCATCACTATTGTTGCTTTCGTTGCTTGTCCCACGTGCTTGAGTCTAGAAGCCGAAGCTAGATGTGGTAGAGCCAATAGTAGCTCGTTGTTTTTCTTTTCATCTAATTGCATTTCTCATTTATTTCTTACTCTTTCTTTTTCATCTTGTTTATCCATTTTTCAGATGTTGCGGTAGGGTTTTTTTTCTCATGTCATTTTTTGTACCATTGTTCTCTTTATTAAGCATTTAACTGTAGTCATGTACTTTATGTTGTAATGCATCACTACAGCATATCTCTTCTTGTTTATGTACTAGATCACTAACTTTATTTCTTCAAACATCATCTGTATTCTCACAACATGTTCCTTTTTGTATGTCTATGTTATCCACCTATATTATATCCATTTTCGATCTGAAACCATTATATATCCATTCCAACGGTATCATATCCTAAATTCAAAATACTCTAAATTCATATTCATATCCAGTCTTACCGTATCTAACTCTAAATCCTAGAAAAATATGGTTAGGATACGATATAAGCAATATCCATCCAAATCCAACCCGATATCACCCCTAGTAGGGGTGGATCCCATTGGGTTCATGGGTGTCCAGCTGAATACCCAAATTTTTTTGACAAAAAATCTATTATATATTGGGTATATTACACATGTATATACTTTGTTATTCTTATTCTCAAATTTGTGCACTGAAACCGTCTGCTAGTTCCCTCCCGCGACGCGCATTCCCGCCTAGGTGCCTGGGCCTGGCCGCAGTCACAGCCCGCGACACACATTCCCTTCCCACATGGGCCTGAACCCACTCGGCCACTCCAGTGACTCCACCTGTCCACCCGGTCATCACTCATCAGGACTCAGGAGTTGTGGAGTTGAGGAATCAGCAGGCAGCCACATCTAGCCATCTAGGGTTGAGCCATTTAGGCAATCAGGTGGGCAGGCGTGCCGTGGCGCATGGTGGTGGGTGTTCAGTTTCACATCATAACAGCTCCAAGCCTCCGACGACCAGCCCGGCAAGCGGCACCGCGGTAGGGTGGCAGCGCTGTGCAGCCAGCCATCAAAGGCGGGGCAGCGCCGTAAGCCACAGGGCTTGGGGCTAGGCCGGCGTCGACGACCAGCAAGACTGCAAGAGCAAGCTAATTTCTGATTTCAAATTTTAGTCTTCAAGTTTGCCTTTAGGGATTTTAAGTTGGAGTGCTTGATTCGTTGATTCATTTCATTGCTTCATTGTTTGCAACTTTGCATATGCCATATAGTTCTTTTCCTCAATTCAATGTTGTTTCATTGACTTGTAGTGTTGTTCAATGTTCCTCAGTTCATGACTCATGACATTGACTATTAACTATTGACTATAAGGATTAAGGAAGATTTTTCATTTAGTTATTTGTGGACAATATCTTTAATAATCTCCATATGACATAGGTGTCAGGACTAAGGATTGAGGAATATATTTCTTTATACTTTGATTCTTCCCACAAATATGTACGTGGAGAGGTGCATTCTAGCAATAATGCACACTTATTACTGACTACATTTGGTTATGCAGATGACTTAAGCAATGCTTTGCAAAAGAGGGATCAAGATATTGTTAATACTATTGATCTCATTTACTTGACAAAGACTCAATTGTAGTTATTGGGGGAGGATGATGGATGGGAGACTTTTCTTAAAGATGCCACTTTTGTGTGAAGCATAACATCAAAGTTGCTAATATGGATGGTCTCTATAAACCAGTTGCCAGATTCAAGAGGTTCAAAAAAATTAATAATCTTCATTGCTTTCATGTTCAATTGTTCTTAAGTGTCATTGACCAACAACTTCGAGAGCTTTATGATATATTTGATAAGGTAAACATAGATTTGCTTCTTTGCATGGCATCATTTAATCCTGCTAATTCATTCACAACTTATGATACGGACAACTTGGTTAGACTTGCTTAGTTTTATCCTAACGATTTCTCAAGTGTCGAATTGATGCATCTTCCCTTTCAACTCACACACTTTATTGTTAATATGCGAAGAGATGAAAGGTTTAGAAAAGTAACAAATCTTGCAGAGCTTTCCATTATGCTTGTTCAAACAAGAAGAACCTCCATTATCACTACACCATGGCATAAATCCACCGTCATGCCGTCTGTAGGCGAAAGCCGTCTTTAACATCAGCGTGTCTGTAGGCAAAGACCTTTACTGACAGAAAATGTGTGTCGGGAGAAAGCCTATCGGTAAAGGTCTTTGCCGACAAACCAAACCTTTACCGACAGATCGGTATGCAGCCGGTAAAGTTCAAGTTTTACCGATGCACTACTTTTCCTACTGAGACAAACAATTGCCGATGACAAATAGTTACCGACAGATGTTTTGTAGAAAAATAGCGCATACACCGATGCACCATCGACGCATCACAAAATAATAGATTTTTTCAGTATATATACATATATATATATATATATATATATATATATATATATATATATATATATATACATACACATGAAAATCGCATAATATTGCAGTCAATACCAAATTACTTCATACATACATCCATTCAACACATATAGTCCAGAGTTGCAACATGTTTCACGCATACATCCAAAATGTCACACACAAATATACATCCAGATTATAGTTCTAAATTACTCTAGAATTCAATCAGTACACCACAAATAGTCCAAAAGCTCACATAGCTCAAACAATAGTTCTCCATAAGATCAGGTAGCATGTCACCATGTCCAAAAGATCACAAAAGATCAGCTAGCATGTCATCATGTCCAAAAGATCACAATGTCCAAAAGATTGCATTAACCATAGATTCTAACTAAGTTATCTATGTAGTACAAAGCATCAACTTCAGCCCTGGGTACAAAGCATCTAGAGGCCACCACCAGCAGTGAGCAAAAGTTTCACACCTAGCACATGTTGGTCCAGAGTACTATTCCAGCACAGTCCCTGTAAAAGAAACAAAATAAACATCAACTTGATCTCTTATCTAGCACATGAACTAAAAAACAAATCTTAGAATGACAGTAGTTTCCATTTGTTGGCAAAAGATAAACACCTTCATGAAGATGAACACAAAAAGACATTCATTTGAACACAAAAAAACATTCATTTGATCAATTATGACTTATTAGCAGAGCCTGTAATCCTGTTTACCTACTAGAAAAGAATGGATTGGAAGAAAATACCTCCATTTTGGAGCTTTGTAGATTTGTTGCTAACCTTCAACTGCCAAATTTCCAATATCAATAATTTATAGTTACAATGTGATGCAGATAACTAAAAAACTTAAAAATACTATAAGTTGCAAAATCATACCCTATTGTTTGGCCATGCAATGGACATGTACTGAGCATCGATTAGAGTTTCCATATCATCATATGGACGGGGAAGCAGGGCATCTCTTTTCAGCACAACATTTACAACAACTTCATAGAACTGAACACCAAGAGGTTCACCTCCCACTATGGTGCTAGGGTCAGTTGATAGAATTATTGCTTTAGCCACAGGGATATCATTCTTCAAGATAGCATATAATATAACATCCCTTCCAACCTAAAGGGCATACATTTCAGCGAGGAGTAATATAAAACAATATTTAAGTGCATAATTGAAAGCAGGGATTAGATAGTTGAGAACATTACAAGGCTTTCTTCTCCACTGCAGGAGGCCTCGTGGCTTCTTCTTGTGGCTGCATTGCTCCTTGATGGCACCCTTGGACTAACTTTTCTACGGATAACAGCGTCATCCTCATCAAATAGCATATTATCCATACGCCCTTGCTAATTTGAATTATTAAACTCTTCAAGTTCTGGTTCGATCCTTGGGCTCTACAAAAGCAGCGGAATAAGTTTTCACAAGGGGTGTCTAAAATTAGTGATATTTTCCTTATGAAAAAGGATGATGGAAAACTAAGAAAAAGGATGCTGCAGTGTAAAAATTAGGAAAAGGATGACTAAGTACTGAGTAGTTTCAGATTCAGGGTTGGATGTATTCAATTAGCTATATGTAGTAAGGCAATCAATTGTGTAAAAAAATGATCTAAATGGCTGTATGCTAAGAATGACTCATAAGTGACATTATGCAACTCATAAGTGGAGAGTATGATCACAGTTTGTAAATACTTTACACCTAAAAGTAAGTTTCTTTTTCTGCAACTCATAAGTGACATTATGCAACTTCACCTCAACATGACGTGAATTAGAAGCATGGTGGGAACTTGTTTCAATATTCTGGACATGTTGAGATAGCAACATCTGCTCCATTTGGTCAAAACGCTGCTGCATGTGATCCATGTGTTGTGTTAGAGCGTTAACTACTTCTTGAGTTTGCCAATGAGCTTCTATTTCTAGTTGAAGTCTTGTTGGCAATTTGTTACGCGCTCCTGGTGTGCCCAGGTCTTGAGGAGTTGGTCCCTTTCCTAGAACACGAACAAAACCTCTTGGCTCCTTTAGACCACAGACATGTGCAAACAAATCACCCTCCTGGATGGATTTTTCCTTTAGTTCTGGGTGATTTTCAGCAGCCTCTTTTAGCTTTTGCTACAACAATGCATACCATATTAGCTAGTACTATTGAAAAAACACAATAGATCTATTAGAAAAACACATACAATTGTTGCCCCAGCCTGTGGAATCGGTTGTCCATTTTTAGTTGAATGTGTCTCAATCCAGATTTCATCTCTTCTAGCAAGATGCCCAAGTTTTACCCCCTACAATAAGAGGTATTATAGTAATAAAATCAGATATGAAACCAACTTAAAAAGATGCATTTATATTACCAATTCATGGCCAACACGAGCATAGCTTTTGCTACCAGATGTGTGTAACACATGCAGCTTTTGGCAATTTGCTTTGCCTCTTAACGAGCGGGCCTATAGCACAAACATGAACATAACTACTTTTTCCATATACAACTATACTATATGTAGTAAACAAAATAACATAGAGATATGCGTAACCTCTGCTTCTGGAGATTTCCAATGATTAACAAGCCACTCATATTCTTTCGGACTAACTCTTTGGACACGTTTTTCCAGAAGTTGTTCAACAGACAAATTTGCATAAAAAAAAGGCCTTCTTCAGATCAGCCTTAAAGTCCCTCCATTGACTATGCGCTGTTGACAAAACAAACGGTAGACCACCCTGATCGATCTCATAATATAACTGTAATAAAATGAAAAATAGTCATTTTCAGCACTACACACAAAACAAAAGAAGATACAAATAATAATCCACATACCTGTATTTCATTCCACACTACAAGCTTATTTTTGATATCAACTTCCCTCCAATCATCATATGCAACCGATATTTTTTTCCTCACCAATGTTCCAATGACATTAGCAAACTCTTTAGAATCAGGCCCTATAGGCTGGCCAAATTCATTGAGGGTAATCTTGATTTTAGGTTGACCTGCTCTTGAAATTATGTTCACCTTTTTAGTGATGCCCCTTACATCCTTTCCTTTTCATTCATCACGTTGGAGTGCAACAGTTTGATCTAGAGGTACAAGAAAAATGACAAAATAATAATATTAGAAGTACCTAACAGATCAGGATGTTGAGACTAGTTTCTATATTATGCCTATAGGTTGCACACTACAATACAATATTTGGTTGCCAACTATATGCACCAATGAACAAAAATAGATACTTACAGTTCATTTAAAGTAGTAGTAGCAAGAATTTACCTTCTTCGTCGGCATTCATTTCATGTTCCTCCAGTTGGTATTCAGGATCTTGATGGACACGGTCATCTACATTGTCCTCCATATTTTTCCTTGTCCTAGGGCGTAAGTTATGATTTCCATATGGCGCTCCTTTAGTGCATTCAGTTATCTACGAAAAGTCATATGTATGTGAAATAAGAGGGACACATCATAGACAACATGAAATACAACTATAATAGACATGCATATATAACCTTAGCAATTTTCTTGGGTGGCTTTTGAACATGTATATTGCTGGCCAGTTGTGGGAGGTTAAGAGATTGCAACTTCTCATTGTTTTCAACTATTGTATTGTTCCGATGTATTTCATAGTCTGTTAGTGTCCCTTGTTTACTCTTTCCTCCTGACGTTCCACTGACCCCCCTTTCTTTAATCCTTTCTCTTGCGTTTTCCATTCTTTTCCTGCAGGTGACTGCAAGTAGTTAGCAAATGTTCATCCATATAGAATACTATAGCAGGACTTCACATGATGTAATATAATATAATACGGAACAGAACTTAGATGCAACAGTAGTATATTTGTACAAAACTTACTTTTCAGGTTTATTTGCATCAACAATTATTCCATCTATATCTGTCCTGACACAACCAATATCTCCAACATTGATATTCATACTTGAAATAGGATGCACATCAGCAATCTCCAAAATTATAGGTACTTCGATGTCATGCTCTAAATCTTCATTATCAGCTTCACGCATATTATAAAAATCGTGTGGTTTAGAATGAACAACAGCAAACCAATCAATATCAATAGGGTCTTGAACATAGTAAACTTGGATGGCTTGGGATGCTAAAATGAAAGGCTCATCTGATAGCTTGTCACCGGTATTGAATAAATGTTTGAAATTTACACTAGTAACCCCAAACTAATCTGTCTTTACCCACTTCCCTTCCGTGCGGTTATCAACCCAGTCACATTTGAAGAGCACTATATTCCCATTGTTGCTATAATTCAACTCAATAATTTCTTTTATAATACCATAATATGTCTTGTTTCCTATTATGTGGTAGTCAATATTCCCTCTCTCAAAACATGTGGTCTGTGCAGTTAAAGAAACACCGCTACTTTGAACAGGCCTTCCCTCATCATAAGCTTGGGTATGAAAATTAAACCCATTTATGGTGTAACTATTATATTTAGTAGCAACCATTGTTGGCTCTTTGGCTAAAATTTTTATCTCATCTGGTTCATTCTCACCCATCTCAGCCACCTGTGATTATGACATATATGTCAACCTAAAGTTATATCATAGTAAAAATTAGACATTGGTATGACCACTTGCTTACTTACATGCAATCTAAACCACTCATGAAAGGTTTCATGATGCACGCGATTGATTTCTCGCTTGTTTCGAAGTCCAGTTGAGGAAAGATAGTTAATATGCTTGCTGCAAGTGTCATATTAGTACTGTTAGGAGCTTCAGATTGATTTTTCAGAATGCTAAAATAATTTAAATAGCTTACTTCAAATAAGAATCTATATTATCATAGTTGAACAAGACATATCTATGTGCTTGCAGCCAACTTTTATGGTCCAAAGCCACACAATATTTGCCAACCAATCCTCGCCCAATGGTGCGAAAGAAAGGAGGAGTACTACCAACATCAATAGGGAAGCCTTCATCATTTCTAATCTGTCGAGTAAATCGAGTCACACCATGCAAATAGCGTGAACAGAATGTAAGACACTCATCGAATAAATAGCTCTTTGCAATTGATCCTTCCAGGTGACTTCTAGTGCGCACATACCCCTTACACCTCATCAAAAACCTATGCATACATAAATATGAAATTAAAGTGAGTTTTTTTTTGCAATGAGGCATGGCTACAATTATTTAATTTGTTCTTGTAGAAAATCACCTCTCTACAGGATACATATTGCGAAAATGTACTGGACCCGCGATTCTTGCTTGAGCAGGGAGATGAACCATCAAGTGTATCGTAATATCAAAAAATGATGGTAAGAATATGGTCTCAAGAAGACATAAGGTCTCAGCTATGTCAACTTCTAGTTTTTGCATATCACTTACATGGATTACAGGCGAATATATTTGCTTAAAAAAATTGCTCACGCGAATCAGTGCTGCACTAACATTTTCTGGTAGTATCCTTCTAACAGCAAGTGGAAGTAAGTGTTGCAAAAGAAC
Source organism: Melocanna baccifera (assembly GCA_036346265.1). Classification (NCBI taxonomy): domain Eukaryota; kingdom Viridiplantae; phylum Streptophyta; class Magnoliopsida; order Poales; family Poaceae; genus Melocanna; species Melocanna baccifera. Next base: position 13,380,904 of record CM070691.1, on the reverse strand, counting down.
ATGGTTGTCATGACTCTTAAGCCCAATTATCTTTCTCTCATTAACCTGAATATTGCGTCAAATGTCTGATGCATAACCATCGGGAAACTTAACTCCCTTTAATACCGAACAAAACAACTTCTTCTCTTCAGAACTCATTGAATATGGTGCTGGAGGTAAATAAAATTTATCTTCTACTTCAATAGGATGAAGATCACTTCTTATGCCTAGAGCTTGAAGGTCCAATCGAGAATTCAAGTTATCCTTAGATTTCTTGTCAGTACCCAATAATGTATTAATTATATTATCACATACGTTCTTTTCAATGTGCATGACATCAAGATTATGATGCAGGAGCAAGTCCTTCCAATATGGAAGCTTGAACCAAATGGACCTTCTTTTCCATATATTAATTGGTTCCCCCTCCTTGCGCTTTCGTTTTTTTGATAGGTTCTTCCTAGATGGATCCTTGCCAAAATTTTGTTCCATGCCTTCGGTTTGCACCAAAATTTCCTCTCTTGAGAATGGTTTAGGTGCTGACTGAAGCTCGATAACACCATCAAATGAATGACTATCAAATCTAAATGGGTGGTTTGCATGTAAGAACCTACGATGCCCCATGTAACAAGTCTTGCCCCCATTTTTTAATTGAAGAGAACATGTAAATGAGTGGCACTCGAGACATGCTACTTCACCTAAGGTAGAACATCCAGCCACATATCCAAGACCTGGATAATCTGAAATGGTGCATAATATGGCAGCACACAGCTGGAAGAACTCATCCTTGGAAGCATCAAAAGTTCTAACTCCATTGACAAACATATCTACCATATCATCAACTAGTGGCTCCATAAAAACATCCATATCACTGCCAGGAGCATACCGACCAGGAATTATCAAAGAAATAATGAAATTAGGTTGCTTCATACAAATCCATGGTGAAAAGTTGTATGGAATTAGAATTACCGGCCAAATACTATAAGAAATATTCATGGATCTCAATGGGTTGAACCCATCTATAGCTAATGCAAGTCTAAGGTTACGACTATCTGCAGCAAAATCTGGATGTTTATGGTCAAAATCCTTCCAAAGAGGAGAATCTGCTGGATGCCTAAGCAAACCATCTTTTGTGCGCTCTTCATCATGCCATCTTGCTAAGCCTGCTGTTCTAGAGCAAAGAAACAACCTTTGGAACCTTCTCTTTACAGGGAAATAGTGAAGAACCTTATTAGGAACCTTGTGTACGCGTTTCCCATTTGGACTCTTCTTTTCCGATTTCCACTGTGAAGTTTTACACTTTGGACAACATTCAGCATTAGCATTATCCTTCCAATAAAGAATGCAATCATTTATACATGCATGAATGCTAACATATCCAAGTCCTAGGCATTTGACAGTTTTCTTGGCTTCATTGTAGTTTTTTGGTAGTGCTGACCCTTCAGGGAAAGCTTCGTTAAGTAGATCAAGTAATAAGTCAAAACTCTTATCAGACCATCCCCCAAGCAACTTGGTGTGAAGTAGTATTACTATGAAACGCAGCTTTGAGTATTTCTTACACCCTGGGTATAGGTCTTGCCCATAATCATTTGATAGGTTCCTAAGAGCATCCAAATCTTCATTTGTTTGCACTAGATCACCATCATCCTCAAAATCCCCACCTTTGTCTAACCCACATGCTAAGTCTCTAAGCAAATCAGAGATATCATCATTTTCGCTAGACCCCTCCACATCCCCAACCTCATCATACTCAGGACAGTTCAAAAAAGATTTATCTTCCCCATGGAACATCCTTATCATGTAACCTTCTTCAAAGCCCTCACATATCAAATGCTCACGAACCTCGATTTCATCTCTCCAAACTGAACAGGCACATTTTCTACAAGGGCATTGTATCTTGTTGCCTACAGATGAATTACTAAACACATGTTGTAGGAATTCGTTCAGTCCTTCAAAATATATTGCTGTATGCCTACGTGAAATACATCCATATATATCAGTTACTATATAATGGAGTGGAGAATATAGACCTAAAATAGTTGGAAGTGTTTCATATACCTACGCTTATCCATCCACCCTCTATCCATGGTGCACCTTTGTTATTTTCATAAGCAAACTAGTCAAACCGAAAATACATGTTGTAAGTTCCCCAACAATTGCAAATATACACATTTCACATTTAGGCCATAAAACTAAAAGCTACTAAAGATCAATGATTTCAATCACACATTAGAAATCCTATTCAACCATATATAATATTTTTTTCCAAGATTCAGTCCCAAGCAAGCAGATAACAGTATCAATTTCAGCAATCAAGATGGGCACCATTTTGTAAAAACTAATACCTCCTTCAGAATGTTTATAACAAAACTAAGTAAACAGGAAAGTATCATGTTGCCAACCTGGTGTCTAGAGATGTCAGCAGCAAGCTGAAACTTCCACCAGGGTACGTGATCCCGTCGTCCTCCCCGAGACGATGCCAACAAATTTCTTCGAACAACTATTAGGGTTACCTGCATGTACAATACAATTATACATTTAATCATCATCTTGACCAAAATAAAATCAACAGTACAATATACTATACAATATATAAGCCAAAGAGATAAATCTGTTAGTGTTGCAAATATACAAAATACTAGAATGAATACTGCACAATATTCTCTTTGTTTTTCTTTCTTCCCCCTCCTCCTAAGTGTTAAAAAAATCAAGCCATCAAACAGACTATAACAAGAGGCGGCAGCTGAGGAGGCTCGTTCCAGGCGCACGGGGGCGGAGAGGCAAGAAGGGAGCGGCGGCGGACCCCAAGGCAGAAGGGGGGCGGCGGCCACGGCCAGGGGGAGGGGTGGCGACGCCCGGGGGAGGAGGGGGCAACGGTAGGGAGAAGGGGCGGCGGCGCACGTGGGGAGGGGCGGTGGCTCACGGGGGTAGGGGAGGTGGCGCACGGGTGGAGGGGCGGCGGTGCATGTTGGGAGGGGCGATGGCTCACGGGGGTAGGGGAGGCGGCGCACGGGGGGATCGACGGGCGGCGGCGCACTGGAGGAGGCCAGGGCAGCGCTCGGTTTCTACAGGGAGACTCAATGTTTGAGGGGTTTCTGCGGGAGACACCACATATTTGGCCAGCGCGCCATATTTCCCTCCATGCGCGGGGTTGCTAATTTTTTCGTGTGCACAACAATTGCCGACACACAGATTTAGCCACAGATATGCTGATGTTGTTCATACAATTACCGATAGACGATCGGTCCTAATAGGTCAAGAGTATTACCTACAGATACTTTGTCGTTGCTTTCGACTATTCCCGACAAACAGTTTGTCACTATGCTTTACCGACATACTATGTGATGTTAAATGTCAACTTTTCCCCACAGACGACTGACGCTAAAAATTTACCATGGTGTAGTGTATCAAACTATTTACAAGCTTATCAAGTTGGTGCTAATTCATCCTGTAGCAACTACAAGTGCTGAGAGAGTCTTTTCTTCAATGAATTATATCAAGAATAAGCTAAAAAATAGAATGGGAGAGCAATACTTCAATGATTACTTGGTTACCTTTCTTGAGCGAGAATTTTTCTTACAAGTTAAACATGATGAAATCATATCTCGCTTCTAAGTCATAAAACATCGTCGAGTTAGATTGTAATTTTCTTAATTATTTTATAATTTCTTTATATTATTCGAGATATTGTCTCACTACGAACAAATTGTACTTTAATTTATGCTATCGTGGATCTTTATATTTTCTATTAAATAAATTATTTTGTAATTTGGAACATCCGTCGCTGACCCCTAGTCATCTAGTACCTGGAAGTAATGATCCAGTACCTTTTATTATCTAAACATAAAACTTGCAGCAAGGTCTTTCCTCACATGTGAGACTTACTAACGTTTTACTCAGTCAAATTAACAACCATATATGCCTAGCGATGCAAAGGGAGCATTCTAAACTAAAAAGCAATCCGAGTACTTCGCACTGCAGCTGGAAGTTCCGTAACGAAACCATACTCCCAATCGTCTGGGGTCCTGTAGACCGCAACTTGACGCATACAATCCTGAGCATGACCGAGCAACCACCACATGCAGCTTTCATCAATCAAGCTATTGAATAATCCACGAATAATGCAAGGCAAGGCCGCCCCTCACATTCTCTGACAGGAAAATGTGCACAGATCACACGAATCTTTAATGACATCTGCTTAGGTATAAGCAAACACGTTGTGATCATTCGTCCGAATCCCTTCTCGGCCGATTCGTTTGCAAATTGCAATCAATGTAGAACAGTGGGAGAAGATGATTTGTGAACTGCTGTCTATCCGTTTGATGGGCAAGCTGAACTGGCAAGAGAAGACCATGCGAGGCTACGATCAAGACAGTCTGCAATCCCTCGCAAAAAAAAAAAGAAGATAGTCTGCAACCGTGTCAGCATAGCATTAGCCATTAGGGTATCTCGGTTAGCTTCCGAGGCACCATGGCTTGCTTCACGTTCAGCGTCCGAAGGGGCCATGGATTTCTTGGTCCGCCGCCGCCCGGCCGGAATTACGTATCATGAATGATGCAAACAAGACCCCATGTTCTCAATCGTACAGCTCATCAATTTTAATTCTGTACTTGCACGTCGGCATACGCCTCATGATACTCCCATCTATGTGTGAACAATATACCAACTTCTCAACTGTAACAGCCCAAAAAGTCTGCTGATTGAAAATGTGTGTAATTTAAAACTTTTTTGCTTTGCATCTTGCCACATTTGGTTTCACTGGATTTTTTTATTAAGATTACTAAGCAATAGTAATAATAATAGCAATAAAAAGGAAACTGCGAAAATACGATTTAGAAGAAACAATGCAAATGAAGAAACCAAATTTAAATTTAAAACTAAATCTGAAAATATGATCCGGAAACTTAGGTAGGAGAAATTATAGCAAAAATATTACTAAGCCAAAAAGTCAGCAAAAAAGGATATGATACAATTTACCCAATTAAACCTTGAGTTCAAATTTCAAAATTAAATCATGGGTTTACTCCTAAAATAAATGATGGGAGTATAAACCCAGAAATAAACTAAGAGCTAAAAGAAATGAAAATCAAAAGATCAAATGTAGGAACTTGTGGAGTACTTTATGTACTCATGTTGCTTCATTCACTATTTTTAGAAAAGGATTTCATCAACTTCGGTAAGAATAACGATGAGTAAGCCACGTTTTACAGTCATTCGCTTGTGGGCAGGCAAGATGAGTTGCTGCTTTATGGTTCTTTTTCCACTACTTGTATTTATTTTTGGTTTATGAACCATTGATGTAAACTTTGGCCATCAGACCCACATTTAGTTAATGAATAAATGTCATTGTGCATGATATAAATCTTTGTTATCCACTGTGTGCACTAGCTTGATCCTGTACTAGTGCGACTTATACAGAGGACCCAGGAGCCGTTGCTCCGGGGTCCGACAACTATCTATTGATCCAGGGAATAGTCTGACATCATCTTCTAGTATTCAAGATGTACTTGATCTCACGCATGTGAAATGTGACATGCATGTATACATATTTTCATCTTTTTCTAAATCAATCTTATATGGCATTGTTTTTACATTATGTTTCAAGATCTCAAAAAAATATTTTATTCAAAATTCAAGCGTGGAGTCACTAGCTTTTGACTACTCTTGAATGTATACAAACAACCATGTTGATTGGTTGATGTCAAGGTTGGTTGTTGACGATAAAGCACTCAAACATCACCAAAAGTAGATGAACAGAGGATGTAATCCCTAGAGTCTCTCTCAACAATGAGAGGAGGTCCCCCTCCATGATAAGCTAAGCAATGTAGGACTAAACTATGCTAAGGAGTAATGGGGGCTGGCACATAACAGCAATGGTGAGTTTAAAGGAGGGTGAAATGGGCAGGATTAAGTGAGGAGTGAAGGGGGCTTTCAAAGACGCATTTGCTCAGGATTTAAATGAAGAGAAATTACCGATTTAAAAGCTTGGGGAGGCTGGCAATGGTGGCTCGGCTCATTGGGGAAGAAGGGGAGGTGGAAGAAGGTGATGCGGGCCCCATTGGCCGATGAGACAAGAGAGCAGGAGGGTGGGCAAGCGTTGGATGAACGCCACATGGCAAACGCCACATGGAGAAGAGAGCAGGAGGGTCGGCTGGGCTTAAATGAAAATGGACGCCTGGGATTTAATTAGCTGGCTGGGATGAAATTCGGGTCAGACACGTGTTAGTCTAGGAAGGAGTTGGATTTAAATTTTGTTTTAGTTTTCAGAAAATCTAGGAAACTTCGAAAACACCTAGAAATTAGCAAATAACTTTGTAAAATTTACAAAAATACTATAAATCTAGGAGAACTTAAGAAAATTGAAATAAACTATTTTTGGCTTTTAAAAATAGATAAATTAATTTTCTTGCTCTAGGTTTTGGAATAAAATCAAGAAAAATCCAAATAAATTCTAATAAATCCAATAAAATACAAATAAAATTTTGGGATGTTGCAAACGACCCCCTTAATAGAAATATCACCCTTGAGATTTGAACTAGCTAGCAAAGAGGTGGGGATGGTTAGCTTTTAGGTCTTCTTCTCGTTCCCCGGTGGCTTCGTTTGCTGTGTGATTGCTCCTCTAGATTCTACAAAATCTAATGGTTTTCCTTTGAGTTTGACACTCGACCATCTCAAGAATCTTGATTGGTTGCTCTTGGTAGGTGAGATCCTCCTGAAGATCCAAGGTTTCTAGTGTTGCCTGTTATGCGGGTAGTCAGAGGCATTTCTTCAACTGAGATACGTCGAAGATGTTGTAAACTCCTGGCTGCTTGGTGGCAACTCCAACTGGTACACAACTTCTCCTCTGCTACTCAAAATCTTGAATGGTCTAACAAATCTCGGTTCAAGTTTTCCTCTTGCTTGAAACCTTTTGACTCCTTTGAGTGAAGATACTCTGAGATAAACATAGTCTCCAATCTCGAAGGTCAAGTCTCGACGATGATTATGTAAAGATTGGGCTATTTTAAGTCTATCCTTTATTTTTCTTACCTTCTTCAACATCTTGAAGTAGGTTTGGTCTAGCATCTTGAAACTCTCTTGGTTGTTCCTAGAGTAAATGTGTTCTGCACTTCCTGCCATACAGTGCTTCAAAAGGTTCCATCTATAGGCTAGCCTGATAATTATTGTTGTATGAGATCTCAGCATAAGGTAGTGAATCATTCCAACTATTCCCAAAATCCAGAGCATAACTCGCTCTGTTTAGCCATCTATCTAGGGATGACAAGCTATATTGAAGTTAAGCTTATTCCCTAGTTCTTCATAAAATTTATGCCAAAATTGGGAAGTGAACTAACTACCTCTGTCTGATACTATATTCTTGGGAAATCCATGCAATCACACAATTCTGGACATATATAGCTCAGCTAACTTATTTCTAGAGTAAGTAGTCTTGACAGATATAAAATGAACTACATTAGTCAATCTATCGATTACCATCCAAATTGAATTATAACCGGATTGAGTCCTAGGAAGTTCAATTATGAAATCCATACCAATTTCTTTTCACTTTTAATCTGGTATTGGTAAGGGTTGCAAAAGTCCTACAGGTTTCTGATGTTCTACCTTGACACTCTAGCAGGAGTTACAAGCTTCAACAAACTCAACAATTTCTCTTTTCATACTAACCCACTAGTATCTTTCTCTAAGGTCCTGATACATCTTGGTACGACCTAGGTGAATTGAGTAGGGGGTTTCATGATCTTCTTGAAGAATCATTTTCTTGATTTCCTAACTATTGGGTATGTAGATGCGGTTCTCAAACCAAATAGTTCCATACTCATCTGTATTGAATCCTGAGCGTTTGCCTCTTCTCATATTCTTTCTTATTTCATGAATATCATCATCAACCTTCTGGGATTCCTAGATCTGGTCAGGTAGAGTAGGTTGAATCTCTAATGCTGAGAGAACACCCTGGTCTACCAGATTTAGACTCAGATGGGAGACTCCCTCATGAAGCCGGGTCTAGTCTTCTTCTAACAAAACACTTTTTACATAGAACTTCCTGCTTAGTGCATCGGTCATAACATTTGTTTTGCCTGGATGATAGTGAATTCTAATATGATATATCATAATCTTTAATCAACTCTAACCATCTTCGTTGTCTTAGGTTGAGTTTTGCTTGAGTGAAAATGTATTTCAAACTTTTGTGGTCCGTGTAGACCTCACAGCGATTACCAATGAGATAGTGATGCCAGATCATCTAAGTGTGCACTACGGCTACTAATTCCAAGTCATGGGTGGGGTAATTACACTCATGTTGTCTTAACTGGTGTGATGCATAGGCTTCCACTCTGCCTTCTTGCACTAAAACATAGCCTAGACCTTGACAAGAGCCATCACAGAAAACCTCAAAATCCTTATGCACATCTGGCAGAACAAGTACTGGCACTGAGACTAGCTTGTTCTTTAGAGTCTGAAAACTCTGTTCATAGGCTTTTGTCCATTCAAACTTCATCTCTTTCTTCAAAAGCCGAGTTATTAGCTTGGCTAACACTGAGAATCTTGTGCTGAAACTGTGATAGTAACCAGCAATTCTAAGAAAACTTCTGACTTTGGTTACTATCGTGGGTTGCTTTCATTCCATTAATGCTTCTGCTTTGGAAGGATCAACAACGATTCCTTCGACTATCACAATATGCCTAAAAAAGCAACTTTCTTTAGCCAAAATTCACATTTACTAAACTTGGCATACAACTGATGCTCTCTAAGTTTTTCAGAGCTATCCTGAGATGATTCTCATGTTCTTCTTCATTCTTGGAGTATATGAGAATGTCATCTATCAAGACTACCACAAATTTATCCAAATATTTCATGAATGCACTGTTCATCATGCTTATGAAATACGTAGGTGCATTTGTTAGTCCAAAGGATATGATGGTTAACTAGAATATAGTCTTGGGGATATCTTCAGTACGGATTTTCATCTAGTGATATCCTGACCTCAAGTCTATCTTCGAGAAGATACTAGCTCCTTTTAGCTGATCAAACAGATCATCAATTTGGGGTAAAGGGTACTTGTAATTGATGGTGACATCATTGTGTGCTTTGTAATCTATACATATTCTCATACTACCATCCTTTTTCTTGACAAACAGAATAGATGCTTCCCAAGGTGATAAACTTGGATAAACATATCCTTTATTGCCCAATTCCTGAATTTACTTCTTCAATTTAGCTAACTCATTAGTTGGCATACGATACGGTCTCTTGGAGACTAGAGCGGTGCTGGGGAATAGGTTAATTACAAACTCAATTTTCCTATCTGGTGGCATTCCTAGTAAGTCTTCTGGAAATATATCTGGGTATTCCCATACAACTGGTACATCTTCTAGTACTTGTAGTTGATTGAGAACACACTCTCCTTGTGCAGGGATTTCAGGGGTGAAGATTGCTTCTACTCCTTGGTCATTAGTGATGATGATGGATCGGGTTGTACAATTGATTTGATCATTATTCTTGGCTAACCAGTTCATATCAAGAATTACATCTAAACCCTGGGATTCCAATACTATAAGGTCAGTTAGGAAAATAGTCCCATCTATGATCAACTCTACCTTTGGGCACAAGGTTCCTACTCTCATTTCTGCTCCAGGGGAGTGAACTATCATAGAATAGCTAAGAGAAACCATATCCAACCCATTTTTAACCACAAAAGCCTTGGAAATAAATGAATGGGAAGCTCTGGAGTCAAAAAGAACTGAAGCTGGTACTGAGTTTATAAGGAACGTACCCAGTATGATGTCTGGTGTAGCCTGAGTGTAATGCCTTGAACGTCTTTATGGCATCTTTATGTCGATGACCAGACTCATGCAAAAGGGGGTTCCTTTCGTGTGGACGGATGATTGTGAAGCTGTCTTTCAGACTCTGAAGAACAAGCTAGTGAATGCACCCATCTTATCCTTGCCCGAGAGTGGCAAGCATTTCACGGTGTACACAGATGCTTCGCGGACTGGTCTTGGTTGTGTGTTGATTCAGGAAGGCCGAGTTATTGCTTATGGTTTCAAACAGTTGAAGGCTCAAGAGCAGAATTATCTTACTCATGATCTCGAGTTAGCAGCTATTGTATTTGCTTTGAAATCATGGAGGCATTACCTGTATGGGGAACAATGTGATATTTTTACCGATCACAAGAGCCTGAAGTACATATTCACTCAGCGAGAGCTGAATTTGAGGCAGCGGAGGTGGTTGGAGTTGATAAAAGATTATGATCTGATGATCTAGTATCACCCGGGCAAGGCTAACGTGGTGGCTGACGCTTTGAGTAGGACATGAGTTCCTCAAACAGCGATGTCCTTGATCTCAGAGTTTGAGAGGATGGGTATCTCCTTCTGCTTCACTAGAGCTGCACAGGCAGAGACACAGTTGATCATTCAGTCTGCCATACCTAAGCGTGTTCGTGAGGATCAACAACACGATTAGCTTCTCTCAGAGGTGCGAAAGAGGATCTCGGAGGGGCATTCCCGAGACTTTAGTGCGGATGAGAGTTGTGCGGTTCGTTTCAGAGGCTGACTGTGTGTACCCCAGAAATCATAGGTGAATGATGATATTCTTCGTGAGGCGCACCGGACTCCGTATTCTGTACATCTGGGAGAGACCAAAATGTATCGAGACCTGAAGCATGTCTTCTGGTGGAAGCGGATGAGGGTGGACATTGCTAAATATGTCGTATCTTGTAGCGTATGCTAACAGGTGAAGGCCGAGCATAAGCGGTCTGCTGGTTTGTTGTAGCCTTTGGAGGTACCCAAGTGAAATTGGGAGGATATTACTATGGACTTCATGGTTGGTTTGCCGCGCTCGACTCGAGGGCGAGATGCAGTTTGGGTTATGGTGGACAAACTTACCATGTCCGCATATTTTATTCCGATGAAGTCGACCAACACAGCGCAAGACCTGGCCCCATTGTACATCCGAAAGGTGGTGAGACTGCATGGTGTGCCTAAGTTGATTGTTTCTAACCGGGACACCAAGTTCATCTCCAAGTTCTGGTAGAGTCTTCAGGTTGCATTGGGCACAACAGTTTTCGTTAGTACGGCTTTCCACCCTCAGACGGATGGTCAGTCAGAGTGGACCATTCAGATTTTGGAGGATATGCTTTGTGCTTGTGTTCTGTCCTGGAAGGGCAGTTGGGAGGACCATTTGGCTTTGACAGAGTTTGCATATAACAATAGTTACCAGGCGAGTATCAAGATGGAGCCTTTTGAGGCTTTGTATGGTCGGAGGTGTGTTTCCCCTCTTTGTTGGGATGCGGTGGGTAAGAGGTTTTTGCTTGGCCCGGACTTTGTTTAGCAGACTGCGGAGAAGGTGCGGGAGGTTCGTCAGAACCTTTGGGCCGCTCAGAATTGACAAAAGAGTTATGCGGACGTTCGGCACCGAGAGTTAGAGTTTGTGGTTGGTGACCTTGTGCTCCTTCGGGTGTCACCAACCAAGGGCATCGTTCGGTTTGGTACCGCCGAGAAGCTTAGCCCGCAGTACATCGGCCCTTTTCCAGTGGTTGCTCATGTGGGCAGCCTGGCTTACCGATTGGAGTTGCCGAGCTCGTTGAGTGGAGTGCAAAATGTCTTCCATATGTCTATGCTGAGGAAGTATCTGCGGGACCCCGAGCACAAGATTGACCTAGAGCAGGTCACAGTGGATCAAGACCTCATTGTGGAGAGTCGGCTGGTGCGTATCTTAGGCACATCGGAGTGGGTCTTGAGCAGGAAGACCATCAAGTATGTGAAGGTCCTCTGGACGAATCAGTCTGAGAGGGAGGCAACGTGGGAGCTTAAGGAATAGATGTGAAAGAAGTACCCCGAGCTCTTCAAGGCTGGTGAGAACTCGTAGTTGTGGTTTCCTTTGGTTGCTCTTTTCTTTGTTGTTCTCCATGGGGTGAGAACTCATAGTCTGAGAGGGAGGCTGGTGAAAGATGCCCTGAACATCTTTACGGCATCCCTGGGAATGTTTAGCGGAATCGTGGAGTCATCCGGTTTTTTTGGTGAATCGTGGGAGATGGAAATAAAATTGTGGAGTTGTCCAAATAAAAAATTAATTAATTAAAATATAAAATGGGCTGCCTGGAGGGGTAGGCTAGCCACTTTGGGCCAGCCAGCTCAAAGTGGAGCCGCACCCCCCAAACCCTAGCGCCCTCCTTGGCCGAACCCCTCTCCCACCCTCTTGGCCACCACCCCCTACTCCCCCTTGCGCGTCCACCTCCTCCCCAACCTGCTGCCCTGCTGCTTGCTACAAAGGAGAGATCAATCAAGAGAAGGGAGAAGAGAAGGAAGAGAAGGAGGAGACAAAAGAGGAAGAAGAGGAGAGAAGAGGGGTGATCTTGAGGGATACCCTAGGTAATTTTTTTCACCTTAATTCTCCCTATTTTAGATGTAATTAGGGTTCATTGCATGAGATTAGTAGGGTTCTAGTGGGGTAATTAGCCGATTAGCGTTATTCCGCTGTCTGCGCGTAGGTTGATTCGTGCAGCACGACTGTTCGTCTAGATTAGAGCATCAAGACAATTTTTCCTGTGGATCTGTCCAACATTAAAGTTGTAGAGGACGTCGAAACCTAGCTTCTGTAATTTGTTTAGATTTTTTGGTGGTAGGGTTTTGGCACAGTAGAGTCGGGAACTTTGCTGTGTAGCAGAGGAGCAGTCTGAAACTGGTAGCTGTTCAGGTGTAGTTTCAGAAGGGTAAATGGATTTTATGATTTTGCTCACAATAATGAAAGTTGTAGGAAATAATGTAAACTATCTTTTGTAAAAAAAAACTAATGAATTGTAGAGCATTATATAGAAGGTGGGATTCGTTAGAAGATTTCTGGCCAGATCGCCGAAGCAGAGTCTGTCCTCTATTTTTTTGCAATAGTTTACACCCTTTTAGCAGCAAATTAAAAATAGGGTGTCTACTTGAAAATTGTAGGCTTTTCTTTGTAGTTTCCAGAAATATCTCATTTGCTGTGCTTGGCCTAGTAGTTTTAAAGATACGGAAAAAAACAAGCAGCGCTGCTACAGTAGGTTGGCGTAGGATCATCGAGCAGAGAGGGTATTGTTGGGTTTGGGGCATAGCGGTATTTTTTTATTTTCTTAAGATGTGGATACATTGCTATAGTCTTGTGCTGAGAGATAATTTTGGACAGGTGGCTTCGCTCCTAACTGTGCATGAGCGCTTCTCTTCATCGGTAGAGGCAAGTAAACGTAGCAGATGTGCTACCATTTAACTCGTTAATCATACTAAATTCACATTAGATACTTCTCTTAATTTGAGATGCTATTCCGTTGTTATATGCTTCCTTAATGTGGTATATGTGGTAGCAATCTAAGAATCAATTGTTTATACCCTTGATGGATTACTTGTGGTTATGTGGTATTGTGCTTAATGGGACATATGCGGATTCTGAGGTAGTATTCATGATAAATATGTTGCTAATTTTTGTGGTTAAATTCTTATGAACCATGTTTATCATATCATTCATATCATGACATATCATTTGCATCGTGGATGTTGCTGCATATAGCCGCAACCATACTGGTATAGCATCGTACATTACCGTAGTACGATGCACACTCTTACCTTGTTGGGTAAGGGTGTAGTGGATCATATGCATGCATATGCATTTACTTGTGGATGGAATAACTGCATACATATGTTATTTGCTTAAATCTATGAGGTTTGACTCGTGTGAGTCTTCGGTGGAATAATGATTGTGGTTGAGGATATAATTGTGGTCATTGTGGAAAATAAATGTTGACGATTAAACTATTATAGTTACATTAGCTTGTTAAACAGTTTGCTTACTGAGCTCTAACCTCCTTTTTCTTTCGGGTAATGGTGCTAGTGAATGTGAGCTTTTGCGGAAACTCTGCACAAACTCATTCCATGAAATGGCCAGGGATTGGCATGAAAGGAGGTGAAAGTATCCCACCTCCTAGATGCAAGTCCATTCATCTGGTGCAAAGTGAACATGACCCATTCCCAATTAGTGCATTGCAGAATATCCAGCTTCTTACCAATTGCACAGAGCCAATTTTTAGCATCCATTGGCTCTACATTGCTTGAAAAGATTAGAGGCCTTATCCGCAAAAATTATAACAATCTGGTCTGAGGATCTTGAGCTAACAGCAGTGGAGGAGCATGTTGAGCTAGGTTGTTGATGGTTTGAGCTAGCAGTTGAATCAACTGAATATGGTTCGCCATCAATTGATTTCCCTGAGCTGCTGGTGAAAGTAGAGGGATGGGAGCATACTGATTTCCCTGAGCTCCGGTGTTGTTGTTGTCACTAACATTTCTCCTGGTGTTCACCATCTACTAGATTCTTCTAGATTTAGAGGAAAGGAAGAAAAATTAGGAGAAGGTTTTTGTAACAATCCCACAACCAAGCACGAAGAAGAAATGAAAATTGAATAAAAGCCAACCAAACACTTTACTGCCATTATAACCTTGAGGCTGTTGACAAAGGAATAATAGCTCACAAGTATCGTTCTATAACTTAGACTTAAACTTCTGGTTTCTATGGGGTGGTACTACTACTATTCATCTAAACTTTACGCTTCTTTGGGGGTAGTCTTGTAACAGAGGAAATCTCATCCTCAACGTAATAACTTGGCCAACTCTTCTTCTGTTGCACGGAGCCTTTATGTTAGGGAGCTCAACTCATTCAAGGTGGCTTGGTACACATAGTCCAAGGCTTGGCGTACTGCACCTGACCAACAAGCCTCAGGTTACTCTCATATTCCATAGAGGCAAAGATGCTGCTGGAGCTGACTGGAAACTTGCTGGGGTAGTAGCATAACTTGGTGCATCGTAGCTCTAGTGCGTATATCTCCCTCAATTGGCGAATTGCTTCATGGGCTGCATCTTGGATACCATTGAAGAAGGTATCCTGGGATAGAGGGGCATCAAAGGTGTGAAATGCTGCTTCATCTCCAATATTAGCGTAAATCAACACTTTTACCCTCCAACGTTCTTTACCTCCATAGGTGTGCAAGTATCCCTGTTAAACAGGGTGTGCCTTGAAGTCCAACTTTTGGAGAAGATCCCAATGATAGTCAGCTAAGTGTCTGACTAAGATTCCATGGGTGAATTTGCTAGGACGTTTGGCCATCTACAATTTTTGAAAACGAGAAGAGATAGTAAACAATTTTTTTGATGAAAGAATATAGTAAAGTGAGAGAGTGAATAAGACTGGATTTAGAACATTTTTCATAATAGTTATCTTTTAAAATATATCCTTAAGGTTTGTCTATTCTATTCTATCTACAGTCATGTCTTACGGTCATTATAGCTCTGATACTATCTCTGTTGAATCCCGGAGCAGTAACTCTGAAACCCTCTATGTAAATTGCACTAGTCAAAGAGAAGCTAGTGCACACAGGGTCAACAGAGATACATATCATGCATAACCACCATCTTTATTATTAAAACAAATGTATGGGCCTTATGGCCAAGTTTACAATAAAATGGCTCTTTGCTAAACATAAAGATAATTCAGTAGAAGATAAATAATAAAGGATCAACTGATCCTATCTGCCCATAGGAAAATCATTATAAGACATATCCTATTCATTGCAATCCTCATCATAGTCATTGAAGTTATACTCTGGCAATAGTATTTAAGCAAGGTGAGCATATAAAGTACTCCACAAGTTACACCAGGAGAGTTAACAGATGTGATGCATGCATTGATAATATAAAAGGAAGGCATAATAAGGTTATTTGCGCATAAAAGTAGAGTTGAAGTAAATATTGTAAAGTAAGTAGCAAAAGCTAAATTTAATACAATATATAGAAACAATATTTAAATTAAAATAATATCGTTAGTGTCGGCACTGACCTAACACTAACCTAACCATGGGTATCCCACCCAAACCATCTTCAAAAGATTTCACATTTTTCATAAACTAGATTTCATAAAACCAAAGTCTAATCTATGAAAAACCATACTCAGCACGTCCATGACCACGGGTATAGCTATCCAGGATAGTTTGTTACTCTGTAGAGGTGTATAACTTTACCCATAAGACATGTCCTCTCGTTGTGCCACGTGATTAGCACACTGCCTATGAGAGTTTATGACAAGGCTGTTACAATGTTCTATTGCCAAATTAGTTACACCACCACTAAGGTTTCACCACAACATGAATTCACAAGTTGGGGCCCCTTTTGTGTCATGTGAGATTTCTTGTGGCCTACGCTATACTCACATTCAGTCTATAGCAAAATTAAGTTGGAACTTCATAAATTACTTAGTCAGACCTGTCACATACAAGACATATGGTAGTATAGTGTGACTTTGTAATACGGGTGAGGTGGTCCGAAGTGGCAGCAATTGCTGTCATGGAGGTTCGTCGGCGTCGAGAAAGAGGAAGAAGAACATGGGGTCGCTCCGAGGCTTGGGTGGAGAAGAGAGAGGTAGGGCAAGGTGCGGAGTAAGGAGGGGATAGAGGGGAAGGCATTATAGGAGCTCACGGTGAGGGGAGTGCTGACGGTTACTCGACAGAGTAAAGGCGGCCATGAATGGTGCATAACGACGATGATGAGTTTAAAGAGGGGGGAAAGGCGGGATTAAGTGGAGTGAAGGGGGCATTCAAAGGTGCACTTGCTCGGGATTTAAAGGAAGAGAAACTGCCAATTTAAAAGCTTAGGAAGGCCGGCAATGGTGGCTCGGTGCATTGGGGAAGAAGGGGAGGTGGAAGAAGGTGATGTGGGCCCCACCGGCCGGTGAGAGAAGAGAGGAGGAGGGTGGACAAGTGTTGGATGAATGCCGCACGGCGAAAACGTGAATCCTGGCCGTCGGCTCGGCTTAAATGAAAATGGACGCCTAGGATTTAATTGGTTGGCTGGGATGAAATGTGGGTCAGATATGTGTTAGTCCCGGATGGAGTTGGATTTAAATTTTGTTTTAGTTTTCAAAAAATCTAGGAAACTTCAAAAACACCTAGAAAATAGCAAATAACTTTAAACATTTTCAGAAAAATTCACAAAAATACTATAAATCTAGGAGAACTTAGAAAAATTGAAATCAACTATTCTTGGCTTTTTTAAAATAGATAAATTAAGGTTTCGTGCTCTAGGCTTTGAAATAAAATCCAGAAAAATCTAAATAAATTCCAATAAATCCAATAAAGTGCAAATAAAATTTTAGGATGTTACAGACTTACAGTTGCCAACTTCTTTCCTCTAGTACCCTTTCACTTTCCACTGCTTTGACCTTTAGGTTTTCTGTGAATAATGTGTGCCTCAGGGGCACCCTACGTTCCTATAGGTGATGCATTATGATCCTTTATTAGAAGTTTATTGTGCTTTCCAACCACTAGAAGCACAATGATCCACTCAGAATTGGTATCATACCCCTTCTCTTTATACTGGTATGAAAGCACTAGATTTGGAGCATGGAAAGTGGATAGGGTTTTCTCGATCATTTGCACATATATGACATCCCTTCCATATAGTCTAAGTCAAAAAACTATTTTATGCAGAGCTAAGTTATATGCAACCATATATTTAAAATCTTGGAAGCGTAAACTCATGTAGTCATGCTCTACTAGTGGGAGCATCATCATCATCCTTTTGTTAATTAAACATATTTTGCAGTGACTCCCAGAGTACAAAAGGATCTTTTTTTAGCCAGATACCCATTCTTGAGATATTTATTAAGATAATGACATCAGAAAAATATAGCCTTGGCCTTCTGTTTTGCTGGATGCATGACCTCTTGATTGTTTTCATCTTTTGTAGGATCGAGAAGGTGACTAGAGAGGGTGAATAGGATCCACACAAATAATGGTTTCTCCAAAATCTTTTCCCCTAAGAATCTTAGAGTATTTCACTCCAATAGCTATGAAAATTAGGGCCTAAGCACCAACAAAGAAATCTCCAAGAAAAATGAGCAAAATGGGACTTTACCCCTCAGAGTGGTCTTACCACCAAGTAAAATGAGGTGCAGTATTACCACTCTTTAGTTGGCGGTAGTACCTCTCCCACCAATCATCACTTAAAATTCAACCTAATCAAAACTAAAAAAAACAACACAATATTCAAATGGAAGGTCCAAACAACTTGAAATTTGTACGAAAGCAATATCACAACCATAGGAACCTAAAACATCAAGAGATATTGCAAGATTACAAGAAGGTTGACACATTTTGGCTCTTAATGCTCTTCTGCACCAAAACTTGACTTAAACCACAAAATGAACCAACTTTCAATCCGAGGATCCAAATTGCTTAAAACTTAGCATGCACTTTCTTTAGGATATCAAGAACCTATTTCAAAAAATGATCAATAAAATTGTCACCAAAATTCTGACCTTTTCTATTTGATGCAAGGTGTCACCAAAACCGAGCGAAACTCAAGAACTTGAGCCATGGCGTGCTCGTGGGTAATTGGTTGTCATGATGACCTTGGATCTACTCTCATATGTCCTAGCAAGCCTAAACATAGCAAGATTCCAAGCCAAAATCCCTAGAACAAAAGAACCCCCCAAATCTCCATTTCTTGAACCAAAACTGGGCAATGCTAAGAACTTGTGAATAACAAGTATATAGATAGATGAAATCTGGTCTCGAAGAGATATCTTCATCATTTACGTATCCTTGGCATAAAGAAAAATTAATATGGGAAGGAGAATCACCAAACTAAGCCAAATTAAGATTTTATCACTTGAACAAAGAGTAGAAAGACTTGGACAAATTTTGACCTCTATTGGTACCTGGAGATGAATGTTTACAATCACACCCTAGCCACTTCACAAGCCTAAGGATAACAACAAGCTCAAGACAAAGAGCCACCGCTCATCTCATAAAGCTTCTTTCCAATAACCCTTACTCCTCTCTGAGGCTTAGCCTAAACTATCCCAAAACTTAACCCTAGCCATTTCTCTCCATTCTTATATATCTCATAAGAAAAACCCTAACCAACACTTCTCATTGGGTTTCATCCATTTACATGGGTTGGTCCATTAACCCAACACCATACAGGATTTTACACTTATACATGTATGCTTCTTAAAGCGTACACACCCATTATTCAGTTAGTGAATCAACACTTGATCCACTTAATATTTTTATCACATCCTTAACCTAAACCACCTATCTTGCATATCTTTGTGCTATGGTTTGATCATGCCTTCAAAATTCTAGTTTGGAGCAAAAAGACCATTTTGCCCCAAACCACCTTCCATGAAGCTTCGTGCTCCCTTTGCCTTGAAGCAGCCCCTATGCTTCATCTTTAACTCCATGTGGCCCCAATAACTTTCTACAAAACCCCTCATATGTCTAGATTCCACTGAATCGTCCTTGCATGCAAACGGGCCCAAGTAACTTAGCACGCAACATGCCTTTCCTCACATCATGATGGCACTTGGCTTACCCAACCGCATGGACCTCAGCTCCTCTTTGGGGTTAGTCCTAGTCCCTTGTTGTTGCCCGTCATGCCCACCACTAATAGCTCTTGCTCTGGTTCTTTGTCTTTCTGGCTTGTAACCATCTCGTAAGCCTCAGTCATTTTTCAGTGGCATCTTGATCGCTCTGAACCTCAGCTCCTCCTGAGTCTAATCCCAATCTCTTAACTGATCTAGACCATAGCACCCCTCACTATGACCTAACTCCAGAGTCCTACAATCAACAACAACAAGCATGGTATAGCACCACATGAAACAAAATTACCAATATGCCCAATTGATGACCACGAGAACACTTGCCTTCCAAAGCTTCCATCCCCAAAAACACCACTGCAAAGCATGGTGTACATCTGCAATGCATCTTGTTCTATGCTCAAACTTTATCTTTCACGGTCCTTGTCCATCTTGTGACTTGCTTGAGCCCAACTACCTCACACGGTATCTACGACCATTCTAGACCTCACTTATTCCCAATCTAGTCCTGGTCGCCCCACCATTGGCCATAGTTACCTTCAAGCCACCTGTACAAAATTAGACCAAGCGGCCATTTTCGGGAATAAGTTCATCGTAACTTGACCCACGTTAGTCCATAAATGCACCATGCAACATATAGGCACCTATACCACTGATCCTAACCCCTACGACCAGACATTAAACTGTTGTGCACATACCCAACACAAACACACCACTTAAAATGGTATGGCCCCAAGTGTCGTTATTACTATGCCTTGTGTTTCTAATATTCAATATGTTTTGAGAGAAGAAAAGAAGAAAGAAAAGAAACCAAAACTTGAGGCCGAAGGGGAGGATGGGGAGGCTGGCCGTGGGAAGCATGGATGCAGATGTGGTATGGATGATGCTTGGCGTGTGCTTTGTGGCCCAAATTTAGTGCATGGAGTGAATGGGCTAGCTAGCGCAGCGCATGTGGGAGGTGGCCAAGTGCATGCAGCGCATGTTCATACAGTTACACGAGTGGTCGTGTGCATGCATGAGAAGGAATTAGGCCAGCGTACGACTAGAGAGGAGCACTAGAAGGAATATGGGATTGAGCCAAGGAAACCAACGCAGGACAAGCAATATTTGTTGGTTGGTACAATCCAACTCTTGATTTAATTTAGAGTCTATATCATTATTTTATTTAGTAGAGATGTGTTTCTATCTTGTTAATCCACGTGAGCATAAGAGCTGGGATTTGTTTCCTTAGAATCCAAGTGCACTGTATGTTTCTATTATCATTTTGTAATCTGAATTGTGCATTTCTTCTTGGAAAATCCGATCTAGTTAATTTGAGGAGTCTGATATGTAATCCACAATTCCACATACTAGTTGTAAGCACGTGGATAGGTTTGATCAAGTAAGAGTCCAAATCAAGTTAGGCCGATTGGCTAGGTTGTGCGTGAGTATAAGTAACCAAAGCTCGTTACTATGTAAGGGGATCAGTTTTCTTGAGTTAATAAAAATTACAGAAAAAACACCAAGAGCTTGGCGGCCTTGATTTGTGCATGAATGGTGAAATTCTATCTAGAATTTCATTGTGGCATGGAGATTCTTGCTGTGTACAAGAATTAGCTCATTGGATTCTTAAGAATTCTCATCTTGCCTTGGTGTGTCGTAGTGCACATTGGGGGAAGGCTTACCAAAGAGACCGGTTGCATGTGCTTTCTTCCAAACGAAGCCAACTTTCTCTATTGTTGATCGGTGGAGTTGGCAAGGAACTGCTTAGTATATAGCTGCCCAGATGGGTTGTGCCCGCGCGGCTCAGACCGTGGCCCGGTACTATAGGTCCGGCCCGAGCACGGCACGGCCCGGTTGGCTGACGGGTTGTGCGGCATGGCCTGACGGATCGGGCCGTGCCTGGGCTGGGTGTAATGCTCTGAACATCTTTACGGCGTCTCTGGAAGTATTTAGCGGAATCGCGGAGTTTCTCGATTTTTCGGTGAATCGCGGGAGACAGTAATTATCTAAAGAGAAAATAATAATAATAATAAGTTATGTGCTATTTTAGAGGGAGGGAGGCCTCCCACTTTTCGGCCCAGAGCAGCCCACCAGGCCCAGCAGCCCCCTTCCCCTTATATTCCCCCTCCCACCCCCTCAAACCCTAGCCGCCACCCCTCCCCCACCGCTTGGCCACCCCCACCCCTTGTGGAACCCCTCCCTGCTCTCTCACTCCCCCCCCCCCATGGCTGCCATGGCTGAAAAGAAAGGAAGAAAAGGAAGAAGGGGAGGAAGACAAGGGAGAAGGAGGGAAGGAAAGAGAAAGAAGAGAGAAGATGGGTGATCTTGAGGGATCACCATGGTAATTTTTATCACCCCAGTTCTCTCTGTTTTAGGTGTTTTTAGGGTTCTTAGCATGGGATTTGTAGAGTTCTAATGGAGGAATTAACTGATTAGTGTTTTTTGTTGTCTGCACGTAGGCTGATTCGCGCAACATGGCTGTTTGTGCAGATTAGGGTATTGAATGATTTTTCCTGTAGATCTAGCCAAAAGAAAGTTGTAGAGGACGACGAGACCTATCTATTGTAATTTTTTTTAGATTTTTTGGCAACGTGGTTTGGGCACAGTAGAGTCAGGAACTTTGCTATTTGGTAGAGGTGCAGTCCGAGATAGATTGCTGTTCGGGTGTAGTTTCAGAATAGTAGATGATTTTTATGATTTTTCTCACAATAACAAAAGTTGTAGGAAATCTTATGATCTAGTTGCTATAAAACAATCATGAATTTTTGAGCTTTGTACAGAAGGTGGGGTGCGTTAGAAGACGACTGGCCAGGTTGCCGAAACAGAGTATGTCCTCTATTTTACGCGTTAAATTACACCATGTTAGCAGCAAAATAAAAATAAGTGGTCTACTTGAAGTTGAAGATATTTCAGTGTATGATAGATTCATTAAGGGAAGAATTGAATCATGTCTACAACCAGTCATAAGCCAACCCCATTAGTACGGTACCCAGTCCCCCTCAATGTCAGAATAGCTATGCATTGACGCCACTTTCTGAACATAGTGACGCCACTTACGTATCGATGACATCTAGGTATGTACATCTCTAGAATGCTACATAGATAGACCTAGTGAACACCTTAGTTCATCGTATACCATTATGTAGGAGCCCATGCTGTGCAACCTCAGAGTCAGGTTTGTTGGCTTCATTCCCATTGAGGCTGGGTAGGAGATGGTGTATCCATGACTACTAGGGATGCTGGTGCACGTTGTCTAGCTAGGGGCTAGTTCTGCGAAGGTCCAGGTGGACATGATTAATGATGTTTTCAGGGCTATCCCGTTGGAGAACCCCCTAAACGAAGAGATCATGACACTAAGGAATTTGTCCATACATTCGTCTAGTGGCCCAAGAGGGACATCGCCCTGGACCCTGTAGGGTCGTGATCTCCAGACGACCATACCTGTACATTAGAACTCTCTATGACTCCACCTCAACCTACGCTTCAGAAGGCCACCATATCGGCTCTTATGGAGATGACACTGAACAAACAAGAGAATCATGCCGAGTCATTTCCTAGAAAGATGTATCGCAAGCGAGGCGCTAAGGCAATATCACAGAAGATTAAGTGCCTCTCAAGCCTTAGACGTATGTCGAGATTCGAATTTGTAAATCTGGACTCTCTGCGTATACCGCACTAGTCCAAGATCACGCTAATACACACGGTGTAAACATATATGAAATATCGACCATATACACGATTAACAAAAAAAAGACTCAAATATTAATAATTATTAGAGTACGACCTTATGGCTAAGCTTACAATTAAGCATGGTAGCCATTTGACATATTCATAGGTAATCGACTGGGAAACGAAGTTCTAATCCATGAAGTCATCGAAGTATCCTCCTTTAACTAAGCAACAGTAGGCATAAAGCTGTGAGTACATTGGTACTCAGTATGTCATTTGTAACAAAGATGCAATATAATATGCAAGTCTTACCATTGGATGGCTGAAAGGTTATTTTGCATAAAGTAATAATTTAAAGTAAATATAATAAATAGATTAAAAGCAAACTTTAAAGAAATTAATAATAAATAAATAACCAAAGGAATTAAATAGACCATAATTGAACTAACCATTCACTTAATAAACCACCAGTGAACTTCGTGTTCACTTCCCAAAGTTATCGAACTCTAGTTCACTTCGTGTGAAATCATTGAGCATTGTCCAAAACCTGGGACACGACTATTCGAATAGTTTTACACTTTACAGAGGATGCACAACTATACCCACATGATGTGATCATCCTCACGTTAAGGAAAATCACAACAAGGCCTTTACAATGTTCCACTTCTGTCCTACAGTTGAGATTCGAATTTGTAAATTCGGACTCTCTATGTATACTGTACTAGTCCAAAATCATAGTAGTGCAAACAGTGTAAACATAGGTAAAATATCAATCATATACAAAATTAACAAATAAAAAGACTCAAATAACTGTTTATATCACAGACAGTTCATACAAATAACCGTTTGTGGTATTTTCACATACGGTTATTTATACGAACTGTCTGTGATAATACAGGACATCACAGACGGTTATTACTAATAGCTGTCTATGATGTATCATAGACAATTATTGATACAAATCGTCTGTGATAATGGCAGACATCACAGATGGTTCGTACTAATAACTGTCTGTGATAATGAAGTTATCATAGACGGTTTATATTAAAAATCATCTGTGATATGTTTTTCAAAAATAAGTTCGGACTTGTCTGAGAGCGAGTTCGAACTGGTCCGATCCTACTTGTGCAGTCACAAATAAAATCCACGCTATTGGAGCTGGTTGAGTGAAGTCGCTGAAATGTTGTCTTCTCTGCCGATTTCATTGGCTTCAAAAACTTCAAAAAACAACAAAGCTCCAATACTTTACAATGGCCTAACAATACCCCCTCCATAACAGAACCTTGTCCTCAAGGTTTAAAATCTACAAAGCTCCAATATTTTTTGGTTTCTTGTAACACCCTAGGACCCATATTACCCTGGGATGCCACTAAACTACTCCACAACTAGCCAAAATACAAGATAAAATAACTGACAACAACTTTTAAAACAAGATAAACTAAGCTGAAGCATAATCAAATGAAGGGAAATATGATAATAATAACAAGATCAATAATTAAGAACAACCTCTATCTGTTTAACCAAATGAACGATTCACAATCTAACATTATTAATTTAATGTAATCATTGTTGAGGTAGATAGATAAATGGCTAGAGTCTCATCAATTTTATTACAGCATAAATCATAGAACCAAGTGCATTAATGTGGTGCTGCTCTACCCTTCCTATGCATGCTTAAGGATCACCTGTAGGGGGAAAAAGAACAAGAGTGAGATAAAAATCTCAGCAAGTAAACTGTTTAACAGGCTATTCAAACTACAAACGATTAATCAACAACATTTAAGTTACCACAAGACCACAGCTACAATATACATCCACATTTAATAAACCACCAAGGACTCTCACGAGTCAAGCCTCACAAGTTTTAAACAATGGCATATGAATGCAGTTATTCTATCCACAATTAAATGCATATGCATGCTATGATCCATTGCATCTTTACCCAACAAGGTAAGAGTGTGCATCGTATTACGGCAATGTACGATGTTGTACCAGTACGGTCACGGCTATGAGCGGCGACATCCATAATGCAAATGTCATGACATGTTATGTATGATATGACATTCATAATTCACAAGAAATTAACCTCAAAGGACAATATCATATTCATCATGAATTTTTCCTCAATGAGCAACCTATAATCATCATGTATTTATCCTCATAAGCCACATTGGCCCCAATAAGCATATAACTACAAGAAATTTATCCAGAGCATAAAGAATTGATTATTATTTTGCCACCACAAATCCTCATTTAGAAAACATGCAACCATGGCATAGCATATCAAATTGCGAGAATCAATTATAACGCAAGTAGTATGAATAACGAGTTAAACGGTAGCATATCCGCTACATTTGCTTGCCTCTACCGTTGAAGCAAAGCGATCATGCGCGGTCAGGAGCGAAGCCACCTGTCCAAAATTACCTATCAGCACATGACTACCACAAGGTAATAGCGACTTAAGAAAATAAAGACGCCGCTAAACGCCAAACTCGACAATCCCCACTCCGCTTGACGATCCTACGCCCAGCCCACTGCAGTGGCGCTGCTTTTATTGTATCTTTAAAACTATTAAGCCAATTACAGCAAAAAAGATATTTCTGAAAACTACAATGAAATATCTTCAATCTTTAAGTAGACCGCTTATTTTTATTTAACGCGCTGCTAACATGGTGTAATTTAACGCGCAAAACAGAGGACATACTCTGTTTCGGCAATCTGGCCAGTCATCTTCTAAAGCACCCCACTTTCTGTAAAAAGCTCTAAAATTCATGATTTTTAACAGTAACTATATCACAAGATTTACTACAACTTTTGTTATTGTGAGTAAAATCATAAAAATCATCTACTACTCTGAAACTATACCCGAACAGCAATCTATCTCAAACTACATCTCTACTTCACAGCGAAGTTCCCGACTCTAATGCGCCCAAACCCCCATGAGCAACAAATCTAGAAAAATTAAAGAAGATAGGTCTCGTCATTCTCTACAACTTTCCTTCAGGCTAGACCCATAGTAAAAATCATTGCAAAGTGGGACCCTCAAGACTTGCCCATAGGCAGCCAACTGGGGTTTCGCGACCTAAGTCCATGGCCTTTCTTGAATACCAGCTCTGTCGACCCTTTTGAAGCATTGCAAAGCCTTCTTCTATTCTTGACTGACTGGAGGGTAATTAGCAACAGTGAGTACAAATTGTACTCAACAAGCCATCACACAGAATGCATCGCTAATAACTATTATATGCAAGGCTGTGAAAGGAGGCTTGAGGTTATTTTATTTGCTAAAGCAGCATTTCCAATACAATAGGTAAAATTCCTGAGACTTGCAATTTTCACCAAAATGCAGTTGTAAAGAGAGAGTGCAATATTAATAGTTGCGCAGGTTACATCCACCTTTTACAGTGTATGGTTACCTCCACTAATGCTAAATTTGATTACTGGGCTACCTCCACCCTAATTATCGCTGGAGTACATCTCTCTAGGAAAAATCCAACAAAGTAGAGTACCTCTCTCAACTTAGTTTCATCCCGCCCAAAAAAGGTTTTTGAAATAGAACTAACTCGAGGAAGTTCCCATGTTCGCTCTTGACCGTGAGCTCGGCTATTCGAATAGTTTAGACTCTGCAGAGTTGCACATCTTTACCCACAAGAGATAACCCAATTGTTATATTCCGCATGTTTCCTTAGACATGCAGATCAACCAGATTATCACATGACCTTTACAATGCATCTAGTAAATGAATGCACTCGCGAAGGTTTCATCTACAGGAAGGCCATTGGCGCCAACTAGACCCCCTCTTGCGCCCACCGCTATCGAGTGACATGACCATCTCCAGGACGCTTTGCGTCCAGCGAGAAAAATCATGCTTTCCCCCGAAATGCATTCATTTACTGGCGAGTATAAATTATTTAGTTATGCCTACACTTTGCCAGCTTGTGGTTGTACTGTTTTACATAGAGAGGTCAACACAGGATTAAGTCTTTAATTTGTTCAGACGGGCGTTCACAGCCCAATGTTACATCCACCAACCATTCCTACTATCCGCCCAAACAGGAAAAGCAGGTTTTGAGAAGATAAGCGGTACCAATATATCAGTCATATACGTCCAATGACTACCCAAAACAATTCCACATTTTTGAAGTAATGATGAGCCGGACAATTGAATGCCCTAGCTCTGGACTCACTTGGCAGTAAATATGACTTAGCTAATGTTAATAGCATTTTTATCTAGGGCGACAAGGATTAATTGAATCAAATGGTAACGGATGTCATAATAATACTGGTAGCATAACAGGGGTAATATCTACCTTACATTTGATATAATTTGCATAGCAACGTAAGCATGCAGTTTGATAATTTTGAAGGGACATAACTTTTATTAAACATGGGATCAATATGATCAAAGTAATGACTTGCCTTGATTATTTACCGCAGTCTTTATTTAAATCAAAAGCCCGCTTAACCAGTCAGTTATATTCTTGAATTCTCCCTCCACCGTAAGTTAAGTCCGCTTGAGCTTGTCGTCTTCAGATTGCAGCTTCTAATACTTATCGACAAAACGGAACAACCAAATAAATCCAATAGCGGCAAAAATCTAGTTTAAATCAATTGACTTTATTTAATGTTGCATATAACTTAAGAGTAAATAGGTAGAAGGTTGGAGCGGATTTGAATGAAGGAAGGAATTGATTTGATAGCTTTACCGTGAGGGAAAATTTTATGAAATAGGAGGAATTTAAATAAAGGATTATCTGCAGGATCCTTCCATTGGGTTCAAGGTTTGATTTCTTATTTAAAGATTTTCTCTTATTGATTTACATTTATCAAGGAAGTTCCAAGAGTTAAACAGGACATATGCATCTTTTAGAAAGATTGCCTGAGAAGGTGATTTACCAGATATTTTAAATACAAGTACTGTTCCCAAATTTTTACTTATAGTTTGGAGTCAGTTATTTATCCAATTTATGATTAGGAGCAAGGTTGACTATTTTAGTAGTTAACAACTCATGAGAGATGATTGAAGGTTGTATCTTTAGTTAGGGTGCTACTTGCTCAAGAATTCATTTTATGCTTTAGTCTTGCAAGATTTAGGATGCATACTTCAAATCATTCCAAGACAAATTATCTAAGGTACAAAGCAATAATTCTTTATCTAGGTTCAAGAATATTTTAATTGAAAGAGATTTGAACCTTCGCATTTAGTAAAGAGTTGGTTTAGACTTACAATTATTTTGTTTACAATTAGAAAGGAAGGCTTATTGGTTTAGCAAATGAGCAAGTTGTGAATTAACATTTTATGCACAACATATAGTTAAAGTAAGGGGCCAAGCTTGTTTTAGATATAAGCTCAAGATACAAGATACAAGGGATGATGTGAAATTTTAACTCCTGGCATTAATTTGTGTCTTGAACAAGGGTTTCACCAATTATCATTATCCCTTAAATTTCAACTTTGATAATTAGCAAGATTATGCCAATTACTTGTCCCTTGGACAATAGTTATGGGAGTTGGATAAATAAAACAATATTGACCAATAACAGATAGTGATACAAAGCTAATCGGAGAATGGCCATGAGTGATCTGTTTTTAATGATTCTTTGCACGAAGAGAATTTTTGCAGTCGGTTGGCCTAAGCATAATTAGTTGATTTCAACATCGCATTCTCATTTCAAAAGAAACTATGCACCAAGCTTGATCCATTTACATCATAGTATAAGTTGTAAATTCATCTTCGTATTCTGGCAAATGGGAGCATACTGTCAATACCAATACTTATCAACATACACTTCATTCGGATCAACACATTGAGGCACTGCCTTGAGTGAGTTGCTAGAAAAGGAGGGCCCACCTGTCATTCAGATAAGAAGGGGCAAGCCAGGGGTTGCTGGGAGGAGGAGGCTCGGCCGCAAAGAGCAGGGAGAGGCGCGGCACCCTTCTGGTGATGGCGCAGCTGACTGAGGACGGCCGGAGAGGCGACGTCGTCTAGCACAAACATGTTCCAGGCGATCGAGGACAAGGCTCCGCGATGACGACTCCCTTCGGAACAAGGCCGGGATGGCTTGTGGTGATTGGAGCAAGGGATTCCCCAGGGCTGCGGCAACCGGAGAGAAGGAAGGGAGATTAGCGGAGCATTAGCAGGAGAATACTGTAGGAAGCTCACCCGTAGCGGCGGCTTGGCCGGAAGGGTTGCTGAGACGGTCCGTCGGCGGAGGCCACGGACGGCGCCGAGGAGGTTCTCATGAAGAGGTTGCCTTGGTGAGGGAGAACACCGAGCGGCTGCTGAGGCGGCTTCAGAGTGTTGGGGAGTATTGATACACGGTGAGAGGGGGTTGGCTGCTGAAGATATTGAAGGCACTCAAGCGGAAGAGATAATGCCAGAGCACAGCTGGGCTGGTGCAAGGCTAATTGCAGCGGTGCGACGCGGCATTAAAGAATATCGAAGGGGGAGTAATGCAGGGGCCGGGCTGGTGGAGGTGTAGGCGCAAAGCTCGGAGCCTAGCTCAGTGACGTGCTAGGTGGGGTAGAGGAGGGTGCTACCGTGCTAGGTCAGAGCTCGGATGCGACTGGGGGCGCAGGCGTGGGGTGGTGGAGGAGCTGGGCCGGAGCGGCGGGCTTGGCGCGCGGTCACTTGGGCCAGAGCTCTGGCAAAGAAGGGGGCGCCGGCTGGAGGC
The DNA here is from genome assembly GCA_036346265.1 of Melocanna baccifera. Lineage (NCBI taxonomy): Eukaryota > Viridiplantae > Streptophyta > Magnoliopsida > Poales > Poaceae > Melocanna > Melocanna baccifera. The sequence continues at coordinate 13,351,219 of CM070691.1, read as the reverse complement.
AAGATGGCTGGGGATCGGGCCGGGCGCTGCTGGACCCGAGGCGAGGGGGAAGGAGAGGGGCGGGCTTGAATCAGGCTGAGCGGAGGGGAGGAGGAAGAGGCCGACCTGGCGGTGACGGCAAGAAGAAATGAGGAGGCGGCGGCACTGAAATGGGGAGAAAGCAGTGAGGAGTTTAGGGATCGGGACAGAGGGAAAAGGAGGGGCTGAACGGGCTGGATAAGGGAAAGGGCTGGGCCCAAAGAAGATTTTGCTGATTTTTAGGATTTTGTAATTAACTCTTGCTAAAGACAACTAGATGATAACTAGTGCAGATGATAACTAGTTAAATGATAACTAGTGTAGATGATAAGATTAAGATGATCCGATTTGAGATTTAACCGAAAGAAATTGAGAGCTTTCGGATTTTTAATTTTTGGGAACCTAGTTCCGGATTTTCGAGATCCTGATTTTCTTAATTGAATTTTTACCACCAAAAAAATTCAAATCAAGAACTCAAATAAACAAAAATTTGGAATTCACCACAAATAGGAAAAGATTTTTATTAATTTTGCAAATCGCAAATTTGGGATGTTACATAGTAACTCATACTAATATGGTTTTTCTTTTTCAACTGAGTAATAGTAGGCATAAAGTCGTGACTATATTTGTAATCAGCAAGTCGTTTGTAACAAAGATGCAATATAATATGCAAGTCTTACCAACGGATGGCTGAAAAGTTATTTTACAAAAAATAATAATTTAAAGTAAATACAATAAATAGATTGAAAGAGAACTTTAAAGAAATCAATAATAAATAAATAACCAAAAGAATTAAATAAACCATAAGTAAACTAACCATCCACTTAATAAACCACCAGTGAATGCAGAGGTTGCACAGCTCTACCCACACGATGTGATCATCCTCACGTTAAAGAAAATCACAACAAAGTCTTTACAATATTCCACCTCAGCCCAATTCTGCCCGTTAAGGTTTTGCCGTTAAGTAGGTTAACCACCTTGTTGATAATTGCCACCTCTTGCTCCTCATGAAAATTAGCAACCATGTTCAACTAGGTCTGTCCCATACGAGACATGTGGTTTGCACGGTAAAGCTCAGATCAATAGCGTCCAAAGTGAAGTTCTTAAACATTACCCAGCTGACACTTCTATATCTCTTGAAGTGAATCCATACTTTCTCCTTTACTGCATGATAACTCATCCAAGTGAAAACCAATTTTGTATAACCTACACCAGTGACACACCAATGTCATGGCACACAAATTTTATAATTATGGCATCAACCACGATTCAATATCTCATTAAGTCAAATTAAATATTTAATCACATGAGATGATAAACCCAACGTATCTATAAGCATGGCTAAGCATATTAAACATACAACCAACGTGACATCTAATATAGCATCACTAAATAAATACACATCCTATGGTGACAATGGTATCATGGAATTCAAATTATCAAGGTGGGATTAATTAAGTTGGACAATAACTACTAGTACAAGGGTTTATAATAAAATAGCAATACATGATAATTTAAGATAAAATAAATAAGTAATAGATTTAAAAACTAGGTTCAACATGATCAAATACACGACTTCCCTTGGCCTTGCTCAGTTATGAATTCTTAATCTTCTAATTGTGCTTCCGATCCTTCGAATGCACGATTTAATGAAAGAGAAAGCGATCGAGGTACACAAATAAAATCAAATAAAATTCAAATGAACTCCAAAAACTTTACGTCGGACCTCGGAGCAACGACTCCAAGATCCTCTGTGTAAATCGTACTATCCCAGGAAAAGCTAGTGCACACAGGGTTAACAGAGATACATATCATGCATAATAACCACACTTTATTATAAAACAAATATATGGGCCTTATGGCCAGGTTTACAATAAAAGACTCATGGCCAAACATAATGGTAAATCAGAAGAAGATAAATAAAGCAGCAACCCATCCTATCTGCCCACAAGCGAATGACTATAAAACATGGCCTATTCGTTGCAATCCCTAACGTAGTCGATGAAGTCATCCTCTAGCAACAATAATTAAGCAAGGTGAGCACATAAAGTACTCCATAAGTTACACCAAAAGGTTTAATAGGGTTAATGCATGTATAAGGATTGACAATGAAAGACATATTATGGTTATTGTGCAACAAGCAATATTAAAGTAAATATCATAAAGTAAGTGCAAAAGCTAAATTTAATACAATAAAACAACATTTTAATGAAAATAATACCATTAGTATAGCCACCCACCTAACACTAACCTAACCATGGGTATCCTACGTGGACCATCTTCTCAAAAGATTTCTCATTTATCCACAACCCAGATTTTACTAAAATAAAGTCTAATATGTGAACAACTATGCTCAGTATGTCCTTGACCATGGATATGTCCTTGACCATTGTGCCACGTGATTAACACACTATCTTAGGTATGCAGCTGAGAGTTTATGACAAGGCTGTTATATTGTCCCATTGCCAACTTAGTTACGCCGCCACTAAGATTTCACCACAACTTGAATCCACAAGTTGGAGTCCCCTCTTGTGCTATGTGAGACTTCTCGCGGCTTACGTCATGCTCACATTCAACCTATAGCGAAACTAAGTTTGGAACTTCACAAATTACTTAGCCAGATATGTCCCATACTAGACTTTTGGTAGTACGATATGACTTTGTAATAGTAGCTCATAGACCTGTCCTTAATTTGACTTAGACTCAAACCACATACCCTTTGTACCTAACAATTAACGTTGTATCACCGAACAACAATGCATGTTAGCACCCACCACCTAACCATTAGTCAAGGTGTAAACCAAGTTTAATATTTTATTTTAAAATATTTTATATACCTTTTTGACTCTCTGAAGTCAAGAATACATTTTTAGAAACCGTCTTTTTATGTGAAACAAATCTTCCCACCTAAATTATTCTAAGTATGGCTAAGCAATTCTATAAAATTTCTAGTTAATACTAATGTACTAACTAGATTTTCATCTAAGGTGACAAGGCATGATTATTAAAGGTCAAATTTGGATATACACAAAGGAATTAGGAATAGCTGGAATTTGAATCGAATTTAAACTAGATTTGAATAAAAGTACGCATGCAAATAATAATTTAAAAACAATATAATTAATTTAAATTACTAGGAGCAACATAATCAATGATGTAACTGTTGGAATAGTCCCACATTGGTTGTGGAAGGGCAAGGGACCTAGTTTAAAAGTGGGGGAGTCCCTCATCTCATTGGCTAGCTTTTGGGGTGAGAAGACCCTTACGATCCAACAAGTGGTATCAGAGCCATCTTGCTTAGTTTGCAATCTGGATCAGCGCATATGTTGATATGCGATAGTAGTAGATTGGATCTATTACAGTCTAAATCAGGTAGCACGGGTTGATGAGATCAATCGGTCATAAGGGGTTGAAATAGGTATGAGTTGATAGCATCATAAGGCCAAAAAGATTAGTTCGTGCTCCTTCTTTGATGTACGCGCGACTTGCCCCTACCGCTGGAATCACCATCGGGCTAATCACGCGCAATCGATAGATCGAGCCAACGGATCGAGGTCTTGTGTTGTGGTCTCCTCAAGTATACCGATCGCGATGATCAATATGATTGATCTAATGAAAATTGAGATATTTTGAATGGCTCGGATTTGGGTTGATTTGATCGGCTCGATAAGATTTTCATAGCGATTTCATAGATGCGATCTATGTAATTCCCCCTTGTATAGCGTCTTGGGTTCACATCGTTAGGTAGAATGCGATTCTACGTCTAACTTGTTTTTGCAGAGAATGATGTGAATAGTATGGCCCTATAGCTTATTTGAATGTATGAGATGTATGTGATGCATGTAACATTCGTTCATGGCCTGCGTGTCATGATTATTTCAGCTATTGTTAGCTGTATATATTGTATTTAACGACCTGCGTGTCGACCTTAATGCTTGAATCTATCTTTGTAATCTTCAATTTCTAGCTATTATAGGTAGTAGCCTAGTTTTGAGGTTACAAGCTTTTAAGCATGGTGGCCTAAAGGAGTGATGTGGAGGATGGAGATCGTCTACACCTACTTGGAGATGGATATCACCATTTTTGGGCCATACTACTTCACAGTTAAATGTGTTTACCTATGATGTTATCTATCTTATTCTTATGCAATGATATATGTGATATGTTGCTTTGGTAGGATAGAATCCCTCTTAAAATTAGGTGTTAATGCCCTTCCATACGCTGCACCAAAAGATAATGATCACCGCATGGTAGGTCTACCAAAGTAGAGTGCCATCGGTTATCATCATCATTTGGGGTAGATGTCGGACATCTACATGCGGAAGCATTTGGTTTACTTAACAAGGTTATCAAAATAGTTTTGGACCTTGGGGCATAGATTGGGGCCGAGGCATACTAATGTCACCCAAAGTAGAGTCACATAGGGATGTGATTAGCAAAGTGTTGCTTACCCATGTCACTAGTTTTCTAGCCGTGATGCCAAAGCTCACTAGGAATTAGTGAAATGAGGATCTTTACCCACTATGTAATTTAGAGGAGTTTTGTTGCAAAACTCATAGTGGGAGTCTTTTGCTAAATAGTTTAATAAAAGATGAACATAAACATAGTGCTAAACTTTGCATATTCTTGTGTTGTAGATCATGTCACTAACGCCGCATCCAAGACTTTTAATTTGCGATCTGTTCTTGAGAAAGAAAAACTCAATGGAACAAACTTTTGGATTGGTATCGCAACTTGAGAATTGTTCTCAAGCAAGAGCGCAAGGAGTATGTCCTTGAGTCTCCTTACCCCAAAACTTGCCTCGATAATGCTACTGTGGCTGCACGGAGAGCTTATGAGAAGCAAACGAATGATTACCTTGATGTGAGGTGTCTCATGCTTGCCACAATGTCCTCTGAGCTTCAGAAACAATATGAGAACACAGATGCCTACAATATCATTGTGGGGCTACGTGGTATGTTTGAGAACCAAGCAAGGGCTGAGAGGTTCAATACTTCAAAGTCCTTATTTGCGTGCGAGCTTGCGAGAGGGAATCCGTCGACCCTCATGTGATTAAGATGATTGGCTACATTGAGAGTCTGGAAAAACTTGGTTTTCCCCTTAGCCAAGAGTTGGCTACTGATGTGATTCTCCAGTCGCTCCCCCCGAGCTTTGAGCCATTCATAATGAACTTTAACATGAACAACCTGGACAAGACCCTGGCTGAGTTGCATGGGATGCTAAAATCTACCGAGGATAGCATTAAGAAAAGCAGCAATCATGTGATGATGATGCACAAAGGCAAGGGCAAGCCCTATGTCAAGAGAAGCGCGGTCAAAAGAAAGAAAGCTCCTGATGCGATCGCGAGCGGTTCTAAGGCCAAGAAAGACAAGAAGGGCGATGCTCATCGATGCGATTGTTACTCTCGTAAGCAATCGTGACATTGGAAAAGGAACTGCCCAAAGTACTTGGAGGATCTTGAGAAGAAGAAGGGAAGTACGACTTCCACTCCAGGTATAAATGTTATAGAGATCAATCTTGCTACTTCATCAACTGATTCTTGGGTATTTGATACCGGATCGGTTGCTCACATTTGCAAATCATTGCAGGGGCTAATAAGAAGTAGAAGTTTGAGGAGGAGCGAAGTGGATCTTCGCGTTGGCAATGGAGCAAAAGTTGCTGCGGTAGCTGTTGGCACCATGCCATTGTCTTTACCTTCAGGATTAGTTTTGGAATTGAATAATTGTTATTGTGTTCCATCTCTTTCAAAGAACATTATTTCTGCTTCATGTTTGCAAGCAGAAGGTTATGACTTTAAATCTATGGACAATGGTTGTTCTCTTTATTTCAAAGATATGTTCTATTGTCATACTCCATTGGTGAATGGGTTATACGTTTTTACTCTTGAAGGGTCACCGGTCTATAACATTAATGCAAAGAGGCAACGTCCGAATGATTTGAATCCCACGTTTATTTGGCACTGTCGCTTAGGTCACATAAATGAGAAACGCATGCAGAAGCTCCATAGAGATGGTATTCTCCACTCATTTGATTTTGAATCATTAGAGACATGCGAATCTTGTTTACTTGGCAAGATGACAAAGGCACCTTTCACCGGTCAAGGTGAACGGGCAAATGACTTATTGGCACTCGTACATACTGATGTATGTGGACCAATGAGCTTAACAGCCAGAGGTGGTTTTCAGTACTTCATAACTTTTACTGATGACTTTAGTAGATATGGGTATATCTACCTGATGAAGCATAAGTCCGAATCCTTTGAAAAGTTCAAGGAATTCCAAAATGAAGTGCAAAATCATTTAGGCAAAACAATCAAGTTTCTACGATCTGATCGTGGAGGCGAGTATTTGAGCCATGAGTTTGGCAATCATCTAAAGGATTGTGGAATTGTTCCACAATTGACTCGCCAGAACACCTCAATGGAATGGGGTATCTGAACGGAGAAATCGCACCTTATTAGATATGGTGCGCTCCATGATGAGCCAAAGTGATCTTCCGTTGTCTTTTTGGGGGTACGCTCTTGAAATAGCCGCGTTCACACTAAACAGGGTTCCATCAAAATCAGTAGAAAAGACACCATATGAGATGTGGACAGGACAACGTCCTAGCTTGTCTTTTCTTAAGATTTGGGGATGTGAGGTTTATGTAAAACGTTTACAATCTGATAAGCTCACTCCTAAATCTGATAAATGCTTCTTTATCGGGTATCCTGAGGAAACAAAAGGATATTACTTTTATAATCAAGGAGAAGGCAATGTGTTTGTCGCTCGGCATGGTGTCTTCTTAGAGAAAGAGTTTCTCTCAAGAAGAGATAGTGGGAGCACAGTGCAACTTGAAGAAATTCAAGAAACACCTGATAACGTTTCAGCTCCTACGTAACCACAACAGATGAACAAACCGTTGAAGAACTGTTGTGGACACACAGCACCACGTAGGTCGAAAAGGTCACGCGTGCACCGAGAGGTACATGTTCTTGACTACTCAACAACGGGACATATTGTTGTTAGACAACGATGAGCCTAAGACCTATGAAGAAGCGATGGTGGGACCGACTCGAGAAATGGCTTGAAGCCATGAGATCCAAATTGAATCCATGCACAGAATCAAGTTTGGAACTTGGTTGATCCACCTGATGGTGTTAAAACCATTGAATGCAAATGGGTTTTCAAGAAAAAGATAGACATAGATGGAAATGTTCACATCTATAAAGCGCGATTGGTGGCCAAAGGTTTCAAACAAATTCAAGGTATTGATTATGATGAAACTTTTTCGCCCGTCGCAATGCTAAAGTCTATTCGGATCATTCTAGCGATTGCTGCATATTTCGACTATGAAATATGGCAAATGGATGTCAAAACAGTTTTCCTTAATGGAAATCTGAGTGAGGATGTGTACATGACACAGCCCACGGGTTTTGTCGATCCGCAATCAGTTGGAAAGATATGCAAGCTCCAAAGATCCATTTATGGATTAAAGCAGGCATCTCGGAGTTGGAACATTCGTTTTGATGAAGTAATCAAAGGGTTTGGTTTCATCAAGGACGAAGAAGAGCCTTGTGTTTACAAAAAGACTAGTGGGAGCGCACTCGTATTTCTGGTCTTATATGTGGATGACATATTACTGATCGGAAATGACATTCCTTTGCTCGAATCTGTTAAGTCTTCATTAAAAATAGTTTCTCTATGAAAAACTTAGGAGAGGCAGCATATATTCTGGGCATCAAGATCTATAGAGATAGATCAAAAAGGCTAATTGGATTAAGCCAAGATACGTATATTGACAAGGTGTTGAAAAGGTTCAACATGCATGATTCCAAGAAAGGTTTTCTACCTATGTCACATGGTATAAATCTTAGCAAGAATCAGTGTCCTAGTACACCTGATGAGCGGGATAAAATGAATGCGATTCCATATGCTTCGGCTATTGGGTCCATTATGTATGCCATGCTTTGTACACGTCCGGATGTTTCAGTATGCTTTAAGTGCTACGAGTAGATACCATCGATCCGGTGAAAGTCACCGGATTGCGTAAAGAACATCTTGAAGTACTTGAGAAGAACTAAAGATGTGTTCCTTGTCTATGGAGGTGAGGAAGAGCTCGTTGTAAATGGTTACACCGATGCTAGCTTCCAAACTGACAAAGATGATTTTAGATCGCAATCTGGATTTGTGTTACTGCCTGAATGGCGGTGCGGTAAGTGGAAGAGTTCCAAGCGTGACGGTTGCTTGATTCTACAACAGAAGCCGAGTACATAGCGCTTCAAGCCGCCAAAGAGGTCGTTTGGATCAAGAAATTTATTTCGAGCTTGGTGTGATGGCTAGTGCCTCCACCCAATGGACCTCATCGTGACAATAGTGGGGCCATTGCACAAGCTAAGGAGCCTAGATCGCACCAGAAGTCCAAGCACATTTTACGGCGATTTCATCTCATCCGCGAGATAGTGGAGAGAGGCGATGTGAAGATATGCAAAGTACAAACGGATTTGAACATTGCAGATCTGTTGACAAAGCCGCTTCCCCAGCCAAAGCATGAGGCTCACACTAGGGTAATGGGTATTAGATACCTACATGGTTGACTCTAGTGCAAGTGGGAGACTGTTAGTGATATGCCCTAGAGGCAACATGGAGATGTTGTATATATCACATACTATGTTTATGATACATTACTTTGTTCCTTGGAATAGACATCATCATTATTGATCAATGAGTATGTGACTTATTCATGAGACTCTTAAATACTAAGATGTTGCTATTTCTAAATGATCCCTGATCGTATATCATATGAGGAACAAATATGATTCAAAGACAAAGATCAGCATATGTATTGATTGATGATCATGTCTCATGGATCATGGTATGGTGATACCAAATCAATAATATGGACATGTGTTAGTGAACATATGTTGGATAGACTCGCCATGAGACAACTGCGGAGATTCCATGTGTCATCGCTTGGTCTCGAGTAGTGTTTATATAGAATCCTTAGACTTGAGATCATCATGGTTCCCAACATGAGTAGTAGCTTATTTTGGGACTACTAAACACTACTCCGTAACTGGGTAGTCATAAAAGTAGTCTTCGGATTTGCCATGAAACATGTAGTGGGATGTGAATGATCAAGATAGAATTTGCCCCTCCTTATGGGAGAGATATCTCTGGGCCCCTCGATGTAATGGATTATGAAAGTGCATGGCCATGCCAAGGTGATTGAGGAGTCAATCACAAGTTTATAATCCATCACGGAATCGAGAGAGTGATTGAGCTATTAAGAGGATGACACAGGTCTCGCCTTGAGCTCAATCTATATCGTGAGGCAAAGGGATTCGTACATGAGAGAACATTACAGGTTCAGCCGATATGATCTTTACATATACTTTGGGGTTAATATGTCTTACTAGAGGCCGCTATTAACAGGGTGACCGGAAAGGCGTTTCCGGGTCACGACCAAGTATACGTGAACCTACAGGGTCGCACGCTTAACGGGTTGGAACACTGATTCGAATATGATTTGGATATGGGCTCAATTCGGATAAAGATCCGAATAGACTCCTAATGGGCCTTGGTCCGCAAGGCCCACGTGAGGAGGTCTATATATATGGAGGCGAGGGGCTGAGGGGATTCGTCCCTGTTAACATCTAGCAAAACCCTAGCCGCCACCTCCCGAGCCAAACCCTAGCTGCTCACGAGTGCTAGTACACTCGCGATCGGCGTTCCAGCCCCGGACGTGTGGATACCGGTGGAGGCGCTGCTCGTTGCAGTGCTGATTGGACGCGTGGAGGAGACGATCTGTTCAGGACGATCGGCTACTTCCACTACTACCACGACGCGCGTGATTGGATCGGTTTCCAATTCTTCTTCCGCTGCGCTGCGCGTCTAAGTGGTAACGATCCATGATCCTTCCTTAGCATGATGTTCTTGGGTGCGCGGTAGAAAAGTTTTGTTTTCTGCTTCCGTAGTCTACGCGTATTCCTTTAGTAACTTGCCTTGCTCGAAGACTTGGTGCTGCGAATCATCAAAATCGTACTTTTTGGAATCGTCGTAATCTATACGCAAAGAATCAAAGCAAATAAATTCAAACAAAATTTAAAAAATCAAAAAGGGTTTATAAATGGGTATTTTAGGATTTTAGAAGAATTTAGAAATTTGAACAGGTCCAATCGCATTTAAAATGACAAAATACGGGCTTCAGGAAGTTTAAAACTAAAGAAAAAGAAAAAGATTGATTTTTGGAATTATTTTTACACTGAAAATGGAATATGACGACAGCATCACATTTTAATTTTTGGTGGAATTATATTTTATTGGAAAAGTGGTTTATGATATCATACTGACATCAGCCTTAGGGTTTTAATACTTTGTCCGAGGCTGACAAGTGGACCTGTCTTTTGTTCACTGGGTCCATGGACCGGGGAAATGGCTGAGGTGGCACGTGGCTGGGGCTAGCGTAGCACGCCATTTGGCATCCACGTCAGCTGCCATGTCGTCTCGGCCGCTGATGTGGCGTGGCCGACGGTGGCGCTCTAGGACCAAGGGTCGCCGGAGCTCCTGCACTCAATGGTGGCTGGCGAGATGTGCATTGTGAAGAGGAGAATGAGAGCAACATGATGGTATGGGTGGCTTTTTATAGGGGTGCGGAGGCGAATGGCCAAGGAACGGCTTCGCCGGCATTAAGGCCGGAGTAGTGGCTTGTAAAGGTAAGAAAATTAGGTTTAAAGAAGGGGGAAAATGGTCGGAATGAGTGGAGAAGTGATGGGGGTTTTAATGGTGTCATTTGCTCCGGCCAACGAGAGGTAACGACTGCCATTTATGAGCTTGGGCGGGGCAGTAATGGTAGTGGTGCGGGGAAGAAGAAAGGAGGAGTTAGAACGGCTGCCATTTATGAGCTTAGGCGGGGCAGTAATGGCCTGACAGGTGGGTCCCACCTATCAATGAGAGAGAAGGGAAGAGAGGAGGAGCGCGAGCGGATGGATATGTGCCACATGGCCAGGGATGAGATCTCGGCCGTCAGATGTTGGGTGAAGGGGTAAGTGAATGCGGACGGCTAGAATTAGAAAAGGGGGTGTGGTTTAAAACAGGGCTTGACATGTGTCAGGCTGAGGCAATTTTGGTTTTAAATATCATTTTAATTTTTAGAAAAACCAAGAAACTTCTAAAAGCTCTAGAAAATACCAAAAGACTTCCAAAAATTCCATAAAAATTACAAAAAAATACTATGAATTAAGAGGAACTCAGGAAAAAATAAAATATGTTTAGCTTTTACAAAATAGATAAGTTATTTTTTCTTACTCTAGGCTTCGAAATAAAATCTAGAAAAATCCAAATAAAATCCAAGAAATCAAATAAAATATAATTTAAAAAATTGATATGTTACACTTCAAAACTAGAACCAAAAGATAGATCTCAATTTTAGATGAATTTAGAAAAATGAATGGGGTCAAGAGTTAGGACGAAGAAGAACAGACTCAGTGCATGGAATAGTAGACAATGTGACTCGGTTGCTGACGTGGCGAGTAGGGCTAACGTGGCATCGGGATGGCTTGGTTGGCTGACATGGCATCAAAGTGGCATGACACATGGCAAACATGTAGGATTAGGGCTTGCGTGGCTCTTTTGATGGTAGCTAACTCAACTGCTGACTTGGCCGAGGACGATTGGACTCGGCCAAAGGGAACGATCGGATGGTCCAACGAAGATCAGACTGGCCAAAGAGGTAACTATGATTAGACAGTTCGAATATGATCAAATGGTCCAGAGAGTTGAAGATGTTCAGATGGTCTAAACGGTAACAACACGTGTCGCTCGGTGGTCGTAGGCGTAATCGAATGACACTAAGTGGTCAAAAATGCTACGTGGTCGAAGGTTGTTGTGTGATCATAGATATGCACGTGGTCATAGACTAGCAGGTCATGGACAAGGTCAGATGACTTTGGCAGCCAAATGGCTGCGGTGGACTTGGGACTCATCAACGGTGGGTCGGGTGAAGTTGAGACAGTGGCGATGAAGTGCAACTTGTCGGTGGTGGCGACAGAGAGAACAAGGGCAACGGTGATCAATGTGGATGTCGAAGGAGCGTGGGTGAGCTCGATAGAGGGGTGCGAACAACTAGGGCATAGCCACTATTTATGGTGCAGACACCGAGGTGACGGGGTCGGGTACGGCGGTGTGTTCAACTCGGAGATGGCAGCAAAAGAGACTAACTTGGGCACAAACACCGAGGCATAGCCGAGACAAGCATGGCAACGTATATGGAAAGGATATGAATAGTAGCCAAGATGGTGGATTTCTAACACATGACGCTAGCTAATGATCGGACGGCTGAGGCATAAAGCACAGATAAACAGTGCTTAGCATGTTCAGACCAGTCGAACGAGATGGCCGATCAAACAGCTCGGAGGTGCGAGGTGAGATGGATGGCTAACATGTGCAGCAGCCGATCAGACTGGTCTAAACGGTGCGGGAGATATTTTGGGATTTCCAATTTCAGATATTGGAAGAAAACAAATTGAGCTCTAGAAAATAGGAAAGAAATCCAGAAAAATGATAAAAACAATTCCTTGAGACACAAGGAACCCAAATAAAATATTTTTAGCAAATGTTAATATTTATTTTATTCATATTAAATCCTTTTAATTATTAAAAGTTCATTTTAATCATGTATTAAATCCAGAAAATCAAAATAGTGAATTTTATTTTAAAAGCTTTAAAAAGGCTATGAAAATTAGGATGCATCAACGTACTCCCTTGGAATGTCATTGATCCAACTATCTGGCCTTGAACTACCTTATAGGAGTTTGCATGCCTATTACATGCAAAGGTCCAATGAGCGAAAGCCAAAACGGCAAAGTGGATTCACTATCAGATACATAGAGGCGCACTTCCTCCACAACTTGGGCTTTTTCATAGTGGATCTTGATGACTTATTCCAACTATTCAACCTCGATGCCCTTGATGCCTTACTTCTATGATACTGGACACTGTAAGTGTGTATAATCAAGTTCTATATTCATGTGATACTGATAAATATCATAACTCATTACTTTTGTATAGATGCATGATCCAAGAAGCCCAATGACGACAAGGACCAATGGGTTTCCTCGACCCACACTTGGTCTCTGAGATATGCATCAACAAAAATGCATCCAACGTCTAACATTACATAATGACAGAATTACTTGCTCGGAGTAACTAGGACTATATTCTGGTACCCTACAATCTAGGGTAAGTGCTTCATTAGATGCTATACAAGTTTCATTTGTACTTTATATGCAACATAAACTTAGGTTTAATGACTATGGCGACATACATGAATAGGTGGCACTGCATTCTGAATGTGATTCTACTAAAGTGAAGCAAGGTAATATACATTAATTCCCTACTCAAGAACAACCATAACTTCACCCGTGTGCAACAAATAATTGACAGGTAAACTCATTTTCTCCATGCATAACTCTATCGTAGTCTTCCCTTCATTTACAATGGTCGAGGCTAACTTGTTGGAATCACATAGGTCATTCAGCTCTTACGTTGACAAGGGAGGGAGACACAAGCAATCCACTGCCACACTGTAACACAGGATGCTATTTCTGATACCCGCTATAACACAATAATCCTATATCACACTTCATAATAATTCTTCTAGAACTAACTATACCTATGTATGTAATTCTATTTTTATAGTACCACCAGCAGCTACAAGGTAACATATGTGCATTCTATGTTTGCTGCCATATGCAGAAAATCATAGGCGCTAAGAGGAATGATCCAGAGGTTTGTCAATCTACCAATTATTTTCTGATTATCAATTTATATATATAATTATTATTTTGTAGGGCAGGTGTAGAATGTACGCCAGAAAGTTAGTGTCGTACGTAAGTGAAGTTACTTCCAAACACATGTAGAGTTACTACCTGTTGTGTAGTGTTACAACTAACAGTAATTCTACATGTATTTGATAGTAACTTTCTGGCGCATATAATGCACACAAGTGCAGAATAGTGCAGCCGTTCCTCACGGAATCTCACTCCGATTCTTCACATTGCAAACACACAAATCTAAACTAGAAGCCATCCTCTGTTTCTTCATGCATAAGACATGCTTCCTCACATGGTTGCCAAGTATATACATTCCGCACTCAGTTCCCATGGCAAGCGTGTGACCCCGCACATGCCACTCGTCTCCATGTGCCCAAATGCCTCCACCTTCATGCGGTTGCAATGCAATTCCCTTCGGCCCATGCGGACACCACGCACACATTCTTTCGACATGCTCTGCATGCAATCTAGCTTCCTCATGTAGTTTGTGTGCCCTTTGCTCATGCACACAGCCATACCACGCACACATGCTATGCATGCAATCTACCTTCCTCATGTGGTTTGTGTGCCCTTTGCTCATGCACATGGCCATGCTGAGATTTCCATGCAACCACACGGCCATGTGCTAGAAATTTATGAGATTGTAGTCCACGTGGCCCATGTGCTAGGGTTTCCCTTCCCCATCCTTGGCCTTTCTCCCCGCAATCAGCCATGCCTCCCTCCTCTATGTTGCTTTCTTCTTGTTTCTTTCAGGCAAAACATCGACTACGTGCGAGTTAACTTCAAATTGGTTATTGGATTCACAAACTGAAGTACTAGTGGTACTTGAGCCTGTATCACATTGTGTTAGACCTGACATGACAATTAGAGGGTGGGGTGAATGATGCCTTCAAATTCATTCTCCCAAAATATGTTCCAAAACTTTCACTCCACTGGCTACTAGAAACTAAGAAGATTATATTTACTCACCAACAAAGAACTCACAAAAGTGTGGAAGCAAACGAAGTTCAACTCCTTTGGGCTAGTCAGATAGCTATAAGGGAGCGGTTGGACTGGTCGAGCGGTCTAACCATCGGAGATGGATAGTCCAATTGGACTTCAGCTGGACTGCAGGCTTGGGAATGGTCGGACTACACCCATGTTCCTAGAGCTGGGAATCAGCTCGAGCCAAAACTAAAAATAGTGCAATCTTCAAAATACATATTCAAATTATTTGAATCTTTGCGCACATCTTGTTGAGAATCTTAGAAACCTAATATATCCAAGGATCACATGGATCTTTACTAAAGTTTTAACCTTTTCTCAAGACAAGCAAGGTTACACCAAAACAGGTAAAACTCAAGAATTTGGGATATGACTTTCTCATTGGTTGAAGATAGCCAAAATGGGTCCAGATGAGTTTTCACATGTCACAGCAAGTAAGAGTATCCAAATATTTAAGGCTAAAACTGTAGGAACAAGAGCACTCACCTAAAGTTTCCACCACAAGAAAACCCTAATGGATGGATGGATGGTTGGTTGGTCTCCATGACCTTAGCTATGTGGCTCCAACCCCTCCCACTTATATATAGATGGCCAACCAACTCACATCTAACCCTAATGTATATCATCTATTAGCACACCTAGCGAAACCTGTTAACCCTATACACACCAGATTTTACACTCATACATGATTTATGCACACTTTTCAAAGTACATAAGCCCAAACCCGCTATAGAGCAAACTTCCCATCCACTTGGGCTCCTCAGCATCCCCTTGATCTAAACAGCTCTTCCAACACCCTCCAAGCATCGGCTTTTGGTCCATTGCCTTTTTGGTATTTTGACTTCCCCGCCAAACCACCCTCGCTTTGATCAGGACCTTATCTCTTCCCGAGCCTAGTCTATAGTCATCTATTCTTTTACAAACAATCACCATTCCTACAATGTGTATGTTCACCAATGGCTCACGCATCGGAAAGTCTTTCCATGTCAGTTCTCCCAACCACGCCTCACATGCACCGACCACACATCATTCGATGAACTGTTGCTCAAATATTATCTTAAACAACCCTAGTGTTCCCTGTGCCTTACTTTAGCTTAACCATCTAGTTCGACTTCCTTGACCGTAACTTAGCTCATCCCCGGGCCTAGTTCCAGTTCACACCGTCAACCATAGTTGCCTGTTAATGAGGACATCCCCATTACATACACATTTTCCACCCCAAGAATGCATGATAATGTCCAAGAACGTGAGGGCCCAATGACGAGGATAAAAGCCAAGCTTTTAAACAAATAGGTGCTTTTATTTTTAAGGAGTTTCCTTTAGTTGATGATAAGCTTGGGATACTACCTCATGCTAGTATGTTATGTATTCTTAGGTATGACTCACGTGAATACTTGGAAAGCAAAGCTTAGGCGAGAAATATAAAGGAAGAAGTTCACGAGATTACCATGCGGTCCGACTACAAACATGCATAACTTTTGCATACGAACTCCGTTTGAGGTGTGCGAGTATAGCATAGAAAAAAGAATTTGCCCAATTTCCCATGGATCTAACCCCACCTCCAAATTCCTACTGTGCACACCGCAATTACCAAAACAATTCAACGTTGACTCAGCCTAATAGGAACAACTTTAAATGCTCATAGATTTTGCATCAAGAGTCCATTTGTGCGCGATAGAATCATCAAAACAATCTTCGGTTTCAGAAAAAGAGGTAAAATTAGATATGACTTGATTACTTTCCATGTGTTGAAAACTTTCCATAAGTAAGGCCCTGCGTGCCCTTATAAATAGAGGCTCAATTGGCCATGTAACGTAAACCACCTTTGCGAATAAATCTACTATTGTTTTTCCTTGAGTTTCATGAGTAATTAGAGAGTTTCTTCAACCAAGATCGTTCAGACTTTTCGCTGGGAATTGGGTGCACGATAGATCTTCGTTTGGTGGTCGGCGAAATTGACGCGAGTGTGTTTTGGCAGATTAAAGAGTGTTCGTCCCTTACACTAGTATTGGAGGATCATTGCAATTCATCAAGACTCCTGTAAGTATCCATCCTACGTCGAGAAGATCGGGCGACCCCGTATCTTTTGATATTAGAGCGCAGTTTACTCGGTAGGATCTTATCCTTTTACTTTTCAATTCATTACTTCCTGTCCTATAGTTCATATAGCTAAAAATTGCCTCACAAAAAAAATCTAAACCGTAGATTCACATATGCTATTTCGTGAGTTTTATTAAGTCTTGATCCATTAGAGTTTACGTGCTGATCATCGCGTCCTTTGCGTAACTTAATCTTTGCATATCAATTTTTTTGAAAACCCGCTAGTTGACCTTTCAATTAGCATCCAAAAAAAGAAGATTCAATTCACCGTTTGAATTCTTATTCTTATTGTCCACGCAATATCTTTGTGCATCTTGGAAAATTATTATATCCGAACATATCTGGGTTTCTTTTTTCTTGTTTAATTCGGCCGCAAGAAACACTATCTATCACCAAGTTTGCATAGCAAAGAATCCTAGTCAGACACGTTTAGATAATCCAAGTTTGTTGTGGTTGAGATTTTCACTTAAATCCTTTAACCCTCGAGACTAGTCTTTGATAATTGATTTAGGGCTGTTCTAGAATTCTACACCTTGTTGAACAACTTTGGACTTACGCAAAATTGAGAAACAATTAAACCTAGTTTGGCCTTGAGTATATAAAAAAGAAAAGGCAGCCAATTAAAAAAAGTGAGAGAGAAGCCATGACTTAAGCATCAAAGAAAAAAGAAAGAACGAAAAGAAAGCATTAGCCGAATTTGGGTGAGTTAATCTTTGTCCATAAATTCAGATTGTGTATTTAATTTCTTTGAGCAATCTTGTACCCTTAAATTCATATTATTGCAATTAGCGCTGTCTCTCCTAGTACTTGATGCAAAACGAGATAATATTCCCGATTGTTTCTTTTAGCTCATTCCTTTGTTTGCATTGAGTCACATTGATCATTGCGCGTGTGTCCATATACTTCACTTATATCTTTTGGATCAGCACATAGGCAAAAATTTTCTAACTTGGATTATTACTTAATTAAACAATACCGTTAAATTCAGATTGTGTAGGATAAATAATTCTTAACCAAGCTCAACTAAACATCCTTTGCCGTGCAATTGTGAGTCGCTTTTAAATACGCTTGATCATCACTTGCTATTGTAGCCACCACCAAGTATAAGTTTCGTTTTGGCCACAATTCACTTCGGAAAGGTAAAAACTTTACTTAGGAGAGGTAAAGAGTGATATTAAGTGAATTCCACATATCATATATATCTTGGTATTGTTTCGTATTTCTTTGCACAATCTAACCATGTCAGGTAGAGATAATAATATGGGCGACAAGCATGATCAGAATGTTCTGATGACTCGACTCCACTTCCAAGCTTTGAGGGGAACTTTGTGTAATGAGTTCACCGCCACTACTACCACCTTGGAAGAGCAACTCAAGGAGGAGATCAACAATTCTGTGCAAGATATGCGTATTGAGATGAACTAGCAAATAATTGTACTACGTACAAACATTGTGAATAATATTGTGCGCGCTTCATCCACAACAAGAGGAGGGAAGCGTTCATCGTGGGGGAACCATTCCTCCACGAGATGAGGGGGTAGCCACTCCTCGAGGTGGCCAAGAAGCTCAACAAAGGCGAGATCGCATGATGGCAAACGCTATTCGCCCACCCCTGCCTGGGGGAGGTGAAGAGGGCGGCTTCCATGGTCCGAGGAGGGGCCATGGATATGGAGGCCGTGGAGGGGGAGCACCACAATTCGACGATGATGACTTTCTGTACTACAACGATGGCTATCACCGTCGTAATCGTTACGCGCGATGAACAACCAAATAAGGAGAAATTTGGTAAGCTTAAATTTACAATGTCATTATTCTCAGGTACACATGATCTCGAAGAATACCTCACTTGGGAGCTTAAGGTGGACAAGGTGTTCCGCTTGTACAATTATTTTGAAGAGAAGAAAATTCACATGGCGGAACTTGAATTCAATGATTATGCATTGATTTCATAGGAACAAGTCCAAAATTAAAGGAGAGAGAACAATGAGCCACCCATTATAAACATGGGAGGAGATGAAGTACCACATGAGAGCAAGATTTGTTCCTAAACATTATAATCATGATTTATTTGATAAATTGGAGCAAATGAAGTAAGGAACATTCACGGTGGAGGAATACTATAAAAAGATAGAAATAGCCATGTTTCGAGCTAATGTTTACCAGCAAGAAGAGCAAACAATGGTGTGATTCCTTGCTGGTTTACACCCTCCCATCAAGCGCATCGCTAAATTTCAGCCTTACAACAACATGGTAGAGTTGGTACATCAAGCAACTAAAGCTGAAAGACAAGTGCAATAAGACATGCGGGCAACAAGAACATCATCCTTCATGCCCTAAACAGCACCTATCGAAGGTAAATCCACATCTCGTTTTAATTCATTTAAAACTAATCTCTCTAGTGGAAGTTTTGCTCCTAGTACACGTGTTGCCTCAAGTACAAAGAATACCACTCCTTCCATTTCAAAAACAGGACCAACTCCTTCTTTATCATCTTCTGTAGGTTTTACGGCCAAGAGTAGCTCCATCTAATGCTTCAAGTGTCTTGGTCGGGGATATATACAAAAGGATTGTCCAAATAATAAGGTAATATTGATAACTGAAAATAGAGAGTATAAATCTGCTAGTGATGAAGATGGAGAGTACCTAGCTGATTTCGAGGCGAATGAAGATGGCCATGGTGGAGATAGAGGCGAGGACACGCATGGGGATGGGTATTGTGACCCCGAGTCCGGTCCTATCCTTATGTGCACTCCTTCGGTATTGAGCGTTCAAACCAAATCCAATCATGAACGGCGTTGCAATCTTTTTCAAACAAGAGCTTAGGTAAGCAAAAATGGTAAGTGTTGTAAGGTTATTATTGATGGAGATAGTTGTCACAACCTAGCTAGTAAAGAACTTTGCAATAAACTTGGATTGAAATGCAAGAAACATCCACATCTATATCAAATTCAATGGTTCAATAATAACTGTTCTATGAATGTTGGATCCGCTATTGATGTTAGCTTTCAGATTAGTAATTACCAAGATATTGTGGAGTGTGATGTGGTCTCTATGGATATTTGTCATTTACTTTTGAGGAGACCATAGCAATATGATAGGTCTGTAATTCATGATGGTAGAACAAATCAATATAAACTCACGTGAAATAGTAAAGAAATAACATTATGGCCTATGACACCTTCTCAAATTGTCATTGAAAACGCTCAAAAGAAAGAAGTACAAATAGGGGGTGAGAGAGGGAAGAAACAAAAGAATGAAATTCCACATAGGGTGAGTGAGAAAGAAAAATTGAAATTGAGTGGGAAAGCTAACATCGAGTGATAAAAAAAGTTAGTGATGATGGCAACAAAATCTGAGTTGAGGGAGATTAGAGATGACCCCCACTATGTTTCACTTTGTGTTGCTATATAAAGAAGATTTGATGACTACTAATAAAACCTCTCTTCCTAGTGTTGTTTCCTAAATTTTGCAGGCCTATAACGATGTGTTTCCGGAGGAGGTACCCGCTGGACTACCACCCATTTGAGGTATTGAGCATCAGATTGACTTGGCTCCGGGAGCCCCTCTTCCAAACCGACCGCCATACCGCACCAACCCCGAGGAGACAAAGAAGATTCAGTGACAAGTGTAAGCACTTTTGGACAAAGGGTACGTACATGAAAGTCTTAGCCCTTATGCTGTTCCTGTTATTCTTGTTCCTAAGAAAGATGGTACTTGGCGAATATGCGTAGACTGTAGAGCTATCAACAACACAACTGTCCGTTATCGTCATCCTACTCCTAGATTAGATGATATGCTTGATGAGTTAAGTAGTTCTACTATATTTTCTAATATTGACTTGCGTAGTGGCTACCATCAAATAAGAATGAAACATGACGATGAATGAAAAACTGCTTTCAAAACAAAATTTGGCTTGTATAAATGGTTAGTGATGCCTTTTAGTTTGTCCAATACTCCTAGTGTTTTCATGCGCTTAATGAACCATGTTTTAAGACATTTTATTGGAAAATTTGTAGTAGTTTACTTTGATGATATCTTGATATATAGCCGTGTAATGCCCTAAATGTCGTTACGGCGTCCTTGGGAAAGTTTAGCAAAATCGTGGAGTTTCCGGGTATTTTGGTAAATCGTGGGAAGGGAAAATAAAATTACGGAGTAGTTTAAAATAAAAAATAAATTTAATTAAATAAAAATAGATAGTGGCCTGCCTGGAGGGGTGAGCTAGCCACTTTGGGCCAGCCAGCCCAAAGTGCTCCCCTTAACCCTAGCCACCCCCCATAAAAACCCCTTGGGCACCCCCCTCCCCTTTCCCCCCTTGGACGCCACCCCCGCACCTCTCCCTGCGCCTCCACCACCCCCCAAGCTGCCCCTATCAATTGATGCAAAGGAAAGATCAAGGAAGAGAAGGGAGAAAAGATGGAAGAGAAGGGAAAAGAGAAGGAAGGGAGAAAGAGGAAGAGGAGAAGGAGAAGAGAAGAGGGGTGATCTTGAGGGATCACCTAGGTAACTTTTCTCCATCCTAATTCTCTCTGTTTTAGGTGTAATTAGCGTTCGTGGGACGGGATTAGTAGGGGATTAGCAAAGTAAGTAACCGATTAGGGTTTTCTGTTGTCTGCATGTAGGCTGATTCGCACAATGTGGATGTTGGTATAGATTAGTGTATCAAAACGATTTTTTCTGTAGGTCTCGCCAAATGAAAGTTGTAGGGGACAACGAGATCTAGCTTCTGTAAGTTTTTTTAGATTTTTTGGCCTCTGGGTTTGGGCGTAGCAGAGTCGAGAAATTAGCTGTGTAGCAGAAGGGTAGTCTGAAACAGGTTGCTGTTTGGGTGCAGTTTCAGAGGGGTAGATGATTTTTATAATTTTGGCCATAATTATGAAAGTTGTAGTAAATCTTGTAACCTAGCCACTGTATAAAAATCATGAATTTTAGAGCATTTTACAGAAGGTGGGGTTCGTTAGAAGAATACTAGCTAGATTGCCGAAACAGAGTCTGTCCTCTGTTTTGTGCGGTATATTACACCCTTTTAGAAGCAAAATCAAAATAAGTTGTCTACTTAAAAATTGTAGGTATTTAACTGTAGTTTCTAGAAATATCTCTTTTTCTGTGATTGGCCTAGTAGTTTTAAAGATACGAAAATAACAAGCAGCGCTGCTACAGTGGACTAGGCGTAGGATCGTTGAGCGGAGAGGGTATTGTCGGGTTTGAGCTATAGTGGCATTTTTATTTTCTTAAGTTGAGGATTCCTTGTTGTAGCCTTATGCTGAGGTAATTTTTGGATAGGTGGTTTCGCTCCTGACCGTGCATGAGCACCTCGCTTCATCGGTAGAGATAAGTAAACGTAGCAGATTGCTACCATTTATCTCGTTAATCATTCTACATTCACATTAAGTATTTCTCTTATTTTGAGATGCCATGAGTTGCTATGCCATTGTTACATGCTTCCTTAATGTGGTGCTTGTGGTAGCAAATTAGCAATCAATTGTTTATGCCCTGAATGAATTACTTGTGGTTAAGTGGTATTGTGCTTAATGAGACGTATTTGGATTATGAGGTAGTATTCATGATGAATATGTTGTTGATCTTTGTGGTTAAATTCTTATGAATCATGTTTATCATATCATATCATGACAATTGCATCGTGGATGTCGCCGCACATAGCCACGACCGTACCAATACAACATCGTACATTGCCGTAGTACGATGCACACTCTTACCCTGTTGGGTATTGGTGCAGTGGATCATATGCATACATATGTATTTACTTGTGGATGGATTACCTACATACATATGTTATTTGCTGGAATCTTACGAGGATTGACTCGTGGGAGTCATCGGTGGTATAATGATTGTGGTTGAGGATTTAATTGTGGACATTGTGAAAATAAAATGTTGATAATTAAACTATTGTAGTTTAATTAGTTTGTTAAACAGTTTGCTTGCTGAGATTTTATCTCACTCTTGTTCCCCCTACAGGTGATCCATGAGCGTGCATCAGAAGGGTAGAGCTATCTCACTCTTGTTTCCCCCCTACAGGTGATCCATGAGCATGCATGGGAAGGATAGAGCGGCACAACAAAAATTCACTTCACCCTACGATTTGTGATGTAATAAAAATGAGGAGACTCTAGCCAATTATCTTTATACCTCATTGATGTTTACTTCAAATTAATAATGCTAGGTTGTTGACCGTTATATTTGGTTAAATTCGATAGTGGTTGTTCTTTAATTAGTATTTATCTTTATCTTTGGTTTTGTTATGCTTCCGCTTAGTTTATCATGCTTTCGAAATGTTGTTAGTATTTTTATCTCATATTGTTGGCTAAATGTGGAGTGGTTCAGTGGCATCCCAGGGTAATGTGGGTCCTGGGGTGTTACAAAAATAAATATTGATGCTTAAACTATTGTAGTTTAATTAATTTGTTAAACAGTTTACTTACTGAGATTTTTATCTCACTCTTATTTTTCCCCTACCAGGTGATCCTTGAGCATGTATGGGAAGGGTAGAGCGGTATAACACAATTGCACATCACCTTATTATTTATGCTGTAATAAACATGTAGAGTCTTAATCATGGATTTATTTCCCTCATTGATGTTTATTTCAATTTAACAATGCTAGACTGTAGTTCGTTTTATTTGGTTTAAATTAATAGTGGATGTTCCTTAATTATTAGTTACCATTACCTTTTGTTCTCTTATGCTTCCGCTTAGCTTATCGTGTTTTACAAGTTGTTGCCAGTTTATTTATCGTGTAATCTGGCTAATTGTGGAGTGGTTTACTGGCATCCCAGGATAATGTGGGTCCTAGGGTGTTACAGTTGGTATCAGAGCGGGCGTTACGTCCGTGGTAATTAAATTATTAAATTGACACACTAGTGCACAGTAGGATGGGATGGGTCAAGCATTGTATTTGTTCTTTTGTCATGTTGTATTGATGATTCATGTTATGAGATGATCTTGTATGATTATAATTTGCTCCTATGACTGGTACAAGTGAAGCTAGTCATTGATAAAAGGTAGCGATTGTAGTTGTTGCCTTGGGCATTGCCAGTTCACACCACCGTTCGTGGTATAGGGATAGTGATGCAGTTACCTCGAGTAACTTAGTTACAGATATTGTGCGTGAGTTTCTTTAGAAAAGTTGTTATATTTCTTGAGTTGATTTTGGCCAATTCTTGACCTATTGCGGTTGATGAATTTCTCTTGAGTTAGTAGTTCGTTACAGTTGTTGGGTGCCAATAGGTTTCTAATTGTTTTTGAGGTAATTATTATTTTTTTCTGATTGTAGAGTTGCTCATGCTACTCGTGAGCGTTGTTAATTGGTGAGATGGATATTTCAATGTTTGTACCATCTCCCTTACTGAAAAACATGACTCCTTTATTCGTTTGATATTTTGAAAAAATCAAAACTTTTTGTTGCAAGTTCGTTAACTTGCGAAGCCGTGGCTCTATGCATTTGTTTTGGGTTATTTCGAGTGTTGAAGTTTAAGTCCTCTCTTGTCTGAAAGGAAGTGTTAAAACCCCTTGTGTGGTGTTTGTTGTGTTTAAGTAGGAGGTGGTAATCATATAAATAATTGGTAAGATATGAATTATCAAGTTAAATTGTTAGCATGATGCATAATTAATTTCTACTAACATATTTAGAAGTGTAGTTGATTAATATAATGTTGTCCTATTGTAGTGCCTTGAAGAATTGTGGTTAAAAAATTGTCGATACATGTTTAGAACTCATGCAGTTATTAAGTAATATGAAAAAAATTGTTTTGATTATTGTGGTTATGTAAAATTTTCGATTGGTTGGATAGATTTGTTTGATTGGTCTCAAGCAATTAATCTGACCCTACGGGATTGGTAAGTAAGGAGGTGTTGGAATATTGCCCTAGTAATATTAACTTTTAATATGTCCTCTCTTTACATACTTGTTGAGCATGTACAACTGCTAAATTCATGTAACTTTTGTCATGCTAAATTGTTAACACATGTATAAAGAAATAGATGAAGGTTGGTGAATTGACTTGTGAAATCTTATCTTATAAAGTTGGTATTATTGAAGTTTAAAGTTATTTCGTTCAAATTTCTGAACGTAAGATAGAATGTTGCATCTCTGCTCATAATTGTTTTTGTGATTGCAAAACAGAAATAGGATCATGAATGCTACCATGACAAAGAATAATAATCAATTTATTGACAGTGTTGTGGCTACAGGCCAAATAGTAAAGAAGGGGACTTGTAGGAGAGGAAGAGGAGAGTTGGATCTGGGAGGAGTCGGTAAGAGTGAGGGGATCGTCCGCCTCCTGCCCTTCCTGGGGGCTTATATACATGAGTGGGTAGAATGGGGATTTCCCATTCTACCCCTTAGTGCTTACAGAGGATAAGGGTACATTGGTATATTTACACCTCTACACTATCGAGCCTATTACATATTATGCCAGTTGCGAGGCCCAGTCACAGGGGGTTGAGCCACCCCCACAACAGTACTCCCTCGTTAGTAAGCGCAGAGGTCCCGATGGGCGAGCTGGCGCGCCACATTATCTCAGCCCCCCGTTCCCCGACAGAAAGTACCGACGGGCCAAAGCAACTAGTAGCTTGCATCCTGTAAGGTAGTGCCTATAAAGAGGTTCGCAGAATCCCACTCCGAAGGCGGGTCATCGCCTACGAGGCGGGCGGCGAGGCACTGCTCCGAAGCTAAGTCGTCCCGCTGAGGCCGTGCCTACCAGTTGGACGCCGAAGTCGTCGCCGCCCCGCCGAGGCAATGCCTACGAGGCGGGCGGCGAGGCGCTGCTCCGGGGCCGGGTCGTCCCGCCGTGGCCGTGCCTACCAGGCGGACGACGAAGTCGTCGCCGCCCCGCCGAGGCAATGCCTACGAGGCGGGCGGCGAGGCGCTGCTCCAGAGCCGGGTCGTCCCGCCGAGGCCGTGCCTACCAGGCAGACAACGAAGTCAACGCCGCCCTACCGAGGCAATGCCTACGAGGTGGGCGGCTAGGCGCTGCTACGAAGCCGGATCGTTCCACCGAGGCCGTGCCTACCAGGCAGACGGCAAAGTCATCGCTGCCCTACCGAGGCAATGCCTACGAGGCGGGCAGCGAGGCGCTGCTCCGAGGCTGGGTCGTCCCGTCGAGGCCGTGCCTACCAGGCGGGCGCCGAAGTTGTCGCCGCCCCGCCGAGGCAATGCCTACGAGGCGAGCGGCGAGGTGCTGCTCCGGAGCCGGGTCGTCCCGCCGAGGCCGTGCCTACCAGGCGGACGATGAAGTCGTCGCCACCCCGCCGAGGCAATGCCTACGAGGCGAGTGGCGAGGCGCTACTCTGGAGCCAGGTTGTAACATCCTGATTTTTGGGGATTTTTAAAACTTTGAATTTAAAAATAAATTTCTGGGATTTTCCTGAATTTAAAACCAAGCTTAAGTGAATTTTCAAAAATTTAAAAGAATTTAACATGAATAAATTATACTTCAACATTATCTGAAAATATTTTAATTAAGTTCCTTAAGTCACAAGAAATTTTCTGGAATTTTCTGAAATTACATTGAGCTTCAAATGAATTTTAGAATTTTAAAATGATTTAATCTGAGTAAAATAAACATCAACATAAGTTGAAAGTATTTTATTTGAGTTCTTCAGGCCTCAAGGAATTTTCTGGTATTTTTGGTGAATTTTTGGGATTTATTTGCTATTTTCTAGAGCTCCTAGTATTTTAGTTGCATTTTCTGGAAAAAGAAATTAAAACTAAAAACCCCCGCCCTTTCCTCGGCCGCCCGATCGCCGCCACCCCCACGTGGCAGCATCCGCCGCGCCCCCGCCCGTTCCCGCAGCCCGCCTTCACCCGCACCACTCGATCGGCTGCATTGCCACGCGTCGCGCATCCACCCCGCCGCGCCCGCGTAACCCTAGCTGCCCGCGCCGCCCTCGCTCGCCCGCTCCCGCACCGCACGATGCGCCGCGCGTCGCGCATTCGCAGCCGACATGCGGCGACACCAGCAAAGTCCGCGGCCCGCCCCTTCCTCGGCCGCCCGATCCGCCCCTAAGCCACGCGGCGCCCATCCGCGCTCGCGCTCGCGCGTAACCCTAACCCTACCGCCGCCGCATCCCACGCATCCGCAACCGCCCGATCTTCCCCTGCGTGATCTCGGCCGTCCGTGCGCGCCGACCGCGTCCCGCCCACGTCCGCGCCGCGTCCGGATCAGTGGCCTCGGTTCGCGTGATTTAAACGCCCGCCCTCGCCTCCGCTCTCGCGCCGCCGCCGCCGTCTCCAGAGCCTCGCCGCCACCGCCCGTGCATCCCCGAGCTCGCCCGACGCCGCCGGAGTAGTCGCCGTCCCCTTCCGTCACCAGTGAGTCCCCGCGCCGTCCTCGCCGCCGCGTCGCCTCCCCGTCGCCCTCGCGTCGCCGTGTCGCGGACCGCGCGCTCCCTCGCCTCGGCGCGACGCGCCGCGCGCCGCCACGCGTCGCCGATCCGCTCCGCGCCCGCCACACGCCGCCATCTCCCGCTCCGCGCGTGCGCGCGGCGCCAGCGGCGTCGGCCGCCACGCGTCGGCAATCCCCGCTTCCGCCTCCGCACCGCCGCGCCGTTGCCGCCCATCCAGATCCGGCCGGCGGCTCGGATCTTCCGCGTGGATGTCTGCGAGCCGCCCGATCCGCGCGTCGCCGCCCGAGCCGCCCGGCTCGGCCGCCACGTGGCAGCACTAGCGCGAGCCACGTCAGCCCTTGTCCACGTGGCATGGCACGTGGCAGCCACATCGACCAAAACCGCCCCGAGCCACGTGGCAGCCACGTCAGTTGGCACGTCACCCCCGTGCCACGTGGCGGCACATGCGCGCGCCACGTCAGCATGGTCCCGCCGCGTCAGCAGCCCCTCCCCCGTGTACACTATTTCGTGCGCCGGGTTCACCGTAGACCTGGTTTCTCGTGAGCCCGTTCTCCTCCGTCCTAGCTCCGATTGACCCCGTTCTTTTTTCTAAATTCATCTAAAATCGAGCTCTAACTGTTGGTTCTGGTTTTGTGAATTTTGGAGTTCATTTGCTTATCATTTTATGTGTTTCTTTGGTTTTGATCGTTTTCTCTCTCGCTAGATTCGGATTCCGGAGGAGCAGGTTCCGCGCCCGAAGACCAGGAGTACCTCGCTGAGCATAACCAAGGCAAGTCGTGTTCTTTGATCATGTTGAACCTAGTTTGCAATCTATTATTTAATTAATTTGTTTTAAATTACATTGCATTGCTATTTTTACTCAAACACTTGTACTGGTAGTTATCATCCCATTTGAGTTTATCCCTCCTTGATATTTTGGAATGCCATGATGCCATTGTCACCATAGGTTGGGCAATTTACTAGTGATGCTAGATTATTTGTCACATGGGCTGGTACGATAGAATTGCTTAGTGTGCTTATAGTTACGATTGGATTTATCATCACATGTGAATTATGAATTTGACTTAATGAGATATGGAACTATGGTTGGTGCCACGTATATTAAAATTTGTGCCATGACGTTGGTGTGTCATCGGCGGTGGTTAAACAAACTGGTTTTGCACTCGGGCGAGTGATCGTATAGTAAAGGGGGGAAGTGTTGGAGCACTTCAAGGGATGTGGTAGTCTCGCCCGGGTATTGTTAAGTACTTAACTTTGTGCGCCATTGATATGAGCTTTACCGTGCAAACCACAAGTCTAGTATGGGATGGACCTGACTGATTAATTTGGGAGGTTACAACTTTAATCTTGCCATTGAGATGAACATGGTTGCTGATTTCCATGTGGCGCAAGGGGGGGTGTGATGCGAAACCCTAGCAGGCGGATTGAGTTGTAACTAAACTTTGTAAAGGCCTTGTTTTGATTTTCTTTAACGTGAGGATTATCACATCGTGTGGGTACAGTTGTGCAACCTCTGCAGAGTGTAAAACTATTCGAATAGCCGCGTCCTCGGTCATGGACAATGCTCGGTGATTTCACACGGGGGATAGTTATTTCTGAAAACTTGTGAATGGAAGTGGACAGGTGTTCACTGTTGGTTTAACTTATGGATGGGAGGTCCATAAGCGGTTGGTTTAGCTTATGGATGGGAGGTCCATAAGTGGTTGGTTTAGCTTGTGGATGGGAGATCCGCAAGTGGTATGTAAATTCCTTTGATTATTTACTTAATTATTGTTTTACTTAAAGTTCGCCTTCAATCTATTATTTGTATTTCAACTGTCTTTTGTGCAAATTAACCTTTCAGCCATCCTTTGGTAAGCCTTGCATACTATATTGCATTCCTTTGTTACAAACGACTTGCTGAGTACCAATGTACTCATGACTTTATGCCCAATGTTGCTCAGTTGAGGAAGAGGAGTATCACCAACAGGAGGTTCCAGAAGGAGAGTACTTCGACGACTTCACGGATTAGGCTTCCTTCTCCACTCGATAGCCTGTGGGCTTGTTGATTGGCCGCTATGCTTTATTTTGGATTTCCGCTGCTATTTTGTTAAGCCCTTCCGGCTAGAGATATTGTAAGCTTGGCCATAAGGTCGTAACTTTGATATTTTATCGATATTCGAGTTTTCCTTCATTATTATCGTGTGTATGACTGTGATGACATCTATGTTTGACTGTGTGCACTAGCGTGATCCTGGACTAGTGTAGTTTACACAGAGAGACCAAATTTGCATATTCGTGTATCGACACGGGTCGTCCCGC
Organism: Melocanna baccifera; assembly: GCA_036346265.1. NCBI lineage: Eukaryota > Viridiplantae > Streptophyta > Magnoliopsida > Poales > Poaceae > Melocanna > Melocanna baccifera. The sequence continues at coordinate 13,321,642 of CM070691.1, read as the reverse complement.
CGAGGCCGTGCCTACCAGGTGGACGACGAAGTCTTCACCGCCCCGCCGAGGCAATGCCTACGAGGTGGGCGGCTAGGCGCTGCTGCGAAGCCGGGTCGTCCTGCCAAGGCCGTGCCTACCAGGCGGATGACGAAGTCCTACGTCGGAAGGTCCCCCTTCCTACAAAAACAGTGCCCGCGGAGGGCGGACGCTCGTGGCGTAGGCCGAGGGCGCTACGCACACAGAAGCAGGGAGGCGAAGCTGCCATTCCCCTACCTTAAAAAATAGTGTCCGCGGAGGGCGGGCGCTCGTGGCATAGGCCGAGGGCGCTACGCACACAGAGGCAGGGAGGCGAAGCTGCCGTTCCCCTACCTTCAAAAATAGTGCCCACGAGGGTGGGCGCTCGTGGCGCAGCCGAGGGCGCCACGCACACGCAGGCGAGGAGGCGGCCGCTTCCTCTACCTTAAAAACAAAGGCGCGGAGGGTGGACGCTACGCACACAGAGGCAGGGAGGCAAAGCTGTCGTTCCCCTACCTTGAAAAACAGTGCCCGCGGAGGGCGGGCGCTCTTGGCGTAGGCCGAGGGCGCTACGCACACAGAGGTAGGGAGGCGAAGCTGCCGTTCCCCTACCTTGTAAAATAATGCCCGCGGAGGACGAGTGCTCGTGGCGTAGGCCGAGGGCGCTACGCACACAGAGGCAGGGAGGCGAAGCTGCCGTTCCCCTACCTTGAAAAACAGTGCACGCGGAGGGCGGGTGCTCGTGGCGTAGGCCGAGGACGCTACACACACAGATGCAGGGAGGCGAAGCTGCCGTTCCCCTACCTTAAAAAACAGTGCGCGCGGAGGGCCGGTGCTCGTGGCGTAAGCCGAGGGCGCTACGCACACAGAGGCAAGGAGGCGAAGCTGCCGTTCCCCTACCTTAAAAAACAGTGCCCACGGAAGGCGGACGCTACGCACACAGAGGCAGGGAGGCGAAGCTGCCGTTCCCCTATCTTGAAAAACAGTGCTCGCGGAGGGCGGGCGCTCGTGGCGTAGGCCGAGGGCGCTACGCACACAGAGGCAGGGAGGCGAAGCTGCCGTTCCCCTACCTTGAAAAACAGTGCCCGCGGAGGGCGGGCGCTTATGGCGTATGCCGAGGGCGCTACGCACACAGAGGCAGGGAGGCGAAGCTGCCGTTCCCCTACCTTAAAAAACAGTGCTCGCGGAGGGCGGACGCTACGCACACAGAGATAAGGAGGCGAAGCTGTCGTTCCCCTACCTTGAAAAACAGTGCCCGCGGAGGGCGGGCGCTCTTGGCGTAGGCCGAGGGTGCTACGCACACAGAGGCAGGGAGGCGAAGCTGCCGTTCAAATGCCGATGCACTCCCTAGTGCAACGCGCATGAAGACGCGATACCCAGGCGGTGCGCCACAAAAGCAAGGCACTCCCTGGTGCTTCGGCCATCATGTAGCTTTTTATACTCCATAGAGTGCGTGAGAACATCAATCACATCTTGTTTATACTCTGAAAGAGTACACGTAGTGGCAGCACTAGCGCAAACACGAAAGAGTATGCGGAGTGATGCCATCAACGCGTGCGCGGGACGTCCGCGTCTTGTTTATACTCAAGTAGAGTACGCAGGGACAACATCCGTGTCTCGTTTGTACTCCGGAGGGGGCGTGATTCTTCAATCACGGCTTACCGGTCACTCACGGAGGGTACGCCATCGTGTGCGCGGGACATCCGCGTCTTGTTTAGACTCAGTAGAGTGCGCGGGGACAACATCCGCGTCTAATTTGTTCTCCGGAGTATGCGTGGGACTATCGACCACGGCTTAGCTATGCTCTAGAGGGTACACCAACGCGTGCGTGGGACACCCGCGTCTTGTTTATACTCAGTAGAGTGCGTGCGGAGGCAAGCCTCGACGCTACGTCTTATTTATACTCTGTAGAGTGCGTGCGGAGGCGTCCCTCCGCTACGTCTTATTTATACTCCGTAGAGTGCGTGCGGAGGCAAGCCTCGATACTACGTCTTATTTATACTCCGTAGAGTGCGTGCGGAGGCAAGCCTCGACGCTACATCTTATTTATACTCCGTAGAGTGCGTGCGAAGGCAAGCCTCGACGCAACATCTTATTTATACTCCGTAGAGTGCGTACGTGAATCCGAGAGGCGAAGACCGTGCATCTTAGTCTAATTTATACTCCGTAGAGTGCGCACGTGAATCCAGGAGGCGGAGACCGTGCGTCTTATTCTAATTTAGACTCCGCAGAGTGCGTACGGAGGCAGACCTCGACGCTACATCTTATTTATATTCCGTAGAGTGTGCACGTGAATCCGAGAGGCGGAGACCGCGCGTCTTATTCTATACTCCAGAGTGCATGCGGAGGCGGACCTCATCGCTGTATTTTATTTACACTCACGGAGTGCACACGTGAATCCGGGAGGCGGAGACCGTGCGTCTTATTCTATATTGCATGCACCATGAGTAATCTACTCAACGGAGGAGGGATTGTTCTCGGAGCCAGTCGCGGGTGAGTCCAGCGGATGCTCGGTACGGAGGCTCGATGACGCGGAGGCTTGGTGCAGAGGCTCGATGACGCACAGAGGCTCCGTGCGGAGACCTGACGACACGCGGAGGCTCGATGCGGGGACCTGACGACGCGCGGAGGATCGACGACGTGCGGAGGCTCCGTGCGGAGACCTGATGACGCGCGGAGGCTCGACGACGCGCGGACGCTCCGTGCGGAGACCTGACGACGCGCAAAGGCTCGATGATGTGCAAAGGCTCGATGACGTGCAGAGGCTCGACGACGCGCGGAGGCTCCGTGAGGAGACCTGATGACGCAGAGGCTTGGTGCGAGCGACAACTGGTGAGCCACCACGAAGCGAGATGAGAACTTCGGCGTGAGCACGGCCTTAGCTGGCGTGGCCTTACCACCAACGTATTCCATCTTGGGGAGGCATCGCCGCTGCGAAGCATGGAGGCCGTGGCTCGGAGGCGGACTCCATCGTCGGGGTGGCGGGGTCGAGGTGGAGCCTAGCGTCGCGCCACTTCGAGGACCGACTAGCTGCGCAGGAGGCCAGAACGAGGCCGTCTGACGTGGATCCCAGCGGAGTCATGCGGCGTGACACCTGGTTCGATGTCCTAATGCCACGCAGGGGCCGTCGCTGTCGAGCGCATAACATTGTCCATGCCGTTAAATCCATGCACGGGCACGAGCCATGCATGTATGGGCATGCACGTAACGTAGCGAACACATGCTAGTGCTTAGCATTTTCACATGCATGCATTCGCGCCTGCCATCCCTGATATAATGCAGAGATAGATGAGGGAGGCGGTGCGGGGTCGACGGGGTCTCGCGAAGCCAAGGTCGATGACACGCAGGCAGGCAGGCAACGCACATGGAGCCCAGGTCAGCGCAGCGTGAAGGCCAGCGAGGACATCCCGGAGCGAAGCGAAGGCCGGCGAGGTTGCCCCGGAGTCGAGCGAAGGCCGGTGAAGAGCAACGCGCCCGAAGATGACACGAAGCTCACCGTTCGGAAATGGTACCGGTTGTGTGGCAGCAACATACTAAGGCATACAAACATGGATACGTACATATATCTCTGATAAAGCTAAGCGCTAGCGGCTAAGGTGTATCCATGCATGTGCACTAACTCAAGCATGCATGTATGCGTGCATGCAGCAAGCAAATGGGCATGCAGGCTTACGCCTTGGCCATCTCACATGTATTCATGCATGTATATTAACTCATACAGGTATGCCAACCCATGCATGCATGGATACGTGCCTGCAGCAAGCAAATACGCATACGGGCTTACTCCTCCCCACGTGAAGGCCGGAGTTGGTCTTTGCTGGTGCGGAGACGAGCGGACGCGAAGGCCGGAGCCGATCCTCACCAACACGGAGGTGAGCGAAGAGCACGCGGAGGCCGGAGCTGACCCTCGCCAAAGCGAAGACGAACGGACGCGAAGCGAATGTGAAGGGCGAGCGCACGCTGCGTGCGTGCATTCTGCTTCCCGTCCAGTTAGCGCATGGACCAGAGGCTGCTCGGAGGGGCGCCTGTCGTCGCCGGACTTCTTCGCGGATGGCCCCGCCAACCCGTATATGGTTGGGGGACGAGGTCCAAGAGGCTGCGCGCAGGAGGGCGAAGTTACTATCACATGTATCACATGCATGGACAGGTACACAAATGAACACTTAGTGCATGCATGGATGAGTTCCGCGAATGGATATTTCATGCATGCATGGGTGGATACGTAAATGGGTATTGGGGTGTTTCACGCATGCATGCATGTAGTTTGTGTGTGCATGGAATGTGGTCGCGCAGAGGCAGCACCAGTGCGAAGACTAGGCTCCACTCGACACGCCAGACGATGCTGCACAACGGATGGGCGTGGAGGCAGCGGAGAGGCAGGGCGCGGAGCCGGCGGGCTCCAGGCGGAGACTCGACGCCATGCGAAGGCCGCAAGCATGGAGGCCGCCTAAGCAGAGGACACGGCAACCCCAGCGCCCGGACGTAGGCTTGGGCGAGGGCCAGTGCGGAGGCACACTGACGGGGACGCAACAAATTCGCTAAGTGGTTGACACCTCTGGATCTCGCTGCGCCCAAGGACCCACCCAACTACTACAGAGATGGCTCACGCCAGTATACATACATATATATATATATATATATATATATATATATATATATATATATATATATATATACCCCGAAGCAAACAGGCCGGCGTTGAGATGGACTTATCTGCGGCATTTGTGACGATGGATTGATGGCATCCTGACTGCGTGTTACTCCGTGAGTTCATGCATGCACAGGCGTGGCGATGGCGGGGTCTGACGATGCTTTGCCGAGGCTTGACGCGGGGACCTCGACTCGGAGATGCAACGCTGCGCGGAGACTCTCGGGAGCCCTGCCACCCAGTCCTCCAAGACACTACTTCCCCTATCAGCTCCGCCAGATCTGGATCTGGAAAAGAGATGAGAGTTCACAACAGATCTGTGTACTTACAACACCTCTGCCATATCTAATGAGGTGCATATATATTCCGAAGCGAACAGGCTAGCGACAAGATGAACTTATCTACGACGCCTCACGATACGAGCGACCTGAGATCCTTCCGCTCCGCGCTAGGAAGCTCCTTCGGTGGTAGCTAGCCCTAGCATCCTTGCGCAGCTTCTTGCTTAGCCCCCACGGATGGCGCCATCTGTTGTGGCTATAGGCCAAACAGTAAAGAAGGGGACTCATAGGAGAGGAAGAGGAGAGTTGGATCTGGGAGGAGTCGGTAAGAGTGAGGGGATCGTCCGCCTCCTGCCCCTCCTGGGGGCTTATATACATGAGTGGGTAGAATGGGAAATCCCCATTCTACCCCTTAGTGCTTACAGAGGATAAGGGTACATTGGTATATTTACACCTCTACACTATCGAGCCTATTACATATTATGCCAGTTGCGAGGCCCAATCACGGGGTGTTGAGCCACCCCACAACAGACAGTAATGGCTTGAGTGCAATTAATTTTTACTAAATTAAAGTTGAGCATCATAAAGAGTTAAATGTACAAAATCTAATAAGAGATTTATACTAGCATGTTTTGTGAGGTTGTCTTGTTCTAGTATCATCTTGTTAAAACAGTTTTGTTTCAATATTGTGGCTTGTGCACTAGGTTTTTCCTAGGTTAAGTAGTTGCAATATTATTTTGATATTAAGAACATGATGAAGTGATTTACTGTGTTCCTTTTGAAAAAATATGAAGGGGTAAGTGGACATGATGATTCTTGTTAAGAGTGTTATGTCTTACTATTAGCACAATTGGCAATTTGTGTTTATGACGATAATGTTGAAGGTTTTATAAATAAAGGAATTTGATAGTTCCATGACACTAATTGAATTAAAGGATTTGAGATTTGCACTCGGGATCTTTTGGATCTCATGACTTTTGTGGTAGTTGAAATTATTTTAAGTAAAGCGACGCGTTGAGTGATTTTATTGGTTTTTAGTAAATCATGTGTTGTGATCTTCAAACCTCCTTTTGTTGGAACTGGCGGGATGCAGTAAGCAAAGAAAATTATTTCTTGTCAAAGGAAAGAGAGTACTACAAATATTTGAGGTATAGGTGATCTCATCTTTTGTTTTTCAACCGCTTTGCTATTTTTTTCCTTTGGTTGTGCGACTGTGTGTCGAAATTTATTTCTTCTTACCTCTTCTTCTAAGAAAGGGTAACCGATTTGTGTTATGAAGTTTTTTTGTTGTGTGTTGGCTACTGAATAATGGGGGTCTAGTAGATGGTTTTGTGGAATCTTATATGTCACGATGTTTGAGGTACATTAGACGGTATATTACTTTCGTGGAATAATCCTTGGAAAGGATTTGATTTAGATATAATATTTCTCTGGGAGCTAAATAATTTGTTTATGTTATAAATTGAGTGTATTTGAATTGTGGGAATTTTAGGGATTTCATCTGAGAATTTTCCCATCTTCATATGAGAAGTTTATTGTTAGAGTCTTGAAGGATGAGACTGGGCTTCACTTCTATTATGCTAGAGCCTTCGAGGTCCAATGTTTCTGTGTAGGAATTGTAGATCAGAGTGGATATCAAATAGTGTGATGATCGTAGATAGCACCCTTGGGGTGTAGTAAATGAGTATGTGCGTGTGTGAAGTGAATTTTGAGTTGTTATCCTTAAGGGACTGAGGTGCGTTAGGAATTATCTGTCAAGTAATTCCATTGGTCGAGGGCTTGGCTAAAGTATGTTTTGTGGGGACAGTAGAGTCTCTCTACAAAGGGTGTAGATGATGTACTCAGTTTGAGCTTATTATTGAGGATGTCAACTTAAGATAAATAAGTTGGTGTGATGTTTTGAAAATCTTAATTCAAGGAAGTTCAATTATGAAGAGAAATGGATTGAGAAATTAATGTTATCTTGAGTAGTAAAATGCTCTCTTAAATCTTGTTTAAGCTGTGTGTTTATAGCAGTGGTCATCTGCAAATTGAGTTATTTATGTTGAGGCATAGACTTTCCCAGTTGAGAAAAGAAAATGATTGTTTTGGTCTTTCGAGAGATTTTCACTCTTGACTGTATGGTGTTTTTTTCTTCAATTGTTTACTTGGAAAGTAAAAAAGGTTTTGTGATGATTCCTTTAATTTTGAATCGTGGTCCTTTGGAGGGAGGTTGGTTGCGAGTGGGTTGCTTGAGAATCCTTCAGGTTCAGTTGGATTCGGTTCGTAAAAGATTTTGGTTGTTTTTTCGAGTAGAATGACATGAGTAGAATTTACAGTCAAATTCTTTTGAAGGGGTAAAATATGTTATTCCGATTAAATTTAATACAGGAAAGCGTTTTAATAAGGAGGATGGATTGAGAAGATGGTTTTAATAGTTGTTGCAGGGGAATTTTGCGAAAATGGCAGAACCTATTGGCCGCTCAAAGCTGGCAGAAGAGTTATGGAGACGTTCGGGGTCGAGAGTTAGAGTTTTGCGGTTGGTGATCTTGTGCTCCTTCAGGTGTCACCAACCAAGGGCATTCTTCGGTTTGGTACCACCGGGAAGCTTATCCCGCAATACATCAGCCCTTTTCCAGTGGTTGCTCACGTGGGTAGCTTGACTTACCGATTAGAGTTACCGAGCTCGTTGAGTGTCTATGTTGAGGAAATATCTGCAGAACCCCGAGCACCAGATTGACCTAGAGTAGGTCGCGGTGGATCAGGACCTCACTGTGGAGAGTTGCCCGGTGCGTATCTTGGATACATCGGAGCAGGTCTTGAGGAGGAAGACCATCAAGTATGTGAAAGTCCTCTAGACGAATCAGTCTGAGAGGGAGGCAACGTGGGAGATTGAGGATAAAATGCGAAAGAAGTACCCCGAGCTCTTCGAGGCTGGTGAGTACTTGTAGTCATGGTTTCCTTTGTTTGCTCTTTCCTTGTTGTTCTCTTGCTTTGTGATTGAGGAGTTAGATTCGAGAACGAATCCTTTTTAGGTGGGGAGAATGTAATGCCCTAAACGTCGTTACGGCGTCCCTAGGACTATTCAGCGGAATCGCAGAGTTTTCCAATTTTTTTCGGTGAATCGCGGGAGGAAGGAATAAAATTACGGAAGTGTCCAAAATAAAAAATAAATTAAATCATTAAAATTGAGGGTTGGTGGTAGGGGTGGATATCGAGCCGGCTCGGCTCGGCTCGGTAAGGCTCGGTAAAATAGTGGCTCGGCTTGGCTCGGCTCGTTAGACTAACGAGCTAAAAAATAGGCTCAGCTCGGCTCGGTAAAAAGCTCGGCTCGGCTCGTTAGGCTTGTTAGCAATTAAATATACAGCAGCAGAGAGAGTAATGCGCAGCGATAATAATGAAAGCGGTTCAAAGTAACAACAAGCGGCGAAGAAGAGTAATAAAGGCGAAGAGCGAGCGAGTAACAGAGACTAACAAAGAAGAAGAAGAGCGGTAACAATAAACAACAAAGAAATGAATAAAGCGGCAGCAGAGCAGCGCGATAACAATAAACAACAGCAGAATGTACGATGAGCAGCGGCGGTAGCAACAAACAAAGAATCGGTGAACATACATACAAAGAATGCGATAACAAAGCAGAGCGATAGCTACCAAGCGGCCAGGCCATTTGCCATTTGCCAAAATACATATGTTGCATACATACATTGCCATTTGCCATTTGCCAAAATATATATGTTGCATACATTGCCAAAATATCACTGAACCAACATACATTGCCAAAATCACTGAACCACCCAACATATGTTGCATACTTGCATTCAACCAGCAGAAGTCCTAGCTGCTAGCCACCACACCCTCAGGAAATGGTATAGATTCGACATCATCCTCATCATCTTATTCCTGCAATAGAAAATCGAGTTAGACTCAATAGTAACAAAGAAAATAATTAAATGAGTTAGTGTGGAACAGCATACCACAAACATTGGAGGTGTCATGTCATTGTGCGAACACCCATCTATAATGGTTTGAACAAGATGAGAGATAGAAATAAGTTTTTTTTTTCAGAAATGACATAAAGATGAGAAAGGATTGAGAGATAAGGGTTAGCAAAGGTTGAGAGGTAAGAGTAAGCAAAGCTTTTTTAAAAATATTTTATTATTTAAGTTAAGTCCTTAAGGTTCAACCATTCTATTCTACCTACGGTCACGTCTTAGGGTCATTATAGCTCTGATACCATCTCTGTCGGACCCCGGAGCAACGACTCTTGGATCCTCTGTGTAAATCGCACTAGTCCAGGATCAAGCTAGTGTACACAGTGGATAACAAAGATTTATATCATGCATAATGACATTTATTCATTAACTAAATATGGGCCTGATGGCCAAAGTTTACATCAATGATTCATAAACCAAAATTAAATATAAGCAGCGGAAGAAAACCGATGAAGCAAAGAATTTCATCCACCTGCCCACAGCGAATGATCAGTAAGACGCGCCTAGTCGTCACCATCCTCACCGGTTGTTGATGTCATCCTCTCGCAACAGATTTTAGCAAGGTGAGCACATAAAGTACTCCCAAGGTAAGCACATAAAGTACTTACGCAAGTTACACGGGAGTTTTAACAGAGTGAATGCATGCATAGGGATAACAAAGGAAGGCTTAATAAGGTTATTTGTGCGAAAACAAAGATTGAATTTAAATACAATAGCATAAGTGCAAAAGCTGAATTGTTAATACAGAGATAGAAATAATAATTTAACAAAATAATATCGTTAGTGCAGTTCACCAAACACTAACCTAGTCACGAGTATCCCACCGGTCCATCTTTTCAAAAGTTTTCACATGGATTCCATCTATCCATATGCTTTTCAAAATCTCTTATGGATTCATTTTGTTAGTGCAGTTCGACCATACACCAACTTATGCACAGTATCCCACCGGTCATGGATTCCATCCATCCATCCATAAGCTTTTTCGAAACTATTTTAAAACCAAAGTCTAATCCATGAAAAACTTTACTTAGCTTGCCCATAACCGTGGGCACGGCTATCCAGATAGTTTATACACTCGCAGAGGTTGTACAGCTTTACCCACAAGATATGATTATCTCATATTGTCGGCCATTACACGCCCGTAGGCGTGCATCGAGAAAATCATAACAAGGCCTTTACAATGCTAAGCCTTCAACTTGGTCACGCCGCGCTAAGGTTTCACCACAACTTGAATCCACAAGTTGGAGCCCCTCTTGTGCCGTGTGAGACTTCCCATGGCCTACGCCACGCTCACATTCAACCTATAGCGAGACCAAAGTTGGGACCTTACAAATTAGTCACCAGACTGTCCCATACCACCTTGTGGTAGTACGATGTGGCTTTGCAACAAGAGCTCACTGCATCGGTCCTTAATTTGACTTAGGCTCAATCCACATACCCATATGCACGACAATCAACCAGTGTCACCAAACACGAGGCATGCCGCACCCCACCACCTAACCAATAGCCTAAGTCCAAATCATAAGTTTTCATTTTTATTTTTAAACCATTTTCATGAACCATCCTTGACTCACCGAAGTCAAGATTTCAAAAGGAACTGTCATATCATGTGAAATAGTTGATCCCACCTAAAATCACACTAAGCCAGGCTAAGCATTTCTATAAAAATTTCTAGTCAATACTATGGTACTAACTAGTTTTCAGCTAGGGTGACAAGGTATATGAATTCAAGATTCAAATTGGCCATATACAAAGGATCATGGGTATATCTAAAATTCAAATCAAATTTGAATTACATTTGAATAAAGATACGCATGCATATACAGTAAAACAATATAACTAATTTAAAATATTAGGTTCAACATGGTCAAAGGTGTAACTTGCCTTGCTTCGAAGTTTGCTGCTGTTCGTTGAAGTTATACTCTCCGAAATAGTCGTAGTCTACATGCGGAAAGCAAGAACAAACTAAACTCAAATAAAATCCAAATTTTACAAAATAAATGCCGGGAGATAGAATATGAATTTAGAAATTTAGATAGGTCCAATCGGAGTTAGGATGAAGGAGAGCGGCTTCTGGAAGTTTGAATTCCAAAGAAAATGAATAAAAGAAATTATTGGAATTCTTTTCTTTATGAAGGAAAAGTGGTTGGAAGCTACAATATTTGTGTAGGGTCGAAGTTATGATCGAAGGTGTAGTCGAAGACATGGTCAAGATCATAGTCGAATTAACGGTTGAAGATGCAGAGGTCTAAGTCAAAGACAAAGACTCCAAGTACGGGTGCTGTCGAATTCGAAGATTAAGATTCGGTCGAAGACTTACTCGAAATTGTATAGTGGTCGAAGAACACTATAACAGTCGAGAACAAATGGTAATCGGAGTCGAGTGGTCGGGACGACAATGAACACCGGTGGTGGAAGGCGAAGGTACTCAGAGTCGGCTACAACTTCGACTACCGAGTATTCTTCCAACTACTCCTCGCTGAAAAAGCGAAGGTACTCGGAGACTTAGAGCGAAGAGTGACAGTGGTCGGAAGCGACTACGGTCGGAGGTAGATGGAGACGGCAGTGGTTGGGAGTGATCGTGGTCGAGAGGATCAGTAGTCGGAAAAACAATTGTGGTCGAAAGGATTGGAGTTGAAATCTCTGAAGATCAAAGTCAAAATTGAAGTCTTCGAAGGTCGAAGTCGAAGGCTCCGGCGGTCGGAGTCTAAAAAGCCTCCGAGTCAGCGGAGTCTAAGGAAGTCTTTGAACCGTCGGTGTCTAAGGAACCTCCGAACGGTTAGAGTCTAAAGAACCTCTGGACGTCGGAGTCTTAAGAGCCTTCGGATATCGGAGTCTTAGAATCGGATGGTTGGGAGAAGTCGGACGGCTTCGCGTGATAAGATCCGAGTGATTCAATGGCAGTGAAGACCGGTGAGATGTACAAAAGAGGAGAAGAGTATGAGTCCCGATTTACTTTGGTGCACGTTCGGCTGCACAAAGTTGGCTGGCGGTGAGGGTGTAGCGGAGGCGGGACACGATCATCGACGACGAAGACTCTTCGACGACGACTTGCTCAGAGAAGGGGCGTCGAAGGTTCGCGCGGGCCTGAGGAAGGTTACCGGCGGTGGGGTACTCCGGTCATGCTCTGGCTCGGGAAAAAGGGTGAAGGAGGTGCGTGCAGTCCCATCGAAGATTTGACGGTGATGGCGTTGGCGTCGGCGGAAGAGATACTTCGGCGGCGAGATTGCTCGGCGGAGGGGTGGCGAGGTAAAGAAAAGAGAGAGGGGATTGCAAGAAGTGCATTCGTGCTCTTGTGCAATACTAGAAGTGGTTGGAAGGTGGTCGGCAGCGAGGTGAAGCGGTGGCGCAACTCGAGCGGTAGTGGCGACGGTGTTCCGGCGGTGAAGAGACTCAACCAATGGTGGTTGAGAAAATCCAAAAATTATGAAATATATACGAAAAGGTAGATTATGAATTTAGATGAATTTAGAAACTTGAATCACCTGATTCGGAGTTCGGACGAAGGAGAACGCGCGATTGGAAGATTATCGGATTAGAAAATCCTGAAAAAAGAAAAATCAGGAATATTCCAAAGGAATATTCCTGCGCAGAGAACAGCCCTTCCACTGTTTTGGTCGCGGCGCCGGTGAGAAAAGGCACGGGGGTGAAGCCAACTAGCAAAATGGTTTGCTAGGGACCCGAGGCACATGTAGGAAGTGACGGCACGTCAAACGGAGCACGGTGACGACGTGTACAGCGACAACGACATAGGGCGTGGAGAGAAGAATAATTTTCGGGAATGGGATAAGGAGAAGGAAGGTGAGCATGGCCTAGAACGTGGTGAGGCGAGTCTAGAAAAAATATCGGCAAAGCCGAACACTCACCGGTGGCGACGCAATCGTCGTTTGAACGACGTCGGTACAGAAACACTAAAATTTCAATATCTTCGCGCTCAGTCAGGCGAATCCAAAACCATCTGAAATGTAGCCACCTGGGATGGTTTGGCACGTTTTGACGTGGACGGATCGTTGAAATTATTCCCGGACAGGCAGGGATACGAAGTGCAATTTGCGGCCATGGCAAGGTGTCGGGCGCAAAAATTTAGGAAAGGTTTTTGGACGAACGGAGGGTAGCACGGCGTAGAACGTGTCGAGACGAACTCAACACCGCAGACGGCTCGGCCAACGGACTAGCGAAACACGGTGGACAAGACGTTAAACAGCCTATAGGCTGACATCGGCGTTCCGGGCAAACGGAGAGGAATTAACATGCGAGACTTGCGGCGAATCGAAGAGTAGAGCGTGGGGATCGTGATGCTCACCTTGGTTTTGGTTGGGCATGCACGGTCGGCCGGTGGTGACGCGATGAACGCGGACCCGATTTGGCCCACGGTGGCGACGGTGCTCCGGCGAAGTTCCGGCGAAGGCGAGGTGAGCACCGCGTAGAACGCGGCGAGGCGAAGCCAACGGTGTGGTCAAACGCGGCGGCGCTCCACCGGATGAGGCACAATCGGCCAAAGAACGGCGCTTGCACAACGAAACAAGAACTTCGATTGCGGCCAATAGAGAGGGAGTGGAGACTTATGATTTTCGGGGTTGAGTGAGGATGAGGAGAGGCTCACGGGGCTCCCTTTTATAGGGGTTGAGGAGGCCCGAGGAGGGAGATCAAAGGACCATGTCCATCAATGGCATGGTTTAAATCCCGCGAAATTAGGCATCAATGAGAGGGGAAACGGTGGGGAATTGAAGGAGTTTGATGAGGGGAATTGATTGCAATTTATTTCGTTGAAAACCGTTGAGAAAATCATGAGTTTTGGAAGCTTCAAGAAGGCTCCCATGGCTGCGTGCGTGCTGTCCTGCGCGTGAACAGTAAATGGGAGGAGGAAGAAGAAGGAGAAAGGAAGAGAGAGAAAAGAGAAAAAAGAAAAAGAAAAAGAAAATTCGGAAAAATTCCAAAAAAAATATTTTTAGAATCCTTGGAACCTGAAAAGAATAAAAAAAATATTTTCGGAATTTTTTGACGTTTATTTTAATTTTTAAAAATGTTTTCCTTTTTCTAGTTTTAAATAATACAATAAATAACAAATAAAGCTTAAAAATCTTAGAAAAATTCATGGAAGTTTCTTAGGCTATTTAGAACTTATAAAAAAAATTCTAACTCAAATTTGAATATTTTTCCTTATAAAATATTTTTTTTGTTTAACAGAAAGGCTATTTTCTTTAGTAGAAAATCAGGTTAGCTAAAAATTTTAAAATTTCAAGAAATCAAATAACTTTGATTTTTATTTCAAACTAACTTATTTAATGCCTTATTTATTTATTTATTGTTTTTATTTTTTTCTTAAATCACCTTTCTCACGTAAAACCCTTTTTAAAAGTAGAAAATCAGGCAAATAAACTTAAACAACCAAAAGTAAATATTTTTTTAATTAAATTAAATGTGTTTTTTTTGGAATAAACAGCTGGGCTGTTACATTGGTTCATCCAGATATATGAGTAATTCTGATTTAGATGGTTCCGTAGAAGTAGATCGCAGAAATGTTTGAAACTCACTTGAAACTGAAGCCAATGAGCTACTAGTTTCTATGGTTGAAGAGGACTCTGCCCTGCTATTGGCAGCTTTCTTGTGCCGATGCTGCATCTCATATGTGGCATACAAATCAAACAACTCGGCATGGATTTCAGTCTCCTCGGTAAAGGCTTTGGAGGAGTCAAATATCTGCGTAAAACACCAACTAACAAACCTCATCTTAAACCTAGGATCAAGAATAGTAGCAATAACCATAACATTATTTTTTTCAGCCCAATACTTGTCAAACTTGTCTATCATTGCTGAACCCATACGCTTGACATGTTCATCAGTAGAAATGCTTGCAGCCCTCAATGCAATCTTAACATTCACTATGTAAGGATAGAAAACATTAGCTGTTGGGTATAGAGAACCTGAAAATGCAGTAGTTACCTCAGCCAGTGCTTTCAATATTGGTTGAATTTTGTTGTATAATGCCCATTCTTCATTCGAGGTCGCCACTTGTAATTAGCATCTAATCAAGATAGCAGATTAATGCATCCTTGTAGGCAATGCAAGCGGACAACATTCGATATGTTGAACTCCACCTTGTTGACACGTCCAACTTTAAGCCCTCTCCAACTTCCAAAGCAATGGATTTACAAATTTATAAGAATTTGTACATACGGGATGGAGACTTCTTCATATACTTGACAGATTCCCTAAGTTTGCTAATCAAAGTTTCCAATGGTGCCATGCCATCATTCACTACCAAATTCACTATATGAGAACAACAACGAACATGAAAATATTTTGGAACAAAGTTTTCTGATCCTCTAGCAATGAACTTGGCTATCAAACTCCTAGCAGCAACATCATTTGAGGCAGCATTGTCAAGAGTAATCGTCATAATCTTGTCTTCTATTTTCCATGCAGTTATACACTCAAATACTGCCTGAGCTATCACAATCCCAGTGTGTGGAGGATCCAACTCAATAAAGTTTAGCACACGGCATTGCATAGCCCAATTAGAATCAATGTAATGCGCCACCAAACTCATATAACAAAGGTTTTGATTGGAAGTCCACAAATCACATGTTAAACTTATGTTATCCACATCTTTAAGACTCTTCCTAAGGTTTTCTTTTTCTGTTTAGTACACCTTTATGCATTCAGCCCTCATAGTCTTTCTACCAATAAACTGGTATGATGCATTCATATACCTCATCAACACATTAAACCAAATGTGCTCTACCATCTTAAATGGATACTCATGGACAATTATCATCTTTGCAATTAATCTACGAGTTTCCTCATGGTCATATTCACTAGGATTAACAAAAGGTAAACTTGATCCCTCGGGATCATAGTTCAGTGTACCTTGAGCCTTTTGCCTTCCCACTTTGTTTAGATAGGGTGCACACTTGGGAATGTGCCTTTTCAGATGTGAAGTGGCTCCCCCATGCTTGTAAGAGAACAATCCATAACAAAACCGACACTTGGCCTTCGTCTCAATCACCCCTTTCTCCTTCTTGGATGGGACATTGACCACCTTGAATAGCTTCCAACAATCCGAACGCTTTCCTCTACCCTTTTTGGTGGGAGACACTTCAATTCCCTTCTTCCTTTTCACTCTTTTGTTGGTATCATCATCTACCGCATGCGCATCTTCGCTTGCAGAATCCAGGGAAACATGCGCACCTTCACTGTCATTTGACAAATCAAGCGAGTCCGACGAGACAGGCTGCTCGCACTGCTCACCCAGCAACTATACAAAATTAGAGGTGGTATACAAAATTAGAGGCGGTATTCACCCATATCAAGTGGTATAACAAACATTATATTATATACCATTACATTTACACATGCTAAATAAGGCACTGTGAATCAGGCGCTGTGAAAATCTATCGTTTAAAATCAAACTGCATCCTTGGCACTGTCAAAATATTCAGGCATCACAATCTTGTGATGCCTAAATATTTTGACAGTGCCAAGGATGCAGTTTGATTTTACAAGATAGATTTTCACAGCGCCTGAATATTTTGACAGTCATGTGCTATACTGGACAAGTTTGACATACTGCTAGGGTTGAGGAGCTACTTTACCGAGGCTGCCGGGGTCGGAGCTGCTTTGCCACTGCAAGGTGGCCGTGGACAGGAGTTGGGGACGCAGTTCACCACTGAGGTCGATGCCGAGGCGGAGCCGGACCCGGACCCGGAGGACCTCCTCTCTCCGCGGTTCTTCAACTCCATGCTAGCCTGCGCATGCTGCTCCATGCACCACACGCCGACGAGAGGCCCACGGCAAGGGGAGGTGCGGCACCGTGGCGGTGGCCGGATCTAGGGTTGAGGGGAAGATGGGAAGGGCGGTGAAGGCTGAGGCGAGGAGGAGGGGAGGGGCCGGCGCCGGCGGACGGCGAGGGTGCGGTGTCGCACCGTCGCGGCGGCGCCGGATCTAGGGTTGAGAGGGGATCGGGAGGGGTCGGTGTCGGCATCGCAAGACAAGGGGAAATGGGGAATAGGGATCGGGCTTGGTTCTTGGATGTGTCGGTGCGTGTGCGTAGGGCATGCCGCGTGTGCGTCTTCACTCCCGACTCGGGCGATGGGCCGAGGTGCCAGCGAGAATGCGCGAATGTGGGCGATGGGCTGATGATGGGCCGGCCCGAGCCTCCTGACCGAGCTAAATGAGCCAAACGAGTGGCTCGCGAGCCAGCTCGGGCTCAGCTCGTTAAGAGCAACGAGCTCAATCTCCGGCTCGGCTCGTTAATGTCATGAGCCGAGCCGAGCCGAGCCTGTATCGAGCCGAGCCGAGCCGAGCCGCGAGCCACGAGCCAAATTTCCACCCCTAGTTGGTGGGCTGTCTAGGGAGGGAGGTTGGGCTTCTCACCACCTACCATAGGCCCAAAGTGCCCCCACCCAGCCCAAGCCACACCCCCTCCAAACCCTAGCTTAAATACCCCTTGGCCACCCCCCTTCCCCCGTTCCCCTCTTGGCCGCCACCCTCTCACCCCTTGCACCTCAACCTTCTCCCTTGGCTACTGCCCTGTTGTTTGCTGCAAAGGAGGGATCAAAGAAGAGAAGGGAGAAGTGAAAAAAAAGAAGGGAGAAGAAGGAGGGGAGAAAAGAAGAAGAAGGGTGATCTTGAGAGATTCCCCTATGTAACTTTCCTTATCCCAATTCTCTCTATTTTAGGTGTAATTAGGGTTCTTGGCACGGGATTAGTAGAGTTCTAATGGAGAAATTAACCGATTAGAGTTTTCTACTGTCAACGCGTAGGCTGATTCATGCAGCGCGACTGCTTGTATAGATTAGAGTATGAAGGCGATTTTTTCTGTGGGTCTAGCCAATATAAAAGTTGTAGAGGACGACGAAACCTATATTTTGTAATTTGTTTAGATTTTTTGGCTACGAGGTTTGGGCGCAGCAGAGTCGGGAACTTTGCTGTGTAGCAGAGGCATAGACTGAGATAGATCGCTATTCGGGTGTAGTTTCAGAGGGGTAGATGATTTTTATAATTTTGGCCGCAATTATAAAAGTTGTAGAAAATCTTGTAATCTAGCTACTGTATAAAAATCATGAATTTTAGAGCATTTTATAGAGGGTGGGGTTTGCTAGAAGATTTCTGGCCAGATTACTGAAACAGAGTATGTCCTCTGTTTTGCGCGATAATTTACACCCTTTTAGCAGCAAAATAAAAATAAGTTGTCTACTTAAAAATTGTAGGTATTTCACTGTAGTTTCCAGAAATATCTCTTTTGCTTTGATTGGCCTAGTAGTTTTAAATATACAATAAAAACAAGCAGTGCTGTTGCAGTGGGCTGAGTGTAGGATCGACGAGCGGAGAGGTTTTTGTCGGGATTGGGGTATAGCAGCGTTTTTATTTTTTTAAGATGTGAATACCTTGCTATAGACTTGTGCTGAGAGATAATTCTGGACAGATGGCTTCGCTCCTGACCGTGCGTGAACGCTTCGCTTCATCGGTAGAGGCAAGTAAACGTATCGGATGTGCTACCGTTTAACTCGTTGATCATACTACCTTCGCATTAAATATTTCTCTTAATCTGAGATGCTTTGTTATTGGTACATGATTTCTTAATGTGGCCTATATGATAGTAATTTAAGAATCATTTGTTTATAGCTTAATGAATTACTTGTGGTTAGTGGTGGTATTCTTGATGAAACATGTGTGGATGATGAGGTAGAATACTTGATGAATATATTGCTGATCTTTGCAGTTATATTATTGTGAATCATATTATTCATATCATGACATGTCAATTTGCATTGTGGATGTCACCGCACATCGCCGCGACCGTATTGGTACAACATCATACATTGACGTAGTACAATGCACACTCTTATCTTGTTGGGTAAGGGTGCAGTGGATCATACGCATTCATATGTATTTTCATTGTGGATGGATCATTTGCATACTTATGCAATATGTGGTGGATGAATTATTTGCAAACAAATGTAACTTCTAACTGTTTTTATAGAATTGGCTCATGAGAGTCCATTGTGGTATGAGGAATGTAGCTATGGTCGTGGAGTGGGGTTCACCCCTTTGTGGTACGGTAGGGGATGTGGCTATGGTAGGAAGAACATCTCTTGTGGTAGGAGGAACATCTCTTGTGGGAAAGAATAAGGTGTTACCATTACCTTTTGTTCTCTTATGCTTTCGCTTAGCTTATCATATTTTAGAAGTTGTTGCCAGTTTATTTATCGTGTAATCTGGCTAATTGTGGAGTGGTTTAGTGGTATCTCAGGGTAATGTGGGTCCTAGGGTATTGCACAATCTTCCCTGAAGTAAGCTTCAAATCTATCATACCAACACTATGAACAAAAGCATGCGACCCGTTTTCCATTAGGACGAAGGAAACCCCTGCTACCTGGTAAAAAAAAACAAGAAAATATCGAAATATAAGTGAACATTAGCACCAGTATCAACCAACCAATCAGTGGATTGATATGCTAAAAAGATAATAGGTGAATTACAATACCCTCTAGAAGTTGAGACCTCACCTATGATCACGTTGACACCTTTCTTCTTTAGCTATTCACAATCTCTACTCTTGCGGAAGTGATAGTCCTTCGTCATATGACTGTCTTTTTCACACATAAAGCAGGTGGTGTCTCTCAAATCCTATACTCAATTTTCTTCTTTTTAAACCTAGTTGTCTTGTTTAGTTTGTTGAAGTTGTACTTCTTTCCTGCTATCCTTTTCTCTACGATATTGACATTGTTCTGACTGGAAGTGGTGGATGCACTTTTTGCTTTGACCTTTTCTTACATATCTAGGGTAACAATCAAATCCTCAATGGAAATCTCTTCCCTCTTGTACTTCAAGCTAGTAGCAAAATCCTGCCAACTAGTAGGAAGTTTGGCAACAATGCTCGTAGCCACAAATTTAGGAGGCAACACATAGTGTAGGTGCGTAATCTCACCAACCAGTAGTTGGAGGTTATGAGCTTATCTAACTATGTAATTAAGCTTATCCATGCTAAAGTTAAAGAATTGTTCACACATGTAGAGCCAGCGACCTGCCTCTTCCTCTATATATTTATGCTCTAATGCATCCTATAACTCTATGGAGAACTTGTAGTCCATGTACACATTATAGAGCTGATATACCAGAATGGTTAGAATGCAACCAAGAGCAGTGTTGTTCGTATTTTTAAATTGTATAAACTAGTCAATCGTAAATGGATTCTGCCGGTGAATAACCCACCACAGTCCCAAAGACATGAATACTAATCATTGCTACATTGCAACAAAGTTCTAACTAGAATCTCTGAAAGTTCTAACTAGAAAATCTCTAAGCTTTATAGCATTAGAAGCACTAATCATTGCTACATTGCAACAAAGTTCACAATAATGTTTCTGAAATGTTGAAAATATGATCAATATTTTAATTCAATACTAACAGCAAGGCAACTCATTATACTTTGAAATATATGTAGAAACAAAATGAAAACAAGTCGATCGGTCATGCGAATGACTTGCAGTTAGGTCAGATGAAGATCAGGAAGTAGAGTACGCTCGATATAGTTGTAAAAGCAGTCGACATCGAGAAAGAAGCCAAGCGGTTGTGTAGGTTGTGCTGCCCAGAAATCTTATTGCCTGCTAGTTCAGGTTCTCTCTATGATAATGGTTCGGAGATCCTACTCTCCTCTATTGTCAGTGCACACTGAGAAGGAAGGTCGGCATTGTTGAGCAGCTTAATACTACATCACAGCTATTGAGAGACTACATTGATGGAAGAATGGATGTGGGCGCTGTAATCACTCATTAGTAACTACCGCGATTAAACAAAGTTAGCTCACTAGTAACTATCTCATGAAACCACATAATGATATTTATGCTATGGTAATTGCCTTATGGAACCACATAATGATATTTATGCTATGGAACCACAGTTCAAAAAAGATAAATGATGCATGGTTTAGTAAAAATAAATATAGAATTGGTCTGCCAAGTGACACGCCACGTCATAACACGATCGCACATCGTAAGTCACAAGTCACGTGATTTTTCACACGAAAGTATATGAATACGCGCTCGTGTGTGTGTGCATGCGTGTGTTCAGCCAAAACCCTCCTCATACCATCCCTATCCATGTATCATATGATTCAAGGAGTGGTAATAAGTTACACGATTTTTCATGTGAAAAATATATGAATACGCACCCGTGTGTGCGCGCACGCGCGTGTTCAACCAAAGCCCTTCTCATGCCATCCCTATCTATGTGTCATATAATTCAAGGAGTAAAAAGGGATCCACTTTATAAATCGATCTCCTCTGTTTTACCTTAGCAATATGGTATTAAAACATGTATGTTTTAGAATTATAGAAAATAAGCCTTACTCATATATGTCTATTTCTAATAATAGACACTGTTCTGACTTCATCTATATCGACTAAAATCGTACGTAAGTATCTATCTCTGTACTTTTGTTCACGAACAGCTAAAATTAAAAAAAATAAATAAAAAAAATATAAGCCACAATCTAAAAAGGCACCACTCCCTGGGTAAATTCGTTCCACAAACTTGCACTCTAGATATGGCTGATGGCCATACTCATGTAGTTTCTTCAGTTGTTCCGTGGAGTTACAACGACAAGGTACCGGTTCAACCATACCATAACCATTTTGTTCTGATAGGGGTGGTATTGTACAACTAATCTGCAATCCAGAATTGCACTGAAACTTCAACCAAAAACACCATCGAACAAGAGTTCAACAGAAAAAATTTTAGTCTCGTGGTAAACTTTTATTCAAGTAACCAGTTTGTTTTGCCCATTATCGCTCAGTGGCTTATATCTATCTGTTGTTCTCTAAGTTTAGTCTAGAGTTAGTGAGATGCAGTAGCTAACTGATCATGTTGTAAAAACAATTTAATAGTTTAAGTATGGTGCTGCTCCAACTGGCTGTTGGTTGCTGCTTTTAGCTGTGGCTTCTGACTGTTGGCTAAAATTGCACTGTAACGGTTGCTAGTTTTTTCCGAGTCATTTAATTAAAAAAATAAAGAAAATGATAAGATAATAAAAACACCATTACATCTCCACTAACAATACAAAAAAAAAGAAAAGCAAAAGCAAAAAAGCCAAAATTAAAGCAAACATTTAAGTGATTTCTGACTTAAAAAAGCAAGAAGCAAAAAAAAAACAAAAACAAAAACAAAAACCAAAGCCGTTCGGAGTGAGGCCAACACGAGAGGATGTTTGAACAGCAGAAAAGGCCCATTCTAAGATCTAAGAACTTTCTTAGTAATAGCCATTCTACCTAACATCCTCATTGTGAAGTAGTTATTACTTTTCGTCTTGAACTGATGAACAATCTCAACCATTTATACTACATTAGATGATTGCTACGTGTAGTTGTAGTATCCCTGTTGGGCCGTTTTGATGCTTATTTCAGGCTCACTAGTGCCATTTTATTTATAGGGAGAGCACTGGTTTCAACAGAGATGTGGGGCTCAAGGCAGTGCCATGAGATGATTCCTGGAAAACCGATCGTGCTGAGGTCCTAAAAGAGTGGCTGAGAACAACAGATATGAATAGGCACTGTAGTGAGATTTTTCCATTTGGATGTTGTACCACTACCAGAGAAAGAACTAAAACTCATCAACTTGCAGCATTGCATTGGTACCAGGGGCGAAGCCAAGGGAAGGGGGGCTTAGTGAGGCTGAAGCCTCACCTCCCCCAGGTAGAACACCCACCCCCCTCGGGAAGCTCACGACGGCGTATGGTTCCTTGCCCCCCTGCCCCGAGCAGCAATTCAACAAAGCAATTGTAACTATTTTCCGGATGCATAGGACTAGAGATATTAAGCCCACTGGTTTTAGACCCAACAAAGCCCAACACAACAGCCCAACCGACAAACCTAGCAAATAGCAGATCTCACACAAGGATACGAAAGCAACAGAAACTCAGAAAAGGGGGGCTGGGGGCGACTTGTCGCACGCCGAAGAGTCAAGCTGCGATGGTCGGATCCGCGCGGCCGATGAGCGAGGCCGGCCGGGCTGGGGAGCCAGCCAGCCGGATTTGAGCTGGCGCGACGCCGGAGTGGAGGGGGGAGGTGGGAGCGGAGCGGAGGAGGGAGCTGGGAGCAAAGCGCCGGAGCGGAGGGGGGAGCTAGGAGCGGAGCGTCGGAGAGGAGGGGGGAGCCAGGAGCAGAGCACCGGAGCGGAGGGGGGAGGCGGGGAGCCGGGAGCGGAGGGGGGAGACGGGGAGTGGAGGCCGGGGCGCCGGGCGGGTGGGCCGGAGAGGGGAGGGCGGAGCGCCGAAGCGGAGAGAGGGGGAGGCCGGAGGCGCCGAGGTGGGGACTGGGGAGCGAGAGCCAAGAGAGGCGAGAGAAATAGGCGGGCCGCGGGCCGCGCGGGGGCCGGGGAGCTCAGTGGAGAGAACTGAGAAGGGGAGGCGGGGAGCGAGACTAAAATAGGCCGGTGCACCGGGCGGTAAGTGGAATAGGGAGAGCCGAGCCCGAGCCACAGCACAGTGAAATAGTGAAGGTCCGTGAAATAGGAGGTGAGTAAATTTTTTTAGTAATAGCACAGTGTTTTTTTATAATCTTTTTTATCAATTTAGTATTTTTTTCCAATTTAGAGTTTAGATTTTTTAGATTCAATGTATATAGATAGTTTAGTTTTTATAATTAATTCATTATAGATTTTTAATTCATTATAGATGTATATAGATAGTTTAGTCTTTATCAATTTTTATAGCTTTGTACTAATAGAAATTAATCCTTTATTTATAGATTTTGCTATAATGGAGAAACGGATTTTGTGTAACTATTTTGCAAGCAATTCAAATAGTTCTCGTCCGACCGATGAGAGTATAACTCAACCAAAGAAGCTTCGACTAGAATTTAATCCAAATAAAATTATTGCCAATCCGGCGCTTCGCATACCAATTGAAGATTATGCTAACAAAATATTTATTGATATTTTCAATGTTGCTATTAATGCAATTATGAATGAGATGAATCATCGATTCAATGAAGTTTCCTCAGAGTTGTTGGTATGCATGTCTTGACTTGATCCAAGTGATTCATTTTCTAAGTTTGATATTGATAAACTTGTTTGACTTACTGAAATTTATGCTGACGATTTCACAGATGCTGATCGGTTCTTGTTAAGAAATCAGCTTCAAACCTTCATTCTCAACATTAGAAGTGAAGAATTCAACGGATGTCATTATATATCAAAACTCGCTCAATTGATGGTTCAAACAAGAAAAGATAGAACTTTTCCATTAGTATATCGTCTTATCGAGTTGACATTGATACTTCCAGTGGCAACGGCATCTGTTGAGAAAATATTTTCGGCAATGAATGTTATCAAAATAGATTTGCGCAATAAGGTAGCAAATGAATGGCTCAATGACTTAATGGTATACTATACTGAGCAAGAGATCTTTAAAAGCATTGATGATGATAAAATCATAAACCGCTTTCAAAGCATGAAGTCACGTAGAATGCATTTGCCCCGAGATTCAAATTTATCTCGTGATTCAAATTAACCTAATTCTGGTATGTTTCATATCATCTAAATTTTTATTGTCATTCACAATTTTCTATTATATCACTAATTTTGATGTGTTTCATATATAGGTGATTTATCGCTACTCCGTACTCACGGCAGAATAATTATATATATTTTCATATACGCTTTCTATTATCGAGATATCTACTTTGTATTTCTCTGTTTTTCAGTCTTGTATCTATCCAATTGTATAATTTCTATGTGCATTTGAAATTCTATACGAGTAAAAGACTAAATTTATGTCAACTCAGTTTAAATATATAAATAGTTTAGCCTCACCTCCATTTCATTTCTGGCTTCATCACTGATTTACTATCTATGAAGGGTGAGATTACGGTGACACAGCTGTTTCTTGGGACTAGCTGTGGAGCCTCTGCTTTGCACGATCAACCATACACTGAAGTTTTACTGAACCAATCGAAGACACCTGATTCGAAATGCCACATCAGCCTAGTTAGATCTTGATCGGAAGAACTCATAATCTGGATGACGATTCATATTCTCCCCATTTGCCTTGGGCATCACTGCCCTTGATGTAACAGATGCACCATGATGTAAAAGAGAGGCTGCGATCCAAATGGGATTTTTCTTCCGCTGTTTAAAGCAACTGCCATGACTTTTGCTTCTGTATACCTAATGGATTTGATGGGCTATATGTTGATTGCTTGGTATGAAGTGTAGTTCAAGCATGTAGATCCTACTGGTGTTTAGTATCTCTTATCTATGGTGCCACAATTTGCCACATATGGGTTAGATATGTTTGACTTATGACGTGTCATACTTTTTAGTATTGTATCCTACGTGTCGGAGATTAAAACTTTTGCCAAATCTTACGACTCTTGTGGCCTATTATTTGCTCATAACAAAAGTTATTGTTTGCCATACTTTTGGCAAAACATGGCAAGCAACCAAACAGGTCCTTAAGTTCCTCCCAAATCTAACTAACAAAACAACCTTAAATCCTCATGTAAAACCCAACTTTCCTACATAAAACTGAGTGAAAACGTGAATGCTGACGAATCAAACTACGCGGGCACCTCCTTAGTCATCCAATTAGGCAAGTGACCAATTTTAATTTCTACTTGTTTGGTGAATAATTTCACCATAAAGTTGACAAAGAACCCCAAAAGTCGTCAAGAGTGAAGAGTTTCGGCTTCTAATTACATCTGGAATTGACAGGTCTGCTTGATCAAGAGGAAAGTTCTCGAAAAGCATTGTGTTTGGCGCTGTTAGGTTTGAAAAATTCAAAGAAGCTGGCGTAGGTACGAGTAGAATAAGCCAACGAGAATTACTAGAAGTTCGAGCACGGAATCTGAGACTCCATTTAAGTAGTGATGTTGACAAATTATTGGGATTAGCGGTATCCGGATGGTGCCTTCGTCCGGACATGATGCGAGAACAGGGGGGCACATGGCGAGTTTTCTGCTGACACATGCATCAAATAATTCAAGGGACCTGGGTAACAACAGGAGATCAACAAAATATTGACAAGATGTTTCCATGGAGGAAGTACTGTTTTTGTCCAGTAACATTGGGTTGGAATGCATTTTTCGATAAAATTTTCAAAGTAATACCTTTTGTGTCCCCTGAACTTTGCTGGAGGAGCCATTATGTCGTTGATACGTGAACAAGGTGTAACCTGATAATGAAACTCTAGTGACTTTATGACATAAATTGGTAAGACGTCCCAAAAAATTGTTAAAACTTTATGATTCGCAAAAAAAGTGGTAAGAATAAAATAGGATAGAATATATTGATTTGGGAATCAAAATAGTTCCTTTGAGAAAATCTTATCCTAAAGTAGATCCATCCCAACAGTTGAAAAGGAAAACAATACTTTTATTATAACTAGTAAAGTGTCCGTGTGTTGTAACGGTATCTCCAAAATAGGTAATAGATATAATCAAATGTGAGGATATGCATTTATCTTAGATCTCATACTATGTGAAAGTTTTTCTCAACAGAGTGTTTTGTGAAACTCAAGATAAATTAACTTATGTGATTTAATCAAAAATTGAAACTAAGACTTCTTTTAGATTTTCTAATTTCTGCAAGAATATTTAAACTATTTCTTACGGCACTTCTATGTTCGAAGTAGAACTTAAAAGTTTTCACTTAAAATATAGTTGACACACCTGACCTACACTATCTGTGATAGGTTACATCTCATTCTCATACGAGAGTGAAGAGGAGAAAGTTGCTAAGAAATAAACTCTCCTTTTATATTAATAGAGAAAAGTTGATCTATTTTGCCGACTTGTTACCAACGAAACGCAAAATTCATCCTAAAGTATATCTTGGAGATGAAGGTGGCAGTATACTTTTGAAACCATGCATGATTCATTTCAAAAAAAGACTAATAGAAATTTTGTAGGATAGGAAATATCGAATGGTAGCGAATGTGTTGTTTCCTTGAAAATTTTGTAGAATAGTAGAATACCAACATTCCAAACCGGACAGTTTAACAACGGATAGCAACAATGTTGAGCAAGCTTCCGAGCAAACCGGACAGTTTAACAACGGATAGCAACAATGTTAGCAAGCTTCCGAGCAAACCGGACAGTTTAACAACGGATAGCAACAATGTTGAGTAAGCTTCCGAGCCATCCGGCCGTCTCATCTAGTTTTCTGTCCACTCCTTCAACAAGAATTCTCCTATCAGATAATCTTTGTAGATCAGATGGCCAACTAATCCTATGCTTACCAGTATTACGGTGGGTAACAGTAGCTGTCACTACTACAAAAAAACCTAATACTAGATGCCAAATCATAGACAGTTTTATAAAAACGTCTGTGATGTATACTATCACAGACGATTTTAATTTAGAGATCGTCTATGGTGTTTGTGGCGGGAAAAAGGAGTATCACAGACGATTCTTACAAATGGTGTCTGTAATAATCTGGAATATCACAGACGGTTTTATATTAAAAACCATCTGTGATATTCCATTACCACAGACAGGTTTTGTTAAAAACCGTCTGTAATAATCCGACCAGGTATTTATTGCATGCGTCAGAACCGCATCTGTCTTCATTTTGATCAAGATCTAGCCGGTGCTGTAGCTGGAGGCAGCAAGGCTTTCAGGCCATTTAATTTGGTAGGAGAAGGCTTATTTGGCAGGAGTGCTTTAAAGATTTATCAAGTTCTTAATTGCCCTAGATATAGTTAGTAATGAAATTTGTTTTTCGATGCATCAAATTTTAGATCTAGCTAATTTTCGGTAACTGTTATATATATACTTTGAAGATCTAGCTAATTTAGATTTAGTTAGCCTCAATGCATGTGATAGTTGGTAATCACAGACGGTTTGTAACTAAAAACCGTCTGTGATATTTATAAATCACAGACGGTTTGTCGTTAAAAACCGTCTGTGATTATCAGCTTTCACAGACGGTTTTTAGTTAAATATCGTCTGTGATATTTACACCACAGACGGTTCGAAAGCCGTCTGTGATGACCTCGTATTATCACTAACCCATAAATTCAGACGGTTCAGAAAACCGTCTATGATGATGATTTCTACAGTAGTGTGTATGAAAAATACTGCAACAAGCTTTCATCTTGCAATATTTACATTAATTAGGAAACTGTTACAAGATTCAAATATTTAACATGGATCAGACATTTGAGCCCTTAGAATTTCTGTATCTACTATGGATAAAATTTTTAAAAAGAATTGCATGCAAATAAAAGAAGAAGTTCCAGATCAAAGGAGAATCTGATCTTAAATCCACCTTATCGTTGGATGTGGATGGCTTAGATCAACGGGAGGATTTTGGGTTTACCTGAACCGTTCAATCCATATTAAACACATTCTTCCTGAACATTCTTATCAATGCATGGTTGTCCATAACAATAATACTATTTATGTTTCTGAATTCCACAGTAATACTACTTTAGTTTTGATGCAGATCGAACCTTAAGATGAGATTAAATTTATACGTTATCTGATCTTTCGTAGTGGTAGAACAGCTAGATATAAATGAAGCACGAATTACTGATGCAACTCGCAATAGATTAAATGATTTTACAACCCTGCACAACACACACTACTACAGAAATCATCATCACAGACGGTTCAAAAACGTCATCACAGATGGTTTTCTGAACCGTCTAAATTTATAGATCAGTGATAATGGAAGGTTATCACAGACGGTTTGTGAGCCGTCTGTGATAAATACAATACAGACGGTTTGTAACTAGAACCGTCTGTGAAAAATACTATCATAGACGGTTCTAACAAAAAAATCATCTATGATACTCACATATTACAGACAGTTCTATATATAGTGATGGGAAAGTACCACAGACGATTTTTAGTTAAAAACCGTCTGCGATTATCAGCTATTACAGACGGTTTTTACTTAAAAACCGTCTATGATATTCTTTTCTACCTCTAAATCTAATTTTGTTTATTGGCTAGTCTCAGGAAATGCTAGCCATGCCCTCTGAAACAAGCAGATCAATATGTACATGTATACATCCAATTCACATCTCAATTCATTTTACAAACATAAAACAATCAATTCATATCTCAATTCATTTCACAAACATAAAACATCTAATTCACATCTCAATTCATTTCACAAACATAAAACATCCATTTCGTAAATCAATCAATTGAAATGAAATAAAATATCCATTAACAAATGCACAGTTACAAAAGATCTACATTCCATTTGCACTTAGAAGGTAATATTGTATTTTTTTATTGCTCTATCACTCCGGAATCGAGGTCTCGTGAAAGGAACAGATCCATAATCAACGAACTTACAGGCTGCACAAGCAATACTTGGATGGCGCCATCCAAGTATTGCTTGTGCAGCCTGTAAGTTCGTTGATTATGGATGTATTGCTTGTGCAGCATGTAAGTTCGTTGATTATGGATCTGTTCCTTTCACGAGACCTCGATTCCGGAGTGATAGAGCAATAAAAAATCATTCTACGTTGTGGAACTCTCCATCTGATTTTACGACTCTAGCCAGCAAAAAGAACGCACACTCTCCTTGAATTCGTGTAAGGTCGGGCTGTTGCAATGCAGTTGTAGGGATTGGTGCAGCCTGTCGATAGGAATATCAATGTGCATATATATATAACCTAATAAGTATAAAATAATTATAGAAAGATTGACAAACCTTAGGATTAGTGATCTTCGAGGAATCGAGGAGTAGTTTCATATGGTGAAAAATGTAGAATCCACACGTGTTGCCCGGTGGCTGCTGATGGCACTACAAAAAATAGAATATGTTAATTCAAGAGACATTACTACCAACTATTGTATAGGATTAATTAATGTGTACTAGCGAATACCGTAAATTTTTGAACATGTTTCATGCCATTGGCCCCTTCCGCCGAGCGATGTGACTCTGCGACGTACTTGGTGAATGACCTACATGATTCGAAAAAATTAACCTTAGTCATTCGGAAGAAAAAAAAAGAGTACAATATAGTTATATATGGAGAAAATGTACTTACCTATCGATTAATTGGCCGATAACCGTATAGTCGATTTTGTTCTTACTTAGGGAATCAAGGTATATTGCCTTGTTCTATTTTAGTACAATTACTATTAAAATCTAGTGAAACCCCTAATTGTAGGGTATAAATACATATTCCTTATCGCGGTGAGCCTGATGTATCTCTCAACGAACGATGCATCATCGTTGATGGTATACATGGCGACCAAGTGTGGGTCCAGAAAACCAGCCGATGATTTTGATAATCTAGCTTCAGTCACCATATGTATAGATATATACACACAAAAGTAACAAATTATATATGATATTTATCGGTATGATATGAACGGAGACTGTGATTGTACACACTTATAGCGTTTAGCATCGAATGAGTGAGGCATCGAGAGCGTTAAGCGTGAAAAAGATCAAATAAGTTTTCAAAGGTCACCGCGAAGACACAGTCATGAACTTGGTGCTGTAAATGATCCGACCCAAATTTAATAATGATATCTGAGCGCCATTCTTCTTGTGGCTTATTGGCCTGATCCATATACCAAGAGTGTAATTGCTGGCAACTAAGTTCTAGGGTTTGGAGGCGCTCTGCCGGGATGATCAGCGGTTCGCCTAGCATGAATTTGCAGGCCAATGGCAGGTACGGGATATCATCATCGGTCTTTTTTGATTTGCCCCTACTGCCTCGGTTGTAGGTTGACTTCATGGTGTCGACTATAAAGGTTGCACCGGTGCAAGCTGCTTCACTAGGAATAGCACCCGTGAACATGGCACCAGTGCATGTAGCTCTGGTTCGGATTGCCCTTATAGACCTGCCACCAGTGAAGAAGCCTCTAGACAGATATCGCTTTTGGGCTACTGGATGAATGTTCCAATGGCTTGCCCTAGAGTCACAAGCTCATCGTTGGGGCGTTTCAGTAGCGGGACGACATTGAAATTGGCATGTACACCATCCATATAAACTTTTCTAAAGCCTAGTGCTAAAGGTGCATGGTGCACCATGACCCCGTGAGTAGACGGATATGCTTCGCCCCAAGCAGCGCACAAGGGAATGGAGGCATATCTCACTTGAAGCTTGCACTTCGTAGATTCCTACATAACAATATAAAATTAGCTACTCCAATAGGCCTATCAACAGATCGAGCATTCCAGAGATAATAATTATTACCAGGATGTTGTCTATAGGAAATCTGGTCTCGCTTTTCATCGTAGGATTGGACGTGCAGTTACTCCGACGGTTGGGGGTGGCTAGCACAGGAGCGGCGGCGATGGCTTGCTGATTTTCTGTAAATCTTCGCATATCATCTCTAACATAATCAACCAGCTCCTCTCTAAAAGATGCCTTGATCTCCTCTCGTAGTCATGCCTCACGCTCGGTTTTGGTTCTCTTCCTACTCCGATATAATTCGGAGTTATCTGAGAAACCATATTTCCAAGGAACATAAAGACCAAGACCTCTCGTATGACCCGGTTGCTCCTTGTTTCCCAGGGCGGCAGAGAGTATATCTCTCCCCCTACTTGCCTAGAAGGATCCTTAGGAAGATTCTACACTCAGTGCATCCTGCAAGAGCCCGACATGTCATTTCACTTCCTACGAAGTTGTGGAGTAATTATAAGCTACGTAGTTCGATATCTTACCAAGCGGTGGGACACTTCCTAGTCTGTAAGGTTCCGGAAGGAGATGTCCCCCAACGACATGGTAGATGACCTTGCTCTAATCCAATTTCGAGCGCGCTCATCCGGGATCATGGAAAATGGCGGGGCGGTGTCCCACAGGATTACCTATTCGTCCTCCTGCCTCCACTACGGGATTTTACCCGCATACCCAGTTGTACCGAGTCTGTGGGGTGTGTGTTTTTTGCCTAGAGGGCCTTGTGCGCTGCACTTGCACTTCTAAAATCTTCGGTCGTCTTCATTGCCTTAAACTCTTCTCATTGTGGTTTCAGGAATGGATACTTATGGAAGGGCGTGAGATCCTTCACAAAATGTTTGACAAGCACGCTTTTGAAGTTCTTCCATACTTTGCAGTCCGCTAGTAAGGCATGTCGTTGCACGGAGTTGTGGTGTTCTTCTGGAATCTCGAATGATGCAAAAATCTCTGTCAGCAACTCACGTTTTCGAGTCTCACTCATGGTCTTCCACGAATCAAATGTGATCTCAATTCGTTCTCGTGTAACTATTCCGATCATTCTTTGAAATACGCACGCTGCTCGATGAGAAAGGAGAGGGTCCCAGATTTATCGACCTCTCTGATGGTAAATCGGACCTCAGGCTTTTTCGATAGTCATCTTCCTTCACGGTTTGATTTTGGAGCGGACGCATCTGGCGATGATATTTAATATCACAGACGGTTCTAAACTAGAACCGTCTATGATAGTTATGATATCACAGATGGTTCTATTTCAGAACTGTTAGTGAATTGAACCGTCTATGATAACAATATCACAAACGGTTCTGAAATAGTGCCGTCTGTAATAAGCCTGCACACACTGGAGTTATTACCTACACCAACTATTAGGCCACTGTAATAAGACCTCACACATGCATAAATGCATGAATGTTACTGACTCATTCTCAAAATTTACCTATATATCACATATTTTCACACATACATAAATGCAAATTCACAAATACATCACACATGCATTGTTATATATACAAATGCAAATTCACATATACATCACACACATGCATTGTTATATACACAAATGAAAATTCCCACATATATATTATATATTCTCATTCCACTTACTTATTTTTTAAAAAAATTAGCCCTTGATGATGATCAATGCGTATGTAACTAGTTTTATCACGTTTTTCGTCATCGACCCTTATGCCATTTCCAAAAGGAGGTAACTCGTTAAATTGATTGTATTCTTCCTCGTCCACTATATTCTCTACTCCGACAATTCTCCATTTTCCATGAAGAACTACATGACGCTTCTTATTTGGTAACTCATCAAATTGATTGTATTCTTCCTCGTCCACTATATTCTCTACTCCGACAATTCTCCATTTTCCATGAAGAACTACATGACGCTTCTTATTTGCTGGGTCGGTTACATAGAAAAACTTGAACAACATGATTGGCGAGTACGAATGGTTCGTCTTTGTACCCGATACGTTGGAGGTCCACGGTAGTGACACCGCACTTATCAACCTTCACCTGTGGGAGATGCACTCAACGGCATCGAAATATGGGGATCTTGAAAACCACGTAGTCAAGCTCCCAAATCTCTTCTATAAAACCATAGTATGAGTTTCTCAACCCATCGGTACTGAACGCATTTATGCGAACACCGCTGTTCTGGCTAATGCTCTTTACATCCTGAGCCTGTTTATAGAATGTGTACCCATTTATATCATATCATTGCCATGTCATAACTGTAAATGTTGGCCCTTTTGCCAACCATATCAGCATCTCACTTCACGAGCTCCCAGCAATTTGCTCCTTCAACCATTGGTTGAACCGACTGTTATGTTGTCTCGTGATCCAAACATCCAGCCGCTTCGAATTCTATTTTTGAATCACATCCTTGTGCTGGTCGACATAAGGAGCCACTTCAATCATGTGTTGCAAGACCGTGAAATGAGCTTGAGTATATGCATCCATATCTGGAGTGATTGCTTTCCTTCCGATAGTTTCGATACCCTTTAGCCTCCCCTCATGACGAGATTGAGGCACACCTATTGTTTGAATCTAAGCCATATAATCGATATAAAACTCAATGACTTCTTCACTTGCATAACCTTCGACGATGCTGCCCTCCGGCCGAGATCGATTCCGAACATAGCACTTGAGAATTCCTATAAACCTCTCAAACGGGTACATGCTACATAGGAATACGGGCCCGTACATTTTTATCTCCCACATAACGTGAACAATGAGATGGACCATGATATCAAAAAATGAAGGAGGGAAATACATCTCAAGATGACATAGAGTCATC
This sequence comes from Melocanna baccifera, assembly GCA_036346265.1. Taxonomy (NCBI): domain Eukaryota; kingdom Viridiplantae; phylum Streptophyta; class Magnoliopsida; order Poales; family Poaceae; genus Melocanna; species Melocanna baccifera. The sequence goes on along the minus strand of CM070691.1, from coordinate 13,287,795 downwards.
ACCGCCTCGTCCTGCAGAGCATCTAGTCATTCGGGATCGATGACCTTCTAAATAATTGTGTTAAAGAAATAACATAGCCTCATAATTATCTCTCGGACTTTGATCGGTAAAATATTTTTAATTACAATAAGGAGCATCTGTATCATCAGCATATGACAATTATGAGACTTAAATCTTGTATCGAAACAAGTTTCTTCATGTTGACGGAGTAACCAGATGAAACTTTGATACCATGCAAGCACTGGTCCTGGCACAATTCTGTTTTCTTGGCCTTGGACAGAGTGTAACACGCAGGGGGAAGGTATGTTTGTCCATTATCTGTTTCTGTCGGTAATAACTCAGGCTTGATGTCTATATCAGCCAAGCCGTGCTTTGACGTCATCCTTTGTTTTATCACGAATGTTCAGTAAGAGACCAATCAAGCTGTCACATACATTCTTTTATACGTGCATGACGTCGATGCAGTGTCGAACATCTAGATACTCCCAATAAGGTAAGTTTCAAAATATTGATCTCTTCTTCTAAATGTTTTTCTCATGAGTCCTTAATTTACGTCCCTTTCTGAGGACAACATCTAAATCCTTAACTATATTATAAACCTCTTTTTTGCTTAAATGCATTGGAGCTGAACCGTTCTCCTTCTCTCCGTTAAATTATTTCTTCATCTTGCGGTATGGGTGAGCCCTGTGAAGGAACCGACGGTGACACATGTACACGGTTTTGCGTAAGTGTTTCAGCCACACACACTTAGTACCATCTAAGCAGTGAGTACAAGTTTTGGCACCTTTTGTACTCTGACCCAACAGGTTAGCAAAGACAGGATAATCATTTATGGTGTAGAACAATAAAGAGCGCAAAGTGAAGTTCTCTCGTTTGTATGCATCTCATACCTGTACCCCTTCGTTCCAGATTATTTTTAGATCTTCCACCAATGGTGATAAGTACACATCAATATCATTCCCAGGTTGTTTTAGCTTTTGGATAAGTATCAACAGTAAAATATGCTTTCGCTTCATACACAACCAAGGAGAAAGGTTATAGATGCAGAGAGTCACGGGCCAAGTGCAATGTCAGCTGCTTAAGCTATTGAAAGGATTCATTCCATTTGTACTCAATCCAAACCTTATATTCCTTGGTTCTGCACTAAAATCTGTAAAACTCCTATCGATGTTTCTCCACTGGGCGGAATCAGCAAGTTGTCTCAGCATTCCATCCTTCTTGCGCTCCTCCGAGTGCCAACGCAGCAATTTTGCCTCCTTTGGATTCGCAAAAAACCGCTTCAAACGGGGAATTATACGAAGATACCATGCCACTTTTGCAGGAGGTCCTTTCTTCACCTCTGTTCCCTCGCCATCATCATCTAATTGATTGTTACGTTTATATCGGGATGCGTTGCACACCGGACAGACATGCATGTTTGCATACTTTTTACGGTAGAGGATACAGTCATTCGGATATGTATATATTCTTTTTACTTCTATTTCCAATGGACAAAGAACCTTTTTTGTCTTTATACATAGTTTTAGGCAACTCATTTCCCTCCGGAAGCATGTCCGCTAAAAGACCTAGCAGTGCCACGAAATTTTTGTCGGACCAACCGTTGCTTGCCTTCAATTTCAATAGTTCAAGTATAGCTAACAACTTCGTGTACTTTGACCTGCAGCACGTGAACAAAGATTTCTCCGAGTCCTCCATCAAGTCCCAGAATTTAACATACTCTCTCTCATCATAGTTCTCTTCTATATCACGAAACATTTGATTCATATTGTCATGGTGCAACCTATCTGAATCCGAACCACAATCGACATAATCCGGTGGCATATCATTGATTTCACCGACGATGTCATCCCGCAGTATATCATTGACTTCGTTATGACTAGTCCAACACGTATACCCCTTTTTGAAACCCCTCCGAATCAAGTGCGCTTCAATCTGCTATCGATTCTTAAACATCTTTAAATTCTCGCAGTCAGTGCATGGACAATACATATATTCCACTCCCATATTTAACATATCCTCCTTGGCGGCACTTGTAAAAGCAGACACACCACTAATGTACTCTTCACTCACACGATTCGCGGTATACATCCAGTTTCGATCCTATATTATATACATATATAACAACTTAGTATTAAAAATTAAATTAATTAATTATTACTACATATATACCACATGCATTGAGGCTAACTAAATCTAAATTAGCTAGATCTTCAAAGTATATATATAACAGTCATCGAAAATTAGCTAGATCTAAATTTTAATGCAACAAAAAATAAATTTCATTACTAACCATATCGAAAATAAATTTTAATGAAACTTGAAAACTCTTCTGCTAAATAAACCTTCTTCTACCAAATTAAATGGCCTGAAAGTCTTGCCGCCTTCAGCTGCAACACCGGCTAGATCTGGATCGAAATGAAGACAGATGCAGTTCTGAGCGGCGCAATAAATACATAGTCAGATTATCACAGACGGTTTTGTTGTGGTACTAGAATATCACAGACAGTTTTTTATTAAAAATCGTCTATGATAATTCAAGATTATCACAGACGGTTTTTATTACCGTCTGTGATATACTGATTATCATAGACAGTTTTTAATAAAAAATCATCTGTGATAATCTGGAATTGTCACAGACGGTTAATTAAAAACTGTCTATGATAGTCCAGTATCACAGACGGTTCATCGGTAAGAACCGTCTGTGATACTCCACCAACAACACAGACGGTCTCCAAATTAAAACCATATGTGATAGTATATATCACAGACGGTTTCATAAAATTGTCTGTGATTTGGCATCTATTAATAGTGTTTCTGTAGCAGCGACAGCATATGATTAAGAATAGAGATCAAAGACCAGTAGGCAAATACTTACATTACAATAAGAACCAACACGCTAAGATGAAAATCTATATCAACATTCACAAACATGAGAACAGGATACAGTACTACCCTAAAGCCATCTAGGTTAAACTCTTAATTCATAATCTAAACTCTCCCTACAATGACGCACACACCTGGCTATATATATAGCCTTACGTGCTCATAACTATCTAAACAACTCAACATAAAAAGATAGGAACTAAGAATTCTAAAATTATAATATTAGGCATATCCTTTTTCATCTTGGATGGCCTTCCTAACAAATAGTGCAGATTTTATCTGGGAGCCATCGTCTAATTTTGTTCTCTGATTTGTTTAGGACACCAGGGGGACCCAGCCTAATCGCACACAGAAAGAAAGAAGCGTGGGCAGAAAGGAGACTCGTTATTTTCGATGCGTGAGCAAAACGTGATGTTGCACAAAATCATATGGCAGCTGGCCTTCCTGATTTCTTTATTCTCACGTTGATCCCTTCCCTTCTTATCTCTGCTATCAGCATCCATAACCGATCTTTTCCTTGTACGTCCACCTTATATTGAGTTTTTGACACTATTAACATGTTTTACTATCATACTTACAACAATAGATATAAATATAAGTAAATTACACAAATAATATTTTTGCCATACGGTGGCCGGATGGCAGCGCCTGCAATTGACATGTGCCCAAGGGTGCCTGGTGGTCGTGCGGCCAAGAGCCAGCTGCTCGGCCACCATGCTCCCTACGGCCCATCGCCCAGTGACCATGCGTCGAGGAGCCTGTCGCCCGGTGGCGGAGCAGTGGTAATTAGATCAGCTAATTAGCTAACTTAATTACCTGTCGTAATTAGTAGTTTTTTGCTACTATTTATTTTAATTTTTACATGTAGCAAATAAGCTCAAAAAACTATCAAATTTTATATGCGGCATCCCGACATAACATACTTGATTATGCAATTTTTTTCATAATTTTATCCATTGTAAATATTGCTAAAAAAATTTATACAATTATGGTAATTTTAGGAGTTATTACATATAGCAAACGAGCTTAAAATATTACAAAATTTTATCTACAACCTCCCCACAGAGTCATCGTAATTTTCTAATTTTTTAGGAATTTTATGTACTCTGAATTTGTAATGTTAATTCATGTTAACTTAATTAATACGCAATGCTCATTTAAATCGCTATTTAAATCATACGTCGCACAACCACCATGCGGTGGCCATCTTTTGCAGTGCATAACATCCCTCGTTCGCATATTTTTTTGCCTTTATGCTGCTGTCCCCTTGCCCGCTCCCTCCTTCGGACATATGTTGACTCGTCCATGCTATCATCCCTCGCCCACACAAATGTTAGTGTGTCCATACCATCCCTCCTCGCCCACTCCCTAATCCACACAAATGTTAGTGTGTACATGGCACCCCTCTCACCCGTGGTGCTACGCATCAACAATGAGTCCATAATTTAAGGTGGCAATGCACTGGATTCCCTTTTTGCTTGGCCCCAAATACGAAGCTCTCGCGGTCTGTCATCGCTCATCTCAAGTGTGTTTCACTTCTCGTTCTAACGCTTGTCACTAAGATTTAAGAGCGCATGGACACACTGATATTTATGCTGACAAGGGGGGACACCTTGGACAAACTGACATTTTGTGCGCGCAAGGGAGTTGGCGGCATGGAGACACTGACATTTATGTAGGCGAGGGAGCTGGCAGGGGGGACAGCAGCAAGGAGGCGATAAATGTGCGAAGGAGGGATATCACACACTGCAAAAGATGGCCACTGCATGGTGGCCGTGCGAGTATGATTTAAACTGTGATTTTAATGAGTATCGCATATCGCTAATGATGATTAACTTAACATGAATTAACATATGAAACTTTCACATAAAATTTTCAAAAAATTAGACAATTATGATGACTGTGTCGGGGGATGCACATAAAATTTTATAATTTTTTGAGCTCGTTTGCTATATGTAATAACTTTACAAATGTCAAAATTGTATAAACTTTCGAGCAACATTTACATTGGATATAATTATGAAAAAAATTACACAATCAAAAATGTTATGTCGACAGGCTACACATAAAATTTCATATTTTTTAAACTCATTTGTTATATATAAAAATTCAAACAAATAGTAGCAAAAAACTACTAAATAAAGCAGATAATTAAGCCGGCTAATTAGCCAACCTAATTACCTACCCGCCTCGCCACCGGGCGGTAGGCCCTTGGCAGCACGGTGGCTGGGCGGCAGGCTCCTGGTCGCACGGCCACTGAGCACCCCTAGGTACATGTTAGTTCTAGGGTGCTGCTGCCTGGCTACCGTACAGTAAAAACGTTATTTTTACAATTGTTTTATATCTACAACTATTATTGTAAATACGATACCAAAATACACCAATAGTTCCAAAAACTCCCTTATATTCCTCATGCATATACAACTGGGTTGGCATACACATACGTATATGTTCGGCTGCTTTGTATGCACGTGCTCCTGCTGTACGTGATCTGATTGGCTTTGTACCGAGTTAAACAGCGGCACGCACGCACATGCATGCTTTGGCTTAGGGGGTGATCGGAATAGCCATGGCTTTTAGTTTTTAACTGAAAAAACACTGTAGCTGGCTGAAAAAACACTGTAGCTGAGTTAGTGGATAGTGTAGTGAATAGTAAAAAAAAAGCTGAAGCTAGAAGCTGAAGCCGAAACGATCGCCCCCTTAAACGCATGCAGGCACTGCTCAATGTCAGGCTCCGCCCGACCCACTGATCCGTTCCATCTTCTTTCTTCACAGTAAAATTTGAAAATAATTAATGTGAAACAATATGTACACAAGAATTAAATCGAGAAACATGATTAGTAGTCTGTTAGAGGAGCAATATAAACTCAAAATCCAAGATATTCAATTGGTATAGAAGGTTGAATCACCACCTTTTGATCCGTATGTGGGAGTGATACTAGCAAGTAGGGGATGTATCAAGTGAAAATGGGCACTTTTGTGAAAATAGTGCAAATTCCACCAAAATCACAAGTTTGTACTGTCTCACTCTAATGTGGTTGCCAATTTGGTTAGTCTCTATGAGTTTACCTAACAATTTCATTTTCAAATAATTTGTAATTTATTGATAATTTTGTGTATTATATGAAGTTTTTGATATTATGTACTTCTTCAAATTTTTTAGATGTCTCGGAAGATGTTAAATTATTATATACACATTGTAAATTTTATGGATTTGTTTAATTTAATTGGCATTTTTTGTTTTCAAACTTTAATGTTTATTGATACACATATATTTTTCATCCCATCAACTTGAATACATTTTGTTACCATTTTTATTCAACTTTCTCTTGAATAAACATAAGTGTGTGTGTATATATATGTTGTTTCTGTTTGCTATTGATGCCATTGACATGTGGTGTTAGGTAGTCATAGCAGGTAAACACCATGCGAACATTGCATGTCATTCACATGGCAAGCCCGTTACAAATCGTAAATAATGAAAATCTATCTGTAAAGTTCGCAGTTTGCTCTTGTCAGATATAGATGATAAAGAAAGAAGTAGGTTTGGGAGTGGCTATTATCCGGCTATTATATCTATTGCTATCCTTAATGGCATCACAATCATCTTCTTTTGTTTATCCTAGGCCGATGGCTTCCCTCGTTTCACATCACCTCTTCAAAAAAAAAAAAAAAGATGTCACTGTTTAAAAAAGGAATTTGCTAGTGTCCGAATATATGCAACAAAATATTTAGATAAAAATCTTGATGTTGCACTAGTTATTGCTGATTGTTGCATACAAAAAATCAAAATGTTGCAGCTAAAAATACAACACCGAAAAACAATTATGCAACAAAATGTTTGTAATTATTCTCTTCAGACCAGAACAAGAGGGCCAAGCGGCAAGGATGGCGAACTTGGTTAAGAATAAAGCTTTTTTCTTTGGCACGCGCAACCGTAGATGGAGATGACCCTAATAGGGCAATTGACGAGCTGCAGTACCACCAATGCCTCCGGGTTCATCTGGCACGGATCTGTCGTGTGAGGAGCTGAGCTTGGAGGAGGAGGACACGAGTGACCTACGAAGCTTGAGACCAGCGCCCCTCACGCTGGATTCAAGGCCGGTGTCAGGGTAGGGTGTGCGGGGGCAGAAGCCCCAATCATGGTGTCGAGCAGGCGGCGCAGAAGAGTATGCGGAGTCGAGAAGACAGGAGTCGCATTTATGGATCCTATGCTGTGGGGGTGAGAGGGGGTAGGAGGCAGGAGGTGAAAGAGGAGGAACGGGGAAGGATCTACCCACAAGGGGGAAGAATGAAAGGAGAGAGTGTGGTCGTGGGTTTCGGTGCGTGAGACGTTGTATTCGTTCGGTCAATTCCCTTAAAAAATGGTGACGAAGTAAAACGGGCACTCAAACAAACACCGCGTGAGCCGAGGGCACAGGCACGGAGAGACATCTTCCAACGATGCGAAAAGTAAAAACAACGAACAGAGGAAAGAGCTGAGAAAGCAGAGTAGCAGACGCAAACTAGCCAGGCAAGCAGCGGCGGCACGCAGGCTTCCAAGCAGCCACCGCACGGTCCGCACCTCACGCTCTCCAGTCTCCACCCAGCAGTTCCCCACCACCGCCTTCCCCTTGGCTCTGGGCAGACACACATACACACACGCAAGAAGCCAGGACTGACTACGTCTTCTAGCTTTTGTTTCTTCTTCCCCTGTCTCCTATCCTCGCTCCCTTGTTGCAAGCCTCTTCCTGTAATTGGAGAGGGCAGGATGAAAGCGGGGGAGCGGCCGAAGCTTGTCCGGGCGCTCCGGCAGGAGTCGCGGCGGTTCCGGCTGCTGGTGATCGTCGTCGGCTTCTTCCTCGTCTCCCTCACCTTCGTCGTCGTCTCCAAGCCCGACGCCATCCTCTTCGGCCGTAAGAGAGCCCAAATTGACCTCTAATTTCAGTTCCCTCTCGAGCACGCAGCCCCCGCTTCTACTATTACTTCTTCTTGTAGTTAGTCGTTAACTAAGGCGTCGTCTTTTCTTGCTTGCTTTGCGCAGTGAACGGCAAGCTGCCGGTAGACCAGGCGCCGACATCCATCCTGATCCAGCAGAAAGTCAACTTTCCCGCCGGCGCCTCCCGGAAAACCTCCACCGACGCTCTTGGTAAGCTCCCCCTCTCAGCTCCTAACGTTCCTCACCTTCTCGCACAGCAGTTTGGGCTTTCTTGAACGTTTCTTTCCGGTTTCTTTCTTCAGGTGGAGACCCCAAAGTGGTCGACGACGAAGCCGATGTGAAACCGAAAGGTTAAATTGTTCTTCTTTTGCTCAATTTTACCAGAAAGGCGTTCTTTCTTGCTCTTTTTTTTACCTTATCTTAAGCTTCTTGGTCTAATAGCATGTGGTACGGCTTGCTTTCAATCTCTGCAGAGAGCCGAGGTGGTGAGGAGGAGGAAAGGAAGGTGCTGAGCGAGCCGGACCCGACAAGCGGAATGATGGAGCTGACCCCCAATAAGGATGGGAACGACCATAAATCCGACGAGGAGATGTTAGGTGCGCCGTCACAGTTGAGCCCATAATTTATTTGTCCATGCGTTCGGAATTAGCCAACGTTTCATTTCAGCAGAGTTCGTAGATCCATGATTTGACCTTCAGAGCTGTGATGGGTAATTGAGTTTTTTTTTTTCAATTTTTGCGCTGAAATGTTGGCGGAACTGGGTGTCTAGGTGGTGGAGGTCACGGAGAGATGAAAGGGAAGGAGGAGCATGGGCACGCGGAGAAGCATAAAGTCACCCTCCCAACCGTTTCCAATTACACCATTCATGACACCGACGACACTGAGGGGGTGATCGGAATAGCGATGGCTTTTGGCTTTTGGCTGAAAAAACACTGTAGCTGGCTGAAAAAACACTGTAGCTGAGTTAGTGGATAGTGTAGTGAATAGTGAAAAAAAAAGCTGAAGCTAGAAGCTGAAGCCGAAAAAAGCCGAAACGATCAGGGCGTGAAAATGCTAAGCAAGAAGGTACAGTCGTACTGTACTCCATACGCTGATACGCCCCAACTCTGTTTATTAGGCTTCTTCATTTCGTTTATCCCGTGTTTCCATCGGCAATCTTGGCTGTTAAGAGTATCCATTAAGAGCTTGATTTTTAAGTGCCAAATGAGAGGTAGTACTGGTAGAATTAGCATTAAGCGAAGAGCACATGCTAGAACAATGTAGTGTCTGAATCTTAGAAGCACTTCTTATCTGGGGCAATTTTCGTCTCATATATCCAATCAATACTTGGAGTATAGGATATGGGTCAGGTGCAAGGGATCCAGTTTCTTGTTGATGCCTTTCCCATTGTGGCATTGGTTACTTTGCATTACGTATCGCCGTATCGGAACAGCATCATTATGGCTGGTTTTGATCCCACTGTTTCTATCTCCCCTGTTCTGGTCCAGCTGTCTGTGTCCCCCTTTTCAATGAACATACCATGTTGCTGATGTAGTATCTTCCACTTTGCAGGTGCGAGTAATGTCCAGCAGGGGAGTAAGCCCTTGTGTGATTTCTCAAATTTTAGAGCAAATGTGTGCGAGATGCATGGTGATGTTAGAATTCACCCGAAGGCCGCTTCAATCTTGTACATGGAGCCTGCCGGTTCAAAGAGAGATGAGCTGTGGAAGATTAAGCCATACCCTCGAAAAGGGGATGAGTTCTGCCTCAGCCATATCACTGAGTTGACAGTGAAATCGAGCAAAGTGGCACCTGAGTGCACCAGGTACCATGATGTCCCTGCTGTGATCTTTTCACTGACGGGGTACACGGGAAACCTGTTCCATGACTTCACTGATGTGCTCGTCCCTCTTTTCACGACTGCAAGTGAGTTCAACGGAGAAGTTCAGTTTCTTATAACGGACATGGCCCTTTGGTGGACAATCAAGTACCAGGCAGTGCTCCAGAAGCTATCCAAGTACCCTTTGATTGATTTTAGCAAGGACGACCAAGTGCACTGCTTCAAGCATGCCATTGTCGGCCTGCATGCCTACATGGAATTCACAATTGACTCATCAAAGGCGCCACACAACTATTCAATGGTTGATTTCGACAGATTCATGCGTGGAGCTTACTCACTGGGCAGGGACACCGTGACCGTGCTTGGAGAGTACCCCAAGGTCAAGCCGAGATTGCTCATCATCAAGAGACACCGTACCAGAATGTTCCTCAACCTCGACGAGATTATCGCGATGGCTGAGGAGCTCGGCTTTGAGGTGGTGATTGATGAGGCCAATGTGAGCTCTGAAATCTCCGGGTTTGCGAGGCTGGTTAACTCTGTCGACGTGATGATGGGCGTCCATGGGGCTGGGCTCACAAACTGTGTGTTCTTGCCACAGAATGCCACACTCATTCAGATAGTGCCGTGGGGCGGCCTGGATTGGATATCCCGCACCGATTTCGGCAACCCCGCAGAACTGATGGGTCTGCGGTACAAGCAATACAGTATCAGCGTCGACGAAAGCAGCCTCACGGATCAATACCCGAGGGACCATGAGATCTTCAAGAACCCTATCGCATTCCACAAGCGCGGATTCCACTTCATCAGGCAGACCTTCATGGACAATCAGAACGTGAAGCTCGATTGCAAGAGATTCAGGCCTATTCTCTTGGAGGCACTGGATAATCTCAACCCGTAAAAGAAAGCTGGTGTTTCTGTACAACAACTCATTTTTACCATTCGGTCCGTTTTCTGTACTAAATTTGTTGCTCATTTTTACCATTCGGTCCGTTTTCTGTAGTAAAATTTGTTGCTCTTTCTCTCATAAGGCACGTATATTGTCTAAACTGTAGAAAGATGTATAAATTATTGGTGTATACTCTATAAATTGCCGTCGCTGCAAGATGGAACAAAATTCATTCTAATCATATATAGGCCCCTCAAATTATTTATCAAATATTGCATCCCTATATCCAATTGCTGTTCCATCATCCTGCAATGATAGTTTAGGAAGGCTCATTGACTTTCTTGTATCGGGATCGAGCAAATAATGGCCAACCACCCCTGTTGCCACATGGTTTGTTTGCTACATAAGTTCTGAAAAAAGGCTACACTCCTCGAAAACATGTGATTGTACTTAAAGCATGTAGATGTGCTGGATCAGCTGGATGAACCGGACGTAAACCGTGCGCTGGAAAATAGCCATTGATATAGGCTAGGCCTAGCATGATCCGGACCGTCCGGCCCAGCAAATATCGATTGGGTCCAACAAAATCTGAGGGGATTGTAGCCTAGTCTGACATGGCAAACCAATTGGTCTCAATGTACAACGAACATTAAGATCGTCTTTTTGAATTTAAAGTTAGCTTTTGTCTATAATGTGTAATTAACTTTTGAACGGTACGATTTTCAAAGCGGAGTTAATAGGAAAATTATAATAAAAAATATGTTAAATTGTATGCGTCTATTTTTCTTTATATACTGTCGAACAGTAAGGATTTAAATATTTAAGTCATAAACTATAAGATATCAGCTTAAAAGAATTCACCCTAATTTGTACTAGTTCTTGTTTTGGTGAGAAGAAAAATACATGCTATTGTAAACATGAGCATGTGTACAGGCAATGTACGTATGTTGCGACGTGCGATGACTGTGTCACATGAGCGATCACACTATGGTTGCTATCTCGAATTAATTGAACACGTGGTACTTGAATTTTTTAATGGGAACTGACGGGTCAGACTTGACTGACAAACGTAGTGCTAATAGTAACTTTTTATGGCTCAAAAGATGAAAATGTATTATAGAGATTATTAGATTTTTCAAATAATTAAATTTAAAAAATAAAAAATATCATTATAGATAATACAAAAGAATAAAGATAAAAAGAAAAGATAAAAAATAATAAATTTAAAAAAACTGACACGTTTTAGAAATCAAAAACCAGAAAAAAGATATTTGGAGCGAGGCCAAATTCTATCAATCCGGACCAACATCGTAATAAGTAGGACTCACTTGCAATCGTTATGCTACGTATCTCCACGTTGAATTCTATCCAAAGGTACACTTAAGTGCCATAAAAATAGAGATCTGTCGTACCAATGGACGCTAGGTTGCAGCTGAGATAGAAAATTAAAAGCAATAATGAAACACATAATGCTAATTCTTCGGTTATTGTTTAAGATACCGACACAATAATACACACATATGACACTATTTTTCGGATTATAGGGGTGATCGGAATAGCGATGCCTTTTGGCTTTTGCTGAAAAAACACTGTAACTGGCTGAAAAAACACTGTAGCTGAGTTGGTTTATTGAGTATAATTAAATTTAAAAAAATATAAAAATAAAAATGACACGTTAATTTAGAGCAGACGATGCAAAGGAATACGAAAAAAAACGGAAAGAAAACGAAATTTTTTTTTACTGTAGCGCGCACAGTGCGCGCTATAGTAAAAATCACCGCTGAACGCCACCGCTAGCGATGGCATAAGCCATCCTGAGCGGGGCCTATATGTTAGTCAAAATTAATAAAAATGTATTGATGTAGAAGTATTTTTTATGATACTAGTTGAATATCTGTGCTTTGCTACAAATAAGAAAAAAATCATATTACTCCAATACAACAGAAAAAATCATATCACGTCAAGTTTGCGCGCACGCCCACGGCTCCACTGTGGCGCTCGGTCGAGCTTCACCCTTGCTCAAGTCGCGCCTTTGTAGCTGTGCTCGACCTACCTCGACGTCCTTGGCTTTGCTACTGCAACCAACCCAGCTTCACTATAGCTCGCATTGCGTCTTTGCCATATGCTTAGTTTGCGCTGCACCCTTGACTTTACATTGGTCATTGTCTTGTATCGCACCACTCGATGATTGGGTTGTTGTCCTTGTGTCACGCCACTCGGTGCTTGGCTAAACTCTGCCTTGGTACGCGCATGCTTCTACCAAGGTTCTCAACCTATGCTACACCCTTGGCTCCACTGCCACACCATCGTTCCATTGTAAAGCAAAACTATGTAATATCATGCAACAGGTCTTCTCATCTCCAAATTATAATTAACCATATAAATTGCATAACTGTACTTCCTCCATCCAAGTTTATAAGATACATTTTCTCTTAGCACAAAGACCAAAAAGATAGTGAAAATGGCTATATTACCCCTAATTATTATCTTTAAGCACTATATTCAATGCATACATATAAAGAATAGTAAATAAAATTGCATATTTATTTGGAGTATAAAGAGAATATCATATTAATTTTATATTCAAATATGAAATACGCTTTATATTTACGAACAAGACTATTAAAAAAATACACCCTATAAACTTAAATGGAGGGAGTAATAGCCAAGCATCCCAACCTACCATTAAATAAAGTTGCTAGGGACCAGTACCGACTTATTGACCGAAAATGAGTTTTATGTATATTTGGGAGTCCTTATATCCTACTAGGGATCACTACCAACTTCTGCACCAAAAAAGAGTTTTCGATCTATTTCTAAATATACATGAACCTATAGGGTCATACACTTACTAGGTTAGAATGATAAGGGTCTAGATGATAGACTTCGAGTGGAATACGACCTCTACTCGTGTTGGATAAAGATTCAGCCTGAGGCTTTCTGAGTTGGATACGATATCTGATCGTATCGGATAAGAATCAGATTGAATGCTATATAAAGATAGGTGCGGGGGCGAAGGGAGGGACCCCAAGGCACACCCATCGAAACTCTAGCTGCCAACTCTCATAATCTCTGTCGTGTATGCTAGTGCTAGCATACTGACATATGACATTCCATTCCTAGACATGCAGACCTCGGTAGAGACGCTGTTGCGACTGTAGCGCTGATCAGGACAATTGCGAGGAGACGGTTGGGCAAAGGATGCTTGACACTTTCACTACACTGATGCACTGTTCATTGAACCAGCCGCTTCAACACTACTTCCACTGCACTACATGTCTAGTGGTAATGATCTATAATCTCTTACTAGTATGGCTTCCAAGTTTATACTGTAGAAAAGTTTAATCTGTGCTAGTGTAGCCTACCCGTATCTGTAACAGCCCAGCTGTTTTTGCAAAAAAAAAATTTATTTGATTTAATTTAAAAACAAAACAATTGCTTTTGCTTTCTTAAGTCTGAAAAAAAAGGTTAATTGCTTAAACTTCTGTTTTAAAAGAGGCTTTGGTTGTGGAAAATAATTTAAAAGAAAAGTATATGCTTTATCAGATAAAGGGTATTTTGAAATTCTGTATAAAAATCACTCCAATTTAATCCTTTGAATTTACTGGAATTAATTGGATTTTTCTGGATTTTATTCCAAGCCCTGATTTGAGAAAATAAAAAAACTTATTTTATAAAGGCCAAAATGAATTTACTACATTTCATGAAAGTCAAAATAAATGTATTTTCATTTTCCTAAAGTCAAATCTGTAATTCCATAATTTTTCAGGAATTGATAAAGATTTAAAACTCTCCTTTAAAGTTAAATTGTGTTTCTGAAAAATCTATTTACCAGAATGGTTGGAAAATATTTTTTATCAAAAATCATTCCAGATGATTCTCTGAATTTTGCTGGAATTTTCAAAATTTATTTGGTATTTTTCTAAGTATTTTAAAACCTATTAAGCTTTTCTGAAATTCAAAAAGAAAACTAAATCCCAAAACCTTCCTCGAGCTGACACGTGGCGCCTCCGGGTTTAATCTCCCCGCCACACGAGCCATCTCCGCCGTCCGTCCCCACTCCCGCCTTCCCCTTCTCCCAGCTCGACGCGTGTCACGCATCGAAGCCGCTCCCACCCGTCGGTTGTAATCTCGCCGTCCCCAACCACTTACCTCTTCGTTCCCATTCAACGGCTCGGATCAAATCGCCGTAGCCCGATCGATCTCGGCCGCACGTTTTCACCTAACCGCTTCGCCCGCCCTTCGCTTCCCTCCGCCCGACGCGTGGCACGATCCGCACCGTTCCCTATTGCCGTACCCGATCCCTACCGCCCACAGTCACTTACCCCTTCGCCCGCCGTTCTCTCACCTCCAGCCGACAAGTGTTACGATCCGGACCATCCTCTGTTGTCGGATTAAATCGCAGCCACCTGTAGTCACTTAATGCATCCATCGGACCAGATCTCTTCCTTCCAAACCCGATTGAATCTCACCGTTGGCACTCACTTACCCTTTGTCTCACATAGACGACCACGATCTCCCTTGATCGCCACGCGTCTTAATCCGCACCGTTGGCTTCTCCTCCTCTCCCTTTTCTCTCTCGCTGACAGTGGAACCCACCTGTCAGGTCCTTCTTCCCCACCCCTTCTTCCTCCCCACACCTCCGCCATTACCGCCCACCCGAGCTCCGCTATCCTCGCCTCCCATCCATTACTCCTCGCCATCAATGGCCATTAAGCACCCCTTCATCACACGCAATTCACCCCGCCGTCACCCCCTTCGGTGTAATGCCCCACTCCCGCTAATTTCGCGCCAATGCGCCACCTTAAACCCGCCGCCGTTACCCCGCTCCAAAGACAGACCCCACCTATAAAAAGCTGCCCCGAGCTCCCTCTCCTCACACCGCCTCCCCCTCACTCGCCAATTCAGGGCTTTGAGCATCGAGCCTCCCCGCACATCGTTTTTCCTCCGCCGGCCACATTTTACTCCGATGAGCAATTCCGGTAGCTTTGGGCCTCCTCACTCCTCGCCGACGCCACTGTCAACCTGCCCGTGCCTCGGCGGTTAAAGCCCTCTCGCCCGGCGGTGGCACCACCGAGCTCCTCGCCGCCGATCTCACCTCCGACCGCCGCCTCGCCGTCGGCGCAGCCTCCGACCACCCCCAGACCTCCCCACCGGTACCAATCCCCTCCCCTCGCCTCCCTCTTTCTTTTCCATGCTTTAGCCCGCGCCGCCGCCTGCGAGGTCGCCGGCGACCATCGGCTTCCGCGCCTCCCCCTGCGGCCGGCGATGCCACGTCGGGGAGCACGCGCACGTGGTGCCTCAGTGGCGGCCCAGTGGTAGCCACGTACATGCCACCTCGGCCTCGGGCGAGCCGCGTCAGCGCCACCTGGCGTCCCGACCGCCCCGTTCCGACCGCGCGCGTGATGGTCTGTGAACCCGGTCCACCGTGCACCGGCCCCACTTGTCAGTCACTCCAATTCCAGGGCTGATGTCATGCCGACGTCATAAAGCCGTTATTTTCGTTTAAAAATAATTCGGCCGAAATTAAATTCTCGTGCTGACGTCATTATCTTATTTTCCTTTAGGAAAATAAATGCTTGCTGACGTCATAAATCTCTTTTCGGTTTAAAATTAATTCCAGAAATCCCTCTTTTTCTTTTTAATTGTATTTAAACTTTAGAAGGCTATAACTTCTTCATTTTAACTCCAAATTGACCCATTCAAATTTCTAAATTTTTCTAAAATCATGAACTATCCATTTATGGATCCCTTTTTAATTTTTGAATTTTATTTAAATTTTGTTTTGAATATTATTTAGTAATCCCAACATTTAAAATTCAAATTATAAATCCTAGTTCATTTTTAACCTCAATTTCTTTCCAAATCCTCAAATTCAAATCTTGCAAAAATTCAAAACCTCAATAAAAATATTTATTCTATTTTGTTTCTGAGTCCAAATATTATTCCGGCATTTCTCTCTTTCAAAACAAAATAAAAAGGAGACTTTTTCTAGGCCAAAAATCTGCTTTTGTTTAAGCACTCTCAGCTAATAATTCCCTTCCAGTACCATAGGTCATTTTCATTTTCAGGTGTTGGACTATTTATTTTATCCTATATTTATTTTTTTCCCTCCTTTGCTGTCCAACTCCACACATCTGACAAACAAACAGCCTGTTTTTCAGCTAAAGCCACCATGAGCAATGCATGCATGCAAGAAAAATAAATTCTCTTTTACCAAATTAATTTGCATGCAGCAATAACACCTTTAGTCATTGCCAAGCATAAATTCCATTCAGTTTTTACCCATTAAAATTTCAGTTTCTTGCATGCAAAGTTGAAACCGACATTTCATTTAATTCGGCCATTATTTCGGCATTCAATTCCGGCCATTCCCTTGCTCCTCTCCACCTATAAATTGAACCCCAGCCCCCTCACCTCATTCCCCACTTGTTATGCATTCTAGGAAACCAGAAACCCAGCCAAGAAGAAGCTTTGGAAGACTATTCCTTCGGTTGGCTTGTTCCAACAATTTTCTTCCCAACCGATCTTCCGACGACTCGTTCTCCGTCGTCCGGACTCCGAATCTGGTGATTCAAATTCCTAAATTTATCTAAATTCATATTCTATCTCCCAGTATATATTTTATAATTTTTCGATTTTATTTGGATTTTATTTGAGTTTAGTTTGTTCTGGATTTTCGCGTGTAGACTACGACTATTTCGGAGAGTATAACTTCAGCGAACCTCGGCAAACTTCAAAGAAAGACAAGTTACACCTTTGACCATGTTGAACCTAATATTTCAAATTTAATTATATTGTTTTACTGTATATGCATGCGTACTTCTATTCAAATTTAATTTAAATCAGTTTAAACTTTAGTTATGTCCATGATCCTTTGATTATAGCCCATTTGAATCTCAAATTCATATACCTTGTCACCCTAGCTGAAAACTAGTTAGTGCCATAGTATTGACTAGAAAATTTTATAGAGATGCTTAGCCTGGCTTAGTATAATTTTAGGTGGGATCAATCTTTCATATGAAATGTCAGACTTTGGAAATGAATTTTTGACTTCGGTGAGTCAAGGATGGTTTATGAAAATGGTTTAAAAATAAAAATAAAAACTTATGATTTGGACTTAGGCTATTGGTTAGGTGGTAGGATGCCGGCATGCCTCGTGTTTGGTGACACCTGGTTGATTGTCGTGCATGTGGGTATGTGGATTGAGCCTAAGTCAAATTAAGGACCGGTCTATGAGCTACTGTTGCAAAGCCACATCGTACTACCACAAGACTGGTATGGGACAGTCCTGGCTGACTAATTTGTGAGGTCCCAACTTTGGTCTCGCTATAGGTTGAATGTGAGCGTGGCATAGGCCATGGGAAGTCTCACACGGCACAAGAGGGGGCTCCAACTTGTGGATTCAAGTTGTGGTGAAACCTTAGCGGCGGCATGACCAAGTTGAAGGCTTAGCATTGTAAAGGCCTTGTTATGGTTTTCTCAGTCGTACGCCTACGGAAGCGTGTAATGACCGACAATATGAGATAATCATATCTTGTGGGTAAAGCTGTACAACCTCTGCAGAGTGTATAACCTATCCTGGATAGCCGTGCCCACGGTTATGGGCAAGCTGAGTAAGGTTTTTCATGGATTAGACTTTGGTTTTTAAAAATGGTTTCTGAAAAAGGCTTATGGATGGATGGATAGAATTCATGACCAGGTAGGATACCTGTGAATAAGTTGGTGTTTGGTCGGAGCCTACACTAACAAAATGAATCCATAAGAGATTTTGAAAAGCATATGGATAGATGGAATCCATGTGAATGGACCAGGTGGGATACCTGTGACTAGGTTAGTGTTTGGTCGTAGCCTGCACTAACGATATTATTTTGTAAATTATTATTTCTATCTACTGTATAAAATTCAGCTTTTGCACTTATATTATTGTATTTAAATTCAAGATCGCTGCACACAAATAAACTTAATAAGGCTTCCTTTGTTATCCCTATGCATGCATTCACTCTGTTAAAACTCCTGGTGTAACTTGCGTAAGTACTTTATGTGCTTACCTTAGGAGTACTTTATGTGCTCACCTTGCTAAAATCTGTTGCCAGAGGATGACGTCAACAACTTCGGTGAGGATGGTGACGACTAGGCGCGTCTTCTGATCATTCGCTGTGGGCGGCGGGATGGGCTGCTACTTCATTGGTTTTCTTCCGCTGTTTATATATATTTTTGGTTTATGAACCATTGATGTAAAATTTGGCCATCAGGCCCATATTTAGTTAATGAATAAATATCATTGTGCATGATATAAATCTTTGTTATCCACTGTGTGCACTAGCTTGATCCTGGACTAGTGCGATTTACACAGAGGATCCAGGAGTCGTTGCTCCGGGGTCCGACAGTATCCCTACACAATACACGACTATCCATCCTAGCTTTTGATTGATACCTTGTGTATTAACAACATATGTGCTCCAGTTGTTCTTGGCCTCCAGCCATTCCTGTCTGCTACTTCGCTTCAAGAACTGAATCCATTAAAATATGGTTATGAAACATGGATTGCCAAGAGGATTGTGTTTACAAATTGACAATATCCATAGCCATAGCCATAGAGGTGCCTCCGTGGTAACATTGCACCCCACAGCATTGAGCTGCACTAGTCTCGCCTCCAACTTGTTCACTGCCAATGCTACTGTCGGGACCTGGAACAACAACTCCAAGTCCCTCTGTGTAAATCGCACTATCCTAGGAAAAGCTAGTGCACACAGGGTAAACAGTGATATATATCATGCATAATCACCACAAATATTATTAATCAAAGGTAGAGCCTTATAGCCAAGTCTTACAATAAAGGGCACATGACAACTGAAACAAAAGCAGCAAAAAACAAAGAACTAAAGAAGCGCAACCCATCCAGCCTGCCCACAGGCGAATGACTGTAAGACGCGGCCTACTCATCACAGTCCTCACCAAAGTCGTCGCCGTCGAAGTCTGGCAACAGATTTTAGCAAGGTGAGCACTTAAAGGCACTCCACAAGTTACACCGGGAATATAACAGATTAAATACAAGAATGTAAGTATGAAAAGCTGAAATTTTAATACATCATAAAAACATTATTTAACAAAGTAATATCGTTAGTGTAGGCTCCGACCTACACTAACCTAACCACAGGCATCCCACCCGGACCATTATCAACAACCACTGTTGTTTGCCAAAACCAAGTTTTATAAAACCAAGTCTAATCTGTGAAAACTCTATTCAGCATGTCCATGACCGTGGACACGGCTATCTCGGATAGATTATCACTCTGCAGAGGTGTACAACTTTACCTACAAGACACGATCATCCCATATTGCCACCGGATAAACACACTTCCTTTGGTGTGCAACGAGGAGATCATGACAAGGCTGTTCCAGTGATCCATAGCCAAAATATTCACACCGCCACTAAGGTTTCACCATAACTCGAATCCACGAGTTGGAGCCCCCTCTTGTGCCATGTGAGACTTCTCGTGGTCTACGCCACGCTCACATTCAGCCTTTAGCAAAACTATATTTGAAACTTTACAAATTACTTAGCCAGGTCAGTCCCATACCGGGCTTGTGGTAGTACGAGGTGACTTTGTAAAATAAATCACAAAAACGGTCCTTAATCCGACTTAGACTCAATCCACATATCCACATGCATAACAATCAATCAGGTGTCACCAAACATAAAGCATGCCGGCACCCACCACCTAACCATTAGTCTAAGTCCAAATCATAAGTTTCCATTTTCATTTTTGAACTATTTCATAAACATTCCTTGACTCACCGAAGTCAAGAATTCATTTTCAAAGTCTGTCATCTCATGTGAAAGAATTGATCCCGCCTAAAATTATACTAAGCCAGGCTAAGCAAATCTATAAAATTTGTAGTTAATACTAAGGTACTAACTAGTTTTCAGCTAGAGTGACAAGGTGTATGAATTCGAGATTCAAATTAGCTATAATCAACGGATCATGGGCATAACTAATATTTAAATCAAATTTAAATTACGTTTGAATAAAGTACGCATGCATATATAGTAAAACAATATAAATAAATTTAAAATAATAGAGTCAACATGGTCAAAGGTGTAACTTACCTTGCTCGAAGTTCTGCTGGAAATCGTCGAAGTCGTAATCTCCCGAATCGTCAAAATCTAACGTAAAGAACCAATTCAAAAGAAATTGAAACAAAATTCAAATAAATTGAAAAATTCAAAAGGAGGCCAGAAATGGAAAGTTCATGATTTTAGAAAAATTTGGATGCAACCGAGAAAAAGATAGATGAGCCCTCCCAGCAGCCGCACGTCGACGTCCGCTCCGGACTCGACGGCCACCTTCTCGGCTGCACCACCCCAGGCGCCAGCCACTTCTCCCATTCTGGCCGCTTCTTCCTTTCCCCAGTCGCCTTCCTCTGCCGCAGTAGGTCGCTCGAAGCAGGAGCGCTGGAAGGAGGCGTCCCCCCCGCCTCCCCGGCCGATTCCAGGATTACCTTGCTCCCTTCCTACCGCGACGTCGTGCTAGCTTCTCCTGGGTCGGCCGACGTAGTTTCGGCTGTGCCACAACGTCTGCTTGCAAACCGCAGCTTGCATGTCCTCGGCTTGCAGTCCGCCAGCGTGCATGCCCGGATCGCGCTGAGCTTCTTCTTGGGCGGGGCCTGTCTCCAGAGCTGGCCGAGGATGGTTGGCACAAGGTGGTTGGTCGTCGCCGTTCTCGAGGTGGACCGCGTCGACGTCCGGTGCCGGCGGACCTTCGCAGGAAATGCTTCAACTGCTTCTCCGCATCGCATCGCGCTGCGGATTGTCGTCGCCGAGTGCGGTGCTTCCATTGCTTGGGCCTTGGCCACCGTTCCTCTGCATGTACTGGAGCTTCCTCTGCCTGTGCTGGAGCTCCCCAGGCGTAGGGACGCACCTCGGTGTGGCGGCGAATCTCCCCGGTCGCTGAAACGTCCTCGGCTTCGTCCCAGGCGGCGGGTGGCGTTGCCGGCTCAGGAGGGCAGCCCCGGCGCCCCTCTGGATGTCGGGTTTGGGCTCCCGGGCAGGGGGTGGACGAAGTGGTGGAGTCCCTCCGACTCGCGCTCTCTGTCTCGTCCTTCACCCAGGCGGTGACCATCATCGCCCAGGTCGCGACCATCATCGGCTAGGCCGCGGCCAGACTTCATCAGTTGCGGCCCTCGGATCCTCCGCCGCGTACCCGGGGCATATCGTAGCCGGGGAGGAGCACCGGAGTTCCCCCAGCAGGTCGCGTCCCTGTCAAGGACCGCTTGGGGCCCACTAGGTCGCTTGCCAGCCACGGCTCTGACCACGTGGCGGCCTCCAAGCCAGCAGCTGGGATTCGCCATGATGGAGAGGATCACCAGCAGGGGAAGGAAGCCGCGCTGAGCCTTTCTGCCGCTGCTCTGCCCGAGGTCGATGGAGAGGATCGCCAGCGGGGGAAGGAAGCCGCGCCGAGCTTTTCTGCCGCTGCTCTGCCCGAGATCGCCCCGTTGGCCTTGGGAACCTGCGCTCCTTTCCCATCGCCCCCCCATCTCCCTTGGGAACTGGCGCTGAGGCCTTTGAGTCTCTTTTGTGGTGCTCTGAGCAGGGAGTTGGTGCTGCGGCCGACCTTATGCGTGCCTCTGCTTCTCGCGCGGTCGAACCGGACCCGGTGCGTGGGCGCGCCTCTCCCTCTCGCGCGATCGAGCCGGACCCGGTGCGTGGCACCGCTTCGTGGGCGAGCCAGTCCCACAGCAGCTCCGCGCCAGTCTTGCGCCTCAGCTCCAACTTTCTCATTTGGAATGTAAGAGGCCTCAACTGCAAGACAAAGCGGGATAGCATCAGAAGCTTGATAAACTCTACTCGCCCTGATGTCGTGTGTCTTCAGGAAACTAAGATGGAGTCTATTTCTGGTCGTCTGATTATGTCAATGCTAGGAAGTGAGTTTGATCAATTCGTGATATTGTCAGCATGCAGTTCTAGGGGGGGTGTTGCTGGCATGGAAAGGTGGGGTGTGTCGTGCTTTAACATCTCGAGTCGACACTTATTCCGTTTTGGTACAGTTCGTTTCCCATGAGGGGATGCCTTGGTGGTTCACAGGAGTGTATGGCCCTCAAGCTGATGCTCAGAAGTTGCAATTCCTGCAAGAACTGCGTGACATTCGGCAAGTCTGTCAAGGTCTGTGGGCAATTGGAGGGGATTTCAACCTCATTTATATGGCGGATGATAAGAATAACTTGAATGTGAACAGAGCAATGATGGGTCGTTTTCGCCGGTTCTTAGATGACTTGGAGCTGAAGGAAATTCCTCTTCTTGGCCGTAAGTTTACATGGTCGAATGAGCGGGAAGTTCCTACTTTGGTTCGGTTGGATCGGGTCTTCATGACATCTGATTGGGATCAATTGTTTCCTGCCTGCATCCTTCAGAGTTCGGCTTCGTTGATTTCAGACCACTGCCTATTAATCCTTGGTCTGAAGGCTAATGTTCAAGGAAAGCAGCGTTTTCATTTTGAAAGCTATTGGCCAAAGCTTGAGGGGTTCTTGCAGGAGGTGCAATGCTCCTGGTGCAAACCAGTTGCAGCTTCTTGCCCACTGCAAATCCTTTCCCTGAAGCTGCGAAGACTTGCAAGGGCTCTGCAAACTTGGAGCCAAAAGAGAATTGGAAATGTTAAGCTGCAGCTCCGGATTGCCACGGAAGTCCTACACCGACTTGAAATGGCTCAGGATGCTCGAGTGCTGTCCAGCGAGGAGGCTTAGTTGAGACGGCAGCTCAAGCGGCATACACTCGGTCTAGCATCTCTAGAGCGCACAATTGCTCGCCTTCGCTCCAGATTGCTTTGGTTAAAAGAGGGGGATGCAAACACTTCCTTTTTTCATCAGCAAGCTCGGTACAGAAAGAGGAAAAATTTCTTGGCAAAAATCCAAGTGGGAGATGAAATTGTTACTGGGCATGTAGAGAAGCAGGAGGCGGCTTATGAGTTTTACTCAAGTTTACTTGGCACAGTGGTTCAAAGACAATGTACTTTGAATTTGCAGTCCTTCTACCAAGAAGCTCATGATATGTCAGCTCTAGAGCAGTATTTCTTGGAGGAAGAGGTCTGGGCAACAATTAAATCACTTCCTTCGGATAAAGCACCGGGACCGGACGGATACACTGGAATTTTCTTCAAAACTTGTTGGAGTATAGTGAAGGGTGATCTTATGGCTGCGCTTAACAGGCTGATACAGGGTAATGTCAGTAATTTGTTCCTTCTTAACTCGGCGTACATCATCTTGCTTCCAAAGACACCAGAAGCATTGCAAATCAAGGATTACAGACCCATAAGCTTGGTCCATAGCTTTGCAAAGCTTGTCACTAAAATACTAGCCAATAGGTTGGCTCCAAAGCTCAAGGACATGGTGTCACCAAATCAGAGTGCCTTTGTTCAAAGGAGATGTATCCTTGATAACTTTATTGTGGTCCAACAAACAGCTAAGGTGTTGCATAGACAAAGGGACCCAAGAGTTCTACTCAAGCTGGATATTACAAAAGCCTTCGATTCGGTGTCTTGGTCTTTCTTGCTGCAAGTGCTAAGCCATTTGGGTTTTGGTCCAATCTGGCGTAACTTAATCTCCAAGCTCCTGAGGTCTTCAACAACTCAGGTGATGATAAATGGAGTGCCGGGAGAGCTAATTCAACACCAGCGGGGGCTTCGGCAAGGTGACCCCTTGTCCCCAATGTTGTTCATCTTGGTCATGGATGTGCTTAACTCACTCATTAATACGGCAAGTGAGATTGGCCTGTTGCAGCCCCTTCTATCTAGAGGACCTAGTCAGCGGGTGTCTCTATATGCTGATGATGTGGTTCTTTTCTTGCGACCCTGTTTGGAAGAGTTTGAGGTGATCAAAGAGATTCTTCAGATTTTTGGAGAAGCGTCAGGGCTGATCACCAATTTAAGCAAGTGCTCGGTGACCCCAATCCGATGCCACCAGCAGGACTTGGAACTAGTGCAAGGATCTTTGCCTTGCGCAGTACATGAATTCCCTTGCAAGTACCTTGGACTCCCTTTGTCAATCAAGAAGCTCCCCAAATCTGTCTTTTACATGATGATTGACAAGACTACTGATAGGCTACCCGGATGGAAATCTGCCATGATGCACCCAGCTGGTCGAGCCACACTTATTCGAGCAGTGCTCTCGGCAATTCCTATTTACCCACTCTTTGCGCTGGACCTTCCTAAGTGGGCGCGGAAAGCAATTGACAAGATTCGTCGAGCTTTTCTATAGAAGGGTCGCCAAAGAGTAAATGGAGGGCATTGTCTTGTTTCTTGGGGCCGGGTCACGAGACCATTCGAGCTTGGCGGATTGGGAATCCTTGACTTGGAAATCCTCGGATGGGCCGGTTTGGACATTCAGGTGCACCCCAATTCAACGCCTATGTTCTCCATTTCGATCATCTCTATTGTGGGGGATGGCTGCACGACCCTCTTTTGGTGTGATCGATGGCTACATGGTAAATCCTTAAGAGACCTTGCCCCGTCTCTTTGTGCGCGTGTACCAAAGAGAAGTGTCAGTCGAAGGACGGTGCAAGAAGCTCTTACAGATAACACTTGGGTTCAGGATATCAGAGGCAGTTTCCCTACCGTAGTTTTGGAGGAGTTCCTTGGCCTATGGGAGGTTCTCGCCCGTGTGAGGCTCACCCCTGGCGTGGATGATCAGCATGTGTGGAAGCCATCCTCCTCAGGCAGGTTCTCAACTAAATCAGCGTACCGCCGTTTTTTTGTGGGGGCGGTGGAGTTTGCACCATGGCAGGAGATTTGGAAAACCTGGGCTCCTCCTCGTTGCAAATACTTTGTGTGGTTAGCCTCTCTTAATCGCTGTTGGACCGCGGATCGGCTGGCCCGTCGGGGGCTTATTCATCCTGAGTGCTGCCCACTATGTGACCAAGAGGAGGAAAATATTCAGCACTTACTCACTTCTTGCGTGTTCACAAGAAGTGTATGGTGCTCAATGCTTACCCTGGTGGGATTGCAGCGGCTTACTCCAGGCCCGGACGATTTGGTCTTCACCTTGTGGTGGCGTCATGCGCTGTGCCAAGTTCCTAAAGGAATACGCGTAGGCTACGGAAGCAGAAAACAAAACTTTTCTACCGCGCACCCAAGAACATCATGCTAAGGAAGGATCATGGATCGTTACCACTTAGACGCGCAGCGCAGCGGAAGAAGAATTGGAAACCGATCCAATCACGCGCGTCGAGGTAGTAGTGGAAGTAGCCGATCGTCCCGAACAGATCGTCTCTCCACGCACGCCGATCAAGATCGCAACGAGCAGCGCCTCCACCGTATCCACACGTCCGGGGTGGGCGCCGATCGCGAGTGTACTAGCACTCGTGAGCAGCCTAGGGTTTGGCTTGGGAGGTGGCGGCTAGGTTTTGCTAGATGTTAACAGCACGAATCCCTCCGCCCCTCGCCTCCATATATATAGACCTCCTCACGTGGGCCTCGTGGACCGAGGCCCAATAGGAGTCTATTCGGATCTCTATCCGATTGAGCCCATATCCGAATCATATTCGAATTAGTGTTCCAACCCGTTAAGCGTGCGACCACAGCAGGTTCACGTATACTTGGTCGTGACCGAAACGCCTTCCGGTTACCATGTTAATAGCGGCCTCTAGTAAGACATATTAACCCCAAAGTATATGTAAAGATCATATCGGCTGAACTCGTAATGTTCTCTCATGTACGAATCCCTTTGCCTCACGATATAGATTGAGCTCAAGGCGAGACTTGTGTCATCCTCTTAATAGCTCAATCACTCTCTCGATTCCGTGATGGATTATAAACTCGTGATTGACTCCTCAATCACCTTGGCATGGCCATGCACTTTCATAATCCATTACATCGAGGCCCAGAGATATCTCTCCCATAAGGAGGGGCAAATTCTATCTTGATCATTCACATCCCACTACATGTTTCATGGCAAACCCAAGACTACTTTTATGACTACCCGCCACGGAGTAGTGTTTAGTAGTCCCAAAATAAGCTACTACTCATGTTGGGAACCATGATGATCTCAAGTCTAAGGACTCTACATAAACACTACTTGAGACCAACGATGACACATGGAATCTCTGCGTTGTCTCATGGCAGTCTATCCAACATATGTTCACTAACACATGTCCATATTATTGATTTGGTATCACCATACCATGATCCATGAGACATGATCATCAATCAATACATATGCTGATCTTTGTCTTTGAATCATATTTGTTCCTCATATGATATACGATCAGGGATCATTTAGAAATAGCAACATCTTAGTATTTAAGAGTCTCATGAATAAGTCACATACTCATTGATCAATAATGATGATGTCTATTCCAAGGAACAAAGTAATGTATCATAAACATAGTATGTGATATATACAACATCTCCATGTTGCCTCTAGGGCATATCACTAACAGTTCCTAAGCAGCAACGCAAGGGCTTTAACTCTTTGGTCGTATTGGTGGCTTGGCGGATGTGGAAGCATAGGAATGGCTGTATTTTTGACGGGATCTCTCCTAATGTCAGCACTGTTTTGCAAGACATTAGAGATGAGGCCAAGTTGTGGTGTTTAGCGGGGGCCAAAGGCCTTTGTACCATTTGGCCTTAGGTGCTGTGTTAGTTTTTGGGTCGGTGGGGCTGCCCCTAATGTTGACCTTTTGTTGTTAACCTCGCCTTTTTGGTGAGGATTGTACGAGTCTTCTCAGACTCCTTGTTCTTCTTAATATAATGATGCGTAGTTCTCCTGCGCATTCGAGAAAAAAAATGATTTTAGAAAAATTTAGAAATTTGAACGGGTCGATTTGGAGTTAAAATGAAGAAGTTATGGCCTTTGGAAGTTTAAAATCAAGAAAAAGATAAAGACTGATTTTCTGTATTTGTTTTTATACTGAAAAAGGGAATTATGACGTCAGCAGGCAATTAAATGAATTAATTTTCTAAAGGAAAACTGGGATTATGACGTCAGCACCTTAAATCATTTTCAGCCGAATTAATTTTAAATGAAAAACTGGGTTTATGACGTCAGCGTGACGTCAGCCCTGGTATTAAAATACTCGGGTAGAGGCTGACAGGTGGGACCGATGTTTGGTGGACCAAGTTCACAGACTGGTGAACTGCTGAGGTGGTAGGCGGCGCACGGAGAGGTGAGGTGGCGCCGGCGTGGTAAGGACATGCTGATGTGTTTGCCACTTGGCACCACGTGGTTGCCATATGGTTGCCACGTGGCAACCGCGCGCCTGCGTGACCAGGACATGGCGCCCAACGGGCGGCTACCTGGCTACCACGCAGCTGCCACCTGCGCGCAGCCGCCTATGTGGCACGGCCGCGCGGAGGGGAGGCACACGGGACCCCATGGTCGCCGGCGCTTCGACGGGCGACGGCGCCGACCGAGTGCCGTAATAGCAAGGGGGAAGGGAGGGGAAGGGAATGGTACCGCACGGGGAGGGTGGTCGGAACGGACTAGCGGCGATGAAGGGCGGCGGCGGAGAGAGGTTGTCGGCGGCAGGGGCGCTCCAGAAATGCTCGAGCTCAGGGACGGGGGTGGAGAAGATGCGCACGGTCCTAGCGAAGCTGGGAAAGGTGGTGGTGTGGCACGAGACGGTCCGAGGCATTTGCGATCGCTCGCCGGAGCTCCGTCGGCGAAGAAAGCGAAGGCCGCATGGTGCGACGATGCTAGAGAGCGAAACACGGGTAGTTTGAGGGTGGGAGGGGTGGATCTGTGCTCATGGTCGGCGAGGAGGCCCTTTTATAGGGGAGGGAAGGAGTAACGGCCGAGCAATTGCTCGCCGGAGTTGAGACGTTGCCGCGCACGGATAGGTTTATTGGCGGTGTAACGGAAGGTGGAAGTGAATGATTCGGGGGTGGCGGAGAACGTGGGATTGAATGCGTATTTGCTCGAGCGAAATTGGCGGAATAAACCATCGTCTTAATACCTCGGGTATGAGTGTTAATGGCGGCGGTGTTTGCGGGAGGAAGGAGAGGGCGAGGTAGGGGACGAGTTCGACAGGCGGGTCCCACCTGTCGGCGAGGGAGATAAAAGAGAAGGGAAGAGGCGGCGGTCCAGATTAAGACGTGTGGCATTCCAGCGAAATCAGGGCCGTAGGGTGCTGTGCGAAGGGGTAAGTGATTAGGGACGGTTGAGATGAAATCCGGCAAAGGGTATTAAATCTGAGTCGTTCAAGTGCCTTAAGTGACAGGTAACGACTGAGATTTAAACCGGCAATAGCGGACGGTCTCGATTGAGCCACTCGTCAACCCGAGGGAGAGAGGAGGCGGATGAAGCGGTAAGTTATGTGGAGCGGTCGATCCAATGCGTGACAGATGTCGGCCAAGGAGAGAGGGAAGGCGGGGGAAGGGGTTTAAGTGGGAATGGACGGCGGAGATTAGGTCGGGTGGGAGCGGGTCGTCCGATGCTTGCCACATGTAGGGCCGAGAGGGAGGGGAGGTGGGGATGGTTTTAAGTGGCTGTGGACGGCGCGGATTGAAACGACGGCGGTGGATTTAATCCGGTTGCGACACCTGTCAGCCTGGGGATTTTTGGGTTTAATTCTTTTCAGATTTTTGCAGAAAATAGTAGGAGGCTTTAAAATACTCAGAAAAAATACCAAATAAATTTTGAAAATTCTAGAAAAATTCAGAGAATCATCTAAAACCTTACTAGACTTGATAAAAATATTTTCAACCCATTTTGACATTTAGATTTTGCAAAAACACAAATTGACTTTAAAAGAGAGTTTTAAATCTTTATAAATTCCTAAAAATTATTATAATTACAGATTTGACTTAGGAAAATGAAATGCATTTGTTTTGACCTTTATAAAATGAAATAAATTTATTTTAGCTTT
The DNA here is from genome assembly GCA_036346265.1 of Melocanna baccifera. Taxonomy (NCBI): domain Eukaryota; kingdom Viridiplantae; phylum Streptophyta; class Magnoliopsida; order Poales; family Poaceae; genus Melocanna; species Melocanna baccifera. Next base: position 13,258,430 of record CM070691.1, on the reverse strand, counting down.
TATAAAATGAAAATTTAAACTTCTCTCATTTCAGGGCTTGGAATAAAATCCAAAAAATCCAATTAAACTCCCGAAGATATCAATAATTAATTTGAATTAGTTTTATACAGAATTTCAAATACCTTTTACTTGATAATGCATAAAATTTTCTTTTAAATTATTTTTCACAACAAAAGCCTCTATTAAAATAGATGTTTATGCAATTAAATTTTTACAGGCTTAAGCAATCAAGAGCAAATGTTTTACTTTTAAATTAAATCAAATAAAATTTTAAAATAAACAGCTGGGCTGTTACAGCTACCAAACCACCGGGATGGCAGGGCGGTGCTGCAGAGCCATAGGTCTATAACCATGTAGACTACTCCCCTAACACAACCACAACTTCTGCTCGCCAACTTGCCCCACCATGCACCCACGTGGCTGTGCCTTAAGCCTAGGACTGAGGTAGCGCCCTAGGCTGACCTGCCTCACGTTGCCACCACTGGGCGTGGATGTTGCTAGTGCTAGAGGTGGCGATCGGCTTTGGAGTTGTGTTTGGAGCAGGGAATGGGGGAGAAGAGGCTGAGGCATGAGTGATTGCCATGGTTAGCAGGATGTCGGGGCCATCACAGACAAGCCAATGGTGGCAAGTGGCTACGACTATGGCAACAAAAGAGGAAGAGGATTGAGAGAGATAAGTTTATTGAGTTTGTTAAGAAGTTTGTTAGGAGACATGGATACAATTGGGAGTAGCCGAACAAGAGATCAGTTCATTTGGTTTGTTATGAACAATTTTTCTAGGGTTTTCTGGTTTTATAGAGGAGTTGTAGGAGAAGTAGACCTAAGAGTTAGGCCAAGCTTTTCTGGGCCAGTCCTAGGCCCGGTAGGCACAGCACGGGCCAAGCATGGCACAGGCATGACACATGGTGAGTTAGGCTAGCACGGCACAAACGGCCGACCTGGCCTATCATGTCATGCTCATGCCGACCCAACACGAGAGAGGCATGGTGGGCCAAGCAGCATAGAGCCACAGCAGCGTGTGGTGTGGATGGCTAGGTGTGGCATGGCCAAGTGGTTTGGGGAAGCCAGATCTGGTGGCAGTGTGGCTGGGGACCACTAGATCCAACGGGTGACGCTGACGCCTGTGTTGGGGAAGAAGCACCGGGTTCGGCTAGCGCCATGGCTGAGGTCTACTGGATCAAGTGTCAGCCTAGCTGGGGAGGGCAACATGCATCGGCACCAGCATCAGAGAAGAAGCTGGCTTGGGTGACCAGGAATGGTGCCAGCTCCTCACTGCCCATGTCGTTCACCAGCTACTTGCCGCCCAAGTCATCCTCGAGCTTCTCGCCGCCCTCATTCGACTCTGGCACATCGCCTCTGGCCGTAGCACCGTCATGCTCGCTGCCACTGCACCAACACAAGCGATGAGAGGAGTCAGGAGAGAGTGAGAGACCGAGAGAGAGAGAGATGTGGATCCAACTAGCAAGTTAGCTGAACCACATTGTTTTGACACTGATCTTTCATGATACTTTTTGCGGGTAGCTTCTCCTTGACCTAGCTCTTGTACAAGCACAAGAATACATCCTACTCCTTGCTTGAACCTTCTCCTATGCATACCATAGCATGTGAACAAAGAGTAGTAGAACCAAAATTCCAGCAAGCAAAATCGAACCCACAATTGATCCAACATGCCAAGAGCAATTCCCAACTGGAAATCTCAAGAACATGAACGCCAATAATGGGCACCAAACCACGGTGATTTTTTGGTGTATATTTCTCAATCTAATATCATAGATAAACAATTGGGCTCCCCCTTAATGGTTCAGACCTATGGGGTTTATATATACCCCTCACACACGCACACATCTAATTCTGGCTAAGCCTAACTCACGCACGGCAATAGGCTGTAACAAGCTCAAGCTCAAACTCAAACTCAAACTCAAACTCAAACATGATCTACCTGGACTCTATCCCTAAGAAATGAACTAAACATCAAAACATACTCTTATCTATCCTAGAAACTTATTTGAACTGATACGGATCCAATCCAGATGTAGTTGCTTGTAGAAATTGCATCCCCTCTAATTTCCGGCTTGAAATCTGTTCCTAGCTTGAATTGTATTTTTGGCTCCCTTGCCATGCCTGGCTCCTTCTGACGTGGATTCTTCTCTTGGCTTGGCCGAATTGGCTTCCAAATTTGAGTGCTTTCCTTTTCTATTTCTTCCTTTCCAAGCCAACTCATCCTTCCATTTTCTCTCCACATGGTTCTGACTTGGACTCCAGGTGTAGCACATGTAACGCCCCCGTCTTCAGGGGCGCGTACGGACACGACCTTCCGTACGAACCAAGCATAGTCCAGTACGGAATGTCGCGCAAGAGTGAACCATCGCATGCTTACAACAAAAATCCAGCATTTATTACAAGATAGGGGTTGTCAACCCAGTTTTAGTGGCAGCGGGGCGTGCAAGCCCAAAATATAATACATAACAAAAGACCAACTCCCAAGGAAGACTTGAGCGCGGCAAGGACCTAAAGCCAGGGGTCTTCGTCGAAGAAGGGCTCCTCCGGGGCTTCCTCCACGGGGGAACTCACATCTGCGTCTTGATCTTCTGAATTTGTTCGGCAAGCCGTGAGCTAACCAGCTCTGCAAATCACAAGGATTATCTATCTTAACTACATGCACGAATTATCAACGGAAGGGAATATACTGGTTGTATTATCTTATGTGGATGCAGTTTTATTTCATAAACAGTTTTAAAGCACATGAAAAGACAACTATTTCTTACGATTAGGGTTTTCACGAAGAGTTTAATTAATCCACTAGTCCAGTTAAAACATTTGCAAACACTACTTAAGCTTAGCAACTGGAATCACCCAAGTGACACAGCTCCGTTCACCGGGAGCACGGTGTATTCGAATACCATTTAGTTGACTCTGCAGAGTTGCCCAACTTTACCCACACGCAACCTTAACCCTCATGACTGAGTTAAGGAACCAGGTATGTTCGCTGCTCAACCCTAGGCCAGGTCCGCAACCTGACTCTCTCGGAGCAGCACACTGCTTGAGTTGAGCAGGTACTAAACCAGGATTGACACGTCAACACCTGTGGTCGAGCGGTTACTATGTCATTTGCTTGGCATAAGGGTCTAGTCCTTATATTTTCACGTGGTTCGCAACCACCAACTACCAGTAAAGCAGTAAGCGGGGACCACCTCGCGGTGTCCCACAACGTCTTTACCCTACACTGTACACTAGTACGTCCATTCTAGGGCACGGTGTCCCATACCACCCTACCCTAGCCTGGGTTTCAATAATCTACCAGCCCGCGGCCACATCCTTATTAGTGTACTAAATTTTTGCATGAAATGATAATAGTCTATATGTGATTATAATACAATAACTTAATCCTAGGGTTAACAAGGGTGGGCTACAAATTAGCATGGCATTTAGCGGTAGTAGGACGTAACTAAAATTAACATGTCCTTCTAAATATTTGATTTTACATAAACTAGCACTTTACAACTAACAATAATGAAGATAGCATAATTACGTAATTTAATAAACACGGGATTATCAACATGATCAAAGGAATTGCGACTTGCCGTTAATTTGGATGATTTCTGCAAGCTCGAACGAAGTAGCTCCGGAATCCTGCGCTTGCACTTGAACTTCTGGAATCCCCGACACTAGCGTAAACACACAAGAAAACAGAAACTAATCAAAAATAAATAAAAGAAAACATTTTATTTAAGAAAAGAAAGCTTTAAAACTCATAAAGGAATTTTTATAATTTTTCTGGGAATAATCTGGAGGAATGGAGGCCAAAAATAGGTGGAGAATAATAAACTGAGCAGAATGGTATATTTTGGTGATTTTTGGGATTTTGTGGAATTTTCTGGAATTTATTTGGGCTTTTCTGGATTTTTCTGGGAAATACAAAATTCTCTGAAAAATAAAAGGAACACTGCTCATTGGAGCGAGAATCGCCCGCCCAAACTCGCGGGGAAAAGCAGCGCGCGGAGGAGGCGCGGCTAGGCGAGTGGGCGGCTGGCCTCGGCCAAGCGCGCCTGCCGGCCAAAGGCCGAGCGCGCCGCGCTTCACCCGATGGGCGACACGCGTGCGGCGGACGGTGGTGATGCGGGCGGGCGGGGAGAAAAGGGGTCGCGAGGTTCCCCTCTCCTTCGCTCAGCGGTGGCGGCGGAGAGGAGAAAGAAAGGGGAGGGGCGCTTCTCTCTCGCGATCGCGGCGGCGCGTGAGGGAAGAGAGGGCACGGGCACCGCGCCACGGCTGCGGGAGGCCTCCACGGCCCGGCCGGCGTTGGCGGGCTCGGGAGGAGGAGCGCGCCTCGGCTCCGGGAGGAAGAAGACGATGGCGGCGCTGCGGCGGGGAAGGAGCCACGCCGCGGGGTCAACCGGCGCGCAAATGCTCGTGAGTTGGGGATTGGGAAGGGGAGGTCATGGGGGCTCGGGCTGCAATGAATCGGGTTAGGGTGGAGTGGAGGGGAGATCGGGGAAAGCTTACGGCTTGAGGAAGGGGGAATGGCGCGGGCTGCACGAGGTCCCGATGGGGTTTATAAAGGGCGGGAAGCTTGGGGGAAGGAGGGGTTTAATGGCGCTCGGCGGGAGGGCGGCGAGGAGGACTGCACGGGCGAGGAGGTCGTGTCGGCGGTGCTACGGCACCGCGGGAGTTGGCGGGGAGGGAGACGGTTCGGGCGCGGGGTGACGCGAGCCGCCGCACGGCGGTCCGAAGGAGCGTCGGCGCGGGGGCTCTGCGCGCCAGCGCGGAAGGGGAGGAGCGGGTGGTTGGGGCGCGAGCTGGAGGAGCCCGACGCGGCGCGAGGTGACGGGCACGGCGTGTGGGCGCACGGCGCACGGCGCCGCCAGTGGCCGACGCGAGCGAGGGGCGGGTCGCGCAAGGGGCATGGAGCGCGAGTCTCTGGGCGAGGCGACGAGCGAAGGACAAGGCGAGGAGGGGTTAGGGAGGGGATTAGGGAGGGATTAGGGGAAATCCGCAGATTAAGGACAAGATTAAGCAAATAAAATCTTCCCTTTTCATTTTGAAATTTTTGGGTTGTTTCAACCTACCCCCCTTAAAAGAATCTCGACCCCGAGATTAACTTGGTCCAGGAGCAGTTGGGAAATCTCATTGCAAGTCCGACTCTCTTTCCCAAGTGGACTCTTCTGTGTGATTCTTCCACGGACTCTGCGAACTCGACATTTTTGTTTCGAGTTGTCTTTACGATGTCTCGAGTATCTGTAAGGGTTCTTCAGGATAGGTCCAATCGTCTTGCAGTTCAATATCTGATAATGGAACTTCATCTGTAGGTTGTCGTAGACATTTCCGAAGTTGCGATATGTGGAATACATTATGTATTCTAGATAAGTTGGGCGGGAGCTGCACTTGATAAGCTACCTCCCCAACTCTTCCGGTTATTTGGAATGGTCCCACATATCTCGGAGCTAACTTACCTTTCACTTGAAACCTTTTGACTATTTTAAAGGGGGTGACCTTAATATACACAAAGTCTCCAACCTCAAAGCTCAGATCCTTTCTACGGTGGTCTGCATAGCTCTTCTGTCGGTCTTGGGCAATCTTGAGTCTATCTCGGATGATCTGGACATGTGCTTCACATCTTGAGCAATTTGAGGGCCAATAAGTCGCGTTCCTCTCGCCTCGACCAATTTAAGGGTGTTCTGCATTTTCTGCCATACAGTGCTTCGAACGGGGCCATTTTAATACTGGCTTGATAGCTATTGTTATATGAAAACTGAGCAAAAGGTAAACAAGTGTTCCATGCCGCTCCATATACAATAGCACAAGCTCTCAACATATCTTCTAAAATCTGATTCGTTCTTTCTGTCTGCCCATCAGTCTGCGGATGGTATGCTGAACTGAAATTCAGATCGGTACCCATGGCTTCGTGTAACTTCTCCCAAAACTTGGATGTAAATTGGGCTCCTCTGTCTGATACAATCTTCTTAGGAACTCCATGAAGTGTCACGATTCTTGTCAAATATAATTCAGCAAGTTTGTCTTTCCCATAGGTTTGCTTAATCGGAAGAAAATGAGCTACCTTGGTTAACCTATCAACGATAACCCAGATAGCGTCATAACCTTCACGAGTCCTGGGTAGTCCAGTGATGAAGTCCATACCAATGCTATCCCATTTCCACTCGGGAATAGGCAAGGGTTGCAATAGTCCTGCGGGTTTCTGATGGTCTATCTTGATTTGCTGACAAACATCACACTTGGCTACATACTCTGCCACTTCTTTCTTCATTTGATTCCACCAATACTTCTTCTTCAAGTCCTGGTACATCTTGGTACCTCCTGGATGAATTGAGAATTGGGACGAATGAGCTTCTGATAATATCAAATCTCTTAATTCCTTCTTGTTGGGTATGCAATAGCGACCACGAAAAGTAACAATTCCATGTTCGTCTATTGCATAACTGCTAAACTCTCTTCTTGTATTTTCTTTTTAAGCTTCTGGATTTCCTCATCTTCATCCTGTGCTGCTTTGATCTGATCCGTCAGTAGGGGTTGGATTTCTAGTGCTGCCATACTGCCTTGTTCTGTGATTATCAGATTTAGTCGTAGTATGTCCTTCGTAATTCGCGGATGTTCTCATCAACCGCTTTGCTTTGTGTCGGGCCTTCCGACTAAGGGCATCGGCAACCACATTTGCCTTGCTGGATGGTACCGAGTTCTATATCATAGTCTTTAATTAACTCCACCATCTTCGCGCCTCATATTTAACTCCTACTGGGTGAATAGATATTTCAAACTTTTGTGGTCGGAGAATATCTCACAATGGTTTCCTAGCAGGTAGTGTCTCCAAATTTTGAGTGCATGCACTACCGCTGCCAATTCCAAATCATGTGTTGGATAATTCTCCTCATGTGGTTTTAGCTGTCTTGAGGCATAAGCCACAACCTTCTTGTCTTGCATAAGCACACATCCCAAACCCCGCTTAGAAGCATCACAATAAATTTGGAATTCCTTCTCTGGGTTGGGTAGGATCAAGACCGTGTCGTTGTTAACTTGGTCTTCAACCACAAAGCTTTCTCACAAGCACTGTCCATATGAAAGGCTTATCCTTCTTTAGTAGCCGAGTGAGTGGACGAGATATGCTTGAGAATCCTTCTATGAATCGCGGTAATAACCCGCTAATCCAAGAAAACTTCTTATTTACATCCTTTGTCTTGGGCTGCTTCCATTCCATGATCATGGTGATCTTTCTGGATCCACCTTAACTCCATCTCACGATATAATATGACCCAAGAAAGCAACTTCTCTTAACGAAACGCATTTATCAAACTTAGCATACAAATGATGCTCTCTCAATCTTGTCAATACCACATGCGTGTGTTGCTTATGGTCTTCCTCATTTTTGGAATAAATTAAGATATCATCTATGAAGATTATTACAAATCGGTCCAAATGGTCCATAAGCACCGATTCATAAGATTCATGAAATATCTTTGGCGCATTAGTTAGACCAAAGGGTACGATCAGAATTCATACAATCCATATCCGTGATGAAGGCTGTCTTCTCTCGATCTTGCTCACGGATCTTGAGCTGATGATATCCTGAGCGCAGATCGATTTTGGAGAACACCTTGGCTCCTTTGAGCTGATCAAACAAATCATCAATCCTTGGGAGTGGATATTTGTTCTTGATGGTGACAGCATTTAATCCTCTGTAATCCACACACATCCTCAGTTCTCCACTCTTCTTCTTCACAAACAGAGCTGGTGCCGACCAAGGTGAAACACTTGGTCGGATAAACTCTTTTTCTTGTAGTTCATCTAACTGCCTCTTAAGTTCCTTTAACTCACTGGCTGACATCCTATATTGGTGTTTAGCAATTGGCTTGGTGCCTGGAACTAATTCTATAGCAAGTTCTACTTGCCTGTCAGGGGGTCTTCCTGGCAGTTCTTCTGGGAACACATCCGGGTACTCTTGCACTACTGGCACTTGGTCTGGTGTCACTGTTAGTGCGTTGAGTACGCGTTTCTTTGTATTCTTTATTAGCTCTCGGTCCGTTTTTACCACCACTTCCTGACCTTCAGGGCTAATCAATGTGACTGTCTTGACTTCACAATCCACTTTTCCTTTATTCTGGCTGGCAGCTTCATGCCCGAGAATGGCATCTAGCCCTTTCATATCTAGTTGCGAGAAATCGCTTTAAACTCTACCCTTGAATTTTGATACTAAGTCCACCACACCCACTGTGGGACTCCATCCTAACCCCAGGGGTTTCAATCACATAGGGTTTTGGCAAGGAAACAGAAGGTAACTTATTTCTTGAAGCAAAGCTCTTGGAAATAAATGAATGCGTTGCACGTGGTCAAATAAAATTAGTGCGGGTATGGAATTGATTGGGAACATACCCGCTATGATGTCACCGCTCTGCTGCATCCTCTCGTTGTCACATGGTTCACCCCGCTAAGAAAGTAGTTTTGTGCGGCCTCGACCTTTGCCCGCCGAGGTGTAATTTGTCGTGCTCGCTGGGTGACCGAGGTCCCACCGCTTTATTTGCGTAAAACCTCCTTTGAAGAGCCGAGCTGGTTTGTGATTTTGCTTCCTGCTGCTGACCTTGGACCTGTAGCTTTGCCGCATCAGATGGCAGATTCCTCCGGGGACATTGATCTCTGTAGTGACCAACTTCTCCACAATGAAAACAAGCATTTGTCTTTCGCGGACAATTGCTGGCGAGGTGGTTGCCACCACAAGTAGGGCACTTTATGGCTAGGGGCAAGGGTGCTGCATAGTGCTGTGACTGGTTGGACTGCGTTTTTGGTAGGATCACATACTGGCGCTGAGTTTGGGGTCGGGATGAGGATGACCCTGAGGTGCGTCCTCGTTGAGCACCAGGTGAGGACGATTGTGATTTGCGCATTGCCTTGCGCTTCTTGTAGTCCTCCATCTCCCCTCTGGCTTCTTCCGAGTTGATAAGACTGTCCACCATTTCGGGGAGATCTTTAAACTTCAAAGCTGAAATGTGAAATTTCAGCGACTGTTGTAATCCTGCCCGAAACTTTTCCATTTTCTTCTCTTCCTTGTTGACGTCTTCTGGAGCAAATCTAGAAAGATGATTGAATTGGTGCAGGTACTCCATGATCGTACTTCCACCTTGCTTAAGCGCTAGAAATTCTCGGCGCTTGGCTTCCATGACTCCATTGGGTATGTGGGCCTTGCGGAAGGCCTTCGTGAATTCTTCCCAAGTAATCTCTCTGTGCAGTCAGAGGCGTTGGAAGTTTATCCACCATGTTGCTGCAGGACCCTGCAACTGGTGGGACGCATACAAAACCTTCTCTCTATCTTCACATTGTACTGTCTGGAGCTTGCGCTCTACATCTAGCAGCCAATCCTCTGCTGCTAGAGGGTCTGCTGACGTAGAGTAGGTTGGAGGGCGGGTTTTTTGAAAGTCTGTCCATCGGGTGGTAATTGGGGTACCATCCCGATTGGCGTTGCCTCCACCTGAGAAACCTGGGGATCTGGCTGCAATTTGTTCGAGCAGCTGAGTATGCCGATCCAACATCTGCGCCATATTCTGTTCAGCTTGGTATCTGTTGTGTTCCATCATGGCGAGTACACTGGCAAGTGTTGTCTGATCTGTGGCAGGTGCACCCTGCTCGCCGGTCTGTCCGCTCTGCTGGCCTGATTGCATCTTGGAAGTCTCGCCAATTGAAACTTGAAGTTAGCCTTGCAATGGGTTTTGGGTGAACAAGAGTAGATAAGTAAGATATTGAATTTTTCAAGGCAAGTATAGGACGAAATAAGATAAGAGCAAGAGCGAAGGGGACAGGCGAAAATTTGAAGGTAGAGGAAGTACTGATAATTAAGCAAACAACATAAAGGATAATTAACATATTTTTACAATAGACAAGTGGTACACAGACCACTTAGGGTTTATGTTACAACTTGCATTACAATACCAAAAGTACTACTATTTACACTGGGTCAGTCTAAGCTAGCGGACTCTCGCCAGACGACTACTCCTCCATGGCATCCGGGGCTGGCAAGGCGAGGAGCTGCAGGGCGAAACCGGGCGCGGTACTCTCCCGCAGTCATCCTACGCCTCGGCCTGGACTGCACAGAGGCGCACGAGGAGGAGACGCTGGGGGACTCTCCACGATCGAAGCCGCCGCTTCGATCGCCTCGGCGAACCAGGCGGTGCGAAGCCGCCGCACCTCTGCCGAGCCTCCATCACCGCAATCAAGGGTCCTGGACTCCTTCACGGCACGCTCATACTGATACTCCTGCTGAGCCATAATGCCGCGACTCCACAAGCGGGGTCGTCGACCTCTCTGAATCGAGGACGGCGATGGATCCGCCCCATGAAGCGATCTCGGGATCGGTCGAAGGGTGACTCGCCACCTCAGTCGTAGTAGTCGCGAGGTAGATTACTGCCTTTTGGTCGCATCACGATCGCGTCATCTCGGTCGATCCTCCCGGTGACGAACTTCCTTTCGATATCGGGCGGATAGGCGGGTGTCGTGGTCACCCATGCCTTCCACTCGTGACGCTTCCCTTCGAAGAAGCAACCAACAGCATGGAAGATCGGCCGGTGATATCCTTCTCCTCCGAGGTACTGCTGGATCTCCCAAAGCTTAGAGGGCCACCCCTCCAAGCGCTCGGCGAGCGAAAACACGAAGCGAACCATCTGCCGAGAGACGAAAATTTTGAAGTTAGATAAGTAAAGCGGTAAATATTTTGCATAAACAAAATTTAAGCAGAAATAAAACTAAGATAGGTAAGGTAGCAATAAGAGAGGACAAGACAGCAATAATACTTATATTTTTCAAAACTCCTTTTTAAAGTTTAATTTAGGTTTTGCGATTAAATTGCTTCCTAGTTTGCCTTAGGTCTTAACCTACGGTCAAGGAGCCTGCTCTGATACCACTTCTTCTAACGCCCCCGTCTCCAGGGGCGCGTACGGACACGACCTTCCGTACGAACCAAGCATAGTCCAGTACGGAATGTCGCGCAAGAGTGAACCATCGCATGCTTACAACAAAAATCCAGCATTTATTACAAGATAGGGGTTGTCAACCCAGTTTTAGTGGCAGCGGGGCGTGCAAGCCCAAAATATAATACAGAACAAAAGACCAACTCCCAAGGAAGACTTGAGCGCGGCAAGGACCTAAAGCCAGGGGTCTTCGTCGAAGAAGGGCTCCTCCGGGGCTTCCTCCACGGGGGAACTCACATCTGCGTCTTGATCTTCGAATTTGTTCGCAAGCCGTGAGCTAACCACTTCAAAGAAATCACAAGGATTATCTATCTTAACTACATGCACGAATTATCAACGGAAGGGAATATACTGGTTGTATTATCTTATGTGGATGCAGTTTTATTTCATAAACAGTTTTAAAGCACATGAAAAGACAACTATTTCTTACGATTAGGTTTTCACGAAGAGTTTAATTAATCCACTAGTCCAGCTTAAAACATTTGCAAACACTACTTAAGCTTAGCAACCGAATCACCCAAGTGACACGACTCCGCTCACCGGAGCACGGTGTATTCGAATACCATTTAGTTGACTCTGCAGAGTTGCCCAACTTTACCCACACGCAACCTTAACCCTCATGACTGAGTTAAGGAACCAGGTATGTTCGCTGCTCAACCCTAGGCCAGGTCCGCAACTCCGACTCTCTCGAGCAAAGACACCGCTTGAGTTGAGCAGGTACTAAACCAGGGTTGACACGTCAACACCTGTGGTCGAGCGGTTACTATGTCATTTGCTTGGCATAAGGGTCTAGTCCTTATATTTTCACGTGGTTCGCAACCACCAACTACCAGTAAAGCAGTAAGCGGGGACCGCCTCGCGGTGTCCCACAACGTCTTTACCCTACACTGTACACTAGTACGTCCATTCTAGGGCACGGTGTCCCATACCACCCTACCCTAGCCTGGGTTTCAATAATCTACCGGCCCGCGGCCACATCCTTATTAGTGTACTAAATTTTTGCATGAAATGATAATAGTCTATATGTGATTATAATACAATAACTTAATCCTAGGGTTAACAAGGGTGGGCTACAAATTAGCATGGCATTTAGCGGTAGTAGGACGTAACTAAAATTAACATGTCCTTCTAAATATTTGATTTTACATAAACTAGCACTTTACAACTAACAATAATGAAGATAGCATAATTACGTAATTTAATAAACACGGGATTATCAACATGATCAAAGGAATTGCAACTTGCCGTTAATTTGGATGATTTACGCAGCTCGAACAAGTAGCTCCTAATCTCGCGCTTGCACTTGAACTTCTGGAATCCCCGACACTAGCGTAAACACACAAGAAAACAGAAACTAATCAAAAATAAATAAAAGAAAACATTTTATTTAAGAAAAGAAAGCTTTAAAACTCATAAAGGAATTTTTATAATTTTTCTGGGAATAATCTGGAGGAATGGAGGCCAAAAATAGGTGGAGAATAATAAACTGAGCAGAATGGTATATTTTGGTGATTTTTGGGATTTTGTGGAATTTTCTGGAATTTATTTGGGCTTTTCTGGATTTTTCTGGGAAATACAAAATTCTCTGGAAAAATAAAAAGGAACACTGTTCATTGGAACAGTAACCGGCCCGGCCCGAAACTCGCGCGGGAAAACGCGCGCGACGTGCGGGAGGAGGCGCGGCTAGGTGAGTGGGCCGCTGGGCCTCGGCCCAGCACGCACGCGGCCGAAGGCCAGCGCGTATGCGCCGCGCTTCACCCGATGGGCGAGACGCGTGCCGGCGGACGGTGGTGATGCGGGGCGGGCGGGGGAGAAAAGGGGGTCGCGAGGGTTCCCCTCTCCTTCGCTCGGCGGTGGCGGCCGGAGAGGGAGAAAGAAAGGGGGAGGGGGCGCCTTCTCTCTCGCGGTCGCGGCGGTGGCGGCGTGAGGGAAGAGAGGGGCACGGGCACCGCGCCACGGCTGCGGGGAGGCCTCCACGGCCCGGCCGGCGTTGGCGGGCTCCGGGGAGGGAGGAGCGCGGCCTCGGCTCCGGGGAGGAAGAAGACGACGGCGGCGGCTGCGGCGGCCGGGGAAGGAGCCACGCCGCGGGGTCAACCGGCGAGCGCAAATGCTCAGGTGAGTTGGGGATTGGGAAGGGGAGGTCATGGGGGGGCTCGGGCTGCAATGAATCGGGTTAGGGTGGAGTGGAGGGGGAGATCGGGGAAAGCTTACCGGCTTGAGGAAGGGGGGGAATGGCGCGGGGCTGCAAGAGGTCCCGAGGGGGTTTAAAAAGGGCGGGGGAAGCTTGGGGGAAGGAGGGGTTTAATGGCGCTCGGCGGGGAGGGCGGCGAGGAGGACTGTACCGGGCGAGGGAGGTCGCGTCGGCGGTGCTACGGCACTGGCGGGAGTTGGCGGGGGAGGGAGACGGTTCGGGCGCGGGGGTGACGCGAGCCGCTGCACGGCGGTCCGAAAGGAGCGTCGGGCGGAGGGGGCTGCTGCGCCCAGCGGGCGGAAGGGAGGAGCGGGTGGTTGGGGCGCGGAGCTGGAGGCGCTGACGCGGGCGCGAGGTGACGGCACGGCAGTGGGCCGACAGGCGCCGGCGCTGCCAGCTGGCCGACGCGCGAGGGACGGGTCGCCGCAAGGGGCGCGAGCGCGCGAGTCTCCTGGGCGAGGCGACGAGCGAAGGGACAAGGCAGGGAGGGGGGGTTAGGGAGGGGATTAGGGAGGGATTAGGGGAAATCCGCAGATTAAGGACAAGATTAAGCAAATAAAATCTTCCCTTTTCATTTTGAAATTTTTGGGTTGTTTCAGCACACATGTCTCTAATCTAGCCGATCCTCCTTTCTAGCTCATGATTCCATGCAGCTTTCTTCTTCCTTGATGCACAAACTTCTGGCTCATTAGTTTCTACTTGCCATCTGTCTTCACACGACCAAGCCAATTTGATTGCACATAGTTTCTCCCTTGAGCATGGCCGAGATTTTTACTAAGTTGCCCCCTTTTTTCTTGATGCATAAGAAATAATGGAATTGCTGGCTTGTCTTGGCTTGGCTTGAATTATTTTTTGGCTCTTTCTTGCCCTTCAAGAAATAATGCCCACTTCTTAACCGATTGCTCACACACCAATTTCTTCACGTGCTCACTTCCTTTATTCTGTCGTATACTTCCCAAGCCAACTGAATGAACCGAACACCTCCCGTTCTCCATCACAGCTTCATGTATTACCCTCAGATCATGTGTAGTTCTGCATAGAACTTCTCCATTTGCCCAAACTAGTTGAAGCACTTGAGTTCCCTTTTCTCCTTCCTGGCCATGTCCTTCGCTACCGTCCACTCCTCCCTCCCCCTTGGCTTCACTTACTTGAGAACTAGTTTCAACTTGTGCAATTGAAACATCAATCAAAGTTTGTTTAGTAACCTAGACCGTATCAAAGAGAGGGTGAGGAGGGCTGGAGAGAGTGAGGAACTGAGGACGGTGTTGCAGCCTGGCTAAGGGAGTGAGGTATCGGCACTTAGTATGGCCACAGCCTAGGCAACGGTTGCCTAGGCCGCCTGGAAGCTAGCATGGCACAAAGCCACCAATGATAAGATGGAGTAGAGACCAGAGAAGCAATGGGTAGCTAGGGAGGGATTGAGGCAACGGTCAAGAACCAGTGACAAGATAGAGAAGATGAAGAAGGCAGAGTGGTGGTGGGGCTTGAGAGATAATGGGCAGATGCAGTGTTCTCCTCCATGGTATAAAACCCACCTCCTCTGCTGATTTCTTCTCCATCGACGTGCCAAGCTTCTCTTCTTTCTTTGCTCTATTTAGTAGTCTGTACAACAAAAAGCTCAATGGCGTCTGGCGATATGCTACCAAGGAGTCGCATCACGAAGGCGAGGGTGGGAGCATCCAAACTTGGTAGTGATGTGCTACCGAGGAGTAGTAGCATGAAGGCAACAGTAGGATTCCTTGCTAGAAGCTCCCACATCCGTTCCCTAGTCCTCCTCCAGTTTTGATTCTGCTCATTGGCTCTCACTAAGCATGGAAGACTATGGCATAGACAACTATCATATAGGCAGTCCGGAGCCAATGGAGACACTAGACGTCTCTCTCCTGTCCACAGACGGTAACATTGGCGAATCTGGGCTAGCACCATCACCGCTGGACAAAGGGCATCGTGCTAGAAGCACATGACCTAGAGCAAGGAAATCTGAGACAGCCAAATGGTAGAGATCACAACTGATAATTATTGCAAAGACAGCCAAATGGTAGAGATCACAACTAATAAATTGCAAAGCACAATTAACTGCTCATAACTTCAGACATTTGGACATCATCGCACCAGAAAAAAATTTACCTTAGTATTGTAGTCCATTATTTAGACGATGATTACAAGATGAATAAGAGAGTCATAGGGTTTAAGTTAATTAATGAATCACATGGGAGAGGCCATTGCCGAGCGTAATTAGACATGCTTAATGATTTTAAGATAGATAATAAGATTATTTCTACAATTTTTGATAACGCAACGGTGAATACGACAGATATGAACATCCTGACCCCAAGGTTGTAGACATAAATTATTGGTTGTTCTCCACTAGAGATTAGTATACTATATCTTGAACCTCCTTGTGCAAGATAGTATACAAGCGTTTGGCGAATATTTAAACAATAGCACTGATACTCTTCATTACCTCACAAGTGGTAACCAGGTTTGCAGAGTATTGTGCAGCCAATAGAAGGACACACGAAAATTCGATTTTGACATGAAGGTGAGGTTGAACCCGACATACATCATGCTGAAGAAGGTACAAGCATATAAACATATTATATCTATCTTTGTCAATGCTAACTCTTAAAATAATAAATTGGTACTTACTAATTTAGATTGGCAAATTGCAGGTTTACATATCAGTAAGGACGGGATAGGTGAATGCCTTAATCTTGATTTCTTAAAAGCTTTTGAATATGTGAAAAATGAGCTTTTTCGTGTTTTCGGCTTGTATCATGACAAACTTGGTAGTAGCATGAGATTAGAGGCCTCACAGTAATGCAACAAGGAAAGACAAACTTGATAATCTACTTGTGGAAGAGGCTATAGGGCAAGCAGCGACCCCCAAGTGGAATTCTACTCAGAGCAATACCACTACCTAGAGCATGATTTTGCAAACATTGATCTTGTTTTTGCTCGTAGAGGCAAGATATACTTTCTCAAGTGGTAAAAGAATAACAAACAGATATTTTCATTGTTGTGCTATTTCGCATGGTGTCCACTAGTTCTAGTGTCCACCGTTTCTTCAGAAACGACGTTCAGCATGATAAGAAGATTAATTAAAGAAAGAAGATCATTCATCATGCCTAGGATGGTAGAGGCAATCACATGCATTAAGAACTAGGAATTGGCTAAAGAGCGATAGTAGTATCAACTAGAGGATGCCGAGATCGTAGAGGCATATGTTGACCTCGAAAGCAAGAATGATCTGGACATTAAGGAGTAATTAGTTTGTACATATATTGTTACTGTACTCTTTTCTTTACTCGGGGGAGCTCCACTCTGGGGTATAAGGTTTTTAACAAGGCATTAATATTGTATATGTAAAAATATCAAGAAAACTTCACTTTTGCCCTAAAATAATTACTTCAATTTCAACCTTTTCTTTTTTCCCATTTTGCTCGCTTTTTCTTTTTTCCTATTCCCCCCCCCCCCCCAATCCATCATTTTTTCCTCTCTTTTTCTTTTCCCCTCTCCCCTGTCCTCTCCTTTTTCATTTCATGCGCAGCATCGGTGGCACCTTGGTATCCTCCCCAATCCCCATTTCTCTGGCCATTCTCCCTCGCCATTTTTTCTCCTAGCTCTCACTCTCTCACCGTCTTCCCCCTTGGGTCTATCCACCCCCTCTCTGCCTCCCCCTCCTCCGCTGACCACACACCGGTCCTCCTCCAGGTCTCCACTGTGTCGTCCTCGAGGCCTCTACCGTGCCACTGGTCCTCTAGGCCTCCACCGTGCTGCCCTCTAGGTCTCCACTGTTGTGCCGCTGCCACTTGGTCTCCCCCTCTCCACTCGTCCCCCTCCACTGAGCCGCCGTGGAGAGCCATCACCCTCTAGGCTTCAGATCTGTGACCTCCACCGCTCCCGGCTTCCCCCACCATGCCTCTCCTCTTCCCCTCTGCCTCCCCCTCCACCCCAGTTCCAGCCATCCTCCCACTCTATCCTCCGTCGTGCCATGACTGAATCCAAGCCATCTGGATATGACTTCGACATAGCCACCTCCCAACTTGCACTCGAGCACCCGCTGTCCCACATCCTCATTGTGAGAATTCGAGCTCCCAACCAAGCAGCAAGAGAGCATGCTCTACGACCCCAATGCCCACCTGAGGAGCTCTTGCTGGTGCGCACGTGTTTCGTACCAACCCGTGCTGTCATTCCCACCTTCACAGTGGGTAGAAATGGCATCAGTGCCTAACCATGGTGGTAGGGACATGGCGGAGGTAGCCGAGCAAGGAGCCACAACTACTGTGGTTGTGGCTAAGTGAGGCTCGACGGTGGTAGCACTGGAGACGGAAGGTACAAGCACAACATGAGGGGAATGAAGATGGCTGCTATTGCCACCATCGTCACTGTTGTCTCCGCCATCTATAGGTACACAAGGTTGGCCCTGGGCCGGCACGACATGACGTCAGGTCGTCATGCCCTGGGCTATGCTTGGGCCTCATCAGAGGCAAGTTGTGCCTGAACAGCACGGCATGTTGGGGTGCCCATGCTAGGCTGACACGACCCAACTCCAAGGTCTAGAAGGAAGGGAAGGCTGATGGCCCACTTAGCGTCACGTGTTGTTTAAGAGAGGAAGGCGGGGGATGGACCAAATACAACTCATCAACTATAACTTTTAAATAGTAGAGAAATCTACTAATAACATTTTTATGTTACAAATCTAAATAGTTCTATGTGTATTAGTGATTAAAGTTTAAAAATTTTTGACCATATATTGTTTAAAATGATATCTATTTGAGAACAAAGAGAGTATATGCCAACTTGTAGAAGTTTTGACCTAACCAGCAGTACGATTCGATTGTTCCTTTGAAGAAAGGAAAGGTCAGATGATGCATGTCCAATTGTTCCTTTGAAGAAAGGAAAGGTCAGATGATGCATGTCCAAATAATCCACTATACAAAGTTGGGGGGGTTCACGGCCCCCCAACTTATCCATGCGTCGCCCTTCCCCCGAAATAGCCTCCAAAATTTTGTTAATTACGTATAGATCCTTATTTCTTACGAATAGGTTTCTGAATTTTTGCGAAAAAAACCCTACGCTTTTTTCGTTGATAACAACCCGTGGTTTCCAAAATTACGTACAGGCCCTCGATTCTTTCAAAAAGATCCCTGATTTTTATGAAAAAACCCCTCCTCTCTCCTTTTATTACGAAAAGACCCTCGATTTTTTATAAAAAAGTCTCTACGCTTTCCTTTTGCTGCGGATTTTCGTCTCTTTTACTTCAGTACACATAGTAGCTGACGTGACGTGACGCCACGCCTATATGGCTAGTCATCCCTATGGTGTGCTACTTTGGCGTTCAACTGCGTCCATCGAGCGACCTTTTCCTTTGCACACATCAGTCTTTTCCCGGGATTTAGGTGTCAATTTGTCTCTGGTCTGACGTAACTTGCATTTTTCTGTTTTACCAACATCCTCGATGCTAGTTTCTTTATTAGTACCTCCTTTTTAGCCGTGGAAAAGCAATAGTTTGCTAGGGCGTGACCAATGCTGATGGCGTTGTGCACTTACAACGGTAGGATTTGCAGCTCAGCCCCCTTATCATTTCACTGTAAAAGTGTTTGCTAATCAACAATTTGGGGCACCGTCAACAAGCACAAAGTGTTGGAAACAGCGAGCCGTATTGCTCGCAGCGCTGAGCGCTAGCTTGAGCCTAAATGCCAGATTAGTATTCCTATTAGCAGAATGGGGTTCACCCCTCATTTCTATTTAAGCAACATGCCATCATCATAGAGTGACAGTTATTTACGGTGATCTTCCGAGTAAAGTTTTAGTGCCACCTAAAGGTCATCAAGTTTATATTCTGGTTATTATGCCACTCGCCTGTTCTAGAAATTCTTCCATCAAAAGGAAGACCTCTTTGTGGAAATGGATTTTATTGATCCAACTGTGCCCTCTGCCCCTATTGGATCAACGGTGTTGATGCATTAATTCTTACACACTGCAGGGCCCCTAGTCAGCCTAGTAATGTACTGACTACATGACAGACAAGGATTTACTGCCCCTGCTAACATCTGGTTATTTTGTCCGCGACCGGTGTTTCGCTAAATAGCTTTGTTAACTAAAAGATGTAGTTCTTGAATTAATTTGATCCACCCATCAGTAGCGGGACAATAAGTCAAACAATCCATCTGAGATTTATCAATCCCTCACGTGCCACTACTGTGATATCCTGCAGTCCATAGTTTCTCCCCGGTCATTGTAGAGGTGAAAACAGATCGGATAGTGTCCAAACAATATTCATATCTATATTTTTTTCTCGAATTTAAATACGAATCGGACAAACACCAGATACGAATATGGACCGGACAAATGTCAGATATGAATTTGGATCGGATTATACTCAAAATCGGATCGGATTCGACTATTTTCGGATTTCAATAATTACTTGTGGCCTCTCCTATTTAAAACATGGCACCGAATTGTTTTAATATTTTAAATTGATAAATAACTGACTCAGTGACTCGAACATGTAACTACGCATTAAATGTTGACAACAACAAATAAATCATTCACCTCACGTATTTGTATAATGCAGCTTTAGAGGATAGCATCATATCCTATGGCGCAATAAAGTTTAACAAATCAATACCAGTTTTATAGTAATATTTATGCACATTTTCCTCTAGTTTATCATGTAATCATTTATCATTGTTGCCATTTTGTCGCTAATCCTAATTAATTCTAGATATATTGCAAATAAATTAGTTATAAATATGTCAAATTTAGCTAAAAAGAGTATGTAAAAAACTTTATTGGGAGATGTGCCAAAATAAAAAAATATGAAACACCAAATTAAAGTCCAACATGATGACAAGCTCGTCGAGATGATCAAAATGCATATATAATATGCCCAATTTGGATTTCAAATGCAAAAAGGTACGTATCAGTAAGTTGCTACTATTATATCTGCTGCATCCGGATATCTGACTCCGAATTCAGATCTGAATTCGTGCCAACCCATACTAGAGTCACATCCGCATATGGGTATTAGTTATCCAGATTCGTTTTGTATCCAGATCCACATATTAGGTATCCAGATTCAGAAGCCGGATATCCGAGTAATATCTAGATTTTTTTCACCCCTAATTGTCAGTTCTATCTTCCCTAATTTAAATGTCAAATTATGACCACCGTTTGTAGCAAATACTTGTCACTTTTGATTGAATCTTTCTTCTACGAATATTTGACACTTTGCTATTTCCAATGCAATTTTTTTCTATTTTGCCCCTACTATACACCTCATTGTAGTTCGTGCGAGTCTACTTTTATCCACATAATTAAAATATTAAATTTGTAACTATTATAATATTGTCTTCGACACATTTGCCTATGGTGTGAACACTTTATCTAAACTAGCCCATGATGGGGGTAGTAGGTCCATTAGCGTAGTTTAGTCATATATTGCTTATTTATTAAGAGGAGAGACCTCCTCTATCTATATAAGGGGCAGGAAGATCTCATTGCACACAAATCCAAGAGACATAAAGATAGAAAAGCTTGTCTAGGACTACATCTTGTGTGTTCTTCATCTATGTTCATTCTATGTCAGCAATGTGACGGCTATCTTAGAATTGCTAATATTAAAGACGTTATCAGCACGAGTTAGCTCATACACCGCTGATCCTATATCAAACCCGAGAGATTTAATCCTGGATCCTACGTGTATACCATACTAGTCCTATGATCAGTGGCTAGTATACACATATCGCATTGTTGTATCACATCTATACACGAAATAATAAAACAAAGTAGCATATAATATTAAGGGGTTCAACATAGGCCTACATGACCAAGTTTACACAAATGGGCATGCTAGCCAAATAGTTTACACAAAAAGAGTACTTGCAGCAGAAATAAATGATAAATAAGACGAAAGGACCCTTGTGGTCTGCCATAAACCTATGGACAACCGATTGGATTAATATCTAGTAATCGGCATCCTTATCACCGTAGCATAAAAATAGCCAACCGAGGAATCTTCTTTCTCTTGCTTTGACAGTGTTCAACAAGCAATTGTGAGTACCAAATTGTACTCCATAAGACTTTAAGCAAGGATATTACTGCATGCAAGCATTATCAAAGGAGAGGCTACCCTAGGATCATAGATTTTGCATAAAGTGAACTTTTGTTTGCAATGGACTTAGTAAATTTGTAAAGAGTAAATTGTAAGAACAAATGACATTAATAAGAAAAAGTAAATAATAATCATAAATCTACATGTAAATAATTGGCTATCCTTTGCCATAACATTAAAATATATCTGTCCTTTATCAAAATATTTCTAGCACGGACTCCCTCCATCCATACTATTCCCAAAATCAATTTAAAACCAAAAAATAAAATAAGTGTGATATTATTGAGCAATGTTGATGACCGGGGACACATCTATTTGAATAGATTGAGATCTCATTCTGCCGATAATATACAACTTTGCCCACATGATATAGTCAGCTCACCATGGTCTGCCATGACTCGCCGTACGATAGTATGTGATTGAGTGACTATAACGAGGCCTTATGTGTCACCCTAGCACCAACCCACCCATTGGGTCTTGTGGGACCCAGATTTTGCCAATCCTGAATCTTATATGATTCCACTGTATTATTCTCTGGATCAGTAGATAGTACTCACAAATATATTACTAAATTATTTCATATATCGCATGAACCATACTATACATTAATATTACATATTAGAGTTAAACAATATTATACATCGGATATAGTTTACATAAAGGGCCACCAGACTAAAGTTTAAATTTTAGCTATATGGATAAATGACATAATGACAAGAGTTACTAGAGATACTTACTGCCATATAGGAAGAAAAAGATCCTACTTAAGCCTTGTAACTGCCTCTAGTTATATGTGTGGCCCTTAAACCATTACTCTGATTCCACTTGTGATGACCCATGGTATCACTATCTTAGGTAATGGCACTACTCTATAATTATTACCTAATAAAATAGAATAATTTCCACTTTATCAAATAATAAGCTATATCAGAGTGTTGCAGTAGAACAATAGCTAGAGATGGTATAATATTATTACAATACCATTGCCACGCGGGGCTCCAGTATTTAACTAGGCTTAACACACTCTGCCCAAAAATTTCAACACTGGGAAAGGAAGTGGTTTCAACTAAGAATTATACAAATATGGAAACTAGTAGATAGCAATGCACTAGGGGTCACATAAACGGCTCTCAGCCACCGTCTACTCATACCAACCTCAATAAGGTAATTAAGCTCTGCCCGTCTTCGACGAGACCATAGTTGTACAATAAATATGACCTGTTACACAAGTGAGAGTTAGTTAATTTATCCTTATATAATATTCATATGCAGAGGGCCCCACACTTGCCACTATCATTCCTTTCCAGGACACCCACCACCCACCTCTTACTTATCTGTAGGATTGTTGCTCCATCAAATACCAACCCTTTCATATTAATCATTATTCACATTGATCATATAATTTATTCCAAAACTCATTTTATGTAGAGAATGATATTAGTCCAGCATAAAAATAACTTTTAAGCTAAATTACTCTAATCCAATGATCAACGACATGCTTGCCTGTGAGTTGGTCTTACATCCCAGTCTCAGGTGCATTCATGTGAAATTCTTCCTCTGGACCCGGTTTGTCCCCTACATTTAATGTATATGCTATGGCTTAATTTATAGATACAAAAGATAAACTATGTCTAGGCATTCATGTGCTATTTCCTAGGTCAATTTAGCCAATTGTGGAATTACAATTTGAAACTACTTTATACGTTACGTGAAGTTATTTCACTAATGACAATTACTTTAGTTTAATATGTATAAACAATTATTACCAAAGTTCTACAATTTAATTACTACCTATATGATTTGGCATGCAACTAAATGTGTATCAGAGTATTTAGTGCATCTCTACACGGGAATCTCTCCTCTCTCTCCTCATTCAGTCGACTGATTTGGGCCTCAACCCATTTCCCAGCTCCACTGCTCCCTCCCTCTCTCTACCTTTCTCATCTCCCCACTCAGCTCCCCTGCCCTCGGCCTCGCTTCTTTTCCCCTCGGTTCTCCAGGCTGACGCCTTAATGCCACCACCTCTATGCTAGCATTGCCACTCCTCTACACCGCCTCCCTAGCCAACTGCCCCTGGAGCTGCACCGTCGGTTTCCTCCCCTGGCTGATTTATGTTGCTGCACATGTGCTTGGCTGCCTCTTAGCTGCTTCCACCTGATCACAGC
Organism: Melocanna baccifera; assembly: GCA_036346265.1. Taxonomy (NCBI): domain Eukaryota; kingdom Viridiplantae; phylum Streptophyta; class Magnoliopsida; order Poales; family Poaceae; genus Melocanna; species Melocanna baccifera. The sequence goes on along the minus strand of CM070691.1, from coordinate 13,234,997 downwards.
CCTTGCTTGGTTCAGCAATTGCTAGCTACCTCAGGTGCCTCCCCGGCCTGCCGCCGACAGGATTCGGCTCTTGGCACCATGGATTGGAGCTTCCCCCTCTACTAACTTTTCATTTTACCTTTTACTTTTAGTTCATGGATTTTAACCCAACTTATTCTTAAATCTAAGCTATTTTTGATAATGATGAAGGTGAGGTGGTGATGGTAGTTTTCCAATCGGCTTGCCGTGATGGGACTCGAGGCCTTCCCGTGCGCCAGGGAGCACAAGGTGGCTATCAGAGATGAAAGGTGGCTGATGGTGACACGCTGTCATCGAGGTCTAGTTCTCATCTGGTATATGCTACTCCCCTCCCTACCTTCTCCTCCTACTACCTCTAGCTTATTTGCATGGATTGCTATGGCATCGGTGAGATATTTGTGAATTTGGTTCTACATGTGGTGTGGTCTAGTAATTATGATGGTAGGATGGAAAATGGGTTGTGGGTCTACTTGTTGGATGATGGTTGGCTTAACTAGGGAAAGAACCAAGGCTCGGTTTTCTCAGTTGCTTGCTTGGCTTGAGTGTGTTCTAATTGCATGGAGGTTGCTTCGGTTGTCGCCTCCTCCTAGGGCTGCCGTTCCTGGTTGCTTGCTCCTCTGAAGCATCTAGGCCCCTAAAATGGTTTTTGGTAATTAATGACAACCATGGTTAAGGTACTAATGTGTTTGTGAAGATGATTGAAAGATTTAGTCCTAGATTTGGTGGATATCATGGAAAAAGCATGCAAGGATTACTAAGGATTGGTATGGCTCAAGGCAAGGCTCAAGGCAAAGGTACAAATTATCTTAAGAACCTCTTTTATATATTTTACTGGTCTTAGCGTATGGTGGTTTTAAGACCTGGTTGATAGGCTAGATGTCGTACTATTAAGAGGAGTCATGCTAGTAGTTTGAAGATAATCTTGTGTCACATTGATCAATCTTAGTGCATGCATTCATTTGGATTTAATTTGTTAACCCTCTTTGAACTTTTCTTGAAAACCGATATGACTATCATTATAACCATGGTAGTACCGCTGCATCGGTACTACCGACTAATACATGTTGATACATTTTTTCTGAGAGGTTGTTTTGGACTTGAACTGAAATGGTACTACTATTGTTCTAGTCTAGCACAACTGCATTACATGACCGCTCATACCGCATCTCCGATATGACCACATTTTAGTTGGAGGTAGCTATTTTCCAAAGAGGTATATTTTTGAGAGATTTTCTCCCCTCTAGAAAACGGTACTACCATAGCTTAAGTGTGGTACTACGTAGAATCAGTATGGCTAGGGCATGTGAGTATGGTACGATCGGTTTTTTTATTAATAGCTAGTTTTGGTATATTTAATGAGCAGTATAAAGCCATTGAATAGTATGTGTGGTAGTATTGGCCACCTCATGGTGGTAGTACAGCTCCACCTGATTTTTAGGGATTTTATTCCCAACGTCACTTTGGTTGGTGGAGTCTATAAATATCTTCCCACCAGCAGCAAGTTATACACTTTGACCCCAATGGAATACACTTGAGCCATTGCATCCCTCTCTTCAATTCTACTATATTATTTTCACATTTTAAGATTGTTGAGAGCATTCAAGTGCATTGCATTATTTGGTTAATCTTGATGGCACTTGAAGACCTTCAAGCAAGTATCATTGGCTTATTACTCATGGTGATTGTCGATGCTTAGATGGCTTGGAGGAGTTGGCTTGGTAATCTCTTCAGGAAGCTTGTGAAGAAACCCAACGCGATTGTGAAGGTTGGAGCTCACCTGCCATAGCATGAAAGAGCAACCCTAGTGAATTGAGGAAAGGCTCAAGTTTCCCAAGGAGCCAACTTGATTCGTTCAAGCTCTCTCAATGTGGATTAGAGAAGACCGACAAGTTTTCAAGACCATGGGAATGTCCTTATGTTCGTCATGTGGTTTATTTCTCTTGCCCTTTACTTTCCATATTTACATTTTTAGTGATTAATTGTTTGACTTGTTTAGCTAGAATTGTACCTTGCCTAGACTTATATTATTGGTAGCATGTGCAAAACGAATTTTAGTTAGTACTTGCTTAAAAACCACAATTTTGCAAAAAAATTTTAAAAACCTCCTATTCACCCCCCCTCTAGTTGGTTATACGTGATCTTATAAGTGGTATCAGAGCTTGGTCTCTCTTTGTTAGGCTTGACCATCTAGAGAATAAGGATGGCTAGTGAGGGTATCTTCTTAGGAAAGGCACCTCTATTTGATGGCTCTAATTATGCTTATTGAAAATTCGCATGACTACATATTTGAAGGCCATGAGTTCTAACATATGGAGAGTTGTTTGTGAAGGTTTTGTTATGGCTATTGATCTACACTCCCCATGGATCTCAAGGAACGAAACTCTCACCTCAATGCTCAAGCAATGAATGCTCTTTTTGGAGCTTTGAATGCGGAGTTTAATTGAGTGAACAATTTTGAAATGACTCATGAGATTTGGACTACGCTCTCAGAAATTTATGATGGCACATCCATAGTCAAAGAGGCCTGATTGCATAGACTACGGATTAAATATCAGACATTCATAATGCTGCCCATGAAAACATCAATGAGGCATACTTAAGGCCAAATAACATTGTGAATGAACTTAAGGGCCTAGGCACCACACTAACGGATATTGATGTTCTCAAGAAAATGGTTAGAGCCTTGCCGGAGAAATATGAGACATTAGTGACTCTATTTCTCAACTATCCGAGTTGCCTAGAATGCCACCAACCGATCTTTTAGGCAATCTTATCATGGATGAGTTATACAAGAAGGACAAGGAGGAGCTATTAGAGCAATCATCCTCTAAGAAGAAAATTACTGCTTGCAAGGCAGAAGCAGGATCAAGTGATAAGGAGGATGGTGATGAGGATGATCTGAGGACGAGATGGCTCTCCTTGTGGGGAGAATGAGAAGATTTATGAAGAGGCACTCAAACCAGAACACTAGCTATGACAAGAGCAAGAAGGGGTAATCCTCCAGCAACAAATACTACACCAACATTCATTGCTATGAGTATGATGAGAAGAGTCACATTATCTCTCATTGCCCCACCAAGACTAATGACAAGGCTAAGTCATCCAAGAAGAAGGAGTACAATGGCAAGAAGAAGATTTTCAAAAAGCTTCACAAGGATAAAAACGGTGAAACACACATTTGAGAATGGAATTCTGATGAGGAATATTCCAACTCTAACTTCGATGATGATGGGTCCTCAAAGAAGAGGAGACTTGTCGGACTTGCAATCAAGGAGGCTCCATCACTCTTCTTTGTACCCACTTGCCTCATGACAAAATAGGATAATAAAGTAAAAATTAATGATGATGAGCCTACTTATGATAAACTAATGGAGCAATCATACTCTTATGAGAAGCTAATGGAAGCTGAAGATACTCTCCTTCTCAAGGGCCTCACCAAGTCAAATGTGGATGTTCGTGTTACTTGTGATATTATTGATGACATGCCTACTTTAGATATTGCCTCTCACAGTTTATCTAAAACTAGTACATCCACTTCATGTAATGATTTACTTGCCATGTCATGTAGTTCTAAAATTAATTCTAGCACCTGCATAAATAACTCTTGTGATCCTCTTCTTGTGGTTAAGAATCATGAGCTCAAAAAGCAAGTAAACAACCAAAATAAGAGCTTAGAGAGGTGTTACAAGAGTAAGGTGACCTTTGACAAAATCTTGAGTGAGCAAAGATGCTCATATAACAATAAAGGACTTAGGTTCATTCCCAAGAAGGGCAAGAAGCCTATTTACAAGGCTACAAGGTTTGTGAAGAAAAATGACAAACTTTGCCATAAGTGTCATGGTGTAGGGCACATTCCAAATACTTGTCCCGTTGGTAAGATCCCTCTCTTGGTATATATAATTCTTGTTACATGCTTAGAAAATCTAAGGATGATAAAGTTGTAGCAAGAATTTATTGGCATTTCTATCTTGGTAACAAAAAGAATGCCATTTGGGTGCCTAAAGTCTTGGTTACTAACATCTAAGGATCCAAATAAATTTAGGTACCTAAAAGAACTTAATCATCTTTTATAGATGAATGACAAAACTGGTGGGAGGCATTGGGTGCTTACAGTGAGTGCACTAAACACAAGACCAGAGATCGAAAAATATTCACCATATTTGAAGTTGGGAGTAGAGAGCATGACAAGATCACCTTTGGTGACAGTAGCAAGGGAAAGGTAATTGGATTGGGTAAAATTATTGTCACTTTCAAATGTATCTCAAGTTGAAAATCTTAATTTTAACTTGCTATCCATTGCCAAATTGGCCTTACTTGCACTTTCTCTCAAAATGGAGTTATGATTTCAAGAGAAAAAGAAAATTCTTTGGTGTTCAAAGGTTATCATTTTGGCAATCTTTATTTGGTGAATTTCTCTTCAACTGATTCTTGCCTAAAACATGCTTGATTACATAATCCTCTTTGGGTTGGCTTTTATATAGAAGGGTTACTCTTGTGGGGATGATTCAACTTAAAACTTTTCAAATATAACTTGGTTGTGGGCTTGAAGATGTGAAGTTTGAAAATGAAAAACAAGTTATGTAATTGTTAGCCAGAACTCTGATGCAGAGCATGTCCTTTGTTTTTCGTAGTGTTTTACACTTCATTAACAATAGAATAAAAATAGGGTATCTTCTTGAAAGTTGTAGTCTTCGTTCTATAGTTTCAGAAATATTATTGTTTGCTATGTTTTGCCTAGTGGATTAAAAGATATGAAAAAAAATAAGCAGCGCTGCTGCAGTGGGCTAAGTATGGGAACGACGAGCTGAGAGGGAATTGTCAGGTTTTAGGCAAAGCGATGCTTTATTTTTCAGTTGTGGATGTTATATTGTAGATTTGTACTGAGTGGTGATTTTTGAACAGGTGGTTTCGCTCCTGACCATATTTGAGCCCTTCGCTCCTTCAGTAGAGGCAAGTAAACGTAACGGTTGCTGCTACAGTTTAACTTGTTAATTTTACTACCTCCACTTTAATTAATTCCATTTAAACCAAGATGTTTTACCGTGCTACATGCTCCTTATACGTTGTGGTCTATATGATAGCATTCTTTATAAATCGATTGTGTATGTTCATGATGAATCGAATGTGGTTTATGTGGTAATACTCTTAATGAAAAAATATGGTTTATGAGGTAGTATTCGTTATGAATTAATTATGGTCTATGTGGTTAAATTCTTATGAATCATTTATGTCATATCATGCATATTGTAGCATGTCATTTGCATCGTGGATGTCGCCGCACTTAGTCACGACCGTACCGGTACAGCATCGTACATTGCCTAGTACGATGCACACTCTTACCTTGTTGGGTAAGGGTTTAGTAGATCATATGCATACATATGTATTTTCATTGTGGATGGATCATTTGCATACATAAGCAATTTGTTGTGGATGAATTATATGCATACCTATGCAATTTTTTAGATCTTATGTGAAATTGGCTCATGAGAGTCACCTGTGGTATGAAGCTTGTAGTTGTAGAGTGGGGTTCACCCTCTTGTGGTATGGTTGTGATTGCCATGGTGGCATGAGGTATTTCTCTTGTGGTAACTGTTGATGGCGGATGTGGCTGTGGAAAATAATAAGGTTAATGAGAAATATATGTTAATGTTTTATTGATGTTGATAATAGTGATGGTTGCGGTTATGAAGTAGGCAAACGAGACTTAATTGTTAATGTTTTACTGTTGTTGTTAATAGTTGTAGTCGTGGTTGTGAATTAGGCAAACACAGATTAATTGCTAATGCTTTACTATTGTTGGTAGTAATTATGGTTGTGGATATGAATACGGCTATTGAGAAATTAATTGTTGATTCTTAATCAACCATAGTTTAATTAACTTGTTAAACAGTTTGCTTTTTGATATTTTATCTCACTCTTGTTTTTCCCCCTTCCAGGTGATCCTTAAGCACGCATGGGAAGGGTAGACTAGCACGACATTATCACACATCACTTCATGAATTTTGTTGTAATAAGTTAGAGGAGACTTTGGTCGTTTTCTATTTCCTCATTGATGAGCACTAATATTTAATAATGCTAGACTGTGGTTGGCTTTGATTGCTCATGATCTTAGCGGTTGTACCCTTTAAATATATTCCATTATTGTTATGCTTCCGCGTAGTTTTCATTATTTTGGGAAGATGCTGTCGGATTTTTCTTTTAATCTAGCTATTCAAAGTGTAGCTTAGTAGCATTCCAGGATAATACGATTCCTAGGGTGTTACAGGTAACCAATAACCCAGTCCAATACTTAAAAACCAAATATATAGACATCCATCACCATTTATTAAGAGATCATGTGAACATAGGTGATATTGTCATTAGCCACATAAGGCCCGATGACCAATTAGCGAATATCTTCACCAAGCCACTAGATGAAAGCCACTTCTGTAAAGAAATGAGTTAAATATAATAGACTTTTCAAATATTGTTTAGACTCATGCACCATGTTTTCCTATCATTTGGAGTTTTTCAGCGTGTATTGAAAAACTTGACTTTAAGTTCCTTCCAAAATCTAAAAAAAGGTCTATTTTCATAAAAACTATGTTATTTGGGTTCCATATTCACTTTAGCTACCTAATGATCTTGAAACTATTTATTTGAGTGTTGAAAATAAGGATCATTTACATCACAATCCTGAATCTAATTTTTCTAGGAAACTGGTACTATCGCGGCTTTGCTGCTGGTACTACCTCAGTGGTATGATCGACACTTAAGTGTGCTACTACCACTCCTGATAGGTGGTCCCAAAACCGGTGGTCTACCACAACTTTACCTCTTCTAGACTTTCCCTCAATGGTCCAATCATTCGCTATTTCTTTTGCATTGGCCACTCTCTTCTCTCTCACTCCTCTCCATTTCTCCTTTTCTCCAAAGATTGATCCTCAAGGAAAGTGGAGATTTTCCTCAACTCAAGCCAAGAATCAAGCATTGGCAATCGTCATCCTCCATTCCCCTTAGTAAACTCTTTGAAATCCCTCTCTTTTCCCCCTTGTTCTCTCTCTCATGTCTTCTACGGTTTGAAGCAAATATGCATCAAACCCTTTTTTTAATTGAAATAAATTGCAAGAAACTAAGATTGGGACATTTCATGTCAATTCCTACCATACATTATGCCCAATCTTAGTTTAATTGTAATTGAATCAAATTGCTTGAAACTACTCCACAAGCGCAATACTATCGCATGCAACACTGTGGTACTACTACTCTGGCACTATCAGTGTGTTGTGTGTGGTCATATCGCTCCTACAGAGAGGTTGAGATTTTCATCATAATTACTTAGTCCCTCTTCATCTATATTCTAATCGCCCTCTTCCTTGATCCAGTGATCATGTGATGTGGATATACACGTATCTTGTACTTTTTAGTTAAATATATTGCTCAACTAGAAAGAATTATTGAACCGCATGAAATATGACCAAGTGAACTCATTCCAAGCTAAATATAATATTGTTATTCATAAGGATGGAACACTACCTCATGTTATCACATGGCGTATTCTCATGTTTGTTAAATGAAAGATATTAGAACTAACCATATTAGGTGCTAAAGACATGAAGGAACAAACCTCATGTGATATGACCACGCCACAAACGCATACGACCATAACTCCTAAGAATAAACAAAAGCTAAAATAAAAACAACTGCACACTAGACCATACATACGCTAAAATAAAGAAAAAACTCAAATATTAATGATTATCAAAGTACGACCTTATAGCTAAACTTACAATCTCACTAGCCCGAAGGGCTCAAAATCTAGCAGCAGAAAATACCAATAAACGTAGAAGCCATTCGACATGCCCATAGGCAATCCACTCGGGATCTAAGTCCTAATCCGTGAAGTCGCTAAAGTGTCCTCCCTCTGGTACCTCCTGCTGGTATAACTCCTCCTCCTCAACTGAGCAACAAGGGTATAAAGCCGTGAGTACATTGGTACTCAACAAATCATTTATAACAAATGAATGCAATATAATATGCAAGGCATACCAATGGATGGCTGAAAGGTTAATTTGCATAAAAGCAATATTTTAAAGTAAATATGATACATAGATCAAAAGCAAACTTTAAGGAAAAACATTAATAAATAAATAATCAACAGAATTGAATAAGCCACTTATGAATCTCCTATCCACAAGCTAAACCACTAGTGAATTAACCATTCACTTTCCAACGATAATCAATCCAAATTTGTATGGAAACTCTACCCCTTATGTGAAATCACCGAGCATTATCCATAATCGGAGACACGGCTATTCGAATAGTTTTACACTCTACAGAGGTTGCACAACTGTACCCACACGATGTGATTAGCCTTGTACTAAGGAAATCACAATAAGACCTTTACAAAGTTCAACCTCAACTCAATCCCGCCTACTAGGGTTTCGCATCACACCCCCCTTGCGTCTCATGAAAATCAACAACCATGTTCATAACAATGGTGAGATTGAAATTGAAATATCCCAAATTAATCAACCAGGTCTATTATATACTAGACATATGGTTTTCACGATAAAGCTCAAATCAATGGCGCATAAAGTTAAGTCCTTAATATTACTCAGGCGAGACTTCCATATCCCTCGAAGTGAATCCACACTTCGTCCCTTTACTGTACGATCACTCGTCTAAATAAAAACCCAATTGTATAACCAACGCCAATGACACACCAATGCCATGGCTCAAATTTTATAACGGTGGCAGTAACCACGGTTCAATATCTCATTAAGTCAACTTAACAAATTAATCTTATGTGTTGACGAACCCGTCGTAACATAAGCATGGCTAAGCATACTAATCGTACCTCCCATGTGACATCTAGTATGGTATCACTACATAATTCTCAACCTATGGTGGCAATGGCATCATGGTATTCAAATTATCAAGGAGGGATTATTCAAATCGGGACGGTAACTACCAAGTACAAAGGTTTGTAACAAAATAGCGATGCAAGATAATTTAAAATAAAATAATTAAATAACAGATGGAAAACTAGATTCAACATGATCAAAGGACACGACTTGCCTTCGTCTTGCTTAGTGAGGGACTCGGGATCTTCTGGCGGCGCTCCTGCTCCTTCGAAAACTGGATCTAACGAGAGAGAAATGATCGAAACCACAAAATAAAATTAAATAAAATTTAAATGAACTCCAAAAACTTTGAAACTAGAAGTGCGACGAGGCGGTGGGTGCGGCGTGCGGATGTGTGACGGGTGGCAAGCACACGATCGTGCGGCTACGGGAGAGTAGGCTGGTGAACAGTGATGGGCCACCCATTACTGTTCACAAGGTTTTTCCGGGCTTTTCTTTTTTAGAAAATTGAATAAACCAAAATAAGCTCTAAAAATAGCAAATAACTCTGAACAGTTCTCAAAAAATTCCAAAAAATTCCTTGAGATACAAGGATTCTGAATAAAATATTTTTAGCTTATGTTAATATTTATTTTAATCATATTAAATCCTTTTTGTTTCTAAAAATTCATTTTAAGATTTAATAAATTCTACAAAATTCAATTAATGCATTTTTATTTTAAAAACTTCAAAAATGCTGAAAAATAGGATGTTACACCACATAAAATAGTTCTTGTGTTCATTGTGTGGTTCATTTCTCTTGCCCTTTACTTTTCGTATTTATATTTCTAGTTATTGATTGCTAGACTTGTTTAGCTAGAATTGTACCTTCCCTAGACTTAGATTGTTGGTGCTATAGTGAGTCTTAGAACTTTTAGGCTTTGAATTGTGCAAAATTAAATTTAGTTCATACTTGCCTAAAAACCACAATTTAGCCAAAACATTTTTAAAAACCTCCTATTCACCCCCCCTCTAGTTAGTTATTCTTGATCCTACATCCTCCTCCTGGCGCTTTTCTCCTCTTGTCTTGCTACTGAGCTCCATCTCGCCTTCTTCCTCTCGGATCACTTAGGGGATTTGTGGGAAAAAAGGTTGGATCTAGGGAATGGGGGCTTGTGGTGCTACTATTGTTTGGTTGTAGTGAATGTCATTGCATTCGTGGGTAAAAATGCCTCTCTCCCTCTCCCTCTTCCCTTTCTGCTCTCTCGGCCTTATCTCTTCCCTTGTGCCTTCTCTACGCTGGGGCTTCACTTTACTCATTGTGCAGAGGAGTGGTTGGTTTTGGGTACTTCAGTAAAAATCATTTTCACTGGGTTGGTTTGCAGTTAAAAACAAATTGGGAATAGATTTAGGTTCATTGTTAACACAAAATGATAAAACCCTACGGTCGTGAGAGGTGTTGGCTGGCCCAGAACGGTCTGCTATCTTAGTGAGCAAAACACCCAATCGATAACCTAACAAGGGTTCTGATAGCAACTGGTTTTCAATTTCTTCTTTTGTTTGATCTTTTTTGGTACTTGATATTTGCTTTTCTCGCAATTAAATAGGTGCTAGTTACTCCAACTTAGCAATTATTGATGTAATTTATATTGTGTTGTTACCATTTATATTCTGGAGGCAATTGCCTTGATTAGAATTGTAAATTGATGTAATCTGGACTGTAATTAAATAATTATTATAATACGGACTATTATACATTTTATTGGAGTTGACGAACATTTTTAATTGTCATTTGATTAATTGTATTACTTAATCCGGTGTACTCAGATTGTATTAATTCTCAGAGATGAGATTTGTAAATGTTTTATATTTACTTAGGGCACGTACAATAGTTCAGACGGCTGCTATCTGTATATACATGCATATCACACATAGACAACAAAAAAGACAGCTTATACAATGGACTGTCTATTTAGTTGTCTGCAACCTCATTAAAAAAGACAACAAAAAAGACAGCTTATAAAAAAGACGGCTCGTACAATGCTCGCAACGCCGTCTCTTCGCCTAGGAGCACGAGCGCAGACCGTCTCTTCGTGAGAGGATGGCTTGTGTCTCTCTCTTCCTTAATTACAGTCCACGTCGGTTGATTTTGCTGTGTTGGCATGATAAAGACAGTAGTTGTCTGTGGGTTGTACATACCCTTACCGCTCTTTAGGTTTCCAATGACTTGACGCACGGGAGAAACTCAACTCACTTAGTAATTTATTTATTAATTATTAATTAATTTTTTAGCTTCGTAACTCATCGCTTAAGGTTAATTGAAAACACAGGGCATTACATCCAGCAGCGTGACGGCTATGTCGGAATTTGTAATATTACAATAGGAACCGCCAATCCTAAAGTTAATCATGAAAGGCAATTTTATCACATTATACTCAACAAATGATTATCTAAATATGTGCACTTGGGAAAAAAATGCTAACTACTCACAGACCACAAGAGTATTTTGATATGAATATTACATGATGTTTCCTTGTCTACAAAACCTCAAAGTTAGCTAGTTTCGGTAGCAACTCAGTGGCTCTTCTTTTTAGTTTTTAAAAACTGATTTTTGGTTTTTCTATAGTAATCAGCTTTTAAACGGAGTGTCTTTTCAAAATAGGTCTACAAATTGATTGTAGTACATACTGTAGCAACTTTATTTATATTGGTCAAAACAGTACGTGAGTTTCTATTACTCTGTACTCTCTCTCATAAACAACTCAAACGTCTCTCACGAACAACTCAACAACTATAAATTATAGTCAAAAATTATAAATTGAAGCAAAAAAAGAGAAGGCGCAACATCTCAGACTCTCAGTGCCCTGAAGAGCAACTGTGAGGTTCGAAACGACAAATGCTAATGATAGCATGCAAAGTACTCCTAAATAGGTAGGCCGGGTCATCCTCTTTTTAGCTATGTTAATTATCAAACTTCCGGTAGAGTTACTTGTGATCAACAACTTGGAAATCTTTCTTTCTCAAAGTACCAGAGCTAATTTACCATTTTCTTTCCACTTAAAACTGTTATAACCCTACAACCTTTGGCACCTCTTTGGCTGATCATTCTTTTTGTGAATATGTACTCATTTCTTCATGATAAGTTCCAAAGTTGTTTATGGATGACCTAAAGAGATTTCCATCATCTCAAAACAGAGATTTTTTAAGTAGTAATTTCTTCAGGTAAATGTACTAGCACAGGATTACAAAATTTAATAAAAGTTCTAACCTAATGAATCATTTGAATTGTGCAGCTAAGTAAGTTAACAGTCAAACCGAGCAACATCAGCAAGCACTTTCTTTGGTTAAACCATTTTGTTAGATACGTTGTACCTTTCGACAGCTACCCTCGCCTCTGCCATTTATATATGCTCCCAAGCTATCCTCAGGTTGGTGGACGATCTCACACGGCTCGGCGGAATAGGACAACGGGATCTCTGTACCACACGTTTCTGTACAAACAACAGAACATTATCCTGTTGTATACTGATGGTGATTGTCCAACAAAAACTCGTGATGTCAGCAACAAGCGGCCACAGAAACAGTTAAACCTGGCCAAATGGGCCGGGCCTACACGGGCCGCACCGCGGCCCGGTACTGTAGACCCGGCCCGAAAATGGCACGCACGCGTTTCCTAATCGGGCGGGCCGCACGCCCGCCGGACCGGCCGTGCTCGCCGAGTGCGCGCACGGCGGCCGCGCGCGGCGACGCCCGTTAGCAATCGGGCGACCCGGCGACGCCCGCGACGCACGGCCCGCCTAACGGCTCTAAACGGGCGTCTTGCCGCACGCACGCACGTCCGCCCGAATTTCAAAAATAGCCGTTTTTCTAACCGTTGGGGGTAAAAAAAATTCGAAAAAAATCTGAAATTTTTTCTATAAATAGGTGGGCATCCGGCCTTCATTCTACACACCTCAAATCTCACTCTCCTCTCTCGGTTTAGCTGTGAAAATTCCGAAAGTGCTTGCACGAATTTGGTGAAAATTCAGGAAAAATTTTGAAAATTCAAAAATCTTTAGATTTTTTGTGAGAGCTGCAAAGGAGGTAATAATTCTGTCTTATTTTAATTTTTGAGTATTATTTATTAGTTTAATTTGTTGCTATTATTTGTTGGTTTAATAGAAAGTTAATCATTCTTTACTATTTTAATTTACAGTTGATTTAATGGAGAACTACGATTTTGAACTCTCCGAATTCGGCCTCTCGGCGGAGGATATGCAACCGTTTCCACAAGCATATCCATCTGAAAATGCCGAAGAAACGATGGCCCCGGGAGCGCAGGGGCAAACACTAAAGCTATGGAAATTCTTACACCTGTGTTTTCTTACACCTGTGTTTAATTCTTATGCACACTCTTTCTTATTGCATCAACGTTGTGCTTGTCATATTATTAATCTTATTGTTAAATCCGGTTTAAAAAGATTAAATGCTTGTATTGATTCTTTTAGAGATGCTATTTCATTTATTAATTGTTCAAACCAACGAATAGCCGCATATAAGAGTTTTTGCGTAGCAATGAATGTTCGTCCTAGAAAATTTGCTTTAGACATGCCTGTTAGATGGAACTCTACTTATCTTATGATTAAACATATATTGCCATATAGGAGCACCTTATCTGTTTTCCTTCACACCCAAAGCCATCAATCTCGTAGCTCCTCCAGTAGAACCCAAGTTAGAGACCCTGAACTTACTGAAAACGATTGGGTTGTTGCTGAAAAAATATTTTCCTTTTTAGAAATTTTTCATAAAGCTACACTTTGCCTTTCTGGAATATATTACCCTACTTCTCCTATAATTGTTCATAATATTGTTGAAATTGCAACTCACCTAAAGGCTTTTGAACATGATCATATACTACGGGATGCTGTAGGTGCCATGAAAATTAAGTTTTTAAAATATTGGAGAGAAATTCCTATTTTATATGCATTCGCTTTTATTTTGGATCCTAGGGCCAAACTCCAAGGATTTACGAATGTTTTACAAATTTTAAGTGAGGCTACCGATTTAGACTATTCTTCATACTTTACATTAGTTAAGAATAAATTATATGAGGTATATGATAAATATGAAAATAAGTTTGGATCTGTGCGTTTGGAAAGACCTCCAGTAGTCCCTAGCACCTCTAGGGGGGCTATGCAATGGGGCAAGATTTTTGGTTCTTCGTCTAGTTCTCGTGCAGGTACACATCAGTTAGGAGGAGGAAGGCGACAAAGCACTGGAGACCTATCAAGCTATCTCAACAGTGATAGCGTCAGTTTCGAGCAGGAGTTGAACATCCTCTCATGGTGGCAAGCCCAAAAGGTTTCATATCCAGTGCTATCCATATTAGCGCGGGATGTGTTGGATCTCTGTCTCTCACGCTCCTCGAGTCGACATTCGATCTTTCCGGAAGAATAATCGAGGAGCGACGAACAAGTCTGTCCAACGAGATGGTCGAAGTACTTATGACCGTCAAAGACTGGGAACAAGCTGAATCAAGACTCCAACATACTGCAGAAAATAAAGATTTAGAAGAATCTTTTGAGAATTTGTATTTAGATAGCAATGAATAGGATTTTCAATATTTTTCTTCACATATAGTCACTAATGAGCTTTATAGGTTGTACTCTTTTTTCTTTACCAAGGTTTTCTCAAATTGAGTTTTTACTTGGTAAAGTTTTTAATGAGGCAGCCATCCCATGTAATTTAATAAGTTAATAAAGCTCATTATGTCATTGCAAATATTTATTTTTATGATTAGCAATGTCTATAAATTTCTATATTTTTTTGAATTTTTTCTAAATTTTTTACAATTTTTTACAATTTTTCTTATTTTTCTACAATTTTTCTTATTTTTCTGTTTTTTCGGGCTAAACGGGCTAGCCGGGCGGCACGACCGCTTAGCCTTAATCGTGTTCGGCCGCACGCACGGCGCGGGCCGCGTGCTCGGCTTGCTCGCGGCGCGGGCGGCACGCACGGCACGGCCCGCTTATTACACGGGCCTTACCGGCCGTGCCTAAACGGGCCGTGCCGAGCACGGGCCCGTGCCGTGCCGGCCCGGTACGGCTCAGTGGCCAGCTTTAGAAACAGTTCTGTCGGGAAGCTATTTACACTTGTCACTTGTACTGCAACGTGTCCGGGGCACGCGTCATAAATTTTGTTAGTTGTCTTGGTTAAAAAAAAGGTAGCAATTCTGTAGATTATTCTACAGTTCTACCGGCTGTGAACGGTGAACACATGAGGATCAGTCGATTACCTGTGTAACCGAGCACGTATCCGGTACTCTGGTATTTCCTCTCCTCAAAACACGATGTAAAAAGTCAAAAAATTCCAAAAACTGATTAGATAGGTTATGATGTAGTCCAGTATTCTACGAAAATTCAACTATAAGCGTGGCTTACATTAGGAGAAACCAAAAGACCAAATTTAGTGAATAGTAGCTTTTATCTTTATATTTTTCCTTTTATTTTCTAATTTTGTTTTCAGCAGAATTTGTTCTTTTTATTTTTCAATGTCTAGATCGAATTTAAAATTTTGTGGCATAATAGATTTATTTTATGTCAATGCTATTGAATTGTTTTAGAATTTTTTCTAACTATTTGCATCTTGTTTTTAAGAGGGTGAGTATGGGAGTATGCGAAGGATGGGAAATACATGATATATTCTCCTATGTAATCGTGAGGCTATTTTCAAGATACGAATACATGTATTTTGGCCATGATATGGTGCGCTGAATAAGCAGTGCAAATACTGTACATACAGTCGTTAGAACCGTACGTACTGTATATATCTGATATAAATATTAGTTTTCTTATCCATATACCAAAGAAAGTAACTTAACCTTTTCTCTTTCTTGGGTATTAAACAATAGAAGTTTTCTAGTCCATATACCAAAGAAAGTAACTTAACCTTTTTCTCTTTGTTGGGTATTAAACAAGTGAATGCATGACAATTGCCAAAGATGGTTGCAATTAATCAGTCAGCCGCATCACTAATTTGGGCCATTGGACGTCACTCGAAGGCACTATCGATGAGGAATCCTACTCCTACTGCTATGCCCTCCTCGTCGTATGGGGCTCATCATGCGGTTCAAGATACTCAAGTTAAATTCGGGAAGAAAACACAACTGATGCACATAAAGGACGGATGACATAAGCACAAGCTAAACTAATTAACGAACAGCGGAACAGGTGAATTTTTTTAACTTAAATTAATTTTGATTTGCATAAAAATTAGTTTCTACCTAATGCACAAATGTTGTTTGTTCTCAGATTTGATAAGGAGATTGCTTTGGGAGTGAAGGAAGATTTCCAAGAGGACATGCTGTAATATCCTGATATCCTGATTTTCTGGAGTTTTTAAAATCTTGAATTTAAAAATAAATTTTTAGAATTTTTTGAAATTAATAAAGCTTAATTGGAATTTTTAAAAATTAAAAAGGATTAAATGTGATTAAAATAAACTTCAACATAAGTTTAAAATATTTTATTTCAGTTTCTTGTGTTACAAGAAATTTTCTGGTATTTTTAGTAAATTTTTGGGATTTAATTGCTATTTTTGGGAGCTAGTTTCATTTTTCTCGGATTTATTTAAAAGAAAAAGGGGGAAATTTCCTAAAACCCCCTCGGGCCGAATCTCCCTCCGGCCCATCTCCCTCGGCTTGCTCCTCCGCCTGCCACACGTCGCCGCCGCAGCCCACTTCCGCCCGAGCGCGCACCCGCCGTCCGATCCGGACCGCACCACGTGCCAACACCCCCGCCGCCCGATCTCGCGCCGCTCGCACCGCACAACCCTAACCCTAGCGCCGCACCGCCGCTCCGTTCCGCGTGGTTGGATCCGTGCCACGCGGCACGCATCCACGTGCCCTCGCGCGTCCGCATCGCGCCCACTCGTCCCCCGCCCGGACTTGTCTCGCAGCCGTCCGATGGGACGCATGTCAGCCGCCCGTCTTCGTCTCGGATGTGCCAGCCGCACCGACTCCTTCCCGGTTTCCTCGGGGTGCGTGCATAAAACCGTCACCACCATCGGTTCTCGTGTTCTCCGTCGCCTCCTCTCACCCGCGCCGCCGCTTGTCGCCGTCGTTCCTCGCGCCCACACCGCCGTCGCCAGGAGTCCCGCCGTCGGCATCGTGCCCGCACCCGTGCCGCCGCCGGCCTCGAACTCGCCAACGACCCGTCCTTGCCTCTCCGCCCAACCGCGCCGCCGTCAAACTCGTCCTCGCCGGTGAGGTCCCGCCGCTGCTCTTGGAACCCCGCCGCCGGACGACCTCCCTCGCCGGTGAAGTCCGCCACCGCACCTCACCCCCGCCGCACCCATGCGCATCCGCGCCACGCTTCGCCCCACCAAACCCCGCTCTCGCCGGACGCAACCGCTCGCGCCGCCCCTCGGACCATGTGCCCGCAACCCCGCGCACGCCCGTGCCCTTGCCTCGGTCCCCGCGCTCGCGTCCGCGCCCCGCCTCCACCTCGCGTCCGCCGCCGCGACGCTTCGCGAGGTGAGTGAGACACGCGTCGGCCATCCAGAGTCCCCGCCGTCCGATCTCAGCTGCACGATTGGATCCGAACCGACGACCCCGATGCGCCCACGTGGCCTTCCTCCAGCCGTCCGACCCCGAACGCCGCCGCCGCCCCGAGCCACCACGTTAGCCCTAGCCGACGTGGAAGCCACGTCAGCCCTACCTCTGCCACGTGGCATGACACATCAGCAAAACCCGCACCCCAGTGCCACGTGTCGCCACGTCACCCGCCACGTCAGCAGTCATGTCATCATTTGCCATGTGTCACCCCCTCGGCTTGCCACATCAGCCCTAATCTACCGCGTCAGCGCCGCCGCCCGTGCGCACTGTTTCATGCACCGGGTTCACCGTGGATCGGCTCTCCCATGGACCGAGTTCACAGCACAGTAACTTTTTTGATTTTTTGTAATTTCTTTAGATTAGATTTTTCGAGAGCCTGTTCTCCTTCGTCTTAACTCCGATTGACCCCGTTCTTTTTTCTAAATTCATCTAAATTCGAGCTCTAGCTTTTGGTTCTGGTTTTATGATTTTTTTTGGAGTTCATTTGTTTATTATTTTATGTATTTTTCTTATTTCGGTCGTTTTCTCTCTCGTTAGATTTCGATTCCGGAGGAGCAGGAGCAACACAAGAAGACTCCGAGTACCTCGCTGAGCATAACCAAGGCAAGTTGTGTCCTTTGATCATGTTAAACCCAGTGTGCAATCTATTATTTAATTATTTTATTTTAAATTACATTGCATTGCTATTTAATTACAAACTTTGGATATGGTAGGTATCGTTCCAATTGATTAAACCCTCCTTGATACTTTGAAATGCCATGATACCATTGTTACCATAGGTTGAAAAACATACTAGTGATGCTATGTTAGTTGTCACATGGGTTGTACGATTAGCATGCTTAGCCTTGCGTAATTTACGACTGGGTTTATCATCACAAGTGAATTATCAATTTGACTTAATGAGATATAGAACGGCAGTTGGTGCCACATTTATAAAAATTTGTACTATGACATTGGTGTGTCATTGGTGTGGTTATAGAAACTTGGTTTTTCACTCGGGCGAGTGATCGTGCAGTACAAGGGGAAATATAGGTTCACTTCGTGGGATATGGTAGCTTCGCTTGGGTAGACTTAAGGACTTAACTTTGTACGCCGTTGATCTGAGCTTTATCGTGCAAACCACATATCTAGTATGGGATAGATCTGGCTGACTAATTTGGAATGTTTCAACTTTAATCTTGCCATTGAGATGACATGGTTGCTGATTTTCATATGGCACAAGGGGGGTGTGATGCGATACCCTAGCGGGCAGGATTAGGTTGGAATTGAACTTTATAAAAGCCTTGTTGTGATTTCCTTAGGCCGAGGCTAATCACATCGTGTGGGTATAGTTGTACAACCTCTGCAGCGTGTCAAACTATTCGAATAGCCGCGTCCTCAGTCATGGACAATATTCGGTGATTTCACACGAGGTATAATTATTTCTGAAAATTTGTGGATTATGGTTAGACAGTGAATGGTTAATTCACTGTTGGTTCAGCTTATAGATGGGAGGTACATAAGTGGTTGGTTTAGCTTATGGATAGGAGGTCTATAAGCGGTTGGTTTAACTTGTGGATGGGAGGTCCGCAAGTGGTTATGTCAATTTCTTTGATTATTTATTTATTATTGTTTTACTTAAAGTTCGCTTTCAATCTATTTACTGTATTTCCCTTCAAATGTCATTTTATACAAATTAACATTTCAGCCTTCCATTGGTAAGCCTTGCATACTATATTGCATTTATTTGTTATAAACGACTTGCTGAGTACCAATGTACTTACGGCTTTATGCCCATGTTGCTCAGTTGAGGAAGAGAAGTATCATCAGCAGAAAGTTCCAGAAGGAGAGTACTTCGACGACTTCACGGATTAGGCTTCGTTCTCCACTCGATAGCCTGTGGGCTTGTCGATTGGCCGCTACGCTTTATTTTAGATTTCTACTGCTAGATTTAAAGCCCTTCCGACTAGAAATATTGTAAGTTTGGCTATAAGGTCGTACTTTTGAGATTTATCGTTATTTGAGTTTTCCCTTTAATATAGCGTGTGTATCGTTGTGATTGCATCTATATTTGACTGTGTACACTAGCGTGATTCTGGACTAGTGCAGTTTACACAGAGAGTTCGAATTTGCATATTCGGACCTCAACACATGCTGATCGGTCAGAAAAAGGATATGCATGCATTTAATGTGTGTGCTGCATGGCCGCATGAGAAGGAAAGAAATCCATGTTCGTACTGGCTTTTTAAAATTGTTTTTCTAAATAGATAATTTTCTATAGTATCTTTAAAAGAAATATTTTTTAAAATGAGATCTTCTAATTAATTATAATATAAATTATAGTGACTTTATTTATATCGGCTAAAACTAATAGGTGGATTTTTTTGAAGTTGTGGTTTATAGTTTTTGACTTATGATTTTTAATTTCTAGCTGTTTATGAGAGAGTACGAAAAGATAAATAGTCACATGTGATTTTGAGTAGTATAACTAAAGTCAATACAGTATTTACTATAATTAATTTATAGATCTTATTTTAAAAATATATATTATTTAAAAATTAGTTACTATAGTAAAATATAAATAGGTCCTAACAGGGATAGCAATCAAAGAAAGAGCCCAGCGCATGGAGGCAAAGCTTGGGTCGTGTAGGAGCAAAGGAAGGAAGGCGCATAAAATTGAGCTGTTCTGTGCGTTGGAAAGAAAGGAAGGCCGACCGTATGGGTGGACCCACTAAAGGTCCAGTGGGGCATAGGTCCCACTTAATTTTTAAATTATATCTATATTAATTAAAATTTTAGCATTTTCGATTGAAAATTTGAACTTCGATAGAATTACTTGTGGCATTAGTCTGACAAAAAAAAGTTACTTTTGTAGTTGAATGAATGATAGAAAAGTCTCCAAGCTATGTACTACAAATTTACTCATTCGCCCACCTTCATTTAGCTTTAGTTAGCATTTTATACATATGTATATACATATGTATATACATATGTATATATATATATGTATATATATACTAGTAAGATGCCCGTGCGTTGCAACGGAAAATCAAATAAAAGTGATGCATGTTATCAAATATGATCTCAAACTGAATAATAAATATCAATTTTTTCTTACATCATCATGTATCAAACAAAACATACATGTTCATATTCGTAAATAAATCAAGTATTATATTAGTGAAGCATGATAGAACAAGCACCACATACAACAATATGTACAGAAATGATAGGAAACAACAATTCCATGACTAAACTCACAACAAAGTTTATCCAGCTACAATCCCCTATCTATATTATCTTTTATGAAAAATATGCCACATTAGCCCTTATCTAGCGATTTTTTTTAACATCTTATAGGCAAATACAAAAGATGAACAATTAAATTACATACTAAAAACTACCTCTAATCTACCATGGCTAATATAATGGACTACGGAAAAAGGTCATGAAGTTGATTGTTTGAGGGTCCATGCTTCTCAAATTGTCCTACCATTTTGAAGTGCCAAATAAATATAAATGTTAAAAAATGTCATGCAAATCATAGAGAAAACCTAGGCATGAAAGGCCTGCATTCCTAAAATTATTTTTCTATACCTAAATCATCTACTGTAAATATTAAATGGCTGTCATGCTAGGAACTTTCATGTAGGCTTATTTAGTTAACAGTAATCCTTACGTACTTACAATCACACAATGAATATTAGTTGAATTCACAGATTTGTTTATATACATAATTGAAAAACCATAAAAGTGGTCCCAGATAGATCGAGCATTTAAATAGGCCACACGATAAATGAAAGGGATTGCTAATATACAATGATGCATTCATACAACTGTTAGCACAAAATACAGTACCGCCATATTATTATCTGTACAAACGGAAAAAGATATGTAACACAGCGAAGCAACAATAAACTGTAAGGGAAGATACGAAGAATCTAGATATACACGTCACAATCATCTTTTAGACTCTGGCTTCCAATCATGTTCAAGAGAACAAATATTTGAATAGCCAGTCATATCATCATGGTTAAGAGACAACTAAAAACATGAGGCCCTTCTTCCTCTTCTTCAAAAACACCAGTTATGATATGATCCCTGCGAGCATCACAGGAACAAGGTTTCAGAAAACTCACTGTATCAGTCCAAAGTATGATAGTACTGAACAAAGCCTAAAGGTAAAACCACTAAACATCTATTACCTAGAGCTAGAAAAGCCAAATACAAACCAACAAGTCATTTAGCTTCAATGCCCAGCAAAGATCAAATAAAGCACCTAAAACAGAAACAAATGCATATGCGAGTTCACAAAGACATGCATACAAGAAACTTCATCTGTTTTTCGAGTCCTCGCGGTGTTAGAAGCCTCAAGATAGTGAGACCATAGTTTAGCCCATGTAATCGAAGATCTCATGGTGATTGGATGTACAAAGTGTATAGATCTATTTAAACATGAATAAATGCACTTGATAAAGTATCCCCTTGTGATTGTGGACTACTCCTTTTGGTTTACCAGTTGTTCCGCTTGTGTAAAGGGTAAGAGTAGGATCATCTTCTACATAATCAAACTCCAGCGTAATTAGGTTAATAGGAGCTAGCCGCAAAATATGTGGGATTACTATTGATTATTGAAAGAATTTTAATGATAGAAGAGAACAAATAGTGGAAAACACAAGTACAGTATAAGCAGCAGCAGAAATCAAATATAAAGTTACAATAAAAATAAAAAGAAACCACGCGCCGCCAAATCCCCTCAGATCTACCGCTCTCCCAATTCCAAAGTGGAGCAGGCAGATGACCTGTGCATATGGGAGATAATATGCATATGCTAAGCAACTTTCGTATTAAGATGAGAATTGTCAGCCTATGATCTGATTAGTAACAGGTAAACTTTTTTTTTCAAGAACATAGTAACAGGTAAACATAAGATGATGTAAAGATCACATCTTTCAGTCCATGTAGGAGTTTCATCAAACTATATAATTTATGTAAAGATCACATCTTTCAGTCCATATAGGAGTTTCATCAAACTATCTAATTTCTCCGTTAATCCATCTATGTTTTCATCAAGGAAACGACAGATATCGTTACTGACCTTGAACGAAGAAACTCTTCAACTTCATCATCGCCTAGGCCATCCTCCTGGTTCAAGTAAGAACTGTTATGCGAATACCTCGTTAAAGAAGTCGTAACATAAGGTCTGCCATGCTCAACCTCAGAGACTAAACTTTGGTCTCTTGAGACGTTCCTGCGTTTCTCGCATCTCGAGTCCATGCGATTGTTAGTTCTGCCTTTCATCGTGGACTCCAGCTCCGGCTCCTTGTCCCTGGCACGCCACATCTCATTAACCCCCATAAGTCGATTTGTTGCAGACACACAAAGATACTTGATTTCAACAGAAGAGCAAGCATATATGGCTTAATTAGTGAATCATCACGCAAGATAGAAGGGACCAAAGAAGCAAGTTAAGGTAGTGCGTGATTGCAAGTTATGAACTGGCTTTACAACTACAAGTTCCCAACATTGGATCATGTTTCAAATGAAAGTCTTTCATTAGGGAGCACATAAAATGTTTCGTAAGACAACATTTTGCGATAATTGATTCTAGTTAATTAATCGGATTAGCTAATCTTTGCGTCTACATTGCAACAACTACCAGCAAATAACTAAATGTGATGGAAATGGTGGAGAACTAACCAATCATAGCCAAAAGCACATGAAAAAATTCCTCCAAAAAAAGCACATGGAAAAAAAGGCAAGGAGAAACTAACCTTGCTCAACTCCAAGAACCGTGGTGGCAAGGAACCGTGAATTGAAACGGTGCCTCACATTAGGCTTCTGCAGATAGGCCTACATGCCTTCCTTGTCCCCTCTGTCCGCGCGGGGGGAGTAGGAGGCGGCGGTGCGGGGGGACGGAGAGGGGGAGGCGACGCGGCGGTTCAGGGGGCGGCGGCGGCACAGGAGGTTGGGGGCAGGAGGATGCGGCAACGAGGGGTGGGGGAGTAGGAGGCGACGGTTTCGGGGCGGGAGAGAGAAGCGCGGCTTGGGGGGTGGGGGGAGGATGCGACGGCGAGGTGCGGGGAGTAGGAGGCGGTGGTGCGGGGGACGGAGAGGAGGCGACGAGGCGGTTCGGGGCGAAGAGGGGAGGTGGCGCGCGGGGTGGGGAGGAGGAGGCGGCGCGCGGGGGGGGGGAGGAGGAGGCGGCGAGTGGAGGGGAGGGGGGAGGAGGCGGCGGCGCGGGGGGGAGGAGGAGGCGGTGCGGGGGTTAGGGAGGCGGCGCGCGGGCTAGGGAGAAGGCGGTTCGGGGAGGAGGATGCGGTGACGCGGGTGGCGGAGCGGGGGAGGAGGCGGCGGCGGAGCGGGGAGGAGGCGGCGGTGCGGGTTGGGGAGAAGGAGGCTTGCGGCGGCGTGGGGTGGGAGCGAGGGGAGGCGGGGAGAGCGGGGCGGCGGGGAGAGCGAGGGGAGGCGGGTGCGAGGGGAGAGCGAGTGGGATGCGGGGTGCAAGGGAGAGCGAGTGGGATGCGGGGTGCGAGGGAGAGCGGTTAGGATTTTAGGGTTTGGGAGGCGGCGTGCGGGGTGGGAGGGAGGAGGAGGAGTGAGCAGACGGACCAACCACCAATTGCTTTTATAATAGTAAAGATGTATATATATATATATACATATGTATATATGTATGTATGTACATATATATATACATATATATACATATATATATATATGTATATATATATATATGTATATATATGTACATATATATGTACATATATATATACACGTATATATATATGTACATATATATATACACGTATATATATATATGTACATATATATATACTATATATATGTACATATATATATACATATATATATACATATAGAGAGAGAGATATATATATATATATAGATAGATAGATAGATAGATAGATAGATAGATAGAACTCGTAACAGTGCGTCGCGCTATGGATTAGGCCATAAGCTAGTTGCATGCAGCTTCCTTTTGGGAAGAATCCACATGCATGGTGGATATTTTTGGTCGAATCCAACGAGTCTGCATGCATGTATTTAGTTTCTTGTTTTTATTTTTTCTTTAGAAAACTAATGGGGTGTTCGTTTTAACGATGGCTTCTAGCTTTTAACTGAAATTTTACTGTAGCTGATTTTTTTTACTGTTGTCGATTTTTAAGAGTTCCTCATAAACACTGATCTGTTGGCTTCCTTTTTCACTTGTTTTAGTCCGAATCAGCGTTTTGAGCTGGCCCTAGGTCTCGTGTACGATGGGTTTTGGTTGGCTACAGGGTCGTTCGAAATAGCGATCGTTTATAATTTTAAGCTGAAATTTTACTATAGCTGACTGATTTTTTACTGTAACTGAGTTGGCTTATTAGACATAATTAAATTTAAAAAAGTTAAAAAATAGAAGCGACATATTAATCCATCACGGACAATACAAAGGAATATGAAAAAAAACAAAACACAAAAATACTAAAAAAACAAAAAAAGGGAATAAACAAAAAAGCTACAATAAACAAAAGGCTAATGTCTATCGTTGGACGCCAGCGACGCCCATCGCTGAGTGGGACCATAAAGCTAACAGGTATATCTATGTAATTTCAGATCACGTTATTTAGATTAAATTAATACTTCTAATTTTAGGATTTGTGCTCATATGTCTTATTAGAATAGAGAGTTTCAATCTAGATATTGCCGCTATTCTTCTTTTGCTTTACTAGTGAATTGCAGGAAGTTCGTTACATATATTTCTTGCATGGTCGAATAGACAAAGATGAAACATATGATTTGATGAATTTGAACATCATAGCTTATTGTAATTGAGATAGTGATTGGTACCATCGTTTGTCGGGTTGCACATATTATCAAGAATCTTACGCTGCGCAGATGGAACATCCCCGGATCAACTATGATATCAACACAAGTGCGCATGTGCCACCCGTGGACGCACGGGAATGCACTGGATTCGCTTTGCGCTCCAAACAATGTTGAATCTTTTTGTAGCGACTATGTAGTAGAGTGCTTTCGAATTTGAGACCCGATCTATGAACATTATGTAAGGAGCTGTTTGAAATAACGATGGCTTATGATTTTTTATTGTAATTGACTTATTTTTTATTGTGGCTGAGTTGACTTATTTAATATAATTAAATAAAAAAATTTTAAAAATAGAAAAAATATGTTAGCCCATCACGGACAATACAAACGAATATAAAAAGAAGGCAAAAAAGCCCAAAAATCTTAAAAAACCAGAAAAAGATGAAATTACTGAATAGTGAAAAAAAGCAGAAACTAAAAATAGAAACTGATTTTAAACCAAAATGAGCGAGACCAATTCAGCATTGCAGTTGTGTGGAAAGAGATTACCCTTTTTTCAGGCAACGTAGCATGGCACGTTCTGAGGGGGTATTCGGAATAGCGATGGCTTATAACTTTTGGCTGAAATTCTACTGTAGCTGGCTGATTTTTTTACTGTAACTAAGTTGACTTATTGGGCATAATTAAATTTAAAAAATATAAAAATAAAAATGATATGTTAACCTATCATGAACAATGTAAAGAAATACAAAAAAAATAAAATACAAAAAAAATCAAAAAACATAAAAGGATAAAAAATCTATAGTGAGAAAAAAGCCGACGCGAACGCTCACCGCCACCGTAGAAGCGGTCCGGAGCGGGGCCCGCACACACAGTCACAGGCAGTGTTGTATGCATGTTTACGGCAGCTATTATAATTACTGTAGCATGGGCACATTTTTTTCGAACAGTCCAGATGAGCCAAATTACACACTACTGTAGGATCTAGCTCCCTGCGTTCCGGCCCAAGGCTAGCGGCCAGAAGACAGTAATGTTTGGAGTCCCTCGATTGTCGACTCGCGAGTGTCGCGAAGGTTGCCAATCCGGTGCGTGGACACGAGGATGATAATGTCCTTTTCCTCCACAGTGCGCCACGTGTCCAGCACTACTCCGGCCTGCAGGAGCAGGTCATCTTGCTGGCTCCTCCCTCGTTGCGAGACAACCGGGAGACCGACCGAACCGATCGAGATCGATGATTGATTACGCCGGAAAGGATCGATGCCACCTCCACAAGTCGACGTATCTAGAATCTGCAATCTAGCATTAGTTTTCATGGATGTAACACATAAAATCACTCCTGGATTAATCAGTCCTCGTGCTCTTGAGATTTCCTTGTAGTAACACGGAGCAGAGAGCACCGCAGAGAAGGCAAAAACAGAGAAAAAAGGTCATAGACACTTTGTCCTCTGCATCCATTTATACACTACTAGTGTTGCTAGCTCATACTCAATACAAACAAATTAAAAACAAAGAGCAAACCAAAAATTGATTACCATATTCCTATCTATTTAATATGACGATGATGAACTAAGATAAGCTAATTGTCCCGGCCGTGCGGCAGCAGCTTGAGCGCCTGGATGAAGGTGTTCTTGAGGCGGCCGAGGTGCGGCCGCACGTTCTGCTTGTCGAGGTAGGTGGTCTTGAGGGCGTCCCACCCCTGCTTGTGGATGGCCATGGGGTCCCTCAGCACTGGGTGGTCGCTCGGGTACTGCTCGCTCAGCGTCGTCTCGTCCAGCTGCACGGCGTACTCCAGGTAGTGGATCTCCATGCCGGCCGACGGCTCCGCGAACGTGTTGCGGGCGAGCCACTCCAGCCGTCCGTACGGCACCACCTGCACCAGCACGGCGCCAGCGGGGAGGAACACCATGTTGGTCAGGCCCGCGCCGTGCACGCCCACCATCACGTCGCACGAGTTCACCAGCCGCGCGAACTTGGACGTGTCCGTGCTCGTGTCCGGCTCGCCGATGCGCACGTCGAACCCCAGGCTCGCCGCCATGTCCACCATCGCGCGCTCGTTCATGAACGCCCGCCCGCGGGAGGGGCGCCGGGAGATGATCAGCAGGCGGGGCCGCTGGCGGATGTCCCACCGGTCGCCACTCGGCGTGGCTGTCGCGCGCTCCAGCACGAACGCGTTGCGGAGCATCTTGCGGAAGTCCACCACCGAGTAGCCCGACATCATCTTGGAGGGGTCCACGCCGAGCTCCTTGTGGAACGTCGGCCCAACCACGGCGCTCCGGAAGCACCGGACCTCGTTGTCGGCGTCGATGTCCACCACCTCGTACCGGCTCATCTGCTCGAAGATCTGGATGTACTTGTTCATCCACCACGACTTGTAGCTGCTCACCAGGAACTGGACCTCGCCGGCGAAGCGGTGCGCCGTGATGAACGCCGGGATGAGCACGTCAGTGTAGTCGTGGAAGGGGTTGCCGGTGAACCCGCCCGTCGAGAGCACGAAGGCAGTGGCCGAGCTGTTCTTTGTGCACCGCGGCGCGGCGCCGTCGACGGAGAGGAGCGACTTGAGGGACCACTCCTTGACGTGGGACAGCGCGAACGTGTCGTGCTTCCGGCAGTACGGTTTGGTCTTCCACTCCTGGTCCAGAGCGTCCACGTAGATGGTCTGGCTGCTCCCCACCACGCGCACGTCGCCGGTAGTCTCGCAGGTGTCGGAGCGGCGGCTCGTCTCGTAGCACACCGGCTTGCTGGCGTCGCCGGCGGCGGCGACGGAGGCGTCGGCGGGCTTCGGCTGAACCTCCTCCTTGTCTCCCCCCGCTGCACGATGAAATTCAGTTCAGTCGGTCAGATCTGATGCGGAATCTTGTGGCCGAGTCAGATGCTTCTCTTACTTCTTTAGCACGAAATTCCATATAATCAAGAATGGTTTAGGGGAGCCACTAGCTGCTAAAATTTGTGGATGCTTCCATTCTTGTTCTTCTACTTGCTTGAATTCAAGTTGAATCTAAAGAAATAGATATGGGATTATCGAAAGAAATCAACAGGTAGCAGAGAAATGCTCACTCGTGAGCAGATCTAGACACTGAAAATCCTCCTAGCTGCATAAAGCAGCTTCCAGTCCACTAAACTCATCAAGAGAGACGACGTTAAGAAGGCTAAGTTAATTTACCAGCTACCGCGGCGGCCTCGTCTGCGCCATCGCCGACCTCCATCATGACAGCCGGCTTGGGATCCTCTGCTTTAATGGCCTCTCCTCCAGCACTGCCTGCAGGCACGCAAGGAGAGCATTCAAACACTAGCTCAAATCAGCTCCCAATCGCGATGGCTGTGCATAGGCAGGCACAGATAGCTAGCTAAAGTAAAAGGAGCAAGAGCAAGAAGAGGCAATGGTTACCGATTGGGGAGAACCTTGCCCTGACGAGCGACAGGGCGACGACGGAGCAGAGCATGAGAGCCAGGAGAGCCGCATTCCCGAACCTCCTCGGCTCCCCCCTCGCAGAGCTCCGGGACTTCATCTCCGCCTTCCTCTCCCCTCCTCGGCTCTCTCTTCTTGTGGCCTATTTTAGCTTCTTTTTGTTTAGTAGGGGAGCTGCGATGAGATTGAGTCTAATTATTACACCAGTCGAGCTCGGGTGAGCAGTTAGTTGACGTTGGAATTGACAGAGCAAAAATCTCGGAGCGGTTGACTAGGCGGTAGCATTCGAGGAGGAAGGGCTGAAGGTGCGGTTTACACTACCTTTTTACCGTCTCTCATCAGTATGACCAGTAACCGATGGTTATTGAAAATTTTAAAAAAATTCGACGAAAAAAATTTGAATTTTATGAAAACTAGATATTAATATATATACATGAAATAGAGATAAAAATGAAGTTAAAATCTGATATACTTTGGTATTTAAATAAAATTTATTTCAAAATATGGATCACATAACTGAAAAATCTTACCTGGTTTTTCTTACGGTTCTTGCCGGTATGACCGGTTTTCGTCAGTGTCAAAATTTCCGCGAAATTCTATTCTCTCGACGAAGGCGGCGGAGAGAACGGAGTAAAAGCAGGCAAAGCAGCTGCTAATAAAAGCTAGTGGAGAGTAGTAGCACTGTAGCAGTGTTTATCCCTGTCCCACTGAACACGACTTTTCAGGACTGTGGGAGTAAATTATTATGTAACTTGCTTTGCATGCGTGGGCCCTCGCTTGTTTTAGCGATGAATTTTTGATTTTTGGTTAAAATTTTACTGTAGTTAGTTTTTTTACTGTAGCTGTTTTGGTTTTTTTTTACATAATTAATTTTAAAAAAATGTAAAAATAGAAAAAACATGTTAACCCATTAGGGACAATACAAAGGAACGCGAGAAAAAAAGAAAATACAAAAAATCTAAAATATCTTTAAAAAATTTAGAAAAAAAAATAAAATATTAAATAGTGAAAAAAAGTAGAAATTAGAAGTAGAAAAAAAAACCGAAAAAGCGACTGAAACGGGTAATTTTTTGGTTTACTACTCCGGTAGTACTACGGCGCTGTGTCGGTGTCATAATGTCATTGCTGGCGCTGGGGCCAGAAGGGATTCGAACCATTGATAGATGTGGGGCCTTGCTGCGGCCTGCAGTAGCGATAACACAGCTAGTAGAGCGGTGCTTCTCCTTTACTTATGATTTATAGTTTGTATTATAGTAATTAATTTTTAAATAATATATATTTTTAAAAAAATAAGATTAACAGAAAGATTGTAGTAAAAAGTATTAAGATTAGCTGTGTCAATTAAAATTGTATACGACTATTTTTCTTTCCATACTGTCTCTCACAAACAGTCAAAATTCAATAATTTAAACCATAAACCATAGCCCAAAAAAACTCCCTCAAAACCATACTCCGAAAATTTAGCTTGCATTTTTATGTCATATGTCATGCTTTTGTCCGAATTGAAGCATGCCGTATTATAGCCGCTTGCCAGGGTACGTAAAATCAATATGTACTGTCTATTCTTTTTTATTTAATAAATTAAATTAGTTAGAGTTTAGTTATACTGTTATCGGTAGTAACAGTAGTAAAATTTTGGGAAAGGTAAAGTTATACTTACTATGCAGAAGGGTAAAATAATACTAGCTATGCATTATTAGTAAAATAAAATATCACATATGGATAAATATATAGTTCTTTTAATTTGTTGCCGACCTTGTACATCATTGTCGTGATCCTCTTCACCGTGACAGACAGTGGCTAGGGCAAGCAGCAAGTAGCGAAATCTGGACTATTTTGGTACCGTTGCGTACAAAAATTCCAATTTTAGCTTTTTTTATGAAAAAATTCCAAATCTAGCCCCCTCCCCACCGCACGACTCACCAGGAAGCGACACGTGGCGGAGTCGTGCGGTACCGGACCGCACGACTCGCCAGGAGGCAACACGTGGCGGTCGTCGCGATCATCGACCGCGACGACTCACCGCGGCGGCGACACGTGGCAATCGTGCGCTCGCACGACTCTAAAATCGTGCCGCGTGTCGCTTCACGATTGCCACGTGTCGCTTCGGTGAGTCGTGCGGTCCGGCATCCGTCGACGACTCGCCGCGTGTCGCCTCCCGGTGAGTCGTGCGGTCGTCGCGCGACTCGCCACGTGTCGCCTCCTGGCGAGTCGTGCGGTCCGGTACCGCACGACTCCGCCACGTGTCGCTTTCTGGTGAGTCGTGCGGTGGGGAGGGGGGCTAGATTTGGAATTTTTGTACGAAGAAGGCTAAATTTGAAATTTTTGTATACTAACAGTATCAAAAACTTCCAGATTTCGCAAGTAGCTATCGTAGTTCTGGGAGGCGAGCACACTACAACAGGACGCAGTGCTTAGGCACGCCAGCTGTCCACATCGTGATGGCACTGGGGCGAAACCCAAGATCCTTGGCGGTTCCTAATTAAATGAATCAGGACATTGCCTCGTGAAGCATGCAAATTCAACAATTGTGTTACAATGTAAAGAACATGTGTTTCATCAAATTGGAAATGTATTGTTTTGATTTTTCTACAATCACTGAAACATGTGCTGGTTGCTACTGTTTTAATTTAGAACACATCTCATTCATTCATCTCTAAATTTTATTTATTCCAATTCGAGTATTGGTTGCTACTATTTTAATTTAGAACACATCTCATTCATTCATCCCTAAATTTTATTTATTCCAATTCGATCATTACCTTTTGCCCTTGCCAACCACCATCTAGTCTCATTACCGTCAATGGTTCGTGGCCTAATCGGTGATCGGCAAGATTCATGGCCCAGTCGGGGAACAATGGTGACGAGCATCCAGAAATTCATAGACCTAGTTCGACATGTATCTGTTCATTCATGTGGCAGTGTTCAAAATTTGACCAATTCCAACAAGCAAGGAGAGGTGATGGGAATCGACACTTTGGACAACGCCACACCGTCTAGTAGGCGATTTTGCTCCGCAGTCTGCACTGATGGCGGCTGCATAATTGTGATTGCTGAAACAACCTTAAAAATTTTAAAATCGAATTCAAATTTTTTTCTTGGGTTTTTGCTTGAAGAGCCAGCCAAATTTCAGCCCTTGAATTCTCCTTGAGATTTGTGCCCACCCTCCCCATTGTCTCCCGCATCCTCCCTCCCACTGGCGCCCGGCCGAAGCTGTCTTCTCTCTGCGCTGGCAAGTCCTTGGGCGCCCGCTTGCTCCCATGCCGCCGTGCGCCTAATTGCCAGGTCCCGCGGCGCCGTAGCCCTTCCGATCCCCCCTCCTCCCCCTCCCCCTCCCCCCGAACTTTAAAGTTCAATTGCGGCCGCAGACAGCACCACGCCACTCCTAACTACCAGAGAACCAGCTGCCTCCTTTCTCGCTTAGTGACCACCGCGAACGCTCATTTTCATCCGAGGCCAAAAATGTGTTCTCCTCCATCCCCTGAGCACCACCATACCAGCCGCGACCCCTAAGACCCATCGTCGAGGCCGAATCACCGTAGCGAAGTTGCTGTGTTTCCTCACCTCCGCGCTGGGCCAAAGGAGAAAGACAACCCCTGGGGTCGGCGTCGTGGCACCACCCTGGGGTAGAAGATGAATTTTAAATTTTTTGTTATAATTGAGAAAAAGGTAGGGAATTCAATAATATAGATTCTGTAAAAGAACCAGAATTTTTAGAGCCTTGATCTGTTCTGGGGACGTGTTACAAGTCGGCTGTCGAGACTTTCAGAACAGAGGACGTCCTCTGTTTTGTGCATTAGATATCACCTTGTTAATGACAAGATAAAAATATATGATTTTCATGAAAAGTGTAGGTATTTAAGTGAGGAATCCAGATATGTATCTTTTGCTGTGATTAGTTTTATATTTTTAAAGATAAGAAAATGTTAAGCAGCGCCGCTGCAGTGGGAATATTGTAGAACCATTACGCGGAGAAGGATGTTGTGGGGTTTTGGGGCTTAGCGATATCTTTCCTTCGAGAGTCGCATTTTCATTGTTGTAATGTGTGCTGAGAGGTACCTTTTTGGACAGGCGGTCTCGCTTCTAAACGCGCGTGATTTCGTCGCTTCGTCGGTAGAGGCAAGTATAACGATGGTTTAAATTTGATAGTGTGGAATGTTGATGTTTGATCCATATTATGAACATATGTATGTGTCATGGTTATGGGAAGAATGTATGGGTGCTGTTTTATGGATGATTACAATTTACAATGTTCATGAATAATTCTGGTGCATGGATAATGTGAACGCAAAAATTTATTTTATTGAGACATTCACGCATATGCATCATGTTGATCTATTGAAGTCTTAGTCACGAGTTGACTAAGCGCCGAGGTCCCCGTCATGTTGTTGACATAACGGGCTAAAGATCCCCATACTTGTGGAGTATAGGCAATTGGTCTCTGTACCAGGTGGTACAAGCATGGGTGTGCGTCGACGGATGCACACTCTGCATTACCGGTAAAATGCAAAAGAGCAAGAGATAAATAGCTTTTTAATCATCGTGCATAGCATGGCTTGACTATATGGTTGATAGATGAATTTGTGAAGTGATGTTTATAAATGTACTTGTTACTATCCATTATATTTGCTGAGTCGTTGGACTCACTCTTGTTGTTATTTGTTTTTTTAGGTACCTTTATGAGATCGACATGCTTGGGGAAAGGGAAGGAATAAATTAGTTGCACTGGCACGTTCCACACATAATGGAAATAAAGGAAGAGACTTAAACATAGAACGCAAGGACTATTTAAGAATCGTTTGTTTATTACCCTTGGATTTTAATTGTAATAAGAGTTTAGATTATTCATGATACTCTTGCTTTTTCTCTAGGCATTATATCCATAATTGATTTAGTACTTTTTAATCTAATTGCTTAACTTTGAATTTGTTACTCGAGGTTTCTCCATTATAATTGTTACTGTTTGTGAAATCCATGACTTTGATGGATAAGCAAGGGAGGCTCTGCCAAAATTTTGTTAAGGTAATTAGTTAACTTTGTTTTACTTCTGATTTGGTTGCATTCCGGGTCTTTGTTTGACTGGGGTGTTACAGAAACAGAACGGAAGAGACATACTGATGTGTGGCAAGTCAATGATGCACTTGGCGATAGCTTGCAATAGAAGGAAATGACCAAAATACCAGGAACTCCCTTGAAGCAAAACCGCGGTGCTTGTGAGAGTAATTTAGTTCAAGGAGAAGCTGAGAAGATCAAGTTGAATCAAGGCTAAGAACTTAGCGGATTCAGGCTTATGTACTTTAAAAAGTGTGTATAAGTGTAGTGTATGAATTAAAACCCATGTGTGTGGAGTTATCGTGTTTTCCCATTGTGCTAAGTAGATAATATTTATTAAATGTTAGATGTGGCTGGTTAGTCCATCTATTTAACGGGTTGAGATGGAGGCTTGTAATTAACCATCTAACCTTCATGATTTTCAGGGTTTAGTGATTTTTAAATTTGATTTCTTGAGATTGTTGCTTTGGGATTTTGGATGCAAATTATATTCTCTGTAACTTTGTAGTTATTTGAAAATAAGATTAAGAATACTTAGGAAAAAATTTTAGTTGGCACCATTCACCCCTTTGTTGCCTATTTGATCCTATAATTGGCATCAGATCCCCATTAGCTATTCTCATAGATCTTAACTAGGCTTAATTAATAGCCATAGTATCAGACAAGTATTCTACCAAGCTACCCATTTTTGATAGAGTCAATTTTTTATTATTAGAAGGCTCGCATTTACACGTAATTTTGCTCAAAGGCAAGAATCCTTATGCGATGTTGGCTAATGAGGAGGTGATCACACCCAATGCAGAGGCAAACAACAATGCTCAAAATTTCTTGGTTTAAAGGTTTAGTCGACCTGAGTTTGAGCGTGTCGCTCTGTTGAGGTCTGCTCATAAGATGTAGAAGACTCTCGTCAATTACCATGAGGGCTCTACCATGATTAAGAAAGTGAGATAGAGCCAACTGAAGAAAGAGTACTCAAAGATCGAGCAAAAGCCCAGTGAATCTTGGATTAATTTTGGGAAAGGTTTTCCAAGATCATTTATGATTTGCATGCTATGGGCTTTGTGTTTTCTAAGTTTAAGAACGCACGCCACCTGTTTGGTGCACTTGATGTGAGAGTTTGGAGGATGAAGATCACTTCCACTAATGACAACACTATCATGAGTGAGCTTACCATAGATAAGATTTACTCGAAGCTGAAGATGTATGAGATTGACTTCATCTCGTGCTCTTTTGATTCCTTAGACTTTAGCTCTTCTAGATTTTCATTAGTTGCCTTGCACTCCTTAAGCGATGAGCAGCTAGAGATGCTACCTGAGAATGACTTAGCCCTCCTATCCATAGAATTTGTGAGAGTCTATAACAAAGTGAGGAATAAAAGGAGAGATGGCCCTATCACTTGTTTTGAGTGTGGTGAGCTAAACCACATTCGAGCCAAGTGCCTCAAGCTTAAGAGCAAGGAGGAGAAGGACCTCTGGAGTTATCCTCAAGCTCACAATGTGAAGGATAAGTAGTCCAACTACCACAAGTTTATTAACCAGATCCTTGCTACTTTTGAGAATGTTGGTATGAGCGATTGGACTCAGGGATGAACGATGACGAGGACAACTCCCATGGCAAGAAGGCCTAGGACTTTATCAACATGTGCTTCATAGCTAAGGACAGCCACGATGTTGACTCCTCCTCTGATGAACCCTACAGTGATCCCAAGAGGTATGCCATTGTTCCAAAGAGATGAAACATGCTCTTATTGCTGTTGAAAAAAACTGAAGAAACAAGCTAAAATGATTAAGAATCGATATGTAATGATTGAAAACTTAAACCTAAAAGTTGTTAGACTCAAATCCATATATCTTGATGATAATTGTGAATGTTGCTAGTCCTTACATGATGAAATGACTAGTCTAAAAATTACTCATTTCTGTGTTGTTAACCAGCTTAAAGATGCTCTAGATAAATTAGATTATCTCAAGTCAAGTAGATATCATGATTGCTCAGATGCTATTGCTTTACATGTGATTCCTCTACATGTTATTACTTTATCTTTCTTAAATTGTGCTTTGCTTGAATTAAAATTGAATAGTGCTACTAAGGAATTGTATAAATTTAATTTTAATCATACTTGCTCTCATCATGAGGATACCAAATTAAAATAAAAAAATGACTAAAATATTTCTTGTAATATCCCGAACGTCGTTTCGGCGTCGGTTTCTAAATTAATCGCGGAGTCACCCGGATTTTTGGTAAATCACGGGAGGTGAAAATAAATTCTTTGGAATAGTCTAAAATAATAAAAAAAAGAATTAAAATAATTAATTGAGAGATTTTGGGTTGTTCGGAGGGGTGGACCAGCCACTTTGGGCCAGCCAGCCCAAACGGGGGCCTGTACCCCCTCTCAAACCCTAGCACCCCCTTTATAAACCCCTTAGGGAGCTCTCCCTCCCCCTTTTCCCACCCCAAGCCGCCACACACAGCCCCTTGCGCCCCCTCTCTCCCCTCTAGTGCTGCCCTGTTGGTGCAAGAAGAAAACCAAGGAGAAGAAGGAGAAGAGAAGAAAGGGAAGGAAGAGAGGAAGGGGAAGAGGAGAAGAGAAAAAGGGTGTGATCCCAAGGCTAGGTAATTGTTTCTCTCCCCAATTTCCTTAGTTTTCTGCTATTTTTAGGGTTCTTAGCCCAAGATTTTGGTGGGGATTAGAATTTAGAACCCCCGATTAGAGAATCCTGATTGGTTGTCTGTAGATCAAATCGCGTGATGTTACTGTTCATGCGGTTTTGACCCCTAAAACGATTTTTCCCGAGGGTCTCCCCAAAAGGAAAAACATAGAGGGTCATTGTTGTAATGTGTGCTGAGAGGTACCTTTTGAACAGGTGGTGTTGCTTCATGAATGCACGTGATTTGCTTCGCTTCAACGGTAGAGGCAAGTAAACGTAGCAGTTGTGCTACATGTTTAACTTGTTAATTATTCTACCTTCACATTAAGTATTTCTCTTAATTTGAGTTGCCATGCCATTGTTACATGCCTTCTTAATGTGGTTAATGTGGAAGTACTTTAAGAATTCAATAGTTTATGATCTTGATGGTTAATAGTGGGTATGTGGAATTGTTCTTGATGAAACAAGTGTAGTTGTGGGGTAGTAATCTTTATGAATATATATTGTGGCCTAAGTGGTAGTGTTCTTAGTGAATATTTGTGGTTGTGGTGGTAGTATTCTTGATAAATAAATTGTGGGTCATGTGGTAATGATCTTATGAAGCTTTGGAATTGTGCTTAATGAGATGCATGTGGATATTGAGAAAGTATTCATGATGATTATGTTGCTAATCTTCGTGGTTAGATTCTTGTGGTTTATGATTATCATATCATTCATAACATGTCATGACATTTGCATTGTGGATGTCGCCGCTTATAGCCGCGACCGTACCGGTACAGCATCGTACATTGCCGTAGTACGATGCACACTCTTACCTTGTTGGGTAAGGGTGAAGTGGAGCATGAGCATTCATATGCATTGCATTGTGGGAAGATCATATGCATTTTTATGCAATGTATTTTGGTGAAGTTATTTTGTAAATAAAAACAACTTCATAGTTGTGATGTAGATTTAGCTCATGAGAGTCACTTGCGGTATGAGGAATGTGGTTGTGGTCATGGAATGAGATTCACCCCTTGTGGTATGATAGGGGTTAAGATTGTGGTACGAGAATCTTTTCTCTTGTGGTAACTGTTGATATCAGTTGTGGATGTGAGAAACAATAAAAATAGTGAGGTAAAACATGTTAATGCTTTACTCTGATTGATTATGGTAGTGGTTGAGGATGTGAAGTAGACAATTAAAATTTATTTGCTAATGATTTATTATTGATGGTAGTAAATGTGGTTAAGACAATAATTGTGGTTATTGTGGAAAATGAATAATGATGCTTAACAACATTGTAGTTTAATTAGCTTGTTAAACAGTTTGCTTGCTGAGATTTTTATCTCACTCTTGCTTTTCCCCCCTCTCTAGGTGATTCTCGAGTATGCATGGGAAGGGTAGAGCGGCACATCACTGTCACACATCATATCATGATTAATGTTGTAATAGTTGTGTAGTCTTAATCATGGATTTATTTTCCTTATTGATGTTTGTTTCAAAGTAATAATGCTAGATAGTGGTTCATTTTAATTGGTTAAACTTTTTAGCAGTTATTCTTGAATTAATAGTGTTCCAATGCCTTGCTTTAGTATGCTTCCGCTTAGCTTATCATGATTCAGAAATTATTGCCAGTTTATGTTATCTTGTAAATTGGCTAGCTGTAGAGTGGTTTGTTGGCATCTCAGGGTAATGTGGATTCTGGGGTGTTACATTTCTTTATTCTTGGATTAAATCATGTGAAATTTTTTTTAAACTTATAATTGAGATTGATGCTCTTAGTAAGACACTTGTGGAGAAATCTAAAATTAAAAAAGTCCATATCCATGGTTATATCTAAGAAAGTTGTTGATTCTATTTCTTTTATATAGTGTGTTGAAATGGGACTGATTTAGATGAGATATATGAGGTTTTAGAGTTAAATATAAGGTGCAATTGGCAAGGGTTAGAAATTCACCTTATGTGTCTTGTGAGGTAGCTATCTGTCGAGACCCGAATATGCAAATTCGGTCTCTCTGTGTAAACTGCACTAGTCCAGGATCACGCTAGTGCACACAGTCAAACATAGATGTCATCACAGTCATACACACGACAATAATAAGGGAAAACTAGAATATCGATAAAATATCAAAGGTACGACCTTATGGCCAAGCTTACAATATCTCTAGCCGGAAGGGCTTAACAAAATAGCAGCGGAAATCCAAAATAAAGCGTAGCGACCAATCGACAAGCCACAGGCTATCGAGTGGAGAACGAAGCCTAATCCGTGAAGTCGTCGTAGTACTCTCCTTCCGGCACCTCCTGCGATAGTACTCCTCTCCTCAATCGAGCAACATAGGCGTAAAGCCGTGAGTACATTGGTACTCAGCAAGTCGTTTGTAACAATAAATGCAATATAATATGCAAGGCTTACCAAAGGAAGGCTGAAAGGTTAATTTGCATAAAGGCATTTATTGATGAAATATATTAAATAACTTGAAAGTGAAAGTTAACTGAAAATAGTAACAATAAATAATCAAAGGAATAAACAAGAACCACTTGTGAACACCAATTCACAAGTTTAAACCAACAGTGAACTGCCTGTCCACTCCCAACATAGACCACCAAGTTATAAATGAAACACTAACCCTCGTGTGAAATCCCCGAGCACTGTCCATGACCGAGGACGCGGCTATTCGAATAGTTTTACACTCTGCAGAGGTTGCACAACTGTACCCACACGATGTGATTAGCCTAGGCCTAAGGAAATCACAACAAGGCCTTTACAATGCTCTACCTCAACACAATCCTGTCCGCTAGGGTTTCGCATCACACCCCCCCTTGCGCCACATGGAAATCAGCAACCATGTCATCACAATGGCAGAATTGAATTGAAATATTACAAATTAATCAGCCAGGTCCATCCCATAATAGACATGTGGTTTGCACGATTAAACTCAGATCAATGGCGCACAAAGTTAAGTCCTTAACATTACCCGGGCGAGACTACCACATCCCCAAAGTACAACTGATTTCCCCTTATCGCACGATCACTCGCCCGAGTGCAAAACCAATTTGTATAACCAAGCCAACGTCACACCAATGACGTGGCACAAATTTTAATACACGTGGCACCAACCACAGTTCCATATGTCATTAAATCAAATTAATAATTTAACCTGTGTGATGAGATCAGTCGTAAATATAAACTGGCTAAGCAATCTAATCGTACCAAACCCATGTGATAAATAAACTAGCATCACTAATAAATTTCCCAACCTATGGTGACAAAAGCATCATGGTATTTCAAAGTGTCAAGGAGGTATATTTGCAATTGGGTCAATAACTACCTGTGCAACGGTTTGAATAAAAATAGCAATGCAATGTAATTTAAAGCAAAATAATTAAATAATAGTTTGTAAAATTGGGTTCGACATGATCAAGGGACACGACTTGCCTTCGTTATGCTCAGCGGGGTACTCCTGGTCTTCTGGCGCGAAACCTGCTCCTCCGGAATCCGAATCTAACGAGAGAGAAAACGACCGGAAACAAAGAAACACATAAAATGACAAGAAAATGAACTCCAAAATTCACAAAACCAGAACCAACAGCTAGAGCTCGATTTTAGATGAATTTAGAAAAAAGAACGGGGTCAATCGGAGCTAGGACGGAGGAGAACGGGCTCGGAAAATTAATTCAAAATTAATTCGGGAAAAACGGAAAAGTTATCTTGTCTTGTGGACCCGGTCCATGAAATTCGAGTCCACCGTGGACTCGGTCCACGAATAATGGCACGGGGCGGCGGGTCGACGCGGCGGGGTGCGCTGACGCGGCGTGGCGATATGCCGCCACGTGGCGCATGCCGACGTGGCACCGACGTGGCCGCCACGTGGCTCGGAGGCGGCTAGGGCGACGTGGCGCCGCGTGGCATGCCACGTGTCATGCCACGTGGCCTAGGGCTGACGTGGCACGCTACCGTGCCGCCACGTGGCTAGGCTGAGCGGCTTCGGCGCGGCGGCGTCGGCGGATCCGACGGCGGGGATGCGCACGCGCGGCCGATTCGAGCCTCGGCCAGATTCGAAGCGGCGGCGATTGATTGCGCGCGCGCGCGCGACGGCGATTGGCGGCAGCGTGGCGGCTCGCCGCGCTGGCGTCGCGCGGCGCGCGCGGCTTGCGGCGGCGAGCGAGATCGCAGCGGCGGCGACGCGTGGGCGGGCGCGAGGGCGATCGGCGACGCAGGCGGTGGCGCGCGCGCGAGGCGACGGCGCGCGCGGCGCTGGCGCAGACGACGCCGAGGCGAGGCGAGGGCGAGGCGGCGGAGGCGACGCGGCGAACGGCGCGCGGAGCTCACCGGCGGCAGCGGCGGCGGCCGCTGCTCCGGCGACCTCGGCGACGGCGAGGCGCAAAGACGGCGGCGGCGGAGCGGCTCGGCGACGCGCGGCGCGAGGACGAGCGGAGGCGCGGCGAGGGTTTCGCGAGGCGTGCACGCGAACCGAGGACGGCCGACCGGTTTATCACGCGAACCGAGGCAATCCAATCCGATTCGGCGGCGGTCGCAACGCGACAAGTTTGGACGGTCGGATTCAACGCGAGAGATCGGACGGCTCGGACGCACGCGAGGGTTAGGGTTAGGGTTTGCGGCGCGCGCGCGAGGATGGACGGTGGGGATCGCGCGGCGCGCGACGGCGGCCGAGGTGCGGCGGGCGCGGCGGCGACGGCGCGGTGCCGCCGCCGCGTCAGCGGATGCGCGACACGCGGCGCGAGCGATCGGCGGC
Source organism: Melocanna baccifera (assembly GCA_036346265.1). Lineage (NCBI taxonomy): Eukaryota > Viridiplantae > Streptophyta > Magnoliopsida > Poales > Poaceae > Melocanna > Melocanna baccifera. The sequence continues at coordinate 13,193,910 of CM070691.1, read as the reverse complement.
GAGCGGGCGCGCGGGAAAGGGTACGGCGGCGGCGGCGGGCGCGGGATGGGCGACGCGTGGAGGAGAGAGGGAGATCGGGCTGGTGAGGTTAATTTCTTTTCTTTTCTTTTTCCAGAAATTCAAATAAACATCTAAAAGCTCTAGAAAATAGCAAATAAATCCCAAAAATTCACCAAAAATACCAGAAAATTCCTTGAGACCTGAGGAACACAAATAAAATATTTTCCACTTATGTTAATGTTTATTTTAATCACATTAAATCATTTAAAACTTTAAAAATTTATTTGAAGCTTCAATTAATTTCAGAAAATTCCAGAAAATTCATTTTTGAAATCCAGGCTTTAAAAATCTCAGAAAAACAGGATGTTACACTATCCATAAATAGAGATATGCTAGGGCAAACAAGACAAATAAGTGTGCCACATGTGAGAACTTAGCTCAAGAGAATGACTACCTCAAAAAGACCCTTGAGAGATTTTCTAGTAGTAAGAAGAATCTTAACATGATCCTTAACCAATTTAAGGTGAGTGCGAAAAAGAGAAACTTATAATTTAATTTCTTAAAGCATTTCAAGAACCACACGCCTAATATTGTGAGAGTTGTTGAGAGTGACAAGTTTGAGGTAAAACCCCCTAAGCCATCTAAGACTGTCTTTAGATTTGTAGGTTTTGCCTAAACCCCTTTTAGCAAGACAGATGTTTCTACTTCAATAGGTCAGACTCCTCAATGGTCAAGTACCATTGTACCTTTTGTAAGAAGAATAGCCACATTGTTGAGTTATGCTTCTATAGAGCCAATGTTGAGAGATAAGAGAGGATGCATGCTTTGAGATCCATCAGAGGAGTTCCTTCACTTGTGAGTGTCTCTAGAGCTAAGCAATCCGTCTTTCCTTCTAGACATAAGTCGAGGTTTATAGATGACTTCTTTGACTCCTTTGGTGGCTCTAGGCGGTGTTTTAGGTTAGGGTATCATAAGGGTAGACGATGGATAGCATCTAGATTGAGGGAGTACTGATCTTTTGGTAGGCCAACTTGGATAGGTCTAGGTGATTTTTGTATGCATTCTCATAATTTTTATGCTAACTATTTTATTTTTGCTTCTACTACTATTCCAAGACATCATGTGGCTCAGTACTAAATTTTCATGTCTTTTATTACTAACCCTAGTACTGAGTACAGATGTTTTCTGCTTATACCCTATAGGTCCGACGTGCAAGGAAGGAAGACGTGTGGCTTATTGAATTCGAGTATTCCCAACACATGATCAGAGATTCTATATAGTTCTCCTCCCTCATATTGTATCCGGCAATAAGTTGATTATGTTTGGGGATGCTTCTTCTAGGATCGTGATAACAAAAGGGCACAGTGCGCACCAACACACTTCATGCTCAAGAACATCACTTTGGTTAGTAAGCTAATGTATAATTTGCTATATGTTTCTAGCTTCTTGATGAGGGTTTAGAAATAAGATTCAAGAGTGGAGAGTGTAGAGTTCTAGACTCTTTAGGTGAGTATGTCTTTGGGATCTCTAGATATGAGAGGTTTTTTAGTATTGATTTCAGTATGTCTTCTACCTCTAGCCCTATGTTTCTTATGAATTTTGACTCTCATGATTTAGTGTTGTGGCATCGTAGGCTTGGACACATAGGTTTCGATCACTTGACTAGAGTTAGTGGCAAAAACCTTATTAGAGGATTGCCTAGACTTAGGAGTGCTAGAGACCTAGTGTGCACACCCTATGAACATGGTAAAATGGTTTCTGCTTCTCATCCACCTCTCACTTTAGTGATGACTGATGGCCTTCGATAGCTATTACACTTAGACACAATTGGCCATTCTATAGTCTAGTCTGCAGGAGGGAGCTATATACGTGTCATTATAGGTGACTACTCTAGGTATGCTTAGATGTATTTTCTGGTTTCTAAAGATGAGGCATTTGGCTGTTGTAGAGAGATGGCCTTTAGATTAGCAGTTGACCTCCTAAGGACCCTGAGAGCCATTAGGAGTGACAATAGCACATAATCCAAGAACTCATCATTTACCACTTGCTGACTAAAAGAGGATTAGAGCACCAATTCTTCTTGAAGGATTGCGCGTAGGCTACGAAAGCAGAAAACAAAAACTTTTCTACCGCGCACACAAGGACATCATGCTAAGGAAGGATCATGGATCGTTACCACTAGACGCCAGCGCAGCGGAAGAAGAGTTGGAGAAACCGATCCAACCACGCGCGTCGAGGTAGCAATGGAATTAGCCGATCGTCCCGAACAGATCATCTCCTCCACGCGATCAACCACACCACGAGCAGATCCAATCTGTAGGTTGTTGACGCCGATCAACACCGCAACGAGCAGCGCCTCCATCGGTATCCACACGTCCGGGGCTGGAACGCCGATCGCGAGTGTACTAGCACTCGTGAGCGGCTAGGGTTTGGCTTGGGAGGTGGCGGCTAGGGTTATGCTAGAGGTTAACAGGAGTGTATCCCCTCAGCCCTTCGCCTCCATATATATAGATCTCCTCACTTGGGCCTTGTGGACCGAGGCCCAATAGGAGTCTATTCGGATCTCTATCCGAATTGAGCCCACATCCGAATCATATTCGAATTAGTGTTCCAACCCGTTAAGCGTGCGACCCTGTAGGTTCATGTATACTTGGTCGTGACCCAGAAACGCCTTTCCGATCATCCTATTAATAGCGGCCTCTAGTAAGACATATTAACCCCAAAGTATACGTAAAGATCATATCGGCTGAACCTGTAATATTCTCATGTACGAATCCCTTTGCCTCACGATATAGATTGAGCTCAAGGCGAGACCTGTGTCATCCTCTTAATAGCTCAATCACTCTCTCGATTCCGTGATGGATTATAAACTTGTGATTGACTCCTCAATCACCTTGGCATGGCCATGCACTTTCATAATCCATTACATCGACGTGCCCAGAGATATCTCTCCCATAAGGAGGGGCAAATTCTATCTTGATCATTCACATCCCACTACATGTTTCATGGCAAACCCGAGGATTACTTTTATGACTACCTAGTTACGGAGTAGTGTTTAGTAGTCCCAAAATAAGCTACTATGCATGTTGGGAACCATGATGATCTCAAGTTTAAGGATTCTACATAAACACTACTTGAGACCAACTGATGACACATGGAATCTCTGCAGTGTCTCATGGCAGGTCTATCCAACATATGTTTACTAACATATGTCCATATTATTGATTTGGTATCACCATATCATGATCCATGAGACATAATCATCAATCAATACATATGCTGATCTTTGTCTTTGAATCATATTTGTTCCTCATATGATATATGATCAGGGATCATTTAGAAATAGCAACATTTTAGCATTAAGAGTCTCATGAATAAGTCACATACTCATTGATCAATAATGATGATGTCTATTTCAAGGAATAAAGTAATGTATCATAAACATAGTATGTGATATTTACAACATCTCCATGTTGCCTCTAGGGCATATCACAAACACTTCTCACCTAGAGTTCCCCAACATAATAGGGTTGTAGAGAGAAAGAGTAGAACACTTGTAAAGATGGCTAGGACTATGCTAGATGAGTATAATATCTCTAGAAGGTTTTGGGCTAAGACGATTTCTACTACTTACTATGTGTTCAATAGGGTCTTCTTGAGATCATCCATAAGCAAGACTTTCTTAGCTTAGATTTGGTTATAGGCCTAACATCTCTCATTTCAAGATAATTGGTTGCAAATGCTTTATTATAAAACATGGAAACATGGATAAATTTGAATCTAAATGTTATGATTGCATTTTTCTTGGATATCTTACTCATTCTCATGGCTATCACGTATTTAATTTGCATACTAACAAAATTATTGAGACTTGTGAAGTCATTGTTAATGAGGTTAGTCTTGGTATTAGACCTGATTGTACAGGTACATAGGTACACATTGATCAGAAGAGTATCTTCATTGACGGTGACTCTGGTATAGAAGATGAGGACCCAATCCATTCTCTAGTCACTCCTAAGTTGGTTGTAGAGCTGTTGTGGCTACAGACCAAACAGAGAGAGAGGGGTATGGTAGTGGAGAGTTAGGTGAGCAAAATGACCTCTTCTGTCTTTCCCAAGGACTAGTCACGATACATAAGCACTCCTTCTGGTGATGAGCGACATTACCGTCGTAGCCTTCTCCGGAGCCCCTTACCGAGGACAAGCTGCGTCATTTACATGATTTACAACCTTCTCAGCAGGCTAGCTGGGTTTAGGTGGGGGCCACCCCTACAACAGGAGCCTCTCATGGTGAAAGGCTTCACAGGCCGATGCCATGTTGCCGAGTCCTTTGGCCTCCTCCGTCCCTGCGACCTGTGACGTTGTGTGATTGCGGGCGAGGCGGAGTCGAAGCCGGGGGCGTGCAACGGAGCCGTTGGCGAAGTCTTGCGGTGGGCGATCGCAGCGGGGTCGCGTCTGCGCTGCGAAGGTGAGGGCCGCGACGGGTGTACTGCAGAGGCGAAGACCTCGCCCGAGCAGCCGCCAGCGCGCCAGCGATCGCGAGCGCGACGCGCTTTGCCGGGCGGCCGCCTCGCGCCGGTTGGTGCGGGCTCCCGCCGAGTGACCTGCTGCGTCGGTGCTCTTTGCAACCTGGTGTCCATGGAAAGGCACGGGGCACATTAGAGTAGTAAAACGGTTGTAGTAAGAGCGAAGAGGTATGATGTGCGGCAAGTGCCGGGGTTGTCCCAGGCCACTGGAGTAGAGGAGGCGCCCTTGTGGCGCGGCTTGCGGACGTGCGGCTGCATGTGGAAGTGGCTGGACCGAGGGCGGAGTCCGAGTTGCGCCGCGGGGGCGGAGATCGCGGCGAGGGCGGAGTCGAAGTCGTTCCGCTGAGACGAAGGCTTCGTGAAAGGCGGGTTTGCGGGCCCCTGGTGGTGTCGCATATGGCCTGCGAGGATGGAGACCCCGCCGTCACAGCCATGTGCGCATGTGCAGTCCCGCGAGGATGCTGCACGCGTGTGAGCGGTCGTGCCGCATCAGCTTCCTGCGGGTGCGCCTCTCCGCGCGTAGGTGGTGCTTGAGCTTCCGCCGATTGCGCTTCTTGACACTTGGACGATGCTTCAACTTCCGCCGATTGCGCTTTTTAACGCTTGGGCGATGCTTCGACTTCCGCCGATTGTGCTTTTTGACGCGTGGGCGATGCTTCGGCTTCTGCCGATTGCGCTTCTTGACGCGGAGGAGGTCTGCATAAATACATACCAGAGGGCCGTAGGGTCGTCCGAGCTGGCTGAGATGATCTTTGATCTCGAAAATATGCCTTCTTCTGTTCATAAACACGCAGTGAAGTGTTGCCGTGTTGATGAACAGATGGAGGCCTATTTTCGAGCGTAATAGTGCGGCGATCACCGGCCGCCGTGTGCACGCAGGGGAAGAAGGCCGCTGCGTTGCAAGCAATTGAGCGGTGCTTTGCGCGGTGCGTCATGGGCATGTAGCGCTGGCCGGCTCCGCATGGATAGGCGCAGACTTCGCTTGAACGGGGTTGCTCCGCGAGTGCTCCCCGCACGGGTGCGTGTTGACGGTGGGGGCAGACCCGATATTGCGTCGCGAAGTCGAGTGTGCCGCCGAAGGCGGAGCCAGGTTATCTTGCATAAATTCTCGAGCAGACACGCGGCGAGGCACTATTGGCGCACCGTGCTCTACTAGGGCCCTTAGTGCAACCACCGCTTGATCGGACGCGGTGCGCACGGGTAGGTGCGCTGGTACGACGACGATCGTGGGGATGTGGGCGGTTCGCGTCCCAGCAGTTATGCGCATCGATGGCGTGGGAGGCACAGGGGTATTAAGTACCCCTTGTATTAGGCCACTTGCCTTTTCATCACCTTGTCTTCTAGCTCCCGCTCACGCGTCCCAATCTCCTGGCCTCCTTGCTTCCTTCTACATCCCGGAGCTTCAGAAGAACGATGGCCTACGACGGGGCGCGCGCGCGAGCGGCTGACAACAGCGCTGTCTTCCGACGGGCCTCGCCGCTCGAGGTGAAGTACACCCTCGAGGGGCGCTGCTCCGCGAGTGTGGACGAGTGGTGGACGGCGGTGAAGAGAGGAGGGGGCCGTGCTCCTGCATCCTAGGCTCAACGCTGGTGACGGAAGAGACAATCCGTGGCCTTTTTCGTGAGGGGAAGCTGTGGACCGCCGGGATGTGCGACTGCCTGCGGGCAACGAGATTGAACCGCACCCCGACACATCGGAGGCGATCATGTTCGTCGCCTACCTTGAGTCTGGGTTACGCATTCCGGCCGCCAGGCTTGTCGGGGACGTCCTGCGGGCCTTTGGGCTTGAGCTAGCGCAGATAACGCCGAATGTGATAGCCCGGCTTGCCGTGTATATTTGGGTTGCACGCACGGAGGCGTGCTGGCCGATCGCGTCACTGTTCGCGTTCCTCCATGATATCCGGTGCGCGGTGGAGGAGCAGGGGGATGGGGCATTGCCCGCCTTCAGCGGCGTCGATCTCGCGCTGCGCCCGCAATGAAAGAAGATATTTCCTGCGGAGTCGAGTCGGGCAGAGTGGGGGCCGGACTGGATGAGGCGGTGGTTTTACCACCGCGTGGCGAGCGGTGGCGGTCTTGAGTGCTCGGGGCGGCCGGTGGCGGTTAGCGCCATGCCCGGCGCGCCCCTAGATGCCGATGACGAGTGGGTAGCACGGAGGCTTGTGGGGATCACCGCCCGCTTCAATATGCACGACCTCACTGAGGAGTTCGTTATGTACGGCGTGGCGCCGCTTGCTGCGGAGTGGTGTGTTGCTCCTGGGAGCCTTCGGCGTGACAACGTGCGCCCTTCCGTGTCTTCGCTACCGAGGCCCTCCGGTCCGCATAAGTTGTGTTGGAGTTGGCTTTTGTGCAGTGTTCATTGAGGCTGTTGCTTTTACAACGTGCCCCCGTGCCCTTCGCATGTACTTCCCTAGGGGACGCAGAGCGTGCGGTGTGTGCGTTCCTTGGACCGTACACAGTCAGGGAGCACACACTGTGCGTGGCTACAACCGTGGAGGCAAGTCTGGGGCAGTTGAACCGCGTGTGCGAAGCTTTGGGAATTAGGGTGCCAACACGCGTTGTTCCAGTTCCCAGCCCACCCCGCTGCGACTCCACGGGGGAGGGGGTACTAGTGGACGCGGGTTTTGGCTCGGCAGAGCATGTAGACTTGGAGGCAAAGGTGAGTGGTGCGTCGCCACCAGCCGGTGTTGAGACGGATCCATCACTCTTGGAGGATGTTGGGGCGGAGCCATTGCCCACGGCCGTGGGACCTCCTTCCGCGGCGGTCTCTGAGGCGGGGCCGCCTTCGTACTCCCCAAAGGCGAAACGACCCCGCATACGGTCGCCCCTTCGCTCGTCTGGGGGTTTTGTTGTAGCGAGCCGGGTCGGAGCCCTATGGGACTCCGACTCCGACACCGAGTGCTTCGGTGCCCCCACGGCCCCGATCGAGGCTGCGGCTGCCAGCGGCGAGGGCTTGGTGGAGCTGAGCTCCGACACCGAAGTTCCCCCGATTGGCGAGGTGGGCGAGGATGCGGAGGTCCTTGTGGACTCGGGCGGGGCTGAAAGTACACCTTGATTTTGATTGTGACCTGCTAGGTATTCGCATGGCTGACCATCGTGTGCCCTTACAGCAACCTTGCTCCCCGAGCGTGGGTAGCCCGCGGAGCCCGAAGACGGCTTGTTGGGAGGGGCACCCGGTGCCACTGAGGCTATTGTCGCGGATGCCACCTGTCGTCTAGCGGACTTCGTTCCTCGAGCAGAGGTGTTGGCGGCATGGCGAGGGGTCGCTGATGATGCGGCCGCGAGCTTAGATCAGGACGCCTTGCAGATCTGCGAGCCTGAATTGCTTGAGGGGGTGCTTGAGGTCTCGCAACTGAGGGTAAGTGCCTGACCCCGAGCGGCCCATAGCTGTAACAGCCCAGCTGTTTATTTCAAAAAAAACATTTAATTTAAAATAAAATATTTACTTTTGGTTGTTTAAATTTAATTGCCTGATTTTCGGCTTAAAAAAAGGTTATGAAAAGGTGATTTAAGAAAAAAAATAAAAACAAAAAAAAATAAGTAAATAAGGTATTAAATAACTTAGTTTAAAATAAAAATTAAAGTTATTTGGTCGCTTGAATTTTTAAAATTCTAGTTGACCTGATTTTTAGCTTTAAATAAAAGAGCCTCTCTGTTAAATAAAAAAATATTTTATAAAGAAAAATATAAAAATTTGAGTTGGAATTTTTTTATAAGTTCCAAATAGCTTTAGAAACTTACATGAATTTTTCTAAGATTTTTAGCCTTTATTTGTTATTTATTGTATTATTTAAAGCTAGAAAAAGAAAAACATTTTTAAAAATTAAAATAATGTTAAAAAAATTCCAAAAATATTTTATTTATTCTTTTCAGGTTCCAAAGATTCTAAAAATATTTTTTTGAAATTTTTTGGAATTTTGTTTTTGTTTTTCTTTTTTCTCTTTTTCTCTCTCCTCCTAATCTCCTTCTTCTTCCCAGGCAGAGAACGCACGCGCGTACAGGCAGCCATGGCCAAAATTTTGAAGCTTCCTAACTCTTGATTTCCTCCACTATTTCACAAGAAATAAATTGCATTCAACTCTCCTCATCAAACTCCTTCATTTCCCACCGTTTCCCCTATCATTTATGAGCTATTTTTGCGGGATTTAAACCATGTCATTCAATGACATGCCCTGTTGATCTCACTCGGTCCACCTCCACCCCTATAAAAGGGAGCCCCGTGCGCCTCTCCTCATCCTCACTCAACCCCGAAAATCTCAAGTCCCAACTCCCTCTCTATTGGCCGCAATCGGAATTTTACTTTTGTAGTTCAAGCAGTGTTCTTCGGCCTTTTGTGCCTTGTCCGGTGGAGCGCCGTCACGTTTGACCACACCGTTGGCTTCGCCTCACCGCGTTCTACGCGGTGCTCACCTCGCCTTCGCCGGAACTTCGCCGGAGCATCATCGGCATCGTAGGCCACATCGGGTCCGCGTTCGTCGCGTCGCCACCGGCCGACCGTGCATGCCCGACCAAAACCAAGGTGAGCATCACGATCCCCACGCTCTACTCTTCGATTCGCCACAAGTCTCGCATGTTAATTCTTCTCCATTTGCCCGGAACACCGATGTCAGCCTGTAGGCTGCATAAAGTCTTGTCCACCGCGTTTCGCTAGTCCGTTGGCCGAGCCGTCTACGGCGTTGAGTTTGTCTCGACGTGTTCTACGCCGTGCTCCCCTCCGTTCATCCAAAAACCTTTCCTAAATATTTGCGCCCGATACCTAACCATGGCCGCAAATTGCACTTCGCGTCCCCGCCTGTTCGGGAATGCCCTCGACAATCCGTTCACGTTAGAACGTGCCAAACCATCCCAGGAGGCTATGTTTCAGACGGTTTTAGATTCGCCGTACCGAGCGCGAAGATATTAAGTTTTTCGTTTTTCGGTACCGACGTCGTTCAAACAACGATTGCGTCGCCTCCGGTGAGTTTCGGCTTAGCTGATATTTTTTCTAGACTCGCCTTACCGCGTTCTACGCCATGGTTACCTTACTTCATCATTTTCTTTATCCGAAAATTATTCTTCTCTACACACCCTATGTCGTTGTCACCGTAGACGTCGTCATCGTGCTCCGTTTGACGTGCCGCCAATCCCTACATGTGCCTCGGGTCCTTAGCAACCCATTAGCTTCACCTTCCGTGCCTTTCCTCGCCAACGACACGGCCAAAAATAGTGAACAGGGCTGCTGCCTGTTACTGTTCACGCGGGAATATTCCTTCGGAATATTCCTGATTTTTCTTTTTCCAGAATTTTCTGATCCGACAATCTTCCAATCGCTCGTTCTCCTCCATCCGAACTCCGAATCAGGTGATTCAAGTTTCTAAATTCATCTAAATTCATAATCTATTTTTCAGTATATATTTCATAATTTTTGGATTTTCTCGACCGCCCTTGGTTGAGTCTCCTCACCGCCGGAACACTGCCGCCATCGCCGCCCGAGTTACGCCATCACTCCAACTCGCCACCGACCACCTTCCAACCACTTCTGGTATTGCACAAAAGTACCAACGCACTCCTCGCAATCCCCTCTATCTTTTCTTCACCTCGCCACCCCTCCGGCGAGTAATCCCATCGCCGGGTGTCTCTTCCGCCGATGTACACGTCGCCACCGCCAAATCTTCAATAGGACCACGCGCACCTCCTTCACCCTTTTTCCCGAGCCAGAGCATGACCAGAGTACCCCCACCGTCGGTAACCTTAATCAGGCCCGCGCGAGCCTTTGACACCCCTTCTCTGAGCAAGCCGTCGTCGGAGAGTCTCCACCGTCGATAATCGTGCCCCACCTCCGCTACACCCTCACCGCCAGCCAACTCTGTGTAGCCCGAACCTTGCATAAAGGAAATACCGGACTCATACTCTTCTCCCTCTTTTGTACACCTCCTCGGTCTTCGTCGCTGTTGGATCGCTCGGATCTTGTCACGTGAAGCCGTCCGACTTCTCCCAACCATCCGATTCTTAGACTCTGACGTTCGGAGGCTCATAAGACTCCGACGTCCGGAGGCTCTTTAAACTCCGCCGTTCAAAGGTTCTTTAGACTCCGCCGTCCAAAAGTTCTTTAGACTCCGACCATTTGGAGGCTTCTTAGAATCCGATTGCTTAGAGCCTTCAACTAACCTTCGGAGACTTCGACTCCAGGTCATCGACCGAATCTTCGACTTCGACTGCACTCGTACTTGATGTCTCTGTCTTCGGCTTCAACCTCTGCAATTTCATCTGTTGATTCGACCATGGTTGCGACCACGACTTCGACTACGTCTTCAATTATGGTTTCGACTATACAAGAATATTGTAGCTTCCGACCACTTTTCCTTCACAAAGAAAAGAATTTCAAGAATTCCTTTTATTCATTTCTCTGGAATTCAAACTTCTAGAAGTCGTCCTCCTTCGCCCTAATTCCTTTGGACCAATTCAAATTCCTAAATTCATATTCTATCTCCCAGCTTTTATTTTATGATTTTTGGATTTTATTTGGATTTTATTTGAGTTTAGTCTGTTATGGCTTTTCACGTGTAGACTACGACTAATCCGGAGAGTATAACTTCAGCGAACCTCGGCAAACTTCAAAGAAAGGCAAGTTACACCTTTGACCATGTTGAACCTAATATTTCAAATGTATTTATATTGTTTTACTGTATATGCATGCGTATCTTTACTCAAATATAATTCAAATTTGTTTTAAATTTAGTTATACCCATAATCCTTTGATTATAGCCCAATTTGAATCTCGAATTCCTATACCTTGTCACCCTAGCTAACAACTAGTTAGTACTGTAGTATTGACTAGAAATTTTTATAGCAATGCTTAGCCTGGCTTAGTATAACTTTAGGTGGGATCAAATCTTTCTCATGAAATGACGATTTGAAAATGAGTTCTTGACTTCGGTGAGTCAAGGATGGTTTGTGAAAATGGTTTAAAAACAAAAATAGAAACTTATGATTTGGAGTTAGGCTAATGGATAGGTGGTGGGCGCCGGCATGCCTCGTGTTTAGTGACACCTGGTTGATTGTCGTGCATTTGAGTATGTGGATTGAGCCTAAGTCAAATTAAGGACCGGTCTGTGAGCTACTGTTGCAAAACCACATCGTACTACCACAAGACTGGTATGGGACAGTCCTGGCTGACTAATTTGTGAGGTCCCAACTTTGGTCTCGCTATAGGTTGGATGTGAGCGTGGCATAGGCCATGGGAAGTCTCACACGGCACAAGAGGGGGCTCCAACTTATGGATTCAAGTTGTGGTGAAACCTTAGCGGCGGCGTGACCAAGTTGAAGGCTTAGTATTATAAAGGCCTTGTTATGGTTTTCTCAGTCGCACGCCTATGGAAGCGTGTAGTGTCCGACAATATGAGATAATCATATCTTGTGGGTAAAGCTGTACAACCTCTGCAGAGTGTTTAATCTATCCTGGATAGCCGTGCCCACGGTCACGGGCAAGCTGGGTAAAGTTTTTCACGGATTAGACTTTGGTTTTTAAAATGGTTTCTGAAAAAGGCTTATAGATGGATGGATAGAATCCATGACCAGGTGAGATACCTGTGAATAAGTTGGTGTTTGGTCGGAGCCTGCACTAACAAAATGAATCCATAAGAGATTTTAAAAAGCATATGGATAGATGGAATCCATGTGAAACCTTTTGAAAAGATGGACCAAGTGGGATACCTGTGACTAGGTTAGTGTTTGGTCGTAGCCTGCGCTAACGATATTATTTTGTTAAATTATTATTTCTATCTACTGTATAAAATTCAGCTTTTGCACTTATGCTATTGTATTTAAATTCAGTACTGTTTTCTCACAAATAACCTTATTAAGCCTTCCTTTGTTATCCCTATGCATGCATTCACTCTGTTAAAACTCCTGGTGTAACTTGCGTAAGTACTTTCTGTGCTTACCTTGGGAGTACTTTATGTGCTCACCTTGCTAAAATCTGCCGAGGATGACGTCAACAACTTCGGTGAGGATGGTGACGACTGGGCCGTGTCTTATAGTCATTCGCCTGTGGGCAGGCAGGATGGGCTGCTGCTTCATTGGTCTTCTTCCGCTGTTTATATTTATTTTTGGTTTATGAACCATTGATGTAAACTTTGGCCATCAGGCCCATATTTAGTTAATGAATAAATGTCATTGTGCATGATATAAATCTTTGTATCCACTGTGTGCATTAGCTTGATCCTGGACTAGTGCGATTTACACAGAGGATCCAGGAGTTGTTGCTCCGGGGTCCGACAGTAGCCACTGGGAGGTGCACTGATTGCTTCATTGTGTAGACTTTTGCCCGCAGTCGGGCGCTACAGGCGGCCCATGCCCGGGAGCGGGAGGCTTTGGAGGGCCGGCTGCGCGCCGTCGAAGGGGCCCTTCGCGCGTCGGAGGAGGCGCATTCCGCTAAGGATGACCGCATGTGGCTCCTGGAAGCGGAACGCGCGGCAGCCGTCTTATATGCCACGGAGCGTGTGGCGTCGACTCGGCAGGCAGCGATGGTGGAGCGTGACGGGCTGCTCCAACAGGTTGCCGCACTGGAGGAAGAGAACGGTCGCCTCACTGCGTCCTTGAGGGAGCGGGATGAGGCATTAGGTGCCGCTTCGGCAACGGCATGGGAGGCTATGCTGGCCCTGGAAGGTACCCTTGAAAATCTCGTTGCCGAGGTATCGCCCAGCTCTTTCGGACCCGGAGAGCTTCCATGGACACTTCGACGGATTGCGGAAGCGGCTGATCTCGCCTAGCCGGCCGCGACATCCTTTGGCTATCACTGCTCCTATGTGACTGCTTGCCTGGCGTGCGCTCTTCTCCAACACCAGGGCTGCCGCCATGTCGATGAATTGGGCGACCCGCACTGAGATGCCTACCGAGCCGGGTGATGTTCGGGGCCGCGGCGCGCTCGTCGGTTCGCTGTTTGGTTTTTTCACGAGCGGATCTGGGAGTATATTGGGGAGGCCGCGGCGAAGGTGGAGCTGCGGCGGAACATGTACGGCGAGGGGAACCTTGGCGAGTGGCTTGACAATGTTGCCCAGCGCGACGATGACGGGGCCGACGGTTCAAAGCAGGTGTGACCCCGGGTTCTTGTACGCTTGGTGTGTGTTGTAAGCTTGCGTACTTCATGCCGCGAATGAATTGCAAACTGCTTCGCTTCCTTGATCGATCTTGCCCGTTTGCTTCGAGCAGCAGCTCGACGGGGAGCTGCTGCTGGTTTCTGACATCGTAACTCGGTGCCGCTTATGTCGCTGGTGGCGGGCCGAAGACTCACTGGACTTCTGGGCGAATCGACCCTTGGCGGGCGAGACTTTGGCGCGAAAGGTCAGCCCAACGAAGCCAGACGAGTAGTGCCGGCCTGGCGGGTTTTTTGTAAGAACGTAGTGGCGGTTTGGTAGACAAGTCGGGAAATTCATCCTTGCCGTTGTTTTTGGATGCGTCTGCTTTGTGTCTTCTTTTTGGTGGGGTTTGTTGGTTGGGGTAGACGCCTGGGGTCGACGTGGAGGTGGGGCGTAGTCGCTGCGCAAACGCTCCGTCCCCTACCCTCCGAAGTGGTGGTAGCAGAGCTGGCGCCTAGTCAAAGTAGACGCGCGAGCGGTCCGTCCCCTACCCTCCGGTGGTGGCGCGAGCCGACGCCAGTCGGCGAGACGCGTGAGCGCTCCGCCCCTACCCTCGAGTGGTGGCGCAGAGCCGGCGCCAGTCGGCGAGACGCGCGGCGCTCGCCCCTACCTCGTAGGATAATCTTGGGAGGGACAGGGACCTAGCCTCGTGAGGTCCCGCCCCAGTGGTCGAGGAGGACCTCACGGGCGACTGCTTTACCGAAGCTTTTGACGCCGATGGGACAGGTGAGGCAGATCAACGAGGTCCGCACATGGTGCTGTACGACTGCGAGTGAGGTGCCTCTTGGCCGTCGTCCCTCGCTTCGGGCCCCGCAAGATAGGGGGACGCGTGGAGTGGGGCAACCCTGCCGCACCACGTGCCCCGGGGCGTCGATGGGACTCTTAAGCGGACTATCCGCGGTCTTGCCTCTGGGGTTCTTTAAAAAGGGGGCAATTGGCTGAGTGGAGCGGCATTCGCCTTCCCTGACATCGCACCCCGCACTCGCTTGTTCCAACCGCCCCATAGCGTGGAGGATCTCAACGCGCTAATGCCGCTGAGGCGATCGCGGGTCGGCGCCCAACCCATGCGGGGGACGCGACGCCACGATGCGTTTTCTCCTCGCCGTCGCGCCAAGAGTCGCAAACAAAAGGGGAAGTGGGAATTCACTTGTACTTCATCAGGGCTGCTCCTAGCTTCAGGAGTAGACTGTTATGGCGCGCCACCGAGGCCCTGTCCCGCCGTGGTGCCCCGTACAGGCGCCTGTTCTCTCCCCCAGTCTCCTCCCCTAGCTCTTGGGCGCTTGGGATGAGGGGAGGATGGGGGCGTGGCTCTTGCGGTGCTGCAGGGAGCCGTGCTGCGCCAGGGGGGCTCCGACTCCTCCAGCTTGGGGCGGCACGTCTGGGAGCCTTGGGCGCTCTCTGTCTTGTGTCGTGGGCACCCGCTGAGGCAGCCTCCTGCGCGGAAGGGACTGCATCCGCGTGGGGGCCTTCGCCGAGCGCGTTTGGTTTCTCGGCTCTTCTGCAGAGGCGCTGGCCATTGAGCTCCTGCGCCGCCTACTTGATCGGCATGCAGAAGTACCAAGCGTAAGCCCCGTGTTGAGCTCCTGTGCCTCGCTCCTGTACTCGCGGTCGCCTATCCATGTGGCGCGCGCGGTTTGCCGGGATCGCACGGAGCCTCTGGAGTTCGTGCGCCATTGTATGTGGACTCCGGCAAGTGTGTGGGAATATCATCCACGTCTTATTTATACTCCGGAGAGTACGCGTGGTGAGAACACCAGCGCGTGCGCGAGACATTCGTGTCTTGTTTAGACTCAGTAGAGTACGCAGGGAAAACATCCGCGTCTTTGCTTGTACTCCAGAGAATACGTGGGACTATCAACCACGGCTTACTTAAATTCCGGAGGGTACGCCCTCGCACGCGCGGAACTTCTGCGTCTTGTTTAGACTTAGTAGAGTGCGCATGGAAAACATCCGCGTCTTATTTATTCTCCGTAGAGTGCGCGCGGAGGCGTCCCCCCGCTGCGTCTTATTTATACTCCGTAAAGTGCGTGCGGAGGCGGACCTCGTCGCTACGTCTTATTTATACTCCGTAGAGTGCGTGCGGAGGCGGACCTCGACGCTACGTCTTATTTATACTCTGTAGAGTGCGTGCGGAGGCGGACCTCGACGCTACGTCTTATTTATACTCCGTAGAGTGCGTGCGGAGGCGGACCTCCGTGGAGTGCGTGTGTGGAAGTGAGTCTCCGTGCGGTGCGTGTGCGGAGGTGAGTCTCCGTGCGGTGCGTATGCAGAGGTGAATCTCTGTGCGGTGCGTGTGCGGAGGTGAGTCTCCGTGCGGTGCGTGGGAATATCGACCATGTCTTTATACTTCGGAGAGTACGCGCGGCAGTGATGCCGACGCATGCGCGGAACTCCGCGTCTTGTTTATACTTGGTAGAATGCGCAGGGAAAACACCCGCGTCTTTTTTATACTCCGGGGAGTGCGTGCGGAGGCGAGCCTCCGCACATTTGGGGGGGTATAAACAGTTTCGCAAACGGCGAACTTTATTAAATTCCCATTTGCGCGGGTAAGCGAGTACAAAATGTTAAGGACTAACCACTGGACTCGCCGTCGTGGTGGTGGGATAAGAAGCCTCTAGTGCTTGGGCTACCGCAAGGCATGTATGGGCGCGCCCGACCTAGATACCGCCTTGAGCTCTCAGGCATGGGCTTCGGGTTCCATGCTCCAAGTGCCGAGCCACGTGCTGGTCGTCGAGAATGGTGATAACACTTCGCAGGCCCGGAAGCTTCACACATAGGAAGCCATAGTGTGGTACCGCTCCAAAGGAGTTAAGGATCGGTCTCCCCAAAATGGCGTTGTAGGGGTACTAGATATCAACGACATCAAAGGTGGTGTCCTTGCTCACCACGTTGTCCTCCAGGCCGAAGGAGACCTGCAAACATATTTGGCCCAGCGCCAATAGCGGCTGACCTCCGAAGCCCTGCGGTGGAACTCTTGAGGGGCCAAGGCGATTGCAAGGGATCGCCATCTGGTCGAAGGCCTGTGCGAACAAGATGTTCGCAGAGCTGCCCCCATCGACCAGGACGCGTCGGACGTCGCACCCGGCAACCGCGACCTGGATGACTAGGGGATCCTGATGGGGGAACTTGACGCCTTCAGCGTCGGCAGGTGTGAATGTGATCGCGTGCTGCGCCCAATCTGGCGGCGCCTGGGCTGGGTATGCCGCCACATGGTGTAGCCTCCGCACGTAGGCCTTGCGCTGTCGTTCCGAGGCAAACTCCAAGGAGGAACCGCCGAAGATGACGTTGATGACCCTGCGTGGGGCGCCCTTAAGGGCATGGATCCGCAGGGGGCTTTCCTGGGGCTGCTGCACCTAGGCTTGTATCCGTCGGAGGCCCTCCTGAGGCTGCGGCGCCTGATCGCAAATTCTCAGGGGGCCGTCCGGTGGCTGCTGAACGTGCGCCACGACGGGTGGGTGTGCCTCGAGGTCCCTGTCTCGGGCAACGCTTTGGCGAAGTGCTACGATGGTGGTGCAGGAGCGGGTATCATGATTGCCTTGGCCATGCACCTCGCACCACTATGGACGCTGTTGGTCATCGTACTCCGTGTGGGCCCAACCGTCGCGACCCCGGCCTCGCCCCCAACCTCGTCGGGCCCTAGTCCCGCGGTTAGCAGGGGCGTTATCCTTGGGGCCGGCCTCAATGTCAAAGACGTGCCGGGCTCGTCGGGACGTCTGACGGCCACGCTGGGGGGTGTCCTTCGACATCTCCTGTCGACGTTTGCTCTGCGAGGAACTTGCTTGCGATGGATCGACGCTCTTCACGACGCTTCTCGCTGGGTTGACATCGGCTTCATTGCCCTGGCGTCGCTTTGCGTCTTCTTCCGCCCGAGCGTATTCCTCCATCTTGTCGAAGAGTTTCGTCACGGTCTTGATCGGCTTGCGCGCGTTATATTCGGCCAGTTGCCCCGGGCGAAGACCCTGTACCGCTGCGTTGATGATTGTTGTCTCGTTGACGTCTTTGACCTGGCAACGGACCTTCGCATAGCGTTTGAAGTACTCGCGGAGTCTTTCCGATGGTTGTTGCTTGATTGCGAAGAGTTGATCCGCGTCGACGCGCTCGATGTAGTTCCCCTGAAAGTTGTTGTAGAGGCGGACGCATATCTGCGCCCATGCGTATATGGAGTTCGGCTCTATGGCAAAGAACCATGAGAGTGCCACGCCTTGTAACGCGAGCGGGAGCCCCTTCGCCTTAGTGGTGTCGTCCCCGCCTGCCGCCTAGATGGCGGTCTCATACACGCGCACGAACTCCCGAGGGTCCGTGTCGCCCTTGTACGATGTAACGGAGCTGGGAAATTTGAAGTCCTCCGGCCACGCTACTTGCTGCAGGCTGGGGATTCCGGGTCCACACGTCGTAGCGAGGCGCGGCTGGAGGTTGGGGCGTCGCGGCTGTCCGCCCTCTCGGGCACAGGTTCCAGCGCGGCCACTAGTGGGGTCGGCTGACTCCGAGCCTCTTGCATGCTCCGCACGGCCCCCCGGAGATCCGCCAACTCCCGCTGGAGCGTGCTAAGGGCTGCCAGCAGGGCATTCTTCGCAGCGGGCGTAGATAGGGCGACGGGGGCACCTAGTTGCGCGGTCGAGGTTGTCACGACCACTGCCTGTGCTCTTAGGTTGCTCCTCCCATCTGCACGGTGGAGTTCAGTGCCGACGGTGGGGCCGTGTGGCCGGCGGGACCGCTTGGCACTTCCGCACCGGGTGCAGAGACGGTGGTCGCGCCTTGACGGTCGTCGAGGCTACCACTCCCTAGCGCCCGGCTGGTGTCATTAAGGTTGATCGTCGCACCAATGGCGGGCTGGGGTGCGACGCGCGGGTTGGGGCCGATCGTCTCGTCAATGGGGGCGGGGTCGATGGCGTCGGTGGTGGCGGGGTCGGTGCCGTCGGTGGTGGTGGGGTCGATGGCGTCGGTGGTGGCGGGGTCGATGGTCGTGCGGTGAGTATCGCCATTTTCGCCCCCGACCGCCGATGCCGAAGCTCTGGTGCTGACGCGGGGCCTCGCCGCGGCCGCTTCTTTCTTCCTCGCCGCCGATGATGAAGCTTTTTTCGGTGCCATCCTTCTTCTTGCGGTCTTGAGGTTTGCTTCCGTCGTCCCCACAGACGGCACCAACTGTTGTGGCTACAGACCAAACAGAAAGAGAGGGGTATGGTAGTGGAGAGTTAGGTGAGCAAAATGACCTCTTCTGTCTTTCCCAAGGACTAGTCACGATACATAAGCACTCCTTCTGGTGATGAGCGACATTACCGTCGTAGCCTTCTCCGGAGCCCCTTACCGAGGACAAGCTACATCATTTACATGATTTACAACCTTCTCAGCAGGCTAGTTGGGTTTAGGTGGGGGCCACCCCTACAACAAGAGCCTTCTTATACTTCTCTAGCTTCAGCAAAGTAGCCTCCTCTCACCTTCTATGGGGGCTTCAAGTGGCTATGCTTTTACCTCCATAGCCCATGAGGTAGAGCCCACAAGTGCACCAGGACCTCCTCTTCATATTCAGCGATGACACCCTTAGGAGTAGATAATTAGGAATCTCTATGAGCGAGTTACTCGCTCTAGTTTTATCTCTCTAGATTCTCATATATATTTTTCTTTTGTTGCGTCTTTCGAACCCCGAGATGTCACTCATGTTTTATCCGATCCCTTTTGGGTCAATGGCATGCATAAAGAACTTTAAAACTTTAAAATAAACCAAGTCTAAATCTTAGTTGAATCTCCTCCTAATCATAATATAGTTGGAACAAAATTTGTTTTAAAAAATAAGCAAAGTGAAGATGGATTGATAGTTCGAAGCAATGCTAGACTTGTAGCTCAAGATTTTTCCTAGGTAGAGGGCTTATATTTTAAAGAGGCCTTTGCACATGTATCTAGATTAGAAGCTATTTGTATATTGTTAGCATTCGCGGTGTTTAAGGGTTATAAGTTTTTTCAAATGAATGTTAAAAGTACTTTTTCTTAATAGTTTCATAGAATAAGTGGTATATATCAAGCAACCTCCTGATTTTGAAAATCCTAAATTCTCAAACTATGTGTTAAGCTCTCTAAAGTATTGTATGGATTAAAGAAAGCCCCTATAGCTTGGTATGATAGGCTTAAGAATTTCTTGCTTAAAAATAATTTCAAAATAGGAATAATAGATAAAACATTATTCACTCGCAAAGCATGGCAATAACTTTTTATTTGTTCAGATTTATATGGAAGACACTATATTTGGTGGTTTCTCTCATGCTTTGGTGTTTGGATTTTTAGATTCAATGAGTAGGGAATTCGAGATGAGTATGATGAGCGAGCTAACTTTCTTCCTTGGTCTTTAAGTCAAGTAACTGATAGAAGGAACATTCATTCATTAAAGCAAGTAGACGAAGGACCTTCGGCGCTTCGACATGGGAAGCAGCAAGCTAATATCTACTTTCATTGCCACTTCTACCGTGCTGGATCCTGATGAGGACGAAGAACCCATGGACTAGAAAGAGTACCACAGCATGATCGACTCTCTCCTCTACCTCACGGCGTCGAGGCTGGACATTCAGTTTGTTATATGTCTGTGTACTTGATTTCAAGCATCCCATCGTGCCTCACATCATCAAGCAGTGCATCATATTTTTAGGTATCTTCAGGATACTCTTGACTTTAGACTCTAGTATTCTTCTGATTTTGCGCTCACTACTAGGGAAGCGTTGATCTATGATATTTCTATTTAATCACAAAAAAATCACTAAATCGTCACCAAACTACATCTATGATGAGCTTATGATGAAATGGCATTCATCATGGATGTCCCATCATAAAAGAACTCTTGTGACGAAATGGTCTTTTTCGTCATAGATGTATGACAAAAAACTATTCGTCATGGAATAGTTTTGTCCTATGACGAAAAGATCTCGTCATGGAAGACAAAGAGAATGTCATGGATAGCTGCCATTTTCGTCATAGTATAGTAGGTTTGATCAGCCAAAATGACATGGACAAGTTGTTTTATGACGAACGTTTTGTCACAGATGAAAGCCATGTTAGCACACACTTTCATCATAGAACACTTGACGCCACCGATGATCTAATGTGGTTGACACGTCATTGTCTGACGTGGCGGTACATTGTGACGATAAGACATTTGGCAAAAAATGGCCTACATGGCGTCTAGATGGCATCCAACGTGGCACTTAGTTTGTGAAAAAAAATATGTTTGTCTCAAAACAAATTGGTTGACATGGCATCCAACTAGCACCCTACGTGGCACCAAGTTTTCACGGACCTGTCCAACATATTTGGCCTAATAAGTTGGCTCAGTATATTTGGCTCAGCATATGTTTGTCTTTAGCCCCTATACCATGCATCCATTTGCATTGACACATCTTGCTAGGTTGGAGGCATATCCATCTGGAAATTTCACATTTCTTAGAAATTCACACGATGCAATCTTTCATTCTTTAGTCAAGGTGTAGCATAATGTTGCACACCATATGAGTTGCCATTGTCCTCTAAGTGCATCTCCTCCCTTATGCCCATGTCTTGCAAATCAAGCCTAGCATTAATAGTGTCCTTTGTCTTTGACTCAATATTGAGGAATGTGCCAACAAGGTTGTCACATATGTTTTTCTCGATGTGCATGACATAGAGGTTATGTCACAACTTCAAATCTACCCAATATGGCAAGCCAAACAGACTAACCCTTCAGCAAAATGATAGCCATCATTCTCTTGGCGCTTTCTTTTCTTATTTTGAGGATATTTTCTGGGTCTAAAATCTTTGACCTTCTCCAGTTGCTCCAAAAACCCCTCTCTACTAAATTCTCCAGGCTTCTCACAGGTTTCAATTTCACCATCAAAATCTAAGCTTTTTCGCCAATGGTGGTTCTTTGGAAGGTGATGTCGATGCCCAATACAATAGATGTTCCTCCTCAGTGCCCTTGACAAAGGATCTTTGTCATAATGCACACATGCAAAATAACCTCTTGTTGTCCTCCCTGACAAAGTGCTTAAAGCTGGATAATCATGGATGAACCATAATATTGCAGCATGCAAATAGAACATTTTAGAGGTAAATACATTATAAGTATGAACACCCTCAATCCAAAGTTCAAGCAATTCTTCTACAAGAGGCTCCAATAAGACATCAAAATCCTTTTTTAGAGATTTTAGACCTAGGATGAGTGAGGACATCATGGAGTTCGACTGATCCATGCATGCCCACGGTGGTAGGTTGTACAGCACAACAATCACTGGCCACATGCTATAGAAGGTGCTCATATTGCCAAATGGATTAAAACCATATGTAGAGATACAAAGTCTCAAGTTTCTTGCATCTCATGCAAAATCCGGATATTTTCTATCAAAGTCTTTCCATACCTCCCCATCAGCTGGATGGCTCATTTCACCCTCAATAGGTTGCCTCTTCAACTTGTGCCATTGTGCATTCTCTCCTATTTTTTTTGACACAGACATTCTCTCCAGTCCTGGTATCAATGGAAAATGTCATAGGACCTTCTGAGGAACCCACTTTCTACCATCTAGGTCTTTCCATCTTCATTCTCCACATATTGGGCAATTATCAATCTTGGCATACGCCTTCCAAAACAAGACACAATTGTTGTTGCACACATGGATTGAATCATACCCAAGTCCTAATTCACAAAGATAATTCTTTGCTTCATTGTATGAATTGGGAAGTACATAATTAGGGAATGCTGAGGACAACAGCTTCACTAGGGCACTAAATGATGTATTGTTGATCCGATAGTATGACTTGATGTGTAGTAACTTAACAAGAAAAGAGAATCTTGAAAAGTTAGGACATCCTGGGTAAAGTGCCTTCTTCGCATCTTTTAACACACTTGCAAACTTTGGCTGACTTCCATCTTGGTTTGCAGCTATGTACAAGTCTCCTAGCAACTCTGGAATTGCATCATCGTCCTTGTCATCCCCGTTTACACCATACCCATCCATGGTAGCATGTTCCATAGAATCATGATTTTCATTCCCCTATTTTGGATCTTCAATAACTTCAACATCAAATGCTTCTCCATGATGTACCCACCTAGTGTAAGTACTTGACATCCCACTGAGCCATACACTGTTGATTCATACATTCACGACATGGGCAAAGTATCTCCTCATTCTCATTGAACCGTGCTTGAATAAACTGCATGAACTCCTTAACGCCATTGATATATGCAGGACTAAATAGTTTACCATAAATCCAACTTATGTCCATTTGTTCATCATTATAAATACAAATTAAAATGTATCATAGTGCATCTACATAATCTGAAAAATATTCATCACAAGTATATCTTCAACACCATTAATTAGTTGAATTACAACATGCCCAAAGACTGGTACTTTGAAATTGTAACCTACCTATCATTACAATCACAAGTTATAGATTTTAGTCAAAAAAAGAAAAATTTACAGGGACAATCAAATAAAAAACAATAGACATTTATTATTCCCAGGTTTTCACATTAGCTCCAACATGTCATACAATTAGCATAACTAATCTCTAATTTCAATATAGATTAGGGCTGCAATAGTAAGCTCCTAGCTACCAACAGAAAATTTGCCCAAAAAAAAGCATCATGGAATTCAAGTAACATGCATCATGGAAGTAGAATCACCTCATCAAGTGTCCCTTGTAGATGCAGCATGCCCCTTGCAGAGGATCCCTGTGCATCCCAAAAATCTGAGCCACCGACGCAACCCTGTAGCAGCAAATCCATGAGGATCTCTTGAAGACGGCAGGTCACTGGTGGGAGAAGCTGGCGGAGCAACGCTGGTAGGCAGCGCGGTGCGGCTGGTGGGAGGTGTAGGCAAGCATGGCCATCATGGGCGGAGCTACTGGTGAAGTGGCGCAACATAGGTGTGTTTGGTGCGGAGTGGCGCAGCTGGTGGGTGGAGTGGAGCTGGGCGGCTGGCAAGTGCGGCCGTCGTGGGTGTGCACCCCCAGAGTCACTACACGACCGTCATAGCTACGTGGGGGTGGGGTGGGGAAGGATTTGCGCTAAGTCTGCATGTCCATGTATTGGAATTACTTTACATTGTAAGAAATATACATATAGAATAAATTGAAGCCTCTGATCAGTATCCTTTCATTTGTGTAATGATAAGACATGGTAGCCGCATTGGTGAGGTCTTGTTGAGACCCAAATATGCAAATCCAGACTCTCTGTGTATACCGCACTAGTCCAGGATCACGCTAGGAAGGCTGAGCGGAAGGGAGGTGGGGGGCGGATGGTCGAGTGAAAGGGAGGCAGGCGGGGGCGGATGCCTAAGCGGAAGGGACGCAGGGGGCGAATGGCCCGAGCTGTGCAGTTCGAGTGGATAGCCTTGCGCTTGCGGCTTCTTTACGCATAGGGAAAAGCTAACGCGTTCGTTGCGGCTTCTGGCTTATCCGAACGAAGCTGAAGTCGGAAGCTACCCCCTAGAAGCAGCTTTGAACAGGCACTGTACCTCAACTGACAATCAAGTTGGTTAGAATGGCAACATGGGGACGGTCAGACCGATACTGATTTCTAGTCAAACCGCCAACTATTGACGGTTCAAACCGCTGGACGTTAGCGGTTTGACCGGTGATGAGGTTTGGTCAGACCAGCTATTCAGTGAGGCTTCGATCAGTTTTTAATTCTTGTGGTTTTGAGTCGCGAGAAGAGCTTGAATGATGAAGGTCTGGGTTTATATGTTGCATGAGATATATTACTATAAAATAATTTCTTTATCTTTTGATGTGTAGAATCGCTTAGAGTCAACCATGGTCAACGGTGAAGATCGGGGCTATACTCATGGAGGAGCTGAAGCCCAAAACAATTGAGTATGTCGAGTGAGGTGGTGAGCTCAATTATGGTACAAGAAAGGTGGAAAATGTTAAGAGAAAATTTGAATGACGGGATGTATCATGTGGTTTGGTCGGTCCAAGTGAGGTATGGTTCGATAAAGTCGGCACAAGAGAAACTTGCCCACACGTGGTAAGCTAGTGGTGCACCTATGCATAGCAAGCATGATGATTACTTGCAATGGAAGAAAATAACCTAGTAAAGAAAGAGTATTTTGGTAGTTTAACCAAAATACAAGGAACTACTTTGAAGCAAAATCGTGGCGTTTGGGAGAGTAGCTTAGGTTAAGGAAAAGCTGAAAAGATCAAGTTGGATCGAGCCTAAAAATTTAGCAAATTCAGGTTTATACACTTTGAAAAACGTGTATAAGTGTAGTGTGAGTTAAAACCCATGTGTGTGAGGCTATCGGATTTCCCACATTGTGTTAAGTGGATAGTAGCTACTAAAAGTTAGATGTGGCTTTCTAATCTATCTATTTGATGGGTTGAGATGGAGACTTGTAGTTAACCATCCAATTATCCTCTCTTGAGACCAAATATTTATGGGTTCCATGGTTTGGTAATTTTTAGAATTTGATTTCTTGAGTTTTTAGCTTTGGGATTTTGGATGTGAATTCTATTCTCTATAACTCTATAGTTATTTGAGAATAAGATCAAAAATATTTAGAAAATATTTTTAGTTGACACCATTTATCTCTTTCTGTTATCTGTTTTAGCTTCTGATTTTTTTCACTATTTAGTATTTCGTCTTTTTCTGATTTTTTTTAGATATTTTAGGCTTTTTTGTATTTTCTTTTTTTCCCGTGTTCCTTGGTATTATCCCTAATGGGTTAACATATTTTTTTTCTATTTTTACATTTTTTTCAAAATTAATTATACCTAAAAAGTCAAATTAGCTACAGTAAAAAAAACTAGCTACAATAAAATTTTAATAAAAAATCAAAAGTCATCGCTAAAATGGACGCCCCCCTCCCGGTTCAGAAACCAGAAAAGCCATGTTTCTCCTTGAAGGTCGGCCATATTTTGGGTTCCGTCCTCTTTTACGTGAAACGAGAGGGGGTTGGTTGATCAAGTACAACCTGGCGAATCTCACAACAAAATGTACGGCTTTACAAGAAAGAGGGTGTAATCTTTGGTTCGTGATGGTGACTGCTTGACGGGTCAGGTAGATCAATGCCACACACCGTCGATGGAGCTAGAAAAAAAGGGTCAGCTTCAGCCTCAACTCTTCCTCATGCATCCATACCGAAGAGATCGTCCAGAGTCCCACCTGCGAGGCATCAATCGGCGCACGCTGATCAGCCCCTGGGTGTTCCCTGTGGTTGTTCGCCGGCTTCAGTCGCCGTTGACACCGTTTGGGCTCTGTTGTAATCTTATTCCCTTTCTGGGCAGTTCCAACAACTATTCTAGGATATGTAATGAATTTCGAATCAATGAAATCCAGAACTTCACTTAAAAAAACTTATGTTATAGGGTCTGTTCTTTGCGGCTTTTAAAAACTGTTTTTGGCTTTTACTATAGTAACTAACTTTTAAACGGAGTATTTTTTTTAAGATGAGGTCTACAAGTTAATTGTAGTACACGTTAAAAACCTAATATCTGTACCATCAAAAATCGTAAACGAGTATCTCTCTTTCCGTAATCTCTGTCTCAAACAGCCAAAAAGTCATCAGCCGCAGCCAAAAGCCATCAACCGCAGCCAAAAAGAATAGGCCCATAATCTATATAGCCTCTCCATATGATCACCGAAGTCATGGAAGTTTTTTTTATCTCGCCGTTGTTTAGCGGGTTATCAACTATCAAGATGGTTGGGGTGTCACAAACCATTTTTGAAGACAAAATGGCACAAACAATTTTAGTTTGAACTAGATAAAACATTCCCCACTATTCCTACCGTAGCCCACCACCCAAATCCATATTCTCCCTACCCCCCTTCCCAGCAGGATCTGCGGTAACAAGAGGACCCAACCCTTCCACAGGTTGAAATTTGTAGTTTTCTCATTCTCTTCCCCCCTTCGTCTTGTGTATAAGCTCTTTATCAATTTCATGGCGGAAATCTTCTGGGTAGCATGTTGCCCCTATCACCTGCGCATGTGAAGACGGTGGATGCCAGCGACACTACCTACCCCACTAGTCTAGGCAAGAGAAGTATTCCAGCTTCTCAGATATTTTCTTGTCCCACCCAGGGAAAAACTTTCGGTTTGAAAATAATTTTGCTTGGCAACGAATGGAAAGAAATTTCGTTCCAAAATTCGGATGAAATTTTCAAATGCATTTGAATTTTTTTACCGAAATTTGGCCAAATTTTATAGCGTTATCTAAATTCAAATGAAAACGAATTTATTTGATAGGATTGGATTTGTTTTGGAGGGTACCGAGATAAATGAATTTTTGCCAAAATTTTGAATCCACCTTGAATAATCTGGAATTGTGGCAACATTCACCCACACCTTCGATCAACATCCTCAATGATAAGCAAAGCAGAACACGCCGATTGGCTCTCTCGGCATCCTTATTTGCCCTTTTAATGTTTTAGCTTCGACTCTCCCACAAGTGCACCGGCGATGAGATTATCAACCCTAATTTCCGTGAAGGTCATCCGTCGGCCACAGTGGTGGACCCAGGAAAAAAACTAGGTAGGGCGAAATCTAGTGGCGGATCCAAGAAAAAAAACTAGATACGCTGAAGTCGGAAGCATGAAATAAACCGTAGTACCCAAAAGCAAAACAATCCATGATCAAACTATGTTGCAATCACATTAATAAAAGTATGTGATACGAAATAAAAACAACAACTATAATTCACATATTAATATATGTAGATAACGGAAGGACAATGAAAAATACCTCACTAATGAAGCTTAATCCACAATTGTACATGAGCTGTAAAAGAAACAACCTGTCAATTGTGAAAGATAAATAAATCAGTAATATCACAATTTGATAATAGAATATAAAAGATGTAATAAAAAAGAAGACAACAAATATACCAGTAAATAACTAAGTACGTCTAGGAGAACGAGGCATTTTCAATCTTCGAGTTTTCATGTCTTGAAATCGTTTCTTGATTTTTCACGATCAAGTCCTTTGAATATCTCTCGCTCGATATAGCACACCATCAAGTCATTAAACCAATCATCAGACATCTTATTACGCAAATCGGTCTTGATAATATTCATAGCCGAGAAGGCTCTTTCAACCGATGCTGTCGCCACCGGTAGTAACAATGCTAACTCGATGAGGCGGAATACCAATGGAAATGCAATATGCCTTTCAATTTCAATCAACTTCACGGCCAGACTTCTAAGATCATGACAAGTAACAAAATCATTAATTCTTCGTACATGAAGAATGAAGATTTCAAGTTGATCCTTGATAGCCGCACGATCAGAAATAGAGAAATCTTTGTCATAGATATCCACAAGTCGAGCAATATTATCTACATTGAACTTTGAAAATGAGTCTCTTGGATCAAGACAAGAAAAACATACAAGTAACTCCGAAGATACCTCATTGAAGCGATGATCCATCTCAGTGGTAATAGCATCAATGGTGCTTTTTAAACCATGATTCACGAAAGGCTCTAAGATCCTTTTCATATGTTTTACGAGGGTAATTATGGCCAATTGGTTGAGTAGGGCCCTTCAACAAATAAGCCCTCCCCACTTGATCTTTAATGTCGGGATGAAAATCATCAAGCGGTATACGAAGTCCCGGATCAACAATGATCTGATCCGGGTTGAATTCTTTAATACCTTCATCCATTTGTTGCAGTTGTTCAGCTGCAGCCTCTTGTTCTTGTGGTCGTTGTTGTGCTTGGACTTGGTTCGATTGGAGTTCAAGTTGAGATTGTGCATGTGCGGCCACCGTTCCGCTTTTCTTGGTACTTCGGCTTGAAAATTTGCTAAAATAGCTTTTCAAATCCTTTCTATTCATTTTGACTTTGAACAAGCCTCATGTCACTGTTTCTGGAGAGGTAAAAATATAAGTACCCTCATTTTGACAAGCTAGTTTACAATTTTTCATATTCTACATCAAATTTTGACAAGGTATCAAAAGTTTAAAACTGATACTCAAATACACAAGTCTAGTCTCTAGAATAAATAGAATTTGTTGTACCTTTATAAAATAGAACTATAGAAGTGCAATATATAAAATTGTAAAAGTAATTACCAAATACCAATCCTCAACAAATCACCTCCTCCGCTCCTCGGCTTCTCCTCAAATCCTCAGATCCGCCTCAAATTCGCCGGCCGCTCTCCTCAAATCCTCGGCCCTCCCCCGTCCCCCGGCCACCGTGTGGCTCCTCTGTTCCCCGACCTCCCCTGCCGCCGTGCTCCCCGGCCACCGCCTCCCGCCTCTCGGGCCTTAGCCTCCCCTAGCCGCCCGGGCGCCGCCGTGCTGTCCTCCGACTCCTCCGCCTGGGCACCGCCGCCACGCCGTCCTCCGCCTCTGCTGCCTGGGAGGCCGAGATCTTGGTTAGCGCCAGCTCTCTTTTCTTGACTCTTGGACTTGTGGGCTGTTGGCCTGTGCGTCCTCTGCAGCTCCGCTAGTATATCTCGTTGCTTTGTTGGGCCATGTGTTTATTGGGTGTTGCTTGGACAGTTGGACTTGGGCCTTGTCCACCAACTCTACACCCGGGGCCCAGGGGGTGCGCTTCCACTGGGGGCGGTGGCGGGGAGGGGGGTCTGGCCGGCAAGGGGAGCTCGGGCGGCCGCCCGAGCTCGCCCGAAGGGC
This sequence comes from Melocanna baccifera, assembly GCA_036346265.1. Classification (NCBI taxonomy): domain Eukaryota; kingdom Viridiplantae; phylum Streptophyta; class Magnoliopsida; order Poales; family Poaceae; genus Melocanna; species Melocanna baccifera. Next base: position 13,164,686 of record CM070691.1, on the reverse strand, counting down.
AGGTCCGCCCCTGGTCAGCCATAGATGATTCCATGAACGTCATCCGTCGGCCATAGATGATTCCATGGGCATATTTGAATTCTTATTTTTATTGCAACCCCTATCATCGCATCCGCTGTAGCAACATCCCTCCCACCCGCATCTCCCATGGGTCATCAACTCTGGCAGGTAGCTACTTTCGGTGCCGCATATCCCGCAGATTGTAGAGTTAGGATGACTCATATCCTTCCTGTTAAGATGGTGTGCTATACGCATTCATATTTTAACCTTTCCTATTTCCTTTTGCAAGAGGAGGCTAGGGAGCACTATTTAAAGTCATGAAGGATGGTCATGGATAACTCAAACCACAAATCAACTCATGCAAAGCAGAGAGAGCATGAGAGGATTAGATGCTATATTATTCTTTAGCACTAGATTCTTGTATAAGGTAAGAATCTCAGGATCTTAAAAGGTTTGAGAGGATTATAAGAGAGCGTTAATCCTTTGAACTCTTTTAAGGTTGTGCTTTAGGATTTTGTGATTAGCTTTGCCAAATCTATCTCTCGTCGTGATTATTTCGGTGTTGTTATTCGGTTATCTCTAAGGAATTTATCTACTTCCTTCTTGATGTCGCATGCGCTCATACCTTATCTTGCAACTCGAATCTCATCTGATGCTACTGCGTATAGATATATCAATGTGTAACATAGATCATTGTTACCCCTCCTACCGGGTAGCGCAACTATCGTTTCTCTGCCCCGAAAAAGCTTTTTACCTCTTACGGAGACATCCTTCTATCTCATCCACGGTCTATTTTGTTGAGATTCATATCATTGTCTTTTACTTCATTATCTTTTCCTCAATCTGTATGCACAGATTTCAAGATAAAAGAGGACGAAGTGAACGGTGGAGAGACAGAGGATGTCCTCCTGGAGGTAAAAATGCACTTCCTCTCTCTCTGCCCCCACTAAGAAAGCTCCAGAGTTAGGTTTTGTGAATACTAATGGGAACCAGGGCATGTATCTCATGGCATATCAAATGGCTGAGTACGTGATGAGACAATTCACATTTTAGTAGTTCTCCTACTAATGATCAAACACCGTAATCCTCCGCCAAACCTGAAACTACTCCTACCGAAAAGAGTTGGCATCCCTGGAAAGGGACGGTTTGGACGTTTTCGGTATGTTGGTAGAGTTAGGTGGAATATTAGCTTTGGTCGTTAGGCGACTGACGGCTGCGTCCGCGTGCGCTTGGGCTGTTGCAGGAGCTGAAAATAACACAGGACACGCATCTGAAGAAGTACTACGCTACAACACCGAAAATAGTTGGCGTCCCTGCCCCGAACGACTCGCAGTTATCAGATCGCGGCGTCCCGGCTCGGTTGACTACGTGCGTGCACCGTCAATCGCGGCACGTTAGAGTTTTTGGTAGTAGCGTAATAGACAAGGGCTTGATCAGAATGTGATCGAATCTACGAGCTGTTTGCTGATCTGACCTGCGATGTGTACGGGTCAGCTTTAATTGATTAATTGATGAGCTCTCTCTCTCTCGCGTCATGTGCTTGCATAGCCGGTTTGATTGATTGGCCTGTGCGATGTGTAACAGGCGGTTTCGTGTGGTCTTGTTAGACCATTCGATTTCCTTGTGTATCCGGTGGGTAGTGTTTGGTGTCCAAATTTGGTCGAGCTAGTGATACTGCTCTTTCTGTGAAATGGAATAGTTGTGTGCACCGTTGTAAGATAATGAGTGCAGATCATGTCAGGTTTGAGTCTGTTAGTGGTATGTAGCTCCAGGTAGGATTTTTTTTTCCTGAGATAAGAGTTCAAGATAGGAATGATCCATACTTGGCCTTTCTCTAGTGGGGTTCAAGCTTAAGCTTAACGTTTCTAGATTTTAGTTTCTTAATTTCATCTTTTATTATTTTTTTTTGGATTTTTTAGCTTTTTGGTACTCTTGCAGAAGTTCACAGCTCGTCATACTTTAGAAAATGCATTAAGGCAAAAGTATGGATTAGGTCCAAACAGCCAACAAGGTAGGTAGAACTCGATTCGGTTATTATCAGTATTAGGCTATCAAACATATCATTTCAATCATTCGCTCTTCCCTGCCTAACCACCTTGGGCCAGCCAGCCTAAAGGGGTCCAACCGCCCCCTTTTTTTCTTTTCCTTCAACCCTAACCGTCTCCCTTCTCCCCTTTTCCTCCCTGCAGCCGCCACCTCAGAAGGTCTGTTGCGGCAAGGGTTTTGGCTCCCGCGGCAAGATTTTTGCTGCCGTGGTAGAGACAACCGGGGAAGATGGAAGGAGAGGAAAAAGTGGAAGGAAGGAGGAAGGAGAAAAGGGATTCTTGCATGACAACCTAGGTAAGAAATTTTCATCTTTTCTCCTCTATTTTAGAGTGATTTTAGGCTTTTGGCTTGTCGTTAGAGGTGTATCATCTAGGGGAAACGATGATTAGCGCGTAATCGTTGTTCTACACGTGGTCACATCGGGCAGCGCATCAGTTCGGGTGGTGTAGGTGACCAAGACGATTTTTTCTGTGGAACCCATGAATATGAAAGTTGTAGAGGACCAAAGATCTCCTTTATGTAATTTGTTTCAGAATTTTTGGTCAAGTAGTTTGGGCGCAATAGAGATTGGAAGTCTGCTGTGTAGCAGAGTGGAATTCAGAGTGCAATCTCTGTTCGTGGGCAGATTCAGAGGCTGTAATGATTTTTATGAATTTTCTCATAATAATAAAAGTTGAAGAGAATGTTGTAATCTAGCATATGGAAAAATATTTTATAATGTTTCGAGCAGTGTGCTGTCAGTGGTGGCCTGTAGAAGTTCTCTAGTCAGAGTTCTGTTGCAGTTACTGTTTTCTGTATTCAGTTGCGAATTATGCCCTTTAAATGACAGAATAAAATTATACTGTCTGCGTGAAAGTTGTAGCTCTCGTTCTGTAGATTTCAAAAATGCTATTTATTGCTGTGGTTTGATTAGTGGATAAAAAGATACGAAAAAGACAAGCAGCGTTGCTGCAGTGGACTGAGCGTGCGAACGGTAGTTTGAGAGGGAGTTGACGGGCCTTGGGCGTAGTGGCACTTTACCTTTTAGTTGTGAATGTTATATTGTGCTTTTATGCTGAGTGATGACTTGTGAATATGTGGTTTTGCTCCTGACCATGCTTGAGCGCTTCGCCCCTTCGGTAGAGACAAGTAAACGTAACGGTTGTTGCTATAGTTTAGCAAGTTAATTTTACTAGCTACACTAAATTTGCTGAATGTTTGGTTGTTAATCCACCATCAAATTGAGATGCCTTACTGTGTTTTACGCTTCAATATACATATTATTGTCTATGTGATTATATTCTCAATGAATCAATTATGGTCATATCATACATGTCATAGTATGTTATTTGCATTGTAGATTTATTGCCGCACCTAGTCACGACCGTACCAATACAACATCGTACATTTCCGTAGTTCGATGCATACCTTTACATTGTTATGTTAGAGTGATGTAGATCATTTACATACATATGCGAGCTGGTACTGATTTGACCTGCGATGTGTACGAGTCAGCTTTAATTGATTAATTGATGGGCTCTCTCTCGCGTCATGTGCTTGCATTAGCCGGTTTGATTGATTGGCCTGTGCGTGTGTAACAGGCGAATTCATTTCTTGCTCCGTCATTTCGGTTCAATCTCCAATGAAATACGGTTTCCGTGTGGTCTTATTAGACCATTTGAATTCCTTGTGTATCCAGTGGGTGGTGTTTGGTGTCCAAATTTGGTAGAGCTACTGATACTGCTCTTTCTGTGAAATGGAATAGTTGTGTGCACCGTTGTAAGATAATGAGTGCAGTATGTAGCTCATGTCAGGTTTGAATGGAATTCCTTGTGTATCCAGTGGGTGGGTGATCATGTCAGGTTTGAATCTGTTAGTGGTATGTAGCTCCAGGAAGGATTTTTTTTCCTGAGATAAGAGTTCAAGATAGGAATGATCCATACTTGGGCCTTTTTCCATTGGGCTTCAAGCTTAAGATGGTGTTCAGAATGATAGTTGCTTATGCCTTTTTTAACTGTAGCTGGTTTATTTTATACTATAACTGAGTTGACTTATTTAACATAATTAAATTTTAAAAATAGAAAAAATATATTAGCCTATCACGAACAATGCAAAGGAATACGGGGAAAAAGAAAACACAAAAAATAAACAAAAATAAAAAATAAAACAAAAGAACCAACAGTAAAAAAAAGCCACCGCTCAACGCAGATGTTGAGTAGGGTCTAAGCTTAAAGTTTCTAGCTTTTAACTTCTTAATTATATCTTTTATTATTTTTTTTGATTTTTTTAGCTTTTTGTGTACTCTTGTAGAAGTTCACAGCTTGTCGTACTTTAAAAAATGCATTATGGCAAAAGTATGGATTAGGTCCAAACAGCCAACACGGCACGTAGAACTCGATTCGGTTATTACCAGTGTTAGGCTGTTAAACATATCATTTCAATCATTCGCTCTTCCCTGCCAAACTAGTTCGATGACAGACTATGTTGCCATTGCTACTGAAAAGGCTACACTTCAGGAATTCAGGTTCGAAGTATCGAATTCTGTGGTGACTAGTCGATTGAATCTCATTTCGAGATTTTGGAACGTAGCTTAGTTACTGTTACGAAACTAACCCCTTATGGGTGCGGTTAGGCTGTAGGCCCTGCACAGTTTATTTCTTAGACTCTAAATTAGAGATGTAAACGTATACCAAAAGGACTCTATATTATAAATATAGGAGAGATGTTTTCATTGTAAATATATCAATTGAGATTAATAAAAAGATCATCGACTGCTTTCTCTCTTATCTCTTATGTCAATTTTTCATCTACTTTTGCATTGCTTGATTGTATGATTGTTTTTGCTTTCTAGTTGTGTTGATTGGCTATTGATCCTCAGTGACACTAGTTTTTCAACACGTCATCAGCATTGACCGCTCTATAGGCTTTGTCGAATTGCCATCCTAAATTAGCGAGTTATTTCCTAAATTGTTTGCACATTTCCATGGTTGCTCTCACACCATTTTCGTGCAAGTTTGATGATTAGGCGTGCGATCGCATATCAATATTACATATAAAAAAGACAAAAAAAAAACAAAATCGATCGCCGTCGGCCTGAAAGCCGGCATGGCCATCGGCAAGTCGCCAGCATTTGTACAGGACCATGCGCCATGCTAGTGCACCTATCCCACTTTCCCGAATCATGCCAAGGTTGGCTACTGGCCGCCGCCGTCACCATATGTGCGCATGATTCTGCATCGCAATAGTCGATCACGTTGTCGCCACGCCGATTCTACTGGATCGCCGCCGCCCTAAAGTGCGGCAAGCACATGCCGGTCTGCCGGCCCACCGCCATGCCACCTCGTATGCGCACCTGATAGTCTGCCACTATGCAGCCCCGCAACTCACCGCCACCGCCTTGCCCACTAACAAAGCATGAACTTTCTACAACATATACTCCGGAGCGAAATAGAGTTGTAGAGAGAAAAAATTGAACACTAATTGAAATGGCAAGGACAATGCTTGATGAGTATAATATTTTCGATAATTTTTGGGTGGAAGCAATCAATACCGCTTGTAATGTCACAAACTATCTTTATTTGCATTAGCTTTTAAAAAGGACTTCCTATTAGCTTCTCATGGAAGAAAACTGAATATCTCCTATTTCCATATTTTTGTTTGCAAGTGTTATATTTTATGGAAAGATTTCAAAATTTCAAAATCATTGTGATGTTGGATTTTTTTCTCGGTTATTCATCCAATTGTAAGGCTTACTATGTTTCCAACAAAAACTCCGGTTTAATTGAGGACACGTGTGATGTGTAGTTTGATAAAACTAATGGCTCTTAACAAGAGCAAGAGAATTTTGATGGTATAAGCGATGAAGGATTGAGGCAAGTCATGAAGAACATACAAATTAGAGATATCAAGCCTAAGGAAGATTCCAACGAACCACCATCGTCTACTCAAGTTGATCCATCTTTTTCCACTATACCAAGTCAAGTTAAAATTGAAGAAGTGGAGGATAAGGAAGAAAATCAATTGTCGAACATCCTTTCAAAGATTCACAATGCTATTGTGAAGGATTATCTAATAGATCAAATATTGGGCGATGTTAGTAAACTTGATCTCATGTTGCATCTTATTGTGAATATTATTCGTTTGTCTCTTCTTTCGAGTCTAAAGATGTAGATGAAGCACTCAAAGATCCATATTGGGTAAACTCAATGCATGAAGAACTTAGTAACTTTGCTCAAAATGATGTTTGAATGTTGGTAGAAAGACCTAAGGAGCATAACGTTATTGCACAAAATGGGTTTTCCAAAACAAGCAAGATGAGAGTTGACTTATGGTAAGAAATAAGGCTCGATTGGTAGCTCAAGGATCCACTCAAGTCAAAGGTTTTGATTTTGATGAAACCTTTGCTTCCATAGCTAGACATGAATCTATTTGCATATTACTTGCTTTTTCATCATGCTTTGATGTTAAATTTTTTCAAATATATGTTAAAAGTGCATTTCTAAATGGTAGAATAATCGAAATATTATTTGTTGAGCAACCACCCAGTTTTGAGGACCCAAATAAATAAAACCACGTGTATAAACTCTCTATAGCGCTATATGGTCTAAAACAAGCTTTTAGAGCATGATATGAACGCTTTCGAGATTTTTTACTTTCAAAATTAGAAAAATTGACACAACATTATTTAATAAAGTAAGAGATAATAATTTCTTTATTTGCCAAATTTATGTTGATGATATTATCTTTGGGTCTACTAACTAAGATTTTTGTAAGAAATTTAGTGATATGGTGTCTATAGAATTTGAGGTGTACATGATCAGAGAGCTTAGTTGCTTCCTTGGACTTCAAATCAAATAACTTAAGATGGAACATTCGTGAGCGAAATAAAATACGTGAAGGATCTACTCAAAAGATTTGGCATAGAGGACCCTAAGCCCGTCATGACTCCCATGTTTACCAATGGTCATCTCGACCTTAATAAGGGAGGTAAACTGGTATATTTAAAGTATTTATAGATCCATGATTGGTAATTTACTTTGTCTTACCGTATCTAGGTCTGATATTATGTTTAGTGTTTGCATATGTGCAAGATTTCATACAGCAACAAAAGAGTACCATTTAGTGGCCATGAAAAGAAATCTTAGATATTTAAAATATTTCTCTAGCATTGGCTTATGGTATTCTAAATGTACTAAATTTGATTTAGTTGGATATTCGAATTTCGATTATGTGGGTGGTAAAGAGGATAGAAAAAGCACATCGGGTAGTTGTCCACTATTAAGAAGAGTTTTAGTTTCATGGTCATCCAAGAAATAAAATTTTGTAGCCTTATCCACTGTTGAAGCCGAATATATTTTCGTGGATAGTTGTTGTGCTCAATTACTCTAGATGAGGCAAATATTGATGGATTGTGGAATTGAATTTAAAACTATGCCTCTTTTGTGTGATAATAATAGTGCCATAAAAATAGACAATAACCTAGTCCAACACTCAAGAACCAAGCATATAGATATCTGTCACCATTTTTTTTATAGATCATGTGAGCATAGGTGATATCATCATTAGCCACATACGAACCGAAGATCAATTAGCTGATATTTTCACCAAACCACTATATGAGAGCCAATTTTGCAAGTTAAGGAATGAGTTAAATGTCATAAATTATTCTAATGTTGGTTGAACTCATGCCTCAATTTATTTTCTCTCTATTTTCAGTTCTTGTGAAAACTTATTTTAAATTTTTTTCTCAAAAATCTTAAATTTGATAAAAAAATATGTTATTTGGGGGTTTCTATTGTCTATCTCATGCATAATGATTCTGAAAAGTATTTATTTGAGTGTTGCATTAAAAATAATTTTGCATCCCTGTTTAGCCCTTGATTTTTCAAGAAAAATAGTACTACCACTGTTACACTACCGGTACTACCACACCTCCAGTGTGGCATTGTCGCTCCTAACTGGTAGTCCTAGTAATGGTTGTGGTCGACTCTTTATCCACTATTTTTCCTATCTATTGTGGTCCAACTGACTAGTTCACTCCAGAACCACCAAGTCTCAAAACCTCTCTCTTCTCTCTTCTTCCTCAAAAATTCCATCTTCAAATTTTTAAGGGAATCTAGGGATTCTTGAAATTCTTGTCATTCCTCAGTGCTTGGCAGCATTTCTCTTCCATTCCCCATGGTATTCCTTGTTGAAATCCTCTCTTTCCTCTTGTTTGCTATCTTTTTCAATTCTAGGGCTAAAAGTAAAATGTGCATGATTAGATCAGTTTCTTTTGGGTAAAATATTAGAATTGGTATTTGGTGACTTATTATGTCTATTTCATGAATTTATTCATGTCAAATACTTCCTAAAAGCAAGATTAATCATTGCCCTAAAGAACATCCTATGTGTGCGGTACTACCACCCACCGGTGGTATTGGTGTGCCAATCATGGTACAACTCTAGCAGAGAAAATTAAATTCTTATGCACTCTTACTCAAGTCTTGTCCTTCCTATCCTAATTTGCTTCTCCTTGATCCAGTAACCATGGTTAGGCCAAAAGCTCCATGTGCAAGAATGCCACATCCGAAGGAGAATTGGAGGATCACTATGAGCCTCAAGCAACTCTAATGGCTCCATCTTCTTGTAGAAATCAGCTTCAAGGGTAACTCCAATTGCTAGAGTAGACAGTGATTCAGAAACAGACTCGTTCTTGCAAGCTATGAGTGCACATGACCAAGGACAATCTTCAAGGCATGCTAAGAAACATGAAGAGGAATAGGGAAGTGATAACGATGAAGAGGATGAGGACTACTCTCAAGGGAATAATGATGATGATGAGGATACGACAGAGGCCAAAGAGCCAATGATTAATCTCATGCAAATCACAAATGATAACTATGTTCTTCTTCGCCATCCAAACCAATTTGATGAACTAGCAAGTTCTATAGATCCAAGATTCCACACAAGATTCCAACAAGAGGTGTACACCCAACTCTACAATCATCACCGGCACTTTGCGGATCACAAGTGTGTGGATTGTGCACATTTGAACTCTGTTGATTGATTTGCTAGCGCATACTGTCTCTTCCATGCAACGGGTTTGAAAGACATCGTGGCACTAAAATGTGACTACAAAGAAGATATTATTAGACAATTTTATGTCATAGTCTATGTCTTCCTGGATTTTGACTATTTGGTGTGGATGATGGGAACTCAAAGAGTGGAAGCTACAAAAGGTGACTTTGAGCAAGCTCTAAGGACATACTCAAGCTCACATGAAAAGGTCTATTCTCATCGAGCACTTCGGACCTAGGCATGGTGTACCTTCTATGATGAGAATGTGATGTATACACTCGGGAAGCTCGTAGGACTTCTTCCTTTGTCATCAATCACACCTTCTTCTCAAAGAGTAAAAAATTTGATGTTGTTCGTGGCTATGCTTAAAATATCATAGACTACATCATGCAAGGACGCAAGTTTGATGTAATTGACTTGATCATAAGAGAGCATCATCCAAAAATAATAGGATGAGGCGTATCTATTATGGTCCCTCTAGCATGGCTGTTATCAAAATGAAGACACACTTTCGTGGATCATAGCCAGTGGTACACAAGCCCTACAAGCTAAGGGATGGGCCTCCCATGCCAACTGCAGCCCCACGTGCTCAAGTGTAAGAGCAAGTGCAAGAGGACTCCCATCGTCAAGCCCAAGAGCAAGTTCAAGCTTTGGATCCTGCACTTCAAGCTTTGAATTCTATCAACTCAACACTCATGGAGATTTGAGATACTCAGTTCAAGAGAAACTACTAGCTAGCAGCCTTGACTCGGTGCGTGAGTGCCCTTGAGTGTCCATCCTCCTCAACGACATCGCAACAAGCACAATCGTCCTCGCCATTCCACTATCGCTGCCATCACTGTCGTGATCTATCCCCCTAACTAATGGGTTTTGGTACTTGATGCCAAAGGGGGAGACATCAAGGGGGAGAAGTAATCAAGAAAAGATGAATGATGAATGAAGCCTCAAGTCTATGCTATATTATAATTATCTATATGTGACTTTTCGATCTTTTTGGTTTTATGCATTTCGTGTTGAACTTGTAATTGTTAAAATTATGCATGCTTGAATGGACTTGTAACATGGTACATGCTACAATTTTATATTTGCTACATTCTCGTGATTATGTTAGTGTCATGTTCATAAAATGATTATGTGTGATTCATATTATTCAAATATTCCATGTTTATCATATTAACATGCTTCCATAAATTCAATAAATCAAGGAAACTCCACCAAAATTTCCTAAAAATCCACACATGTGCATGAAATCATTTCATGAACCCACATGCACATGTTTAGTGGGAGTTTTATTTATTGATTGATTGACTTTGAAAGCAACTAATTCCTTATCTCCATTGAGCTCATCTTAAGAATTAATTGCTAATCAAAAGTAAAACAAGAATATAAAACTTGTTCTTGAACTTGATGTATATTCAAACTTTCAATTCATTCATATTATCTACATTATCTACATTATCATCGATTACAAAAAAGGGGAGATTGAAAGCGTTTAGGCCCCTAAAAATGATTTTAGTAATTAATGGTGATAATGATTAAATGGACTAACTTGTTTATTGTGTGTTTGAAAAGTTTTGTCCTGGATTTTTGTGATGTCATAGAAAAGGCATGCAAAAGTGATAAAAAATTGTCATGGATCAAGATTGAGCTGAAGGCAAAGATAAATTGTTGTCTAAGGACCTCTTTATAGTTTTTTATTGGTCTCGGTGTTTGGATGAAAAGACTAGATTTGTCGAATAATGTCGTACTATAAAGATGGGTCATGGCTAGTAAATTGAAGCTTAACTTGTATCACTTTTATCAATTAAATGGTGTAACACCCTAAAATGAAAACTGGTGTATTTGCAGAAGTTATAAAAACTTTCCATCGCTTTTCCAGTGAATTCCAAATATTTGGTTGTTATTTGTAACATCCCATTTTTAAAACCTAGCGAAAATGTAAAATTTTCAAGCTTATGTTAATTTAAAAGTCTTTATTCCCAGTTTGGTTGTTCTTGGTGCTTTCCAAAAAGAAAATTTCAGGGAATGCAAAAGTAAATTATAATGAAAACCTTGTTTTATCTCCAAAGAAGTAATTCAAAGTGCCCCTTTTAAATTTTTAACATCTAAAAATTTACTTCAAAGAGTTAGAAGGTTTCAAAAAAAGGAGTTTGTGTTTCTTCTTTTATTTTAAAAGGAGAGGAAGTCTATGTGCTAATTATTTGGTCTTAGAAAAAGGAAAGGAAAGGAAAGGAGTTAGAAGGTCCCCTCCGCCCCCAATTAGCGCCGACGAGCAGCTGCGACACCGACCGTCCCTCGTCTTTAGCACCGCCCTCGCCTTCAGCGCCCGACAGCGGCAGACTCGGGACATGCCTCCCCGCCTTCTCTTTTTCAGCGCCATCCGGCAGCTCTCGCCGCTCGCCATCTGTAACATCCCAATTTTTGCTTTTATTTTGAAGAAATTATTTTAAATTAATTATTTCCAATTATCTGGAATTTTCAGAATTTAAAGTTTCTGTTGAAAAGAAAATTTAATATCAAAATAAGTTGGAAATATTTTTAATATGTTTAAAACATTATCAGTGAATTATGTGAATTTTTCTGGAATTTTTGGAATTTATTTGGTATTTTTCTGAGTTTTTTAAAGTCTCCTACTGATTTCTGAAATATATAAAAGATTTAGATATCAAAATCTCCCTCGGGCTGACACTTGTCAAGCATCCGAGCCCTTCCTCCCGGCCCGAACCGATCCCACCTTGGTGCCTCATCCCGCCTCCTCTCTCTCGCGGCGCCAAGTGTCGCGCGTCCGACAGACGACCACCACTCGCGGCTAATACTCAAAGGGTAATCGCCCTTATTGGGTAGGTGAGCCTCCCGCCCGATCAGTTATCGCGCCGCTCTCTTCCTCCCCGCTCCTCGGCGCGTTCGAGCCCGCTCGCGCGCGAGTTGAGTTTCTTTTTGGGTTGCGCGACAAGCGGCCCCACTGTCATAGGCCGGTGCGTGGACTCACCGCCGTGGTCCCACTGTCGAGCCGTGCGTCCCCCGACGCGTGTCGTCATCTTGACCGTTCATGATTGCCGTATTAGATCGCGGCGCGTTGCCACTTAGTACACCCCATCGGCTCAGATTTAAATCCGATTGCGGATTGAATCTCAACGCATCTTTTCACTTACCCCTTCACTCATCATCCTCGGCCTTGATTACTTTCCTCGCCGTGCGTCGTGCATCCGAGCCGTCGCCGTCGCCTTCTCTCCTTCCCTCTCTCACTGACATGCGGGGCCCATCGGCCAGTCGTCTTCCCCGCCACCTTCTTCCTCCCCGCGTCTCGCCACGCCGTGTCAATCAAAAAAGCGAAGCTTTAAAGCTTGATTTCTTAACCAATATTTCCCGCACTAATGCACATTCAAATAGCCGCCTTCCCGCAACCGTTTTTGGCATTATTTCAGCTAATTATGCACTGTGCGCCGTCGCCTTCATTCTCCGGGCAGTTTCAAGTCCGGCGAGCTTCGCGCTGCCGTTACCGGCCTCATCCCTCTATAAATCCTGCCGCCCGAGCTGTGTCTCAGTTCCCTTTCGCTTTCTCCACCTCCAGTTGCCCATTGTCGAGCCGAGAGACCTCCTGCGCTTGATTTCCTCCGTCGGCCACCTTCCACTCCGGCGAGCAATCGCCGCCGCTTCAAGCCTTCCCGAGATTCACTGGAGCATCCTCGACGTTGCTGGTGCCCAGGCGATCTCAGGCGACCACTTTTCGGAGTTATTGCGACCCCGGAACCCCTCCGCCGCCGTGAAGCCTCTCCGACCGCCGCCCCTTTTTGCCGTCTCGTCGATCCGACCATCCTCGGTAACTGCGCAAGGTACCAAAGCATTCCCCGTCACTCCCTCTTGCTTTTGCGCACATCGGCCCGCGGCCCGCCGAATGCCGGTGACCCTCGGGTCGCGCGCCTCCGTCGGCCGGCGTGCCACGTCGGTAGGCTGCGTCGGGTGGCAACAAGCGTGGATGCCACCGGGATGCCGTGTCGGCACAAAACTTCGCCACGCCAAATTCCACACACACTTGCCTCGCCACGCCACGTCGGTGCCGTACACACGTGGCGCGCGGTGGCAGCCACGTGTATGCCACGTTGCTCCGCCGACCTCCCCGCTGTGAATCCTTAAGAGGATTACTTACCCTTATGGGGTAGGCAGTGCCTCCCCGCTCACTTGGCTAGCGCCGCTCTCTTCCCCTCCCACTCCTCGGCGCGTTCGAGCCGCTCCGCGTGGCGAGGTTGAGTTTTCTCCGTTTTAATCCATGGCCGACAAGTAGGCCCCACCGTCGTCGACCACCCTCTGCGCTATTCACTGACAAGTGGGTCCCGGGTCCAGTGGGTCCCATATGTCAGAGACTCATTTTAAATGAAATTGCTGACCAGTGGACCCCACATGTCAGAGATTTCCGAATTTCTGGATTTATTCAAATCTGAGATTTTCAAATAGCCATATCTTTTTCATTTTAGCTCCAAATTGGTCCATTCAAATTTCTAAATTCATCTAAAATTTCAATCTTTCATTTGGTATATTTATTTTCAATTTTTGAATTTTTATTTTATTTTATTTATTTGGATTTCTCGATTTACGTGTAGAGACCGATTTGTCCGAGCAACCTCAAGATCAAGTTCAGGAAGATTTCAACCCAGCACCAGAAGGCAAGTCTCCTTTGAACATTTTGTTCCCATGTTTTGCAAGTTTCCTTTGGTCAACTTGCTCAAATGATTTAGAAAAAAATGTTTAGGTAGTTATTTTAAATTAATGCATGCTTATGTTATATCAAGTGATAATTTGATTTAGAAAATTTAGTTAAAGACCCAATTTGTTATACCTTCCATTGAGAATTGTTTACCTTGTACCATTGTCAACTTAGGATATTCCTTTTACTCAATAATGAGTTAGCATTAAATTGGTTGAATGTTTAAAATACTAGCAAATGCTTAGCGTAGCAAATTAATGTATTAATATTCAAATGAGTAGCATGTTTATCAAATGTTTTGATGAATGATTTGTTTGAACATTGGTAATGGATGTTACCATTGTTAAATGCTTTGTTTGAAAAGCGGTAATGGGTGTTATCACTGATAATTTAAAAGTAAAAATGGATTTCAAAGGGAAAAGGTTGACAAGGGTGGATGGAAGGTTTGGTGGTGCGATTAGCACGAGAATGTTTGGAATTGTGAATGAACCACCCTGGTCGTTTAAGGACCGACGCTTGTGTTTGTCCAAACTAAGCAAAACAGTACAACCACAAGTCTATATGGGTACGACCTAGCTAACTACCCTATAATAGTGTAGTTTAGATATCACCAGTGGTGTATTGAGTGCCAGGGTGTACTGGTTACTCATAGTGAGGGACAGGGTTTACTGTACTCATATGGCGCAGAGGGGCTCCAACTCGTGGATTCGAGTTGTGGTGAAACCTTAGCGGGTGGTATTTAAACTATACTGGAGTAGGCGAAAGGCTTTGTGATAATTTATCTGGGTCTCATGCCAAAGGAAGCGTGTTGACTATTAAGATAATTTATCTCTTGTGGGTAAAGTGTACAACCTCTGCAGAGTTAAAACTATTCGAATAGCCGTGCCCACGGTCAAGGGCGGGCAAAGAATGCATTCACATGGTAGAAGTTTTGGTTTTGATTTCAAAACAAAATGAATTGGAGAAAAACTCGGGAGTAGTATAACTCTCGTGATGTTCAGATCAAAGGGTATAACCTGAGGTGTTGAAAATTTGGCTGTGATGGCCTGAGATATTAGTGTTGGTAGTTTAACCTTCACTAAAGTACTTATCCAATTTCGATTATTAAAAACAAGTGGTTTACAAAATGGCTTTTAAAGTAATTATGTAGATTTGAAATAAAATGCTGATTTTTGCAAATAAACCATATAGCCTTCCTTTGTGAAACTTTACATCTATGCATTTTTCCCAAGACTTGCGGAGTACATTTTTGTACTCACCTGTTGCTCTATAAATATAAAAGCAGAGAATGGAGAAGACCAAGCTGGAGAGTATGACTTCTGCGCCGAATGTGGATGCGGTGGATTATTCTCGGATGCCTAGGATTCGTTTCCCCAGTCAATTGCCTGTGGCAGATTGATGGGTCGATTGTTTATCTTCATTTGCTTCCGCTGTGTTTATTTTTGCTTGAGGTTCTGTGAACCTTAGTAAGGCAATGGCCTTTGTAAAACTTCAGTTACTATTGTAATAAAGCGTTGTTGGCAAGGTATCATCTTTTCTGTTTGAACTGTGTGTACTAGCACTGATCTCTGGGACTAGTACAGTAATACACAGGGGGTCTAGGAGTTTCTACTCCGAGTCTCACACCATCCCCCACCTCGAGCTGCGTTGCCGTAGCCACGGTAGTCCTTCGCGGGCCACGCCAGTCCCGTCGGCCGTAGCTCCACCTTGCCTTCTACGTCGCGCCCCTGTGATGTTGGACCGCGGACCACATCGCCTCGTTTCTTGTCGCCCTGACAGCCGTGGTAGCTACGCCCGTCCGATGGTCGCACGACGTTGACTTCCCGTGCGCACGGCGTTGACTTCCCGTGCGCACGGCGCCATGCCGCCTTGTCCCCCCTTCGGCGCCTCACTCCTCCCCGGCCTCTATAAAAGGCGCCGAAGCTTCACTACCAACCCACATAGAAGCTTGTTCACCGCTTCCTCTGCCGCAGGTGCTCTGCCGGGCATCCTTCGCCGCCAGCACACACCGGTGGACGACGAGGCCCTCTTGACCCACCGGCGGACTCGCCTTCGCCTTCTCCCCCTCCTAGCTGGGCTAATCGTTCCCCCTTGTCTTGTAGGCCGCCGACGACACCCCCTTCATCAACTCCGGCTTGGGGTCTCCCCGGAGCACCGCAGCGCCCCAGGCTGATTCACTGCACAAGGAGCACCTCGGGGACCCCGCGAACACCCTCCCCACTTTGTCAGGCCCCGCCTCCCTCCCCAGCAAGCCGTCGTCGTCTCCTTCTTCGCCACCGAGCGCGCTCCCGCCGCCGGCCCGCCTTGCTCCACCTCGGCCACGATTAGCGCCACAAGTGAGCTCCAGGTGGCCCATGGAAGCTTATCCGGCGAGGAATTGTACCCGAACATCTCGAGCCGCCGGCGCCCTTGCTCCCTGTCTCAGCCGCCGCCCAGCTTGCTGCCGGTCGCCGCCAGGCCAGCTCCAGCCGATCCCCTCCTCCCCGAGGAGCACGCTGGCCCGTGCAGCCCCTCTCGGTCGGCGCAGGCGCACCGCCGTGCCCTCTCCGCCGCCGACCGGCTCCGCCTCCCTTGTGGCCGGAGTGAAGCAGAGGAGGATGCACTAGGGATTATTTTTCCTCTTGGGCCGGGATGACCGATGGGTGTAAATAAGCAAACAGGCCATCACTTCCTCTCGGGCCCC
This sequence comes from Melocanna baccifera, assembly GCA_036346265.1. Lineage (NCBI taxonomy): Eukaryota > Viridiplantae > Streptophyta > Magnoliopsida > Poales > Poaceae > Melocanna > Melocanna baccifera. The sequence goes on along the minus strand of CM070691.1, from coordinate 13,148,217 downwards.
ACCTGTCGGCAGCCCACTCCTTCTCTCCCTTTTTATTTTCCGAATTTTCAGGACTTTAAGACTTTGAAAAGCTATAACTTCATAACCATAACTCCAAATTTAATGAAACTAGTTTCTAGATTTTTATAAAATCAAGATCTATCTGATGGTTCTATTTTGGTTCAGTTTAGAGCTCATTTGAATTTTGTTTATTTTAATTGGTATTTATTCCGTGCTCGCTCTTTTGTTGTTTTTCCGATCCTTCGTCCGAGTAGAATTCGAGGACGCGATCGAGCCCCAGATCGAAGCGGCACCAGACCCCCAGGCTCTTGATCCAGGCGAGTCAACACCTTGACCATGTTGAATTCCTATGTTTTAAATCAGTTATGTTGTTTAAAAGTATTCAAGCTGCATGTGTTATTTTTTGTACAATAGTTTACCGTCTTTTATTAGTTACTCAACCACCTTGCTTTATGAGCACTATATGGCTAAACCATTCCTTGAAACCATTGTTACCCTTACCATTGTCGCCTTAGGTACTAGTAATACAATTTTTTTTAAAAAATAAGCTACATTAATAATTGCCAGGCAAGTCTAGGGAAAGTCTTAGGACATTAGCATGCCCTGATCACATCTTCTCAACAAATAAATTCGTTTTGGGGCAATCATGGGATGTACGTGGTTGATAGTTTAAATAAAAGCTTATCTTATGCTTCTCAAAACCCTAACATTTGCTTACCTGTCCGGGCGGACGGTAAGAGTGGCTGGTGGATGTAACAATCAGGTCGCGGAAGCCCGTCTGGACAATTTAAGGACTTCATCCTGTGTCGACCTCTCCATGTAAAATAGTACAAATCACAAGCTGGCAAAGTGTAGGCATGACTAAATAATGTGCACTCGCCAGTAAAGAGGAGCACTTCGGGGGAAACTCATGATTTTCATCACTAGACGCAAGACCATCTTGGATGGATCATGTCGCTGGATAGAGGCGGGCGCAAGAGGGGGTCTAGCTGGGGCCCAATGAGCTTTCCTGTAGACGAAACCTTAGCGAGTGCTAGTCTTTAGTAGATGCATTGTAAAGGTCATGTGATCATCCGGTTGATCTGCATGTCTAAGGAAACATGCGGAATATAACAATTGGGTTATCTCTTGCGGGTAAAGATGTACAACTCTGCAGAGTCTAAAACTATTCGAATAGCCGTGCTTACGGTCAAGAACAGACATGGAAACTTCCTTGAGTTGGTTCTATTTACAAAAATCTTTTGAGGTGGGAACCAAAAACTAAGTGGAGGGAAGTACTTTACTTTGTTGGATTTTTCCTGGAGGAACGTACTCCAGCGTCAATAATTAGGGTGGATGTAGCCCAGTAACCAAAAACTAGCATTGGTGGATGGAACCATAAAATCGGTGGATGGAACCATCTACAATATACTTATTGCACATTTACAAATGCTTTTGTAATATCACAAATCTGCTAAGTCATAGGATTTTAATTATGTACTTGTCAAATATCGCTTTGTGCAACTAAAATAAACCCCAGCCATATATTGTCAAGACATGCATTTTATACTATTGCATTTTGTGTGTTGGCTCGCGGAGCACGTTGAATTGTGCTCACCCTCGCTCTTAAACCCCCTATTCAGAAGCCGCAAACCGAGAGCACTACGCCTACTACGAGGACTAGGGTGCCGAAGGAAATGAAGATGGTGGATATTAGTTTAGGCATCGGTTGCTTTGCCTCTAGTTTTAGTCCGGTTGACCAGACTAGCTCTGGTGGGTGCCTCCGTTATTAGTTAGGTCTCTGGTTAATAGCGGTGGTACCCAAGTGGTCCCAGTCCCTTGCCTGTGGCGAGTTGTGCCCCTACGCTTATGTACGTTTCCACTTCCGCTCTTTATGTACCGTAAGACATTTGGCCTAACGGCCCTACTGTAACCTCGGCCCGACGTGGTCTATTTTAAATTCTGGTATTGTAATGTATAAGTTTTGTCGTGTATGAAATGATGCAGCATTGTATCTGTGAGCACTATCTACTGATCCAGGGAATAGTACAGTATTTCACAGAGGGTTCCAGGTTAGTAAACTTGGGGTCCGACAGAGCTGGTATAAGAGGATACGACTGTAGAAACCTTAGCTAGACCGGTCACGACACTAAGGCCTGGATACTAATTGCAAAAATTTATGAAAAACTTTACAAAATATAGCATAATATTGCTTTACTTAACTCTCTTAGTTCAATAACTCACCCGAACTTTCTTTTGCATTTTTCAATTGTTCTCACCTATTGTGTTCAAAATTTTAGATGGCTGGAGCTCCACCAGCTGGTCCATGGGATCCCCTCTCCCATGGGGAAGGTGAAGGGGAGTTCGTCGAGATCTTGCGGCAGCTGCTGCAGCACCTTGGGTACCGCCGCCAGCCCATCTTCTGAAAATCATTATATCGAAAAATTCAAATTAAAAGATTATTTGTCAAAACACGACAACCTTAAAGTTCAAATTTTGAAAAAAAATTGAACTAAGTTTTCAAATTCGAAACCTAGTTGCAAATTCATACCCTGGAATTCAAAAGCTTAAAAATCCTCAAATTCTTTTGAGCCTCAGCCTTTTTTTCTCTCTAGCCCAACCGGCCTCCTCCTCCCCTCCTCTTTCTCTCTTTGACCCAGCTCCTGGTGCCCAACGCCTAGCCGGCCATAGCCTTCTTCCTCCTCCCTCAAGCTCTACTCCTGGTCTTTCGCCTAGCTAATGGCCCAGCCCGCTACTCCATGCTCCGACCACGCCAGTCTCCCCTGGTTTCCCTAGCTCTGCCCCTATTTTCCCTAGCCTTATCGTGTGTTCAATGCGTCCAGTCCCGGTTTCAATGTCGCGCTAGGAACCGCGCGCCACTCGGTCGAGCTAGCTACCCCTCTTTGCTAGCCCTGCCTGGCCTACAACCACTGTGCGCCTTCAATACATCCACCAACCTAACCACAGCCTGGCCCCAGCTCCTCTATGCTTGTATGGTCGATGCACCACCCTCGCACCGGCCTACCCCTCCACTTCCCTCTGCTAGCCCTACCGCCGCATCCAATGCCTCCGACCGGCATTACTCCTCTACTCATCGCATGCATCGTCCATTCACCCAGCTATCACCAGCTTGTAACACCCCAGGACCCACATTACTCTATAACTAGCCAGAATACAAGAAAGTTCTGGCAGCATCTTCCCAGGATAATGAACACTACGTGGAAGCATAACAATACCACAAGTAATGGAAGATATTTAAAAGGTTCAACCGCTAAGTTCATAAACAATTAAATCCTACCACATTCTAGCATTATTAAATAATAGTGCTCAACAATGAGAAGATAGAAAATGACTAAAGACTTCTCTAAATTATTACAGTAAAATTCATGAAGTGATGTGTAATAGTGTCGTGCCGCTTTACCCTTCCTATGCATACTCAAGGATCACCTGGAAGGGAGGAAAATAAGAGTGAGATAAAATCTCAGCAAGCGCACTGTTTAATAAGTTAATTAAACTACAGTTGATTAAGCATCAATAATTAATTTCTCAATGGCTGCATTTATATCCACAACCACAATTACTACCAACAACAGTAAAACGTTAGCAATTAAGCCTTGTTTGCCTACTTCATAACCGCAACTACCACTACTACCAACATCAGTAAAGTATTAGCATATATTTCTCACTAACCTTATTATTTTCGATAACCATATCCTGCATCAACAGTTACCACAAGAGAAATACCTCATGCCACAACCGCAACCACAACCATACCACAAGAGGGTGAACCCTACTCCACAACCACAAGCCTCATACCATAGATGACTCTCATGTGCCAATTCCACATAAGAACTAAGAAATTACATATGTATGCATATACTTCATCCACAATAAATTGCTTATGTATGCAAATGATCCATCGAAAATAAAAATGCATATGTATACATATGATCCATTGCACTCTTACCCAACAAGGTAAGGATGTGTATTGTACTACGGCAATGTACAATGCTGTACCGGTATACTCGCGGCTAAGTGCGAGGAAATCTACAATGTTAATGACATAGACCATAATTGATTCATAAAGAATACTACCTTATAAATCACATTTATTTCATTAAGAGTATTGCCACATAAACCATATTCGATTCATCAAGAACATAAACAATCGATTCATAAAGAATACTACCACATAGACCGCAATATAAAAGGAGTATGTAGCACAACAAATCATCTTGATTTAACAGAAATTAATTAAAGTAAAGGTAGTAAAATTAACAAGTTAAATTGTAGCAATAACCGCTACGTTTACTTGCCTCTACCGAAGGAACGAAGGGCTCAAGTACGATCAGGAGTGAAGCCACCTGTTCATAAACCACCTCTCAGCACTTATCCACAACATAACATCCACAATTGAAAAATAAAACACCACTATGCCCAAAACCCAATAATTCCCTCTCAGCTCGTCGTTCCCACACTCAGCCTATTGCAGCAGTGCTGTTTGTTTATTTTGTATCTTTTAATCCAGTAGGAAAAATACAGCAAACAATAATATTTATGAAAACTACAGAGCAAATACTACAATTTTTTAAGAAGACACCCTATTTTTATTCTGTTGTTAAAGGGGTGTAAAACACCACGGAAAACAGAGGACAGACTCTGCATCGGAGTTCTGGCCAGCAAGATTCTACCGATCGTCACCCACTGCACACTGGTCTAAAAAATATAAAATTTTCATAGACGCTAATTCACACAATTGTATACAACTTTCATTATTATGGGTAAATTCATAAAATTTGTTAGACCTTCTGAATCTGCCCATGATTAGAATCTAGACTCTGAATTCTCCCCTGCTACACAGCAGAGTTCCAATATCTTTTGCGCCCAAACCCTATAGCCAAAAATTCTAAAAAAATTCTAGTAGCTAGATTTCCACTTCCTCTACAACTTTCATGTTAGTTGCTTCTGTAGGAAAAATCATCTTGACGTCCTAAACTAGACAAACAGACGATCTGCCCAAAACAGCCTATGCGCAGACAACAATTAATCACTAATCGGTTGATTGCCCCATAAGAACACCTCTAATCATGATCCAAAAACTCTAAAAGGGTGGAGAAAAGATGAAAATTTCTTACCTAGGTTATCCACGTGAGAACCCCTTTTCTCCTTCCTCCTTCCGTCCTCTTCTTCCTCTCCTTCCTTCTTCCCCGGTTGTCCTTGCCACGGCAGCAGAAACCTTGCCGTGGCAGCTAGAATCGTTGCTGCGGTGGCTAAAATAATTGCCACAGCAGCCGAAATCCTACCACGGCAGAGGTGGCGGCTGCAAGGAGGAAAAGGGGAGAGGGGTGAGGCGGCTAGGGTTGGGGGGAGGGGGGAAGAAAAAGGGGGTGGCTGGGCCATGTTGGGCCTAGCCTGAGCCCAAGGTGGGAGGCCTCTCCCTCTTTAGATAGCCCACAACCCTTTTCTTTATATTTTTGTTAGTTTTTCTTTCTTTTCGACAAATCCCGTAGCTCTCTCCTGCCTCCCGCAATTCACCAAAAAAAGAAGATTCCACGAATCCGCTAAATATTTCCAGGAACGCCGAAACAACATTTAGGGCAATACAAAGCTAGAAGAAGGCCTGGCTCACCTCCTTACTTCCCTGTGCCCTCCTCTTCTCCCGCCTAGGCTAAGCTTAGCTCGAGTTGCGCTCGTGTGTGCTGCTGGCCACTCCCTTTTCCTGGCCATCTCCAGCAAGCATTTTCCAAGCCATCTGCGTCACCGTGTGCCCCTGGATGTCTTCCAACTCCCTCTTCATTTAATTGAAACTCCATCGTAGGAACCCACCACAGCGGCTGTTCTCCTTGAGACAAACTGACGCTGCCATTTTTGCCGCCGTAGGTCCTTGACGCCCCTTTTCCCAATTCAGACCTCCAAGACGTTCTCCCTGCCACCTTGGAGCTCCCCAACCACCGGCCGAGTCCTCCTGCTGCTGAGTATCCCCTCCACAGAGCCTCCACCTGCCCGCCACCCGTGCTCATCGTTGGCTCGCCTCACTTGCCTCTCGGTGCTCAGACTCACAGTGACCTTGGTTCACCTCCCTTATGCTCGTGCTCGTGCCATTTGGTTCTCCCCTCTCTTCAGCCATCGACGCTTCTTTCGGCTCCCATGCCCAACCGTTCCCCCACCACTACAGGCCCACCATGGTGCCTCGCAACTAGGCCGCCACATCCCTTTGCTCGATCCTGGCCCTAGAGTTCCATTTCACCGGTCGCCGCCATCTCCCCGACCGTTGGTCACCGGTAGCGCTACCACCACCACGCACTATGCGCCTCCCCTGATTCGGCCTCAGCTCTAGCTGAACACCCCCTCTCCTCTCTATTTATTGCCTGTCTCTCTCCTCTCTCCCATGACAGGTGGGCCCAGCTAGGTAATTTAGTATCCAATCCATGTATGTCCTTCGTATTCTTTCAATACATGGCTAAAAATTTGAACACTCATGCTTAAAAGAGATATTCAAACAGGCATACAATAAAATTTTGATTTAAAAGTAATAATGGGAAATTAAGTATGAAATTATTGTAAAATTTCATGCAATTAAATTAAAAACTTAACTTTGGTTCATTATATACCAATCAAGATTTATAAATCAATTCTCATGTAAAGGTTAGGTTAATTAAAGCAAGGTTATACCTTGAACCATTTTCTAGTTATCAAATAATTAACGTGGAGTTAATAAAAGGAATATTGAGATAAAAATCTAATCAGTGAACTGACTAAAGGTTTTTGTGAAACATAAAACACTAGAGGTTTAATCTTGATCGATTTCCTATCAACTCAAAATTTCACCAAGATAATGAGAGAAATGAAATGCAAGAGAATAAAATTAACATAAATTGGAATTTAAAGCTTGTAAAGATAATTTCGATGCTCTCAAATTACTATAAAGACTAAAATACTAACCACAATCAAAACGTAAGTGATCCAAATAATAACTATTATACCTTCATATCAACATCTGACTACAGCAATGCAATTAAAGATAATTGCTATAACAAGATTTTGCCACTTAAAATATTAATCATGATTTGCTCATCTCTAAAATTGTAACATCCCAAAATTTTGTTCCTTTATTGAAAATTTAATCTGGAGTTTATTGGATTTTCTGGAGTTATGTTAAAGTCCTGGTTTGAGAAAAATTATAAACTTTAATTTATAAAAGGCAAAAATGAATTTATTGCATTACTGAATGTTAAAACAAATGTATTTCAGCTTCCTTAAGTCAAATGTGAGATTATATTAATTTTTCTAGATTTTAGAAGGAATTAAAACCTTCCCTTTAAAATCTAATTGTACCTTTGCAAATTATACTTGTTAAATTGAGTGGGACATATTTTCATTAAGTCTAGAATAGCTCCAGATAGTTCCCTGAATTTTTCTGGATTTTTCAAAATTTATTTGGTATTTTTCTGAGTTTTCTAAAGCTTAATAGCATTTCTGGAAAATCAAAAGAAAGAAAATCCCAAAACCCTCCCGCCGCGGTGTCAAGCATCAGCGTCCCCTCCGCCCGCCGGATTCCCCCCGTCCGATCTAACTTAAACCCTCTCCCGCCTTCCTCCTCCGCGTGCGCAGCGTGTGTCGCGCGCCGGACCGTCCACTCCGCGCGGATTTAATCCTCGCCGCCCGCACCAACTTACCGTTTCACCGCTCCCTCTCGCTCCTGCCGCCACGTGGTTCGATCGGGATCATTCGTCGTTGTCGGATTCTATCCCGCCGTCCGTGTTCACTAACCCTCGCCCAAACCCCAACGGCTCGGATCAAGTCTCCCTTGCCGATTGAATCGTGGCCTTTCCTCCCACTTCTTGGTTCGCTCGGATCCAACGACCGCCGCTCCTCCCTTTGCCACCATGTCGCTCATCCGACCATCGCCCCGTCCTTTCCGTTTTCTTCTCTCGACGCGTGCGGGCCCACTGTCGGGCCCGTCGTCCCGCCCCTTTCCTTTCTTCCTCGCGCGATCTTCGCCTGCTGTCGCCATTGCTGCCGCAAACCGAAGCTTTTCAAGCTTCGGTTTCCTTCCGAATTGATGCCCCGCGCCAACTGCCGATCGCAATTGATCCTCCACCGCGTCCGCTACAGGCATTAATTCCCCCGATTACGCCCTCCTTCACCGTCGCGTTAATTCCCCGAATCCGGCGAGTTGCGCGCGACGGTTACCGCCTCTCCCCGCCTATATAAGGACCTCCCCGAGGTTCCTCCACCCACACCGCCACCCCCCGAGCCTCCAGAGCGCTTAATCCAGCCCCGAGGGTCCCCTTGCGCCCGATTTCCCTCCGCCGGCTCCAGCTACTCCGGCGAGCGATTCCGGCCGACTCAAGCCCCCTCGCCCCTCACCGAAGCCTCCCCGACCTTGCTAGTGCCCCGGCGAACACCGGCGACCACCTCCCCAGGCACGTGCACCACCGGAGGTACTCCGTCGCCGTGAAGCCTTCTCCGACCGCCGCCCCTCTCCGCCAATTTCCCTCTCCGGTCATCCTCGGCCTCCGCGCAAGGTACCGATGCACTCCCCGCGTTCTCCTCGTCATTTTGGTACCCTCGGCCGGCGCCACCGCTCACCGGAGCTCCGGCGACCATCGGGCCCCGAGCGCCGCCGCCGCCGGTCGGGCCACGTCAGCCCGTCGGGCCGACCTGGCAGCTGCGTGGCAGCCAGGTGGCGGCCAGATCGGCGCCACGCCAGCGCCACCCGCACGCCCCCTCGCCACCTCGCGCGCGTGCCGCCACGTCGGCATAAAGCCGTGACGTGGCAGCCACGTGGCGGCCACACGGCAGCCCCGTGGCGCCACGTCAGCGCCACCCCGCTCCCCGCGCGCCCGCTTGCCACCTCACCCTTCCCTCGGGTCCATGGACTCGGTTCATGACACCCGGGCCCCACCTGTCAGCCTCTGCCCGATTATATTAATCCTAGGGCTGACGTCATAATCTATAATTTCCTTTAGAAAAATAATTCGTGCTGACGTCATAAATCCTTTTCGGTTTAAAAATAAATCCAGAAAATACCCTTTTTCTTTTATTTTGAATTCAAACTTTGGAAGGCTATAACTTTTGCATTTTAACTCCAAATTGACCCATCCAAATTTCTAAATTTTTCTAAAATCATGATCTATCCATTTCTGGAATAATTTTGAAATTTTGAAATTTATTTAAATTTGATTTGAATATATTTTGTAATTCCAAGGTTTAAATTTAAATTAAAACTTGCAACCTCTTTTAAAAGCCTCAATTCCTTTTTAAAAATTGTTGACCCACATCCAAAATTCAAAATTCTGTCTCCCAATTTATTTTATAATTTTTGGAAGTTATTTGGATTTCATTTGAATTTTTGTTTTGAATTTGCTTTGAATTGATTATTTCGTTAGATATTGACGATTCCGGAGAGTTTGAATTCGACGAATCACAGCAGGACTACGATCAAGGCAAGTTACACCTTTGACCATGTTGAACCTAATATTTTAAATTATTTATATTGTTTTACTGTATATGCATGCGTATCTTTATTCAAATGTAATTCAAATTGGATTTGAATTTTAGATATACCCATGATCCTTTGTTATGGCCAATTTGAATCTTGAATTCATATACCTTGTCACCCTAGCTAAAAACTAGTTAGTACTATAGTATTGGCTAGAAATTTTTATAGCAATGCTTAGCCTGGCTTAGTATAATTTTAGATGGGATCAATCTTTCACATGAAATGACGGACTTTAAAAATAAAGACTTGACTTCGATGAGTCAAGGATGGTTTACGAAAATTGTTTAAAAATGAAAATAGAAACTTATGATTTGGACTTAGGCTAATGGTTAGGTGGTGGGTGCTGGTATGCCTCGTGTTTGGTGACACCTGGTTGATTATCGTGCACGGGGGGTATGTGGTTGAGCCTAAATCAACTTAAGGACCGTTTCTGTGAATTATTTTACGATGTCACTTCGTACTACCACAAGTCCGGTATGGGACGGACCTGGCTAAGTAATTTGTGAAGTTCCAACTATAGTCTCGCTATAGGCTGAATGTGAGCGCGCGTGGGTGTGGGAAGTCTCACATGGCACCAGAGGGGGCTCCAACTCGTGGATTCGAGTTGTGGTGAAACCTTAGTGGCGGCGTGATTATGTTGGCTATGAATCATCGGAACAGCCTTGTCATGAACTCTCCGCCGCACACCTAAGGCAGTGTGTTGATCATCGGAACGGTGAGGACTACTTCAGCGAGTAGGATGCGTTTTACAGTCATTCGCCTGTGGGAGGCTGGATGGGCTGTGCTGCCACCTTACTTTCTTTCCGCTGTTTTGTTTACTTTGTTGGCCTGGTGCCTTATTGTAAGACTTGGCCTTAAGGCCGTATTTTCGTTTAATAATATCTCGTGGTTATTTTTGCATGATATACATTGCTGTTAAACCTGTGTGCACTAGCTTTTCCTGGGATAGTACGATTTACACAGAGGGGCTCGGAGTTGTTGTTCCGGGTCCCGACAAAAATCATGGGACCTCTCTTTAATGGGTGCTTAAAATAATTGATTGGTAAAGTCTTCAATATTTACCTATAAAATATCTAGATTTAAATCCAGGATCACCTTGTAATTATTTAAAACATTCCAGGGCATCAATAACCCTTATCACAGATCCTATCTATAATCAAATGGTTCTTAGGTTTTATTGGAAGCCACTAGCATGTATCTTAAAGCTCGCTTCTTGCAAAAAGATGCATAAAATAATGCTAGAGGTGCAGATAAAATCCTTAACTAAAGAATCCTACAAAAATGCAATCTTGCCAAATTGGGGATCATCCAATTATTATCTCTAGATTTAAATTCAACCAATTAAAATTTATACTCATCATATGTGGAAACGCATCCAAAAATCACAGAGTTGATAACATTCAGGAATAATATGCATTGTCCTGGTTAATCTCTCCCATCTATTCATAGGTCCTTCGTAGCTCATGGAACTTTCTTGATAAATATAAAGCAATAGAAAGACAGTTATCGAGTAAAAGATCGAAACTTGGTATCTTGTAATCGGCTATGCTTCGATCTAAAAGCGGAATATTCTCACAAATATTTCTTTAACCTCAATCTTTTTTCAACCCTTCACGACAAATCCTACCTCCTAGTAGATTCTGAGAGACCATGTGGAGGTATCCCCATGTTTGTGATGAGTAATTGACGGTTGGTTTAGTGAGTTTGAGTTTGTTTTGGGTATTCTAGGGTTGAGTACCTCTACTTGAGCTAATGTTGTCTATACTGTTTCATGCGGTGCTATGTGATGGTTTGCTTGTCTGTGTGACTGTAGGACTTCGGAGCTAGGTTATGGTAAGGCGAGGAGGACCGAGACTAGGCATAGGAGGTGTTGAGGTTCAGACGGTCAGAGACGCCGAAAATGATCGAGGCTGCTGAGGTGGTTGCGAGCAGGGAGACGAGGAACCGGAGCTACCTGTGACGAACACAATGGGCGATGACGAGCGGACCAGGACTAGACTCAGGGAGGAGTCGAGGTTCAGACGGCTGAGGTACTGGTTGCGGAAGCTTCCGGGAAGGTGCTTGAGGGCAATTTGGTAAATTGACTCAAGCAAATGAGAGGAGTGGGTTTTCCCTCCATTTTGTTCCCTGAGCTTTGACTTTTGCCTCATATGGGTGTGAGGGATGGAGTGGATGGTGTATGCCACTTCTTGAATTTCCTGTAGAGTGAGTGAGCTCTCCTTTTGTCTTGTGTGTAGGAGAGTGTTCTTGCTGAGTCTGGGCGTGTAGGTGAGGAGAAGGAGTAGCAGGGAAGCAATGGTGGTTTGGTGTGTTCTCCTCAGGTGTGCAAGAGAGGGGCAGCAGGTTGTATTTTGAGTTTTGGTTGAGTTCTTGTGAGGAGAAGGAGTAGCAGTGAAGCAATGGTGGTTTGGTGTGTTCTCCTCAGGTGTGCAAGAGAGGTGCAGCAGGTTGTATTTTGAGTTTTGGTTGGGTTCTTTCGTGTGTGAGCTCTTCCTAGTGTGGAGAATGGATTGAACTAGTTGTAAACACTCTTATGTAATCATTCCTCTCCTAGTATCAATATGAGAAGCATCTTGGCTGAGATATTCAGGCTCCACATTTTATTGTGTTTGGTTTAGTTGCTTTTTGTTCCTCTCTGTTTGTGCTGGGTCGGAGATGATTCTTTGTTGAAGTAGTGGAATCCTTCTTGCTTTGAACTGGGATTATACTCAAGGTCATTTGGTCTCTTTTTCTCGAAAGCAGAAGATTGATTCAAAGTTCCTTTTCATTTTTTTTGTCTTACGCCTCACCTCCACTGTTCTCCAAATTTATGGTTGTGAGGCAAGGGAAGTTTGATGTTTTTGATTTCCCTTCCAAAAGGTGGTTTTCAGATGTGTGCCCTCTTGTCCTAAGTCTATCCCCTGCAGTGATTGACAATTTTCGTGAGCAAAGATGGGAGAATGACAAGCAATTTGGGAAATCTGTTTTTTTCAGTGCAGTGACAAATTTCTATTCAGATCCTGATTCCTTGTTCTCTGATGTTTTCCCCTTGTTTCCTGAGGTCCATCTACTAATTGGTTTGTAGTCTTGGTCCTTTTGGTCTGAGAAAAACAGAGATTAATCATCAAACTCACTGCTTGTTGGCTGCCTGCGGTAATTAACCGAACCATTTTCAGTAAACTCTAGCTGTCGGCAGGCAACCTGTTTTCAGGTTTTGGCTAGGAGTTGTGTGCTGTGTTCTCTCTGTTTTCAGTCAACCTTTTTTTGGTCTGCAGGTTCAAGCAAATAGCTGTTGGTTATAGCTGATTTAGTCTGCAGTTTGTATGCTTTTTGGGCTAGCTCTGCGTCTCAGTCTCTCTGCTGTTGGCTTGCTGCATTTGGGTCTGCAGTTTTGCCCAAAACTGCTGTTCGGCTGCACTCAGTCCTTTGCTTTTTCAGCAGCTTCTCTGCAGTGTTCTGATGTTCAGTTTACTGCATATTGCAGTTTTCAATTTCAGTTTCAGAGAACAGCAGTATTCAGATTTAAGCACTTATTCACTGCAGTTTTCAGCACTTACTCGCTGCAGATTTAAGCACTTATTCACTGCAGTTTTCAACATGTACTCGCTGCAGATTTAAGCACTTATTCACTGCAGTTTTCAGCACTATTCACTGTAGTTTTCAGCAGTTAAGTTGCTCCTTGGTTTAGTCTGTGGTTCTCTTTTGATTTTGTAGTTGTGTGAAGCAGAAATTTGAGTCCATGCTTGTGGTCTGGGAGCAGTAGAAATTGTAGTGTTTGCTTTGGTTCAGTTGAGCAGTAAATAGAGCTGACATGGAGAAGTGCAGTTATAGTTCTCATATATATGATTCTCTCAAGTGTGAAAATGATTTGAAAATCTTGTAGCAAAACTCCTTGTAATCAGTCATCTCTCCGAATCTTTATGAAAATGACTTTGGCCTCTCAGTTCTCTCCTGCTTTGTTGGTTTTCTTTTTAAAATGAAATATCGGTTATCGTGTGAATACTTGGGGTGATTTTTGAAGGCACCATTCACCCCCTCTCTGTTGCCATTTTCGATCCTACAGATTCACTGAACAAATTCTCATCGTGCAGGAGCAATGAATGGAAACAAGGCAACTACCCCTGGTAGAAGTACGAAAAAAGAACCAATAGTTCTCACTCACTTCGGCCCCTACCACTCGTACAAGCCTTCGCCCAAAATCACTCTACAAAGACTAAGGAGAAAAGGATGTCACATTTCAGGCAACTGTACCACTACATCAGGCAAACCCCGAAAGATTACCATCTGCTTATATTACAAAAATACTGGACACTAAGCTCGTAAATGCCCTCAGAAAAAGGATGGCAAAGGTGTCTGTTTCCTTTGCGGCGATAGAATGCACTATGCAATTGAATGTCCCTAGTGGAATCCAGAAGAATCAGTCAAGAATGCCATTGCCACCAACCTCATCTTCTGTATAGAAGAACTTAATAGTTTCAAGTACACTAGGCCTAGAATCCCCACCAAATGCTACATACGCCATATGTGGCAAGATAGGACATGATGCCCAATCATGCCCTCCACTATGACAGGTTATGTGCTTTGCCTATAGATAGAAAGAACACTACAGCTATGATTGTCCAGTCCCCTACTGTCCCTACTGCAAGAAACACCATCTGCAGGAGGGTTGCCTTAAGAATCTAGTTGCATGTACATGCTGTGGAGAAAAAGGACATCAGGATGACCAGTGCACCGCTAGCTTCCCCAATTGTGATGAAGACCACCAACCTGGCAATTATCTGATGAGCAAAGTTGCTGTGAATACGCACGTGTCTTGTACTTTTCAGTTAAATATATTGTTTAACTGAAAAGTATTATTGAGGCTAGGGCCAAAGGAATGGAGAGGCACAAGGAAGAGGATAACCACATTATGTGCCAAAGATATGAAGAAAAAAAGCCTATACGGATGGAGCCAACAAGAACAAAATCTATGTGGCTAGTTAGAGCACACAAGAGAAAGATCCATGTGGATAGGGGAAAGAATGATCATGCAGTGGGAGAGCAAAAGAAGGAACCTAAGAACTTAAAGTATAATTTTTGGATAAGATTTTCAAGCCCAATTCGGACCTCCCACAAGTCCAACCAACTTGGATTCAATTCAGAACTCTATTTGGATTCGGTTCGGGATAGCCGAACAGGAACTTACTAAAAAGGCCATAACTTTCACAAACAGAGTTCGATTCAGATGTTCTTATGCTTGTTGGAAAGTTTATTTCAAGACTTATGCAATAGATAAGGCCCCATATTCAAATACGTCATAAATCATCCACTATGACTAAAACAATACGACGACTGTAAAATCTAGTTTCCTTTTTGTGAGAGTTCGAATTTAAAATAATATAGGGTTCAGTTGTATTCGGTTTGGGGACTATATGAACATTTCAAGTGGCTATATAAGCCTTGTATGCAAGCTTTTAGGGCTCAGACCACCTTTGAGAAAATCAATTTATTAAAATTTTTTCGAGTTTATTGCCGAAATTCCATAGGAAACTAGGAGTATTCTTCAATAGAGATTGTTTAACCTTTTCATTGGAAATTGGGTGCACGATAGATCTTCGCTTAATCGTCAGCGAAATCAATGAGAGTGCGTTTTGGTGGATTAAAGAGTGTTCGTCCCTTGCACTAGCATTGGAGGATTATTACGATTTATCAAGACTCTCGTGAGAAAAATTTCAAAAATTTATTTTTAAATTCAGGGTTTTAAAACTCTCTAAAAATCAGGATGTTACAAACCTTACCCCCTTAAACGGGATCTCGACCCTGAGATCCAGGCTTACTAAGAGAATTAGGTTTACCGGGTGCGACGACGGAGCTGACGTGGTTCAGGCTTCCTCTTGCAACGCTCTGGGATTGCTGGCTGCCACGGCTTGCTCCTAGGGGAAGGGTCTTGGCAGGCGTACTCTCAAGGTTGAATGGAATTGGTGTGATTGCTTGACGTTTCTGCGGGCAACTGCGAGCGAAATGGCCTAGCTCTTTGCAATTCAAACAATTGGATGAACCTACATGGTTTGCGCCCTTCTGGGGTTGATTGCTGACATTGATGGGGCATGGTCCTGAATTGTCATAACAGGTCACTGGAGCTGGGGTCTTGAAAACTGGCTGCTACTGCTGCTGAGGCACTCGTGCCGGCTGATAGGTGTTGAATCTTGTTCTTTGAGACTGCTCCAGGTGAACTCCTTGTTGGCTCATCTTCCTTTTGTGAAATTCTCCCAACTCATGGCGGGACTCTTCAATAAGTATGGCCTTATCCACCAACTACTGAAAACTGGCATAGTCGTTGCCCACGACCTGCACTTTCAATCCTGGGTTCAGACCTTTCTTGAACCTCTTCTGGCGAGCTGAATCTGAGGTTACATCCTCTGGTGCATAGTGGGCTAACTAAGTGAATCTATTGAGATATTCACTCACTGACATGTTCTCTTGCTGCAACTCACGAAACTCGTCCTTCTTCATCTCGACCACTCCATCCAAGACGTGGGCATTATGGAAGGCTTTGGCGAACTCTGCCCATGTGATGCTGTTCTGGTCCTCATGGGCGGCACAGTAGTTCTCCCACCACTCTGCTGCTGCTCCCTCAAGCTAGTGTGCTGTGTATAGTACTTTCTCCCTGTCTGAACACTGGGCCAAGTTCAGCTTCTTTTCAATCAACCGGACCCAATCATCAGCCTCCAAAGGCTTTGAAGAACTGGAATAGGTGGGCGGTTTCGTCCTCATGAACTCTGCATAGCTGGACTGGTGTCGTGGTGTCTGAGGTGGTGTTGGCTCCTGATGCTGTCGCTGCATCATAGCCTGCATGTTCTGCATCATTGTCTGCATCATCAGTGCAGGCCACCAAAACCGGCGAGGGCGGGGTTCAGCCGGGTGGAACCGGCTGCGCGCTTCGTTCTCGGATCTGGTTCGCCTGGTTGCGACCTGCTGTAGTCCTGGTATCAACCATCTTACTGTTGCTCTGAAAAAGGAAACAACTGCTGACTGCCTTTGCTGAGTTTTTAAAGATGAGAGGGAAAAGCATAGAGGAGAGGTAAATTCGTCTAAGGGGGCTTTCTAATGGCACATAAAGTAAACAAGCACTTAGCCGGAAAAAGGCTAACAACAAGAACGAGAGAAAAACTCCAATAAAAAGTTGACATGATTGCACTATAATGCTTTTAAGGGCAATATTTGCAGCTCACATCACACACAACGGCAAGAAAAAGCAAATCGGTCTACACGATGCTAAAACTATAACATGGTTCCAATCTGACGGCTCCTAATCTTCATGATAGTCTTCAATCTTGTCTTGGAACAACTCGGGTGCTTCCTTGATCCAACCTTCACGGCAAAGCTCGAAGAATTCTGGGTCGATCTTCTCTTTGATTATGCGACACTCAAAACATCTATGGATATTGTAGAGATAAGAAGTCAAATTAAATTCTGAAAATAAATTTGCAGAGAAGGTAAGGATTAAGAATCCTAAGAATAAGGTAAGAACAGAGAATCTGTCGAGACCCGAATATGCAAATCCGGACTCTCTGTGTATTCTGCACTAGTCCCAGGATCATGGTAGTGCACACAGTTAAACATAGATGTCATCACAACCATATACATGATAAAATAAAGGAAAAGCTCAAATATCGATAAATCTCAAAAGGTACGACCTGATGGTCAAACTTACAATAAACTGGCCCGAAGGCTTAACAAAAGTAGCAGCGGAAATCCAAAATAAAGCATAGTGGCCAATCGATAAGCCCATAGGCTATCGAGTGGAGAACGAAGCCTAAACCGCGAAGTCGTCGAAGTACTCTCGTTCTGGAACCTCCTGCTGGTGAAACTCCTCTTCCTCAACTGAGCAACATTGGGCATAAAGCTGTGAGTACATTGGTACTCAGCAAGTCGTTTGTAACAAATGAATGCAATATAGTATGCAAGGCTTACCAAAGGATGGCTGAAAGGTTAATTTGCATGAAAGACAGTTGAAATACAAATAATAGATTGAAGGCGAGCTTTAAGTAAAATAATAATTAAGTAAATAATCAAAGGAATTGACATACCACTTGCGGACCTCCCATCTACAAGCTAACCAACCGCTTGTGGACCTCCCATCCATAAGCTAAACCAACCGCTTATGGACCTCCCATCCATAAGCTAAATCAACAGTGAACATCTGTCCACTTCCAATCACAGTTTTCAGAAATAACTACCCCTCGTGTGAAATCACCGAGCATTGTCCATGACCGAGGACGCGGCTATTCGAATAGTTTTACACTCTGCAGAGGTTGCACAACTTTACCCACACGATGTGATAATCCTCACGTTAAAGACAATCACAACAAGGCTTTTACAAAGTTCAGTTACAACTTAATCCGCCCGCTAGGGTTTCGCATCACACCCCCCCTTGCGCCACATGGAAATCAGCAACCATGTTCATCTCAATGGCAAGATTAAAGTTGAAACCTCCCAAATTAGTCAGCCAGGTCCATCCCATGCTAGACATGTGGTTTGCACGGTATAGCTCAGATCAATGGCGTACAAAGTTAAGTCCTTAACATTGCCCGGGCGAGGCTACCACATTCCTTGAAGTGCACCAACACTTTCCCCTTTACTGCACGATCACTCGCCTGAGTGCAAAAACTAGGTTTGTATAACCATCACCGATGACGCACCAACATCATGGCACAAATTTTAATAAACGGAGCATCAACCACAGTTCCATATCTCATTAAGTCAAATTGATAATTCACATGTGATGATAAACCCAAATCGTGACTATAAGCAAGGCTAAACATTCTATCGTACAACCCATGTGACAAATATCTAACATCACTAGTATGATTCCCAACCTATGGTGACAAGGGTATAAGGGTGTTCCAATTTATCAAGGAGGGATAATCAAACTGGGACAATAATTACCAAATACAAGGTTTGATTAAAAGTAGCGATGCAATGTAATTTAAAATAAATTAATTAAATAATAGATTACAAACTGGGTTCAACATGATCAAAGGGCATGACTTGCCTTGGTTATGCTCAGCGAGGTATTCCTGGTCTTCGGGCGCGGAACCTGCTCCTCCGGAATCCGAATCTAGCGAGAGAGAAAACGATCGAAACCAAAGAAATACATAAAATGATAAGCAAATGAACTCAAAAATTCATGAAACTAGAACCAAAAGCTAGAGCTTGATGTTAGATGAATTTAGAAAAAAAAACGGGGTCAATCGGAGCTAGGACGGAGGAGAACGGGCTCTCAGAAAATAAACCCTAGAATTAAATCAGGAAATTGAAAAAGGGCACTGTGCTGTGAACCCGGCGTACGAAGGAACGGGTCCACCGTGAACCCGGCGACACGGGCGGCGAGAAGGCGATGCGGGCGACAGCGGCGACGGGGATGGCGCGGGGAGCTCACCGGCGGGGAGGCGGCGGTCGAGGCGGCGACGTCGGCTCCGAGAGAGGTGGGGACGGCGGCGAGGCATGACGGCAGCGGTGGCACGGGCGCGAGGGCGGAGACGACGGTGGCGGCGGTCGGCGGCACGCGAACTGAGGGCGCGGGGTTAAGTAGGCACGCGAACCGAGGGAGTTTGATCCGAGAATGGGCCGGACGTGGTGCGGACGCGGTATGGGCACGGACGGCATGGATCCATCGCGGCGAGATCGGACGGCGTGAACGCGGGCTAGGGTTAGGGTTAGGGTTGCTCAGCAAGCGCGGGCACGAACGGCGGAGATTGCGTGGCGCGGGGGATCGTGCAGTGGGAGTGGCGGCGGGTTAGGGTTAGGCGGACATGCGTGGGCGGGCACGAGCCGCGTGACGCGTGGCAGGGGCGGGGCGATCGGACAACGGGGAAGCGAGGGAGGCGGGAGCGCGCGGGAGAGCGGGGCGGCAGCGCGTGGGCGGCTGGGATCACCGACACGCGGAGGGAGAAGAGGATCAGGCGGCGGAGAGCGGGCGAGGGCGGGAGCGGCGTGGCGCGGATCGGCCGACGGGGAGGTGACGTGTGGAGGGGAGAGGATCCAACGGTTGGAAGTTTTTCCCGATTACTTTTTATTCTAGAAAATCCAAATAACATGCTAGGAGCTCTAGAAAATAGCAAATAAATCCTAAAAATACTAGAAAATTCCTTGAGACCTGAAGAACCCAAATAAAATATTTTCAACTTATGTTGATGTTTATTTTATGCAGATTAAATCATTTTAATATTCTAAAATTCATTTGAAGCTTAATTTATTTCTAGAAAATTTCAGAAAATTTCTTGTGACACAAAGAACTCAATTAAAATATTTTCAGCTAATGTTGAAGTATAATCTAATCATATTAATTTCTTTTAAATTTTTGAAAATTCTTTTAAGCTTGATTTAAATTCAGAAAAATTTCAGAAATTTATTTTTAAATTGAAGGTTTTAAAAATCCCCAAAAATCAGGATGTTACAGAATCACTAGATATTCATTTTATTGATTTGAATTAGAAAATAAATTTTGAATTTGGGCTAAGACGACCATTCTAACTAGGGCTTCGTACTACAGTCGATATAGCTCTGATACCATCTCTGTCGAGATCCGAATATGCAAATTCGGACTCTCTGTGTAAACTGCACTAGTCCAGCATCACGCTAGTGCACACAGTCAAACATAGATGTAATCACAACCATCCACATGATATCATGAAAGGGAAAAACTCAAATATCGATAAATCTCAAATGTGCGACCTTATGGCCAAGCTTACAATATCTGTAGCCGGAAGGGCTTTAAAGCTAGCAGCGGAAATCCAAAATAAAGCGTAGCGACCAATGGACAAGCCCACAGGCTATTGAGTGGAGAACGAAGTTTAATCCGTGAAGTCGTCGTAGTAATCTCCTTCTGGAACCTCCTGCTGATAATACTCCTCGCCCTCAACTGAGCAACATAGGCGTAAAGCCGTGAGTATATTGGTACTCAGCAAGTCATTTGTAACAAATGAATGCAGTATAGTATGCAAAGCTTACTAATGGAAGCCTGAAAGGTTAATTTGCATGAAAGGCATTTCACAGTAAATATGAATAATAGATTGAAAGCGAAATTTAAATGAAAACAGTAATAATAAATAATCAAAGGAATGAAATTAAAACTACTTGTGAACATCCCATTCACAAACTGAACCGACAGTGAACTACCTGTTCACTTCCAACATAAACCACCAAGTTTAGAATGAAAACACTACCCCTCGTGTGAAATCACCGAGCATTGTCCATGACCGAGGACGCGGCTATTCGAATAGTTGTACACTCTGCAGAGGTTACACAACTGTACCACACGATGTGATTAGCCTCGCGCTAAGGAAATCACACTGCTACAGACAGACCTATCACAGATGGTTCGGAACCGTCATCACAGACGGTTTTCGAACCGTCTGTTTTTATGTGTCAGTGATAATAGGTGGTTATCACAGACGGCTCGGGAGCCGTCTGTGATAACTTACATTACAGACGATTTTTGCAAACAACCGTCTGTGATAGTCTACTTTCACAGACGGTTAAAAACAACTACCGTCTGTGATACACATAATATCACAGACGGTTCTTGTTCCTAACCGTCTATGATACACACAGTATCACAGACGGTTTGTGTTAAAAAAATAATAATTATTGCAAGGACATGACAAACCTCTGGATCATTGATCTTACTATCCATGATTTCCTTCATATGGCGGCAAACGTAGAATCCACATCGTTGCCACAGTAGTTCTTGGTGGCACTTCAAAAATAGCATTACGTACATAGGTATTGTCAATTCTAGAGGCATTATAACAAAGTGTGATGTAGGATTGTTGTGTTGTAGCGGGTACCGGAAATCGCGTGTTGTGTCGCAGCGTGTCACTAGATTTGTCATGTCTTTCTCCGTGGGCAATATAAGCGGCAAACGACCTACGTGATTCAAAAAAGTTAGCCTCGGCCGTTGCAAACGAAGGAAATATTACAATAGAGTTATGTATGGAGGAAATGAGTTTACTTGTTAAGTACTTCTTGCACACGACTGAAGTCGTGGTTGCTCCTAAGTAGGGAATCAAGGTATATTACCTTGCTCCACTTTGGTATAATCACAATCAAAATCCAGTGTTGCCTAGTCATGTACACACCATAGTGATTAATCCTAAGTTCATGCTGCATGTAAAGTGCAAATAAAATATGTGTGGCAACTAGTGAAGCACTTACCCTTGGTTGAAAGGAAACATGACGTACTCCTTGTCGATGTGAGCAAGCAATCCCTTCGTTATGTAATCTTGCACGAAGGATTCGTTATCTTTGATAACTGGATCGGAGACCAAGTGAGGGTCGAGGAAACCCACCGGTTGTCGTGATCGCCGGACTTGTTGGATCATGGATCTATACATAAGGAAAGAGCAATGACATTTATCGTTATAACGTGAATGTAGAACTTCATTGTACAGTACACTTATAGTGTCCAGCAGCGTAGAAGCGAGGCGTCGAGTTTGTCGAGATTGAATAGTAAAAATAAGTCTTCGAATGTCACGACGATGTTGCCTGTGTCGTGGAGGAAATGCTACTCTGTATATTTCAGAGTGAATGCACTCTGCCGGATTGGCTTCATGTTGGACTTCTGCATGTACTAGGCATGCAATGTATTGTAAATCATGCCAAGTCTGGGTAATTGTGACTCAGGGACCAATGACACTCCTAGAGTGAACTTCCATGTTACGGGAGCGTTATTTTTCTTCCCTTGAGTCTTAGAGCCTCGCTTATGAGACGGTCTCGGTGGCGTCTCCGCGGGAGCCGATGCAACAGGCTTCTGAACCGGAGCTGGAGGTGGAGCCACCGGAGTCGATGTGACAGGTCCAGGGCGATGTCCCTCTTGGGACACTGGATGTGGAGATCATGGCACGGACAAGTTGAGGGCAATGTCCCTCTTGGGCCACTGAACAAATGTGTGGACAGCATCCCCTAATGTTTTAATCTCTTCCTTTGGGGGCTTTTCAAGAGGGACGGTCTTAAAAATATCATTAATCATGTCCACCTGGACCATTATGAAATCGGTCTTTACTTGTACACCATGTACCAGCGTACTTGACAGCAATGGATACGCCATCCCCCGCCCAGCGTCAACGGGAATAGAGCCAACAAGCCTGACTCTGAGGATGCAAGGCATGGGCCCCTACATGACGACACAAGATGAGTTAAGGCGTCCACCAGAGAGATCTATGCAGCATTCTAAAGAGGTGCATTACCTGAATGTCATCGATAGGTAAGTGGGCGTCGCTATGTTCAATAATTGGTGTGGACGCGCAGCTACTACGACGTTGAGGGGGACTGGGTACCGCAGTAGTAGGGGTGGGTTGCGATTGGTTGCGGACTTGTCTCTGTTCTTCCCTCAATGAATCTATCTCTCTTCGAAGTGAGGCAGTCTGCTCTTGAAGTGAGGCAGATAGTTGTTCCTGAAGTTGAGCACGAAGCTCCTATTTTATTTGGTCGTCGCGGTACGCCTTGGATATCTTCCTACTCCTATATGTCTCGGAGTAATTTGGAAATCCGTGCTTCTAAGATACGTAAACCCCCAAGCCTCGTGTGCGACCTAGGTGCTCCTTGTTTCCCAAGTCCTGTGATAGTAAATCTCTCTCCCTGTATTCTTGAAAGGATCCACGCGAAGATTCGGTAGTCAATGATTGCTGCAAGAGGCAATTAATCATGTTATTTTTGAACCCATGAAGTTTAAGAGTTGTTAGCAATTATATAGTTTAACATATCTTACCAGGCGTTGGGACACTTCCTCATCTGCAGGGTTTTTGAAAGAGACACCTGAAGATGTGGTTGATGACCTCGCTCTTAACCAATTTCGAGCGCGCTTGTTTGCGATCCCAGCAAATGGTAGGAGGCCTCCGATCGGAGTGCGACCTCATCCTGCATCCTCCACTGTGGGATTTTACCCGCGTACCTAGCGGTGCTGACTCTGTGAGGGTGAGCGTTTTGTGATTGGATAGCCTTGTGCGCCGCACTTTGTTGTTCAAATTCGATCGTTGTCTTCATTTGCACAAAGGCCTCCCATGTTTCCGGCGACACGAAAGGATACTTCGTGAAGGGCGTGAGATCCTTGGCCATGTACCATGTCACAAGAGTGCTCTTAAAATTCTTTCATGCTTTCCCATTGCGAGGAGCGCATGCCGTCGCACGAGTCCCTGTATTTCTGCTGGGATCTTGAATGAATTTGTAACATCCTCCCATAGCTGATTTTTGTGATCCATTGAGAACTCTCTCCAGCTTGCTATAGTGATGGGGACCCGTTCACTTCCAATTATCCTGCAGGTACTCCGAAATGATGCCACTAATTTCTTCGATTGCAGAGGGACCCCATCTAGAGAGACCACCGTGATGGTCATTCGACCATCTGGCCTTTTCGATACTCCTCGGCGACGCTTAGTTTTCCCAATCTTGGAAGTGTGAGACCCAGATGACGACAACGAAGACTATGAGGACGCCATCACTCTTCTAAGAAAAAAAATTAACTACAGTGAGCTATGGGCCTTCCAAATAGACCTTGTAGCTAACAAGTGCAGCATATACTAAAAATTTTTGAACGACTGTGTGGACGCAGTGAGGTGTGGGCCTAAACAAAGTTCTATGAAGTAAATGATATAAACTAGTGTATCTAGTTCATTGAAACAGATACAATCGAGTGTGTCACTAGCTTCATGCCCTTTGAAAGTCTATGTGGCATATATTTTTGAACGACTGTGTGGATGCAGTGAGGTGTGGGCCTAAACAAAGTTCTATGAAGCAAATGACACAAACCAGTGTATCAACTTCATTGAAGCGGATACACTGGAGTGTGTCACTAGCTTCATGCCCTTTGAAGGTGTATGTGGCATATATTTTTGAACGACTGTGTAGACGCAGTGAGGTGTGGGCCTAAACAAAGTTCTATGAAGCAAATGACACAAACTAGTGTATCGAGTTCATTGAAACTGATACACTAGAGTGTGTCACTAGCTTCATGCCCTTTGAAGGTCTATGTGGTATGTACTAAAAATTTTTGAACGACTATGTGGACGCAGCGAGGTGTGGGCCTAAGCAAAGTTCTATGAAGCAAATGGCACAAACTAGTGTATTCAGTTTATTGAAACAGATACACTCGAGTGTGTCACTAGCTTCATGCCCTTTGAAGGTCTATGTGGCATATATTTTTGAACGACTGTGTGGATGCAGTGAGGTGTGGGTCTAAACAAAGTTCTATGAAGCAAATGACATAAACTAGTGTATCGAGTTCATTGAAACCGATACACTAGAGTGTGTCACTAGCTTCATGCCCTTTGATATATCTCTAGCTATAGCTTCTAATATTTCATATATAGCAATATAATTCTAGTATGATTATGTGAGCACAAAGATGACATCAATCGAAATACAAATGTCATAACATGTATGTAATCATATGAATTGAACATACCATTTGAAATATAACACATATCCAAATACAAATGACAAATGAATTTAACATATTCATCAATCCAGCATGTGTAAATTCGGCCAGCATATATATCAATATTACAATGTAGCATATATATACACACACACATATCAATATATACACATATCAATATGACAATGTAGGATATATATCAATATGACAATGTAGCATATATATCAATATATGAAACATGAAACATGAATAACGTATCTTCATTATTCTATATGAAACATGAAATAACTACATGAAACAAATCTACAACCTAGCTAGAGTCGGGGGAGGAGGGCACCGGAGTTGGGGGAGGAGGGCGCCGGGCTCACGGGGGAGGAGGGAGCTAGAGTCGGGGCGCCGGGCTTAGGGGAGGGAGCGGCGTTGGGGAAGGAGGGCACCGGGCTTGGGGGAGGGAGCGGCGTCGGGGGAGGAGGGCACCGGAGTTGGGGGAGGGAGCGGCGTCGGGAGGGAGCAACGGTGGGAGGGAGCTGCGTCGGGAGCGACCGGCAGCGGCGTCGGGAGGGAAGGGCGGCGCGAGAGAGCAATAATGTACCAGGGGCGCTGGAGATGTAGAGTGCGTGAGTGCGGAATCTGTGCCCTAGCTGGGGGTATTTATGAGGAAAACTATCACAGACGGTTCCGTAAAGGAACCGTCTGTGATAGCTCTATCACAGACGATTCTATAACTAAACCGTCTGTGATATTATATTATCACAGACGGTTATAAGTTGAGAACCGTTTGTGATAGTAATACTATCACAGACGTGTCGAGACCTGAATATGCAAATCCAGACTCCCTGTGTATTCTGCTCTAGTCCTAGGATCATGCTAATGCACACAGTTAAACATAGATGTCATCACAACCATATGTACGATAAAATAAAGGAAAAGCTCAAATATCGATAAATCTCAAAAGGTACGACCTTATGGTCAAGCTTACAATAAACTAGCCCGAAGGATTAACAAAAGTAGCAGCGGAAATCCAAAATAAAGCGTAGTGGCCAAACGGCAAGCCCACAGGCTATCGAGTGGAGAACGAAGCCTAAACCGCGAAGTCGTCGAAGTACTCTCCTTCTGGAACCTCCTGCTGGTGATACTCCTCTTCCTCAACTGAGCAACATTGGGCATAAAGCCGTGAGTACATTGGTACTCAGCATGTCATTTGTAAGAAATGAATGCAATATAGTATGCAAGGCTTACCAAAAGATGGCTGAAAGGTTAATTTGCAATAAAGACAGTTGAAATACAAATAATAGATTGAAGGTGAACTTTAAGTAAAACAATAATTAAGTAAATAATCAAAGGAATTGACATACCACTTGCGGACCTCCCATCCACAAGCTAACCAACCGCTTATGGACCTCCCATCCATAAGCTAAACCAACAGTGAACACTTGTCCACTTCCATTCTCAAGTTTTCAGAAATAAAAATCCCTCGTGTGAAATCACTGAGCATTGTCCATGACCGAGGACGCGGCTATTCGAATAGTTTTACACTCTGCAGAGGTTGCACAACTGTACCCACACGATGTGATAATTCTCACGTTAAAGAAAATCACAACAAGGCCTTTACAAAGTTCAGTTACAACTTAATCCGCCCGCTAGGGTTTCGCATCACACCCCCCTTGCGCCACATGGAAATCAGCAACCATGTTCATCTCAATGGCAAGATTAAAGTTGAAACCTCCCAAATTAGTCAGCCAGGTCCGTCCCATACCAGACATGTGGTTTGCACGGTAAAGCTCAGATCAATGGCGCACAAAGTTAAGTCCTTAACAATACCCGGGCGAGACTACCAATGACGCACCAACGTCAGGGCACAAATTTTAATATACGTGGCACCAACCACAGTTCCATATCTCATTAAGTCAAAATTATGATTCACATGTGATGATAAACCCTTTCGTAAATGTAAGCAAGGCTAAGCATCTATTCGTGCCAACCCGTGTGACAATAATCTAATATCACTAGTAAATTTCCCAACCTATGGTGACAATGGCATCATGGCATTCCAAAATATCAAGGAGGGATAAACTCAATTGGGACGACAACTACCAGTACAAGTTTTTGAATAAAAATAGCGATGCAATGTAATTTAAAACAAATTAATTAAATAATAGATTGCAAACTAGGTTCAACATGATCAAAGGACATGACATGCCTTGGTTATGCTCAGTGAGGTACTCCTGGTCTTCGGGCGCGAAACCTGCTCCTCCGGAATCCGAATCTAGCGAGAGAGAAAATGATTGAAACCAAAGAAACACATAAAATGATAAGCAAATAAACTCCAAAAATCACAAAACTAGCACCAACAGCTAGAGCTCGATTTTAGATGAATTTAGAAAAAAGAACGGGGTCAATCGGAGCTAAGACGGAGGAGAACGGGCTCTCGGAAAATTTAACCTAAAGTTTAATCGGGAAATTTCGGAAATTACACTGTGCTGTGAACCCGATCCACAGAATTACCAGTCCACCATGAACCCGGTTGACCGAACAGTGCACGCAGGGAGAGAGGGTGCTGACACGGCGGGGCTGGCCAACATGGCACGCGCATATGCTGCCGCGCCTAGTTAAGAAAACCGGACCGGACCGCCAGTTGAACCGAAAAAACCCGGAACCGGACAATGCACCGGGTCGGTTCGGCTAGAAGACCGTCTGCGTAATTGGACCGGAAAAAACCGGACGAACCGGTCGGTTTTTTAAAAAACCGGTGAACCGGACGGGTTTTAGTGAACCGAACGGTTTCTCAGAAGGACCAAAATACCCCCAATTGTGCTAGGGTTTAGGGGCAAAAATGGAAAAAGCAAGAAATACCCCTTCCTCGGCGGCCCACACACTCACAGTGTCACACTCTCACTCTCAGTCTCTCTCTCTCACACTCAGCGCGATCTGGATCGGGAATTTCCCCACCGCCGCGCCGGTCCCTGCTCTTCGGCTCGTCGCGCCGGTCGCCTCGCCCTGCTACTGCTAGCAGCTCCCCGCGCCGGTCGCCCTGCTCGCAGTTCGTGGCCTCGCCGCGCAGGAAGTCGCCGCGCCGGGTCGCCCCCTTGCCGCCGCCGCCCCCCCTGCCGTGCCGTGCCAGCGGTCTCCCCCTTCACGGCTTCACCATTCACCGGCAAGTATATAGTCTCCCCATGCTACTCGTGCAATTTACTTGTTACTTGTATACTGTATTATGCTCAGTAAATATGTTCTTAGTCCTTAGTGGCTAGTGCAGACCTTTTGCAATATCTGAACTGCATCTGCTATTTTCTGCTAGCAATGGAGTCTTCTGATACTCCACCAACTGGCCAGTCGGCCCAGTCGTCAGCACCAAGTGCTCCTAGTGAACAATCATGACAAGCAAGGTGTAGAGGGAAGAGTGACAAAGCATGGGAACATTGTACGCAGATTATTGATCAGAATGGAAGAAAGAAGATTAGATGCATGCACTGCCATGAGCTATTCCAAGGAGGAGGAATTCATCGATTTAAGCTACATTTAGCTGGTGTGAAAGGAGATGTGAAACCATGTAAGAAGGTCGATGCTGAGACTTGTTATGAAATGAAGCAAAATTTGGAGGCTTGGGCTACAAAGAAAAGGAAGACACAAGAAGCATACGAGGAAGGTAATCCATATGGGCCAGAGCCACAAGAAGAGAGTGAGTATGGTGCAAATCCACAGAATCCACCTATTGTTCGTACTTCCAATACTAGAGGAACGGATGCTACTAGTGGGCATAGTCGAGTTGTTAGAGTTGGTTCAAGTAGAGGAAGAGATAGTATTCCTGGAATTGGCAAGTTCATCCCTAGGACTAATCCAGGGGATCAACCTACAATAAGAAGTGTTCTGCAAGGACAGGTAGTCAAAGACAAAGTTGATTTGTGTGTGTCCAAATGGTTTATTGATGCATCTATTCCTTTTAATGCAAGTAATTCCAATTATTACCAACCTATGTTTTGATGCAGTGTGCTCCTTTGGTGCTGGTTACAAAGGGCCAAGTTTTTATGATTTGCGTGGTCCTTTGCTAAAGAGGAATGTTGAAGAAACTAAGAAGTTTATTGAAGGATTCCGCAAATCATGGAAGGAAACTGGTTGCACTCTTATGGCTGATGGATGGACTGATAGGAAGAGGAGGACCCTTATCAATTTCTTGGTCTATTGTCCTAAAGGTACAGTCTTTATAAAGTCGGTTGATGCCACTGATAGTTCCAAAACTGGTGATTTTCTGTTCAAATTATTTAGAGATGTTGTAAACTTTGTTGGATCAGAACATGTTGTTCACTTTGTAACTGACAATGCCTCTAATATGGTGTGTGCTGGGAAAAAATTAGAAGAGGAGTTTCCTTCTATCTATTGGTCCCCTTGTGCTGCTCATTGTTTGAATTTGATGTTGAGTGACATGGACAAGGAAGAACTAGTGGAGAGGACTGTTGCTCATGCATCATCTATTACCAAGTATGTGTATAACCATTGCTATCCACTATATCTAATGAGGAAGTTCACTAAGGGACATGACATTCTTCGTCCAGCACCAACTCGTTTTGCTACTAACTTTGTTGCTTTGCAAAGTATTTACAAGCAGAAGGATGCTCTTCGTGCCATGGTTATATCAAGGGAATGGACAACTTGTGCATATGCTAAGGAAGTGAAAGCAAAAAAGTTTACTAACTCTGTCTTGAACCATGCCTTTTGGAAAGATTGTGCTACCGTTTGTCAATTATCCGAACCAATAGTTCGTGTCTTGAGAATTGTGGATAGTGATGAGCGACCGGCCATGGGATATCTATTTGGAGCCTTGCATGCCTCAAAAAAGGAAATTGAAAAGCGGTTTCAAAGAAGGAAGACGGTAGCTGAGCCTTTCTTGACCATTATAGAAAAGAGATGGGATAAACATCTTGAGAAGAATCTCCATGCAGCTGGCTTTTGGTTTAATCCTAACAACCAATATGATCATGAACTAATGTCACAGTACCATGTCACTACATCTGGAGTCATTCATGTTATTGAAAAATATGCAGTGAATGATGTAGATTTGCGAAGTTCTTTGACCAGGGAGATGAGGACATTCAGAAATGCAGAAGGGGACTTTGGGCGATTGACAGCTAGAAATGATCGACAACATAGGCTTGCCGGTAAACATATTACTCTTTTCTTCACTACAGATTGCAAAAATAAGATCCAACATATGTTTACACTATTATTGTTGATCTGTTTCTTCCATTGCAGATGAGTGGTGGAGAACTTATGGTTGCACTGCTCCAAATTTACAAAAACATGCTATTCGTGTCTTAAGCCAAACATGTAGTGCGTCTGGATGCGAGAGGAATTGGAGCTTGTTTGAGCACATACACTCGAAAAAAAGAAACAGACTTGAGCATCAAAGGTTGAATGATCTTGTTTATGTCCATTACAATCTGAGGCTGCACCAAAGGTATTATTTCTATGCACATTTTGATAGCACTTCTTTTTTCAAATATACATGTTTGTCAAATCAAATGCCTTTTCATTAGGTTCAAAATGTCTACTCGAAATTATGACCCAATAAATATCGAGGACATTGGGAAGGGTAATGAAGACTGGATTTTGGAAGATAATCCTTGTCGTCTTACTGTTGAGGAACTAGAGACCTTTCGAGATGAATTGGCATCAGTCCACGTAACAAATGTTAATGGTGATGTCTTGTGAAATCATGGTCATTTGATCCTGTCTTTTTGTAATATTAACATCTAAGTTATATAACTAAAATATTTGTTTTGTAGATGAAGACTTCTAGTTCCATTTGGATGATACAGATATTGATGTTATTGATGAAAACGAAGAGGGAGACAGACAGCCTGCAAATGCATGTGACGATATTGCTATGCCTATGTCTACCAATGATGTCAGTGGTCTTCATCTCAATCCTGAACCTGAAGAAGAAGAACAAGCACCTTGGGGGCCCTTTGATTATCTTTAGTCTATTACTCTAGTATTTTGTTTGCCCTGTGCTTTCTTAGCCTTATTAGTTATTACTCTATTAAACACTTAAACTGTTTGCTGTGTGCATGTTTGCATGACTAAGAGTACTCTATTTTTTATTTGGTGCTATCTGCAAAGTTCGTGCTATCTGCTGTGTGCAAAGAGTACTGTGTGCTATTTGCATGACTTAAACACTTAAACTGTTTGAATGTTGATGTCTAATGGTTCAAGTGTTCAACTGGTATGGACTGCTCATGTTGAACCGGCAGTTCACCGGTTGAACCGACGGTCCGACCAGTGAACCGGTGAACTAATGACTCCACCGGTTCGATCTCCAGTCCGGTTTTCATAACTTTGCTGCCACGTGGCACGGGGGTGACGTGGCAGCTGACGTGGCTGCCACGTGGCTCGGGGTGGGGTTTTGGCTGACGTGGCGCTGACGTCGCATGCCACATCGGAGGCCACGTGGACTAGGGCTGACGTGGTAAGCCACGTGGCTAGGGCTAAGCTGGCGGGCTCGGGTGCGTGGCGGCGCGCGCGGAATTGGACGGCTGGAGGGAGGCCACGTGGGCACATCCAAGCCGTCGGTTTTGGATCTGAGCGGGCAGCTGCGATCGGGGACCGAGGGCGGGACGCGTCCGACGCGGGCGCGGGGTGCGGGGGCGCGGGCACGCGGCCCGAGGGGCGGTGCTGCGGGTCCGGTGAGGCGGCCTCCGGCGACCATTGCGCACGACGGAGGGTTCCAACAGCGGCGGCGGGTTCCAACAGCGGAAGGGGAAGGGAGGTTCCGGCGGCGCGGCGTACCGACGGCAGCGAGGAGCGGCGGAGGCGGGTGCGCACACGAACCGAGGACGGGCATTTTATATGGCACGCGAACCGAGGCTAACCCGGGCAGAGGCAGCGCGGAGCAGAGACGAGTTCGGATCGGGGACAACGACGGGAGGAGGGGACACGCGGCCGATCGGACGGTGGGGACGGCGTCCGGGCGCGGACCGAGCGGGGCGAAGCGGATACGCACCGCGTGGCGCGAATTCGACGGCGAGGACGGAGCGGCGCTAGGGTTAGAATTCGGGCGCGCGCGGGTTCGGCGCGGGCGAACGGTGGAGATCAAGCCACGGTGCGGGATCGGGCCGCTGAGGGAGGAGGCGTGGCGCGGCGCTCGGGCGCAGCTGGTGCCGCCGCGTGTCTGCGGATGCGCGGCAGCGTGTGCGCGCGCGGATCGAGCGCGGAAGCGGTGAGGGGGGAAGAATCACGGCGCGGCGGGATGCGCTGGATGAGCGACGCGTGGAGGAGAGAGAAGATCGGGCGGCGGG
The DNA here is from genome assembly GCA_036346265.1 of Melocanna baccifera. Classification (NCBI taxonomy): domain Eukaryota; kingdom Viridiplantae; phylum Streptophyta; class Magnoliopsida; order Poales; family Poaceae; genus Melocanna; species Melocanna baccifera. The sequence continues at coordinate 13,116,047 of CM070691.1, read as the reverse complement.
GAAAAATTTCCTTTTCTTTTTCTTTTCCAGAAATTCAAATAAACTTCTAAAAGCTCTAGAAAATAGCAAATAAATCCCAAAAATTCACCAAAAATACCAGAAAATTCCTTGAGACTTGAAGAACCCAAATAAAATATTTTCAACTTATGTTGATGTTTATTTTACTCAGATTAAATCATTTTAAAATTCTAAAATTCATTTGAAGCTTAATTTAATTTCAGAAAATTCCAGAAAATTTCTTGTGACTTAAGGAACTTAAATAAACTATTTTCAGCTAATGTTGAAGTATAATTTATTCATATTAAATTCTTTTAAATTTTTAAAAATTCATTTAAGCTTGGTTTTAAATTCAGGAAAATCCCAGAATTTTATTTTTAAATTCAAAGTTTTAAAAATCTCTGAAAATCAGGATGTTACAAGACGGTTCTTAACTAAGAACCGTCTGTGATAGTATTACTATCACAGACGGTTCTCAACTTATAACCGTCTGTGATAACTATCACAGACGGTTCTAAGTTTATAACCGTCTGTAATAAGCCTTTGCCCGCTGGCTGTAAGCCTTTGCTGGCTGGCTGTTGTAACTACACTACCAGCGTTCAATAAGACCTCACATAGTGTAATGAATATAACTACACCTACCAGCATTCAATTCACCTATATATATAAATGCAAATTTACAAATACATCACAGTTTCTGAGTCATTTTACAATTACAATAAACATATATAGTTACATTTCTTACACATAGCTATTTCATTTTAAATAAAGTTCTTCCTCGAGCCTGATGCCATCCCCGAGTGGAGGCAAATCATCAAATTTATTGTACTCTTCCTCATCCACAACATTCTCAACTCCGACAATCCTTCTTTTTCCCTGAAGAACTACATGGCGCTTCTTATTTGCCGGGTCGGTTACATAAAATACTTGAACAACTTGCCTCGCGAGTACGAATGGTTCGTCTTTGTATTCTACACATTCGATGTCCACGGTAGTGACACCGTACTTGTCAACTTTTACACCCCGTGGGAGATGGACCTAACGGCACCGAAATAGAGGAATCTTAAAAATTACGTAGTCAAGGTCCCAAATCTCCTCTATAAGCCCGTAGTACGAGCTTGGGCTAGCGGTACTGACGTGCGCATCATAGGCATCTATGCGGACACCTGAGTTCTGCACTGTGCTCTTTTTATCCTGATCTGTTGTATAAAATATGTAGCCATTAATATCGTATCCTTGCCATGTCATAATTGTAAATTTTGGTCCTTTTGCCAACCATTGTAGTGTTTCACTTGACGACCTCCTAGTCAATTGCGCCTTCAACCATTCGTTGAACTGACGGTTGTGTTGTCTCGTGATCCAAACTTCTGACTGGCCTGCATTCTCTTGACGTAGCATGTCCTTGTGCTCTTCAATATATAGGGTCACTTCAGTCATGTGTTGTAAAACCGTGAAATGGGCTTGAGCATACGTATTTTGATCCGGAGTTATTGTTTTCCTTCCGATAGTCCCAATACCCTCTAGCCTTCCCACGTGATGAGATACAGGTACACCTATCGGATCGGCCTGAGCCATGTAGCCGATGCAGAATTCAATGACCTCTTCTGTTGTATAACCTTCGATGATGCTACCCTCTAGTCGAGATCGATTGCGTACATAGGACTTGAGAATTCCCATGTACCTCTCGAAAGGGTACATATGACATAGAAACACAGGGTCGCATATTTTTATCTCTTTCACAAGGTGGATAATGAGATGGACCATGATATCAAAAAATGATGGAGGGAAATACATCTCTACATAACATAGAGTTGTCACCATCTCAGTTTGCACAGCATCTAGTCCATCGGGATCAATGACCTTCTGAGCAATTGCGTTAAAGAAATAACATAACCTTATGATTGTCACTCGAACCTTGTTCGGCAAAATACTTCTAATTGCAATAGGTAGCATTTGTGTCATTAGCACATGACAGTTGTGGGACTTCATGCCAATTAATTTCAAATGTTCCATGGAAACAAGTTTCTTCGTGCTGGTGGAGTGACCAGATGGAACTTTCACACCATGTAAGGACTGACACAGTTTAGTTCTCTCGGACTTAGACAGAGTGTAGCAAGCTGGGGGAAGGTATGTTCCGCCTTTATCGGTCTCTATCGGTGCTAACTCGGTCCTGATGTTCATAGCGACCAAGTCACACCTTGCGTTAACACTATCCTTAGTTTTATCAGGAATATTCAGTAAGAGACCAATCAAACTGTCACATACATTCTTCTCTACGTGCATGACATCGTTGCAATTGCGAACTTCTAAGTGCTCCCAATAAGGCAAGTTTCAAAATATTGACCTTTTTTTTTCACATGTTCTTCCTCAATTTACGCCCCTTTCCAAGCACAACGTTTATATCCTTGACCATATCATACACCTCTTTCCCGCTAAAAGGTCTTGGTACTGAGTCATCTTCTTTTTTTCCATCAAATTTTTTCTTCATCTTACGGTATGAGCGATACCTTTGAAGGAACCTACGGTGATGCATGTACACAGTTTACCAACCTTTGAAGGAACCACACACTCTCTGTATAATCTAAGCAGTGCGGACATACTTTGGCTCCTTTTGTACTCAACCTTGACAGGTTACCAAGGGCCGAAAAATCATTAATGGTGCAGAACAACATAGCGCGTAGAGTAAAGTTCTCTCGTTTGTCCGCATCCCATACATGTACCCCTTCGTTCCAAAGTATTGCAAGATCTTCTACCAATGGTGCTAGGAACACATCAATATCGTTGCCAGGTTGCTTTGGCCTTTGGATAAGTAGTGACATCAAAATATACTTCCGCTTCATACACAGCCAAGGAGGAAGGTTGTACATGCATAGAGTTATGGGCCAGGTGCTATGTCCGCTGCTCATGTTATTAAAAGGATTTATTCCATCTGTACTCAACACAAACCTTATATTTCTCGGTTCCACACCAAAATCTACAAACATCCTATTGATGTTTCTCCATTGGGCAGAATCAGCAACATGTCTTATCATTCCGTCTTTCTTACGCTGCTCCAAGTGCCAACGCATCAATCTTGCATCCGTGCGGTTTGCAAATAAACGCTTCAAACAGGGATTACAAGAAGATACCACAACACCTTAGCAGGAGGTCCTTGCTTCACCTCGATGCCCTTTCCATCATCAGAGTCATTTTTACGCTTGTATCGGGATGCTTTGCACACCGGACAAACATTTAAGCTAGCATACTCTTTACGGTACAGGATACAATCATTCGGACATGCATGTATTCTTTCTACTTCCATTCCTAATGGACAAAGAATCTTCTTGGCTTGGTAGGTGGTTCTCGGCAACACATTTCCCTTTGGAAGCGTGACTGCTAGGAGACCTAACAATGTCGTGAAACTCTTGTCAGACCAACCATTGCTTGCTTTCAATTTCAGTAGTTCTAGAACTGATGACAACCTCATGTATTGCGGCTTGCATCCCGAGAACAAAGGTTTCTCCGAGTCCTCCATCAAGCGCTCGAATTTACCAAACTCTCTCTCACTGTAGTTCCCTTCTGCATCACGTAACATCTGATCTAGATTGTCATCCTACGATCCATCCGCGGCCTCATGATCAAAAGCACAGTCCACAAACTGGCATGTCGTTGTCCCTCTCGACTATGTTATAACTACCAGCTTCTTGTGTACACTTCTCTTCACCGTGACTGGTCCAACATTTGTACCCTTTTCTGAAACCCCTCCGAATCAAGTGAGCTTCGATCTGCGCTGAGTTGCTAAACATCTTGAGATTATCACAATCAATACATGTACAGTACATATATTTTATCCCCTTCTTTAACATATCCAACTCGACCGCTCTTCTAAAAATAGACACGTCAATAATGTACTCTTCACTCACATGGTTCTCAATGTACATCCAGCTTCGATCCATCTACGCTAGCTACACAAGTAACAAATGGTTGCCAAAAATGATTATTACTGCTACTACATAGCATATAAGTTATCATCTCTGGTCTTCCATTACAAAAACATGTATATAAGCATAATTAAAAGTAATTGAGTACTAACCTCTGATTAAATCACTAAGAAGACGGCGATATATTTTCACCCCCGAACTCCCTAAAGCCGGCCGCCTTGCTCCACCGATGCAGCGCAATGAAGACAGATCTGTGTCGACATCGTCCAAGTATTAATAGTGCAATTTATCACAGACGGTTATGAACACGAACCGTCTGTGACAATTAATATCAAAGACGGTTTGTTACACGACCCGTCTGTGATAATTGAGACATCACAGATGGTTCGTATTAATAACCGTCTGTGAAGGTTCACAGACGGTTATTAACACGAACCGTCTGTGATGTCTCAATTATCACAGACGGGTCATGTAACAAACCGTCTGTTAACTTTCACATACGGTTATTAACACGAACCGTCTGTGATGTCTCAATTATCACGGGCGAATTCGTGTTAATAACCGTCAGGATGCGATATCACACCGGGTGGTAGTATGAACCGTCTGTGATAGTTAAGCGCAGACGGTTCCGTATGAACCGTCTGTAATTTACCCGTCCAGTATAGCATATTTTGTAGTAGTGTCACAACAAGACCTTTACAATGCTCTACCTCAACCCAATCCTGCTCGCTAGGGTTTCGCATCACACCCTCCTTGCGCCACATGGAAATCAGCAACCATGTTCATCACAATAGCATAATTGAAATTGAAATATTAGAAATTAATCAGCTAGGTCTATCCCATACTAGACATGTAGTTTGCACGATTAAGTTCGGATCAATGACGCATAAAGTTAAATCCTTAACATTACCTGGGCAAGGCTACCACATCCCCCGAAGTGCACCTGCACTTCCCCCTTTACTGCACGATCACTCGCCCGAGTGCCAAAACCAAGTTTGTATATCCCCGGTAATGACACACCAATGCTATGACCCAAATTTTAATAAACGTGGCACCAACCATAGTTCCATATATTATTAAGTCAAATTGATGATTCACATGTGATTGTGAAACCATTCGTAGATTAAGCAAGGCTAAGCATTCTAATCGTACTGACCCATGTGACAATTAACATAGCATCACTAAATAATAACCCAACCTAAGGTGACAATGACATAAGGGTGTTCCAAATTATCAAGGAGGGATGAATCCAATTGGGACAGTAACTACCAATACGAGGATTTGAATAAAATAGCGATGCACTGTAATTTAAAACAAAATAATCAAATAATAGATTACAAACAGCGTTCAACATGATCAAAGGACACGACTTGCCTTGGTTATGCTCAGCGAGGTACTCTTGGTCTTCGAGCGTAGATCCTGCTCCTCCGGAATCCGAATCTAACGAGAGAGAAAATGACCAAAACAAGAAAAACACATAAAATGGTATGCAAATAAACTCCAAAAATCATGAAACTAGAACCAAAAGCTAGAGCTCGATTTTAGATGAATTTAGAAAAAAGAATGGGGCAATCGGAGCTAAGACGGAGGAGAACAGACTCTCGGAAGATTAACCCTAAGGAAAATCCTAGAAAATTCAAAAATGGCACTGTGCTGTGGACCAGGCGCACGGTTGACCAAACCCACGGTGAACCCAGCGCATGGAACAGTACGCGCAAGCGGAGTGGTGCTGATGCGGCAACTAGGGCTGACGTGGCAGCTGCTGGTGCTGCCACGTGGCTAGGGCTAACGTGGCTTGCTGACGGTGGAGGTGTCGACGTGTGGTGGGATCTGGGCCGTCGGCTCAGATCTGGATCTGCGGCGAGGATCGGTTGGCCGGGTTCGGTGGACGGCGTGGATCGCCGACGCGTGGTGGCACGGCGGGCGAGGCGTTGCGGGCGCAGCGGGGCCGACGCGAGGCGGGTGCGGTTGCGTCCGGCGACGGGGAGGCAACGCGCGGCGAGGGGCGGTGCGGGGCTCATCGGCGGGAGGCGGCGGCGGCGGCTCCAGCCAAGCCGGCGAGGCGAGGGCGCCGCAGGCGGCGCGGAACGGCTCCGGTAACGGCGCGGCGAGGCGAGGGTAGCGGCGACAAGCGAGGCACGCGAACCGAGGGCGGCGGGGTTAAAAAAAGGCACACAAACCGAGGGAGTTCAATCCGGGGGCGGGGCGGCGCAGACGCGGACGCGATCGGGGCGCACGGACGGCCGAGATGCGATCACGAAGGATCGGACGGCATGGGCGGGCACTACGGTTAGGGCAACGCGAGCGCGGGCGCGAGTGCATGGACGGCAGGGATGGCGCCGCGTGGCGAGGGCGCGGATCTGACGGCTGAGGAAGAGGCGGGGCGCGGCCGGATCGGGAGCAAAGGCGGGCGGCCGGGATGGATGATGCGTGGTGCATCGGGTGGCCAGGAGCAGAGCGAGGCGCGGCGCTAGGGCAACGGGGTGAGAGCGGGCGTGCGCGGGATCGATGGCGGGGATGCTGCCGCGTGGCTGGTTGGGCGACGGGGATGCGAGGGCGGCGCGGGGGCTGGGTCGGGCCGCGTGCGGGAGGCCGGAGGCCGACGCGTGGAGGGAAGCCGGATTGGACGGCGAGGAAACGGCGGGGGTTTAAAAAGGATTTTCCAGATTTTTCTAAATTCCAAAAATTCAAATAAATTACTATGAGCTCTAGAAAATAGAAGATAAATCTCAAAAATTCACCAAAAATATCAAAAAATTCCTTGAGACCTGAGGAACTCAAATAAAATATTTTCAACTTATGTTGAAGTTTAATTTAATAATATTAAATCCTTTAAAATTTTGAAAATTCAATTTATGCTTGTTTAATTCCCAGAAAAATTCCAAAAATTTATTTTTAAATTCAGGGTTTTTAAACTCTCTGAAAATTAGGATGTTACAATCTGGGAGTACGTCGGGGAGGCCGCGGCGAGGGTGGAGCTACGGCGGACCATGTACGGCGAGGAAAACCTTGGCGAGTGGCTAGATGGAGTTGCCCGGCGCGACGATGATGGCGCCAATGGCTCGAGGCAGGTGTGACCCCGGGGTTCTTGTGCGTCTGTGTGTGTTGTAACCTACATACCCCATTCTGTGAATGAAGTGAAGATTGCTTCCCTTGCTTTGACCAATCGCGCCATTTTGTTCCAAGCAGCTGCCCGATAGGGACTGACTGCTGATTTCCGACGCCGTAACCCGACGCTGTTTGCGGCGCAGGTGGTGAGCCGAAGACTCGCTGAACTTCTAGACGAATCGACCCTCGACGGCCGAGGCTTCGGTGCAGAAGGCCGTCCAGGCAGAGCCGAACGAGTAGCGTTGGTGCCTAGTTGAGGTAGACGCGCGAATGCCCCGTCCCGTATCCTCCGAAGTGGTGGCAGCGGAGCTGGCACCTAGTCAACTTTGTAATCACTTTGTAGCATCGCGGTAGATAAGCTGAAGCGCTCGTCCCCGGCACCGTCTTTGGGCACATCCGCTTTGTGCTTTTCTTGTGACGTTTGTTGGCTAGTCGGGGTAGGCGTGCGAGGTAGGCACAGAGCTAGCGTCCAGGTGAAGTAGGCGCGTGAGCGCTCCGTCCCCTACCATTCGAAGTGGTGGCAGCGGAGCTGGTGCCTAGTCGGAGTAGACGCGTGAGCGCTCCATCCCCTACCCTTTGAAGTGGTGGCAGCGGAGTATTGGAATACGCGTAGGCTACGGAAGCAGAAAACAAAACTTTTCTATCGCGCAACCAAGAACATCATGCTAAGGAAGGATCATGGATCGTTACCACTTAGACGCGCAGCGCAGCGGAAGAAGAATTGGAAACCGATCCAATCTCGCGCGTCGAGGTAGTAGTGGAAGTAGCCGATCGTCCCGAACAGATCGTCTCCTCCACGCACGCGCCGATCAAGATCGCAACGAGCGGCGCCTCCACCGGTATCCACACGTCCGGGCCGGGGCCGATCGCGAGTGTACTAGCACTCGTGAGCGGCTAGGGTTTGGCTCGGGAGGTGGCGGCTAGGGTTTCGCTAGATGTTAATCGGGACGAATCCCCCGCCCCTCGCCTCCATATATAGACCTCCTCACGTGGGCCTCGTGGACCGAGGCCCAATAGGAGTCTATTCGGATCTCTATCCGAATTGAGCCCATATCCGAATCATATTGAATTAGTGTTCCAACCCGTTAAGCGTGCGACCACAGCAGGTTCACGTATACTTGGTCGTGACCGAAACGCCTTTCGATTACCATGTTAATAGCGGCCTCTAGTAAGACATATTAACCCCAAAGTATATGTAAAGATCATATCAATTGAACTGTAATGTTCTCTCATGTACGAATCCCTTTGCCTCACGATATAGATTGAGCTCAAGGCGAGACTGTGTCATCCTCTTAATAGCTCAATCACTCTCTCGATTCCGTGATGGATTATAAACTCGTGATTGACTCCTCAATCACCTTGGCATGGCCATGCACTTTCATAATCCATTACATCGAGGGCCCAGATATCTCTCCCATAAGGAGGGCAAATTCTATCTTGATCATTCACATCCCACTACATGTTTCATGGCAAACCCGAAGACTACTTTTATGACTACCCGATTCACGGAGTAGTGTTTAGTAGTCCCAAAATAAGCTACTACTCATGTTGGGAACCATGATGATCTCAAGTCTAAGGACTCTACATAAACACTACTTGAGACCAGCGATGACACATGGAATCTCTGCGGTGTCTCATGGCAGTCTATCAACATATGTTCACTAACACATGTCCATATTATTGATTTGGTATCACCATACCATGATCCATGAGACATGATCATCAATCAATACATATCTGATCTTTGTCTTTGAATCATATTTGTTCCTCATATGATATACGATCGAGGATCATTTAGAAATAGCAACATCTTAGTATTTAAGAGTCTCATGAATAAGTCACATACTCATTGATCAATAATGATGATGTCTATTCCAAGGAACAAAGTAATGTATCATAAACATAGTATGTGATATATACAACATCTCCATGTTGCCTCTAGGGCATATCACTAACAGCTCTCCCACTTGCACTAGAGTCAACCATGTAGGTATCTAATACCCATTGCCTAGTGTGAGCCTCATGCTTTGGTGAGAAGCGGCTTTGTCAACGGATCTGCAATGTTCAAATCCGTTTGTACTTTGCATATCTTCACATCGCCTCTCTCCACTATCTCGCGGATGAGATGAAATCGCCGTAAAATGTGCTTGGACTTACAGTGCGATCTAGGCTCTTTGGCTTGCGCAATGGCCCCACTATTGTCACAAGATGAGGTCCATTGGGCCGGAGGCACTAGCCATCACACCAAGCTCGAAATAAATTTCTTGATCCAAACAGCCTCTTTGGCGACTTGAAGCTGCTATGTACTCGGCTTACATTGTAGAATCAAGAACCGTCTGCGCTTGGAACTCTTCCACTTACCGCACCGCCATTCAGCAGAACACAAATCCAGTTGCGATCTAAAATCATCTTTGTCGGTTTGGAAGCTAGCATCGGTGTAACCATTTACAACGAGCTCTTCCTCACCTCCATAGACAAGGAACACATCTTTAGTTCTTCTCAAGTACTTCAAGATGTTCTTTACGCAATCCAGTGACTTTCACTGGATCTCGATCGTATCTACTCGTAGCACTTAAAGCATCTGAAACATCCGGGCGTGTACAAAGCATGGCATACATAATGGACCCAATAGCCAAGCATATGGAATCGCATTCATTTTATCCCGCTCATCGGTGTACTAGGACACCGATTCTTGCTAAGATTTATACCATGTGACATAGGTAGAAAACCTTTCTTGGAATCATGCATATTGAACCTTTTCAACACCTTGTCAATGTACGTATCTTGGCTTAATCCAATTAGCCTTTTGATCTATCTCTATAGATCTTGATGCCCAGAATATATCTGCCTCTCCTAAGTCTTTCATAGAGAAACTATTTTTAATGAAGACTTATGATTCGAGCAAAGGAATGTCATTTCCGATCGGTAATATGTCATCCACATATAAGACCAGAAATCGAGTGCGCTCCCACTAGCCTTTTGTAAACACAAGGCTCTTCTTCGTTCTTGATGAAACCAAACCCTTTGATTACTTCATCAAAGCGAATGTTCCAACTCCGAGATGCTGCTTTAATCCATAAATGGATCTTTGGAGCTTGCATATCTTTCCAAGCGATTGCGGATCGACAAAACACGTGGGCTGTGTCATGTACACATCCTCACTCAGATTTCCATTAAGGAAAGCTGTTTTGACATCCATTTGCCATATTTCATAGTCGAAATATGCAGCAATCGCTAGAATGATCGAATAGACTTTAGCATTGCGACGGGCGAAAAGTTTCATCATAATCAATACCTTGAATTTGTTTGAAACCTTTGGCCTGTCGCGCTTTATAGATGTGAACATTTCCATCTATGTCTATCTTTTCTTGAAAACCCATTTGCATTCAATGGTTTTAACACCATCAGTGGATCAACCAAGTTCCAAACTTGATTCTGTGCATGGATTCAATTTGGATCTCATGGCTTCAAGCCATTTCTCGAGTCCGGTCCCACCATTGCTTCTTCATAGGTCTTAGGCTCATCGTTGTCTAACAACAATATGTCCCGTTGTTGAGTAGTCAAGAACATGTACCTCTCGGTGCACGACGTGACCTTCGACCTCGTGGTGCTGGTGTGTCCACAACAGTTCTTCAACGGTTTGTTCATCTGTTGTGGTTACAGAGGAGCTGAAACGTTATCGGTGTTTCTTGAATTTCTTCAAGTTGCACTGTGCTCCCACTATCCCTTCTTGAGAGAAACTCTTTCTCTAAGAAGACACCATGCCAGGCGACAAACACTTTGCCTTCTCCTCGATTATAAAAGTAATATCCTTTTGTTTCCTTAGGATACCCGATAAAGAAGCATTTATCAGTTTAGGAGTGAGCTTATCAGATTGTAAACGTTTTACATAAGCCTCACATCCCCAAATCTTAAGAAAAGACAAGCTAGGGCGTTGTCTGTCCACATCTCATATGGTGTCTTTTCTCGATTTTGATGGAACCTGTTTAGTGTGAGCGCGTGTTTCAAGAGCGTACCCCAAAAAGACAACGGAAGATCACTTTGGCTCATCATGGGCGCACCATATCTAATAAGGTGCGATTTCTCCGTTCGAATACCCCATTCCATTGAGGTGTTCTGGCGAGTCAATTGTGGAACAATTCCACAATCCTTTAGATGATTGCCAAACTCATGGCTCAAATACTCGCCTCCACGATCGGATCGTAGAAACTTGATTGTCTTGCCTAAATGATTTTGCACTTCATTTTGGAATTCTTTGAACTTTTCAAAGGATTCGGACTTATGCTTCATCGGTAGATATACCCATATCTACTAAAGTCATCGATAAAAGTTATGAAATCGAAAACCACCTCTGGTTATTAAGCTCATTGGTCCACATACATCGGTTTGTACAAGTGCCAATAAGTCATTTGCCCGTTCACCTTGACCGGTGAAAGGTGCCTTTGTCATCTTGCCAAGTAAACAAGATTCGCATGTCTCTAATGATTCAAAATCAAATGAGTGCAGAATACCATCTCTATGGAGCTTACGCATGCGTTTCTCATTTATGTGACCTAGCGGCGATTGCCAAATAAGCGTGGGATTCAAATCATTGGACGTTGCCTCTTTGCATTAATGTTATAGACCGGTGACCCTTCAAGAGTAAGAGCGTATAACCCATTCACCAATGGAGTATGACAATAGAACATATCTTTGAAATAAAGAGAACAACCATTGTCCATAGATTTAAAGTCATAACCTTCGCTTGCAAACATGAAGCGAAATAATGTTCTTTGAAAGAGATGGAACACAATAACAATTATTCAATTCCAAAACTAATCACGAAGGTAAAGACAATGGCATGGTGCCAACAGCTACCGCAGCAACTTTTGCTCCATTGCCAGCGAAGATCCACCGCTCCTCCTCAAACTTCTACTTCTTATTAGCCCTGCAGCGATTTGCAAATGTGAGCAACCGATCCGGTATCAAATACCCAAGAATCAGTTGATGAAGTAGCAAGATTGATCTCTATAACATTTATACAGGTGGAAGTCGTACTTCCTTCTTCTTCTCAAGATCCTCCAAGTACTTTGGGCGTTCCTTTTCCAATGTCACGATTGCTTACATAGTAACAATCTGCATCGGGATGAACATCGCCCTTCTTGTCTTTCTTGGCCTTAGAACCGCTCGCGATCGCATCGGGAGCTTTCTTTCTTTTGACCGCGATTCTCTTGACATAGGGCTTGCCCTTGCCTTTCTGCATCATCATCACATGATTGCTGCTTTTCTTAATGCTTTCCTCGTGATTTTAGCATCCCATGCAACTCGGCCGGGTCTTGTCCAGTTGTTCATGTGAAAGTTCATTATGAATGGCTCAAAGCTCGGGAAGCGGCGGAGAATCACATCGATAGCCAACTCTTGGCTAAGGGAAAACCAAGCTTTTCCGGACTCTCAATGTAGCCAATCATCTTAATCACATGAGGGTGTGACGGATTCCTTACGCAAGCTCGCACGCAAATAAGGACTTTGAAGTATTGAACCTCTCACCCTTGCTTGGTTCTCAAACATACCACGTAACCCCACAATGATATTGTAGGCATCGTGTTCTCATATTGCTTCAAGCTCGAGAGGACATTGTGGCAAGCATGAGACAGACTCACATCAAGACAATCATTCGTTTGCTTCTCATAAGCTCTCCGTGCAGCCATAGTAGCATTATCGGGCAAGTCTTCGGGTAAGGAGACTCAAGGACATACTCCTTGCGCTCTTGCTTGAGAACAATTCTCAAGTTGCGATACCAATCCAAAAGTTTGTTCCATTGAGTTTTCTTTCTCAAGAACAGATCGCAAATTAAAAATCTTGGATCGACGTTAGTGACATGATCTACAACACAAGAATATGCAAAGTTTAGCACTATGTTTATGTTCATCTTTTATTAAACTATTTAGCAAAAGACTCCCACTATGAGTTTTGCAACAAAACTCCCTCTAAGTTACATAGTGGGTAAAGATCCTCATTTCACTAATTCCTAGTGAGCTTTGGCATCACGGCTAGAAAACTAGTGACATGGGTAAGCAACACTTTGCTAATCACATCCCTATGTGACTCTACTTTGGGTGACATTAGTATGCCTCGGCCCCAATCTATGCCCCAAGGTCCAAAACTATTTTGATAACCTTGTTAAGTAAACCAAATGCTTCCGCATGTAGATGTCCGACATCTACCCCAAATGATGATGATAACCGATGGCACTCTACTTTGGTAGACCTACCATGCGGTGATCATTATCTTTAATGCAACATATGGAAGGGCATTAACACCTAATTTTAAGAGGATTCTATCCTACCAAAGCAACATATCACATATATCATTGCATAAGAATAAGATAGATAACATCATAGATAAACACATTTAAGCGTGAAGTAGTATGGCCCAAAAATGGTGATATCCATCTCCAAGTAGGTGTAGACGATCTCCATCCTCCACATCACTCCTTTAGGCCACCATACTTAAAAGCTTGTAACCTCAAAACTAGGCTACTAACTATAATAGCTAGAAATCGAAGATTACAAAGATCGATTCAAGCATTAAGGTCGACACGCAGGTCGTTAAATACAATATATACAGCTAACAATAGCTGAAATAATCATGACACGTAGGCCATGAGCAGATGTTACATGCATCACATACATCTCATACATTCAAATAAGCTATAGGGCCATACTATTCACATCATTCTCTGCAAAAACAAGTTAGGCGTAGAATCGCATTCTACCTAACGATGTGAACCCAAGGCGCTATACAAGGGGATACACATGGCGGTCGGCGGGCGGGGGTCGAGGGCGCGCCGCGGTTTCGAGCGCGCCACTGCTCCTCAGAATTACATAGATCGCATCTATGAAATCGCTATGAAAATTTTATCGAGCCGATCAAATCAACCCAAATCCGAGCCATTCAAAATGTCTCAATTTTCATTAGATCAATCATATTGATCATCGCGATCGGTATACTTGAGGAGACCACAACACAAGACCTCGATCTGTTGGCTCGATCTCGATTGTGCGCGTGATTAGCCCCGATGGTGATTCCAGCGGTAGGGGCAAGTCGCGCGTACATCAAAGAAGGAGCACGAACTAATCTTTTTGGCCTTGTGATGCTATCAACTCATACCAATTTCAACCCCTTATGACCGATTGATCTCATCAACCCGTGCTACCTTATTTAGGCGTAATAGATCCAATCTACTACTATCGCATATCAACATATATGCGCTGATCCAGATGCAAACTAAGCAAGATGGCTCGATACCACTATTGGAATACGCGTAGGCTACGAGCGAAAAACAAAACTTTTCTACCGCGCACCCAAGAACATCATGCTAAGGAAGGATCATGGATCGTTACCACTTAGGCAGCGCGCAGTGAAGAAGAATTGGAAACCGATCCAATCTCGCGTCGAGGTAGTAGTGGAAGTAGCCGATCGTCCCGAACAGATCGTCTCCTCCACGCACGCCGATCAACACGCAACGAGTAGCGCCTCCACCGGTATCCACGTCCCGGGCTGGGCGCCGATCGCGAGTGTACTAGCACTCGTGAGCGGCTAGGGTTTGGCTCGGGAGGTGGCGGCTAGAGTTTTGCTAGATGTTAGCGGGGCGAATCCCCTCGCCCCGCCTCCATATATATAGACCTCCTCACGTGGGCCTCGTGGACCGAGGCCCAATAGGAGTCTATTCGGATCTCTATCCGAATTGAGCCCATATCCGAATCATATTCGAATTAGTGTTCCAACCCGTTAAGCATGCGACCACAGCAGGTTCACGTATACTTAGTCGTGACCGGAAACGCCTTTCGATTACCATGTTAATAGCGGCCTCTAGTAAGACATATTAACCCCAAAGTATATGTAAAGATCATATCGGCTGAACTGTAATGTTCTCTCATGTATGAATCCCTTTGCCTCACGATATAGATTGAGCTCAAGGCGAGACTGTGTCATCCTCTTAATAGCTCAATCACTCTCTCGATTCCGTGATGGATTATAAACTCGTGATTGACTCCTCAATCACCTTGGCATGGCCATGCACTTTCATAATCCATTACATCGAGGGCCCAGAGATATCTCTCCCATAAGGAGGGCAAATTCTATCTTGATCATTCACATCCCACTACATGTTTCATGGCAAACCCGAAGACTACTTTTATGACTACCCGATTCTGGAGTAGTGTTTAGTAGTCCCAAAATAAGCTACTACTCATGTTGGGAACCATGATGATCTCAAGTCTAAGGACTCTACATAAACACTACTTGAGACCAGCGATGACACATGGAATCTCTGCGGTGTCTCATGGCAGTCTATCAACATATGTTCACTAACACATGTCCATATTATTGATTTGGTATCACCATACCATGATCCATGAGACATGATCATCAATCAATACATATGCTGATCTTTGTCTTTGAATCATATTTGTTCCTCATATGATATACGATCAGGGATCATTTAGAAATAGCAACATCTTAGTATTTAAGAGTCTCATGAATAAGTCACATACTCATTGATCAATAATGATGATGTCTATTCCAAGGAACAAAGTAATGTATCATAAACATAGTATGTGATATATACAACATCTCCATGTTGCCTCTAGGGCATATCACTAACAATACTCCGTAGAGTGCGTGCGGAGGCGGACCTCAACGCTACATCTTATTTATACTCCGTAGAGTGCGCGCGGAGGCGTCCCCCTGCTGCGTCTTATTTATACTCCATAGAGTGCGTGCGGAGGCAGACCTCGACGCTACGTCTTATTTATACTCCGTAGAGTGCGTGCGGAGACGGACCTCGACGCTACGTCTTATTTATACTCTGTGGAGTGCGTGTGCGGAGGCGGGCCTCCGTGGAGTGCGTGTGTGGAGGTGAGCTTCTGTGGAGTGCGTGGGAGCATCGACCACGTCTTTATACTCCGGAGAGTACACGTGGTGGTAGCACCGACGCGTGCGTGGAACTCCGTGTCTTGTTTAGACTCAGTAGAGTGCGTAGGGAAAACATCCGTGTCTTATTTATACTCCGGAGTGCGTGCGGAGGCGAGCCTCCGCACAACTTTGTGGGGAGCACAAATGACTTCGCAAACGGCGAACTTTATTAAATTCCCGTTTGCGCGGGTGAGCGAGTACAAAAGGTCGGAGGCTAACCATTGGACTCGTTGTCGTGACGGCGAGGTAGGGAGCCTCTGGTGCTTGGGCTGCTGTAGCGCGTGTACGGGCACGCCTGACCTAGGAGCCTCCCTGGACTTCCGGGTGCAGGCTTCGGGTGCCATGCTCTATGTGCTGGGCCATGCGCTGGTCACCGAGGACAGTGATGATACCCCGCTGGCCCGGAAGCTTCACGTATATGAAGCCATGGTGTGGGACTGCCCTGAACGAATTGAGGGCTGGTCTCCCCAAAATGGCGTTTTAGGGGTATTGGATATCAACGACATCAAAGGTGGTGTCCCCGCTCGTCACGTTGTCGCCCTAGCCGAAGGTGACCTGCAGACATATTTGGCTCAGCGCCAGCAACGGCTGACCTCCGAAGCCCTACAGCGGAATTTTTGAGGGGCCTAGGCAGCTTCGAGGGATCGCCATCTGGTCGAAGGCCCCTGTGAACAAAACGTTCGCGGAACTTCCTCCGTCGACCAGGACACGCCTGATGTCGCACCCGGTGATCGCGACCTGAATGACCAGGGGATGTTGGTGGGGGAACTCCACACCTTCGGCGTCGGCGGGCGTGAAGGTGACCTCATGTTGTGCCCAATCCGGCGGTGCATGTGCCTGGTACGCCACCACGTGGTGGAGCCTCCGCACATAGGCCTTGCGCTACCGCTCCGAAGTGAACTCCAGAGAGGAGCCTCCGGAAATGACGTTTATCACCCTACAATGGACGCCCTCAAGGGCGTGGATCCGCAGGGGGCTCTCCTAAGGCTACTGCACTTGAGTTTGCATCCGCCGGAGGCCCTCATGAGTCTACAGCTCTTGATCCCAAATTCGTAGGGGGCCGTCCAGGGGTTGCTGGACGTGTGCCACGACGGGTGGCCGTACCTCGAGATCCCTGTCTCTAGCGATGCTTTGTCGAAGTGCCGCGATGGTGGTGCAGGAGCAGGTGTCATGATTGCCTTGGCCATACACCTCGCACCACTGTGGGCGGTGTTGGTCGTCGTACTCCGCGCGGGCCCTACCCTCACAGCCCTGGCCTCAGCCTCGCCCCCGACCCCGTCGAGCCCTAGCCCCGCGGCCGGCGGGGGCGTTGTCTTCTGAGCCGCCCTCAATGTCGAAGATGTGACGGGCTCGCCGAGACTTCTGTTGACCACGCTTGGGCCTATCACCTATTGAGTCCTTGCGCTGGGAGGCATCCTTCGATGGCTCCTGCCTACGCTTGCCCTTCGAGGAGCTTTCCTTGAGCGAGGCCTCGCCCGTCGCTGTGTCTTCTGTCAAATTAGCGTCGGCGTCGTTGCCTTGACACCTCCGCGCGTCTTCTTCCGCTCTGGCGTATTCTTCCATCTTATTGAAGAGCTTTGCCACCGTCTTGATGGGCTTTCACGCGTTGTACTCGGCTAGCGGCCCCGGGTGAAGACCCTGTACCGCTGCATTGATGATGGTTGTCTCGTTGACATCTTTAACCTGGCAACGGACCTTCGCGAAGCATTTAAAGTACCCACGAAGCCCTTTCGATGGCTTTTGCTTGATTGCGAAGAGCTGATCCGCATCGACACGCTCGGTGTAGTTCCCCTGGAAGTTGTTGTAGAGGCGGTCGCGGCCCTGCTCCTATGCGTAGACGGAGTTCGGCTCTATGGTGAAGAACCAAGAGAGCGCCACTCCCTGCAACGCGAGGGGGAGCCTTCGTGGTGTCGACTCCGCCTGTTGCTTCTATGGTGATATCGTATACACGTACGAACTCCCGGGGGTCCGTGTCGCCCTTGTATGACGTGACGACGTTGGGGAATTTGAAATCCTCCGGCCATGCCGCCTGCTGTAGGCCCGTCGATAGCGGTGACTTTGGGTCTACGCGTCGCAGTGAGGCACGATTGGATGTTGGGACGTCACGGCTGTCCGCCCGTTCGAGCGTGAGCTCCGGCGCGACCATTGACACGGTTTGCTGACGCCGAGCCTCTTGCATTCTGCGCACGGCCCCGCGAAGGTCAGCTAACTCCTGCTGGAGCATGCCAAGGGCCGCCAGCAAGGCGTTTTCCATCGTCGGCATGGGTGAGGTGATGGGCGCACCTAGTCGCGCTGTCGGGGTAGCCGCGACCACTGCTTGCGCCCTTGGGTTGCTTGTCACGTCGGCACGGTGGACTCCAGCGTCGATGATGGGGTCCGTACAGCCACAAGGACCGCCTGGCGCTCCCGCACCGGGTGTAGGGTCGGTGGTCACGCCTCGACGGGCGCCGACGCCACCGCTCGTTGGCACAAGACCGGTACTGTCAGGGGTGACTGTCGCACCAGCAACCGGGTGGGGCGTCATGCGTGGGGTGGGGTCGGCCGTCAGCTCCGCAGTGGTGGGGTCGATGTTCGCATCGGCGGTGGCGGGGTCGATCGTCGTATTGGCAGTGGCGGGGTCGATCGTCGCATCGGCGGTGGCGGGGTCGATCGTCACGCGGTGAGCGTCGTCGTTCTCACCCGCGGCCACCGATGCCGAATCCCTAGTGTTGACGCGGGACCTCGCTGCGACCCCTCCCTTCTTCTTCGCCGCCGATGGTGAAGCTTTCTTCGGTGCCATCCTTCTTGAGATCTTGAGGCTTGCTCCTGTCGTCCCCACGGACGGCGCCAACTGTTGTGGCTACAGACCAAACAGAGAGAGAGGATGTGTGGTAGTGGAGAGTTGGTGAGCAATGTTGTCTTGGGTTCTCCCCAAGGCTTATCACATATATATATCTCGTAGGGAGTGTCTTTACCATCGTACCCTTACATCCGAATTCTTCCCAAGGCCAGCTGTGTCATTATACATGTTTACCTCGGGTTTATAACTTCCTAACAGGCTAGCTAAGTTTAGGTGGGGGCCACCCCTACAACACTCCTAATGATTCTTTGTGCTATATCATGTTTGATGCTCCTAAGGAGCTGTCTTATATGATTGATAATGTTGCAGAAATTTTATGTTCAAAATCACTAGTTAGTACCTATGCCCACACATATAAGCTTAATTTATTTGAAGATTATGGTGTAGATGACCAATTTTATATTTACAGAATTTACATTACATGTGATAAGTTTCCTGAATTAAAATTGCATATTGTGGATAAACAATCTTTTGTGCCATGTTATGATCACAATGAAATGAATTTCAACAATAGTACACGTTGTTTAGAAGGATTTCATAAGTCTACTTGTTCGATTTTTTATGTTCAATAATGTAAAAATAATCAAATTAGCGCAGTTGAAGCATGAAAAGCACTCAAAATTTTCTTCCCTATATCTGAACAATTAAATCTGATTTTGTCCATTAATAAACTATCTATGATCTTCGAAAAGTCAAGGATGACTTTCTCTTATGTGAGGGGGAATGATGTGATAAATAATATTGCAATGCATACATCTTTTGGTCGCTGCTATATTCATCAGTTTGTGCAAGATAATGGGAATGACACAACAGTTAATACATACATATACCATGCATATGTCTTATTCTTTTCGTTTACTCGACCGTCACATATTCATGATGTGCCAAATAGAAGAAGTGTTGACAATAATTATATATACCATGTATACACGTTGTATTCTTTATTTAGTACAATTTCAGGCTATCAAAAGCCGGGGATGATGCGGATACGCACGTGTCTTGTACAGTTAAATATATTGTTCAACTAAAAAGAATTATTGAGCCGTATGAAATATGGCCAGGTGAACTCTTTCCAAACTAAACTTAATGTTGTTATTCATAAGGATGGAATACTACCTCATGTTATCACATGGTACATTCACAGGTTTGTTAAATAGAAGATATTGGAACTGAGAGGGAGGAGCTGGAGGCTGGGGCCAAAGAAATAGAGAGGCACAAGGAAGAGGATAACTACATTAGGTACCAAAGATATGAAAGAACAATGCCCATGCGGATAGAGCCAATAAGAACAAAACCCACATGGTTGGTTGGAGCACACAAGAGAAAGACCCATGTGGATGGGGGGAAGAAATACCATACAGTGGGAGAGGAAAAGGAGGAATCCAAGAATTTAAAGTATAAGTTTTGGATAAGATTGTCAACTTAGAACTCAATTCGGATTCGGTTCGGGATAGCCAAACAGATAATTACTAAAAAGGCCATAACTTTCACAAATGGAGTCCGATTTGGGTGTTCTTGTTCTTGTTGGAAAGCTTATTCAAGACTCACGCAATGGATAAGGCCCCATCTTTAAATACATCACAAATCATCTGCTATAACCAAAACAATATGATAGCTGTAAAATCTAGTTTTATTTTTGTTAGAGTTCGAGTCTAAAACAATATGAGGTTTAGTTGTATTCGGTTTGGGGACCATATGGACGTTCCAAGTGGCTATGCAAGCCTTTAGTGCTCAGACCACTTTTGAGTAAAATCAATCTACTAAAGTTTGTTTGAGTTTGCTGCTGAAATTCCATTGGAAATTAGGTGTATTGTTCAATCAAGATCGTTCAGCCTTTCTACGAGGAATTGGGTGCATGATAGATCTTCGCTTGGTGGTCGGCGAAATCAATATGAGCGTGTTTTGGCAGATTATGGAGTGTTCGTCCTTTGCACTAGCATTGGAGGATCATTACGATTCATCAAGAGTCCCGTAAGTATACATCCTATGTCGAGAAGATCGGACGACCCTGTATCAAAAGTCACATGTTTTCTCTGTGAAGGACAAGACCACGGCCTCGAGGACTGCTCCATGAATCTGTTATTGACCAAAGTAGTCAAGATACAATGGATGAGCCTTCAAGCCACCCCCAGGCTTGTCATGACTAAAGCTAACAAAGACAACTAGTGTAGGTCACCCGTCATTTTGAGGCGGGTAGCCAGAATAAACAGAAAGTGTCAAAGCACCACAACGATGGGCCATTACTACCACTCCAGCTTGAAGGGGGACTTTTGACCAACATTATTGAGCAACAAGCACCTAGAGAACAAGCACACTACAATAAAGTGAAGACCACTACGACCTATGTGTTAGAATAAGGTTTCCCTTGTGTGCCTCTTCACTCCAAGTGTTAACCCACTTTTGTGCAGGTTTTCTCTCCCTCCAGACTGCACCAAGAACTAGACAACCTATGAAGCAAAACCTTGTATCCTATTGCTAGCCATTTTGTCCCCATCACCTTCTTTCTACTCTACCCAAATCTCGAGGACAAGATTCCTTTTAAGGGGGTAGGATTTATAACATCCCAAGATGAAAACTAATGTATTTATGGAAATTATAAAAAACTTTCAATCGCTTTTCTAGTGAATTCCTAAAATTTGGCATTTATTCAAATTTTTAGTTTGGATATTTGCCAATAAATTTAAATAGCAAAAACAAAATCAAAGACTAAGAACCGGGAATGTGAAAAACAAATTGAGAAGAATTTCAAATTTCTTCGCATGTCCAAATTTTTGTTTCAAAACTAGATTTGGAAAATTCAAAGTCTAAGAATAGAAATCGAAAGCACAATTAATATTAAAACTTCCCTTCTAATCATTATATCTGAAAATTCAAATTCGAAGATTATCTCTCAAAGCTCGACAACCTTAAAGTTCAAATTTTGAAACTAAAAATCTGAACTAAGTTTGCAAATTCAAAACCTACTTGCAAATTTAGGCCCTAGAATTCAAATGTTCAAAAGTCCTCAAATTCTTTTGGGCCTCGGTGTTTTTTCCCTAGCCCGACCAGCCTCCTCCTCCCATCCTCTTTCTCTCATTCCACCCTGCTCCTGGTGCCCAAGGCCCAACTGGCCATCCTCCCTTCTTCTTGCTCCCTCTGGTGTTGCTCCTGGTTGCTCACCCGGCCGATGTCCCAGCCTGCTGTTCCACGCTCTAGCCATGCCAATCCATCCCTGTTTTCCCTAGCTCTGCCCCCTATTTTCCCTAGCCCTGCTACACGTTCTATGCCTCTAGCCCTGGTTTCAATGCCACGCTTGGCACTACGCACCACCCCGTTGAGCTAGCTCCCCTCTCTGCTAGTCCTACCTGGCCTGCGACAGCCACGCGCCTTCAATACATCCACCAGCCTAACCACAGTCTGGCTCTAGCTCCTCTGTGCTTGTACGACTGAGGCGCCACCGTCGCATCGGCCTACCCCTGCACTTCCCTCTACTAGCCCTACCGCTGATCGGCGTTACTCCTCTACTAGCCGTGCACGTCGTCCATGCACCCAACTCCCACCAGCTATAAGAAGGCCTGGCTGAGCTCACCCAAGCTGAGCTTCCCCATGCCCTCCTCTTCTCCCACTCAAGCCGAGCTCAGCTCGAGCTATGCTCATGCATGCCGCTGGCCAATACCCTTTCCCAACCACCTCCAACGATCATTTCCCAAGCCATCCACGCCACTGTGCGCACCTGGATGTCTTCCACCTCTCTCTCCATTTTATTAAAGTTCTATCGCACGAACCCACTATAGCGGTTGTTCTCCTTGAGTCAAGCTGACGCTGCCATTTCTGCCGCTGTTGCTTCTCTAGCTCCTCTCTTCCCAATTCGGCGCTCCAGGACCTTCACCACGCTACCCTAGAGCTCTCCCAACCACCGACTGGTGTCCATAGGAGCTGCCTTGCGCCGCCACCCATGCTCATTGCTAGCTCGCCTCGCTGCCTCTCCGGCCTCTCCGACTATGCAGGTGAGCTTGGCTCACCTCCCTTATGCTCGTGCTCGTGCCATTTGGTTCTCCCCTCTCTTCAGCCATCGACGCTTCTTTTGGCTCCCATGCCCAACCGTTCCCCCACCACTACGGGCCCACCATGGTGCCTCCCAACTAGGCCGCCACATCCCTTTGCTCGATCCAGGCCCTAGAGTTCCATTTCACCGGTCGCCGCCATCTCCCTGACCGTTGGCCACTATGCCCAAAAACCAATAATTCCCTCTCAGCTCGTCGTTCCCACACTCAGCCTATTGCAGCAGTGCTGTTTGTTTATTTTGTATCTTTTAATCCAGTAGGAAAAATACAGCAAACAATAATATTTATGAAAACTACAGAGCAAATACTACAATTTTTTAAGAAGACACCCTATTTTTATTCTGTTGTTAAAGGGGTGTAAAATACCACGGAAAACAGAGGACAGACTCTGCATCGGAGTTCTGGCCAGCAAGATTCTACCGATCGTCACCCACTGCACACTGGTCTAAAAAATATAAAATTTTCATAGACGCTAATTCACACAATTGTATACAACTTTCATTATTATGGGTAAATTCATAAAATTTGTTAGACCTTCTGAATCTGCCCATGATTAGAATCTAGACTCTGAATTCTCCCCTGCTACACAGCAGAGTTCCAATATCTTTTGCGCCCAAACCCCATAGCCAAAAATTCTAACAAAATTCTAGTAGCTAGATTTCCACTTCCTCTACAACTTTCATGTTAGTTGCTTCTGTAGGAAAAATCATCTTGACGTCCTAAACTAGACAAACAGACGATCTGCCCAAAACAGCCTATGCACAGACAACAATTAATCACTAATCGGTTGATTGCCCCATAAGAACACCTCTAATCATGATCCAAAAACTCTAAAAGGGTGGAGAAAAGATGAAAATTTCTTACCTAGGTTATCCACGTGAGAACCCCTTTTCTCCTTCCTCCTTCCGTCCTCTTCTTCCTCTCCTTCCTTCTTCCCCGGTTGTCCTTGCCACGGCAGCAGAAACCTTGCCGTGGCAGCTAGAATCCTTGCTGCGGTGGCTAAAATAATTGCCACAGCAGCCGAAATCCTACCACGGCAGAGGTGGCGGCTGCAAGGAGGAAAAGGGGAGAGGGGTGAGGCGGCTAGGGTTGGGGGGAGGGGGGAAGAAAAGGGGGTGGCTGGGCCATGTTGGGCCTAGCCTGAGCCCAAGGTGGGAGGCCTCTCCCTCTTTAGATAGCCCACAACCCTTTTCTTTATATTTTTGTTAGTTTTTCTTTCTTTTCGACAAATCCCGTAGCTCTCTCCTGCCTCCCGCAATTCACCAAAAAAAGAAGATTCCACGAATCCGCTAAATATTTCCAGGAACGCCGAAACAACATTTAGGGCAATACAAAGCTAGAAGAAGGCCTGGCTCACCT
Source organism: Melocanna baccifera (assembly GCA_036346265.1). NCBI lineage: Eukaryota > Viridiplantae > Streptophyta > Magnoliopsida > Poales > Poaceae > Melocanna > Melocanna baccifera. The sequence goes on along the minus strand of CM070691.1, from coordinate 13,091,826 downwards.
CCTTACTTCCCTGTGCCCTCCTCTTCTCCCGCCTAGGCTAAGCTTAGCTCGAGTTGCGCTCGTGTGTGCTGCTGGCCACTCCCTTTTCCTGGCCATCTCCAGCAAGCATTTTCCAAGCCATCTGCGTCACCGTGTGCCCCTGGATGTCTTCCAACTCCCTCTTCATTTAATTGAAACTCCATCGTAGGAACCCACCACAGCGGCTGTTCTCCTTGAGACAAACTGACGCTGCCATTTTTGCCGCCGTAGGTCCTTCGACGCCCCTTTTCCCAATTCAGACCTCCAAGACCTTCTCCCTGCCACCTTGGAGCTCCCCCAACCACTGGCTGGAGTCCTCCTCTGCCTGAGTATCCCCTCCACAGGAGCCTCCCTGCCCCGCCACCCGTGCTCATCGCTGGCTCGCCTCACTGCCTCTCCGGCTGCTCCGACTCACAGGTGACCTTGGTTCACCTCCCTTATGCTCGTGCTCGTGCCATTTGGTTCTCCCCTCTCTTCAGCCATCGACGCTTCTTTCGGCTCCCATGCCCAACCGTTCCCCCACCACTACAGGCCCACCATGGTGCCTCGCAACTAGGCCGCCACATCCCTTTGCTCGATCCTGGCCCTAGAGTTCCATTTCATCGGTCGCTGCCATCTCCCCGACCGTTGGTCACCGGTAGCGCTACCACCACCACGCACTATGCGCCTCCCCTGATTCGGCCTCAGCTCTAGCTGAACACCCCCTCTCCTCTCTATTTATTGCCCTGTCTCTCTCCCTCTCTCCCATGACAGGTGGGCCCAGCTAGGTAATTTAGTATCCAATCCATGTATGTCCTTCGTATTCTTTCAATACATGGCTAAAAATTTGAACACTCATGCTTAAAAGAGATATTCAAACAGGCATACAATAAAATTTTGATTTAAAAGTAATAATGGGAAATTAAGTATGAAATTATTGTAAAAGTTCATGCAATTAAATTAAAAACTTAACTTTGGTTCATTATATACCAATCAAGATTTATAAATCAATTCTCATGTAAAGGTTAGGTTAATTAAAGCAAGGTTATACCTTGAACCATTTTCTAGTTATTAAATAATTAACGTGGAGTTAATAAAAGGAATATTGAGATAAAAATCTATTCAGTGAACTGACTAAAGGTTTTTGTGAAACATAAAACACTAGAGGTTTAATCTTGATCGATTTCCTATCAACTCAAAATTTCACCAAGATAATGAGAGAAATGAAATGCAAGAGAATAAAATTAACATAAATTAGAATTTAAAGCTTGTAAAGATAATTTCAATGCTCTCAAATTACTATAAAGACTAAAATACTAACCACAATTAAAATGCAAGTGATCCAAATAATAACTATTATACCTTCATATCAACATCTGACTACAGCAATGCAATTAAAGATAATTGGTATAACAAGATTTTGCCACTTAAAATATTAATCATGTTTTGCTCATCTCTAAAATCATGGGACCTCTCTTTAATGGGTGCTTAAAATAATTGATTGGAAAAATCTCCATTATTTACCTGTAATATTGTAATGCCCTAAATATTGTTACGGCGTCCTTAGAGGGGTTTAGCATAATCGTGGAGTTTTTGGGTGTTTTGGTGAATTGCGGGAAGGGAAAGTAAAATTTACGGAATAGTCTAAAATAAAAAAATAAATTAAAATAATTAAAATTCGCTTAGTGGGCAGCCTGGAGGGGTGGGCTAGCCACTTGGGCCAACCAACCCAAGTGGAGCTGCACCCCCTAACCCTAGCCGCCCCCTCCCATTGAAACCCCTGGTCGTAGCCCCCTCCACCCTTTCCCCCACTTGGCCGCCACCCCCTCCCCTCCCTGTGCCTCCACTCCCTCCCCAAGCTGCTGCCCTGTCATTTGCTGCAAAGGAGGAATCAAGGAAGAGAAGGGAGAAGAGAAGGGAGAGAAGGGAGAAGAGAAGGAAGGGAGAAAGAAAAAGAGAAAAAGAGAAGAGGGGTGATCTTGAGGGATCACCTAGGTAACTTTTCTCCATCCCAATTTTCTCTGTTTTAGGTGTAATTAGGGTTCTTGGCTTGGGATTAGTGGGGTATTAGCAAATAATTATCCGATTAGTGTTTCCTGTTGTATACGCGTAGGCTATTTTGTGCAACACGGCTGTTTTTTATAGATTAGGGTATCAAAACAATTTTTCCTATGAGTCTAGCAAAAGGAACGTTGTAGAGGACAATGAGACCTAGCTTTTTGTAAATTTTTTAGATTTTTTGGCCGCGGGGTTTGGGCGCAGCAGAGTCGGGAACTTTGCTGTGTAGCAGAGGCATAGTCCGAGACAGATTGCTGTTCGGGTGAAGTTTTAGAGAAGTAGATGATTTTTATAATTTTGGCTGCAATTATAAAGGTGGAGGAAATCTTGTAATCTAGCTACTGTATAAAAATCATGAATTTTAGAGCTTTTTACAAAGGGTGGGGTTCGTTAGAAGATTTCTGGCTAGATTACCGAAACAGAGTATGTCCTCCGTTTTGCGCGATAATTTACACCCTTTTAACAGCAAAATAAAAATAAGTTGTCTACTTGAAAATTGTAGGTATTTTACTATAGTTTCTAGAAATATCTCTTTTGCTGTGATTGGCCCAGTAGTTTTAAAGATACAATAAAAATAAGCAGCGCTGCTGCATTGGGCTAGGTGTAGGATCGAGGAGCGGAGAGGTTTTTTTGTCGGGATTGGGGTATAGCGGCGTCTTATTTTCTTTAGATGCGGATTTCTTGCTATAGCCTTATGCTGAGAAGTAATTTTGGACAGATGGCCTCGCTCCTGACCGTGCGTGAGCGCTGCGCTTCATCGGCAGAGGCAAGTAAACGTAGCGCATGTGCTACCGTTTAACTCGTTAATCATCCTACATTCACATTAAGTATTTCTCTTATTTTGAGATGCTATTAGATGCTATGCCATTGTTACATGCTTCGTTAATTTGGTGCTTGTGGTAGCAAACTAGTAATCAATTGTTTATGCCCTGGATGAATTACTTGTAGTTTTATGGTAGTGTGCTTAATGAGACACATGTGGATTATGAGGTAGATTCGTGATGATTATGTTGTTGATCTTTATGGTTAAATTCTTATGAATCATGTATATCATATCATGCATATCATGATATGACAATTGCATCGTGGATGTCGTTGCACATAGCCACGATTGTACCGGTACAACATCGTACATTGCCATAGTATGATACACACTCTTACCTTTTTGGGTAAGGGTGCAGTGGATCATATGCATACATATGCATTTACTTGTGGATAGAATAATAGCATACATAGGTTATTTGCTTGATTCTTATGAGGTTTGACACGTGGGAGTCATTGGTGGTAAAATGAATGTGGTTGTGGATTTAGTTGTGGACATTGTGGAAAATAGATGTTGATGTTAAAACTATGGTAGTTTAATTAGCCTGTTAAATAAGTTTGTTTGCTGAGATTTTATCTCACTCTTACTTTTCCCACCTACAGGTGATCCATGATCATGCATGGGAAGGGTAGCACGACACAATACAAATGCACTTCGTTTTATGATTTATGATGTAATAAAAATATGAGGAGGCTTTAACCAATTATCTACATACCTCATTGATTGTTACTTCAAATTAATAATGCTAGATTGTGAACTGTTTTATTTGGTTAAATTGTTAGTGGTTGTTCTTAATTAATCTTTACCTTTTGTTTTGTTATGCTTCCGCTTAGTTATCATGTTTAAAAAAAATATTGCCAGTTTCTTTTATCTTATATTTTGGCTTGTTGTGGAGTTGTTTAGTGGCATCTCAGGGTAATGTGGGTCCTAGGGTGTTACAGTTGGTATGAGAGCATAGGCTTTAGATTCTAGGAGAAATAAGAAAGAAAATTGACACACTTGCACATGTAGGATGGGGAAGGGTTTGCATAACTTGCATATAACTTGGTTAATTCTTTGAACCAATGCTTATGCCTTAACTGCTTGAGTTGTGGGCTGTGGTGGTTGCAGGAATGCCGCCTAGGGGTAGAGGCCGTGGCCGTGTAGCTGCGCCGGAGGCGCAGTCGGCGGCTGAGGAGGTTGAGGTTACTCGGACAGAGAGTGGTAATCAGGAGGAGCTGTTGGCCGCTGTGAGGGGCATGCAGCAAGAGCTGAGGGCGTTGAAGCAGGGGAAGTCGGCCCCTGGTGCTGGTGCTACTCTGGTGCCTAAGGTTGCTGCAGCTGGAGCAGTTAGTGGCATCTCGCTTCGTGAGTGGGTGGGGTTGAGGCTGGACAGCTTCGACGGGGTGGCCACTCCTATTCAGACCGCTGACTGGCTATCCTATGTGGAGGACAAGATGGAGGCGTTCGAGGTAGCTATCTTCGATCGTGTGCGCTTTTTGGCTCAACTTCTGAAGGGAGAGGCTCAGATTTGGTAGAAGGGAGTGCAGTCTGCTCGTACAGCTACACATGGACAACTGTCGTGGACGGAGTTTGTCCGACAGTTCGACAGGAGGTTCTACCCAGAGACCTTTCTGGAACCGATGAAGATCAACCTAAGTACACTCAGGAAAAGTAGTCTGTGGTAGAGTACGAGGTGGGCTTCAACCAGATAGTCCGCTTTGTCCTACATGTGGCTCGGGACGATGTGGAGAAGGCCAAGCAGTTTTGTCAGGGGCTTAACCCTTTGATCTGCCACTTGCTGGGTGCTTTTCCGATCACGAATTTCTGTACCGTGGTGGAGTAGGCCTTGGGGATCGAGATGCTGTAGGCATACATAGAGGACATTCGTAAGACCTATAGAGGAGATCAGCCTCGAGGCTAGAGCGAGAGGAAGGGCCTTTTTGGTCACCAGTCCTACCGTGGCAGTTCGGGGCAGTTTTGCTCCATCGGAGGGAGTTCTCAGCAGTACCATGCCACGGTGAAGCCCAGGCTGGGCTTGGTGTGTTTTTGTTGTGGTCATCTACACAAGCGGAGTGACTGCCCTTGGAAGGGGCAGTGTACTATCTGTGGACAGAACCACAAGGACGTGGTGTGCAGGAAGAATCCTAAGGGGAAACTGCAGTGGGAGTTAGCGCCGACACCTTCAACGGGATCTACCCGCCCTAACACAACCGTGTAGATGATCGCTGTGGCTCCTATTCCGTAGTTCTTGTCTATGGCTCCTACACCACATTACCTGCCGATGCTTTCAGCACCCTCGTCAACTGTTCCGACGCTCCCACCTGGAGGATACTAGGTTCAGCAACCTGCTACTCCTTCGATGCCTGCACCTCAGTGGACTCCCGTACTGACTTAACCAGACGTGGGAGGTTCTTCTTCTTTAGCTGTTCCTGCGGTGTATTCCATGCTTGCGTCTGATTGTAGGGATCGTGGAGACGTGGTGACAGGTACCATATCTGTTGATTCTTTTGATGCATGTGTACTTTTCAATTTGGGAGCTAGTTTCTCTTTTGTCTCGGAGGTTTTCATCGAGCGGGCAGGTCTCTCAGTGCAGTTGATCGGGAGTGCAGTGGTCGTTAGTTCTCCTAGTGGGTTCATCTCCAGTTCTCGTATTTGTCTTGGTTGTGCTGTGGTTCTAGTGGATGAGGAGTTCGTGGCAAATTTGGTAATTATACCTCTAGAGCCTTTTGATGTTATCCTTGGCATGGATTGGCTCACTCGGTATCAGGCTATAATCTCTTATTTCTGGAAGACGGTCACCTTGCGGTCTCCATCTTGGCGTGAGGTTGTCTTCCAAGGGAGTGCCCAGCGGTACTCTCTCTCGTTGCTGTGCCAGCTGTTTCCCAATCAGCGAATGCAGAAGTCAAGATTGCTGTGGCCATGGTTGAGGGTCAAGAGGCTGTCTTGAAGATAGAGGATATACCGGTGGTTTGCAGGTACCCAGATGTTTTCCCTGGTGAGCTCCCAGGCTTGCCACCAGAGCAGGAGCCGATCTTCCGTATTGAGCTTATTTGAGTATATGGCCTATCTATAAGTCCCCGTATCGGATGGCACCTGTTGAGCAGGTGGAGTTGAAGAAGCAGTTGGATGAACTCCAAGCTAAGGGGTTTATTAGACCGAGCACGTTACCTTGGGCTGCTCCAGTTTTGTTTGTGGGAAAGAAGGATGGTACCAAGAGGCTCTGTGTGGATTATCGAGCACTTAATCAAGTGATGATCAAGAACAAATATCCTTTGCCTCATATTGAAGATTTCTTCAATCAGCTGAGGGGTGCGAAGGTATTCTCGAATATTGATTTGCAGTTTGGGTATCACCAACTGCGGATCAGGGAGGAGGATATAGAGAAGACAACTTTCAGGACAAGGTATGGGCATTTTGAGTTTGTCGTTATATCTTTTGGGCTAACAAATGCCCCTGCTATCTTTATGGAAGCCATGAACAGGATGCTCCACAAGTATCTAGATTCTTTTGTGGTGGTTTTCATCAATGATATCTTGGTTTATTCCAAGACGGAGGTGGATCACGAGTTACATCTCAGTCTAGTTCTGGATGCCCTTCGGAGCTAAAGAAATGTACTTTCTGGCTGTCTGAGGTGGGATTTCTTGGTCATACCATTAGTCAGCATGGTATCACAGTGGATATGAAGAATGTGGCTGCGGTAGTGCAGTGGCAAAGGCCAACTAATGTGTTAGAGATCCGGAGTTTCCTTGGCCTTGCTGGTTAATATCAGCAATTTGTGCAGGACTTCTCCATCATCACCAAGCTAATGACCAGACTCACGCAAAAAGGGGTTCCTTTTTGTGTGGACAGATGATTGTGAGGCTAGCTTTCAAACTCTAAAGAACAAGCTAGTGAATGCACCCATCTTATCCTTGCCCAAGAGTGGCAAGCGTTTCACGGTGTACACAGATGCTTCGCGGATTGGTCTTGGTTGTGTGCTGATGCAAGAAGGCCGAGTTATTGCTTATGCTTCCAGACAGTTGAAGACTTATGAGCAGAACTATCCTACTCATGATCTCAAGTTGGCAGCGGTTGTCTTTGTTTTGAAGTCTTGGAAGCATTACCTATATGGGGAGCAATGTGATATCTTCACCGATCACAAGAGCCTTAAGTACATATTCACTCAGCGAGAACTGAATTTGAGGCAGTGGAGGTGGTTGGAGTTGATCAAAGATTATGATATGATGATCCAGTACCATCCTGGCAAGGCTAATGTGGTGACTGATGCCTTGAGCAGGACAGGAGTCCCTCAGATAGCGATGTCCTTGATCTCAGAGTTTGAGAGGATGGGTATCGCCTTCTTCTTCATGGGAGTTGCACATGCAGAGACACAGATCATTCAGTCTACCATTCCCGAGCGTGTTTGTGAGGCTCAGCAGCACGATCGGCTCCTTTTGGAGGTGCGAAAGAGGATCTCAAAGGGTGCGTTCCCGAGACTTTAGTGTGGATGAGAGTGGTGCGGTTTGTTTCAGAGGCCGGCTATGTGTACCCCAGAAATCAGAGGTGAAGGATGATGTTCTTCGTGAGGCTCACCAGACACCGTATTCTGTACATCCAGGAGAGACCAAGATGTATCATGACCTGAAGCAGGTCTTCTAGTGAAAGCGGATGAGGGTGGACATTGCTTAATATGTCGCATCTTGCGGCATATGTCAACAGGTGAAGGCCGAGCATAAGCGACCTGCTGGTTTGTTGCAGCCGCTGGAAGTGGGGGTATATTACTATGGACTTCGTGGTTGGTTTACCGTGCTCGCCTCAAGGGCGAGATGCGGTTTGGGTTGTGGTGGACAGACTTACAAAGTCCGCACACTTTTATTCCGATGAAGTCAACCAACACAGCGCAGGACCTGGCCCCGTTGTACATCCGAGAGGTAGTGAGACTGCATGGTGGGGAGGGGTGGGGAGGCAGGGAGGGGCAGCCACAAGAGGGTAGGGGCACCCAAGGGGTGGGAGGGGGTTTGGCTAGGGTTTGGGGAAAGAAAAGGGGGTGGCTTGGCCCCTTTTTGGGCTAGCTGGCCCAAAGTGGCTAGCTCACCCCTCTAGAAAGCCCAAAACTTGATTTTTAATTAATTAATTTCTTTCTTTCACTTTAGACAATTCTACAATTTTATTCCCGCCTCCTACGATCCACCGAAAAATCGAGAAACTCCGCAATTAATTTAAAAACCGATGCCGAAACGACGTTCAGGGCATTACAGCTATGCCATTGTTACACGCTTCGTTAATTTGGTGCTTGTGGTAGCAAAACTAGTAATCAATTGTTTATGCCCTGGATGAATTACTTATGGTTTTATGGTAGTGTGCTTAATGAGACACATGTGGATTATGAGGTAGATTCATGATGATTATGTTGTTGATCTTTATGGTTAAATTCTTATGAATCATGTATATCATATCATGCATATCATGACGTGATAATTTCATCGTGGATGTCGTCGCACATAGCCGCGACTGTACCGGTACAACATCGTACATTGCCTTAGTATGATGCACACTCTTACCTTTTTCGATAAGGGTGCAGTGGATCATATGCATATATATGCATTTACTTGTGGATAGAATAACTGCATACATAGGTTATTTGCTTGATTCTTATGAGGTTTGACACATGGGAGTCATTGGTGGTAAAATGAATGTGGTTGTGGATTTAGTTGTGGACATTGTGGAAAATAGATGTTGATGATAAAACTATGGTAGTCTAATTAGCTTGTTAAATAAGTTTGCTTGCTGAGATTTTTATTATACTTTTGCTTTTTCCCCTCTACAGGTGATCCATAAGCTTGCATGGGAAGGTAGTGCAGCACAACACTAATGCACTTCGTTTTATGATTTATGATGTAATAAAAATATGAAGAGATTTTAGGAATAATACGCATTATCCTGGTTAATCTCTCCCATCTGTTCGTAGGTCGTGTCTGACTCATGAAACTTTCTTGATAAATATAAAGCAATAGAAAGATAGATATCGAGTAAAAGTTCGAAACTTGGTGTCTTGTAATCGGCTGTGCTTCGATCTAAAAGTAGAATATTCTCACGAATATTTCTTTATCCTCAATCCTTTTTCAACCCTTCACGGCGAAGTCCTCTGTCACTTTGCTTCCACTCAAACCTTTGTTTAAATTTGTAAACTGAGCAAAGGAAGTCATCACTTTGATCATATTGATTCTATATTTTATGTAAAAATTATGTTTTTTAAATTATCAACTTGCATATTTAATTTATTATGCAAACGTAAGTCAAAGTTTAAGATAGTTACATGCCTACTTGATGTTGTAATGCTATTAATATGCCATCCTTGATACTTGTAATGCCTTATCCTTGACACCCTAGATGTTAATAATAACTTTACTAGCTATAGGTCATAATATAATGCCATGATAGTTGTATGCAAGTCCAGGGCATTAAATTTCCCTGCTCATTACTCTTCAACATGAAAACTTACTTTTGGTATAGTCATTGGATGTAAGTGACTGATAATTTATGATAACTTAGTTTATACTCCTCAAAACCCCTAAAAAACTTGTTTTACCTGTTTGGGTAGATGGTAAGAGCGGTTGGTGTGGATGTAACACGAGAATTCGTGGTTTGTGGTATGCACCGTCTAGATAAATTAAGGATCAAACCTTCTAAAAACCTTTCAGCTGATTGAACTTTTGCAAATACTCATTCACGGTGCGGCTTCCTTGACAGAGTGCTCGGAACTCCTTCTTCAGAGTAATGGCACCTGAAGGAATGTGAGCCTTGCAAAAACTTTGCACAAACTCATTCCATGACACAGCTTGGGGGTTGGCACGGGAGGCGGTGAAAGTATCCCACCACTCGGATGCAGGTCTGTTCAGCTGGTGAGAAGAAAATAAGACCCTCTCCCAGTTAGTGCACCGCAGGATATCCAACTACTTGCTAGGTGGCCGAAGCCAATCATCAGCATCCATGGGCTCTTAACTGCATGAAAAGGTTGGAGGCTTTATTCTCAAAAATCCTGACAACCTATTGGGAGGAGTTTGAGTTGGTAGTGGTGGAACATATTGAGCTGGATTGTTGATAGTTTGCGTAAGCAGTTGAATTAGCTGATTTTGGTTTGCCATCAGTTGTGCTCAGTCTGGTCTGGCTGCTGGCGGAGGTGGAGGAATGGGGCGGACTGGCTTCCCTGAGCTCCGGTGTTGGCGTGGTCATTGACATTTCTCCTTGTGTTCACCATCTGCCAAAATCTTCCAGATTTAGAGGAAAGAGAGAGAACTAGAAGAAAGGCTTTGTGGCATTCCCACAACCAAGCACAAAAAGCAAAGAAAACTCGAATAAGAGCCAATAAAATTTCTTTTTTGAAATATAATAATCTTGAGGCTATTAACAAAGGAATAACAGCTCACAAGTATAGTTCCATAACTTAAACTTAGAGCTCCTATATGCTGGTGCTATGTTTAAACTTCTTTAGGGTTGTCCTGTAGCAATGGAACCCTCATCCGCTGCATGATACTTAGCTAACTCTTCTTCTACTGGACGAAGCTTTTGTGCTACGGAGTTTAACTCATTCAAGGTGGCTTAGTACACATAGTCCATGGACTTAGTGAACTGCACCTGCTGAACGAGTCGAGGGTTACTCTCAAACTCCATGGACAAAAAATTACTGATGGACTGACAGGAAGCTTGCTGGGGTAGTAGTGAAATATGGTGCGTCGAAGCTCCAAAGCGCAGATGTCCCTTATCTGTCGAATTGCTTCACGAGCTGCATCTTGGATACCAACGAGGAAGGTATCCCATGGGATAGGGGCGTCAAATGTGTAGAAAGCTGCATCATCTCTAAGGTTAGCGAAGATTATCACTTCAACCCTCCAACGCTCTTGATCTCCAAACTTGCCCAAGTATCCTCGATAAATAGGGCGGGATTGGAAGTTCAGCTCTTGAAGAAGACTCCAAGGATAGTCAGCTAGGTGTCCGGCTAGGATTCCATGGGACACTCGGGTAGGACGCTCAGCCATCTAAAATTTTGAAAAAGGGAGGAAAGTTAGTAACAATTTTTGACAAAAGAACTGAGTTAAGTGAGAGATGAATAAATTTAAAATATAGCTATTTATTAAAATATGTCCTTAAGGTTGGTCATTCTATTCTATCTACGGTCGTGTCTTAGGGTCAACTTGGCTCTGATACCATCTCTGTCGGGACCCAAAACAACAACTCCAGGACACTCTGTGTCAATTGCACTATCTCAGGAAAAACTAGTGCACACAGGGTTAACAGGGATACATATCATGCATAACAACCACACTTTATTATAAGACAAAGAGTATGGACCTTATGGCCGAGTTTACAAATAAAGGGGCTCATGGCTAACAAAACAAAAATAGCGGAAAACAAATCGTGGAGAAACAGCCTATCCTAACTACCCATAGGTGAATGACTGTAAGACGCAACCTATTCGTTATAATCCTCACCGTAGTCGATGACATCATCCTCTGGCAACAGAATTAAGCAAGATGAGCATATAAAGTACTCCACAAGTTACACCAAGAGATTTAACAGAGTAAATGCACGCATAAGGTATGACAAAGGAAGGCTTGATAGAGTTAATCGAGCGTAAGTTTTCAAAAGTAGTACCGCTGCACTAGTTCTGCTTACTGTTACATGCTGGTAGCTTATTTTTAGAGAGGTACTCTTTTGACATTCCTTGAAATGGTACTACCATATGTGTTTTGTAGTAGTACTGCAGAATGGTATGACTGTGTGATTGGCGGTACTACTAGAAATCGATACTACCGAAATCTAGTTAGCGGTAGTTAATTTCCATAGAGGTATCTTTTGGAGTATTTTTTTCTTATCTCAAGGTACTACCGTATGGTCAGTACTACCAGACCCTGTGAGAGTGGTACTATCGATATTTGATGTAATGGCTAGTTTCTGTGTATTTAATGAACCTTAATTAGCCGCTGAATAGTGGGTACGGTAGTACCAGCCACTACATGGTGGTTGTACTGCAATTCCTGATTTTTGGGAATTCCGACCCCAATGGTCATCCTGATGGATGGAGGGTATAAATTCCTCCTCACCAGCAATAAGGGCTCTCTTTTTTATCTCATGGAATACCCTTAAGGCTCTTATGCACTCTTTACTACTCATTTACTCTAATTTCATATTTTGAGGTAGTTGAGAGCATTCAAGTGCATTACATAGTTACTTGATCTTTGTGGTACTTAAAAACCTTTAAACAAGCGTTGTGATTCATTACTCTTGGTGGTTACCGATACTTAGACGGTTTGAAGAAAGTTTGTGTGGTGATCTCTTCAAAGAAGATTGTAAAGATACCTGGTACCGTTTGTGAGTGGTGTGATGCTCACCATCATCAGAGTGAAGGAAGAGTAACCTTAGTGGAATTGTGGTCCTGAGGCTTAATTCATGGAATCGGCCTAATCTTTATGGGCTTACCTCAACGTGGATTAGCGAAGACGGCAAGTCTTTGATACCACGGAAAAAATATTATGTGTCTCCATTGTGGTTTACTTCTTTGTCTTTATTTTCCGCATTTACATTTTTAGCACTTATATTGAATTGAATTTTGTAGCTAGAAGTGTATCTAGTATTGACTTTACATATTGTGCCTTAGTGAAACATAGAGTATTTAGGCCTTAATTGTGTAAAAGATTTTTGATTAAGTTCATCTTGCTAAAAATTGTGATTTAGCTAAAATAATTTAAAAACCTACACCCCCTCTAGTTGTTTATTCTTGATCTTACAGCTAGCCAGCCATATGTAACTCTTACTGGACATTATCCACTTAGCATAATGGGGGGAACCCGATAACCCCATACATACGGGTTTTAACTCGTATACTACACCTATACACGCTTTTTCAAAGAGTATAAATCTGAATCCACTAAATTCTTAATTTTGATTCAACTTAATCATCTCAGCTTCTCTTTAACCTAAACTGTTCTTCTAAGTGCCGCGGTATTGCTTCAAGATAGAAGGGCGCAATGATCAGAGACTGTCATCTGAACGTGAGTGACGCCCGTTCCTCCAAAGCGACTCAAGAACCTCTCACCAGCCAGAGCTCTGTCGAGGCGTGCCTTAACAATTTGAGCTCCTCTGTGCCGGTTGTGCCTGGTGTAGGGCAAACCGGTGTACCCCAAACCAGAGAAGCCAATAGTAATCCACGACATCTCTAAACCCCTCCATTTTCCGGTCTTCCCTGTCACTACCATCAAATCGCTCTGAATCACATAAGACCACATTAAAATCTCGAGCACAAATCCACGGCAAATTGGACTCCCGTGTACTTGAGACACCATGAATCACCCCGCAGTTCACGCCGCGGCTTGACATAAAAACCAGTGCACTGCGAATCGGTTCCACCGGTATCCTCACTGCTCACCCACACGTCCATGTGCGATTTGGACAAAGTTTTCAACCGCACATTAACGTCGTTCCACCAGAAAAGAACTAGGCCTCCACTAAGTCCGATAGCATTAGGGAACCCAAACCTCCGTTGCAACTCCTACGCCTTGGTAGCACCCATCTTGTATCGGTGATAATAGCCTAGAGATAATTATGAAGATGATTGTATCACTTCTATATTTATAATCTTTTAAATAATATGTTATTTTATCTCTTAAATAAATATCTTTCATATTAATCAACAAGTATGTGACTTGTTCATGAAACATTTTATTCATGTTTTAATGTTATTCTAAATTATCATTGATCTTATATTATTATGTTGGATAATTATGATTTATAGATCAACACATGTATTGATTGATGATTATGATCTTAACTTAACTGATGATTTAGATAAGGTTCTTAAATATTTGGGTATTTACACAAATTTACACATCACTAGGCAGACAAACCATTTTTTAGAGTTATTTAACTATATATAAGGTAGCCTTTATTTTAAGACTCAACATTTATTGTTAAATATAAATAATATAACATTCAAAATTAATTTTCTTCATTTTGTCTTAACCAAGATTTTAGTTATGACTACGTGACATTTACCCACAGCTATCTTTCAACAATGTCTTCATTTAGCATTTATATTTCAAAATAATATTATAGCATATTTAATTATTTTGGATCATTTACCAAACCTTACGGATATGGAACATTCAAGAGTAGGTCCTCTGATATTTTTATTTTATTAGAACCTTACTTTATTTTCATATATTTTTATTATATACATATATATTTATCCATAACTAAAATATATGTCACTATACATTTATTTGAGCTTAAACTAATCATTTATATTAGCAACTATTCAAAAGATCTTTCTTGACACTCGAAATTTAATTTCTACAGTTTAGAAAAAATTAAATAAGCTCCAAAATTCCTAGTTTTGGTTCCATTGGATAGATCTTGAATTTATATGAATTTATAAATTTGTTTCATCAAATTTAGAGCTAAGGTGACTAAGTTATACCTTTTTAAATTTCTCTGTTTGAATTTAATCCGAATATGAGAAGGAAGAGAGACCTATCACTGACAGGTGGCCCTGGTTAAGTTCGGACCGGTCCGATCATTTGAGAGAGTTCGGACCATTCGAACGGTCAGGACGTGTGAGCCGTTCGATCAGTGAAGGATCTCTCAGACTGTCAATCGCCCGAGTGGGTTCGGACCGTCCGAACGGCTAGGACGCATGAGCCGTTCGATCAGCGGAGGACTGCCCGATCAAGTGGGAAGGTTCGGATTATCCGAAGTTGAAACATGTGGACCATTCGATCAATTGGGCAAATGTTTGGACCGTCCGGTCGGCTGAGCAGATGTTCGGACCATCCAAACAGCTACCTTCATTAGGGGGCCAATTATAAATGCTAAGGGTGGAAGCTCTAGTCAAAATAGAGGACTGTCGCGTCAGTTGGGGCAGTGGCAACTGCCAGCGATGGGTGGCCGAAGAGATTAGGGTGTCAGCCAAAATGGGTTCCCCTGAGGGTGGTGAAGCTGTTGGGGGCATCAAAATGGGATGAAGTGACAACGGAAGTGGCCAGCGGCTGCGTGAGCTACTGGCAGTGAGGGTGGAACGGGGTGTCGATGGCTGGGAGGAGTAAGGGAATAAATGGGTGTGCATGAGCTAGAGGGGAATAAGAGGAGTCTTATCGAGCCATTCCTGGAGTAGGGGAGTGGCGAGGAGCTCTGGTAATGGAGACCAGGGGCGGTGAGGAATAGAGCACATCGCCGATGATCCACGGTGCCTCTTGCTTCAATTAAATGGTAGAGGAAGCAGTAGTTTGGGCTAGTGATGCTCTAGGCTAGAGGAATTGAGTACCAAGGCGATAGATCAGGCTGTGGCCGGAGTTGAAAACGAGAGCTCTCTCTGGCGTGCTGTGAGGCTCTAGGAGCCAATTCCTCAAGGTGGGAGTGAGATTGGGATGAGGTGACGTTGATGAGAGCGCGCATACACCTTTATAAGTGCTGGACTGGCCGGGCGACATGGGGGCTTTGAACGGAGCATGGCAGCAAGGCATGGGTGATCGAATGGCCAGCGTAGAGCATGGCTACAAGGCCTGGTGATTTGAGCTTGGCGTCACGAAGGTGACACACTACAGGACATGGTTGTCACACGGTGGAGGGGTACGTGCATCGAAGGGCATGGGCTGTAGAGGACCACATGGGGAAGAGCTGTCGAGCAGTGTGAGTGGTCAAGGCAATGCACGCATGATGCAGGGGCCATAGCACAATGGAGCAAATGAGCGAACATCTGCTGACAGAGGCAGATGTTGTGTCGAGTCATGGCGGTGTGGGAGTGCCTTGTGGCTGACCAAAGAAAGTACGGTGTGGCGGTCCAAGCGGCGCCTCTTCATCCTACGGCGGAGTGATGAGTCAAAAGGATGGAGAGCTGATGTGATGATGCACTGTTGTAGAATCAAGGATAACTGACTAGAGGAGGGTGAATAGGAGGATATAAAATTTTTGCCTAATTTAAACAAATAATAACTAGGCAAGTAAGCTAAATGAACCAAACATATTCAATTCTAGTAAACCTAAGATACCACTAGCAATTGATACAATCACTAAAGCTCAAGCACAAGTAAATATGATCAATATATCAAATTGCTAAGCAAAAGTAAATACTAGAGGAAAGTAAAGAAATAATCACAAGGAGACACTCGATGTTTTTCCCGTGGTATCGAAGACTTGCCGGTCTTCACTAGTCTACGTTGAGAATAGCCTAAGCACACTTGAACTGGATCCACGAATTAAGCCTCAGCTTCTCGATCACTAGTGGTTGCTCTTACTCCTCTCCAGAAATGGTGAGCACCAAGCCACTCACAATTTGCTCGGGCCTCTTCACAATCTTCTTGAAGACATCACCTCGCGATCAACCTCTAAGCCGTCTAGGTGCTGGCAAGTACCAAGAGAATAGACCAATGCTCCGCCTGACGGTGCTCAAGTGCAAATGGATCAATTTAGAAATGAATGCATTTGAAAAACTTACAACACCTCAAAATGAATGCTCAAAGGTGAAAGAGGTGTGGAATGAATACTCTAGGCTCAAGAATTTTCAATGCACGTTCAACACCTTGTCCTTGGGCTGGTTGAGGGGTATTTATACCCTTACCAACCAAAACTAGCCGTTGCAAAAATTTATTGTAAAAAATCAAAAAAATCAGAACTACCGCACTTTACTGTAGCACACAGTAACGGCTATGTCAGAGTGTCAGAGATAGCGGTTTGACAATCAGTGCAAAACTTCCGCCGTTATACATGTGGTACTACCGCACTGCAGTAGTTTCGCATGTCGGCGTGGTACAACCGCACCACGCTTGTTCCGCTGTGCTAAGTCCGGTACTTCCGATTTCTGGCAAGTTTAAGTTTTTCAGGGGGTACTCTCTAGAATAAACGTACCGCTTCAAAAGTTGGTACTACCGAAAATCGGTAGTTTCGCAGTACCGTGCGGTACTACCGCACTGCAGTAGTTCCACTGTTAAAAGTCCAGTACTACCGAATTCGGTGAGTTGAAGTGCCCGCAAGGGTGCTCTCTGGAAAAAACATACCGCTGAAAATCTAGTACTACCAAGGTTCGGTGTTCTGCAGTTTACATGTTGGAACTACCGCACTCCGGTAGTTCCGCGGTTACACTGGCGGTACTACAGATTTTACTGAGAGAGCATAATTTATTTTTAAATATAATTTCGTGTGCATGCATGATCCTAAATTGATCCAATAGACACAAGAACATGCTGTCAATCTACTTTCAATGATCCCTCTTAATAGTACGACATCTAACTTATAATCCGGTCTTGCACCTTTTTATCCTAAGACCGGTAAAATTAAAAAGAGATCTAATATTGTATGTACCTTGATTTTGATTCTTCTTGATGTCCACTTTCCATGCAACTTGCTCTTGTTCATTTCTCTCACATGAGACTTTGTCTGTTTGTCTATTCAATTCTTAACACACACGTTAGTCCTATATTCATAAATAGTTATTAATTACCAAAATCAAATTTTAAGGGCCTAGATGCTTTCAATCTCCCCCTTTTTGGTAATTGATGACAACACTCGGAAGTTGAAGATAAAAGATTTTGAATATACCACTTGTATGAGGATAAGCTGCATATTCTATTTTGACTTTTGAAAGGAAAATTAAAAATTTTATTTTCTCACAAGAGCTTAAGTAATTCAATTTCTTTGTAAAATCAACTTTGAAAAACTCTCCCTAAATATGTGCATAGATGAAATTTAACATAACATTGATAAACATAATCTGAAATAGAAATTGCATAACATAAAGAGTTATTACATCACATCACATAACTTCATCACACACAAATAGAAATAAAAAGTCATTACATGGTTCATGCACCATAGTTCATTACATAATAGATAGCAAAAGTAAAGCAAAGCTTGATCTTGATCTCCCCCTTCTTCTCCTAATTTTCTCCCCCTTTGGCATCAAAGTACCAAAAAAGGCTACTCCTGATGTGCTTGAGGAGAAGCGGCACGGCGATGGCGGCGGCGTTCGTACTGAACTGGACCTACAGCGCCCTCGAGGGCTGCCATACGGTCTCCAAGAGTGGAGACAGCAACTGTCATGGAGGACATGTCACTAGCCAGGGAGGAGACATTGCCGGTGAGAGTGGTCATGTTGTCTGTCAAGGTAGTCATGCTACCATCAAGACGCATGACCGCAGAGTAGATCTGGGTAAGTGTCACCTCTTCGTCCTGTGCCTACTGCCTAGAGGAGGAGGCCGCTGAATGCGCTCTGGGGCGCGAAGGCATGGAGATCGGGGGTCCCTTACGAGGCTTATATGGCTTGTGCACTCCCCCTTTCCTTCCTTTGAACGGTCCAGTCTTGTGAATGATCAAGACCATAATGTGAGGTGCATAGTTAATCCTTATACTCCTGTCATTCTTCGATGCATCCATCTCTCTAATGATGAGATCAACTAAATAAAATTTAGTTTTTGTCGTGATGTAGTTAATCACATTCCAAGCATGCCCTCAGATGGCGTCAAAGTTGCCGCTCTTAGGGAGAATTGTGTGATTGATGATCCTGTTGACAGACTTGAAATTGGAAGTAGTTCATGAAGTTTGCCTGGCACAAATCTTTCATTTCGGTCATAGTACTCCGCACATTGGGCAATGGGGAGCGAGGGTCTATCAAGAACCTTCTCATGTGCACTAGAGAAAGTATTTAGGGCAACCTCAAATTCTCCTTTATTGAAATCCAAGTAGCGGTCTCCTGTCATCCATGACATGTGCTCAAAGTTGAGAGAAATCCAAAGAGTGGCATAGAATTGACGGATTATCTCCTCATTGTAATCCGATTTGAGGAAGACAATGTGGTGTATGTCCGCTCGCTGAAATAGGCGGAGGGTACCATCAAATTTGTCCAGCCCATCCAAATGATCCTAGTCCATGTACTTGTGGTCAGCAAATTTGTTGCGACTGTAGATCTTCTCATAGACCTGCTCCTAGAACTGAGTGTGAAACATAGGATTGGTGCTGTTCTGTAACATCCCAAAATTTTGTTCCTTTATTGAAAATTTAATCTGGAGTTTATTGGATTTTCTGGAGTTATGTTAAAGTCCTGGTTTGAGAAAAATTATAAACTTTAATTTATAAAAGGCAAAAATGAATTTATTGCATTACTGAATGTTAAAACAAATGTATTTCAGCTTCCTTAAGTCAAATGTGAGATTATATTAATTTTTCTAGATTTTAGAAGGAATTAAAACCTTCCCTTTAAAATCTAATTGTACCTTTGCAAATTATACTTGTTAAATTGAATGGGACATATTTTTATTAAGTCTAGAATAGCTCCAGATAGTTCCCTGAATTTTTCTGGATTTTTCAAAATTTATTTGGTATTTTTCTGAGTTTTCTAAAGCTTAATAGCATTTCTGGAAAATCAAAAAGAAAGAAAATCCCAAAAACCCTCCCGGTCGCCAGGTGTCAAGCATCGGCGTCCCCTCCGCCCGCCGGATTCCCCCTCAGCCGTCCGATCTAACTTAAACCCTCTCCCGCCTTCCTCTCCCGCGCGACGCGTGTCGCGCGCCGGACCGCCCACTCTGCGCGGATTTAATCCTCGCCGCCCGCACCAACTTACCGTTTTACCACTCCCTCTCGCTCCTGCCGCCACGTGGTTCGATCGGGATCATTCGTCGTTGTCGGATTCTATCCCGCCGTCCGTGTTCATAACCCTCCGCCCAAACCCCAGCGGCTCGGATCAAGTCTCCTTTGCCGGATTGAATCGTGGCCTTTCCTCCCACTTACGGTTCGCTCGGATCCAACGACCGCCGCTCCTCCCTTTGCCACCTGCCGCTCATCCGACCATCGCCCCGTCCTTTCCGTTTTCTTCTCGGCGGCGCGGGCCCCACTGTCGGGCCCGTCGTCCCCGCCTTCTTTCCTTTCTTCCTCGCGCGATCTCCGCCGCGCCGCCATTCTTTGCCGCAAACCGGCTTTAAAGCTTCGGTTTCCTTCCGATTGATGCCCGCGCCAGCGCCGATCGCAATTGATCCTCCACCGCGTCCGTTCTGAGCATTAATTCCCGACACGCCCTCCTTCACCGTCGCGTTAATTCCCGAATCCGCGAGTTGCGCGCGACGGTTACCGCCTCTCCCCGCCTAGATTAGGACCTCCCCGAGGTTCCTCCACCCACACCGCCACCCCCCGAGCCTCCAGAGCGCTTAATCCAGCCCCGAGGGTCCCCCTGCGCCCGATTTCCCTCCGCCGGCTCCAGCTACTCCGGCGAGCGATTCCGGCCGACTCAAGCCCCCTCGCCCCTCGCCGAAGCCTCCCCGACCTTGCTAGTGCCCCGGCGAACACCGGCGACCACCTCCCCGGGCACGTGCACCACCGGAGCTACTCCGCCGCCGTGAAGCCTTCTCCGACCGCCGCCCCTCTCCGCCGATTTCCCTCTCCGGTCATCCTCGGCCTCCGCGCAAGGTACCGATGCACTCCCCGCGTTCTCCTCGTCATTTTGGTACCCTCGGCCGGCGCCGCCGCTCACCGGAGCTCCGGCGACCATCGGGCCCCGAGCGCCGCCGCCGCCGGTCGGGCCACGTCAGCCCGTCGGGCCGACCTAGCAGCTGCGTGGCAGCCAGGTGGCGACCAGATCGGCGCCACGCCAGCGCCACCCGCACGCCCCCTCGCCACCTCGCGCGCGTGCCGCCACGTCGGCATAAAGCCGTGACGTGGCAGCCACGTGGCGACCACGCGGCAGCCCCGTGGCGCCACGTCAGCGCCACCCCGCTCCCCGCGCGCCCGCTTGCCACCTCACCCTTCCCTCGGGTCCATGGACTCGGTTCATGACACCCGGGCCCCACCTGTCAGCCTCTGCCCGATTATATTAATCCTAAGGCTGACGTCATAATCTATAATTTCCTTTAGAAAAATAATTCGTGCTGACGTCATAAATCCTTTTCGGTTTAAAAATAAATCCAGAAAATACCCTTTTTCTTTTATTTTGAATTCAAACTTTGGAAGGCTATAACTTTTGCATTTTAACTCCAAATTGACCCATCCAAATTTCAAAATTTTTCTAAAATCATGATCTATCCATTTCTGGAATAATTTTGAAATTTTGAAATTTATTTAAATTTGATTTGAATATATTTTGTAATTCCAAGGTTTAAATTTAAATTAAAACTTCCAACCTCTTTTAAAAGCCTCAATTCCTTTTTAAAAATTGTTGACCCACATCCAAAATTCAAAATTCTGTCTCCCAATTTATTTTATAATTTTTGGAAGTTATTTGGATTTCATTTGAATTTTTGTTTTGAATTTGCTTTGAATTGATTATTTCGTTAGATATTGACGATTCCGGAGAGTTTGAATTCGACGAATCACAGCAGGACTACGATCAAGGCAAGTTACACCTTTGACCATGTTGAACCTAATATTTTAAATTATTTATATTGTTTTACTGTATATGTATCTTTATTCAAATGTAATTCAAATTGGATTTGAATTTTAGATATACCCATGATCCTTTGTTATGGCCAATTTGAATCTTGAATTCATATACCTTGTCACCCTAGCTGAAAACTAGTTAGTACTATAGTATTGGCTAGAAATTTTTATAGCAATGCTTAGCCTGGCTTAGTATAATTTTAGATGGGATCAATCTTTCACATGAAATGACGGACTTTAAAAATAAAGACTTGACTTGATGAGTCAAGGATGGTTTCTGAAATTGTTTAAAAATAAAAATAGAAACTTATGATTTGGACTTAGGCTAATGGTTAGGTGGTGGGTGCCAGTATGCCTCGTGTTTGGTGACACTGGTTGATTATCGTGCGGGGTATGTGGTTAAGCCTAAATCAACTTAAGGACCGTTTACGTGAATTATTTTACGAAGTCACTTCAGACTACCACAAGTCCGGTATGGGACGGACTGGCTAAGTAATTTGTGAAGTTCCAACTATAGTCTCGCTATAGGTCGAATGTGAGCGGCGTAGGGTGTGGGAAGTCTCACATGGCACGGAGGGGCTCCAACTCGTGGATTCGAGTTGTGGTAAAACCTAGTGGCGGCGTGATTATGTTGGCTATGAATCATCGAACAGCCTTGTCATGAACTCTCCGCCGCACACCTAAGGCGGTGTGTTGATCGCGTGGCTCAAGTGAGAGGAATGTCTTGTGGGTAAAGTTGTACACCTCTGCGAGTAACAAACTATCTGGATAGCCGTGTCCACGGTCATGGATATCTTGAGTAGAGTCTTCACAGATTAGACTTGAATTTTCATAAAACTTGGTTTTGGCAAACAAGCGTTGGATTTGGTAATGGTCGGGTGGATTCCGTGGATAGGTTAGTGTGGGTTGGAGCCTACACTAACGGTATTACTTGTTAAAAACAATGTTTCATATACTGTATTTAAATTCAGCTTTTCATATTTACGTTATTATATTTAAATTCAAGTATTGCTTCCCGCACATTACCCTATTAAGCTTCCTTTGAAATTCCTTATGCATGCATCAACTCTGTTATATTTCCTGGTGTAACTTGCGTAAGCATTTACTTGCTTACCTTGGGAGTACTTCTGTACTCACCTTGCTAAATCTGTTGCGGACTTGAGGCGACTCACGACGGTGAGGACTACTTCAATAGTAGGATCGTCTTCTGATCATTCGCTGTGGGAGGCTGGATGGGCTGTGCTGCCACCTTTACTTTCTTTCCGCTGTTTTGTTTACTTTGTTGGCCTGGTGCCTTATTGTAAGACTTGGCCTTAAGGCCGTATTTTCGTTTAATAATATCTCGTGGTTATTTTTGCATGATATACATTGCTGTTAAACCTGTGTGCACTAGCTTTTCACAGGATAGTGCGATTTACACTGAGGGGCTCGGAGTTGTTGTTCGGGTCCCGACGAAATGGTATCGAGCAACAATGACTCTAAGGCGTGACCTTAGCAAGAGACCAGCTTTAAGGATATATTTTAATAAGAAATGCCCGTTTAAATTATCTCTCCTTTTCTCAAATCTCTTTACCAAAACCGATTACTAACTCCTCTCCCTTCCAAATTTTAGATGGAGCAACCCACCCGCGTCTCCCATGGAACCCTTGCCGACTCTTCGCGACGATCCGTACAACCTCATGCAAGAGCTCAACTTCCGCCCGTACCCCTCTACCGAGGATATGTTGGCATGTATGGAGACGAGGAACGCTGGAGGGTGGAAGTGAAGATCTTCAAGGATTTCGGAGCACACGGAGCCATTTACGTGTTCGACGCACCCCTACCTCGAGCCACCTTCTTCGATGGAGTTCAGGATGCAGCCCGAGAGGCCATTCGCCAGCTGCGGAACATCTACGCTCGAGACTTGCTGCGCACCGACTTTCGCTACTTCCCCATGAAGACTCCCCTGTGGGCTGCCAGCGACTTCTCGTCTACAGAGTATGAGAGCAACCCCCACCTCATACGACTGGTAGAGTACACCAAGTCCATGGATCACATGTACCAGACCACCCTGGACGAGCTGCACACCGCACAGCAGAAGCTCCGCGCACGCGAAGAGGAACTTGCCGAGCTCCGTGCGGAAGATGCCGGTTCCACTGATTCCGGGCCTTTTCCGAGGAGACTCGAGCGCAGCGCTAGTGTGTAGACAACCCCGAGTCTTGGAACGCTATTCGTGAGCTGTAGACCTTTGTAAATAGCCACGAGACTACTATAATAAAAATAAAAAGTTTTGTTTGACTCTTATTCGTGTTTTCCTTGCTCTTGTGTGTTGTTTTGGTGGGATTGTTACTAGAACCTTTCCTTTAGTTCTCTCTCTAAATCTGAGAGTCTCATTAGATGGTGAACACAAGAAGAAACTCCAACATGGACAACGCCAACCCCGGAGCACAAGGAAGCCAGTCAGCTCCGATTCCACCACCCCCGCCAGCGGCAGGACCGGATTGGGCACAGTTGATGGCCAATCAAAACCAGTTGATCCAGCTACTAGCTCAGACGATCAACAACCCTCAGGCTCATCATCAACCTGCCCAAGTGCCTCCCAATCGTCTCTCTGAGTTCCTGAGGATCAAGCCACCCACCTTCGCGGCGATCTTTGAGCCGATGGGCGCCGACGGCGGCTCACTCGATTGGCAAGAAGCTGGACATTCTGCAGTGCACTGATCGGGAGCGAGTCCTGTTCGCCTCCCATCAACTGAACGGGCCCGCATCTCAATGGTGGGACACTTTCACCGCCTCGCACGCCAACCTGCAGACGGTGACGTGGATCGAGTTCGAGCAAAGCTTTCGCAAAGCTCATATCCCCACCGGCACCATGGCATTGAAGAAGAAGGAGTTCAGATCTCTACGCCAAGGAAGCCGTCGCGTCAATCGATGCGTGCGGTTTAACCAAGCGGCCGCTATGCGCGGAGGATGTGGCTTCGATGAAGCCAAGAAAGAAAGGTTCATGGAGGGCACGAATGACAACATATCAAGACAAGCGATATCGGGTGACTATACTGACTTCCACCAGCTAGTCAGTAAGGCCATCCGCCAGGAGGGCAAACACATGGAAATGGAGACCCGGAAGAAAAGGATGGCGGACCAGAGGAACAACTCTGGAAGTTCTTTCAAGAATCGCAGTACACCTCCTCACTCAAACAAGTTCAGACCCCAGGGCAGCAACTTCAAGAACCAGTCCAGCAGGTTCAAGTCCTCAACCAGCCGCCCGCCGTTTCAGGCCAACCGCCAGCAGTTCCCAAGCAACGCACCCAAAGAACGGTGGCGACACGTAAGAGCGATCCGCCGTCGGCGGGTTGACTGCTACTATCGCAAGGAACGGGGCACTTTGCCAAGGCGTGCCTAAGAAGATTCAAGCGGCGAACCGAGAGCCTCGGAAGTCGTAACCAGGGCGTGAGGCGCACCTTCATCAAAGGGCGAGTGAACCACGTGGCATACGGAAGAGGCCCGAGTTGCACGGATGTCGTCTTTGGGTATGTTCCTTGTCAATTCGATACCAGCAATGATTCTTTTCGATTCCGGAGCATCGCATTCCTTTGTGTCAAAAACTTTTATGGATAAGCATGGGTTGGGCAGGGTAACCCTTAGCAACCCTATGATAGTTCACTCCCCTGGAGCAGAAATGAGAGCAGGGACCTTGTGCCCCAAAGTGGAATTGCTCATAGATGGGACCCGATTCCTCGCCGATCTTTTGGTTTTGGAATCGCAAGGATTAGATGTCATTCTTGGGATGAACTGGTTAGCCAAGAATCGAGGTCGGATCGATTGTGCTACGAGATCCATCACCCTCACCAATGACCAAGGCGTGGAAGTAGTCTTCTCTCCCAGTTCGAAGGCGTAAGAATGTGCCCTCTTCCACCTCCAAGTCTTGGAGGAAGTGCGATCGTGCACGGAATACCGGATGTTTTCCCGAGGAACGCCAGGATGCCACCGGATAGGGAGATCGAATTTGTGATTGACCTAGTCTCAGGCACCGCCCCGATTTCCAAGAGACCATATCGGATGCCTGCTAACGAATTAGCAGAATTGAAGAATCAACTCACGGAACTAGAAGACAAGGGGTACATCCGACCCGGTTAAATCGCCTTGGGAGTAC
This sequence comes from Melocanna baccifera, assembly GCA_036346265.1. Lineage (NCBI taxonomy): Eukaryota > Viridiplantae > Streptophyta > Magnoliopsida > Poales > Poaceae > Melocanna > Melocanna baccifera. Next base: position 13,066,447 of record CM070691.1, on the reverse strand, counting down.
CCGTCTGTTCGTCAAGAAAAAGGATGAGAGTTTGAGGCTATGTGTGGACTACAGAGCACTCAATGACGTCACCATCAAGAATAAATACTCCCTCCCCAGGATCGATGACCTGTTCGATCAGTTGAAAGGAGCCGGTATCTTCTCCAAGATTGATCTGCGATCAGGATACCATCAGCTGAAGATTCGTGAAGAGGACATTCCTAAGACTGCCTTCTCCACCAGATATGGGCATTATGAGTTCACGGTCATGTCATTTGGGTGACCAATGCACCACCTACTTCATGAGCATGATGAGCGGTGTGTTCATGAAATACTTGGACAAGTTCGTAGTAATCTTCATCGACGACATCCTCATCTACTCCAAGAATGAAGAAGAG